>OU906964.1:1439500-2851500 GCA_918317495.1 Synanthedon vespiformis
ATACCGATTTCGCCCGTTTTTAGTCGTAATTTAAATTATGTGAAATATAATAATGTGCGTAAAGGATTTTTGAAAACGTGTGCTTGCATTTTAGGCAGTGGTTTAGTGTTTTACACGGTGAATTATTATGGGAAACAAAACACCGTATATGCTCTTAAAATTAAGGTAAGTTGTTTAATAATTGAACATTTATTCATTTCTATTCATTAATGTGTGAAGATATTTTCATTTAATACATATTTCGTGCAATTTTGCACATAAATTATGTAAATTTACCTGCGCGCAGTCGCACACAGAGGTTGTTTATAAATAGAACTCGTTTCATTTTGACGTTTGGGCTTTCGTTCAAAAACCAAGATCTAACAAGATCATTACGGATCTAATGTTAATTTCTAAAATAAATATATATTGTTTAGTTTGTTTTGTAAGCGATCTAGATGTTAATTTCTAAAATAAAATAATTTTTTTTAGTTTGTTTTCTAAGCAATCTAGATGTTAATTTCTAAAATGAGGTAATTTTTTTAGTTTGTTTTTTAAGCAATCTAGATGTTAATTTCTAAAATAAAATAATTATTTTTTTAGTTTATTTTGTAAGCGTTCTAGATATTAATTTCTAAAATAAAAGGATTTTTTTAGAGTTGCTGATATTCACATCTGCAAATGTGAATCTTTTGTGGATGCAAGACATAGGCCTTCTCAAGAATTTCCACTGTATTCTATCCTGCATTTTTCTCATTCATGTTTACTTCTGTGACCTTCCCTATATCACCTCCCATCCTGTTTTATTCCTCCTTTTTTGTTTCTCTCCTTTGATATACAAGATTACCCATTGTTTTGATTATGTGGACCTCTAGCAACATATGTATGACTGGTCCATCTCCATCTTATATATATATACATAACAATTACACTCCAGGTTAAGCCGGGAGCAGATCACTAGTAGTCAAGTAAGACAAGTAACTATAATACTTATAAATATAACTAGAATATACTTATAATATACACACATTGTGTTTCACGAGTAAATCAATCAATCAAAACATTTATTTGCAACTTAGTAACATGAGTTACAAGTTATAATACAAATAGGTCCCTACTTGCTATTTTGCTGGCATAGGCCAGCAAATCTTCCGCAGGAACCCTAGGTTAACACACAAACACGGCTATACACGGCCAAAATAAAATAAATAATAATTAAAATTATAATAACAGTTATTTTATTGTCAAAAACACAACTGCTTGCATGAGTAAATTATAACATGACAACATTATCTACTTTAAAAGAACCAGTTCCCTGCTGAACATAAGTTATAAAACAATTTGCCTAAAAACAAGGAAGTTGGTTTTAGAATTTATAAAAAACTACTCTCTACTCTTAAATTCTCCTCTCTTATCTGACATAAAATTATTTCTAAAAGTAACTAATCAACACTTTACGTATAGTAGGTGAAAGAGACCCTAACCGTTGCAAACTACCTACCACGAAATTCGGGTATCCGGTCCAAACGTCATCTGTTATCGAGTATAAGTTATAAGTAGCATAAAGTATTAAGTTCGCTCGCTCGGCGTTGGATGGCGTTAGCTGTAGCAAGCGTTCCATTAAAAAAAAAACTACCGATAACGAATTTTCTCGAAGATCGATTTCAGAACCTGACGGATCGATTTCTAGACCTAAAAAACCCCTAATCCTAGATTTTCGTCAAAATCGTTAGAGCCGTTTGCGAGATTGTCGTGGCATAAAAGAATTTCTCGTTTAGTAAAATTATTCATTACATTATCAGCGAGTAAAGATATGTTACTCGCTGATAATGTAGCTTTCTATAGATGAAAGGATTTTTAAAATTGGTCCAGCAGTTTTTGATAGTTCATTAGTTTCATTACTAGCTGTTGCACGCGCCTTCGTCCGCATAACTTTATAAAATATAGCCTAATGTCACCCATGGATAGTGTAGCTTCCAAACAGCGAAAGAATTTTTCAAATCGGTCCAGTAGTTTCGGAGCTTATTCAATGTAAACAAACAAACAACCAAATCTTCAAAAATTGCGTTACGTTATACTTGAACGGCCTCTTATAATAGATAGATTTCATTTAACAGGGTTTAAACATTATCCATGTTATCTTTGTGCGGATCCCCACGTCGTCGGTTTATTATTCCCATAATTAATACGTAATGCAGGTGTCTAAAAAAATAAAACTCCATACGTTCGGTACACGGCCCAACAACACCTCCTAAGCTCTTTTAACTAATGGCGGCAATTTATCGTCATCGCCCTGAGAATCGACTCGGTAGGAGCTTTTATAGAACTTTTTTTCCGCCTAACACATGTTAAATGATCATAATGAAGTCCTCGGGTGGTAAAACTTATAAGGAACCGAGACAAATCGAATGCCATCCATTGCGCACAGTCTCTCAAATATCTTTGAGACTATGGACTTCTCATTACACTAGTTTCGTATCAGATGTAAGACGCGGGAGACTGTATACGAGGATTTGAATAGTTAAAATGTTACCCTTTTAGTGGGCAATGTGTGAATGACTATTTTAATGGACGCCCAGTTAATAAACGCTTTTGAAAATATCGATGATATCTGCTTTTTTAAATAATTAACATATGAAATATGAATTCACGACTTAATTAATAATTAATTCGATTGAACATTGAATTTGTAGTGGCCGCATAAGTCTATTAACACATTCAAAAGTGCAAAACAACTGAACACTCAACTTACTTAATTACTTACTAACTTACTAAAGCTTTTTACGATCGTTTGTGCGTGAAGTTTATTTTGTTCTTTAGTCGTGACAACGACTTATGGCGCGTTGAGTGTTCAGTTGTTTTGCACTTTTGAATATTGTGTAAATCGACTTTTGCGGCCGACTGTACCTATAGCACAATCCCCGGCAACTGCAGAATGAACAGAGAATCGCATCGCTCCATAACTTGCACATCGCATTGCAGATAATGTCGGTCGCACCGAGTCGTCTGTCCGTAACAGATGCCTTAACTCTGATACTGTAATGCGATTAATGAAACCAAATCGGACACGATAATTATTTGCAGCGAAACCTGCCACTCTGGCCTCTAAACTGTTTCAACTTCTATCAGAACTTATGCTCAATATTGTATAACTTCTAACTTCTAGTTATAGGTTTTATTGGTAAACCGATTGGAATGAAACAAACACTAAACAGTTACGGGAAGCTCACTACAATACATCAGTGAAATCGGTTAAGCAGGTTTGAGATTAACGTGCACAGAAAAACAGACATAAATTCTAAAAACTATATACATTTTTTGGCAACGTGTAGAAATTGTATTTTTTTTTTTTTTAATTTTATAAATTAAAACTTAATGTAGTTACCATTTTATTATAATGTATGTAGGCATCAATGTACTTGTAGTACTTCGAGTATGTAGGTATAGATTATGTATTATTATGAATCTACATACATACATTATGAAATTTCGCATACACGCAAATGGTATATTTCTTTTATTTCGGGTAACTAATTTATGTGGCATTGTTTATGCCTTAACAAAAAAATCTAATCCAAACAATTACCTAGTTACTCTGTTTCAATGTGATGTCCTTCTAAAAGTTCTTGTAACTATTGCTCTGAAAGTTTTCAACAAGTAATGCTACTTAATAATTATTGTCGTCTCCAATATTGAATATTATTGAACTGTTTCAATCAATGAATGGGTTTAATTGAATTGCGTTCGATTGGCATCAGTTCGACAGGAAAGTGTTAACGTATTTCTATTTGTCACACTTATAAATAATTCAGCTCAGCTCTCGTGTCCTAACCTAGATTGGGTCCGTCATGTTTACAAATTGGTTAGACAATCATTGTCATCTGAAACCACAATGAGTCAAAGAGCCGCTTGTCGTTATTCACGTAGCTAGTTACTTTAGTGTAATTTTAATATTCAAAACCAACTCTTGTAATGGCATCCATATGGGACAGTGTCATGCAAAATCACACCTATCTATACACTGTCAAATTGGTTTGATCAAGCCAAACGTATATCCCGATTGGACGATAGACTTGATCATGTACCTAATGGCTACCGTAGCGGAGATATATAAATAAAGGTCTGGTGTCTAAAGATAAAAATGTGCTAGTCCAAATTTAAATCGAATTTAGACTGAAAAAGTGTAAACTTTTGTTTAAGAATGTAAGACATCGATGTACCGGGGAATTTTGGACAAGATGTCTCGAATGTTGATCATTAAATATTATAGCTATTTATATTGAATAACCTTATTAAATCTAGAAATATCTTTCCTGTGTGTAATATCTATGCATTTTCCGGCTTAGTTTTGAGATGTAATAAATTTTGTCCAATATGACGCATCGTAGAAAATTGTAATAGTGATCGGGACAAACCCACCGCAGGTCCTACGTGCACATCTGCACTTGTCACTGTCCATAGAGACGTGACAATCATAATTGATTCAATAAATGAAGCATTGAACAAGAATTAGGTATACAATAAAACACTTAACAAGAATTAATTGACATGAAGAATGTTTGACGCAACATTATATAGCAGTGCTCCTGATTTGGTTAGGTTTGTGCTTGCCTTAGTTAGCGTTCTGACTCAGGGGTCCCGGGTTCGGTTCGACCGTATTAGGATAATTATGGGATAGGGTAATTGGCTCTGGTATCCCTTACTCACTCAACGAAACACAATTTCACTATGGTATTTTGTGAGGGGCTGCCCAAAATGATTGCGAAACGCAGTGTGTCCTGCCAAAATCTACAACTATATCTACAACTTACTCACTAATCCGCCGGATTATCGGTGACTTCCCAAAATGTCCTAGAAGAAATGTCCAATTTGGAACATTTTGGGAATTTCAAAATAAATATTTCTATTTTTGTTTACGAATCTGCTCAATACCGATTCAATCTCGCAGTGTATAACCCCGAGCACAGCCCTCTCCGTAGCTCGTTGAACGTATTTAATTTATTACGTAATTTATATAGGCCGATACAAAAACTGTCTAATCGCTGTGTTTTGTGAACGGGATGTGTTGGTTTTTTTTTAACATTTAACATTGTGACACGTTTGTAACAAAACACTGAACGGGTCGCGATAGTATCGTTCACGATTTAAACTGAATCATAGTTCTTAAGCCCTATCCCTTCGCGTTCACAACCCCTTCGATTTAATGTCCATTATAGCGCGGTAAGGGCTGCTTCGTAGAACCGACCACCAACGTAGCTCCTTCATACAATTGACCACTTTTTAATATTTATGGTGACCACATTGTTCGGTCCTATTTAACGAGATAATTCCTTTTCGATTTTTAAATCGCTTTGTTACACAGTGTTTGGGTAACACACATTGTTAAGTATTTTATTGGCACTTCTTTATTTTTTAACAGGATAATTTGAAATAAATTGTTCCCTTTTGTATTCTATCATGTTTTATCATGTTCGTCCGGTAGTATGTTTTTTGAAAATTCCACAGGAAGCTAACATTTTTTCAGAACAATAAGTATCGTACATGTTAGTCCAGGTAATAAGCTATCCGTGTGCCAAATTTAATCCAAATCCATTTAACAGTTTTTGCGTGACTGAGTAATACACAGCAACGAAATGATGCATATGTTAGCAACTAAGTAAATGTAGAAGGTTCTGAGGAAAATTGGCTGTTGTTTGCCAAAATTGGCAGTTAGTGTGAGTAAATAGTCTCCTAAATCGAATCGACGTCACAAACAAGTATTCTATTCCGCTCGATTAGTCGCTAAATCGCTTATCAACAATTCCGTTACAGTACATGTTTTGTTTGCGGATTTATGAATAAAATATACCTATTGCATTAGCAAGAAAAAAAAACATCTTTGTAAATGAACTTTTCAAAAGTCACTGATTTGATATTTGACAAGTAGTGGCAGGATACTACTTTCGCAAAAGTGACACTAGTAACACTTCGCAGTCATATATGGGTCGCAGTATTCACCCCTTAAGAAAGACACTTAAGTATAAAATAACACTTGATTTTTTTTATTTTACCTGATAGAAAATAAAGTTTAAGTACAATTTAAATTGAATAAAGATATTTTAAAATATTTTTTTTTTAGTATTCTTGTTTTGGTTATTAATAAGTTTTGACACGATCTCTAAACGAGTTACATGTAACTACAATATATTATATATATATACAGTTTGCTCTTAAATATTTGAAGTTTTATTTTAGACTTCCATCCAAGCAATAATACATTTTAAAATGTCATTCACAAGTCCTACCCCAACTAATCCTGACTTAAAGAATTTTTCAATTATCCACATACATGCGACCTCATAATTCGTTTCTCAGTTCCACAGTCCGAGAATCCTGACGATAACAATCTTGTTGTGAAAATGTAAACCGTATCTGGAGCGGTTTAAGGTTGTTATTTGCTCGTGCCACGTGGTCCTGGAGATGGAAAGTGAAATGGCGCGTTCAATAGGTCATGTCGGTGATTGAAACAAATCTGTTAGGGGCGTCGTTTAGGGTAAGCGAGTCTTCGACGGTTCATTTGAAGGTTTAAGAACGCTGGAATTTCTTTGGTTCGTTTTTGAAAAATGAAAAATAAAAACTAGAGTAATTATCGCTGTAATGACTTTTTCCAATAATAAACTATTTGTGTACCAAATTTGCCATCCTCACAAACTTCCGCATCTTCTTTATATATTATAAAACAAAGTAACAAAGTAACTTGGATCCTTTGAACTACGTTACAGATTTTACTGCGCTTTTCACTAATGGAAAGAGAAAGGAGGCAAAATCCTTGTGCCGTCTCTGCGACAGTTAAATATCAACTTTGCTATGTGTTTCCATTTGTTATCTACTTGCTATTATGTTTCTAATGCATGTGTTTGTATAACAGTACTCGTGCTTTTGTGTTTCGATGCCCAATTAAGAGAATATGATATGATTTTATAGGGATAGTAACTTGTTTCCAAGTGTTCAAAGTCTACTAACCACTGAAGAATAATAAATCTCAAAAAAAGAACCAGTGTTCATAAACATTCTCGTTGTTTAAGTTCACATGTCGATAGTTCGAATTACCGAACGCGCCGTTCCTGCGCTCACCACACGCATTGTTCAACGATAAACATCTCGTTTCGTCAATCACCACACAAAACAACCCTTACAACTAGCTAAGAACCGTTTAAACTGAAATAGACTTTATTATAGGAAGAAATGATAGCTCAGTGGGTTGGTTATTCGGCTGCCAACGCAACAGACGCGGGTTCCAATCCCAGTAAGGATTGCAACAAAGGGTCTAGTTATATTCATTTCCCAAGATAAAATATTTTGCATTCGGACAGAATTTCTTAGAATTCTTTCCTTTACTGCTTTGATTGCTTTTTTAGTACGAATACTATATGAACGGTCAGGTCTTTTTCACTCTCAGTCACAAACAGAGGAGATTTCCTTGTATATCCTATCAATAGCTCGGATCACAAATATTTGACTTATACCAAGTAAGTAATTTGTGCAACAATTTGGTTATTTTTGTCACCCCATTCCATTTCAATATCAGAACAAATACGATTTTAATGCGGTTTTCACTAATGTAAATAGCGTTAGACAAGGAATGTTTTTATATATAATTAGCAGGAAAAAATTCATCTGTTTGAAGCCGCTAGAGATTTACGTGCTATAATTTACGTAAAATTTGGATATTATCATATATGATGAATATTTTATGTTACATTTGTGTCAAGCAATATTTACTTCCGTGCTAAACCTAAACCTGTATTTCCGTCTTAGAATATAGAACAAATTTCCGTTTATGGCCGATTTACCCGCACGCATACTACAGAAGTACAGACTACAGACAACAACGCTGGTCCTATAAAATTGTAACCCTGGTGACGGTGAACCTTTTAACCTTTGTGAGAACAAAACCAGCTCATTACCGCAAATCTGGTTATGTAACGTTATCTTTCAAGTGCGCGATGCCGACAAACCACCAATCATAACGTATCTGTGATCTTGATTGAGATTTATTAGTTGAATCCAATGAGTCGACTCACTCTATATAAATCAGAATTCTATCTATTACTGGCGCAGGTTTGCCGCCCTCGTGTGTACATATGACTCTTGTGTGCTTAGCTATAAGTCTCATGATCGTTTTCCAGTGTTGTTTGATAAGTGGTAAAATATGGTGGTTCGGAGGTAATGGAGCCGATATTTCCGGTCCACAAAGCGAATCGATCGATGATTTGTTTTGATCACTCGTTAACGCTTCTTGTCCTTCGCTCCGATTCGTGGTTCAAATATGTTCCGGAGAAAGTGTGGTCCCAGTGCCAGTTCATAATTTATTTTAATACTTAATAAAAAAAATTATATGTCCAAACACTATACGAAAGATTTCACAAAAGCCGCACATCGTGTTTGGAATGTTTTTTGTCCATATCCAATTTGTCCTACATAAGTGTATTCATTTTTGAGTTCCGTAATTTTCCATTCGTTCATTTAAATTGTTATTGAATGATTCAAATCATTGTTCTTATCAACAACATTATTGTATTCGTGTTCGTCAAACGTGTACGTGTATTGTAAGTATATAGTCATGGATGCGTTATTTTCTCGATATTCCAATACACGACAATAAACGTTTTAACTTTAAGATTTATTGTTGAACTTTCGTCCCTTTGTCCGAGTGAAACTATAAATAAAATATTTACATCCTACACACCTTTGCCGGTTGATAAGGACATCGGCTTGAGCACCGTAGAAATGTAGTAAGTGACGTCCAAGTCGTGAATGTCGCTTGTGACATTTATCCATTACGCTCCACAGTGGAGGTCTAGTAACGAGTGTGTCTTTTCAATTTGAATTCGATTTGAAAACGTCACAAGCGTCAAGTGTATTTTTATTGGCAGTTGACATTTTAAAGATTACGCATTCAAAATGCATTACCCTACCGGCCGAGTGATTTATTCGAGAAATATCGATCTGTTCAATAGATCATTGTGTATTCTTTAGTATTGTATCGTTACATATTTAGTTCCTTTTCTAAATTTCGGTAGGTCAGCAGACGTGAGTCAGTTATGACTGAAGATTCTATTTGTTTTGTTTTATAATAATTTTCTAAAAATCAATCATCAATACTAATAAAAAATCTGTAAGTGTAGGTATTGTTTGTATGTATGTTTTTTCATGAAACTTGGTAGATAAACATTTAGACGTACGGGGCAAAGGATGGGCTAATTTTTCTTTTTCAACGCGGACGAAGTCGCGGGCGCCAGCTAGTACATCAATAAATTTAAACGTTAAAATTGTGTGTGAATACGTTTCTGACTACGTTCTTAGAAAACATATCAATCTTTTAAAAAAAAAAAAAACAATGATCAATTAATCACGTTTTGGCATAAACTAGCTTCGGTTCCAGTTGCCAGACGAAATATTAGGACCTGCTTGAAATATGTTTTAGGCCTTCAATTCAGAAACGAATCTTCAAGGTTAGCTTTGGTCTACAGGTTTTTTTTTGTTGTGTTTTTAAATCTCGATTCCGACGTAACCTTGACCTATTGACTGTGTCTTGAAACTAGATATTGTATTTAGATATGTTATTCTGTTGTGTAGATCCACGTTTGAGTTTTTATAGTGACAGGACAAACTGCTTTTTGTAGTCTTAAATTGGGCAGCCTCTTGTAGATTACCACTGAGAAAATAGTGTGTGGTTGTAAATAGAAAACTCGGCGAGTCAGTAAGGGATGCCAGAGCCCAATTCCCTTCCCAATAATCTTATATTTAACCCTACTAAGGTATTAAATTTCAACACATGTGGCGTATCGTAGCTTGTGTTAATATAGGCAACCAATGTTAATGCTCAAAGCCTGATGTTTTAAAATTTATTTTTATGTGTAATACTAGCTGTTGCCCGCGACTTTGTCCGCGTTGAAAAAGATAAAAAGTAGCCTATCACGTGTCCCGTACTTCTAAATGTTTACCTACCAAGTTTCATGAAAATCAGTTTATTGGTTTAAGAGTTATAGAGGAACATACATACATACAGAAAAAAATCTAAAAATTGTCAATTTAGTTTCAGTATCATGTATAGAGCCTATAAACACAATATTTCTGAAAACAAAGTAAATTACTCCATGACCGACCCCTACAGATTTATTATTAGTATTGATTTATTATCGATCCTATGTAACTTTATTTACCCTGAGTCTGATTAGAAATAAGAATAAAGAATAGGTAGAATAGGACAGAAAGGCGGGATTCCCACCCGCAATAGTATAAATGAACGAAGAATGAAAGAAAGATGATAGTATGAAGAAAGAAAGTACGAGAGGCAAGAAAGCGAGAAATTGAATGAATGAGTGGCAAATATTGGCTTCAGCGCATGATGCTGGAGGGTTTTAAGAAAAAATAAATAAATATAGGCAACCATCAAGTGAACCGTGCCTGACTAGCGACCTTACATTAAAAGACAATGTTTGTTATAACTTCAACGGATCAAAGATCGCTTCGTCCAAATTTCATAAATTGATGGACCTCTAATTTAAATGGAATTGAAAAGTCTTCAGTTTTTCCCCCGTTCTGGTTGAATTTCAACCAATGCTCGTGCACTATAGATAATAATGGAACTAGACATAAAGGGAGAGCGTTTCATTAATTCTCTTCTAATTTCAAAATGTCAAACCTTAACAATTTCAATTAATATTTAATCCCAATTTTCACAATAACTCTTAAGATGCGGAAGGAACCATTGTTTTGAAGTTATTGCTTCGAGAATAATAGAAATACGAACAGAAATTGTATCTTATTCATTTATTATAATAAAATGATTGATATAATTACCAATGATCACAATTAACATATTTAAATTGTCTAGTTATTTACCATGATTAATTGGTTGGATATGAATATTCATTTAATAAATTGTTGTGCATGAATAAAGCTTGTTTGGCGAAATCTACATAATATCCTACTAATATTATAAATGCGAAAGATTGTGACTGTAGATATGTGGATCTTTCATGCAGAAACTACTGGTTATACTTATATGTTTATTATATATCAGAATAACCAACCATGTTGTAACAGTGAAAGCGATTTTGTTTATTTGTTTGTTTATTAGGGTTTCACGCCGTAACTACTGAAACGATCATCACGAAATTTTTCATGTCTCATGTATCCATACCATGTAACAAAATTTATCAGAAAAAAACACTGTTCCGGCGAGTGACGCGGACAAAATCTAGTAGTACATAAACTACAATGTTAAATAATTATATAAAAAAACTCACATTCTATTTCGATTTAAAATTGCAATTTAGACATTTTTCTGTTTTAAATATTGGAATGCATTGCATTAATTTTATTATTCTTTGTCCATAGGCGACAAATCGCCAAATCAAAAACATACAGCGAGTATAATATCCTTTAAGATTTCATTAATCAAATTAAACGGATGTTTACGAGTATTGTCTTTCCCCCGGTCTTATTCATTTAATCGTCGCGAGAGCATTGCAAGGTATCTCGTCGGGGATGTGAGACGAAATCCTTCTAACTGACTCCATTGTAAGGGGGCTCCCGATTCTCATAAATAAATTAGACATTGTCGCCGCTCTTTTTATTGGTGGGAGCAGACGCATTGGGAATGTCGACGCCGGTTTACTAATTCATTTCGGCAACTGATACCGCTTTTAACGTACGACACGACTCGATATACCATAGCAATATTTGTAACAGTTATTGTGGGGCACAGTTAGTTGCTTATAATAAGTTTAGAAGTATTATTTTGACGACACGTTTGGTCTAGTGGCAAGTAACCCCTACATGTTAACCAAACGGTCGCGGGTTCGAATCCCGCTAGGGGCAAATGTTTTATGTGTTATTATTTATTATAATAATCTCAAAATTATTATAATTCTTGTAAACTTATTGTCATAGACCACGTTAAAATGGAGTCTTAAAATATTCTTGCATGAGTTGGAGGCTTGGAGGTTATGAGTCATAGGATACATAGAAATTAATAAATGATGTATTAAACGGGCGGCACCTCTATACTAAATATAATGCATACATGTCCTTATTAGATTAGATAGATACCTTTTGCATGTATTGTGTCTTCCATTGTAAAGGATCTTTCTTCTTAGGAACTAACGGTATCTGTTTCTTTTGTACCTATATTTAAGTACTAGCTCATTGGAGCAAAGGGATTGTTTTTATTCGTTCACATTTTCGCAACAGTAACAAAATTTTTCATTATAAGTTAAATTTGGGTTGCTCATTTTTGATACGACTTGATTATGAGGAGTGTACCTACTTTCCTAGGGTATTTCTTTTCTTAGAGGTGGGTTTGCTTATATTATAAATGCGAAAGTGTTTGATTATTTGTTGCGTTTTCACACCTTAACTACTCAACCTATCATCATAATATTTTTCATACACGATGTCAACTTCCTACAAAAAGTACTGTTAGTTTCAGAGGGATTACTAAAAATACTGAAATCCACGGCTAACAAAAATAAATAATAATAGTAAGAGCAATAAAGATGCTTTAAAGGGCGGGCGAAGTCGCGGGCAATGAGTAGTAGTTTATATTAAAGTAAGTTTTATAATACTAGGTATAGATTCACATATAACTTGTGTATGAATAAACAAATACATTAACTTAAGATGCTCGTCTTGATAGGTTCGTGTCCAGAGTTGAAGGGGGGTCGTAACGACATAATTGGGCCTTCCAATCTGGGATACATGTTTCTTGTGTCTTTTGTAGTAGCCGCATCGCAAATTGTTTTGTCAGCCATATCTCATCATAAAGATTCGGTCTCTTGCATTTTGTTTGATAAATTGCCCTGTGATTGTGTATAAGCGAGGGGGTCTAATAGTCGTTTTTTAAATCAGTTTAAAAAATGCAACTATGTATATCTTTGTTTATATCTATACATACATCTATACATTTCCATTCGTCTGTCTGTTTCTCCACTCCACTCGATTTTAAGTGGCTACCCATAATCTGGGCAATGCCACACATTAAATGATTAGGGAGGCATAGAGTAAATAATAAAAGCCAATACAAATGGATATATTATTCCTTTTACTTTCTCCCCAGTGTCATAATACAATTATTATTAAAATAAATTATAATATTTTTAAATTCACCGCTACTTAGCAACGAGAAACATTAAAGTTAAGATTAGAATCGTTTTATACTAAAATGCCTTGTTCTATTCAAATGAGACCCAACGGGAATACAATTATTATGCGTAATATAATCAATTCTCATTATTCACAGCGTTTAAACCTTTTCTTGAGATTGTAGACTGACGTCTCTCCCTGTTGTGAAATACACCAAATGCTATATATATGACAATTTCTCTGTTAGCTAATGTTAAATATGGATTTGCTCTTGACCAGCATCCAGCGAAGATGAGGCTTACGATGGAGTGAGCTCACCCAGAAGATGCCTATTCGCTAGTACTTTGAAAATATTGAACTTTGAATATAAGCGTAATATAAGTCTACCGGTCCAATTGTCATGATATGAATGACTGGTTTGATCGTATATGGCTGACATTAGGTTTATTTTAACGTCCATATTTGGTTTAACAGTTCTAATAACTAGTTGGATTTTTTTATATATATAATATACACAAACCTTCCTTATTTATCCCTCTGTCCATTAATGTAAAGCGTATCAAAATCCGTTGGGTGGTTTAAATGTTAGCGGAGAAAAACACAGACGCTGACAGTTTCGGAAACTTGATTGGCAATTTTTTTTCTATTTAAATAAAAACATAATTAGGTTTTAATTGATGTATATATAAACCTTTCGTAAAAAAATATCTAACTGATCACTATCACTAAGACCGCTTCAAAATCCGTTGCGTGGTTTAGGAAAAATTATCGGATATAGCTACAGGTAGACTCGGACAGCGACTTCAAATCATACTTATGTATGGATATGTTTTGGGTTAACTATTGAATCTTCATCAAAATAATAATTGACACATTATAATTTTTTTTCTATAAAATTCGCTTCGAAAATGTCAAGAATATTGATGTATTATTTTCAAAGTGGCATAGGGCAAGTTTATCAACTTCTGAACAAGGACATCACGTGTACGAATGTTGCAGCCACAAATGGAATTTATGTAGTTTCGTTTTTCCCGTGTGTCAAATTCGTGTTCTTTTTTATTGTTCACATTTATAATTAAAAGTTTTAAAAGTGCTTGTTTTAATTTAATAACAGAAAAAGTGTAAAAGCAAGAGAAATTACTAAAATAACAGCAGTTGCCTATGACCTCCTAATGCCTTAATCTTCATCCTACTAAAGTCCTCTTGCAACACTTTATAGTGTTCCTTGTTTTAATAGAAGAATATTATCACCTACCATCAAGTGGATCGTCATTGCTAGATTTTGCTTTAAACAGCTCAGAAATTAATGTATAGCAAATGCAACCTACATAAATTTTCTTCATTCTTCATGGATATGGCATGTTCATAATATACATATGTTCTTTGATTTAAGAATACAAACTTAAACCATGTAGGTATTTAGTCATGGGCTTCGACGAAAAGGTTTTGTGATGTCTGAAATACTAACCTATACCGAATTAAGAAGACATTTGTGGTCGTGTTAAATAAGGAATTGGAAAATCGAGATTCCTCCTTTAGCTACAACACAACGCTATAATAAGAACTGTCCATGGGTTACCAAATTGGCGGGCAAAACATTGCTTTTGTCTCGCTGTCAAATGTGAGACGATCGATCAAACATTTCGACGTAAAGTCTGTTATGATTGAAGGGATGGCATGTCGCGTTCCGTGGCGCCCGAGCATCTGCCCAATTTGGATTTGGTGCAACGTGTCACAATTTTGTTAACTTGGCCCTATACGATAATTTATATTGACAAGTATAAAACAAAATCTCTATATCCACGTCTGTTGGATTGCTATCTTAATTTATCAATATTTTGTTATGCTCAATGGATTTTAGTGTGGTTTTCTCAAAAATTTTAGGATACCGTTAAGATACATGTATTTGTCATTATAGTTAATTTGATGTTTGGTTTTTTGTAGTTAAACAAGTTTTCGAAAGCTTTATGGATTTATGACTGCGAAACGCAGTGTGTCCTGTCACTACTTTATCCAAACGGCAATCAACTTTCCAGAGTTTGTTTCTCAAGTTGGCTCTGATGCCTCTACAATTTCTGTAAGTATATTATATCCAAGATACTGGCAATTTTAACAAAGGTAATATACATTTCGTCAAAATTTATAGAGGTATCAATTGCGACTCGCGCTTTCCGATCTTTTTTTAATTGTTTAAATAATTTGATATCTATGCTTGCCCGTGGAGGTAAAACAATGGTGGGTAGGTCACGCTCTCATCAGTCATGTCGCAGTGACCGGCTGGACCTGCCGCGCGCCGATTTATTCTTTTTTTTTGTACAGACGAAACTTTTTTGTACCAGGCATGAGTAGGCAAAGCGATATTTTAACTCTTATTAAGTGCTCGATATTATTTTATGTTCATTATTACTTGGGTCTCGGGACTATTATTAGTCCTCGGGGTGTTCTGCGTCTCTATTTCTTTTAGATTTAATGTGTCACTTGTTAAGTAATAAGAAACGATCACTTGGTTTAACGCCGAAGGAAAAATTGCCAATCTTTAATTGGCTGATATTGAACTTTAACCCTTTCCTACTCTACGCCATTCGTAGGAATTTTACAAATGCGATAGTGAATTTGTTTGTATATTTATTTTTTAATCTTACACGCTAAACCACTCAACCCATCATCGTGAAATTTTCCTTAAGGGACGTTTTCAGGGATACAGGAAAGCATTTAGGGTTCCGAGGGATCATCTAAAAATAGAATAACCTTAAAATATTCGGATTTCGGGATAGCTCAAAAGTGACACGATTTAGAAAACAGAAAACATGAAAAACTATATACATAGTAAATGGATTGAGGTTGTTGATATGTAAAAGGGAAGACAAGCGTAACAGGTTGGCTGGTTAACATCAGCAAACTAACTCACGAACAAAGCGTCAGTTTTGCATATTTTGACATACAATTTTCTGCGTCTTTCATCTAAGATAATTGGATTTATATTGGATACAACTTGCATTACGGTACATGTAGTAACTATAATATTGTATCAGATTCGTTGTCGTTCGTCCGGAGATTCTTGTAGCTCCAAAAGAACATTGAACACTTGGATATTAAAGATCCGTATAATAAATGGATAGTTTTGTATAAGTAAAAACTTAAATTGTCTTTATAAAACTATGAAGTTGTTTTTGTCTCGCTACATTATTTATATTATATAAAAATAAAAATGGGCGGGCAAAAGCTTGTTTACAAATAAAGTTCTAAATTTCATAATTAATTTTTTTTTCGTTTAAAGACTGCCATTTTTTAGAGGCAATAAAGCTACTTCCATAAAAATTAAGGTCCATAAACAGTGAGAGTTGGTAGTCACAAAAGAAATATTAAATTCATATTAGCCAATAAATCGACACTACGCCCAAGGCGGTTACAATGTTGCCAAAACAAGAACACCGAATGAGAAGAATCAAAATTATGGCACTGAATACACGTCGATGCATGTTTTAATTTCTTTTAATCCAAATAAATTTGTTCAATGAGTTATTTCGGTGGCCAATATGGTTGATTTTGTAACAAAGAAACACATCAAAATAAAATAAGACAGTTCTAATATTGAATAAACTAAGAAAAAGACTGACTTGATGCTAAAGGATACTGACCAAATGCGTTATCCTTCCTAACTAGAGAATCTGTATGTTCATGAATACTAATAGGTGATGAGTTTTTGGCCACATAACTAGGTCTCAGCGTTATAATGCTGCTGTAGGTTCAATGACCTCCTAGCGCTGATTATAATCAGCCCTGCCTCCGAACATGCCATTGCCCTCCGAACACTATGTATAACACTAGCTGGCGCCCGCGACTTCGTCCGCGTTGAAAAAGAAAAAGTAGCCTATCCTGTGTCCCGTACTTCTAAATGTTTATATACCAAGTTTCATAAAAATCAGTTAATTCCTTTAAGAGTTATGGAGGAACATACATACAACATACAATACCTACACTTACAACTTTATTATTAGTATTGATTACAGTGGATTGCTCCCTCCTCTGCTCATATTATAATGTGCTACTCCCTAACAATGAAATATACACGAGTACACATTCTTCTTCACCGGGTCTTCTTTCACGGAATGATTTCCGTAATTCCTAGACAGTCTTTTCCCAGAAACGTTTAGACTGGCATTCACACAACACTGCACCAAGTACAGATACTCCAATATTCAACTCCAAACTCCAACTCCAACATTCCCCTAATAGACTCCAAATTTAAATCAATTTTCACGTCGTTTTTACTTAGACCTACTTCTCTCCTCGTTCTACTTCTCTCCTTATTTATGTTTAATAGTTTATGCAAAATAATTTATGTTAAAATTTATCTTATGATTCGCAGACGTCATGTTTGGCCCTGAATTGAATGGCAAATTTACGTACAAAGGTCTATTTTTATGACCGCCATTAATTACACAGTACTTGCAAATGGTCACAAAGAATCATATTGATATGTGATCGGTGGTCATCGCCCTCATTGTTTATTTCATCGCTCATAAATTTTAAGTGACACTCTTGTGTAACCTATTGCGCTTTTGGTACTACATTTTGTTTAAATAATAAAGATAGTTTGTTTATTGTCACATTTTGACCGTCAGTTTAAACTTTAACATAACTTTAAAAGTTATACACAGTATAATAACTAAAAATTAGGGCCACATTGAACAGGGACAAAATGTCCGACTCATGATTTTTAGACGTATAAGAAACTAGAGAAATAGAATTGTCAGAAATAAACCAAAATTGCAGTCTACCAAAGCAAGTATTTAAGCTCAAGTTAAACTTACAAAAGTAATCTTCTGAAATATTCGTAATATCATTATTCGTCACACAATAAATAGCAAAACCCGCGACCACATCACTAGTATCAATACATTTACGAGTAATGATTGAAATTTACAACCTGCCAAATTTTTATTGAAGACATCCAAGTCTAGTTGTGTGTACAATTGTGTGTTTGTTTCGGAGTCAAATGCGTCAATAGGCCCAAGCGATACTTATAATATTTAGACCCGCCTTCAAAACACAGAGACATTATTTCTTGCGGCACTAACAACCAGTTATCGCTGTTTTAATTTTGTGGAGCAGTCTTGTGGAAAAAATACCTGCTCGCGGTACTTAAACCATTCAAACGCTTCGTTTTCTTAGAACATTAATTTGGACTCAACTCTACTAATTGGGCAATTCTGGCGAGCTAAACAAATAAAATGCCCACTATAATTATCATAATCATTGTTGATTGCAAATATTGATTGGCCGAGAACGATTGCGATCCGACGAATTAACTGCCTCGTTAAAACAATGTTAGTAAGTAGGTATAAACTAATGTTATATTATTATGAGCGAAATTGACTTGTCAGAATTTAATAGCTTTTCAAGCAGTAAATGTTAATTTGTCTGACCATAACAATGAAACAGTCATGATCACTTTAACTAGGATTTAACGACTTTCTACAGAGTTCCGTGTTTGGTGAGCCTCTCAATTCTCCTACTTGGAATTAAATCGTAATTTCTTATGTTTGTTATGTGTTTTTTAATTTTTATTAAAGTGGTATTAAACTGTCTGTAGTTTCAATTTAGTTAAATGTTGACATTTAGTTCAATTTAGTTATATGGCAACAAGGAGACATTTGGTTGCCAGTAATTTCTCTTTATATTACCATGATTCCCAATAAGTTTTGTGTCAAGATATTATTAAGGTAAATTGTTATTTTTTATCATACAAATACAAGTTTTCATCAATTAGCTGAATGGAATGTTCCACAAAAATTTAATCCCAAAATTTTGGCCAAATTGTGAACTAAGGTCAACATTTATGTCTGTGTTGGGATTCGTCATCATCATCTTAACCGCAAGAAAGATATATTATTTCGTTGCGCAAGACGTCCACTGCTGGACATAAGCCAATAGGAGCGGTCAAAAGCGGCCTGGATCCACTGTCGACAGGCGGCCTTTATCAGGTCGACTGTCCATCTTGTGGGTGGACGTCCTACACTGCGTTCGTTCTGTTCTGAGTTAGGATTGAATTGATCCACTTGATGGTTAATGGCTGTCGACGTGTATATAAACAAAAAAAAACAACAAGGTGATTACAAATGTTTATTCAATATTAGTACCTGGTGGTTAAAAAGTAAAAGAGACAATGTTAGGATTGGAGAATCGGCTCTAAAATCCCACTACGTCCTGAAACTCAACAGCACACTTGTTGTTATTTCACAGTGGTCTTCTGAAGAACTGCCTCCGTGGGGGCTGATCAGCTTATGCTGAATGCAGCGCTATTTACTTTGCTATTAGATGGTATTTTTAATGATGTCTATAAAGACGCAGTCATTTAGAATAATTTGTTGTAGGGTCTTCATAGATTTATAAGTACACAGTAAAGACATTGCATTTTCTTGCATCGATCGTAACTAGATACGTTTTAGGTCACACGGAAACGCTGCAGACATTCAATTCTTGTTAAAATGCCACTCAGGTAATTAATTTATTCCAATTGCTTTCGCTAATTTTGCGGATCTGTGTGGTCCTGTTGCCCACGCCCACTCTGCCGACCGTCGCTCAATGATTTACTGTTCACCGCTAAAGCCTTAATTAGCTCTTCGCGTGGCCGACTCATTAGCAAGCGATTCGATTGTGTATACCTGATGTATGGTATTTAGAACTAGTCAATACAAGGGCTAACTTGGGGCGGCCTCTTCTCAACGACGTTGCTCTATAACCATGCTAATTGATTTAGACTTCAACTTCATAAGCTAAGTAGGAACTGGAATATAGATACTGTTTCAAGGTATTGTAATTTATCTTTTGATGAATAAGTCGTGTTTGGTTAGTAGTCGCTTTCTTTCTTTGAATAAGTAAGTGTAGTAGTAGTTTGAATTTAGAATTTATTTAAAAATAAATTCTACCTATTTTTTTTCTGTCCATCACTTTCACCCCCTATACTATAGTACTTTTATAGGGATTGAATCCCCGTCCCCAGGGGTCAAGCTCTGGGGTCATATTTAGTTTCATCAACATTGGTCCAAGGTTTACTTGTAAAACACACAGACGCATTTTACTATGCATTTATAGTGTTAATGTGGATTTATTTAGGCCAACAATTATTGCCATTTCATACCCATTTGAATCATTGTCGTTTAACATTTCTCAATTAGAATTAAACAGCTATTTGTGATGTCAAAAATCATATTTATTTTCTTAAAAGGCTTTGTTAATGGCATAAATCTTGAGTTTTGAATGTGAATTTTAACATTAAATAACATAGGTGGTGGCGTGAACGGGCCCATTCATGGTCGCGGCGGGGGACCGGTTCAACGAATCGAAACTTGTGTATTATTGAGCTTTTGGTGCTATAACGACATGTTTAACTTCAATTTGACTTGACATTTTGAAAATTATCTGGTCAGTTTTTTTTTAGTGTGTCTGTTATTATGAAGCTTTATATTGTACATGTAGATTGTAGAGTGAAGAAAGAATGCGGTGAATATCTACAATTCGTACTGGATTTCGTTCTCACATATCAAATCACTTGATACTTTAGTTAGCTGTTTGGTTTTTCTTTTAGTATATTTACAAAATCTATTTGCTTGTTGAAAGCCATTTATAATGTTATAATTATAAACGATCACGGATAGAAGGGGTCTCCAGAATTGTCATGTTATTGGATTTTTTGAAATTTGCGATAGTGATATTTTTGTGTAAATAAGCTCAAAAATCACCTATAATTTATGATTCCATCTTTTTTTTTATGTTAAGGTCGACAGACAGGCTGACGGTCCACTTGATGGTAGGTGGCTGCCGTCGCCTAACACAAGCAACGCCATAAGTGCTACAAGTGCGCTGCCGAACATAGAAGGATTAAGGATAAGGGAGGGATGGGGTGGTAATGGGCTCTGGCATCCCTTACTCACCCACCGAAACACAACAGCACATAATGCTGTTATTTCACGGTGGTATTCTGTAAGGTGGTGGTTACTGCCGCCAGACGGGCTGCCCAAATGACTGCGAAACGCAGTGTGCCCTGCCACTACTAAAAAGCTTAAAAAAGCTAAGAAAGCTTGCAATCAAAATATAAATAAATATTGATTCCATATTGAAAATTTCATTTTGTAATTTCTCACCAACATACAAATGGCCTTCATATGTTTATTTTCAATGTCTTCTATTAGTTTTATCAATATATGGGATGGCTCTATCAGACATATTTCAATTTATACATTCCTTGTACGGTTTGCCGCTAGCGCGCCCCGAATCTCATCAGAACCAACACGCTCGTCAAACATTTACATTTTAATCAAATAATAAAGATATCACAATAAACTCGTTCTATCGTGCCGTTATAGTCGTCTCAGGGTGCAACCCTTACAAAGGATCGTTTATACTTGAGTCTACATTATTGTCTAAAAACAAATTCCATGGTATTAATATAGGCAATTTATTCTAATAACTATTACGCTTTTTTATGTTAAGTTTGACTAACGTAAGACTGGCCGTCACGTCTTGATGGTTGATGGCTAACTTTGCCATCAACCATCAAGACATGCACAAGCAATGGTGTTTTTAATGGGCCTCATTTATAAAGGCACTTTAACAATTAAATTATTTATTAAGGATTACAGAATTTAGTTTATTTATTTTATATTTATCATCTTTATTTGTTTCTATACTTATTTAATATTATAAATATGAAAGCAACTCTATCTCCTACCTTTTCACGCCTTAACTACTCAATCAATCATCATGAAATTTGTATACACTTTTTTAGTGATACAGAAAAGAACACAGAGTATGTACATTTCATCCAGAAAAAAAGTAATGTCCCCAGGGAATAATCTAAAAATAAAAATCCAAATTGCTCATATATTTTTGTCTGCTATCAATAGTTCAATACTTACTAACAATAAATCTGTAAGTGTAGAGGTATTGTATCTTTCTCCATAACTACTAAACGAATTAACTGATTTTCTTTAAACTTGGTAGATAAACATTTAGATCTACAAGACACAGGATAGGCTACTTTTTCTTTTTAAATGCGGACGAAGTCGCGGGCGCGAGCTAGTATATTATATTTTTCTACGCGGACTAAGTCTAAGTTCAAAATCGAGTGTGCATTCACCCTACGCTATCCAACGTTACTGTTATAGTTTCAATCTGACACATTGTCTTGTCTTTATTTGATTGTTATTTCGAATCGATGTATACATTTGTGTTTAAATGGGATTTTAAAGCGGTGTTTACATCGTATAATATCTTTGCACATACTCAACGGAATATAGTAGTGAAAGAGTGAACGATGCTTGATGGCCTCAATCTAGTTTGACAAAGGGTGGGCCTTAAGCCTTAAGATTAATAAGAAATAAATGAATGACATCAATCTGTTGAAAAAATTAATGATTTTATCATTTTCTTTTTAATGGTTAAAACTTGTGTAACATTAGGTAAGATTTTTTTTTTAGATTTTACTGGAAATATATCTATTGTAATTTGGTAATGGGGTTTCATGCAATATTTATGTTTGAAACTATTAAAAAAGTAAAAAAAAATATAAAAAAAAGTTCTTCTTAATTTTCGAATGTTATCCCCATTTACAAAATCTGAAATATTCACAGGAAATTACTGTGAGATTACCTAAGAAAGGCATAATTATTAGCAAATACTCCAAAGTGTATGTTGCAAAAAAAAAACAATAACCTGGTTTTGAACGAATGTCCTTTATTATTTCTATTACTTGGTAATTTAAGTCAAACGACTCGGTTATGTGTGAGGTCGATTTAGAGTCGTTAAAAGTTCGCTCCCTCGGTAGTCAGCGAACGCATAACGACAACAAACATTACCCAACGAAAATATTTTAATTTACATTCAATTTCCAATTATGCTAATGGTCGACCATCGACGGTGATGTAGAAACCAATAAATTGATGCTATCGATATAATAGATATCGATATTAAATCGTAGGCGTTGATGTCGCCTCCAGTTAATAATAATCAAATTGTTATGTAACTTTGAATAATCGCCAATTACTATATTGAGTTCGTACGGGAGATGAATTCCTCGTACACGCACTAGCGTCAGAAGACAGTGAGTGAAGTTAAAAATATTATATACTAGCTGGTGCTCGCGACTTCGTCCGCGTAAAAAAGTATAAAACGCCATCTACCGTATTTTGGATAGATGGCGCTACCTCCCGGGCCAGGCCGCTACTTTTTACTTTTACTTTGGATTTCCCGTAGGAATGAAGCATTTTCCCGTGGTAAAAAGTATACTATGTTCATCACTGATAATGTCGGCTTCTAATGGTAAAAGAATTTTTCAAATCTGTCCACTAGTTTCGGAGCCTATTCTATACAAACAAACAAACAATCAAATCTTTCCTCTTTATAATATTAGTATAGAAAATCCACATAGTTACTATACTTACTGTACTAATATTATAAATGTTCATGCCTTAACTACTCAACATCATGAAATTTTGCATATACGTTGTCAGGAATACAAGAAGGGACTTTGGGTACCTTTCATCAAAAAAAAAATACTGTTCCCTAGTGATAACTCTTAAACGAATTAACTGATTTTCATGAAACTTGGTAGATAAACATTTAGACGTACGGGACACAGGATAGCCTACTTTTACTTTTTCAACGCGGACGCAGTCGCGGGCAACAGCTAGTAAGAACTAAAAAAAAGGTTTGCGGGTCTCATTCGATTACTGCCCTATATATAAAGTGATGTTCACTGAGAGTAAAGTGAAGTGCAATAATTGCATATTTCATCGCAAGAAAACATTAATGACTTCATCACGACTCGACATATACCTATACATAATAATATGTGA
This sequence comes from Synanthedon vespiformis, assembly GCA_918317495.1. Lineage (NCBI taxonomy): Eukaryota > Metazoa > Arthropoda > Insecta > Lepidoptera > Sesiidae > Synanthedon > Synanthedon vespiformis. Next base: position 1,463,470 of record OU906964.1, read on the forward strand.
CGATTGCATCACACAATCGCGCCGAAGTAAGATTATAATTTACCTCAGCCGTATGCGTATGCGCACGAGAATTGATGACGCTCCACACCGTCCGTCACTTAATTGAGACATTCTTACGATTAATACCGTTTAATTCAGCGTACGCGGGTCGATTCGTCGTCGGTTATTATCGGTTGCTAATGACAGCCCTTGGTTGGAGTGTGTAATTTTTGCAGTATTTTTTGCGTTCTAGTTTTCACGCGAGATTAATCGAATGACGCTGACATGATAATTTGTTGATACATGATTTTATGTCGAATAAGAAGAATTGTAATATTTTTGCTGTGATTTTTTGTAGTAGTAGCAGTCTTAGTAGTATTTATTTTAGATTTTAGACATGGGTGGCTTTATCTTATTCACCACTTAATACATTTTCTTGTTATGACGTAACAATTTTCTGTATGGGGAAAAAATCTTCAGAAACCTATGAACTGGGGTATCAAATAAAAGGGCTCCATGAGATGATTCGAAAAATATATCACACTACTACATTTCAGTCAGTTTTTAGTAAAAAATATACCTACGCCAAATGATTCGTTATAATTATCCTAACGTAGTGAAAGGAATTCTAAAAATATTAATGCTTACTAAAAAAAAAAATTATTATTATTTTATTATAATTCTCCATACGCGAACTTCGTGACACGTTCGACCTCTTCGTAGATTCGTCTACGAACATCGTGACACGTGTTTTTTGTTCTATAAATATTTTTGCATCATTACGTATTTATTTAAAAAAAATCGTATTTTTAAAAGAACATCATCCGCCAATGGTAGGTCTACATGACAATGCATTCATTCGATCAATCTGTCACGGTTTACCTTTATTCATGACAATTGTTTTATCATCCCATGTCGTGGCTTTGTCGGCATGTAGGCGACGCGATGTTGTGTTGCGAAGTCATTTTTACAATTCAAAGTCATACGATTTATGTATAAATTACATTACATGGGGACCCCATAAGCAACTGTGTAGTTTCGTTCTAAAGCGACCATAAATATTAATGTTGTCAAAATCTTCAACAGCCTTACTCTTGAGAGATACAGAAAACTTGAGAAAACCTATAAGGTCTCTCCAGGTTAAAATGCCAAAATAGTTTCGGCAGCTTTTAGGTGTTGAAAAAAACTGGAAGAGGTGTAGCGTGTTGTTGGCTCAGGGATAATTTTTAACTATATCTTATGAATATGACTGTATAGGTAAATGTCGCTCGTATAGAAGTCGCCACCGCACCTAAGTACTAGAACATACCCGTATACATTACACCTACGTCGTCAGCTCATAATGTGATCGAATCTTATACCTATGTTTCACACGAATTCTTACTTAACAACAATTTCGCCGTAACTTAAGTTTAAACCACACTAGGCTATGTAAGGCGATATTTGTACATAATTTTGTGCAGACTGTTGAAGAGTTATGAAGTCGATAACTTTTAATTGAATGGACAGAGAACATGCAAATGGATAACTTAACACGATTAAGGATCTACACTTAATTATGTTGGTTTGGCTTCTTAGAAATTACGTTCGGCGAAACATGTTTATTTTTAGTAGTGACAAAATTAAATAAAAGGATGTTAGTTATTGTTATTGGTTAACTATGGGCCTCGTAAAAAAGCTCAACGTCGTTTAACAAGATAGGGGGAAGGAATGAGAAGGAAGGAATCCGTAGATGTACGATTGTACGAAAGTTACCGACATAAACCTTCGAATCAGTAAGTTGAAGTGGCAGTGGGCAGGCAGTGGAATGACGAAGTGGCAGTATCTTGTGACATAATACCCCACCTTAGATGAATAATTTTAATCATCTCTCCAAGCAACGCTATAGGTGCTGAAAATGTAGTAGATACCTATAGTAGAATTAATGATAAGTGATTAAGAAAGTATAGGGCAAATCCTGCTCAAGACCAGAGCAAAATTTGAAAAGTAAATTTCTAAAGTTGCCCCTGCCGATAAGAAACAGAACGCTTAGGCGGAAACACCTTAAAATAGTGTACATACTTGTAATTTCTCTCAATAAACTGAAAGAAATGATTGCGTGTGCGACGATATCCTACAGGTTAGGAATGTCGTGCGAACGCTGCGTAACCCTTCCCTATCTATAATTTCTCGCGTGACTCGGAGCGTAGGTTCAGGACTAATCTCAATGAGGAGTAAATATACCGTTAAATGGGAAGCCATAGCTCACGCCGAAAGGGGCCACCAGATAACCTAACCTTGTATAAAGAGTTTGCGAGTGTGAATAATTCTCTCGCGAAACAACCATTAAAGGCTTTCGTTGGATCATTAGGAAGAAAGAAAGATTTTTATTTCGTACACTTCAAAAGTATTATTATGAATAAACATATTAAACTAAATAAACTATTCTGAGTTAATCTAAGCATGTCACTTGTAAAAGTTGTAAAGCAATGTTAAATTAGCGAATGCTTTTACCAATATTTACGACGACCTTTAGGATCGCCAGGCTAATTTTTACTTTTTAATTTTTCTTCAATTCAGTGATGTTTTTATAATAAATGTAGCAATGATGAAGTTCTGGTATGATTAGATACTTAACTCTCAGTTATCCTCAGGATAAACATTTAAACGGATAACAGTGTTGCAGATTACATGTTGTTCGTGTTGTGCTAATAGTTCAGGATCAACTTAAGTCGACCTTAAAATAAACCAAGTCCAAATAACCAGTGAACGAGAATAGATCTATAGATTCAAATCTTCGCACGAGCTAGAGAATCTCACGCTTTCCCGTATGTTGCGACCTATTTCGCACAAGTAATAAGGACATTTAGAGACTCGCACTTGCATTGCCCACACAGAGACCTAACGCGGTGGTGTACACGAACTCGTAACTCGCTAGATATCATCACGGGCTGCACGCGTGGGTTTCCCAGCCTGGTCCCAACGGGATTGAGGTGTGAAACACCATGTTCTACGATCCCGGTTGACAACGACATGAGCACGAACGTGGAATTATGACGTTGTCGCACTGTATAAATTCAACTTGCCCGACATTCAGATTAGGATGTGACCGGCCCGCTCCGGGCCCGTTACCGATGTCCACTTAAATCACTATAGGACATTAATGTTCATCCGACAATTCTCAGGGTTCTAACTTCTATCTTCGAGTTGACGCGCGATTTTAGGGAGAATTTCAGAGTGGAGTAGTCCAAAATCTAATGCAGCAGTTGATGTTTTACCGTGTCTAAAAAGCTGTAATATTCTGAAATAACATTAATATTTCTGAAAGGTATCACTTATCTCGTGTTTCAAATTGGCTTATATTACTTTTAAGACCTATCATGCATCTAAATAATCAAAATTTGGCATAGGTTATTTGTATTTATATTGATACATACAGTCGAATAGGCAACTAGTTGGACTTTTGGTCTGATAAGTGCCCCTCGCGGCGATGCCTTCACCGTAACTAGGCTCTGTAGCACTACCATGAGTTTATAACGAGCGAAATCGCTAGCGAGAGATGAGCGAGAGCGTAAAATATTTATATGAAAAATTGTACAGCGCCTCTAGCGGACACTCAAAGAACTAAAACCAGTAACATAAGTGGCATAAGTGAAAAACCTATCGAATGTAGTCGCTAGCGACCATATGCGACTAACGTTTAACTTGACATTTCTATACAAAATCGGTACCATGAGTTACAAATTTGACTGATGCTCTCGAGAAATACCGTAACGTTAGTAGTTAAATCATTCACTAGCAAATTGAAGGGTGAAAGGTTCGTTATCGACATAAGTAAACTAACGTAAGATTTCGATAGCAACTCATGGTAGTGCTACTGTTCTAATTGAACGATCGTTGAGCGTTTATAGAGATTGAGCAGTTATAATTGTGAAATGACTACGAGTGTTTTGCTCGTTTCCGTCCAAGCAATTAAGTTATTCACTTATTTGGTCCTCACGGTTGACCCTATCACTCTGTCAATAGAGTGTGGAGTGAGGAATGAGGAATATTATTGCGGGTTATTATTATAACATAGGGTTTACTTTTCATCCAAAAAAAAGTGCATGGTAAATTCCTCTATCATTGCGCCTATTTGAATTTATCAGTTATTAATTATTGGTTGATTTTTTTTTCTATTGTCCTCCTGTCGGTTGAATATGTGGACATTTTGTATTAAAATTTACAACAACTTATGTATACCATATTCTGCCAATATATTATTTTGAATTTGTTTTTGGACATTATTCAAAATGAACACAGTGTTTATGTACACTAAATCTCCCAATTAAACCCAGGCTAACTCTTGTCGTTTTTTCTACGTAAGTTATACGTTTAACAGTAGATCTAATATTGTTTAATTTTATTTAACTTTATATAATTTTAATTTAAAGATTTACTTTTATAGCTTTCCATGGCTTGAATTGAATCCTGGCGTGAATAAGGAAAGCAATATTATATTGAATTGCATGCGTCCGTCTGTTCGTAATCCTTCGACATTTCAGTTTATTTCCATTTATATAGTTGTTTTGTTGTTTTATAGTACTTCTGTCTGCGCTTTGCTCGGCCATGAATAAGGAAGTGATGCTTCTGTAAGGCAACAAGGCAATAAAGTAAGGAATTTTGAATGCATTCTAAGGCTAACTTGATGTACGCGGCTTTAGTCCATTATGTAGTATGTGTTCCTTGTTATTCAAAGCCCTAACCTTTACGAGGTTAGGGCTGTATTTTGACGAAAATTATTTTGCCTCTATTTGATACCTATACAAATATTGTAAGAGTTTATGTTTTTGTTTGTAAACGAATTAACTCAAAAACTACTAGACTGATTTAAAAAAAAAATCACCTATAGAAAGCTACATTATCAGCGATTATTCACTTACTTTATTTCACTTAATAAAATCTAACTTATCTGGTATTAATAGATTTTAGTTTTATTTCAGTTGATTTTATGAAGATTGATTGATGAATGGATAAGTACTTTGTTACTCTTTCACACAAAATTTTTATATATTCCTGATCAGCAAATGTACTTAGTTCCTTCCTGGTTTCGTTCAGGAAGAAGGAAGTAAAGACGTTTCAATTGTGTAAGGAACAAAAGGCAAAGCAGGTGGTGCGTCATGATACTATGATGGATGTGTCTCACTTTCTCTTTCCTAACACGCAACAACAAGCAAATGTATCAATGTTGAGATATGACATTAAGTGACAGTTTCCCTGGTTGTACTTTGACATGTTTTTTTTTAAATCGGGAAGCAAAGAAACAGGATTGGTATACAGCCTACTAAATAATGGTTGATTGTAGTTATGAAAAGTGAAAGTATTTTTATTATAATTTGATTATTATACTAAATAAATAAAAAATATAACACCTTACAAAGTTTACAAGTAATTACAACAGTGTTTTTTTTTTCTAGATGAAAAAGTCCTTTTGCTCTTGATCGCACATCACAGCACGCTACGACTCTTAGGTTCCGATAAAAAAGAAAAAAAGGTCAGAAAGGATACAGACTTAACGAATTATAAACAACGCAGTCATTATCAAATTGTTTCATTGCTAGATCAAAACTTTTTCTGAAAATAAACGGCTACAGTCGCCCGGAGGCGAACATTTTAATCCGTTAAAAATCTCCCAACACGTCGTAGATAAATCTGAGAAATAATTAAACACAGTCTACGTGTAATTTGTCTTGGAGCTATCTTAATCAAAAAAAATCACTTAATTACCGATGTAAAAAGATAAAGTTCCGGCGTCCGATATGGCACCTGCGGACCGGTTGGTCATCTAACTAAACTGTCAAAGGCTTTCACTCCTCCAGGCATTTGACGTCCTATTCTGGATAACTTTTAAAACATTATAAAATTACTACAAATGTATAACCCAAATTCATTTAAAGTTCGAGTAAATAGGTATCTTCTGGGTGAGCTCGCTGCATCGTCGGCCTCGTGTTGATGCACAACTAGATGCGGGCCAAGAACAAACCCATCAAGCGCAAAAAAACTACATTTTAGCTATGCTGTAGTTTCCAGTTCCATTTTAATACACAAATACAGCTCAAAATCTATCGATCTAGTAAAAAAGGGTAAATTTTTTAGAGTTTAATAATATTTTTACAGTCAAACCATTTGTCGTAATCTAAACGATAGAAAATTGCCCACAAAATATGCCTATTTTTGATTATATGATATGATTTTCTTTTTAAAAAGACTTCTCTACACTTAAAGAATACATCTCAAGAAAAATCATCAAAATGCTTGCCATATGGAGGGGAAGCGGATTGTATGTACAGTCGGCCGCATAAGTCGATTAACACATTCGAAAGTGCAAAACAACTGAACACTCATCGCGCCATAAGTCGTTGTCAGGACTAGAGAACAAAATAAACTTCACCTACAAACGATCGTAAAAAGTTTCAGTAAGTAATTATGTAAGTAAGTAAATTGAGTGTTTAGTTGTTTTGCACTTTTGAATGTGTTAATCGACTTATGCGGCCGACTGTACCTTTTTTTTTTTTTTTTTTTTTTTCGAGGAGAAATCCGTTTACAGATTCCCTACCGCTGGCTAGACGGTAGGGGTATGTGGGGGTCAGCCGGCGCACCGCGCTATGTTAGTCATAGCGGGCCCGGCCACTACCCACTAAAACTCCCCGGTGCCTCCTTTGCCCTTTGTGCGGGGGTGGACCGGGCTCTGCCGAGGCAACAACTCCGATCCACCCCCAGGGCTGCCTAGCCATTACTGGCTAGGCTGACGCCAATGGGGGATTGCCCGGAGACACCGGAGCAATCCCCAGACGGGGGAGCCTTGTGCAGGCACCGGCCGACTGTACCTAGAATATCGCTAGTTCACGACCGAACAGACTGTATACATAGACAATTAAACATATAAGAAGGATAAAATACTAATTCATTTCGGAAGCAAAGCAATGTGCTAAGGCATGGGAAACAAGGTGAAATCAGCTGTATTTTAGGTTTATAAAATTACTAACTTTACCAACAACTTCGTCCACGTCCCTCAAGAAAAGTACTCTATTCTAAAAAGGTACTATATATTCTTTTCTGTATCGGTTGAGTAGTTAAGGCGTGAGAGTTTAAAGAGTTCAAGAAACATTTAAACAAACTCATTTTCCCATCATCAATACACTTGGTAGATAAACATTTAGATGTACAGGATACACGATAGGCTACTTTTTACTTTTTATAATAAATTAGTCGGTTAGGATTAAATATTCGGTTGGCAAGACCAGAATAGGGATGCGTTGTGACGAGCAAATATGTTTATTATTTTATTGTGATCCCGGATTAACAAGTCGTCGACGGAGACTTGGTGATATCAACTTAATAATGCAGTTTATTGTATTCTTATTGTGAGAACGAGTTGCTTCAATTTTAACTTCTTATTGCGTTCCTTGGTCGACATCATAATTCTAATACTGTTTTCGTTTTACGATCACTTAAAAATCTGTAATTTCTGTAATCTGAGACACGATAAAAACTTAAAGAAAGAATTATGTGTATTTTTTATATGCTTGAGTACATAATTAAAATTGACTCTTGGAACTGTGACATTCTTTACGTAAATGTTCGCAGTCAGGAAGTTGGTCCACTTGATGGTAAATGGCTACCGTCGCCTATTAACATAGCAAAAGCCATAGGTGCAGTAAGTGCGCTTAGTAAGTTAATAGATAATCGAATAGAAGAGGATAGGTAAATGGGCTCTAGCATTCCGTACGCACTCACTGAAATACATTGGATCGGCAGCCTGTCTGACAACATTAACATTTAAAAAAATCGAAAGCAAAAGACTACAAGGCCGATCCCCAACAAGATGGACAAAATGACAGATCAATTATTAAAGGAAGCCACCTCTTATGATATACCTGGGAGAGTATATGAAGGCACACTGTGCAGTCGAAATTGGGATTTTGTGACCATGATCCTGATTAAAGAAGGGCATAATACATGTATATAATAGTTAACAAGTATGTATATATAACAACGTAAATATAAAGGATACAAAACAAAGTCAGGATAAATTCCCGGTAGTAAATAAGACAAAAGAATTTAAATTTTATCATTGGAACTACTTGTGTACACATTCACAAATTGAATTCCATAGGCATTGCTGATTGCCAAGTGCAGTAATTCTAGATTTTAAACTACTAGTTCGTTATGCAGGAGAATATTGTAGCGCGAATGAATCCAAAGTAAATAAACAGATCCCTGAAAGTGTTACAGAGTGGAATAACCTCAATGCAGTTCCGTAAACAAAGCAAAAGCAAACGTAGAAGGATCTCGTTTTGAAGCCAACAAGAACACAAAAGGCCTATCCGACTGACAGGCTCTTGTCAACGGTAGCGCGTTCCACGCGTGTTTGACTTTCTTGAACATCTCTTTGAACGTTACATTGTCCTTGTTTGAAATTTAATGCAATTATTAAGAGTATGATTAACTTCACACATTCTTAAGTAGAGTTACATTTTTAAATATTTCTTCAAATGTAGATTTAGTGGTGGGGCAGGGCACACTGCGTTTCGAAGTAATTTGGGCAGCTCGTCAGGCGATGGTAAACACCCTATTACAGGAGACTCCAGTGAAACAAAAGCATGTTTAACTGTTGTGGTTTCAGTAAGTAAGGAGTGCCAGAGCTCACTTACCTATTCCCTCTAAATCCCTTAACTTGTATGCCACTAAGCGCTAATGCAGCACCTATGACCTTTCTTGTTTTATAGACGACGACTTCAAGGGTTAGTTCTCGGTTTGAGTTTGTTCAATGTAACAAGTATGATCACAAGTATCTCCTTAAATGGCCTTATTTCTTAAAATTTCTCATCAAAAAGTCGCACTAAAATATCTTTAAAAGAAAATTAAATCTAACCAAAGGATATTAAGTTCAATGGTTCAAGTAACATTGGACTCATTAACAGTGTTACTAAAATTTGGATTATCTATTCCCTTGTCCTATATATTGTTCTATTACCTGTCATTTATGATAGGTTTACTTCATTTGTACAAAAAATAGGTAAAGTACACATTTTAATAACGTACTTAAAATTTGTCCACAATTGTCCATATATTGAAACTGCTACAGATGTAGTTTGTTTAAGCTAACATCTTACTCTTACCGCAAATATAACGAGAGGCCTTTTAGGCCAAAAGCTAGTATAATATTATTGTTTCTTAGAGTTTTTGAAAAGCCCATTGTGTTCTAAAAGTTCTAAAATCTACCTACTCAATCAGCCGCCTTGCTAACTTACCGCTAATTGAACTTAAAAGCATAACAAATATATTCCACTAATGAATTGGCAACAGATAGACAAAGACCCTATTGTCATTCACCTAGACAACTTAAATATACACAAGTTAATTTTTCTATCTATCTATCTTAATTTCCAAATCTAATAATATTTAATTCTAATTTAGAGCAAGCAAAATGATCATTACTTCTACTTACATCGTCTGTTTCTCCGCTATTTTCTTCTAAATAACCCAACGGATTTTGATACAGTTTTTACTAATGGAAAGAGCGATAAAAAGGAAGATTAAGGTTTAGGATTTTCTAAAAATTACTACGTCCGTCCTAAACCGTGGGCGGCTCACTGGCTCATAATAATATTGGGGATTATAACCATCCTTGATCACTTTATAAAACTTAATAATCGTGTATACAACAGAACAATCATAGAATTAATGTTAGGAGTCAAAAGGGGTTATCCCTAAAGCGTGATAGTTTGCGATATAAACGTGACAGACAGTCAGGGTAATGGCCGGGGGATGTATCCCCAACATTTCATAATGGTTTCGAATCCCGTAGGAATAATGGAATTCCAAGATACTAATTGCGTCCCTAATACGTGAAATGCACTACACTTGAAAGGGTAATTTTGTGTTTACGATCTAGTCCCTCGTTTCCTTTCTAATCTTTTAGCATATTTTAACATTCTACTTTATTCAAATATTTCTAATTATATACATATAAAAATCTTCCTCCTTTTACGCTCTTTCCATTAGTGAAAATCGCATTAAAATCTGTTGCATAGTTTAAAAGATCTAAGCGTACATACGCCGAAAAGCGAATTTGTTTCATACTATTCCTTACATTTATTATTATAAAACAAAGTCCTCCGCCGCCGTCTGTCTGTTTGTTCGCGATAAACTCAAAAACTACTGCACCGATTTTCATGCTGTTTCACCGGTGGTTCTCGAGGAAGGTTTTAGTATATAATTTACAAAGTTAAGCGGGCGAAGTCGCGGGCTACAGCTAGTGTAAAGAAATACAATGCGGTCTACCTTACTCTCTCAACGAAACCCAACAGCACACATCACATAGGGTGGTTTCTGCTGCTAGGCAGGCTTCCCAAATGACTGCAAAGCGCAGTGTGCTATTTTAAAATATTTTTCCCAAAGTGAGCTCTGAGACAGAGCGTTAAAAGGCAAGCACTTTATTAAGCCACTCGACCAATGGGTTATTAAAATCCCCCGTAAAGTTATTAGCAATGGATCAATCCTTTACCTTATCTTGTTACATTAAGTTGTGTGTCAAGGAAGTCTCTGCTTATTATAAAGGTGTTAGGCGCCATTAATCGAGGCAATATATTACAGGCTAGTTAAAGTGTTACTGGTGACCGAGTTGTCCTAATTGGTGCTAACTAAATGATGATTGGTCGTACAAGCTTGTTTACATGAAACATCGTGATCGTTATCACGATATCTCAAAGAAAATGGAAACGCACAGAAATGGGGTTAAACTGTTGAATAGTTAATTGCTCTGGTGTTTTTTTAAATCTAAATAGAAATTATCCAAAACCTCATTTCTAATTTTTAAACCATAAATTATTGGGAACTTGAGCCAAATATAACTTACAAGCCATTAAGCTTTTCACTTATATTCATCTCTTTCTTCTTTCTTGCAGTCCCTCTCAGTTCAGTAGTTACTGAAGGTAACAATGAGCCTGGAAGAGTCCTCCCTGATTTTTGTTTGTCGGAACAACTCAACTGCTTGAGGCACCCTGATCCATTCTCTGATGCTCTTCAGGCGCATTTTCATGTATCATGTGTGTTGATGTAAATATATAAATAAATAAAAACTCTTGCCAGTGACTTTGTCCATCATCACCAGCTAAAGCAGATCGAATCTCTCATGTCTAAAATTATGTCCCAGGTGGGATAACTTACGCCTTTTCACCGCGACCATGAAGTTGCATTTTAGGCCAATTTTCGGCCACCTTTTGAATCTAGCTAATGGACTACAAACTCTTCTATAATTATAAACCTATTCTGTAAACTCTCCTTATTTAGATTTTCTTTAAGAGAAATGATCTGTGCTAGTTCTCAAGACGAACTCAAAAGGCAAAAGCGTTTGAGTTTCATTCAATATTTTCCAGTCAATGTATAGTTAGCATATTATAGTAAGCATGTAATTCCGCTAGTCCTTTCATATGGGCTATTTTAAGTAATTTGTCCTCTATATGGATTTATTGTACACCTCGTAAGCCTGTAGTTAACAGTAAACTAATACGCGGTCTGACAAGGTCTGGTACATGCCTTAAGTGGTCTAAGCGTAATGGTCAAACATTTGTCACGTCACCTATAGTTGCAAGCAGATATTTCACGTTATAACTTAAACATTAACTTAACAACGTTGAATGTCTTCATTCAAGGCAGACAATGGTAAAGGCTAATAAGTTAACTACTGATGGGATAGGATCTACGCCTCTTTGTTTTAGCGATTATATCGAGGTACGTGTTTACTACTTACTTCGATATAATGTTCTGAAATACTCAGTCGAATTTTGAGATAGTTTACTTCGATTGTTAAATTTTTAATTTGTATAATGTACGAATATCTTTATGATTTATTATTCCTAGGAAATCAGTCTTTCTCGAATATAAAACTTACTATTTATGAAAATATATTAAATTGGTACATAATAAGGTTGAATGCCTATTTTCAACAGTAGCCTTTTGTGGGTTGATGAGGATGAAGTTCAATAATTACAATTATAAATTAATATTTAGAATATTTCAGGATTATGAGACATGTAAGAGAGGTATAATTTCTTTAGTATTCTAAGTAAAAAAACTTTAGACCAAAACTTATTAATAATTCAAGAGCAAGACAATAGGCACTTGTGCATCGCTTCAAGCATGAAGTTTCCCACTTGCACTTTCATTACAGCTTGATATATTGTGCAAATTACCGGCGCCGATGTGCCCGATAGCGCCGCCATTAGCCGGTATCGGCGCGCGCGCATTCCTAGCATTTATTATCTATCACCTTCTTAATGCCCAGTCAAATTTGTTGATTTATTTCTGAAAATATTAATGTTTCATTAATCATTAACTTGAATTATTAAATATATATATATATATATAACTAGCTGGTGCCCGCGATTTCGCCCGAGTAACTTTGTAAATCGTATACTAAGACCTTTCTCGAGAACCAATCTATCCATTGCTGGAAACAGCATGAAAATCGGTGCAGTAGTTTTTGAGTTTATCGCGAACAGACAGACCGGTGGAGGACTTTCTTTTATAATATGATTCGCAATTATCATTTGAAATATTTTTGGTAAATCCAAAAATGTGCAGAATGAACTCGGGATTTGTCTAACGTATATTGTCTAATGTATCCTTGGACATTGGAATATTGTATTGTATGTTCCCCTAACATAAATAATCTCTCTTCGGTCGGTCCTACTTTCAATACTGAGGATCGTGATCATAAAGTCTTAGTTTTGACTGCACCATGCTACTCCATAGACCCGCATACATACGCATACAGTCACCTTCACCGCCTGGCAGAGTGTATCAAAAAAGTTGACTCTTACTTAATCTGTTCATCTTGTTGACGATCGGCCTCGAATCTTTTGCCTTCGATGTTACCAACAAAGAGTAGCTTTTCCAGATTGAAAATATATATGGAAAAGTCGCTAAAGACCGCTTTGTCTTAGCGCTTGTCTCGCTGTCTCGCTTGCTATATCATAAAATGCTGCATCACATCATATTTTATTTATAAAACGCAGTTCCATTCTATTAGAACGTTAAAAAGTCACAACGTGTGCAGCTGTGAGGTGCAATATGGAACTAAGCTTCGAGCCAGATAGGTATTCTGTTGCACAGTGTAATTCGTATGTCAGTTTGGTGGTTTCGTTGTCGGCATGTCTTAAGCGGTCGTGATTGTGAACCGTTACCCGATAAATATAGACATCAGACGTTATGGCCGACACGCGGTGGTTTGGTGTGACCCGGGGTGAGGTTTATTATGATGTACGCACCTAAATTAATAGATATGTTGGAGATAGAACGCGTTGAGAAGTGAAAGGAAGACTGTTATTCTATAGACTCAACTATTTACTTTACTATTTAGAAATGGAATATGACGTAAATGTATGTATAACTTGATGTCAAATGAATAGTAAGATGGCTTGAATACAAGTAAATTTTACAGTATGATATTTGACCTCACTTATCCTTTCTCTATTTAGGTCGTTATTAGGCGGTGACTTTTTTTTTTTAAATAAAATAATCTTTCTGAAATGCAGCTAAACAATTTTACTGCAAATGGTATGAGTCTATAAAGAAACCATAATAATCGATGACCAAATCACAGCAGACAAAGAAGCTAGTAAAATGTGAGTTTTACATAAAGTTTACGAGGCAGTTGGTGTAATATGAAATGACTAGTATTAACATAAACATGTGGTCGTGTAAGGAGCGCTTATATGGGTACGAGTTAGCTAGTTGTGCGCGGGCGCCGCCGACTGACGCTGTTAAGAAAGACGGATTTGTGGGAAACGACATTAAAGGACAGATACGAATTCAACGCTCCACCCTTTAAGGGACAGTATTAATCATAATTTAATGTAATTTAAATCAACCATCGCGGTTCATAATAATTTTATTATAACATTAATATTTCGTAGTGTCAGCTTTATCTATACTATAATAATATTAGAAAGAAAAAAATGTATATTTGTTTGTAATGAAATTCAAAGAATACTGTGCTGATTTTATCAGCGAGTAACATAAGCTATTTCTTTATATAGTTACGGGGACGAAGTCGCGTGCAACAGCTGGTTCTTGATACAATGAAAATGTGAAAATATTTACATTGTATTTAATTTAATTTTTTCGAGAACCCTTCTTATTAGAATTAGAATCCGTCTTTATACTTTTTTTTCTATGAATTTAAAATTGTACGCATTGAAATTCGTCTCTGCGAAGTCGACTCGCGCCACTCTCATAAATTGTGGAGAGACAGTTTTAAACACTCTCCATTGTACAAATATTTGTAACGTATTAGCCGAACGCATCGCACGGATATAGTTAATGTGCGGTGCTTCGCCCGCGTGATTTACTGCTCGTGTGTAGCGCCTTTGACGTATTTGTGAGCCGACCCGAAAGGCAGTGTGTCCCATATACAGATTGATTTTTGCAGTCCGCATTTTTTTTTTCCGGATTTACTAATTATAAATCACCAGCTGAGCCCGACCACGCTTCGCTGTAGTTTTTTTCGACGTTCGACGGTCAGCAGCTGCCATGACAACGGCTAACTTCCACTTTAAATGTGACAGCGGTTATGGTTGGCGAGTTAGTTCTCCTCGCCTTCAACAGATGGTGTCGTAAAAAAAGACATATATTTTTTCAAAGGTCAATCCTTGAAGCGGATTGCATTTTGTGTAAAAATTTCAAGTCTAACTATCGGTCGGCTTAGTTTACCTAGTTTTTGAGAGATACACAAGCCAATACAACATTTTTATTACCGAAAATTTTTGTGGTCTCTTAAGCCCTCATCTCCACTTATTCCTTCGTGCAATATAGAGACATGTTTATGTGTAATGAAAATAGACGTGGTCCATTTTCCATGGGGCACTTAATAAATGCAACACGCCGGTCTCATGTAAAACTGTAAGTTATGGTTCGATACAGGTGAAACTCGTACGGAACCCGTTGCTCGATGAAATATTGATATTGAACTCGTCCGGGGAACACACAATGACGATTTCTAATAATATATCACATCTGACGGCTAAATCTCTAACTAAAGCTACTGCTTGCACTTTTAATTAAGTTGATCGTGTTTTTTATTTAAGTTAACAGACTAGGAAGATACTTGTAATACTGCCACACCGGTTTTCATTGGATTAAAATTATAGGATACTTTTTATCCTGGAAAAATGTTAGGTTACAGTGGGATGTTCAAAAAACGAACAACAGCGCGTACGAAGTTGTAGGCAAAATACAAAGCTGTAGTTTAAACTATGCAGTTGGAGTTTAAAATATTTCTATCGAATGCATCCACAGCAGCTACCGGTTTTAATAAATTACATAGATACATCACTACACTACAGACTGGCGCGTGTGATTTAATAACACCCCGAAAATTGTATGAATTGTACATCAATTATGGGCTGTAATTATACTTTTATTATGTGATATTTTAAACGCCTCGCGTTTGTACGATGAGGCCACTTTCACATAAAGACGTGGTCCCTTTATCCGCGATACATGATAAACGACAGTGATTTCTTTTCTAATATTTTTTGTGCCTTAGATATTTGCAATCGATGATTTCTATCTTTTGCTTGCAACTTCATCCGCGTCCTCAGGGAGTACTACTTTTTTATTCTGTGTAAAAGGTACGCTATGTCCTTTTCTGTACTCCTGACAACATTTTAGTTGAAGCGTACGAGTAAAAGTACGTAATTGTTCTAATTTTAAAAACGCATAAGTACATCTTTTTCGATAAAGTATGATTTTTGGATTTTGCACCTAAAACTTTTACGTTGGACGTTGTGTTTTTGAGCGAGTGCCACTCAGCAAATTTTGAGAGACAATTCAAACCCCTTGAAATTGTTTTTTTGCATTTTTCCTTGTAAACGTATCGCTCGACATGGGACCACAACTTTTTTAATATGTGGAATGATCAAAATGTTAACGTGATTTAAACCTACAAAGATAGCCTTACGTTTAACCCGCTCGAGAATTTACACATTTAAGATAAAAATTAAGAAATACTGACAGCGTACTCCATTGACGGCGATTGTATAAAAAGATAACTTCAGTATATGGTAAAGCATCATCACCAACTACCGGGATTTTAAAATAATTTTTTTTTAAATTAATCGGTACCCAACACTTGATGTCTGGTATAAAATTTAATTTTTATATCAGAGCTTATACTTCAATAACTCCCATTTATACAAAACTAGAGACCGGCTCCTGGCTTCGCAAAGGTGCAATTTTTTTCTGCAAATCTCTATATAAAATTTTTTATATACCTAATACATACCTAAAGATTTATATATGTATTTCTTTTTAATTTTTACATAATGTAAGATTGATTTTTTAAATATATGCGGATTTCTAACCTTATAATATATATATATATATTATTGTAAAGTTTACATAGCATATAAATATTATTTTAACCGCTTGGTTTTGTAGGAGTTTGTAGCGCCTGACTCGTATTTTTTTTAAGAGAACAACTCAATAATTAAAAAACAAACATTATACAGAAAGGTGAATTTGGCGTATAGGTATATATGTATATATATATACGGCTCTGGCGAAACGGACACGAAAATAATTGTCGGATAAATCCGACTCTGGCGGCTGAAGGGTTGACAAAATAATACTTGGTAGGAGGGTGTGTGAAACAGGGCTGGTAACACGCGATAAAACCAACCCTTTAACAAATATGGTTGAATTATGTCGCGTTTCGGGTGAATTTATAACACCTTTATTGTTTGCCCACTCGCCGCTCTTAATTTATGGAATGGTATTTTTGACAAAATGACCTCTCAAAGGACGGACTCCATTTAACGCGATTGATTTATACACGTGACAATACAGTTTTTTATCGAGGTTTACTTTTTTTTGAGATCTACACGAGATAATAAATCTGTAAAACGGCACCGCAAGCAAATACATCGCTTAATGAGTATTTATGCTGCGAGGGTTTTAAAAAATGTTTGAAATGGGATTTAATGGACAAGATGTACCTATTATTTCGGCAGGACATACTGAATTTCACACATAAAAATTATAATAAAGAGAAAAGATTTGATTGTTTGTTTGTTTGTATTGAATAGGCTCGCAAACTACTGGACCGATTTGAAAAATTATTTTACTATTAGAAGCCGACATTATCCCTGATGAACATAGGCTACTTTTTACCGCGGGTAAATGCTTCATTCCTACGGGAAATCTAAAATAAAAGTGAATACTAGCGGCTTGGCCCGGGATACACTTGACAGCGCCATCTATCCAGAATCAGGTGAAGCGACTAACATAACAACTGCTTGGTGATATTTTTAGCGATCCGCTCCACAGTAGATGGCGTTTCATACTTTTCAACGCGGACGAAGTCGCGAGCACCAAGCTAGTATTTAATAAATAAGCCTAAGTAATTACTGAGTAATCATACTGAGACGCAGGAATAAAACGAGGCATGAAATAAAATAATAAATAACAAACTGACAAGTTACGATAAATCCATCAGATACAATGATGTAAACAAATCGGTTTACTTATAAATAAAAGCTAATCGATCAAATAGGTTGATGTTGTAGTCAGATAGGGCTGGCAGGTGACAAGAAAATTGCGAGAAAAATTAATTACACATCATACTTTATTATTGAAAATATTGACATACAGGCCAAGGAAGAAAACGAACATAGCACAACCATTTGATCAAGAACCCTCAAGAATAACATGTTTCTATTAGCAATTAGTATGAGCGTGTGCAGTCGTTTTGATTGATGAAAAATGATACTCGATTCGGAGACATCTTCATCATAGATGATTTATTTATATATTAACAACTTTTATTAGTTTTTTTTATTAGAGACTAGCTGGTGCTTGCGACTTCCTCCGCGTTGAAAAGTATAAAACGCCATCAACCGTGGAGCGGATCGCTAAAAATATCACCAAGCAGTTGTCATGTTAGTCGCTTCACCTGAATCTGGATAGATGGCGCTGTCAAGTGTATCCCCATAGGAATGAAGCATTTTCCCGCGGTAAAAAGTAGCCTATGTTCATCAGGGATAATGTCGGCTTCTAATGGTAAAAGATTTTTTCAAATCCTTCCAGTAGTTTCGGAGCCTATTCTATACAAAAAAACAATCAATTCTTTCCTCTTTATAATATTAGTATAGATGGGTTTGCTCTTAACCGCATCCAGCCGTGTAGCGAAGATGAGACCCAGAAGATGCCTATTCACTCCAAGTTTGAAAAGATTTGGCTTATATTATATGAGCTCGGAAATACAAGGAGTTTTTAATTGTTATGCAATGCCAATAAATGGTCATTCGGCTAGCTCGTACTGGGGCAGTAAAAACCCCGTTAAAGACCACCGTGAAATTAATATACGGCTTAATTTAACATTTTATTTGAAATGTGCCTTGCCACTAAACTATATTATGTGATATTATAAGTAATAGTTATATCGTAATATTAAGTTGATTGTGTCTATGATAATCTAAAGCTAGATCAGAGCTAGATCTAGACCGCTTAAAAAGCTCCTAAAAATATTCACTCTTTATAATGACTCAAACGGCCCAGTTATTTATTCTACAAAGTGATGTAAAACAATAGCAGGAATATGATACAAGGAACCAACAGACACAGAAAGTATTTCCGGGTGTTGGTCAAGCAAGATGAACGAAAGAATAGTGTTTTGCCAAAATAAACACGAACGTTACAAACGTGTGTTCTGTTACAAACGTTACCATTTGTAATGGACGTGTTCGGAAATTTGGACAAAAATTAATAAAGTGTAGTGTATAAAAATTCAAATCAATTTTAATTTGAAACAGATTTTGCAATAGTTAAATATAATTAACGAGATAGTTAAATTAATTCTATTATAAAACTATTTTTTTTACCTCTGTAACATATCTTTTTAAATACTAGGTGGTGCTCGCGACTTCGTCCGCGTAGAAAAGTATAAAACGCCATCTACCGTATTTTGGATAGATGGCGCTATCTCCCGGGCCAAGCCGCTAGTGTTAACTTTTGTTTTAGATTTCCCGTAGGAATGAAGCATTTTCCCGCGGTAAAAAGTAGCCTTTGTTCATCACGGATAATGTCGGCTTCTAATGGTAAAATAATTTTTCAAATCGGTCCAGTAGTTTCGGAGCCTATTCTATACAAACAAACAAATAATCAATTCTTTCCTCTTTATAATATTAGTATAGATTCACGAGAATCAAACGCATACAATTTGTTGTCCACAGCAAGATGAGCTCGCGAAATCGGTGAAGTTGACTTCGAGGGAGCGAAGATTCATCAAATTCGCAAGCGTCGAGTACGGCGGCCAATTATACATGACCCCTCAGGACTTCCTCGAATCTGTCGTCGAGCAGGAACCGAGACGTAAGTCATTTTCTCATTATTACACCATTTCTTTTGGATCTTCATTTGGACATTCACAAGTACGGCTGGTTTACGTACAATGGTTGGTGAAATCAAAGACAACACTGCGAGAACTCGCTTCCGACAAAAGGGCATTGTAGGGTACCTACTCAGTACACCTTCCTAAAGGTAATAATGCAATTCCTAAAAAAACTGGCCCAGAAATGTGAATCTGTGAATTCAGCGCGATCATACCAGCACAACTAGACGCCGAATTTTTTCACCTGTTTTATTGAACACATTGCCATTTGCCATTGTGTTCTTGACGATTCGACAGATTTTGAATGACTGGAATCATGTCGTGTCAAAAGTGTCAATAATTGTCCCTTAATCCAACCATAACTGATGCAAGAGAGCCTCTTTACATATTGATCGAACACCGTTCGCTAAAACGACTATCTGTAGGTTACAAAAGCTAATCAAAAAACTACCCAACATAATATTTTATATTTCACTAATTAAATTTCAGCGCGTCTCAAACGACGCATTCTGACGACGAAGGAAATTGAGCAGTTGCGGGACAGCACGCCGGCTCTCAAAAAGGGATCCACACAAATGTTCCGCAATTTGAGAGATAAGGGTGAGAAAAATTTATGGTCTACCCACATCCTTATACTATATTATAAATGTGAATGTGACATTGTTTGTTTGTTAAGCTTTCATACAAAAACTACTAAACCGATCGCCATGAAATTTTGCATACACGTTGTCTAGGACCTCCTTACCCGTGGTCCACCTGCCTAATTCACCTAGGTGGACTAGGAACACCAAAAATCACATAGGTTCAACGCGGACGAAGTCGCGGGCACCAGCTATAAATTATATATAGCTGTCATATAGAACTTTTGTTACAAACTATGTGTGTCAATTTGATATGTCCTGTCATCAAGTATCTGAACAGCAAGTAACTGAAATGTTAAATTTTAGCACTACGTTGTTTTAATTTAACCATACCTACCTCCTACAGTAACGTGAACAATGGTTAAGAATAATATATAACAGCTTTTGCCTGCGTTTTTGTCCGCGGTTCTTTACAAATTACAAGCGTTCGTCCACTGGTTGAATCTCGACTGTTATAATTATTTCTAAATTGGGGAAAATTCAGTAGTAACAGTAACAGTTCGTAACTCTATGGGGAAAAAAGTGTTCAGCGACCTATCAGAAAAAAATAACATAGGTTAAAAGTTTATTAACATTTGTTTCAGGAATAATATCCTACACGGAATATTTGTTTCTTCTCTCAATATTAACAAGTAAGTTTTTTCTACTTTAAAAAAAAAATAATATATATATTATAGGCATAGGATCTACCGATTTTGAAACTGTTGTCCACAATGGAAAGAGTGATAAACGTGAAAAGTTTGTACATATATTTTTGCAGATCTGATAAATTCATTCGCAAAGGGTGCTGGCGTCCCTTTGCACGTTATTATCGATTTGTACTGTTTTTTTAATATTTATGATTTTATAAAAATCATATGAAATAAATATTTTGCTGACCATTTTCAGAGCCCGCGTCCGGTTTCCAGATAGCCTTCAATATGTTCGACACAGACGGCAACCAAAGAGTAGATAAGAATGAATTTCTAGTCGTAAGTTTACACGTTTTTATACTTTAACGCAAGTGACGAGCGATTAGCGGAATTGTCACAGATTAAGTTAAAAGATATCGGCGTTTCTGAGCCTCGCTGTTACTGATATGAAAGTGTAATTTTATTTCTTACATATATTAGGGTTAAAAACAAAGACGAAGACGGTAATAATGAAGAAAGATACATATTATTATCTGACAGTTAAATATAGTTGTAACGTGCAGCGAGGGAAAGTTAATAACAAAAAATATGAAATGCGTTCAGAAATTTCGTTTGTGACAATTTTTTGTGAGTTTTGAATTCATGGCATCAACATCAAAGAAAAGAAGTCATTTGAAATTGACAAAAAATGTCACAAAAGTGCGAGATTTTAGTTAGACAGAAGGATTTCGTTAACAATTCTTGCACATGTCGTAAGACATTGGAAAGTGGATTATTTTCAACCGACTTTCAAAAAAGAGGAGGTTCTCAATTCGACTGTATTTTTTTAAAAGCTGGTGCTTCCCGTGTGGTCCCAATTCAATTTGGTCCATTTCTGACAATGGCATCCATAAGAAAAGACCATGAGACGGTTTGAAATCGGTTTGGTTTATTTTTTGTTAAAAAGAGTTATCTTTTTTTGTAAGCTCATTTATATCGAAATATATATTTCCAATTATAAAATCCTTTCTAAATATTACAATACGAATACTTCAATAATTCGAACGGGGTATAAATTTTAATTAAAAAAAATGAGGACTTGACTTTTTTTTCCGCTCCTCGTTCGTCACTTACATCACAACCAGCCACGTAGTTTTAGAAATATTGCTACAAGATTAGTGTTCACCTTATTCACACTTGGATGATAATGTTATAAGCACAATAGCATATTTTAAATTACATATTTATATATGTATGTAGTTACGGTGAAACTAAATTCACCAGCTTCTCTCGACGCATCAGCTCGGATGAAATAATTTTCATTTTATATTTTGCCATTATTATTTCCATAAAACTTTGCTATTTATATATTTTGCACCTAGACTATGGAGGGTAGAGGTAAGGTGGGGAGTGGCGACTCGTATAAAAATCAAACTAAAAATGTGGTCCTCTCCAACAGTAAAATAAGGGTTCTAGAAGTGAAAGTGACCACAATGGCGTTAGTGTAGCACACCTTCTATCTATATCTATCTTTGTCTAATTTACTCGACAAAATGTTACACTATTTTAATGTACTGGTATTGTGGGACCACTTTTTAATACATAGAGCATTGATCCTAGAAAGTAAAGACGCGGCCATTCGACCATTTGGTACAGAAAAAAACTAACGCCATTTATTAGAACTTTAAGATACTACTTCTTTCAATTAAGTAAAGAGTAAGTAAGTAAGTAAATAAATAAGTTTCAGTAAGTAAGTAAATAAGTGAGTAAGTTGAGTGTTCAGTTGTTTTGCACTTTTGAATGTGTTAATCGACTTATGCGGCCGACTGTACATGGGCCGGTCTCTGTGTCTCGGTGACTAAGCTGTCATTGGTGTCACTTTCCGATTTTGACACCGGCGCGTCGGTGCCACGTACTTAGGAGCGTTAGCCTTGTCCTTATATCAATACTAATAATAAATCTGTAGGGCTCGGTCATGGAGTAATTTACTTTGTTTTCAGAAATATCGTGTATATAGGCGCTATTACATGATAAACTAAATTGACGATTACTCTTAAACAAATTAACTGATTTTCATGAAACTTAGTAGATAAACATTTAGAAGTACTTAAGTAGTATAAGTATTTATAAGTAACACGTGATAGGCTACTTTTATCTATTTTAACGCGGACGAAGTCGCCGGCAACAGCTAGTAATATAATATGTCAATGACATAGAGTCCACAGATGGCACCGCTAAAGAATCGAGCGTGCCACCGAATTGTCTAGCTCGACAATTCAAATCACTTCAACACAAACGAGCGAACTAATGCTATTGTGTGCTATTTGTACGTGTGTGTGCGTAATTTCAGTGACACGGTTGTTTGTTCTAATAATTATGTCATATCTCTAGCGGGGCGGCCGGCCTCGCGCATTTCCCAAAAATCTGTGATAGAGTCGGTCGTCACGGTCCTTATTACCTCTACCCTCCATAATTTAGAGTTTCTTTTTTATTTCTATCTATTACGTATAAAAGTTACACACTTGGGCTTTTATTTTGGACTCTAGCACTCATTTATTATACATAGTTTATGTTGTTAGCACGTTTTCTGCAATATAATATATAGATTCAACGGCTGCTGGGTGGGTCCTTGAAGGAACGTAAAGATTTGGACGCGAAGAGCCAAGAGGCAGTGAGTGTTCTTCTGTGCGCTTGCGGATAGTATGTGCCGCTTCACTTGAGCTTTTTGAAACAACATTTATTTTTAACTTTCAAAGGCTTATGATATAAAAATTCAATTTCTCTCTCTCTCTCTCTCTCTCTCTCTCTCTCTCTCTCTCTCTCTCTCTCTCTCTCACATGTTGTTTTTAGAGAAAAAAAAATTTTAATACATGTGGAAGTGCATATATATCAAAGTATGTACAAAGTATCGAAGGAATTGAAGAAAAAATTGGGCTTTACTTTTATAATAATCTCAGCCTTTTTACGCCTAATATCAAACTAAACAGCGGCACAACTGTATTTATCTGTCTCTAGCTTTGCTCTTCTTTTCATAATATTAATTTATTAAATAATATAATACTTTTGTTAAAAACTATATTTTTAATTATTACAATATATATATAGACCTAACGAAAATAATAACGGAGTAAACATTTTATTATTATTATTATTATACATATATATTTCTAGTGATATTAATTTTACAAATCGCTTAGAACTCCATCCTTGTTTTCGTATAGGTATATTTGCTTAACCCTTTAGCCGCCAGAGTCGGATTTATCCTACAATTATTTTCGTGACCATTTCGCCAGAGCCGCGGATATGTACACGACAATTTCCTAATTATCTACCTGTATAATTATTATTATTTTTAAACTATTGAGTTGCTTTCTGTTAAAAAAAAAATACGAGTCAACTGCTCCAGGGGCGTTGGACTCCTATAAAACTGCTCAACTCCTATAAAACTAAGCGGTTAAAGGGTTAATGTTTAAATGTGTAATTTATTAATAAAATTATCTTTATTTGTAATCAAAGTGTCATAAAACAAAAAAAAAAGGTTTTGACAAAAAAAAAAATTTTTTGTTTTTTTTTATTTTTGTATTTTTTTTGTAATAATTGTTTTTTTTTTTTTTTAATATATTTATTTATTTGTGTGAATATGTGCTCACCGCTCGGCAAATGTAGCTGCTTTCTTTAGTGTCGTATAAACACTATCACGCTGAGGGGGCTGTTGTTGTGCCTTCAATGGCCACTACCAAAGATTCGTCAATAGTAAGTCGAAATTATTGGCTATGCATTGCATTGGCTTCCGTAACCACCCACGTGTTTACATAATTATGTGTAAAAAAAAACCATCAATGTACTACAACTATGGATTTCGCACGCCATACAAAACACTACGAACATTCCACAGAGCACTATCTAGTTCTGTATAGATAGTTGATATAATACATAGATTACTTTTTTTTTGTAAATAGATACATATTAAAAACAGTTTATTTATGGAGTTTTGAGTTATGGATGTTTTTTACAAATAAAAAACATCCATAACTCACGTACACAGGTAAAATGTTAACACATAAACATTTGCCCCTAGCGGGATTCGAACCCGCGACCGTTTCGTTAACAGCTAGGGTCACTACTAGCCACTATCACTAGACCAAACGTCATCAAACGTGTCGTCGTTTAGTCCATTCACTGTCAAGGACTCCGCTGGCGAGTTCACTAAAATCGAATACTGTAGTGTGGACGCTTAGAACCTTTAGAACTCGCTACGTGAGTCCAAATTATTTATCGGTTTTTCTTCAAAAATACTAGAAATTAATGTAAAACACGACTTGTTCGTTCAAAAACCACCTTGAAATGTGAAATGCAATTCAAAAGCCTCGTCGCGAGTCTATTCTCCTCATTCGTACCGCCGACGACTCGCCACACGAGTTCAACATTATTATACCGCTGGCCATTCACGTGAGACTTAAAATTTTTGGAGCGGCAATGAATGTGTTAAAAGTGACATAATTATATGTGTAGAGCATCAACTCGTGTCATCTGCCATTTAAAAACAACCAAACATTTGTGTCGTTTATAGAGAATGCGACTTTACGTCAACACATTAGAGTTTAAAATGAATAGTATAACTTGGTCGTTATACTACCTCTTACCATTGAAGCGCGAGTGCGAGACTCCGCAATGATTCAGTTTTAGGCGTACTCGACATGTGCCGCTTTGGCATTTGTCAAGCAAATTCCATAGTTATAGTACTTCGATGGTGTAAACGTGTATTATGTTTGTTACTCGTATTTTTTCTTACTTGTGTCTTCTTCTCTTTCTTTTTTTTTCAATGTGTAATGTATTTTTTTTGTTCGTATAACACGTTGATTTATTTCATTTTATGTAAATTTAATAGTTTTAAATTACTTGTTTATTGTGACATAACATCGTCCGTTTTTTTTTGTGAAAACGCCTTTTTTTCTGTGTCTGTTACAATGTCAGTCAGCTTGCCTATTTATTTAATAGGCATATACTTACCTACCTATTTTTGTGTTCTTACTATGTGCAATAAAAAGTATTATTTAATGTTTATCTATTTACTATTTTATTCCCTTAAAGTCGATTTTTTTTTTGTTATTTATAAAATAAATACTGTACTTTTAGAATAATTTTAGAATTTAGAAAGGAATTTAATAAAATATTTTAACCTCAAAAGAGTAAATTATTATGTACACTTGAGTTATTAAAAATATCATTTTAAAACTTGAAATCTCTCGAAATAAGTTGTAAAATTTAAATTAAAAATCTTCATTAGCTCTCTAATAGATTTTTTATATAGAGATATCTTTTTTCGTGGTGTATCCATATATATATATATATATATATATCGCTCCTTAAAAACTAAAGGGCCACAAATCAAAATTACACTTTTTACAGGAGAGCTAATCGTAAAAAATTAAATTATTTTAATTTGTCAATTTTTTTCTTATTAGATACATAACAAATATATGCCTATAATACATCGTTAGAAGTAATTTTTTTTTAAATTAAATTTTTCAAGTACTTTTATAATAAACGGAATACTAGAAGAGATATAAGCATATAAGTTGCTCTTGAATATATAAAAAATGATCAAAATATACTAAATATGGAATAAAACAACCATAAATCTTATTGCAACATACAATATGAAGGATTGTGATTATATTTTTGCAATAAAAACGTTTTTGGATTTTTTGTTTTATGGACCTTTAGTTTTTAAGGAGCGAATATGTATATACAGGTAAAGAGTTGATGGAAACTTGTATGGGGGGGGGTTTCAGATGGAGAAAATATTCAGTTTCGCTTGGAAGGGAAAGCGAGGGCTCAACGAGGAGTCGAAGGTGGCTGGCAATCAAGAGGACAAGCCCCAAGACAATTATGTGAACGACGAACAGGGGCTGCAGAGGAGACACAATGTGGACACCTTACTCCAGGTATTTAACGATGACGCGAATAAGAAAAGTAGGTAGAGGGGATTTTTGGAAAAAAATTTAACTTCTACCTGCTTGTGGTAAACTATAGCTGGTACCAGCAAATTCGTACGCGTGCTGCATTATGTAAAACTAGCTCGCGCCCGCGACTTCGGCCGCGTTGAACGATGAAAGGTACCCTATGTCCTTTCCGGTGTCGCAGACAACGTGTATGCAAAATTTCATGACAATCGGTTCAGTAGTTTTTGCGTGAAAGAGTCACAAACATCCATCCATACACTCTATACAAACTTTCGCATTTACATATAAATATGAATATACTAGCTGGTACCCGCGACTTTGTCCGCGTAAGAAAGTATAAAACGCCATCTACCGTATTTTGGATAGATGGCGCTATATCCCGGGCCAAGGCGCTAGTATTTACTTTTATTTTAGATTTCCCGTAGGAATGAAGCATTTCCCGCGGTAAAAAGTATCCTATGTTCATCACGGATGATGTCGGCTTCTAATGGTAAAAGAATTTTTCAAATCGGTCCAGTAGTTTCGAAGCCTATTCTATACAAACAAACAAATCTTTCCTCTTTATAATATTAGTATAGATATGACGCACATTCCACACAGTACCATCTAGTTCCACACTAAGCAACTAAATGCTTGTATTATGGATACCAGGCAGTTGATATACTAATACATAGATTACTTTTTTATACATATAATAAATACAAAACATCCATGACTCAGGTACAAAGGTGAAATGTTAACACATAAACATTTGCCCTAGCGGGATTCGAACCCGCGACCGTTTGGTTAACTAACAAACAGCTAGTGTTACTAGCCACTAGAGTAGACCAAACGTGTCGTCAAAATTTATAATATTAGTACGAAAGGACGGATTAAAAAAAAAAAACCTGATCTATACTAATATTATAAAGAGGAAAGATTTGATTATTTGTTTGTTTGTTTGTATAGAATAGGCTCCGAAACAACTGGACCGATTTGAAAAATTATTTTACCATTAGAAGCCGACATTATCTCTGATGAACATAGGCAACTTTTTCATCATCATCATCATCTCAGCCGTAGGACGTCCACTGCTGGACATAGGCCTCCCCCAAAATTTTCCAATTGGACCGGTCAGAAGCAGCCTGGATCCACCGGCGACCCGCGGCCCTTATTAGGTCGTCTGTCCACCTTGTGGGTGGACGTCCTACGCTGCGCTTGCTGGTCCGTGGCCTCCACTCGAGAACCTTCCGGCCCCAGCGGCCGTCGGCTCTTCGTACTATGTGCCCTGCCCACTGCCACTTCAACTTACTGATCCGACGGCTTATGTCGGTAACTTTCGTACGTCTACGGATCTCCTCATTTCTGATTCGATCTCGCAGTGTAACCCCGAGCATAGCCCTTTCCATAGCTCGTTGAGCGACATTGAGCTTCCTTACGAGGCCCATGGTTAGAGACCACGTTTCAGCGCCATATGTCATCACTGGCAACACACATTGGTCGAACACTTTTGTCTTAAGACACTGAGGAATTTTGGAAGAGAAGATGTCTCGGAGCTTCCCGAACGCTGCCCATCCGAGCTGGATTCGACGATTGACCTCCCTCTCGAAGTTGGCTCTACCTAACTGGACTATTTGTCCCAGGTATATGTATTCGTCAACAACTTCGAGAGTTGAGTTCCCAACTGTTACTGGGGTAGGCACAACATGGACATTTGACATAACTTTCGTCTTGTCCATATTCATCTTAAGGCCCACCCTTTGAGAAACTCGGTTGAGGTCTTCGAGCATCGTGCCGAGGTCTCCCATCGATCCCGCCAAGATCACAATATCATCGGCAAACCGAAGGTGAGTGATATACTCGCCATTAACATTGATGCCAAGTCCTTGCCATTCCAGGAGCTTAAATGCATCTTCCAAAGCGGCAGTGAACAGTTTTGGAGAAATTACATCTCCCTGTCTCACACCTCTTCGCAATGGAATGGACTGTGTGCTGTGCTCCTGTACTCGAACCGACATGGTGGCTTTATTGTATAAACACTTCAACACCTCGATATACCGCTGATCAATGCGACATCGCTGCAGAGCCTCGAGCACTGCCCATGTCTCGATCGAATCGAAGGCCTTCTCATAGTCCACAAACGCCAGACATAGTGGAAGGTTATACTCTTCGGTCTTCTGTATAACTTGGCGTAACGTATGTATGTGGTCTATGGTACTATAACCTTTGCGAAAACCGGCTTGTTCGGGAGGCTGGAAGTCATCAAATCTGCGTTCTAGACGATTTGCAATAACCCTTGAAAACAGCTTGTAAATATGGCTCAGAAGCGTGATGGGTCTATAATTCTTCAATAGGGTTTTATCACCCTTTTTGAAGAACAGCACCACCACGCCCCTGTTCCATGCTTCTGGCGTTATACCGCCGAGTAGGACGGAATTGAAGAGCCGCTGAAGGACTTTAAGTATCGGTTTTCCACCCGCTTTCAGAAGCTCCGATGTGATTCCGTCATCACCGGGTGCCTTGTTGTTCTTCAGCTGTTTCAGAGCCATTGCTATCTCATACAGACTGATGTCCGGGAGATCCTCGGTGTAGTGTCGGGTTAATTTGGCTCTAGGGTCTTTGGCCGAACTTTCAACAGATTTCGTAATTGAAGTATACAACTGTCCATAGAACTTCTCGACCTCCTTTAGCATGTCCGCTCTAGATGACGTTACACTGCCGTTACAACTTACACGTTACACGCTACAACTTTTTACCGCGTGAAAATGCTTCATTCCTACGGGAAATCTAAAATAAAAGTAAACACTAGCGGCTTGGCCCGGGATACACTTGATGGCGCCATCTATCCAGATTCAGGTGAAGCGACTAACATGACAACTGCTTGGTGATATTTTTTTAGCGATCCGCTCCACGGTACATGGCGTTTTATACTTTTCAACGCGGACGAAGTCGCGAGCATCAGCTAGTTTGATATATTTCAACAAAACCTCTTGTCAGTATCTCAACAGTATATATACTTTTTGCACACAACATTTTGATTTGACAATGACACTGATAAGAATAGAGTAAATGTTGAACTAGAGTAAACTAGAGTAACACTGTAATCTTAGAATTTATTTAATTGCAACATTTGTACGCGTTTCAGGTGCACTTTTTCGGCAAAAAGGGCACAAACGATCTCAAATTCGAAGGATTCAAACAGTTCATGGAGAATCTTCAGACTGAAGTTTTGGAGTTGGAGTTTCACGAGTTCTCTAAAGGTAAAATTAAAATCAAGACGTGAGTGGATGAAGGTGCTATGTCGCATTTTTGGGTTTTTTCGTTTTTTTTTTTGCGTTGATGAAGGTAATATGTCCTTATGAATGATTACGGACCTTGAGATAGTCGATTTAAGACATTTTTGGAAAATAAAAAGTTGAAAAAGGTGTTATGTATGTGTAACTTTTGTCAATGGAAGACTTTTTTTTTCATTAAATAATATAAGTGTTTAATTACTATCATACCATTAATATTTTATAGGTTGTTTACACAACTCTGCATCATAATTTAGTGCAAAAATCAGTTCCGTGGCGACTTATCTCAAAAATTAAAAGTAAAACTTTAACCTCGATTTATTCAAAATTGGAATTATGCGACTTATCACCTTCATCCACTCACGTCTTCAATTATATATGGAACCAAAATGTCTTTTATCTTAATTAATAAATGATTCAAAACATAATGGCTAGAATAGTTTATACAAAATAATAAAAAGTGTAGGGTTGTAGGTAAGTAATGACGTAGGTATTACTATAATATTATTTTATTATAGTTTACAAAGCTAAAAGTAGCGTAGAATGAACGTTCACCTAATATTGTATACGCCCACTCAAGATTTGCTGTCCTTGTCTTTTGTATGAAATTGAGTGAAAGTAGAAAGCGCTACATGCCAGCAAAATACTGAGTAGGGACCTATTTGTAACTAGTAGCTCATTCTTTTTTCTTTTTACTGTTTTTATTTTCTTTGTCGTTGTGTTATGTTACTGTTACTATGTTTATGTTACTTGTGTTGTGTTACTAAGTTGCAAATAAATGTTATATTGTTATTATTACATTAGCTCGTTTCAGTGAATAAGGTTTAGTTATTTACTAATTGTGGTTGTTTGCTAGCGTGTGACGTCACACGTATCAAAGACTAAATGAAATTAAAGGAAATAATACAGTAGATCTCCCGGAAATATCAATGTAGTGTGCTTATTAAAAACGATTTTCTAAAATTAGTCAAAATAGCCGACTGTCGGATAGATCCGACTCTGGCGGCCAACGTTTTTTCACGTGATTTTTTTTTTTTTTTTTTCAGGCCACGAGACCATATCGGAGGTGGACTTCGCGAAGATCCTCCTCCGCTACACTTACCTGGACACGGACGAGTACGACATGTACCTGGACCGACTCCTCGACAGGGTCAAGTACGAGAGGGGCATCACCTTCGACGAGTTCAAGACCTTCTGCCAGTTCCTGAACAACCTCGAGGACTTCACAATCGCCATGAGGATGTACACGTTGGCCGACCATCCCATATCCAAAGGTGACCCATAACAAACAACACTCATCTCAATACACATTATACACATACATATAAGTAAAACATAAATCAACAAAGTTTCCACTTCAAAAATGCATATTTTTCTGCTTGAAATTTATTGCTAAAAAAGTAATATAAAAGTTCATAATCTATACTTCTATTCTATACTAATATTATAAACAGGAAAGATTTGATTTTTTTTTGTTTGTTTGTTTGTATTGAATTAGGCTCCGAAACTACTTAACCGTTTTGAAAAATTATTTTACCATTAGAAGCCGATATTATCCCTGATGAACATAGGCTACTTTTTACCGCGGGAAAATGCTTCATTCCTACGGGAAAACGGGTAATAGGACAACGGGTAGTGAGATTTATCCTGGCGTACTTATCTTTTTCACATATAACTTCTAAACGGCTGAACCGATTGGGTTGAAATTTTATATGGATATTTTTCGATGGTTTCCCGGATGATTCAAAAATGCAATTGGACCCGCTAGGGGGCGCTGCTGTCGGTATGTCAACTACTAAACGGCTTGACCGATTGGGTTGAATGTTAATAATGTTATATAATGTTACGCGGACGAAGTCGCGTGCAACAGCTAGTGAACCAATAATGGAGAATGTTCACTAATTTTAATTTTTAACGCTTCGTACTCTCTATAGAAAATAATAAATACCTGTGAAAAAAATATTTTGATACATCGTTTAGTTTCTGAGATATGGCGTTTTAAAAATGAGATTGCGACGCGGATGTCACGGGCCTTCGCTCGGTGCAGTGACGTCATAATCCAACGTTTCTCTGTCAGTTCGCGCGGCCGTTGGAATGTGACGTCACGCGGCGCCCAGCGCCTGCTAGAATTCTCGATATTTAAGAGAACTTTAAATGTCTGTAAAATCATAACTACTGGGTCTTTTTGAAAAAAAAAAAACAAAAAGTAATGTGTTTGTATACATATAAGCTCTAGTGAGACAAAGTTTTAGACGATTTTGCATATCTATTAACATTCTCCATTCAAGATTATTGTATTGTATGTTCCAGACGAGTTCCACCGAGCCGTGAAGATCTGCACGGGAATCTCGCAGTCGGAGCACCTCGTCACCACGGTCTTCGCCATCTTCGACGCCGACGGAGACGGCCTCCTCAGCTACAAGGAGTTCATAGCCATCATGAAGGACCGCCTCCATCGGGGGTTCAAGGTGACCTCTTGTCTCTAGTTTAATTTTATCACAACTGAAGTGTGCACAATGGAGAACATCAATGTGTATTTTTTTTTCAGCATAATATCTAAAAAATAGGCAACTCGAGAGAAAAGAATCTGTTTTTATTTTTTTCCTATCTTCAAAAATGACTGAGATATTAAATGTTTTAAGACGGCTTCCGCGGCAAAATTCGACTATAAGCAACTATAAGCGATCGCGCTAACGTGTGTGTGACGTCACTCCCTAACAGTACATATAGCGTGACTTCACGAGAGCATTATGTCGCGTTATGACGTCATCGCGCTTAAAAAGCTGATGAAACGCTAACAACGCTATAACTTTGGAAATCCTGGCCCGATTTCGATGAAACAAAAACTGTTATTGTTTGCACGAGTAGGCGCATCAAATCCAGTAACTTTTATAGTGTGTGTATGTGTGGTTCTATTTATTTCTCCTTAAGTGTATTCACGATGCTTCGCTTGATCTTGGCATATCTTGGGCAGGTGGAAAATGTCCAAATGCGAGAACTTATCATTGTAATTTGTGGGTAGTCTAATAGGTGTAAAGTCGGTGTACGAAATTCTTCGTCAGTTTTCAAATTCATTCCTTTACCAAAGTCGTAGACTCCTAGTACCTTTTAAAACTAAAGCACTGAACAGAGTACCGACAGACGTTTGAAATTTTGAAATTTTGGCATGACTGACAATTGTCCTGGTGCAAGCAAATATCGACTTTAAGGTGACGAACCTAGACCCGGAATTAAGTTTTGTTTCTTGATTTTTTTTTGCCCTGCCGAAAAATTGAATTAGCCGAGTAATATTTGGATTTCTCTTACAGTCGTACGCCAAAAACGAAGGCTGGGAAGCTTTCAAGTCTTGCGTCAAACAGGAAATGAAAAGTTCCGTGTAAATTAAAATTTAGTCAAATTTTGAATATATCATTCACGCCATAATATAATAATTTAATAATTTATGTTTACTTGAGATTATCTGTTGTGTAATTATTATTAAAATAATCTGACAACTTGACAATGGAGTTGTGTCACTTGTGGGTATTATTTAGAGGCCTCTTTTACCAACTACCTACAAGTAAAGTGTTGATTAGTTACTTTAAAAAATAATTTTATTTGTTTATTTATTTATTTATTTAAAAGTGTAAAGTAAAGTGAGCATTTTTATATTTTACAAAATATACATAAAATAGATTAAATTTTTATATAGCCTGTTTTATAAGTACAAAAAAGTGCTAGTACCTAATTAAATATTTATGTTTTATTAAATTATGCACTCGTTTTGAGTTTGAGACTTAACCCCACAAACAAATGTAACAGACAAACAACTATATTTTCCATTGAAAAAAAAAAAATCTTTCTACACTCAGGTCCTCTTTCATCATGACTCGCTCCTTAAAAACTAAAGGGCCATAAAACAAAAAATCCAAAAACGTTTTTATTGCAAAAATATAATCACAATCCTTCATATTGTATGTTGCAATAAGATTTATGGTTGTTTTATTCCATATTTAGTATATTTTGATCATTTTTTTATACATTCAAAAGTAACTCATATGCTTATATCTCTTCCAGTATTCAGTTTATTATAAAAGTACTTAAAACATTTAATGATACTTAAAAATACGCTTCTAACGATGTATAATATGCATATATATTTGATATGTATCTAATAAGAAAAAAATTGACAAAAAATAATTTAATTTTTTTCGATTAGCTCTCCTGTAAAAAGTGTAATTTTGATTTGTGGCACTTTAGTTTTTAAGGAGCGATGTGTCAAGTAGGCTAACTGCCATTTAATGTCAGTGACCTTTGATAATGGAATGGAGCTTTATATACCTTTGTTTGTACGGTAAAAGTCCCAAATATTAAAAAGAAAATAATTTGAAAAAAAAAAAATTACATCGCACTAAACCGAGTTTAATAAAATTTGTAATTATTTCTAATATAGGTAACTATAATCAACACTTCACTTGTAGTCGGTGAAAGAGGCCCGATTTAAAGGAATATAATTGTGTAGTTGTTAATTTGTCAGATTATAAAAAGAGTACTTAAAAAAATTTAAATATAATTATGTATATTTAAATTTAATTAAAAGTCAATAGAGAGTCTGTTCTGAAAGAGAACCAAACGAACGTATTTCCATAAAGCAACAAGTAAACTGTTTCAATATTTTAATTTTTAAATGAAATAAAACTCTATATTCAATTATTAAATTTTTTTATTTCAAATATTAATTAATAATAATAATAATAATAAATTTATAATTAAATAATAATTCAATGAACATTAAATTAATTAATTTGTGATATTGAAAAAAAAAAAAAGTATTCCCGAAAATTTTATGAATATATGTTTATTTAAATATTTTTAAAGTATTTGATTTGAATCTTTGGGGTGTTTTACATAAACTTATTTGTCTCTTAAATCAATTTTATTGTTATTGCAAGTTGTAATTTTTTCAATTTTAATAATTTTTTCATATAGAAAAAAATTGTCAAAACGAAGGTAAAACCCCCAAAAGAAGACACAGTATTTCCCGGTTGGTTTTCTTCCCCAACAGACTGTCAACTATGTATTTTGAAAATTAAGACTATAGACGTATTGTCACCGCAATTTGTATTCGTCGTTCCAATTGAGCTGTTATATTGAAAAGCTAAGAAATTTTCGTCTTTATTAAATAGTGATCGCAAAAATTCAAAAACATAATAAAAAATAAAAAAATGTTCGTAAAAAAATTATGATATATGGTTATATATAAAATCATATTATAAGCCCCGCAAATTGTTAATTAATGCGTCTGACCGCCATTTTGGTGACGTCATCTCGCGACACACTCGGTACCTTTGGCGATACTGGCGCGGATGACGTCACGTGACGTGGTTCCAGAAGCGTACTGACAATTTCCAGGGATTAAAATGTTAAATGGCCCTAGGGGCCTCTTTCACCATCCGTCAAGTAGGCTAACCGTCATTTAAAGTCACCTTGTTGTACGGTAAAAGTCCCCAAACATAGAAAATAATAATAAAAAAATATCGCCTATCGAATGATGCACTCACGAGTGCATAATTTATAATTATCAACATGTAAAAGTAATTAATCAACACTTTACTTGTAGTCGGTGAAAGGGGCCCTTAAATGTCAATCGATTTACTTAAAATCAATTTTAAGTTCCATGTGATGTAAATAATGACCGCGACGGTTGTTTTAAAGTGAGATTTTCAGTCATAACTTAAGATAATTAATATTAATATAATAAGATAATTAATTAATATTAATTAATTATTGAAAAATTTCTAACTCCTTTTTTTTCCTATTATATTTTCATTATCCTCGCAATGATAACTAACAGTCTGCTAACAGACGATCACAAATATCTATACTATAAGTGTCTAAATTGTTTTAAAATTGCTAAAAACTAAAAAAAAAAAATATATTGTTAAAAAACAATATATTTTTTTCACAACTATGTAAGATATTTTATCACACGTATTAATTACGAGATATTCATTAAAATGTTGCCTCATTCTTGCTTTATTAACAATTTAACATGTCTTGCATTTAAGTAATTAGTTTGAAGTTTGATACATTTTCCTAGTCATTTGTTCTAAGTACAAATCTCTTTTTCGAAGTTACCAATAAATAATTGTAAGAATATTGTTCTAATATAATCTACGCTTTGTTTTGAATGTTTGTTGCAATAAAATTGTTTAAAAATCAAACTTTAGTTTTATTTAGAAATTTCAGAGACTTGCTTTTTATTTTATTTGCTGGTGAAAAATATTTATTTAAAAAGAAATCTTAAATGCTAATCAAGAAAATACTTATAATTTCAATCAATTTTTAAGAATTTCGACAATTCAACAATTTTCGTGTCCATTTCACCACGATATAGGATTATAGGGTTAATAAAACTAGGAAGCAATAGAGGAATATAATTTATTACAATTAAAATTAAAAAAAAATTCAGCAACCCGGCACGGAGACGAGGTCTAGCAGTTCCCCTGCCGGAGTGGCAGCTGTGAGGCGGTGCCTCAGCAGGAACGCTGCCACGACCCTGGCCACCTCGTGGGGGGAGTCTTCGTGCACCGCGTGACCGCACCGGGACAACACCTGCATCTGGAACTTGCCTGACGGACAGACAGACAGACACTCTTATTCTTGTCACCGAGACATTATTATAAAAATTTTATTTTTCTTTCATTTTGGTCTCAATCACATGACGACCCGTTGGACGAGTGGCAAGAGTGCTTGCCTAACGTTTCAGGGGCCCCGGGTTCGATTCCCGGCTGGGTCAACTTTGGAAATTTCAAAATTGAGTCATTTGGGCAGCCCGTCTGGCGGCAGTAACCACCACCTTACAGAATACCACCGTGAAATAACAGCGTATGTGCTTTTGTGTTTCGGTGAGTGAGTAAGGGATGCCAGACTTGCCAGAGCCCATTAACCCATCCCTCCCTTATCCCTTATCCTTAATCCTTCTATGGTCTTATGGCGTTGCTTGTGTTAAGGCGACGGTAACCACCTACCATCAAGTGGACCGTCAGCCTGTCTGTCGACCTTAACATAATAAAATATATATATATATATATATATTTTTTTTTTTTGTTTTTTTTTTTTAAAAGGAAATAGACACCTTGCATCTGTCCAACGGTGAGCTCCCTGTCCAGGCCGTCGATGGAGGCCAGGAGCAGGAGACGAGGTGCCCTCACCCCCAGGAACAGAGCCGACAGACCCTGGAACCATCCGGCCCAGTGTCGCTCCGTGGCGGACAGTGCTATCCTCCAAGAGTATCTGTTGTCCATTTAATTCATTCACTATCCAAAATTATCTATAGTCGGATTTTTAATTAGATCAACTAAAATTACATTTGGTGGGTTACCATTTTATTGTAATGTAAAAATAGTGTTGTATCCTGAGTAATCGAGTATTAGGTAAGAATCTTGATTCAATCTTTTTTATTTTATAATAAGTTTGTTAATTGAACTTATTATTTTAATAAGTTTTTTAGTTGTTGCTAGCTGTCATTTTAGTCCATTAATAAGGCGGCTGAGTTCCATTATTTTGTTCTCTCCTATAACGTGATCGATACTTACAACTTGACCATATTGATCGAACTCGGTTATAAATGAGTCATACTACAACACTACGCTTCATGCTTGCAACATTAAAAAAATAAAAGGCCGATTTCAGCTGTCATTTTAGTCCATCTAATTAAAAATTCGATTATAGTGGCTAGTAACCCTATATAGCTGTTAGTTAACCAAACGGTCGCGGGTTCGAATCCCACTATATGTTTTGTATTTATAATATTGTTACGCGCGGGGTGATTTTTTTATTTATTTATCTATTTGTTATACAGTAATGTTTACATTTAAATTAACAATGGTGTAAACATAAACTCATTAGAGTTTCACCGCACGCACACAATGTTTAGTTTATAAAATCATTAGAATATGTAGATACATTATTATTGACTACATATAAATAATATTAAAATATATACATTTATACAAATACTTATTATAATTTATTCCGATTACCCTTGATTAAACCTTTTGTTGACGCTCACAAACATTTTCGATTGTTAAGAATCACCCATTTTAAAAATTTGATAAAAATTATATTTATCTACATAAATGCCGTTTAGGGGTGACTTCCAAAATAACAGAGCTTCTCCAATTAAACCGTAAAACTTGCCAAAAGTCGTCAAAATAATTCTCTCAACGTGTCACCAATGCACTGTCGCAAAGGTCTTCGTAAAAGCTCCCAAGAGTTGTTTTCGTACCGCTAGTTATCGCAGAACTGTTCCACTCGAGCGTTTTGAAAATTACTAGAACCTTAAAAGTCGTAAACAAGTTTGTGTACCTTTCTGGAAACCCATTGTTGTTAGTGGAATGTGAACCTTATGTCGCAACCATAAGGTACAATTTGCTTTGACACTTTACCCAAAGAGGGGACATCGTTATACATAATATATAATAAATACAAAACATCCATAACTCAGGTACAAAGGTGAAATGTTAACACATAAACATTTGACCCTAGCGGGATTCGAACCTGCGACCGTTTGGTTAACAGGTAGGGTTACTAGTGTCCTTATCTATAGTATGGTCGTATTAGATTTTAAATTTGGAATAAATTTAATGATTCCTTTTGGAACATGTTCAAAAGTGAGTCAAGTGAGCCGTTACCTTCCCGGGTTGCCAGGCTGCAGGGGCTTGGCGAAGCCCTCCCCCCCTCCCCCGCCCCCAGCGCCCGCCTCCTCCCCCTCCTCGTCCTCCTCGGCGATGCTCCCCTCCCTGACCATCATCTCGCACGGCTCCATCACCTCACTGGGACTCTCCAGGACCGGAGTGTACGACTCCACTTCGTTTGTGGCCAGCAAGTTTGTTTCGCAGCTGCAAGAACAGTTCCATTTAAGGACGTGTTTGCGAAATGAGAAAATGTATAGGCTGAGTGAGGGAGTGATCACTGATATTTCTTTAGAAATGTTTTGTGTAGACTAAATAAACCCTTATTGTCACCCATTAAGATTCATGCATAATATCAAAACATATGAATATTTTAAAGGGAATTTTTAATTTTTTGTGAGGCAATTTCTAATATTTTTAGAATTTTTTTTTTTGACCAATGTTGAGTTGATTATGTCTGCTATCCTTCAGTATTTTTAAACAAACAAAATTTGGAACATAAAAACATAAAAATGATCCCAAACACCACTTTTCGTAAATTTTGTGTGAAGAGGCGATCAGAAATTGTATTTACAGTACTAAAAATCATATTTTTTTAAATTATTTTTTATAGTATTTGCAGATAAAGAAGTAATCTAACTGTGTCACCTGTTAGTTTTATTTGATTTGGTTTCATTTGGTCGCAAAATCTACCGAAAAACACATTCCACACAGCACCATCTTGTTCCGCATTAAACAACTAAATTGCTTGTGTTGTGGATACCAGACAGTTGATATTATATACTAATAAAATACATAGATTGCCTTTTTTTTCGCGCGCGCGCACACACACACACACCACAGAATATGGCATAATATTATGTGTTTATATCTATGTATTCAATTTTTTTAGTTAGGTGTATGTATATTATCATTTTTTCTTATTTTACTTAAGTATTTAACTTTAAGATGACTAAACTTGTAATAGGCTACATAAAAATTTAATCTATTTTATGTATTTGTTAAATATATTAAATGCTGTATTGTTAGCTATTAAATAAATAATAAAAAAAAAAAAAAAAACATCCATGACTCAGGTACAATTGCCCCTAGCGGGATTCGAACCCGCGACCGTTTGGTTAAGAGCTAGGGTTATTAGCCACTAGACCAAACTATGACAATGAGAGCTATGCGTAGCTCGGTGACTTGAGCGTTTGATTTTTAAGAAACTTTTATAATAATTTAATTAAAATGTATATAGGTAAATGTATATTATAAATATAGTGACTTTTGCCGTAACACATGTCCTTATCCTTAGTAATTAATATCGACAAAAACTGAAAATAGGCCTAAATTTTAATGAATATAACAATGATCCGAAAGGCTTTCGAGGTGAAGGAGAATATATAATTAAAAAAAAAAAAACAGATTTGATATAAGGTAAAAATAAAATGTACAAATTCCATGGGTTACAAACAAAGTATAAATTCAATAGAAAAGGACAGACCATAGTACAGCTAATTTGGAAATTAACAGTACATATAACGTAGTCTAACACTCACTTGATGATTTGACTGGGCATAGACACTCTGGCCGATTCCACGTTCCTGACTTGTCCGCTCCGCACGCACCACTCTATGGCATGCTCTATGCTCCTGAAGTGAGTCGGTCTCCCTCGGAGAAAACTTTGCATGCTAGCCAGCGACTCCATTGCTGTACCTGTTTAATATTATTTTATTTATTGCTTGGGAAAAAATATTTTATAACCATCATCGTTAGAGCCATTATATTTGTCATTACTAGAAATTTTTTGTTATTCGTCAAATCTATATATAGTATATTATAAATGTGAAAGTAACTCTTTCTGTCTTGTCTGTCTGTTACTTTTTCACACATTTACTACTCAACCGATCATCGTGAAATATTGCACAAATGTCCATTGTCAGGATTACAGGAAAAGATATTACCCAAGTGTGAACTAAAGAGAACCGATTAGTATGTATGTATTTTTTTTTTTAAATAATTAAACAATTTCCATGCAAGTTGAAGAGAATTTAATTTAGCGTAAACAAAGATCAAAATAGGAGCAGCAGATAGATGTGTTTTCAATGTAAAATTACACTCCAGTCAGTTTACGGTGAATGGAAAATTTAAACGTGTAAACACGAGACCACCCCTTGAGGAGAAAAGTTTCACAAAACAGTCACGACATACCCTCAACGACGTCGATGACCGCGATCCCCTCGATGTAGGGCTCCAGTGAGGGCAGATGTGCGGCCCTCACCGCTATCGCACCACCCATCGAATGACCCAACAATATTATTGGTGGCACTTCATCGCCATACAACTTTTGGATCACTTGAGCTACATCACTGCCGTGTGAAAAATAAATATTTTTTCATAATCATTCAACAAGTAAGCATAAGCATGCAGAAGTTCGTACAAGATTAAAAACTAAAGTTGGCTTTGACAGTTGGTCTAGTAGTATCCTTACATTTATTAAACACCTGATAAATAAACCCCATTTTAACCTATGAGAAATTTCATTATAATTATGATGAAACTATCCATAGTTTCATTATAATCATGAAACTACAAGATCTTGTGAAGCCTTTAGTACGGATTATTTATTAGAATATAATTTTTATACTAACTTGACCAAGGTATCTGCGCTCAAATCGTGAGGATCTTTAGCTTTTGTCTCCCCGTGACCTCTTATATCCATTGACACAACTTGGCAATGTATCATGTTTGTTATTTCTTCCTGAAAAATAAAACATAAAAATCATAATATACAACCATAACTCCAGAGTTTACACTTTTATACTATAATACATTTATACATTTGAAACTGTACATATGAAATTAATGGAATCCGCTAAGGAAATAGGAACAACTCTTTAAGAGTTGTAATATTAGTATAGATTGTTAAGATAACAGGATACTTACAGTAAACAAAGACCAACTTAATCCAGAGTATCCTCCTCCATGTAAAGTAACAATTCTTGGTCTCTGATGATGATCAGGTTCGGGTGATAAATATACCCGAAATGTTCCACCTTCTGTTTCCACATCCACATTCTTCTCAAAGTACTGATGCCATGATACTGGGGTGTAATCTCTACGGTGCGCTGCTCCAAATGGTGCCAATCTAAAATATAATAATACTGTTTTATGGAAATACTAGCCGGTGCCGGCGACTTCGACCGCGTTCTCTATGGCCTATCTCGGTATATCTCGGTAAATGGACTATCCAACACAAAAATAATTTTTCAATTCAAACTAGTAGTTCCTGAGATTAGCGTGTACAGCCAAACAAATGAACTCTTCAGCTTTATATATTGGTATAGATTATCTATGATTGTAATGAAACATACACTATATGTTACAAGAAGCTTGCTACAATATATCGGTGGAAACCAAATTCAAATTGGTTAAAATGTTTCTAAGATTTACTTGTACAAATGCACAGACAAACAACGATTTTATTATATAACTAGGTTTTGCCAGCGACTTCGTCCGCGTCCGAACCCTACCAAACTTCAGAGGAACACCCGCCGAATTAATCTGAAGATTGTCTGAAAATTACATCAAAATCGGTTCAGCGTTTTTTGGAGTCTGTAGGGGGGACATACACACACACATCGCCTTTTATATGTTAAGATAATAATATTATAATGTCCACAAGATAAATTAATTAAAGAGAAACTAATCTGTTAAGCGGTACATAAATAAATACATGTCAATTATTAAATGCTAATAACTTACTTCGGTACTCCCGATGTCCGAGGACATTTGGGCGGCAACTTGTTTTTCAATATACTTTTTTGCAGTGCAGACATGGTTCACTTACACAAAAAATTACCAAAGAGATCTTGAATAATACGTATGTTATTATTATAATCTTATTAATTACATTTAAAAAAGCAAAGCTTACACTGTGAGCTATGTCTTATACTTGTTAAAAAAACGTTCAATCGAATTGAATTAATTATATACATGTGTAATATGTAATTGTAAAATATTTTTTTACTATAATAACAATATTACTAACACTATATTATACTATTGTTTTGTTATAATAAATTAATTATAATTAAAATTATATATTGTCTCCCAATCTTCAGTTGTCAATTGTCATTGTCATTTGTCATTTCGATTTTCGCCACTCTACAGAGACAGAGATGCTAGTTTCGCCCATAGACACTAGTATACTACGTAATAGACCCACAGAGCGTGCAAGCGAGAAGGCAGTCTCTTATGACACGAATACGAGTGCGAAAGAGACAGGAAACAATGAGAAAATGTGACTGGTTTTGAGAGAGCTAGAGTAACATATAATAACGCTGCGAATAGCGTCCTTCAGTTTTTGTGTAATTTCTCAAGAAATCCTTTTAAATTTCTTAAAATTATTGTTAAAATCAACATGGGGTGTTGTTCAGTGCCTGGTTGTGAAGTGAATCACAGGAATAATCCAAATAATGAGACATTTCACAGTCAAATATGATCCACATACTATCAATTTTAAACGCCTTATTTTCAGTGAAAATTAGGTTTAAGGAATATGGTAAATTGTGTAATAAATGTAAGATATCACGTAGTTTTGTGTTTTATATATATTTCTCACTTTCATAAATAAAAAAAAAAGATATTGTGTCTGTGAAAATTGCCATAATTTACGTAGTGATTGAGTATTTTAATCATCGATATCGATTAAATTAATAGGTAATAAAATTATTCGTACTAAAATTATATCTCTTGAAATTTTAATATATAAACGTAGCTCAGATGATTTACTATAATGTCGTTGATTAATGCTTGGTTTAGATGTTTTATAGAGAAAAAAACTAATAGTGTTTTAGTTTATTTTCTTTTAGCTTTGACAAGTAGATTTAAATTGTTATTCAATAATAATTTGATTATTACCAAAAAATAAAAATCACTAGTACCTTTGTACAAATAA
This sequence comes from Synanthedon vespiformis, assembly GCA_918317495.1. NCBI lineage: Eukaryota > Metazoa > Arthropoda > Insecta > Lepidoptera > Sesiidae > Synanthedon > Synanthedon vespiformis. The sequence continues at coordinate 1,506,970 of OU906964.1, forward strand.
ACGTTCCTAAAATTGTTTCTTAGAAACATAAAAATTAAAACAATCCAAATGTGTAAATGTTTTTTACTTTAGACTTGCGTAATAAATATGGTGTAGGAGGGGGTATATACTTATCAAAAATCATCTTATGTAATAAATGAATGGCGCCTAATAACTTAAACGGTAAATCAGATCATTTGTGTACCTATACTAATGTGGTTTAGATAGTACTTATCAAAATTTCAATTTTTAAATCCCGTAGGTGGCATAAGTAATATTTGTCTTATGTGATATTTCATTTTTGTTAATATAAATGTTATTTATTTTTAATAAAGCAATTTATACCAACAACTTGTTTCATTTCAAAGCAATATCTAGTTTCCACTTTAAGTTTATATGTTCAACTGAACAGAATTACCTATTGTGAACGAGTTGTCTAGTGAAATAATAGATATGTATAAATAAAAAAACATTATAACTCGCCCATTAGCTCTGTTACTTGTCGATAACGAAGGGACATCTCTAAAACTCACTCACACACTTATATAATCACGCACTCGTAGACATTTCAGTTTTCGTCACGCGGAAAACGGGGAGTCTGTGCGTCTATTACGTAGTATACTAGTGTCTATGGTTTCGCCAGTAAAATCATAAATCATAGAACAAAGAATATTAAAATGCAAAGCATAAATAGTACCTATACTACTCTGTGTACGCACAGTGACATTGGACCAGAGTAATTGGATATAGAAAAAGATAACAATAGTAAATAGACGGATAGCAACTAAGCAAGTGGCAACACTGGTCGTGTCATGAAATAATTCATAGAGTAACTTATAATATATACTAGAGGTGTAAAAGTAACGAAAAAAAGCGTACCCGTATGTATTCGGTACTATGACAATTAGTATTCGTTACTATCGTATCGTTACGTTACTCGGTACTTTTGGTCCCTCATCATAAGTCGTATTGGGTACGCGTACACCGTATGACATCGCGGCATCGCAACATTCGCCTAAGGTGCATTTTTTTACTTTTCCGTATTTTAAACCAGGCTAATCGCAATCTATTATGGCATCGATTATAATGAAGAAGCAACAAATAGGTGTCGAAAATAATTTATTGACATTAAATTGAAAGTAAACATAAAAAATGAAATTAAACATATTTTAAACAAAATTAAAAAACTAAATCTTTTTTTCTTAGAATAAATTAAACATAATAATAAAATAAGAACTTTGTTGTTTTAGTATTTAAACAATACTAAAACAACAAAGAAATACCTTAAATAAAGAGTAAAAAAATTAGACGACGAATTTCCAAAATATAGTTTACTTAATAAACAAACATCGTTCTTTGTAACGTACGTTTTTAAATTCACCGAATAAGCGCATGCGTAAAACATACATACGATCAGCCAGCAAGCGTTTCAATTCACGCATCAACGGTACTTGAGCTTGCGTGAATGAAACAGTGATACTAGTAACGAAAGATGCGAGTAACGAAATGCATTCGTGTGTAACGTTTCGTTACTCGGTACTAGATGGCGCACCCGTTACTCAGTACCGAATACATACGGTTTGCTACAGTTCTAATATATACTGAAATGAAAACGAAATTCACGGTGATCACTGGTCACGGTCACGTGAATGTAAAAAATTGCTAAATTCCGTCAATAAATTGTTCTGATGAGGACTTTTGTAAAATGTTGTTAATAAATTTCATGGAAAAAAATATATTTCAAATATCGTAAAAATAGGGGGACAAATCCGCATTACTAATAATCTGGAGCTGATTTGTCTGTGAAATGTAAAAAAATATCTGTTTTAGTTAGAATCAATGTCTATCATTGTTTATTCCCAGTAGTTCCGTGGCGGATGAGGACAAAAACTTATATTACAATAGTACATTTAATATGAAAACGACTAATATACCTTATGTAAAAGTTGGCCCTCCGTTACTCAAACCCGGGGCCCCCAAGACAGTGTTTAACGCAAACACCATAACCACTCGACCAAGGGGCAAACTATTTCTATGTAAGGCATGTAATATAAGTAAGAAACCATTTCTAGTTCAGAGTGCCTAGCTAAAGCGAGTTTTTTCGATCAAACGCATTGTTAGCCACTAGCTGGCGCTGCTTCATTCCCATACAAATTCACGTTTAATGGAGTAAAACTCATAGTAGGCACTCTGTTTCTTCTTGAACCGTAGCCATATTGTAGCAGAACCTCATCACTACATATTATAAAAGTCCTCCGCCGCGTCTGTCTGTTCGCGATAAACTAAAAAACTACTGCACCGATTTTCATGCTGTTTTCACCAATGGATAGAGTGGTTCTCGAGGAACAGTTACGCGGGCGAAGTCGCGGGCAGCAGCTAGTCTAATATATGTGAGACACGGAAAGGTGTTTTTTATTTATATATGCGGGCAACAACTAAAGAGTAGTCATGGAATTGCGTAGTAAAGAATCGGTAAGCGGCTCCTCGTTTACTGTATATTTTTATTTTATTTTCGAGATCGAGGATATTTGGAAAAGTATCCCTACTGGTGATACTGGTGGTGATACCTTAGTAGGGATATGTGTAACGAGCAGTTTATCAAACTATTTACATAATTTTATTAAGAAAAACAAATAATTTTAGAATTAATGTCAAATTATAATTAATACAAGTCATCCATCAAAGTCTAGCTGTGAAAAAATAAACTGAAATTTTGTCATACACAAAGAAATGTTACATTATATTAGTTATGTTCTAATTTATAACAAAAAAAAATATTTCTTAAAACAAAACAACAATAACCGACTAAAAAATTATAAAGTGAAAATATTTTTATGTATTGCCAGTAACCGTAATCAGAATATTTTATTTTAAAATTTAAAACTAAAGGAATCCAATATATTTTTAATAAGTACTTACGAATTTTATTATACATTATACAAATTATATAAAAAATAATGATAGCTTTGTGACGTCCTTATTTTTTTAGTCAAAAATCGTTGGTATTTGGTAAACATTTGAACAAAAAATAGTTACATTTAAACAAATAATCATAAAATTTGGTTTATTCCCACCCGCTCCGGGACTTCGTTCCCAACAGCTCCGAGAGTAAATTGAATATTAATTAAAATATTAAATTATTCCAAAGGGCTTCAAAATTGGTCAAACGCCCCACCGATATTTACCCATTTGCGACAACTTCCCGAGTTGAATAATTGTTTGATACGGACACTATTAATGTGAAAGTAACTCTGTCTCGACCAATCATCTTGAAATTTTGCATACACATTTTCAGGGATACAGGAAAGGACTTAAGGTCAGACTTTCATTCAGAAAAAGAGGAGTGTTCCCGGGGGATCATCTGTACTAATATTATAAATGCGAAAGTTTGTATGGATGGATGTTTGTAACTCTTTCACGCAAAAACTACTGAACCGATCACAATTTAATTTTGCATACACGTTGTCTGCGACACCGGAAAAGACATAGGGTACCTTTCATCGTTCAATTTGGACGAAGTCGCGGGCATTAGCTAGTCTAGAATAAAATAAAAAAACTGATGTCTGGCCAAGTTATAGCAACAAGAGGTCGAGTGTTATATTGTATACTAGCTGGCGCCCGCGACTTCTTCCGCGTTGAAAAAGGAAAAGTAGCCTATCTTGTGTCCCGTACGTCTAAATGTTTAAATACTAAGTTTCATGAAAATCAGTTAATTCATTTAAGAGTTATGGAGGAACATACATACATACATACATACAATACCTACACTTACAGATTTATTATTAGTATTGATGATGACATATATATTTTTATTTTTCAATGAACAAAATCGTTTTGAATGTATATATAAGAAATGCCTTGGGAACGAAATCTAAGGTATGGCTTTATTTATTATTTCTTTATCGCAAGCTCTTAGGAATCAATGTATGAATTTTCCATTTTGGCTAACAATAGATTTGGAGCGTGTGTGGGAATATTCCATTTATATTGACTTATGAAAACTGTTCATCGGCTGAATCATTTTATTTATATTAATAACTTAATTAATTAATTACAAATCAATCTTAGGTCTGTACTGTAGTCTTAGCGGTGGATCCCTAAACCTCCATCTTGTCACATAAACAAATTTCAATGTGTGGTCCTTTCCTAGCAACTCGTCATTACATAATATATCAATCTGGAAATATAAAAACAATCTAATTTTATCCAAAATTGACTTTTAATTGTTTAGAATTTCATAAGGCAATGTACCGAAAAATATCATTTTATTATTAAGTATTAAAGTTACTTAGATTAATGATATATAAATAGTATAATGAGTATAATTGTTCATATAAGTTTCTAAACAACTTCAACTTACTTAATCATTAGTTTACAATTATTATAATTAAATTGGGAAAATAAGGAGTGTTTCCCCGGTATCACAGGTACAGCACTTGTGCTTTTGTGTTTCGGTGAACTAGTAAGAGATACCACATGCCATTCGCCTACTGTTTCCTAATTTCTGTAGACTTCCTTAAGAATAACAGTCATACATATCATAATAAACATTCCATCCTTATTTTATCTATTTTATGAACAAAGTTGTCCCTTCTGGGAATCGAACCTGATGAGACAGAGCTTTAAAGTTGTCACCATTACCCACTCGACCAAGGGTCTCATCAAAACCGAGTCAATGGAAAACAAGAATAGATAAGCATATAAAAACGATACTTACTTCTCTATATTTGTCCATGCTATTCAGTACTTTTTTAGCTATAAATTTCTTTAAATGTGTTATAGTTGCTTGCGCTGATGTTCTGATGAAGTTTCGCTTTAGATTTCTTAACGACGTAGATATGCATTCTAGGCACACATTCACCTGAGAAAAAAAGGGTTTTTTTTTTATCATATAACTAGCGACTGACTCCAGACTTATTCGAACCCGGAAACACTAGAACAGAGTGTTAAGGCAAGCATCCTAACCACTCATCCTCGAGTGGTGAAATGTCAGCCATCAAACTAACCTGTTCATCCTTCCGATGACAATCGGTGTTATCCGGTTGTTCAGGCTCATCTCCTGCACCAGATTTGTCAATAGCCAGGGCTGCATCTTTCGGACAAGGTAGACCTCTAGCCCGGTAGAAATCGCGTTCTCTTTTTGTTTCATCTAAAATTCAGAACAAAATAACTGAAACAACTCAACATAGTAACTGAAAGCCCATGTTATTCGCTTATAATAATGTATGTATCTTTCTATAGGCAAAAGAAAAAGTTCATTTAGATTTGGCCTTTTTGTTGCTGGTAACCTTTGACGAAAACCTTTCAAAAGTCGATAGTTGCTCTGTCTGCTTAGCGTCTAACCTAACAAAAAATGTTGGGGGGAATTTTGAAGGTTAAATGGCTTTAGTGAGCCACATCTCATGATGTATACATTGCATCTTGTTATTCTATAATGCAATTTAAAGATGACAAAAAGCTTTATAACAAAGTTCCTTAACAGTTTTGTGTTTAGTAAATGCAACTTGGTAAGACAATCGTTGAAATAATCGTGTTAGACTTATTTGTGGGCATTTATCTCATTGCCCTTAAGCATTATGACATGCTTGGCATACCATGGATGCAGAGTAACTAATGTTGAAGTTTTGCATTGAATGAAAAAGGAATGGAGGTGCTATAAAGGAGAGGAAGCTGCAGTATTTCAGGCAGGTAAAAGGAAAATACAGGCAAAGCAGAGCAGAGGTAGAAGAAAGACATCTTAGCTGAACAATTTAAGAGAATGGTTCGATTGAGCACTCGCCCCCCCTTTCGCGCAGCAGCTTTCAAAGTCAGAATAGCCATGATGGTTGCCAACTTTCGTAGAGAAGTGGCACGATTAGAAGAAGATCTCATTGCCCAGGAACAGAAGATTATTCAGAAAACCGTTTCCTTCAGAAATAAACTTCAGTTCCTGAAGTTTATTCCAGAAATTTCTAACTTTGTTAAATTAATTGTCAAAATAAACAGACAACTTTTTACTTCACCTAATATTATACAAAAACTTACTGTCTTGTAAATCCGGAACCAACTTATATACAATGTCCTGCATTGTCCGATCGAAACTTATATACTGAAGCGGATGTGACTGGTGGATGACTATGTTGCATGTTGGACATGTGTTGTTTTCTTCTAAATGTTTTACTAAACAGCTTTTGCAGACTGAAATGGGTAATCGAATGATTTAATCAATATAAAGTACATATGTCCAAAATATTTCAAAAAGTTATTTAAAAAGAAAATCAATACAAAAAATATGGTTTGTTGTTTACGAAATATGACGAGGATAAAAAAGTAGTCATAGGTAATTATGATAGTTTTATTTACATTAAAGGCATTAAACCATTAACCACTTTTAGACTACCTATTGAAAAACTGATTCAAATAATATTTACATTTAAAATTTATTAAAGAAAAGTTAATAAAATGAAAATTAGAAATTGCTTACACGTATGAAGACATTCGGTGACTGTGGTAGCATCGATAAAATATCCACGGCAAATCTTACATGTTATGTGACTATTAAGGGTTTTTAACTTTATTCTTCTTTCCATTGTCATCTTAAAACTATTACACTATCGAAAACATGAATAAATGAAGTTAAAACTAATGAAAACAAAAAATTAGAACACATTAACTAACTATCGAAACTCCATTCATGGAAAATGACAGATAAATGAATATGAAATCACAGATTCACAGAATATACATTGATGCTTTACACAGACTATTAAAATTAGTTGTGATACAGACTAAAAGCAATATGTCATTTTTACTAGTCTGGGCTAAGGAGATTCGTGGTACAAAATAATTTAATTAGCCATGTGACAAATTGATTGGTCTAATTTAATTATAGTGAAACCTCCTAAAGGTAAAGAGTTAAGAGTATAGCAATATATGAGGTGGAGTCACGTTAGTATCTACTATTGAATTTGTGCTGCTATACGTTAGTATCTACTATTTAGTTTGTGGTGCTGCTTACCTCGACCCTTTATAGGTTTAAGTATAATTCGAGTTCGTCGTCCTTACCTCTATTCTCCATGGTAAATAATACAACTGATAAAAAATTTACATTTTTCTATTTCTTCATGTAAATTCAAAAACAGGTAACATACACAAATGCAACTTATTAGACAAAAATAATTTACAATTTTAAATACAGGACAAACATTATTAAACACACGTTATACAAGACACATTTGATCATAAATTATAAAAAAAATCAATATCATACAATAAATACGCTTGAGTACACAAAATATTATTATAAAAAAAATATACCGCACAGTTTAATATCGGATGCATTTTGACAATGGAGAAGAGAGGTAAGGAGGCCCAACTCTATATATGAAAAAGTGTCCATTAATCACGCTCAATTAGGAGGCGCTGCAGTAGCATTGGGGTGTGACGCACTAGCAGCATTTTATTTACGGATATTTCGTGAACTACGCAACCAACCAATCATATCAAACACCAATGCTACACTAGCGCCATTCTGGTCAATTTATGAACAAAGCTTGCCCATGTGAGTCGGCCCTCCTTACCTCACTTCTTAATTTGGCGGGGGGAGTCAATTTTTTGCAACTTTTTTTTGCTAATTTGAATGTTCGTTTTTTTTTTTTTTTTTTTTTTTAAATTTGGCTTGAACCTAGCTCCAACAATCGGCGTAATTAAGATCGAACAATTTTTTTGATCGGACAAACGATAACTAGCCAAGATTGATTAAAAAAAAAGCCTAGATATTATAATTGTCAGAGCTAGGTTCAAGCTAAATTTTTACAAATTTAAAAAAAAAAGAGAAAAACGAACAAATACTATTTTTTCGAACTTACCCACAAACGACGAACAATCGAATTAGCAAAGAAAAGTTGCAAAAAAATTGACTTTCCCCGCCAACTTAAGTGAAGTCCTTACTTCTAATGCGGCCTCCACACTCTAGCGAAGTTTCTCGACGAAGTATTCGAGTAAGTTGACCGAGCACGAAGTGCGTCGCTACACACACGTTCAACTTCGCGAGGAGCTCATTCCCGTTTCATATATATTATAATAAGTTACTCTATGCACGCGACTTCGAGTCCTTTGACTCCGGCGCAACCGACAACAAATGGAAGTAGCACGAGACGAAGTATGGCGAGGTGACCGTCCACTCTACACTTAAACCCCTTATAGACGACACAATCTGTCGGGACAACAAGTTGGTACAACCGATCGGCGTTAGCCTATAGACACACCAACAAAATTCTCCAACTGCCAGTTTCTACCTACAGCGAACAGACGGACAGAAGTATAAAATATGAAAATACTTATATTTTATGGCTTCATAAAAATACAAAGACACAAAAAAATACTAAAAATTTGCGTGATACAAAGCGATGAAAGTGATCCAACCGAAAAACAGAATATTTATTTTCAATTATAATCTTAAACCACAGACTAGTCACGAATGAACTATAGAAAACCATGCTATGGTTCGGTTCGGTTGTCCAACTACGCTATAGACACTACAATTAGTTGGCTGTCGGGTGTAGTTGGATGTTCGTCCCAACCAACCGAAATGTTGGAGATTAATAATAATTATGTTGGCCAACATGACTATAGACAGCACAATTTGTCAGCGTCGGCTGTCGGTTGGCTAACAAATTGTGACGTCTATAATCTTATTCGCCTCGCTTCGTCCAACTTCGCGAGAGTGTGGAGGCCGGGGAAAACCCTCCATCCATTCCATAAATTATTTTCACATTTCACTCAAAACTATGACCCCTCACATTTGACGCTAGTGTTTGGCGCCACCTTTTGAATATCGAACAGACCAAATATGTTCTTGTTCTCTTGCACTATGACTTTGTACTCGTTGGCGGCCGGCAGGGGGGCGTTCGGCTTCCCGTGGTCCTTCTTGAAGTGGCGGTTCAAGTGGCTGTTCTGTGAGAATTTCCTGTCGCATATCTTGCACTGATACCTCTTCTCGCCCGTGTGCACCACCCTGTGCTGTTTCAGGGCCGACGAAGTGAAGAATGTCTTGCCACAGTCGCACTGGTAGTCCCTCTGGTTCTTGTGTCTCTTCACGTGAACGTTGAAAGCGCTCTTCGTTACGAAGCCACGTTGACACTCGCCGCAGTGGTACCTCAAAAAAAAAAAAAACTTTTAATTTCATATTGTGCACCTTATGGACCTACCTTTGTGGGTCCAGACCTATTTTTGGGTCTGGCTTCTGAATATGAAATTTTGATTTCTTCTATGTTAAAAATAAGGGAATAAATAATTTTTTTGATCAAAGTTTGCTTTTGTAGAAACTAGAGCATATTTTTTAATTTTTTAAGACAAATGATAGATTCATACATTATTTCCATACTTTTATTTTCAATTACAATTAGAAAAGTTTTTGTTGAACACTAGAGCCTTTGTCATTTAAGATTTTTGATAAACAACAGGAAATATATGTAAAATAACAAAAATGAATATTTTTAGTGTTTCTCTTATGTTTGTATGGGCTGTCTCGTATCTTACTTATCGTCATAAATCAGGCAAAAGCAAACTTTAAAAGCTAAAAATGAAATAAAGCTAGTATTTTTAGATGTCTAGAATCAGAATTTAAGCATTAGAACAAAAACCCAAAACAAAAAAAAAATTTGTTGACTGATGTAATCGGATTACTCTGTAAAAAGTTATGCGTGGTCAATGGTCATACACTACAATCAGCGAGTGAACAATCAATCATCCCCTGTTTTCCTACCCTTTTTTTTTTTTTTTTTTTTTTTTTTTTTTTTTTCTTTTTGTCGAGGAGAAATCCTTTTATTGATCCCCTACCGCTGGCTAGGCTGCAGGGGTATGTGGGGGTCGACCAGCAGAACTGGCCCCTACCCACTAAAACTCCCCGGTGTCTCCTTGCCCTTAGAGTGGGGGGTGGACGGGCTCTGCCGAGGCAACTGCTCCGACCCACCCTCCTCGGGCGGCCTAGCCATTGCTGGCTAGGCTGACGCCAACAGGGGGATTACCCGGAGACACCCGAGCAATCCCCAGGAGACGGAGGAGACCCGTGCAGGCACACACAGCCAGCCAGCCGTGTGCGCAGGTCCCCGAGGGCATTTGAAGACGGGCTGATACCCGCCTTCTCCTGCCCAGCCATCTGCCATGATGTTAAAAGGGAGGACTCAATGGACACCAACAGTGTCCATTGGCTCCCCCCTGTCGCTCCTCTGAGCAGGGGACCAGGGGCCACCCCCCCAGGCCTCCCTGTTCCCCTGAACTCCACCAAAACACCCCGACGACAGCTGACGAGAACATGCATGGAGGGCTACACGTCCCGCCCCAGCCGCCGGGGTGACTTCATCAAAGTGCTCCGCCGCGAGCTCCGCTGAACGGAGCCCACTCGGAGCACACGGTGTGGGCCTTGTTGGTCCCCAACAATCCGATTGGACGAGCAAAGGTCGGTGGTTCTGTCCACCACCGGCCCCTGCGACCCCTCGGATCAAGGGTAAGCCCCCCCACCACGACAAGGTCATGGCCCACCTAGGGGGGGCTGTTTTCCTACCCTTAGGATTGGATTTTTTTTTTTCAAATTTATACGGGACCACCTTGGGGTTACAACCCTTTCAAATGAAAAGAGAATTATCAAAATCGGACTACTCTGTAAAAAGTTATGCGCGCCGAATTGAGAACGTCCTCCGTTTTTGTTTTTTTAGTTTTCGTCGGTTGAAAATGAATTTCAGTCAGCAAGTGACGATACCTGATCTCCTTCTTGTGGATCCTGACATGGATGGAGAGGTTCCCGGCAGTGGCGAAGGTCTTTGTGCACAGGTGACACGAGTAGGGCTTCTCGCCGTTGTGTATCCGCTGATGCACTCGGAGGTCGGCCTTTATTAGAAAACCTTGAGGAAAGGTGAAAGAAATCTTTAGTTAGATATTATTTAACACTCGACGGCAAATAAACCGGGCCACCCGCCACCTTGGAACCCCGATTCGATCCTCTTAAAAACTATAAGACCCACAACTATAAAAGTTATACCTAAAAGTTAACCCCATCATGAAACGCACTTTCTGTAGGTATAACTTTGACAGTTGCAAGTTTTATACCTCCTGAGAAAACCGAATCAGAGCTCCAAAGCATCGGGTGGCCCGGTTTATTTGCCGTCGAGTGTATATCCGTATTATTTTCTTTACTTTTTTATTTTATTTTATTTTATTTACTAGCTGTTGCCCGCGACTTCGTCCGCGTTAAAAAAATCACGCGTCCCGTACTTCTAAATATTTATCTACCAAGTTTCATGAAAATCAGTTAATTCGTTTAAGAGGAGGATGGATGGAGGAACATACATACATACATACATACATACATACAGAAAAAAATTCTAAAAATGGTCAATTTAGTTTCAGTATCATGTATAGAGCCTATATACACGATATTTCTGAAAACAAAGTAAATTACTCCATGACCGACCACTACAGATTTATTATTAGTATTGATTAAGCCAAAAGACAGACTGACTGTCTTAAGACTGACTTATAAGTCTTAAATTAAACCCAACCAGAATGTTCTAGTCTACAAATAAAATTAAATTGAAAAAAAAAAAAAAAAATTAAGCAAAATGTTATGTGTATAAATAAAGTAACGCCAAAAATGTATTTAGTGATGTGATGTACTGCTACGGTGGATAGTCGATATTTTTTATAATAGTCGAAAAATGGCCTCACACAATTTATGGACAATAAATTATGACTGACCCCTTACACAAATGGAGCAATGTAGGTATTATGAAAAAAAGTATAGGCTCACCCTTCCCACAGTCCTGACAGAGGAAAGCCTTGTCCCCCTTGTGTCGCTTCATGTGTATAGACAATTGTGCGCTTTGTATGAAAGTCTTGAAACATATGTCGCAACTGTACAATTTCTCACCTGAAAATAATAAATGTTATATTCAAGTTTCATTTTTTTGAACTAGAAACGTCTTTAGGTGCGTTGGACACTTTTTGTATGGGGATGATGCGTGTGCGTGCGTGCAAGTGAGTGTGTGTGTGTGTGTGTGTGTGTGTGTGTGTGTGTGTGTGTGTGTGTGTGTGTGTGTATTTAGGCGACATGTTGGAAAACATTAGAAAAAAATAAACCAATTCACATTTTTAAAAAATGGGGGAAATCAAGAACATTTTTGACGACATTTTTGAGTATTGTGATCATAAAATTTTCCAATTTTGCCATTTTTTTATTTCTTGAAAAGATGACGGACGGGAATCGAACTCGGAACATTGGGGACACATAGAACAAACACATTTACCCGTATGTATTCGAATGTGGTTGACTAGGCCGGTCCGTCTTCTGAATCTCTTGTTGCAATACTCGCATTGGTATGGAGTCTCCCCCGTGTGCACTTTCCTGTGTTGGTACAACGCGCTGTATCCTCTGTTAGATATTAAACAAAATTTCCTTTATAACTCCTTTATTTACGGGCAAAAAAGTTGATGCTTATTTTTCCGAGAAATTCGCAAAAAATAAAGGGTTCATGAAATCTAGATTTGTCGCTGAACTCCTCCTAAACGGCTGAACCGATTTTAATTCTGTCTTCACTTTTATGGATAGAATAGAAGGACAATCAGGACTGATGGGCACTGATGAAGTCGGGGGCACGCAATAGTTTCCTTTATAATTTTACATAATAGCATTTTTTTTTTCCAAAAAAAAAGTAGACAGTTGTTTTGCCGCGAAAAGCTACAAAAATAACGAGTTGGGTTTTTAATCCTAGATTTGTCTTAGTGTCTTAATTTTCTTTATAATTTTACAGAGCAGTTTTCTTTTTTTTTTTTTTTCCAAAAAAAAAAGACAATTGTTTTGCTGCGAAAGGCAACAGAAATAACGAGTTGGGTTCGTGAAGTCCACTTTTGTGTCTTAATTTTCTTCGTAATCCAGACTTTTATCCGACATTGCTTTTAGACATACCTATAACTATTTCATCGGGTGCTTTGCTAAAAGAGTAAAAATGATACATGACTTCATTTTAGATTAGTTTCATCAAACGCTTAAAAAAACACCACAAATATTACAGTTATTAAGAACTTACTTAAAGGCTGCCGGACAATCGGCACACTTGAACGGTCGCTGGTCAGTGTGACAAATCTTGTGAGCTTTCAAATTGCTCCGTGTGCTTAGAAATTTTCCACAAATGTCGCACTGGTGCGGAAGCTTGCTCTCCGGTGGTGCTGGCAAGTCGCCGTCTAGGTAAACTGAAAGATAGATGTCATAGATCATAGATGGCCACCGTCGCCACGCAATGCCTCACCTTTTTAGTTTGATTATCGTCATTATTCCTTCACCAAACGGTAGATAATTGTCTAAACTTGTAAAAAAAAGGTCAAAAATGTGAAATTGGCCCAAAATGGACTTAGCAGTTTATTTAACGAATTAGGCCGACGTTATGTCACGGTGGTCTTGGATATTGCCATCGAATTACAACAATTAGCGTGACAAATGACAAAACGGCACATAAAAAGTAAGCCTAAAACAGAATCATGGCGGAGTCTCTTGCCTTGCGCGTCGATGGTAAAAGTCAACGAACGACTAAGTTCTACCATTGATTTTAAACTCTAATGCGTTGACGTAAAGTCGCATTTTCTTTAAACGACATATGTTTGGTTTGTTTTAAATTACAGTTGACACGAGTTGTGATACTGTACGGATATGTCATTTTTAAATCCGTACTAATATTATAAATGTGAATGTGAGTTTGTTTGTTTGTTACGCTTTCACGCAAAAACTACTGAACTTTCATGGCGATCAGCGCCATGAAATTTTGCATACACGTTGTCTGAGACACCAGAAAGGACATAGGGTAACTTTCATCCACATAGGACATGAGATTGCCTAGATGAGAAAATATTTATTGCCATATTGTCCTATTGTACAAAGTAGACAAATATCATTTTAGAAAAAACAATGGAAAATCATGATTTTAATTATAAAAATTTACAATCTTACCTTTTTTCTTTCTTCCTCGCTTTTTCTTGGGTTTATCTTCTGTTATGTTTACTGTAATAACACAAAAACTATATTAGCATTAGTATATAGGTATTCTATATGTGCTAGCTAGAGGAATCTTCGGTGGCGTCATCTATACTAATATTATAAAGATTATTTTTACTTGTTTGTAATGAATAAACTTAAAAACTACTAGAGCGATTTTACAAATTCTTTCACCTACTTATAGAAAGCTACATTAATGAAATGACAACAAGTTTGCTGCAATATCATCATAATATGATAAAATAATGAACCTTTCAATTTTTTCGTGCTTTTAATATCTTTAAGTATAATATTATCATCGTCTGCGTCCCAACAACTTTCCTCTCCGTGGTCTGTGTAATTCTCGTCTGAAACTTAAAATTTATTAAAAACAATTATATTCTAATTTTATTCCAGCAACAACTATTTTCTGCTGATTATTTTAGTATTGTGTTACCATTTAATTTATTATCACGTTCGACTAATAAGCTGCTATTGTAATGATTCCAATTTCCATCATCGTTCACATTGCAACTTGGTTCTGTAATATAAAATGTATTATATATTTTCTTTACTAGCTGTGTTAGGGATATATAGCCGTCAAATAACCAAGACATATTTTTTTGAATGATAGAGTATTCATAGAGTATTCCAAAAATTGACCTCACTATCGGCTCAAACGGAAGACCAGCTCAGGTTTTTACAACTTGCATTATGCTATCGGAGCCGGTTTGTAGCAGGGGACATATGTGTATGTCTTTTTATATGTTATCTATGTTATCTTTATCTTTATGAATCTTTATGTTATTTTTATGAAAACCTTCCTACTGTAACAGTCTTTCCAATAGTGAAAACTGCATTAAAATCTGTTTAGTACTTTTAAGATCTAAGCGTACATACAGAGGGACAGAAGGTGGAAAGATACTTTATACATTCAAAAGCTGCAATTAATAGCTGACATTTGAAAAATAGATAGTAATAAGCTCACTGAGTTTAATATCATCTGATAGTGATTCGAGAAGTTGTTCGTTTTTTAAATCAAAATTATCCGAATACAATGTTTCGTCGACGCATACAAGAGAGTTGTCCTCATCCTTTATGGGTATATCAATTTGTTCCGATTTACTCTGTAATTGGGCTTTTTGTAATAAATCTTTTAGTGTTCTATCGCTTTCTTCACAAAGTATATTGAATGCGTAAGTTCTTTTTAACTGTTTACTGCATTCCTTACATATCAAATGAGGAAGAGCATCGTCTCTGCTAGGCTGAAATGACAAAAAAATTTAGAACTGCCTACCACTTCTGAAAATACTAAAATATAAAAATATTACCAGTACCTTTAGTTTTGTGCAATATATTAACATGTCGGAGTAAAGTGTATTCCTTTTGGAATAATAACTGGTGAAAATATCAAAAGTTTGCATTTGATGTTGCTCCAGGCATATTCGGCATATATGTTTGAAATAATCCATTGCGATTCTCTTGGAAGGCTCTAAAACAGTCAGACTGTATTTAAGTTTATATCCATCGCGAACACTTGTTCATAATTTTTAAAATTACAACAATGGGCTTATTACAATTATTTCTGTTAAAACTTCTATTCTTTTCTCTATTCCGTTTCTTTTAATTGTTTAAAATAACAAATTATCCCCAAATTCCTTAAAAGACGATCAAACTGCTCAATAAATAAACCAAAAAACTATACATAAAGATAATACAATTAATTAATTACTTCATTTATCATTTATGTCGTATTTTGGTCGTATTGTTTACAATTTTATTTTATTACATTCGTTCGATCGAGTCGTCGTTATCTGCGTTACCGTGACAAGTGAATGAAGAAAGAAATGACAAGCGAAGATAGAGTAACTTATATACTCAGCAGTGAATGAATCATGAACATTATTACACAGAACATACAAATGAAAAATACAGAGATACAGAGTACAGACAGAGATTTTATTATTTCAATTTATTTGGTTTGGTTGTATTGTATGTTCACTATGTTGTATGTGGTGAATTTAAATTGAATTTTTGTGACTCATATCGTAATATTCGTAATAATCATTAAATCAATCATATACTATTCTTATATTACATATTATGTATAGAACCCTTTCTTATATAACTAATAATATTTCTAACATTATTAGAACTAACACACGCTTAATTTTGTCGGGTAAGTTTATTTATTTTGCTTTAGGATTTAAGGTTAGGTTAGGTTAGTAAGATACCCGTTTTAAAATTGTTCACTTTAATTAGATATCGCAGCGTATAATTTTTCAGTCATTTCATGACACAAATTATTTATATTGCTCTTTTGCAATCATATTGAAGGTGTCTAAGGTTCCTTCAATTATTATAATATTTTCTAAATACCTACGTAAGCAACATATCTGCTCTATTTCTTATATTTTGTAGACATTGTAGTCTATAATTTTTATGACAACCAAACATTTACATGCCCCGACCCCGATGCTTGAATTTGATAGCCTGCTAGCTTATTAAATACTTTTATACCCTCAGGAATTTAAATTTAATCACAATATGTTATCGTTTCTTTTAGGACAAAAAACACAAACAATGAATTTTTCTTCAAGAAATGGTTTTGGACCAGAAGCAGATAAGAGAATTGTGTGGATGGATTTAGAAATGACTGGATTGGACATAGACAAAGATCACATAATGGAGGTGGCCTGTGTGGTTACCGATCACGAGTTAAATATCATAGCTAAAGGTCCAAATATTATCATTCAACAGTCTGATGAAATCTTAAACAATATGAACAAGTGGTGTTTAACTCAACATGGCGAGGTAAGGCTTAGTATGAAATGCAGTAAGCGAGTGTTTAGCAGTAAAGGACATCTGGGAAACAAATATATGGAGTCAATGTAACATGTGATATACCGTTAGATAGGGCTTTTTTAGCGGAACATGAGTTACTAAACCTAAGGTCAAATGTTAGTACTTTCGGAGATATGATGTCTTAAAGTCGTCTCAGATATTCAGATATTCAGCGCTCTTTATGGATATTTATTTATAAAGTAGAATAGTAATAATGAATGTATTTCATGTTAAAACAAGATTTATTATTCATTGTGTACATCAATAACAATTACTTCATTTAAAAATCCCACATAGGCCACGAATGGTTGATATCTCCCAACTCCTAGGTAGGTACCAAATCAAAGATATGATGTGAGCCCTATCTAATGGTATATCACATGTTATTATTGAGAGATGGGCCCACCCTTACCCATTGCCTTTTCAAAAATTGATTAAGTATTGGCAAGGCATACTGTGTTTTGCAGAATACCACTGCGAAATAACGGCACATGTGCTGTTGTGTTTCAGTAAGTGAGTAAGGGATGCCAGAGCCCCCCATTTCCCTATCTCTAATCTCTTACCCTTCATACTACTATGGTCGACCGACAGAGTACTTGTAAGCACCTGTGACGCTACACCATTATTGTCAACAGTAGCCACCTACATAAAAAATAATCTGTCAGTCCTGACTGCACGTCACAAGTGGAACTACGCCATCTGATAATATCTTAGCTAACTATTGACGAAGTTAAACTTATTAGAAACCAAGAAGTATGTACTAATTCGGGTAGATGCAATGTTAAATGATTGTCAATTATTAAATTATTTTAAACTTTGTGAAAGTCTCTACAAGGTTCCTATGAGAACTTAGTGATATTTCATATTCATGTCTTAAGATAAATTAATATTGTAAGTAATATTCTTGTTTCAGAGTGGTCTTACAGAAGCGTGCAAGAATTCTAAAATATCACTACAGCAAGCTGAGAGTGAATTGTTAAAGTTCCTAAGAAAACATGTTCCAGAAAAGAAGTGTCCCCTAGGAGGCAACAGTATCTATATGGACAGACTGTTCATACAGAAATATATGCCAGATGTAAATGGATATTTACATTATCGCGTAATAGACGTCAGTTCCATAAAGGAATTGGCCAAACGTTGGTACAAACAGGAGTTTAGTTGTATACCGCCGAAGAAATTTTTACATAGGTCAATGGATGACATTTGTGCCAGTATAGAAGAATTGAATTATTATAAGAAACATATATTTAAGGCGTAATGCTATACATATTCTAGTCATGATTTTTTTGTAATGTCATATATTATAATGAAATGTTACATAATATTATTTTTTAGGTCAATTGTACTTTCTTTATTTAATATATTTAAACTTTTTTTTTTTTAAACAACAATTTAATTTAAACAAATGCTTAAAACATTTATGACTAGCTTGTGCCCACGTCTTCGCCTGACTTACATTGATGCCCGATGACAAGTGTTGGATCTTTATTTTTAGATAACTGGTATCCTTTTGGAAAAATTAGCCAATTTGAATTTTGAAATATTATTCTTGCTATTAGTGAAATAAATTTTCAAATGAGTCGTTTAGATAATTATATAGATAGTATTAGCATAGACACAATAGTATACTTACTTAAGTACTATTTTATCTCTGGTATTATAGATTTTAAGTGCATGTTCATTTATTCAGCAATAGCGCTAATATAAAGTAAAAAGTTATTAAAAGACAACTTTGTCTTAAAAAAATATAGACTTAAAAGAATACCTCATATAATTTTTGTTGTAAGTAATTTAAAGTAATGTTTATTTTACTTTTTTGTGTAATATGTAAATACATATATGATTCTTTTTTTTTTAAACTACGGACACGTGTTTGAAATAAAGTTATCATTATTAATAATACACTCAACATGGTTCAACGTGGTTGTGAATACAAGTACACTCTTTCATTGTTGTTATTACATAATATTTAGTTAGACGTATTATTTCATGTGCCTACTTACTTAGATCATGCAGGGAAATTGTCAATATTTGCCTATATTGGAAATTGTATATATAATTATACTTAGCGCAGTTTTTATATAATTGTTTGAACAGGGTGTGGGGTTGTTTTTCATTAGGGGGGAGGGAGGGGTGGATCTCGGCAAATGTCACGTAATTTTTTTTCCTCAAGAAACGCTATAAAATTGCGAGAAAACCGAGTGCACAGTGCACCTGCTCCACTGTGTTAGTTTAGAGTGGCTAAATCGGAAGAGGGGTTAAACGAGCAGGTGATTTTACTGAAAATCACTATGCAAACCACGCATGAGTCCCGGTGGACTGAATTAAAATGAATCTTTTACGAATTTAGTATAAGTAGGTACTATAATAAAATTCGTAAATTTAAGTAATGTGTGGTTACCACTATTCTAAGCGAGTACTAATCCCCCACGACAAAGGACCGGCAAGCGGAAAATTGTATTAAGTATTTACTTGTAACTTTAGGATGGAAATTTTAAATAAATTATTATAATACGGAAATTATATCTTGTTTTTTTTTATTACACATAACTGGTGCCTGCATTTTCATAGGTATGCGCTGTGATTCGTTTTTTGAAAATCCTACAGGAACCTAATATTTTTCCTGAAAGAGTACATTCCAGATACATCGATTAATAAAGGGACGTAAAGAAAGACATCACTAAAATTTACGTGCTCAAGTTTGGCTCGGTTCTAAAAAAAATCACGAAGAAGATATTACGCGGGAAACATTGTCTATGGTCATTTCCTATAGACCCTGTTACGCCAGAGTACTTCATAGTAGATAGGTAGACAATAGACTTTATGAAATACATAGTAGGCAGAGATATATTATTTCGATGATAGTAGGTAGGTATAATAGTAGTTTTCTAAATGAGAGACAGAAAGCAGTCCCTACATAAGGACGAGTTATTTATTTTTTAAGAGTTTCGATCTCTTACGAATAACTATCTCTTTCATCTTTCATTAATTCATTAATTTCATTAACTTATCATTAATTCAATAACTACAATGAAAACCGTTTATTACCACAATAACTCTATCGTCTGTCTACTATGTGTTACATCACTACTGCATTAGTAGTGGGGCAAAATAATGAAAACCAGTGTTGCCAACTTAACGGATTTTCTGTCAGATCTAGCTAGCGGTTTAAAGGGCTATCACACCTTACAATTTGAACATTTCCTATTTAGGAATCTGAGTAGAGAGCTCGTGATCACACTACGCTAAACAGATTTCTAAATCGAAGAGTGTTGCCAGAATACGGATTTCTCGGTATACATTACAGATTTTTAGCATGCATGTCATACCTATAAATGACTAAATGATAAATAAGCCTTGTTATGAATTAAATTTTGATTTTGATTTTATATCTAAGATGAATAAAGACATTTACAAATAGTTATTGATTTTATTTTTTTAAGTTTAAACCAAATATTATATTACTAGCTGGTGCCCGCGACTTCTTCCGCGTTGAAAAAGAAAATATATGAGTAATAACGCCTGACATCGTTATTACTGTGACGACGGTAGCGCCCTATTATTTATATTTTTAGACGATTACTCAGGAACAGTACTTTTTTTTGGAAGAAAGGTACCCTATATCCTTTCCTGTATCCCTGACAACGTGTATTGTGTATGCAAAATTCGGTTGAGTAGTTAAGGCGTGAAAAAGTTTCGCATTTATAATATTAGTAAGTATGGATAGTATGGGTTATACAAATTTTTGATATCTACAAATCGATATACGATTTATAAGTAATACTTCACTCGGTATAATTAAATTCTAAAGAATTTCAAACAAATTTTGCTCTTGTAGTTTCATATATTTTAGAAAATATTAAAAATCTTTTTTACTTTTATTGTGGCATTTCTATTTAATTGAATTAGTACAAAGTATATTGAATAGGTAGAGTTTAGAGCTGCCGCTTCCGCAACAGTCATAAAATGTCGATGTTACAGTTTAATAAATCGAAAGGTGTGATCGCAGTTAGAACAGATTGGATTCAATTTAGAGTTTATCCATTTTCAACTTTATATCTTCGATTTAGAAATCAATTTAGAGTAGTGTGACACGAGCTCTCTACTTAGATTCCTAAATAGAAAACGTTCAAATTGAATAGTGCGATAAGCATTTCCTACATCGAATTCAATTTAGGAAACAGTGAAAGGCGGTACGGATTTTTGCATCCACAAATCTGGCAACACTTGTGAACGCAGTAGGCATGCCCGATACTTCGCTTTGTATCGATATATCGTATTAAATATTAGGAATATTAGGAAATTACTAGTTAGGTATATAACGAGTTACTGGTATTTTAACGAAATCAATTGCAATCAAGAATCTTGATTGTGTTACCTATTTATTTAGTATATTATTTTATTACCTATTTCATTTAAATAGGTATTTCATTTAAGTAGTTATTTTAGTGCCCGACTTCGTCCTCGTAACGTTATAAAATATAAATAACCTATGTTATTTATGTTTCAATTTTGATAAACAATTAACCATTTTGTATATTAGCGTGTCACGCGTTACGCGGACGAAGTCGCGGGCAGCAGCTAGTGTACTCGATTTTGAGAAAACATCAATGTTTCTAACCGATGCATAGCCTCTTTGTATCGCATCGACAAAAAAACATCGATGTATTTTTTAAGTGGACACCCCTAAACTTCCTGAATTGAAACGCCGCGATCACAGTATTCAATTTAAGGAAACAGAGAGTTAGAACTCTCTAAATTGAATCCGATCTGTTCTTTCTGCGATCACACCTTTCGATTTCCTAAATTGGATACGTTCAAATTGTAAGGTGTGATAGCCCTTTTAGAAATGGAGAAAACATGTTTTAACTGATGGATTTATTAATAATATTTTATCCACAACCTCTGCCGCCTCTGCGATGACTAAGAGTACAGAAACAGAAGTGACAGGTTTAAATTCATTCAATCTAAGGACAAGAGTTCGGTATTAATTCTTTTTGTATAATATTTAATGTTACTACTGCAACAATTTTAATATAGATTTGATTTTAAGTATATCTTAATGGATTTTATTGACGAGACAAAGTATATAGCGGATTTCTTACGGAATTTTTTAACTACATACGGTTGAGCGGCGGACTTGCAACTTGCAAAACTATTGTTGGCAACACCGTTGAAAATGGAAATGGACGTCTGACTGATCCACTTTTTTGTTTGGCACGTGAATTTGAATAGTATAATTTTATTTATTTACAATAGTTATTTAATTACCGTCAAGCTGGGTGCCAAAACTGTTGACAAATTCTTGTGCCTTGCTGACGACAATTTTGTCGACGATGTCAACGAAGACTTGAAATGTTTTTTGGCTCAAAAAAGAGCGGACAGGTAAACAAAATTTTCTATTTATTATTGTTCCGTCCGTACTTGCTGTTTGGCTAATTAATTGTTAAATTCGCTTTGTCAACATTCGGAAGCATACTCGCTTGTTATTTACTATACGTATACTTGTTTCTTTGCGACGCTATTATTATTTTCAAGGTTAAATTGTACCTATATACAACAACATAATAACTAGCGTAGGTAGGAAATCAAATAGAGCAAATCGTGAATCGAGACACCTTGATCGTGTGCTAATAAATGAAGATGTGAGTGGATGAAGGTGATTGTCGCATTTTTGGGTTTTTTTGTTTTTTCGTTGATGAAGGTAATGTGTCCCCATATAAATGATTACAGACCTTATTAAGATTCGATTTTAGACAAATAGAATGTTGAAAAAAGGTATTATGTACAGTTAATTTTAAAAAGCAAAAAGTGCAGAAAAGTTTACTTTTGCTATGGAACTTACTTTACTTTTTGTTTTTTACCTTCATCCACTCACATCTTCATATATGAAGTCGTATTTTTGGATTTTTTAATATTTTTGCGTTGATGAAGTTAATATGTCCATATAAATGATTACAGACCTTAAGATCGTCCATTTTAAAACACATTTGGAAAATAGAAAGATGAAAAAGGTATATTTATATTTTAGTACTATTTATTAGCCTTTAAATCCTCTTATACTCAATTTAAATATTATTTAGGAGCTCTATGTAAGTTATTTGTTTTTTTTTTTTATTTTATGACCACTTTACAGTATACAAATTGATTATAAAAAAAAATATTTTAAGTACTAATCTGAATATGTATTAACAAGCAAGTAGTTAAGCAGCAAATTGCTTTAAAAATTGCTCAACTTCAGCTTAACAGTTGAAAAAATTGCTTAATAAGAAAATATTTAACTGATTGAGATCATCTGAGATAAGAAAAAAGAAAAGAAAAATTAACGATATTATTTCAATATAATAAACTATCACACACTTGAAATATCTGATTTAGATTTGGCTGAGTGGTTTTGATGGTAATTTTGTATTTGTATCTAAAGTTTTACTGTAACTGAATTTGACCGTTGTGTTAATGTTTACCTTTGTACATGATCGAGTCATGGATGTTTGTATTTATAACAAATAAAAGTAATGTATGTAGTATATCAACTGTCTGGTATCCATAATACAAGCATTTAGTTGCTTAGTGTGGAACTAGATGATGCTGTGTGGAATGTGTGAACATATGTAATATATTCTTTTAACTTGGTGTTTTTTCTTTAAATAGTGTCCTGGTTTTCCCACCAGTGAGCAATTATAGGCGGTTCCTGATCCATCGTTGCGTCGAACAATTGGGTGAGCCATTGATAGGCACCTTCTCCATCGGCCTAAGTGATGAGCGTCGAACAGTTGTCTGTTATAAGGAAAAATTGCTAAGGTAATGTAGTCTATTAATTTAAAGTTCATTTTTTTTACAAATCTGTACATCAAAAGTAAACTATCCTAAGTCACATTTAGGAAATCAAATCAAATTTTAATTTTTTAAAGTGTTGACTAAAAACCTAACACGTAAGGGCACGGAAGTAGTCACGGGCAAAAGCTAGTTAAGTCATAATTCTTCAAGTACCTTCAGTTCGTGTATAAAAACAATTAAAACAAACAACAAATTACCTGAAAAAAGTTAAAAAATGAAAACAACGATATCATATTTACACAAAAATTAAAAAAGTTCCTAACCATTAAATTCTATTATAACACTAATGAATATTTTATTGAAATTATATACATACCTATCTATATGTTTTGAATTTTATATTCAGTTATGATAAGACGTTGCCCGCGTACAAACATAATCTAAAATAAAATAAAAAACTAATGCCTGGCCAAAGTGTTACAACAACAAGTGGTCAAGCGTTACATTGCTTTTACAGACGAAGTCGCTTCCACAAGGTAGTCCTTAATAAGTAACAATGTTTAACGTTAATTTTATAATTTTGTAGTGATGAAGCTTGCGCTCGTCCAACTATGGGCCTGACACACACAGACAGGGATCATGAGTCCCATCAGCAGTCGGGTAAGTTGGCTTAATATTAAAAAAAAATTTTTTTTGGGATGGGCATTTATCACTTAGTTAAAAAATATAAATACATATGAATTCTTTTTAACAAAAATAAAACCGACTTCAAATCTTTTTCTCAAGGATGCCGTTGTCAGAACTGGGCCAAATTTCAAATAAAAAAAAAAGAATCATCAAAATCATTTTACCCAGTCGAAAGTTCTGAGGTAACAAAAAAATAAATAAAAAAATAATTTACAGAATTGAGTTTCTCAATTCGACTCAATTTTTTGAAAATAGTTTACGACCTATATAAATATTCTCACACCTACCGAATATACACAAATTTCATTCGTGAAATTCAGCCTTATCATTTGGACGCCTGAATGTCCTCTTCTCTTGGCCGACAGAAGATACATTTTGACATTGGCAATGTCTTTTCATTCGCTTCAGTACATATAGGCCGTGATTTCACGAAAAAGTGCGATCACCTTATATCTCGGAGAGTTGTGAAGATATGATACTCAAAAAGGGCTCAAAAGACGCATATTCACGAGAGCTGTAAGGTGCAAAAATAATTTTTCGAAAAAGTCAAAAAAGCTAAAAGTTATGGCCGAAATAGTGAAAACAAAAACAAAATTTTTCCCAATTTTTTATTTTGGCGCTCGATATTTTGGAAACGAAGAATGATATCAAAAATTTGAGGAAAAACTCCTCTGGACAATTTAGTCGGCTACAATTTGAGCCTAAAATAAAGACGATCGGGTTAAGGGTTTGCCCTGTACCTTAACCTTTTTGAAAGAAATCAAAAAGTGTGAACAGAATATTTTTTTCGAATTCCATAGATTCATTTCCAATGTGCTCCTCGATAGTCGTTTGAGGCACGATATCTGTGAATATTTTTTTTACTTAAGTATACTAGTGTCTATTTTACATTCGTCCTTCACAATGTCGCATCAGCAGAATGACCGGCCCATACAAATTCCAATGACATAATCCACAAAATGATGCAAGCCGGGTAAGTGGACTGATAGCCGCGGAGGCCGCGAATGTAGGGCGCACAAAGTGAAAGGCGCGCTCAATTCGTGAATCGACTTGTACGGAGTTAGGGCTTTAGCAAGAGATTGGATTAGAACATAATAAATATATTGCAAACAATAACTTATCTTATATTGTACTAGCTAGTAGCTGTTGCACGCGACTTTATAAAATATCGTCCGCGTAGAAAAGTATAAAACGCCATCTACCGTATTTTGGATTGATGGCGCTATCTTCCGGGCCAAGCCGTATTTACTTTTATTTTAAATTTCCCATAGGAATGAAGCATTTTCCCGCGGTAAAAAGTATCCTATGTTCATCACAGATAATGTCGGCTTCTAATGGTAAAAGAATTTTTCAAATCACTCCAGTAGTTTCGGAGCCTATTCAATTCTAACAAACAATCAAATATTTCTTCTTTATAATTCGCACTGGTGCATTTTTGCACCACAGCGGGTCGTGGAACGCCGACGGAAATCGCGCATAATTTTTAATTCACAATAACTCCAAAGATATTAATTTAAATAGCGTTGTGTAAAAGGCAATTATTATGTACATGAAATGCATAAAGTAACTAATAAACTAGGGTTCAATTTGGCGTGGACAAATATTGTAACGGTCGTTTTTTTTTGTTAAAAAGAGTTATTATTTTCAAAGCCACTATTTCCTTCCTAACTTGTTCACTTCCTAAATCGTCCTCTTCTTACTTCGTCCATAATCCATATAACTATGATAAGGTATAAGTCCAATGATGCATTAGTATACGTCACGTACTGGCGTTGCTACGATTAGTTTAGGGACTAGCTGAAGCCCTCCATATAGATTCCTAGACATTATACTTGCCTAGGAAGAAAGTATTTGTTAGCTTTTCGTCTAATACGCATTTCATCCAATACAAAGTTAAATAATTAGGATTGAACTCGTTAGGAAATGGACTATTGAGGATTTCAAGAATGACAATTTGAAAAAGTAATATGCTATAGGAGTGGATGAAATAGAAAATAGTAATACATATATTTTAAAAATGTTACTGCGTTAATGTTTTACTAAATGATAAATAAATAAAATGTGTTTAAAATGCAAATATTTAATTTTATAATCACTAATAAAAGAAACGTGTTACGTCCTGATGGACACAACAAAAATAGGATGATTATTTATTTGGCCCTGGATTCTCTCCAATAGACCGGGAATCTTTGATATAATTTTGCCGAGGACAATAGGTGGTGTGGTCGAAATAATAAATTGTTTCTTAAATTGTATACATATTATATTGTTTAAATTCTATTTGTAGAAATACATAATATGACAACTACGAGATAATATAAGAGATTCTATTTAAAAATCCTACCTTATTTGTCGTCGTCTGGTGAAATTCAAAGTATTGTAAACTGTTAACTGCAGACGATGTTCACACTAGGACGTCCAGGACACGAGAGAGCGACCACGGTGCCGTTTTCTAAGCCCTCGAATTTGGGTGTGCCCATAATTATCAG
Source organism: Synanthedon vespiformis (assembly GCA_918317495.1). Taxonomy (NCBI): domain Eukaryota; kingdom Metazoa; phylum Arthropoda; class Insecta; order Lepidoptera; family Sesiidae; genus Synanthedon; species Synanthedon vespiformis. Next base: position 1,533,745 of record OU906964.1, read on the forward strand.
TTAGGGAGGGGGTGGTCGGTCTCGTTTGCCCATGTATCCTATTGTGCTATGCAGGCCAAAATTTACCTGCCTTGCACCTTTGTTAAAGTATAGGCGCATCTATACTTTCGCAAATTATTACAAAATGTTCGCAGTTACAATATTTAGTTTAATATTTAAATATTGTTATAAAACAATGTAATATTTCTATTACATAACACCCCCGCGGTTAGACGGAAGCACGAGCGGATTCAAAAGGAATCGAGTCACGAGTGCGACGTTAAAATTTGACATTCGTTCATTGGTTGCTTAACTCATTTTACAATTGTTGATTTAACATTTTATCAAAACATTTTTGGAGTAGTTGTTGACGCAGATTGGTTCGCTGATGGTACTGTTATATCGGTAGTTGGCCTTGCTGGTGACGTTGTTGAACTCACTGGCGTGTTGGGTTTAGACAGAAGAGGGTAAATCCCAGGTGAAGTGGGTCTCAGTGGTAGTTGTCCTCCCTTTTTCCACGTCTTGACTTGCGTGGGCTGGAACTGGGTCCACAGGTGAGGTGGACCGCTCTTGTTCTCGCTTTTGTCTACCCAGATGTAACAAAAGGTGGATGAATCCCATAGAGCTCCAATGAGGCAGAGGGACCAACCATCAACTGTATGAAGGACGACGGTGTCTGCAATCAGCTTGATTATCCGGAGACACGTGACATCCCCGCGAGCCGTTGGTGCACTGCTGGGCTGCAGTTTCTAGCACGGCAGCATATCCCATAGTAAACATGATACGTCCACGCATGGCATCCAGGTCCGGACTTTGATCTCCACTGGGGCACTCTGCAATATGTGGACCACCTCTCCTGCTACCACCGCCATGTATCCGGGCCCTTCAATATACCGATAGGCGAACTCATCTAGCCGAGTTGATGTTATCGACGAAGTATTCTCCAAGATCTCCTTCTCTAATTTACACTTACTCCACATTACATCTTATTAATTATTCTAATTAATTGTTAATTATTATTAGTATACACATATATTTATTTTCTATCTTAATTCTAAATTATTATTTTTTTACAATAAATATTATTAAAAACAAACAATAAATATCGAAAAAAAAAAAAACCTAAATTATTATTATTATTATTAATTAGTATTATCTTATTGTTAGCATTAGAGATTGGGCCTGAGACCGAATGTAGAGTTCATACACGAATTTTCGTTTACATACATAAACATATCCAGATTGTCCGGATTAATCGGAGCAATATTTGATTTTTCTAACTTAATTAAATCTTTGCCGTTAACCATAAAAGTTTAGGATGTTCTGTCCTATAGATTGTTAAGCAACGTGAGGTCTCAGTCCCTATAATATTCAATGAAAAACTAGTGTCCCTTACATTTATTGAGTACACTGTTTCGGTTTTAGATTTTAATTTACTCGCAGTCCCAATACGAATATCCGTCTTCGGGATCGATACAATACCCTCTATCTAAATTACATGAGTGACCCGATGGCAAATATGTTTTGCTATCGACCACGTTTACTCTGGCCTCTTGTTGCCGTAGCGTTACCTTAGTAGTTTCAACCACAAATACACTGTCCCACGTACCAAAGGAATCAGAGTATTGTGAGTTGGTGCAGTCAGCGTTAGAATTAACACTGCCTGCCAGCGTGATTGGATATCACTTTCACCTCCAGTCCATCGAGGATTGTGTTACCAACGCGAAGAGTGTGGTGGTTATGCGCAACCTGGCACGCTTCGCGGGAGGTCGAGTAGATGTAATCATTAATGCCATTGTTGATATGACCCTATGAATCTCTACTTTACACTGTATAACACTAGTGTGTTCAAATTCATTCAGTTGAAGAATACATCGACTCGATCCTCCTCGAGGTTACAATCATCGATGTCCGTCAGTGATATTGTGGTCATGTTACGAATGTTTCCCCCGCAATCGTAACCGATTACGGCCCCGGGACTGTCCCCAACACCTGGACATGAATACAAGGATTAGGACCTTCATTCTGTAACAGAAATAAGAGAAAAAAAATGATTACGGTCTAAAGTCGGGATCTGGATCCCCGACTTTAGTTCTTTTGGATTTTGTCTTTGAAACCTTGATACTAGTTTTCTTTAATCTATTAGGATGTACAACCTTTGTTTTATTACCAATTCTCACTTTAACGTTCCCGTTAGAAATCACCTCTAAGATCTCGTATGGCCCATCGTAATGGTCACCGAACTTTTGAGGTTTGGGCCCTTTCAGAAGGAAAGCGTTTTCCCCCTCTTTGAAAGTTACGGGATTGATATGTCTATCGTAAAGTTTCTTAGACTTCTCTTTAGCTTTAATCAAGTTATCTCGCGCTAACTCTTGAATTTTGATTAACCTACCAACGAGGTCACTAATATAGTTATCGTATGTAGGTAGACAATCAAGTTCATGGAGAGGTTCACTAGACGGTACACGAGCCGACTTACCAAAAACAAGTTCGTACGGGGTGAACTTGGTCCCTTCATGCACACAGGAGTTATAAGAAAAAGTTGCTAAATCTAGCCAATTGTCCCATTCACTATCCTTACTCACAAACTGCTTCAAATATTCCCCCAGTACATGATGAGACCGCTCCAAAGAACCATTTGATTGCGGTCTGAAAGCCGTTGTTTGTAATTTTTTAATCCTGAAACGCTTACTAATTCTTTGCATAAAGGTACTTACAAAATTCCTACCCTGGTCGGTTAGTAACGCTTTTGGAGCGCCGAACGTGCATATAAAGCGTTTTATAAACACGTCCGCGACTGTGGTCGCCAGCATATTTGGTAAAGGCGCCGCGACACAAAATTTTGAGAGTTGATCTTGCATGGTCAAAATATATTCGTGGCCGTTTTCCGTGACAGGCAAAGGACCGACGATGTCCATCGCGATCTTCTCGAACACCGTACCGGGTGTGTCCGTAATCAACATTGGCTGTCTCGTTTTGACGCGAACCAATTTCCTAAGTTGACAATCTAAGCATTGTTGTATGCGTACTTGGATATCTTGTTTTAAGTTTTCCCAGAAGTAGTGAGTTTTAATTCTATTGTACGTTTTAGAGACCCCCTTATGCCAACCGACTGCTGACTTGTGAGCCTCATAGAAGATCTTATCACGTTCCTCCTGCGGAACATAACGAATGGTTCCGAGGCAAATAATAATTTTCACTGGTTCGTTTTCGAAAATGTCGTGAACCAGAGAGAGAACTTCTTCCCACGGTATGTTCTCGATGTATTTTGAGAACGCCATTGAAAATGTCTTTATGCCCTTGTCCCTTAATATCCCTTTAAGTTTGACTAAGCACTTCGCAATATTACTCTTAATTCGAATTGTAGACTCGCCACTCGACCCGCGGATTACTAAACCGAAATGATTTTTCGTCCCCTTTTTAGTCGAATAGACTTGTTCAGTATCCATAAATCCAACCTTTGGCAGTTTGTCTATGGATTTCAATAACCGTGAACCTTCGTCGCAAGGCTCCCCGTTCCCGTTCAGGAAATAAACTATATTATCGTTTCGATATTGAAATAAGTCTTTGGTTAATATAACATTTGATTTACCGTTACTTTTATCCATTGACTCATCGATATCCTCGATTGAACTATCGGACTCACTGGAGGTTGATCGGTCCTCCAGCAGAGAGTCTGTTTCGGAGTTTACATTGGGTTCCAATGAAGGTGTAACCTGCTCAGGATAAACTCTCCTCTCATTAGGTTGCCTCCGAATTTGAGGTGGCCTACCCCTTTTGTTCTTAGGAGTATGCCCTACTTCCGGCAGTGAAGACTGTTGAACTTCCCCTGCACGTCCGTTGTTCTGCAGTGAAGATTGTATGACTTCGCCTGCACGTCCGTTGCTCTGCAGTGAAGATTGTACGACTTCGCCTGCACGTTCGTTGTTCTGCAGTGAAGATTGTATGACTTCGCCTGCAGATTCGTTACGCCGATTTTTAGGCGGCCTACCCCTCTTCGTTTTAGGAGCGTCCCCTGTTTCCGGCAGTGAAGACTGTCTAACTTCTTCTGTCGGGTCGTTGTAACGGTCCACATCAGCTTTCTGTGCCCTAGTTGTAACACATACTGGTTCCACGGGGTTTCTGCTTAACGCATCAGCGTTCAGGTTGATTTTCCCTGGTTTGTAGAGGATTGTGTAGTTATGTTCAGCAAGTTTAATCCTCCACTTAAGGATTCGGGAATTACAGTCCGCCGCGGTCTGGAACCAAACTAAAGGTTTATGGTCCGTTACCAAGGTAAACGGTCGCCCATATATGTATGTGTAGGAAAATTAGATTAAATATTAAAACTTCGGATACAACTTGATAGAAAACTGGTGACATTTATTAATCCTTTGTTTGTTACAATATGAGTGCAAAGTGCAATGACATAGGAGCTAGCGCCACCTATACAAACTAAAATTGGTTGCGTTCCATTATACTCTAACACCCGCCCTTGGAACACAACCCCATTTTTGATACACAATATAAATTTTTATCAGCAGTAGTCCCCTTAGTTAAATTATCAGCTATCATTTCTTCTCCTTTAATATACGCAAACTTAATTTTTAAATTATTAACATGATTTTTCAAGAAATGATAGCGAATGTCTATGTGTTTGGACCTAGGCAAATAGCAATCACTGTTAGAGAGTTTTATAGCGCTCTGATTATCATTGAAGATGATAAGAGGGTTGTTCAGCCGTTGACCGAGCTCGCCGTGAAGCTGCTGCAGCCACAGTGCTTCCTGCGCCGCCGAGGACATCGACATGTATTCTGCTTCGGCTGTAGACAGGGCGACGGTCTGTTGCTTGTGTGAGCGCCACGAGATGGCACCATTTTGGAGCATGAATACATAGCCAGTGCATGACTTTCGATCACACACATCGCTGGCCCAATCGGCATCACAATATCCTGTTATTTCTTCATCACCGTCCTTGGTATAAACCAACTTTAAATCTTTTGTACCTTGTAGATACCTAAATATTCTCTTCACTGCAGACCAGTGTTCAGTGGTTGGATTCTTGTTGAATCTACTCAGTGTATTCACAGCGAAGGATATATCGGGACGAGTGCCTTGAGCCACATAGAGTAAAGATCCAATTGCTTGTTGATAGGGACATTCAAACACTTCTTCTTCTTGCCTTTTTTTGAGTTTCATACCAACTTCGAATGGCGTTTTGACAGGTTTACAGTCTGTCATTCCAAAACGTGCCAAGATTTCTCTTATGTATTTTTCTTGATCTATCATTACTTTTTCTCTGTCTCTGGTAATGAGTAAGCCTACACACTGGCTTGCCGGGCCAATGTCTTTCATTTCAAAGTACTGTTTTAATTTTTCCTTCAATAGAATTTTCTTTGACTCTTGAGCGGTAAATAATATTAAGTCATCGACCCAGACAGCTATAAATGTGTTCTTCTCGGAATCATAGTAAACACTAGGATCTGTTTTTGATTGATGCATTCCCAACTCATTTAAAGCATTTTTCAATTTAGTATTCCACAATCTGCTCGCCTGCTTGAGGCCATATATGGATTTATGTAGCTTGCATACTTGTGAACCTTGTTTGTACTGTTCTGGTTGCTGCATGTAAATTTCTTTGTCAATTTCACCTTGTAGAAATGCTGACACGGCATCCATTTGGTCAATTTGTAGGTCATACTTGGCCGCCAAGGCTAGTAAGTAACGGATGGTTGTGTACCTGACCACTGGTGAGTATATTTCTTCATAGTTGGTGCCCCATTTTTGAGCATAGCCTTTTATTACAAGTCTTGCCTTGTAACGGACAATATTTCCACTTTGGTCAGTTTTCTTTTTATACACCCACTTGCAGGGTAAAGCCTTTTTGCCAGGAGGAAGATCTGTCAGGCTCCATGTTTTATTCTTTATTAAAGAATTGTATTCTTCATGCATGGCTCTCTGCCATTCAGTACCTTGTGGTGATGACAATGCCTCCTCAACAGTCTGTGGATCAGTTAAGTCAGTAAACAAGCACATATAATTTTCTTCATATTCATCTTTTTGTTTACCGCGTCCCCGCCGTGATCTCACTGTTACATTACTTTGATAGTCCTGTCTCACATGACGAGGTGGACAGTAGGTTTCATCTAGCCCCCCAGCATCTTCAGATGTGTCATACTCACTTGAGTCTTCGTTTTCACTTATTTGTACGTTCTGTTCTGTCTTCAATGACTCCTGAGTGAGTATTTTCTGACTCTGAGCATCAGACGGCCGATTGCTATCAGACGGAGCGGAGCTCTCGCAGGCTGACTGATTCTCCGTGACTGGAATATCAATATCACACGGAACGGGTACACTGACAATCTCATTGGGTTTCTCGATGAAAGCAACATCTCTACTTTTTACCACTTTATGTGTTATAGGGTTTATCAAACGGTATCCCTTGGAGTTCTCGCAATAACCTACCATTATCATCTTATCAGATTTTTTATCCCATTTTTGACGTTTTTGTTTTGGTATGTGTACCATAGCAACAGAGCCAAATATTTTCATATGTGATAAATTGGGTTTCTTACCTCTCCATAGCTCGTACGGTGTTTTACCTTCCAGGGACTTTGTAGGCGATCTGTTTACAATGTATGCTGCAGTTGCTAAAGCTTCAGCCCATAATCTCTTCTCTAAGTTGGTGTAGAACAACATACATCTTGCTCGTTCCACTAATGTTCTGTTCATTCGCTCTGCCAGCCCGTTATGCTCTGGAGTGTAAGGAGTAGATGTTTGATGAACGATGCCATGTTTAGTTAAGAATTTTTGAAAATTGTAATTACAATATTCCTTTCCATTATCAGTGCGGAGCTTTTTAATCTTACAATTCAATTCATTTTCGACTTTGGATTTAAAATCTTTAAAGGTCTCTAAAACATTCATTTTATCTTTGAGAAAGTACACATGCACCATTCGTGTAAAGTCATCGGTGAAAGTAATAAAGTATTTCATACCTCCATATGACACGTTCTCCATAGGGCCGCATAAGTCGGAGTGTATTAGTTCAAGCGGTCTTGCAGCTCTTGAACCCACATTTTTAAACGGCATTCTAGCATGTTTGCCTTCAAAACAATGAATACAGGTGATGACATTACCTTTATCCGGAGACAGAATCACACCTTCCACACAATTTGGTAATTTTTGCACGTCTGACATATTCAAGTGTCCCATTCGCAGATGCCACAAATAAGTGTCATTAGAATTCACAGCACTTGAGGTTAAATGTACCATTTCTTTAGACGTATTCACTATAAATAAGTTATTGTTCGACACCGCAGAACATATAACTTCTCCGTTGGTATTCTGAATGTCACATCCACTGTTGTTAAATGTGACATTGTACCCACTTTTCACAATGGTGCTGACTGAAAGGAGGTTCGCAGCTAACCCAGGGACAAACAGAACATTCTTTACTTGTATTTTATCTTCCTGGTTTATGTGTATATCGACACATCCAACTCCCTTTACAGCTAGTGGCTCTCTATTTGCCACAGTGACACTCTTAACCGATGGCTCGGTGACATTGTACAACCAATCGTCTCTGCCGGTCATGTGCATGGATGCACCGGAGTCTATTAGCCATTTATCTCTGATACTTTGTTCAATGGTTGCAGAAAAGGCTGCCACAAAACTGGAGCTTTCTCCTTTACTTGTTGTCTTCTTTGATTGCTTACAAAACTTGGCAAAATGACCATGCTTGTTGCAGTTATAACATCTTGGCCCTTTTGGTTTGAGCGGCTGAGTGCTATGTCTTGTTTTCTTAGAGTTTGTATAAAAAGCGGCAGACTTTGATGTATTAACTTCTTGTATGAGCTTAGATTTGACTGAATCTGCACTTATTTTAATACCAGAACTCTCAAGTCCCATGATCATGGGCTTGTATTCATCCGGCAAGCCAGCTAGCATTAAAGTTCCCAGCCATTCATCGTTGACATCGAATCCAATGTTACGCAGTTTGTAGGCAGTGTTTATAATCTTGCTCACATACTCCTCAACGCTGTTGCTTGATTCTAACGTTATATTTATTAAGTCCCTCAGCAAGCCAACTCTTCGTGTGAGTCCATTATCATCAAACACTCTTTGTAGGTTTTCCCATACTTGTTTGGCAGTTGTACATTCTTGTACATGAACATAATTTTGAGGATCAAGGAGTAAAATAAGCTTGGCTTTGGCCTTAATGTCCTTGCTAACAACAATGGCGTCCCCGTCAGGCGGCTCGATGCAACACCATAGACCCTCGTGCTCTAAGTATGTTTTCACAGCGAATTTCCATGTGGCGAAGTTTTCTCTGCCCACTAGTTTTTCCAAATTGAAGTTATTTGAATTCATTTTATTGAAATAGGATAGGAAAAGTGTCTCTTCATACGATTTTTTGTAAGCGTCACGTTGTACTCGTAACCTCAAATCCAATCAACAAGTATTTCACCAACAGAAGTTGTATTTTGGTTTTCTGATATTTTCTGCAGTTCCACAAGCGATAATTGAATGAACCACGCTCTGCTACCATGTAGGAAAATTAGATTAAATATTAAAACTTCGGATACAACTTGATAGAAAACTGGTGACATTTATTAATCCTTTGTTTGTTACAATATGAGTGCAAAGTGCAATGACATAGGAGCTAGCGCCACCTATACAAACTAAAATTGGTTGCGTTCCATTATACTCTAACAGTATGGTCTAAAATTTTTAACGGCCTGAACCATAGCGTAGGCCTCCTTTTCGTAGGTGTCGTAACGTATTTCAGCCCCTTTCAATACCTTTGAAAAGTACGCGACAGGCAAATCCTTACCGATCTCACCCTGAGATAGCACGGCCCCTATCGCGACCCCTGAAGCATCAGTAGTTATTATGAAAGGCCGTGAAAAATCTGGGTACTGCAGTATCGGTGCAGTACACAGAGCTGTCTTTAATTTATCAAAAGCTTCTTGCGTTGCGCCATTCCAGAAGAAATCGATGTCTTTCTCTAAAAGTTTAGTTAATGGTTTCGCTATTTTGGAAAAGTCTTTAATAAACCGACGATAGTATCCGGTTAAGCCCAAAAATTCCCGTACATTACGCGGTTTCTTTGGAACAGGAAATCTCCTAACTGCTTTTATTTTGTCGGGATTTGGCTTCAATCCTTCGCGGCTTATTATATGTCCTAAGTAGCTTACCTCGGGACGCAAGAAGTCACATTTTTCGGGCTGCAGCTGTAAATTTGCTCGTCGTAGCCTATCCATCAATTCATCGATTCTCTTTTCATGTTCCTCCAAGTCTTTAGCAAAAACTATAATATCGTCCAGATACACAAACATCGAGACACCGTGAAGACCTGTCAGCACCGTATTCATCAACCTCTGAAACGTTGCTGGAGCGTTTTTCAAACCGAAAGGCATGCGAGTATACTCCCAATGTCCGTGTGGGGTGGAAAAAGCTGTCTTATGACTGTCTTTGGAATCCATCTCGATTTGATGGTACCCAGATGCTAAATCGAAGACCGAGAAGTATTGTGCGCCGCCTAGTTGATCCAGGATGTCCGTTATGTTTGGGAGAGGGTACGCGTCAGTAATCGTTTTTTCATTCAACAATCGAAAATCTATTACCACACGCCATCTCTTATTACCTTGAGCATCCGGTTTTTTTGGAACAATCCAGACGGGACTGTTATAAGGTGACTCGGAAGGCTTTAAAATGCCTGAATCAAGTCCCTCTTTCACGTGAGCTTCTATCTCATGCTTTAAATGATGAGGTATCCGATATTGTTTTGTAGAAATAGGAAAATCGCAATTTGTAGGTATTCGATGTTTGTATAAGTGACTGGAACCCAGCCGTTCCCCTGGGGTGTAAAAACGGTCAGCATGTTTCTTTATTAAACGTTCGACGTGGGTCTTTTCTTCGCTATCCAAGTAATCCCAACGCAAAAGGGGTTTAATTTGTTCGAGTCTATTCGTATTCTCAAAACCTCTCACCACTGAAAATATGTGCTTAGTAATTCCAAGACTCCGGTTTATGTCTTGGCGGGAATCATCCGGATCAGCGACAGAGGGCTCAAACACTTGCTCGACCTCGTGAACCTTCAAAGTAGGAATCTTCACAGCGATCTCATCTTCAGTGGTGTTGTATATCTGAAAATAAGCTCGCCCTTTCCGGACCTTCACAAAACAATCCCCAGCAAATACTCCTTTACAAACGTTTAATCTCGGAATATAACCTTCTTTAATTTTTGTGTTTTTAATATTTACATAAAAAGTGGACTCACTACGTCTTGGAACGTACATGACCCCATTTTCGACCTTGTTCCCTTGTTTGAACGGATAACGTTCTTCACCTACTTCTAAAACCTTATGTCTGTAATCAATTTTCACACCATGTGTTGAAAAGAATTCGGAACCTACCAAACCAGCATGTGGGATCGCCATGTTGTTAGGGACCACGTGACATACAGCATCTCTACCGAAAAGTTTAATCGTAACGCTGCCCATAGTGGATACTGGGGTGTTCGAAATTCCGTGCAATTCAATCACATTATCAACATCAACTTTTGTATTTGGTTCTAAGTACTTAGCTTTAATTAAGTTTGGTGACGCACCTGAATCCAACATCATGATCACGTCACTGTTCTTGGAAGATTTACCAACTACAGCGTATGGTAAATTATCCACGTCTAAACTTAAATCGACTTTCGTTACTCGGATTCGCTGTCGTCCAACGGTCCCGTTACTGTAAGCACCGGTCGGTTGTTCTTCCCCGCGTCCTTCGGAAAAGACACCTGTGGGGGGGTTTTTCCGGCATTTACAACCATACATTCGCTAGTATTGTGGGTTCTAGACTGGTGGAACTCGCAGAATTTTCCCACACCGTAACGATTGCCAGAATCGCGCGTCCCCGAATTGAAATTTGTGTTTGACTTTAACTTATTCGGGTTAAGATTACAATATTTAGCTGTATGCCCCTCGGTCTCACACAACTGACATCTCACCTTGTTTCTTTGGGCCTTATTCTTAGGAGCTAATTGCGGACAACTACGGGCGGAATGCCCCCTCCTAGAACATATTTGACATTGCATGTTCGTGCAATTCCTTGATATATGGCCTTGTTGATTGCATTCATAACAAATTACTCTATTCGCAGTGCTGTTAATATTCTTATCACTTTTATTGTTACTTTTCTTGTTATTAATTTGCTGAGTTGAATTTGAATTTGATGTGTTGTTACCAGTTTTAGTTTCTGTCGCAAAGTTAACTTTAATTTTGTTTTTATCATTAGGTTTTTGTTCGCCCTGCCCCCTACTCGAGTTGCCATGCAACTCTTTACGCGCTCTTAACTTTTTCTCTATCTCTATCGCATGTTGCAATGCCTCCTCAACATCAGCACATGCAGGCATACGTTGATCAATTTCATTCCGCAAATTTTGCATAAAACAAGTCGCGACCGACGCATCAGTCGTGGCTCTGAACGCCTCAATTTGTTCAGGGGTGAAATCAGGATTGGCCGATAGGTGGCACTCAACTATCTCCTTACCCTTACTTCTTAACCGGTTAACAAAATCAACCACGGTCTCACCTTCGGATTGATAAATCCTACCTAGCTCTCCTTGCAACTGAAACAACGTTTTCGATGGAATATATAATTTTTTTAGCGCTTTCGACAAATCCGCAATCCTTGTCGGTATAACGCTGTTTAAGGCAGCCCGCACCTTGGGGCTCAGTTTAGCGCCATAGATTAGTTTAGTTAGATTTTCTTCCACTCTATCTGGTAAAACATTTTTCGCATCTTTACAACAGCCTAAAAAATCTATCAATTCACTTGGGACTCCTTCAAACCGGGGTACAAAAGTAAGTGCGTCATTCAAAGAAATATTTTGACTCGACGGTAGTGCCATGTTGTCTAAGTTTTCTACGTCTCCTAAATTATCTAAATTTTCTGGATTTGCGATATCTCCTAGACTCTGATCGGCTTGATTAACTTGTTCAATCCCTTCTTGTTCGCGTTTAATAACTGAGCTATTTATTGTAGTACTGGCAGTAGAATTGCCACTCAAATTACCTAAGTTATGATTGTTTTGCGTCTCAAAAGTTTGATCCCCTTCCGACTCCTCGTCTTCACTGATTTCTACCCTATATTTAGTTGATTTCCTAGTGTTTGGTGGTAAACCTTCCGTAAAAGGTGCCTGCCCGTGTCCTCTCAACGAGTAAGATTTATTAAGTTTGTCATGAGACATTAATGGCCAAAGTATCAAGGTTTCAAATTTAAAAATCACTAAAATAAATTTTCAAAATAATAAAAACATTGATTTGCACAAAAACTTAATTTCTAAAAGAAAAATTTCCAATCTCTTTGTATTTCTATATAAAACACGTTTCCTTAAGACACGTGTTTGCCTTCAAAAACGTGGTTATATAATTAAACACGTGGATATGTACGTTCACTTAATTCCACTACTTTCTCAACAAAATCACATCTCAGTCCCTGTTCGGGCGCCAATTTTCTTTGTTACGTCCTGATGGACACAACAAAAATAGGATGATTATTTATTTGGCCCTGGATTCTCTCCAATAGACCGGGAATCTTTGATATAATTTTGCCGAGGACAATAGGTGGTGTGGTCGAAATAATAAATTGTTTCTTAAATTGTATACATATTATATTGTTTAAATTCTATTTGTAGAAATACATAATATGACAACTACGAGATAATATAAGAGATTCTATTTAAAAATCCTACCTTATTTGTCGTCGTCTGGTGAAATTCAAAGTATTGTAAACTGTTAACTGCAGACGATGTTCACACTAGGACGTCCAGGACACGAGAGAGCGACCACGGTGCCGTTTTCTAAGCCCTCGAATTTGGGTGTGCCCATAATTATCAGTTAGGGAGGGGGTGGTCGGTCTCGTTTGCCCATGTATCCTATTGTGCTATGCAGGCCAAAATTTACCTGCCTTGCACCTTTGTTAAAGTATAGGCGCATCTATACTTTCGCAAATTATTACAAAATGTTCGCAGTTACAATATTTAGTTTAATATTTAAATATTGTTATAAAACAATGTAATATTTCTATTACATAACAAACGTAATATTATGTATTTGTTTTCTTTATGAAACGATCGACAGACTTCGGCTCCGCGGTAAACAAGTCTATAACAAGGTCGAAAACATATAAGATAATAATTATGTAAAAAAAAAAATATTATTTTTAAAATGTTAAAATTAGGTGTCTATTAGGTACTTGCTGTTCAAAAACTAATGGCCAGATTTTAACAAATCTTTCACCCAAAGAAAGTAAATATGAATATATAATAATATAATAGTACATATTAATTATTAGCACGTTACACCCGCTTCTAATGCAAAGACAACACAACACGGTTGCTGCAATGCAGAGCCTAGTACCGGCCATGGGAACAACAACGTTCACTGCAATGCAATTACATAATAATACGGTGTACACACTATCGTGAATCTATGAGACCAGACAAGTGACAATTTTCAGACAATGCCTGAAACAAAACGCTTGTATAAATAATCGTTACAGCCGCAGGATGTCCTCTGATGGCCATACATAGATTCCAATACTATGTTATTGTTGTTATAATATGTTTATGTTAAGGTCGACAGACAGGCTGACGGTCCACTTGATGGTAGGTGGTTACCGTCGCCTATAACACAAGCAACGCCATAAGTGCTACAAGTGCGCTGCCGACCATAGAAGGATTAAAGATAAGGGATAAGGGAGGGATGGGGTAATGGGCTTTGGCATCCCTTACTCACTCACCGAAACACAACAGCACATAATGCTGTTATTTCACGATGGTATTCTGTATGGTTACTGTCGCCAGACGGGCTGCCCAAATGACTGCGAAACGCAATGTGCCCTACCACTACTTTTCAAATCCAGACCAGTCTATTTTGAAAATTACATTAGACAGACATTTTTATTAGACAGAAGTTTATATTGCTTGTATAGACATTAGAACTTTTTTTTTTTCAGTACTATTTGAAACTAAACTAAAGTAACTAAATACTTTTTAAAATAAATTATGTTATTAACACTAAAGGCCTCTTTCACCAACTACAAAGTGTTAATTTTACTTTAAGAAATACAGTTTAGTGCATCCTTCGATAGGCGATTTTTTTTTATTATTTTCTTTTTAATGTTTGTTTTGATGTTTTTAATGTTTGTGACTTTTACCATACAAACAAAGTGTATCAGCTCCATTATACCCGGTGACCGGTGACTTTAAATGACGGTTAGCCTACTTGACAGATGGTGAAAGAGGCCCTAAAAGTCATAATTTTTACTATTCAATTATGACTATCTAATATAATATAGATTTGTTTTTATTTATTTATCTTAAAACAGCCGGATGTGAACTGCCTCTTAAACACTGCCGCATTTATTTAGGTATTGTTTGTGACCTGAATTTTACAAAATAAGCAATAGGTAAGAGATAAGTCCCAATTTGTTTGTTGCAAGCGTGGTTGACTTTATGTAACACTTACAGAGGCGGCGGTGGGAGGTTGCAGACCGCAAACGCACGCGCAGCAACGAATGCAGCCTCAGGAAAAGATCAGGTTGGTACCAAAACACTTCCTAGTAAACCATTCGCGCTTGTGATACCGCAGCGGACGGACGTGTCGCGACAGCGCTCTTCAAATTTTAATATCTTATCCAATAAATGTGTGTGTAAAACAATTTACATTGTGCTACTTATCGTTTTATTGTTATTGTGATTGGGTTTGTTTGATAAGGTGATAAAGGAGTGTTCATTGTTTCGTTTCTTGTGTGGTCGCATGTCGACCTCGACACTCGATACTGATTTGCAGTAAGTGCTTTTGTATTTAATGAAAGAAAAAGTTTAATACTATTTAAATAGTATATTCTACTAGTTACCCGATCCCGGCTTCGTCCGGGCTGCATATAATATGTCCTATCTTTTAAGTTGGACCAAATTACACATCGTTACGAAATTTTATCAAAATTGGTTCACTAAATAGGAGTTCAACACGTGACACGAAATTTTATATATTATTAGTGCCTCTTTTACCAACGTCAGGTAAAGTGTTGATTAGTTACTTTTAGAAATCATTTTCTGTTCATAGCCGATTTTTTATTATTATTTTCTATTCAATGTTTGGGACGTTTACCGTACAAACAAAGGTATATCAGCTCCATTATCCCCGGTTACTTGTGACTTTAAATGACAGTTTGGCCTACTTGACGTTTGTGAAAGAGGCGCTTAGACTAGCTGCTGTTTGTGACTTGGAAAATGAAAAAATATAACACCTGAGCACATGGTGGCGCCGATTTTTTTAAAATGTTTTTAGACGATCCCTTCGGAATCTAATATTTTTTTAAGATAAAAAGTATTCTATATATTAATCTAGGCAATAAACTATCTGTGTGCTTAATTTTATCAAAATCCGTTCAGCCGTTTTTGCGTTATTGAGCAACAAATATCCCAAATTTTGCATTAATAAAATTATTACAAAAGTTAACAAACAATATGAGTGAGCAACCGTCTCGCTATCTATTGCTTAAGGAAATTGTATTGTTTGAAAAATATGAAAAGTTGTGTGTGTGAGATTAATTTTATTTACTAGTGTGTGAGTGTATAGAGTGAGTAATTAGGTACTTACTGAAGAAGGAAATAATAAACAGGAAAAACAAATATGTAGTTAGTTATTGAAAGATGGTGGGTTTAAAGGTTTAGATAGTAAGTCGGTTAATTAGGTCATTACTCATTAATTTTATTAAGCATACTAATATTAAGGTTTTGTCTAAATTCTTTGTCTTTCGGACAAAGGAATCTTTGACAACTTTTGGATATTTATCCATGTCCATACTGAAATTTTATTGTAACTATGAAATATATTTTTTAATAGTTCGAATAATTTCAAAGACTACCATACATACAAACTTTATCATTTTAGACAAGTTAATTTGTTATATTAACTTAATTAATTAATCCTAATAACTTGTTTAATTTTATCATTTGTTATATTTTACAATAATGTGCAAGCAAATGTTAACACAAAATAACTTGCTATTACTGTTTTTCGTTATTTAAGTTACCTATATGGAAGTTATCGTCGCAACGGGCTAAAGCTTCCAAGTCTTGGTTGGTAACAATAATATCTCATCATTTCTCAATTATTTCGTCTAATATATTCGTATGTGTGTGTATATGATGCATATATGTGCATATGATGCATAATATAACACAAATCACATGATAAATTTCTATTAAAAGAGGCATTTCGTTCGCCTATGAAATCTGACATCTCTGTGAATCGACCCAGTCTTACACAAATTCTAAGTTGCGAAATAATGTCACGTATTTTTCCTTAGTTGTCTTCTGTTTATTTTCCTCTTTAATCAATAAAATCTTGATGATTTCTCAACAGTCATATAGAGATGCATGATTTGGTACCGAATATAATTTGATTACTGAAAAAGATTGACTAATTGACGAATAAAATTGATGGCCGGTGGAAAGTGACTTTATTGTTACGTGCAAGATTTAAATATGCTTCTCTCATGCTATATCTATATTACAAATATATTATATAAAATAATTATAAAACGTTAGAAAAATAACGTTTCTAAGCTATTCGTAAAGCCGTTTTTGAGATTAACCAAAGCGAGCACAAACGCACATACAAACAGACAAAAAATTCTAGAATCTATTTTCCGACCTCGGTAACATAAGTAGGTAATACTACAGTATAGATAGACACGGCTCGTTTACAATTTTATTATATGTTTACTTATATTTAATTTTATATCGGGCATCACAGTCTTGACCTATCACGACCATGACACCTACACGTCTTTTAAAATACTACTTTTTATGATACTTACACGCTCGTACAAGAGTTTGAAAGTGTATATTGAAGGGCAAACATCACCCATCAAGTTAACATTTTATCATAAACTAGCTGACCCGACATCTGCCTTGTAATTGTCATATACATAAAAATACCTTGCAAATAACCGAGCTTTTACTGAGAATTTTCAGAAAAAAAAAAATTGCCGCCAGTTATGAAGGCAAATATCTAATTATTTGCCTTCATAATCTGACCAGTTTATGAAGGCAAACCTGATTATTTAGTCGCTTAAAACATTTTGATGTCATGCAGTAAAGCGATAATCAGCAATGAATTTATTTAAAACATTAATAAAAAATAATGCCAAAATGGCGCAGATGTATTAAACTAAGATTTCTATGAGGGTCCATCGACAACATCGTTCCTTACCCTTACAACAATTTTCCTACCTCCTTTACCGATTCATAAAGATATGAATGGCTCGACATGTCAGGTTTCTATTTCCTTTTTTAAGACTTGTAGTTATCTGGTTTTTTTCTAAAGAATATTATTCTTCTTCTTAGTCGGACACTCTTGTCAGAGTGGTCGTGGTTGCACTGACGAGGTACACGGTGGGGTGTTCGGTGGGTCAATATCATTTCCGAGGGCAGTTCTCTTGGCGATGTACTTCCATTTCTGACGGTTAGAGGCGTAGCGAGTACACTGGACCATTGTGGACTCAGTAGCCCTTGTGTGCTCTCTTGCCTTCCACTTGGCCCTGAACCACCAGTCTCTCCATCAAGTTCTCATTTCTAGAGACGTGACCAAAGAACGTGACCAAGACCATTCGTAGTTGCACAGTTGGCGATAGTCTGTCTTTAACACGAAGCTCTTTGAGGATGGATACATTAGTGCGAAATGCCGTCCACGGGATCTTTAGGAGGCGTCTCCAACACCTACATCTCTAATGCATCAATTTTACGGCGATCTCGCAGTCTCAGAGACCAAGTTTCGGCTCCATAGAGAAAGATAGGAAACACAAGGCATTTCATCAATCTGACTTTAGTTAGTCTTCTTGGTAATCCTCCCGTCCCCCCAAAGAATATTATTGTTAATTTTATTGATTCAACTTTGAGATGAGTGGTGATAAGATATCTCTATCTCTCTTAAAGCGTAAACGAGGCAATTCGTATTGCGATCAATCGACGCGCGCGCGCAAGGTATGGAAAGTGTGCCATTGCGCGAAAGAGGCAATAGTTAAAAAGCCGGTTGCAAGATTCGACTGTCCGACCGACCTTGTCCCACTTTTAGGGGTTACGTGATCGAAGAGGCAGCCGTAACGTGGTACCTGTAATGGGGTAATCGAGAATTCAATTGGAATACACCTTTGACTGAGCGCGACAGACCGATTGATGAGTTTGTTGCTTCTTTGGACATTTGACATTTGAAATTTGACATACATTTACATATTATCTCTATATACTATCCGACATGAAGGGAAAGTACCTTAAATATTAAATATTGTAGATAGGATATTTTGCTGAAAGAAGACTATGTTATTTTTAAAAGTTAGTAATACTGAATTCTAAGATTTTCTAAAAATTACCTGCTTCGTCCAGGAATCGAACCGTAAAAATGATTAAAAAAATGACTATTTTTTTAGTTTATTTAGATTCTAGTTTTTTAGTTCATAATAAGAAACAATCATTTGGTTGTGTTCTATAAAAATTGGTTATATTTACTCTTACTCTCTTTACTCTTAAGATTTTATTACATATCTCATGGTGCACCTATGCGGAACAGCAACATACATATATAATTACATATATATCTTTAATGGAATATTTTATTTCAGGCCCGGTTCAAAACCACGCCGTCCAGACCGCGCAGTGTACGTGCCCAGAGCCCTGAGGACACACGACACTGCACCGAACGAAATAATACCTTCCGATGCGAAAGTCAGGAAAAAAGGTCACGTCGACTTAGCTAAGTGTCCAAAATCACCCCCGATCCGAGACAAATCTCAACCGGGAACGCCCAGAAAGTCTATTGACAAGACATTTTGCAATGTTTACACGCCCCCACATCTCAGACATCAGAAATCTCAAACGGAGCCCAGTATAGACCAAGCGACGCCCATCGATACAAACGAATCTGTGCCTTCAGTGCCAAATAGTGATAGTGCAATATCGTTTAGTGATAATAGTTACGACGTAGATGTAGGTGACAATTTTTATATAGGTAATTATTTTGCTAACGGACAATTGGGTTTGTACAACCCGAGCTACTGTGGTGATCTCGCCGAAGATTGGAGGACAAATGTCACAGGAGACATGAGCATCATGGACAACAAGGATCAAAGCAATATAATAGATAATAATGGTTATTTATACGATAAGGACGAGGACGCCGATCAGAAGGAGTTGAAACGCGCCTCACTAGAGATTAATAGGAGTAATAAGAGGATAATAAAGCAGAGTTTCGATTCTGATGTACTAGTCATATCGGATCCGATTGAGGAGAAAAAGAATGTGGTGAATACGGAAGTGTCAGATATTGAAAGTGTCGTGCACAGGCCCAAAGCAAAATTGGAGTCGAGAGCTTCGCTAAAAAGAGAGGAAAACGACTGGGATGCTGTCTTCGATGATAGCGGGGAATGTTTGGATCCTTCGCTGCTCGAAGAACTGACAGCGACAGTTGGCAAAGTTCACATAAATAAAGCAAAGAACAATTACGAGCAATATCAGACCAGAGGACAGGCTTTGTTCAACGGCCCATACGATGAAACGTTCGGTCACGTGATCGAGGTGTACGACTTTCCTAGTGAGTTTAAGACGAACGATCTCCTGTCGGTGTTCAGTGAATACAAGGACACCGGGTTCGAGATCAAATGGGTGGACGATACACACGCGTTGATTGTGTTCAGCAGCGCCAAAATTGGTGAGTGTTTCTTTTTATATGTTACGTATAGGTATACTAGCTGTTGCGCGCGACTTTGTCCGCGTTAATACATAAAAAATACATCACCTTCTTCTTCTTCTTCTCTTTTAATGTCTTGGCTCCATCAGATCTTCTCCGATGATTTTGCCATTGTCATTAGTAAAAATAGCAATTTGTAATAGCCTTTTTTTAAATAAAAAATGCAAAATTAAAAATCAAAAGTAGCAGATCCCGAGACTAGTCAGTCAAGTCAAGTCCAAAGCAGTCAGGTCAAGTCCATACAACACCTTAAAAAAGATTATAATTATGAGTAATGTAACAACTGTCATCTTTATTGGCGTGTTTTTTTTATAATATTTTTATTTGATCCCTTCGAAATTGGAAACAGTAACTACTTACTTTTTGTCAGTACAGGATGAATGTCCTTTCTTTTATCCCTGACAACGTTTGTGCAAAATTTCATGATGATCGGTCGAGTAGTTAAGGCGTGAAAAGGTAACAGACAGACAGACAGTTACTTTTACATTTATAATACGCTATCGCTGGTGCCCGCGACTTCGTCCGCGTTTTATGTCTTACTAGCCATATGTCTTATTCTGATGTAAAAGCTATATTATTGTAAAGTTTCATTAAGATTTTAATGCGTGAAGATTTTAATGCATTCAGTAATTTTTGCGTGAAAGAGTAACAAACATCCATACAAACTTTCAATTTATAATATTAGTACGGATTAGTATATTTACATGAGAATTGTCTGTTTTTGTGTTTCCGACTGATTGTTTTTAGAGTATAGTGCGTTCTACAAACAAAATTATCAGCTTTCAGTACCTATATTATATCTATATCGTCAATATATTGCGTCATATGTAAACGCAACTTCACGCTCTGTAAGCGAAGGCGTAATGAATGCACGCTAGAAACAAATATTATGTTGATTATTATCTTTGAGTCAATCCTAATGAGTTAATTATGCTTATTCGTCAGCGTCGATACGCTCATTAAAAAGTTTTATTTTTGTGTTTATGCAAAACGAATTATTGGAGTTCATCAAACTCGTTTCAGCGTTAAAACTTGTTTTAAGAATTTTCGTTTAGTCCATTTTAACGCGAATTTACTCGATAAATTCCAAACAGACTGCATCGTAATAAATTTCCGAGAAACAAATATTTCTTGTTACTTAAACACATATAAGGCCTGAATTACACATGCGTGTAAAACGGAAAAAGTATAGCTTGCACGCTAGTTAACAAAATGTAGAAGTAACTGGCACACTATGGATAGGATACATTTGCAAGTTAAACTTGATACAATTTGCTTCCTTGCATGGCCGTATTTGCAAAAAGTATACACACGCCAGTTCAGAAAAGACAGTGCGTGTCAGTGCTCCCTTTTCTTGCACTGGAAAACATTCGAAGTTAATAAAATAGTATCATGTTGAATGTTGATACTAGCAATAGTATGTGTGGCTAAATAAGCAATAGAATGCTGGCAGTCGTGAAAATATTTTGTGTTAAAAATTCTTTATTTAAAAAATACATGCTACTTCCGCCAGTATTAGCCAAAGATTGGCTAAAGTGTGGCCAAATATTTTGTTTAAAAAATACATACTAATTCTGCTAAAGTGTGGCCAAATGTCTCACATCAAAAGAAAAGAAGAAACAACTTTTGTGGACCCCGCGTCTAAATCATATCTCTCAGATACAGCCATGCTAGTTCGCGTATACACCTCACACCATGTGGCACGTGCAAGGAGCTGTTATGCATTAGTGTGTTAGCTACAGTCATGTGTAATCCCGCCTTTATAGTAGTTGCATGCAAACTTGGCAGTACGTGTTGCGGGGCAGTAATGGCCGCAAAATGGAAACGCTCTGTCTGCTCGAGTCTGTGCAAGTCTCTTATTAATATAAGATAGACATTAACTGTACAGACTCGAAATACAACGAGCGGATATATAATTCTTTTACACGGGGATAAGGAAATTGTAAGAATCGTTTTCTTATTTGGTGTTTAAGAGACATTTTTTTTTAAATTTTAGTATGTTAAACCGTAACACGTCCACTACTCGATATAGGCTTCCTTACAAGTTTCCTATAGCCTGGATTCATCGTCGACACTGCTTGCCGATCCGTAGTCCTTAATAAACTATCCAAAATTATCAAGTGCCAAAAAAAAAAGGTTTTCAATCAATAGTTATATTGTATTGGCTGTAATGACATTATGGCGTTGAAACGTGGTCTCTAACTATGGGACTCGTAAGAAAGCTCAACGTCGTTCAACGAGCTATGGCTATGGGAGGCCTATGCTCGGAGTTACTCTGCGAGATCGAATCTCCGCAATGAGGAAATCCGTAGACTAACGAAAGTCACCGACCTTACCCGCCGGATTTAGTAAGTTGAAATGGCCATGGGCAGGGCACATCGCGCCCGCGGCCGCGCTAGAAAGTCGTTCGGTTTTAACCGGTACGAGTCCTGCATAACCCCGCAGCGTCTCATACGCTGCCGGTCTCATCCATGACTTCCATGAGGATTTCCCAAAGTTAAAAATAAATAAATAAAAAAAGGACTAACGTAGGTAATGATTGATTTTAAAAGACAAACAGCCGAATGCGATTTATCTATGAATTGGCTCACTCTTGTTTTGATTATTCGCAAGTTGCGATTAGTGCTGGTTGTTTCAACATAGTCGATTCTATCGTAACGACGCTATTAACGGCCGATTAATCGTCTAATTGCATAGACAACGACTTTATATTATGCAATTGCAAGTTAAAGTGATTTGCAACTAAGTAATGTTGTTACGGGTTTAACTTGCGTGTTCTAATTGATATATGTCTCGTAACTTATTTCTATTAGTTCCGCTGGCATATTCGGCAGGCAATCTGATGGTCTTTAGTGCGATATGATGGTAGGTACCTTCGCTTATATTAGCATCAATAACGTCATAGGTATTGCAAATGCAAATGCTCTCCGAACCTTTTGAGACAGGAGATAAAGTGTGGATTCTGCAAAGTTTGCCCAATTTATGATGACCACTAACTTTTTGATTCTGTTTCTGAATTCACAGAACGATATTAACTATCAATTTTTATTAAGTTTACGTCCATATGAAGGAAAAAATTGAAAAGATCAGATTGCCTACTTACATAAAACGACTATCTTTGGTATATCATTCTTATAGTGTAGTTAGTGGCGTTTGGAATAGAAATGTGTGCATGTGTTTGTCTGCAAATAAAATTATTTAAAAAAGTATTAAGTAAAGCCATTTAAACACAAGTACCTGAGGTTGAACAAAGCCAGTAAAATTATGAAGCGTAATTAGCTTACTCTTATAAGTACTAGCTTGGAGTGTCCTTTGGCTTCTTTCAATACCTAAACACCCAATCGGTAAATTACTGATCTATCTTACCAAACATTTAAAACTCTTTCATTGTTTGAGTTCTTATGTGTGTATTAAAAAATAATACATACATATTTAGTTATTTTTTAGAAGGCCAGGGTAAAGACATCGGTGGCGGGGTACCGAAGTCGTGTAATAACGTTCCCACGACCCCGCCCTCACAACGGCCGCGACAGATAGAAAGTCGTTGAGTTTTAGTCGGTAGGAATCCGGCATAACCCCGCAGTGCCCCTACACTGCCGGGTATCCAAGAGGATTTCCCAACGATAAAAAAATAAATAAAAAATAAATAAATAGGGTAAAGACATCGGGCAGGCTAGAGACATTGCCGTAATAAAACAATGAATAAATGATAATGATAAATAATTTTAGTATAGCTAGATAGATCATTGTGGCTGCGTTATGAATACAATCGACGTAATATCATATTGAGTAATTCAGATCTAGTGCTCGGGTTTGGTTGGACAATGATGATGCCATTCAAAGATAAGGAATCGTTTCAAGTCATTAGCGATGGCGAGTTTATTAATTTTATAATTCTATTGCTTTTAACTGGCAAGTTTTTACAGTGTTGTGTGGTAAAAATCGCTGCAGCTTTTTAAAATTAAAATTTTTTCTACACTGTTTTCGTTATAATTAAGCAAGAGAAATTGAAAGGTGCGCGCTTCTTGAGCTTTTACTAGAATTCTTGAATTTAGCATTTATTACTGGCGTAATACTAAACAACGTGTTCCGCAGAATAAACTGGGCAGCTCATGTGGTGTCAGTAACCATAAAATTAAATTTCTCTACATACTCTTTGCCTCTTACGTATAAAAATGTCTGGATTGGCGGCTATTGGTTTTGCTTGTTTTTATATTCTCTCAAAACGAATGATCATCAGTAGAAATGAAATAAAAAATGTATAATATATGAAATAACTTTTTCATAAAAAATATCCTTGAAATCCTTGAAATTTTTCACTGGTTCACTTTTTGTGAATTCTGCTTGTTACATGAGTAATTGCTTAATTTTGTACTGGCTGTTGCACGCGACTTCGTCCGCTTAAATTTATAAAATATAACCTATGTTACTCGCTGATAATGTAGCTTTCTATAGGTGAAAAAAATTTCAAAATCGAAACAGTAGTTTTTGAGTGTATTCATTACAAACAAATCTCTCTTTATTATATCATATCAGTAAGTATTGATTACTTTATTAATTAATTAATCTATACTAATATTATAAAGGGGAAAGATTTGATTGTATGTGTATGTTTGTTAGTTTGCGTTTAATAGGCTCCGAAACTACTGGACCGATTTTAAAAATTTTTTCATCTATAGAAGCCGACATTATCCGTGATGAACATAGGCTACTTTTTACCGCGGGAAAATGCTTCATTCCTACGGGAAAGCGGGTAATAGGACAACGGGTAGTAAGAATTATCATACCGTACTTATCTTTTTCACATAACTTCTAAACGGCTGAACCGATTGGGTTGAAATTTTGTATGTGTATTTCCATGGTTTCACAGACACGAATGTATTATATTTTATAAAGTTAGGCGGACGAAGTCGCGTGCAACAGCTAGTCTTTAATAAATAGGTTTTTTTAGGTAGCGCGGTGACAGCTTATGCATTGGACCACGCGTCACTTTCAATTTCGTTAGCACGTTCTACTTTTTGAAAATTACGCATTTCGCATTCTGCACGCCATTCATTGCCACCTTGACCTTGAGACTGGATACTTTCACGTTAATGTTGTGTCTAATGTACACAGCATCTGTGAAGATAAACGTCTTTGGTACCTTTAGTGTTACATCGTCAACGTACGTTGCACATTACAATGCATAATGAACCATTATTTTATGCATTCACTCTTTGTGTTTTTCTTAGGTATATTTTGCGTTCGAAATTGCGTAATATTCTATCGAGACGACTTAGAAATGTTTGTATGAAAAATGTATTTTGGTATTCTGTTGGTCTTTTCAAAACTTGAGCAACATTCGTATGTATTTTTTTTAATAAGCAGCTGCTACAGAAAAGGATATTTTTTCTCTTTATTTAGGAAAATGTCATTATATTGAATTTTTTTACAATATAAATTAATATTAGAGTTTCACATGTACATAAAACAAATAAAAAATATGCGGCAAAAATACAGTAGGTACTATATTTTCTTCACTATATTAAAAAAGAATTAAAATTTAAGAAAATAAATTATGTATTTCACAAACACTGGAAACAGAATTTAGATATTTGTTACAAAAAGTATATTAATCGAATTGAACGTTCTAATTACTTATAGCAACTTAAAATTGAGTTTGTCGAACAGATTAACCTTCAGTTCTATATTAATTAGATTTTCATTTATAAAACAAACCACCTTAAATCTTGTAATTAAATATACAAAAATATGCTGTGTCACGCTTTGCTTTTAGCAGAACAGAAAGATATAAATAAACTTAAATATTAAAATATCCATAATCCCTGCTATTAAGCATACGTACTTGCCTTATTCTTATCCTTAATTACAACAGGTACTTGCATCACCGGTGGCGTTGCTTGTGTCATAATAATCGCTTATTATTATTATTATTATTATTGATGGTAGGTGGCTACCATCAAGTGGACCGTCAGCCTGTCCCTTAAAAATAGAGGCAATTGTTCCAAGGAATAATAATCTATAGAAATTGCACATGCGTAAAGCTTGATATGTGCGTTCCTCTTGTTACATAATTACTGTTGAATTATTACGCACTAGAAAGTTTGTTATCACATCGAGAAAAACTAAAGTTCTCGTAAACGCTTACAAAAGCAGCCAATTACGTACAATTACATCGATCGAGTGAGTTTTTTCGTCCCAAGGCGAATAGGAAATGGCTGCAGTGTTGCGTTTTCATTACGTATTTTCGAAGGAAGTTTTTTTTTTACTAAAATTATCTGCAATTAGCTATAAGTAGGTTATGTTTATCTCCACGCGATTTTATTTCCGTAGCTCTTTAGAGAGGTTGCAATTATTTCTATAAATTAATAATGTATATAGAAACCTTTCTCGTGTGTTGCTCTTTTGTTTGGTTAAAACCGTATCAAAATCCATTGGGTGAATTAGAAGTTAGCGGAGAAGCAGACAGCATTTTTTTAATAATATGTTAAATAAACTAGTGACCCGCTCCCGGATTCGTGTGGTATGAAATATTTTTATACAGGGCGTCCCACGACTATGCCACACGGAGGGAAAGTACCTTGAATATTGTAGATGGAACATTTTACTGAAAGAAGACATTATTTTAATTTAAAAAACAATTTAAACTGCATTCGTAGATTTTTAAATAATTACATGGTTGAACCGCGAATCGAACCCGCTACACGAGAAAAAAATTACCCTGTAGCTTTATCATACCGATCGAAAGGCTTCATCATAAGGATTATTTTTTGCTAAATAATATAGTGTCAGAAATAAAAGGAAGGTGACCAAACCTTCCTCGTTTATCCCTCTTTCCATTAGTGAAAACCGTACCCAAAATTCGTTAGGGTAGTTTGTGGAAGCGATTTGTAAGCGCATTGTAAAATGAAAAATTTTAACGCCCGAGAAAATGTACAACATCTTTAGTGGGATAAGGATTTTCTGAACTATCTGAATAGTATGCAAAATAAAGCGTAGCTGTACTAGACAAATCAGCTAAGAAAATGTCTTGTAAATGAATTTTCAAAAGAAACTAAGTAAATGTTTTTTAAATAATCACCACCTAGTTATCCAATTTTCGACGACCCTTTTTTTTAAAAGCTGTTATGTAAATACGGCCTTCTCAGTTGAACGAACTTCCTCCAACCTTTTCCGTTGCGAAAGTAGGTTGTTTAGGTCGGCGTCCGTCGGCGCGTGATTGCGGTAAATTTTAATAAAGCAAATTGGAATAACGTATTGAAAAAACGGATAATAAAAAAATATTATTTAAAAATAATATACGTTAAAAAATATATTATCTACTAGCTGGTGCCTGCGACTTCGTCAGCGTTGTAAAAGAAAAAAATAGCTAATCCTGTGTCCTGTACGTGTAAATGTTTATATATATATATACCAAGTTTCATGAAAATCAGTTAATTCGTTTAAGAGTTATGGAGGACATACATACGTACAATACCTACACTTACAGATTTATTATTAGTATTGACGATGATACTAAGCTGAAAGTTTGTTTCAAAAGATAGACGTCATCTTTTGAAATATAAAATGTAAACTCTAAAAAAAGTAATTGTTGGTATGGGTTATAATTTCAAATTGCGACATAATTTGAGACTGTTTTAACTGTAATAACTAGTTTGAAGCATCAGTTGTAAAAGTAAATCTAAATGAAACCCATTGTTCAAGTGACTTCTTTTTATTTTTGATTTAAATGACAAATTCTGGGTGATTGGCAAAAAATCATTAAAACTGAAAAAACTCGAAAACTACTGAATTTCGGCCATACATATGGGGGGTCAAAAACATTGCATTTTAGCTCCCCTTTCATGTCCTGGAAGGAATACGTCGCGTTATCAGTAACCCTGTATATAATTATTATAATTATTTATTAAAATAAAGCATGGACTAAGGCATCATGCATCCCCATTGATCTTAAATGATTGTCCACTTTCTTTCGTATGCAGCGCAGTAAGTGTCGCGGACACTGTACTACTTTCGTGTGGCATTCGTCAGTTCATTGCGTCATATCGGTTATTCACTCTGACTGCAAAAGTAGGCCTAACCACCGTTGTGGACAGATTTATTGGCTTGTTCTAGGTGTTTTACTACCGCGTAAATGTAAGGTTTTCCACCAATATGTTTTGCCAACAATGACAATGGCGCTGAGACGTGGTCTCTCTAACCATTGGCCTCGTAAGAAAGGTCTACTGGATTACTCTGCGAGATCAAAATTCAGGACTGAGGATATCCATAGACAAACGTGTCACCGACACGTGTTTTAATGTAATGGTTCCATTAAACGCGAGAAAACCTTGAAGTTAATGTATAAATTGGTATTTTGCCAAAAGTTGTTGTTAACAGCTTCTTTTTAAAATATTTGGCAAACATTGGGGTGAGGTCGTTGACTTTAAACATAGGTAATTAATGTGACTTATAATTATATGTAATCGTTACAATATAATACGAATTTTTTGGATCCAGGCTGCTTCAGAGGACATTCTGCGGCTGTGATTATGATTATGTTAAAAATATTTTTTCCAATCTAGTTTTTATCAGCTCACAAATATTTACAGTTCAAAATTAGCCGTTTTATTTAGCACTATTACACTAATTAGTGTTAACTATTTAATTAACACTAATTAGTGATTAATTAACTAACTATAATTAGTTAAACTAATTAACTAGGAAGGCAGAGGAATCCTTTGCCTTCCTCATCGAACTAAATCCAGTCACAGTTTTGTGAAATTAGTAAAAAAAGCTTATAAAAGTTTACGCATTTTTTTATTATTATTCTAACCTGTAGTAGTGTGGAACACAGAAGGAATAATTAATTTTTCTTATCAAACAAAGAAAAAAAATGTATTTTCGTGCCGTCACTGTTCCAGATCGGTCCTTCATTACTGAGGATCGTGGTCACAAAGTCCCAGTTTATACCTCACCATCAGTCCCGATCCGATTTATATGGTCACCGTCTGACAAAATCTGACACAGAAGAGACGGCTTCCTTTAGTTTATGTGTCCATCTTGTTGGCTATTGGCCTCGTAATCTGTTACTATCATTGTTGCCAACAACGACCTGCTTTTCCAGTTTGTCACCACCACTTTACTACGTGTAGAAATACTCTTTAGTACACGTTGCGGACGTATGTACGTACAGTATTGCACGTAGACAACCGCGTTTCGATTTTCATGCCATATTACTTATTATGTTATGTATAATATCTATGTTATTTATGCGTTGTGTTTTTGTGATATTCCAGCTGCGGAAGTGTTGGCAACGCAACGGCCCATAGTGCGGTGTCGCCCTCTACACGCAGCCACATTGGAGTCGAGGAACAAGGCTAAGAAGTGTGCCGAGTTTTTGCAGCCATACAGGTGAGGAAACTGAGACCAAATAAACAAATGATAATTTCGGACAGATCCTACAGTGGACTTCACACAAAAAAAAACCAGTGGCTCTCTGGGAGCGGATTGCCGACAGATGTGAAAACTTTGAAAACTACATGTGTATTTTTTGAATCGTCAGGAAAAAGTACAAACTTAAATTCAGATTTGTTGGTTACACGGTAAGAAGTCACGGTTCTATGGCTTTTCCCATCTCAAAAATTGTTCTCTTTTTAAATTAATCTGTTAAACGGGTTACGTTACGGTAACAGGTCGCGATTCAATGGTTTTTTTCCCATCTCAAAAATGCCCAACGCGTCGTAACAAAAAACATGGATTCTTTTCTCGTTTGAAAATTACGAAAATTTTATTGTCGTTTTCGTAATTATTGATTTTTATAACCAGCCTAAACAGATTTTTATACTATCAACTTTTAAAAGACGATTCAAATTCAGAGCAGTTCAATTTGGGTTCCTAAAACGGCAATCACACCATGCAATTTGAACGTTTCCTATTTAGGAATCTAAGTAGAGAGCTCGTGATCACACTACGCTAAATTTATTTCTAAGTCGAATATATAGAGTTGAAAATGGATAAACTCTCAATTGAATCCAATCTGTTCTAACTGCGATCACACCTTTCGATTTCCTAAATTGGATACTTTCAAATTGTATGGTGTGGTAGCCCTTTAAACAAATTCGCTTTCACACAAAAACGAAGTTGTGATGGTACGAAATAGCAAATGCAATCCAGTTTAGGTCCTAAATTAAATCGTATTAAGACTTGATAGTGGGGCCGCTACCGCTAGGGCCCCAGGTTCTTTAGCTTTTGTTATAATATTCGAATGAACGTATTTTTAATGTGGAATTTCATGTGTTTAATTTACAGACAACGTCCGGAGACGTGCACGGCTCTGGCGAGGCGTCTGGTGACGGGAGCTCTCGGATTCAGACTGAGTACTGCTCAGGAGGAGAGGGAGGAGGAGAGGCGACTCATCACCATCGCCAGGGGTGAGTATTCATATTTTTAAAAGGAGCCAACTTCAGAGAGAGAGCGAGAGAGATGGGATATGTGTATATTATGTACTTTAGATCATTATGGGCCAATTTAAATCAACAGTTGAAATATATTAGAGAGAAAGAGAGTGGGGAAGAGAGGGGATACTAAAACTTTGAATTAATGTGTTCTCACAGGTATTTCTTAGAAGAGTTTTGTTTGTTTGTTTGGTTGTACGCGTTAATCTCAGGGTTTGATTTGAAAAAATATTTTTATGTTGAATAGTCCGCTTATCGAGGAAGGCTTTTTGGGTTATATAACATTTTGAAAGTGTATGATGTCGCGGTCACCAGCTAGTAATTGATAATTCAAAATATTACGAGCAAGCGGTATTACTTTTGCAACTATTTCAAAAAACTGCCTAAAACGAATTTTCTCGAAAATAAGACCCTGACAGATCGATTTCTAGACCTAAAGACATCTAACCCTAGATTTTCGTCAAAATCGTTAGAGCCGTTTGCGAGATCGTCGTGGCATACAAGAATTCCTTATAAGATAAGGTTTTACAAACCATATTAACTATTAATTATTCATCAATAGTGTTAACATATATCGCTCCTAAAGGGCCATAAAACAAAAAATCCAAAAATGTTTTTATTGCAAAAATATAATCACAATCCTTCATATTGTATGTTGCAATAAGATTTATGGTTGTTTTATTCCATATTTAGTATATTTTGATCATTTTTTATATATTCAAAAGTAACTGATATGCTTATATCTCTTCTAGTATTCCGTTTATTATAAAAGTACTTAAAACATTTAATGCTACTTAAAAATACGCTTCTAGCGATGTATAATATGCATATATTTGATATGTATCTAACAAGAAAAAAATAGACAAAAAATTATTTATTTATTATCGATTAGCTCTCCTGTAAAAAGTGTAATTTTGATTTGTGGCCCTTTAGTTTTTTAAGGAGCGTATGTCAAGATACTATTGTAAGAAGTTGTTTAAACGTTTCTTGAATGAAACATGTCACAATTTAATCTCATAATTCATAATAATGTATCAACCTAATGATTAAATTTCTTATGTTACTTAAATATCTTCCAACAACTAATTGATGGATGAAAGAGAAAAACATAACAGCACATATTATTATGCTGTCACTCACGGTCATCTGTGAGGATGTGGTTTTAACTCTGGAAATATCGAATGTAGTGTTATTTCGATGCACATCAATGTTTTTTTTTCGTGGTTTTCAGAGAAAAAAAGGCAAGCGGCGTTACACAAAGAGGCGGCGTGGGATGGATCGCTTGCGAACCAATCGCAGCTCGCCGATTCGTGAGGTGAACGACTCGTTCAATTCGAACTCATCACTCACTCACTCACTCACTCGCTCACTCACTCGGTCATTCATCTTAAAGCCGCGTCCGCTGCGCCAGTTTTTTTGTTAGAATAACGTAAAATAGGGACGTGGGTCGATAGAAAACTTTATTAGTAAACATTGTTAAATTTTAGCGTTTCGTGAGAAAGATTATAGCGAATAGTAGCCATTACAGTACGCTAATATTCTACATTATTTTATTATAATGACTAACTAAACCAGTCAAAAGGTTTAGTGACTGGATGATCATAAAAAAAAAAACGTTTCGTTCCAGAATGCCACAAGAATATAAACGGACAAAAAACACGCGAAGGCTCTCAACTAGTTGAATTCTATAATAATGTCTACGTAACGTTACCTTAGTTTTAGAGATAAAAAGAAGTATTTTTCTAAACAGAATTACCTAAATATATATAATTATAGATATATTATATATACAATATGTATAATTGTCGTCGTCACGTCACTGTGACAAACGTCTGTTGCACTTTTGACAGACCTGTGACAGCTGTCAGCGACTTCTCAAATGGTTTAAAGGCATTTTGATAGCTGTCAATAACTATTGTCAATGGTTTAGGCATTTACACAGCTGTCAATAACTAATGTCAATGGCTTAAAGGCATTTTGACAGCTGTCAACTACTCCAATGTCAATGATTTAAAGGCATTTTGATAGCTGTCAATAACTATTATGTCAATGGTTTAAGGAATTTTGACAGCTGTCAACAACTATTATGTCAATGGTTTAAGGAATTTTCACAGTTGTCAACAACTTCTCAAATGTGAAAGGTTAAAACCTCATTCAAATGTGAACTTTTGAATGAGGTTTTAATGCAAGATGTATGTATTCATAATATTTCCCGGTCGACAGAGGGCGCTATTCCAGTGAATTAAGGAGATTTACATTACCATAAAAGCATTTTTATGTTAAATGTATTTTATGTATTTTTTGAATATTAAAATTTTCTCCGACACTAGTTTCTACATAAAAACATTTTACATAGAAAACAAGTGAAATTTTCATACTGAAAAATAAATAAATAGTGGTATCAGTAGTTGTCGTTATATCCGGTCTCTGCTGCGTACAAATTTGACTATTGACATTTTATTTAATATTCATCACTTGAATACTTAAAGTTCTTGACTTTATTATTATTTCTCCCTTGACAATAGCGCCCTGTGTAGACGAAAACATATCACTTAAAAGACCAATCTGAGTTATGCTAATACATATTGTTTAATAAGAGAATATATACAAGTAATGTCACATCGGTTTATTTGGAGTGAAATGTAAAGGTAAACATGATTAACGACGGAAATTGACGAAGGTTTTCGTAACCCGATTGTACAAGATACAAATAGTCACAAATATAGGCCCTATAGCTTAATTCTTTTTATTTTATCTGAGGCAGTATTCGCTGAGGTCGAAATGTTGAAATCTCAAAATAAAGACAAATATGCCAGGTGTGTCGATTATTCCTTTCCGGTTTTTTTTCCGCCAAAGAATACACGTCATTCACAGTGGATAGTTAAAATTTATTTATACAAAGTCTTGACCGTTTATTTCTATATACATTTTGCCAATCTATCGGACAATTTATGGATGCCACTTCCAAAAGAACAGTTTCCCCATTGAGCTCTAAACCATTTGCCGAGTCATTTTTTAACTTTTTCGTAATCGGCGAAAAGGTGGGTAGTCGAATGGAGTCAGGTCTGGAGAGTACACAGAGTGCGATAAAACTTCCCATTCAAATGATTTCAACACTTCTTTGACTGATTTTGCAGTCGTCATGCTGCAAAATCACCTTATCCAATGTCTTTAAGCGTATTGTGGACGTTTTTCCATCGAATTCACGTTCAAATTGATATTTGGCTAAGGATTTCCCCTGACGATTTCTCCGGACCTCTTCGTCAGGCACAGGAGAGCGCAGGGAGGCGATCTCCTGCGCCCACCACTAATACACCCTCTTCCAACGGGGAGGAGGGCGCCACAGTGGCATGGAGGCATTGCAGACTTCCCGAAGGTCGTCCGCAAAGTGGTCGACGGTGGCAAAGGATACACGTCAACGATGGACCTACCTTGCCACCGTAATGAACGGAGAGTTACCGAGGTTGAGTACTTGGAGCCCCAGGCCCAAAGCCCAGGACTCCAGAATACCCCCACCCCCCTCACATATCCGTACCGGGGGACCTCCATGCCGAGGATTTGGTGTTGAGGTCCCCCGCCACCTTATGCAGGCACACATAGATAGCCAGCTATGTGCGCAGGTCCCCTAGGACATTTGAAGACGGGTTTGATATGCCCGCCTTCTTCTGCCCAACCGCCTGCGTCTGAGGGAAGCGAGACCGGCCTCTTCCTCTCGCTGGGATCTCAGCTGCCTCCTTCTGCGACAGATTCGCAAAAGGAAGCAAATGCTTTCCAGGTGGTCTCGCTGTCAAGCATGGTCTCTACCACCCAGCAACGCCCTCAACTCCCGGCGCTGGGGACTCCAAGCTGAGCATGCTTTGAGTGTATGCTCGGCCGTATCGTCAGGGTCGCCGCAGTGATGGCACCGCGGCGACTCTTCTCTTTTAATGACCGAAGCACCCGTGGCCAGTCATTATCTGCACCATACGGAAGGTTAGGCCACCTCGTCGGCGCCTCACCCATTCCTCCAAAATCGGACGAACCGCGAGGATCGTCCGGTGGCCGGCGGTTGGCTCTCGGAGAGCCTCTCTCCAGCCGTCCATTTTTTTAGCTACCTCTATGGGACAGGAGGGAAGGCCGATCCTGTCCCTCTAAGCCCAGGATGCACTTTGCCCACCCTGAACAGCTCAGGGGCACAGCCTGTGCTTAGGGCCAGAGCTGCCTTAACCTCATCGGCCGACATCATCGAGTCCATTGACTCTGATGTCGATTTGGTGGGACGAGTGACCTTCGCCGTGTCGCCCAGTACAGCGCTCATCTTCTCTGCCAAATTGTCCGCTTGCACGGCCGTGGTCTCTTTGGGGAGTTCGAGAATTTCACATCGCTCGGCCCCAGCGAGGCCCCTCTTGCTTTGCCCTTCCGCGTCGGACGTCTTTTGACGCCCGCTGCATAGATAACCGGTCGAGTAGCACGATCGGTTCTCTCACCTTCCCTTCTTCGAATAATCCGGTAGTCCATTTCACATCGACTGACGCCGCTGGTTAGGCGGGTCGGCGTTAGCGGGATCTGGCCCATTTCTGGGCCCCTCCAAAAGCGCTGATGAGCGCGCCTCCTCAATGTCCGGACAGCCTGGACCGCCAGCTTTTACATGTACAGAGTACCATATTTTTTGGATTTTCATACTTCAGGCCTAGTGGACAAAACCGGAAAGGAAAGAAACCGACATAACCCAAGTATATACAATTATTTGAGCTCGGAGAATATCACACACTACATTTTACCTAGACACGTATTTCGTTTCGTATTATCCGATTTTATAAATATTCTAATGTGCATAATAAGACAGCATAATAAGAGAACTATTACCTTAGAGAATGGACTGAGTAATACCTTGCATGAAATTGACCACTCTCTAAAAAGAGTGGCCTTGAAAGAAAATTTTGGAAAAAGTGGCCGCACGATCGTTTTGTCTCTCTCGCACTTTCTGCTGGATAGAGAAAGCTCAGTCCATTCTCTCTATGTCTATGTCTATGTCCATGGATTTGAAGCATTCAATTGATTATAATTATATATCTTTTTCGTGTCATTTGAATGATTCGAATGCTTATTGTCTAAAACTATAGGCATATAATAAAAAAAAATCCCATTGTATTTTTATAATTTGACCTAATATGCTCTAATGATGTGCTATATTAAACCTTTAGCCGCCAAATTATTTTCGTGCCCATTTCGCCAGAGCCGGATATATGCGACAAATTCTCAGCTACTTGTATAATGTTTATTTTTAAATAATTTAGTTGCTCTCTCTTAAAAAAAATACCAGTCAGGCGCCATGGGCATGACAAATCCTACATATAAAATTAACCAAGCGGTTAAAGGGTTAATTTATATTTATAAAAAGATTTGTCATTATCAAGTTTACGATATTTTATGACTTTGTTTAGTTTTTTATACCAATACTAAATTAATTTGTCTCGTTCGATAACATCTATTTAAGAATTTTAAGACCACATTATACATGTGTTATTATTTTTATACTCTGTGCGTTAAACGTCAACTGTCAATAATGTCAATGTCATTCCATTGAAATGTCATTGCAAAATTTGCATTCAAATTGTATTTCGATACGTTCAATTAAATTATGTTCACGTTTCAATTCTGATGGCCCCGGAATCTCGTTATTTTTTATAAATTAGCAATTAATGAGAAAAATTTTCACGATATCATTCATCTATCTATATCGATGGTATAGAAAAGTAAATTTTACAGGACAGATATTTTAAAGTTGGATTATCTAGATTCTAGGCCATTTAGATATT
The DNA here is from genome assembly GCA_918317495.1 of Synanthedon vespiformis. Lineage (NCBI taxonomy): Eukaryota > Metazoa > Arthropoda > Insecta > Lepidoptera > Sesiidae > Synanthedon > Synanthedon vespiformis. The sequence goes on from OU906964.1 coordinate 1,569,751, forward strand.
TTTTTTAAATGTATATAAATGCTGAAATTGCCATAAAATATGAGAGAAAAATGTAATATTATAATGTTAGTGTACCAAATGTTGTGGCGTTTAATTTTGGGTAACTCATTTTAGTATTTAAATACACAGGGTTAATTTATGGTCGCTATCCAATTTTATTGAAGGTATTGGTAGAGCTTTTATTATGAACCTTTTCCATTATTATGTAAGTTCATAATAATGAAATTTTTGAATTTGATAAATTTGAAATTTTTCAGCACTGTTGATATTTTATTTAGGGCAAATTTCATACAAAACTTTAATAAAAAAAAATAAAAAAAATCTGTGTGTCAGCCAGTGATGAAGAAAAATTCTTTTACCATAAAAAGCCGACATTATCCGTGATGAACATAGGCTACTTTTTACCGCGGAAAAATGCTCCATTCCTACGTGAAATCTAAAATAAAAGTAAATACATACTAGCGGCTTGGCCCGGGATAAATACACTTGATAGCGCCATCTGTCCAGAATCAGGTGAAGCTTGGTGATATTTTTAGCGATCCGCGCCGCGGTAGATGGCGTTTTATGCTTTTCAACGCGGACGAAGTCGCGAACACCAGCTAGTGTGCAAATAAAGGGGGACCGTTTTTTGTCACTGCTAAAACCCCTTATAGACGACAATCAATCTGTCGGGACAACAAGTTGGTACAACCGATCGGCGTTAGCCTATAGACACACCAACAAAATTCTCCAACTGCCAGTTTCTACTTACAGCGAACAGACGGACAGAAGTATAAAATATGAAAATACTTATTTTATGGCTTCATAAAAATACAAAGACATAAAAAATACTAAAAATTTGCGTGATACAAAGTGATGAAAGTGATCCAACCGAAAAACAGAATATTTATTTTCAATTAAAATCTTAAACCACAGACTAAAGTCACGAATGAACTATAGAAAACCATGCTATGGTTCGGTTCGGTTGTCCACCAACTACGCTATAGACACTACAATTAGTTGGCTGTCGGGTGTAGTTGGATGTTCGTCCCAACCAACCGAAATGTTGGAGATTAATAATAATTATGTTGGCCGACATGACTATAGACCACACAATTTGTCGGCGTCGGCTGTCGGTTGGCCAACAAATTGTGACGTCTATAAGGCCCTTTACTTGTTTAACACATCACTGGCTGACACAGAGATATATTTTTTAAACTCAGTAAATGAGAGCTTGGATAGTGATCTAATTAGTCCTGTACAAAGTCGGGCTCAAGCCGTTTTTATACACTTACTTAAGAGTAAGTAATTGGTATTTGGTGAGAAGTTTTGCGTATGTATTGATAGTATTTTTTATTTTAACATCATTGTCAATATTTGAAAATGAATATTATGTTTAATAAAATGATTTTTTCAATCACTGACCAATGTTATATGTATAAGAATCTTCGACATAATAAGTAATTAAATAAATATAAAAAATATGTTTGATTTTCCTACGATGGGATCTTTATTTATGCCAAAAAATTGGTCAGTGACTACAAGTTTACTATATATTGCAATAAATAAAGATTTTTTCTAAATATTTTTTGTTTATTTTTCCCTATAACAAGTAGCTTTCCTTATTATAAATGCGAAAGTAACTCTGTCTGTCGAGCTTTCACGCCAAAACTACTGAACCGATTTAAATGAAATTTGGTACACAGGTAGTCTAGAGCCTGAGAAAGGACATAGGGTACCTTTCATCTAGAAAAAAAAGAAAGAATGGAAGAGAAATGGACTACAATAAAAAACTAACACTTGGCGAAAGTGTTATAGCAACAATCACTCAAGCGTTGTATTGCTTTCAACGCTGACGAAAAGGTTGTGTTTTACTATTAAAATCTGTCCAAATGGTAAAAACCCATACTAATATTATGAAGATGAAAGATTGGGTTATTACCATTTGGACAGATTTTTGTTTCTTGATTGTTTGTTTGTTTGTATAGAATAGGCTCCGAAACTACTGGACCGATTTGAAAAATTCTTTTACCATTAGAAGCCGACATTATCCGTGATGAACATAGGCTACTTTTTACCGCGGGAAAATGCTTCATTCCTAGGGGAAATCTAAAATAAAAGTAAATACTAGCGGCTTGGCTCGGGATAAAGCGCCATCTATCCAAAATACGGTAGATGGCGTTTTATATTTTATAAAGTTATGCGGTCAAAGTCGCGTGCAAAAGCGAGTCTCCAATATTATCGCTGAAAAAATAGGTCTTGTCGCGACCGCTATGTTGGAGAAAAAATATATTTTATTTATTTTTTAAATACTTGCATATTTTTTAGGATATTTATTTATTTTTAATCTTATTTTATTTTATACTAGCTACTGCCAGCGACTTCGCCGCGTAACTTTGTAAATTATATACCTAGAGAACCACTCTCTATCCATTGGTGAAAACAGCATGAAATTCGGTGTAGTAGTTTTGACTTTGTTTTATAATATGTAAGGATTAATCTTGGATATTAGTTATATTTTATTTTTAAGAAGTTAAGTTTATTTTCCAATACAGCAAATTGTCTAAAAACAATTCTCTATAAACTTATCTGCTTCGTGGACGAGTTCTTTTTTTAAGGTTGTTCATTTTGCTTATTATTAATATTAAGTAATAAAAAAAAATCACTTTTTATTTTTTCTCTTTACAGGAGGCGTCAAATTATGTATTAATCTTTGGATAAAACCAAACAGAGAGAATTCAAATTCACTACACGACACGAAATAAAATTATTGTTTTATTTGTTCAAAACGATTGTATAATCAGCAAATACTGAAGTGTTACACAGATGCTTTGCAATAAATAATTCACTTTGCCTTTTCCTTTATTAAAACTGTCAATACAACAATTGTGTTGGAAACTAGATTTTTAATTAGCCAAACGCAAGTCTAGTCTGTCGACTAAGTTTGACAATGGTGTTGCAACATGCAGGCGACACGCGACAAATCGGTCGATTACGGCCATTATTGGCCGATCGAAGGTCGCACCCATAAACTTATTATGTCCAGTTATGAGACTGTGACGAATCTAGTTTTTTCGTAAACAAATACTTATACCTTTTATTTACCTAATTTATATACTACTACTGGCTGTTGCACGCGACTTCATCCGCGTAACTTTATAAAATACTAGCTACCGCCAGCGACTTCGTCCGCGTTGTCTATACTAATATTATAAAGAGGAAAGATTTGATTGTTTGTTTGTTTGTATAGAATAAGCTCCGAAACTACTGGACTGATTTGAAAAATTCTTTTACCATTAGAAGCCGACATTATCCGTGATGAACAAAGGATACTTTTTACCGCGGGAAAATGCTTCATTCCTACGGGAAAACGGGTAATAGGACAACGGGTAGTAAGAATTATCCTTCCGTACTTATCTTTTTCACATAACTTCTAATCGGCTGAACCGATTGGGTTGAAATTTTATATTGGCATTTCGATGGTTTCCTGGATGATTTAAAAATACAATTGGACCCGGCAGGTGGCGCTGCTGTCGGTATGTCAACTACTAAACGGCTTGACCGATTGTGTTGAAATGTTGTATGTGTATTCCATGTATTATATTTTATAAAGTTACGCGGACGAAGTCGCGTGCAACAGCTAGTTAAAGAATAAAGTAGCCTATCCTGTGTCCTGTACGTATAAATGTTTATCTACCAAGTTTCATGAAAATCAGTTAACTTCCTTTTGACAATCCAAAATATGTAGGCAGGCATCGTTTAATACACTAGTCTATGAGCAGAAAGTTTTAAACCGCACATATACATTGCCCGTTTCAAGGAATGCGTAATCTAATTGTAAAACAAACTGATCATTGTACAGTCACCAAATTACAAAGTTGTTAAAACTTCGCAACAATGCATTCACACAGGATATTTCTTAACGTTCGACTGACCCGCTCCTAATCTATTGTCGCTGAAACAATGTCGATGCGAATAAGAAGGAATTATAAACAATTAATATAAACATGCTTTCAAATACTAACTTCCAGTTTGTTAAAACGTTCGGGAGAAAAAACACGTTCCTCATTCAATGAATAAATAAATAACCAGCGATTATGTTTCTAATGATAGTTTTGTTTCTTCTTGCGCCTGCTGAACCGGAAATGCATTCAGTTAATCATCAGATGTACATAACAAGACGTTCTAGATCCAATTCGGCTCCTTACGAAAGTGGATATGTGTACAATCAAATAGACAATGACCCGGGCACTCTCTCGAGGTTTGGTGGCGACAATAGTGATTACAGCATTTACTCAAGTGGAGTTCCATCTAAAAGACACAGTGATTACAAATCTGATTACCACAATTCGATAAGCACTATGGATAAGTACAGTGATTCTACAGTGACAAATTACGGTGATAATCCCAAGTATAAATATGAAAGTTATAAATCAAATCCACTATATGCCACTATTGCTCCAAATACAGGATCTCTTGTGTATCCTACTGGAATTACTATGCCTTATACAACTTTGCCAATGTCCAAATATGACCTCGATTATGAAATATCAAAGTCTAAATCTAGAGCAGAGTACGAATCCGGGTATATACCTTCGAAAATCAAGGCAGACGCAATGTACGAAAGACTGAAGTCGCTAATGCACTACAGTCCGTCCGCTGAAGAAATGAGTGAAATGATGAAAGGATATGACTATCATCACATAGATGATGATGATGTTAGGACGACTTCTCGAAACGTATACGATAGCTGGCCTTATTTCCACAGTCCGTACGAGTATGAATACATGAATTCCGATTATGAAATTGAGAAAGCCAAAGATAAAAGAAACGCTCTCGACTCCGTTCGAACAACTATTCCGGTACACGAAAATGTCGAAGAAGTTCTTAGAGCACCTTATATTGTAACTGGACAAGGTATTACAAGCACCGAAAATCCGATTGCTGATAACGGGTTTTTCTCTTATGCCCTTAATGATTATTTTGATAAAAAAGACGAAGAAGACCCGTTAGTGTTTAAAGGTCTCGAATGGGGGAAAGACTATGAACATGGACCTATCGTGTCATCTAATGATGGCGATATTTTAGGTAAAAAAAACATACGTCTAGAAACTGTTAAGCATCAGTACATTCCAGCGAGTTCAATAATATCTGACATCAAAACTAATGGAGATAAAGATTACTCCAAGGAATCATATGGAAATTCAGCTACGGAAAAAGGTTACACCAAAGACCATAGATTCGATAAACAAGAAAAAGGCGAAGAGGAGAAAGATCAACATGCAAATGCATACGAAAAGGGTGGACAGAATTACAATGGATTCAAAACATTTGTAGACACTTTCACCAATAAATACGGTTCCGAAGACAATAAAAAGGACGGCAAGTACTCCTTAAAAATGAACCAGGATAAAGGCGAAAAGAAGAAAGGATTTCGCAGAGTATACCATAAAGACGAATACTCTGAAGATAATGAATTTTTTGACAATATCAATAAGAATGCTAATTCTGAAGAAAGCGGTAGTACAAATTCCCATGCTGGAGGTTCTCATGCTTTGTTGCATTCTGATGCAGGTGCATCTTTAGGCAATGAAGCTAACGCGTTTCGTAAAACTGGTAATTCTGATAAGAATAGTTTTAAAAAAGGACACGAAGGACATAGTTCTAGTAAAGGTTTGGACAGTGAATTCGAAAGATTCAGAAATGTAGCCCAACTTGCATCTGCAAACAAAGACGCTGACTATAGTGACCGTTACAGAAATTGAACATTTTTTAGTATTAACGCACAGTAATAAACAATAATAATTGTCTCCTTTTTTATACTTACTTGTTTTATAAATATTTTAAAATGAATGCAATTTGTTATTAATAAAATAAAATTTATGTAAAAAAATGATTCATTTACATTCTAAATACTTTTTACTAGACGTGGAGCCTAACTCGACAAATAAATATATTTGATAATGTTTGAATTGTCAGATAGGCACTTTCAACTTTGGATAGGAAAAAGAAAAATGGGGTTTTTACACTGAAGTTTTTGTAAATACAACAATATTTTAATAGGTATATAGCATACCTATTTAATATTTTTATTATAAAATAAAGAGAAAAATATCGCTATAATCATTTGACATAGTCAAATTATGCGATACACATTTTTGGTATTCGTTATTTCAAAGAAACATTATGAACTGAAAGAGCTGCTCTTGTAGTGGTTTTAGCATCATAGTCAACAGTTTCATCATCATCCTCGGAATTCTCGTCATATTCATTATCTTTAGATTTGAGATCTTTACATCTTTTCTTAATTCTGTCTCTACTTTCCGCTATAGAGAAATGATTTTTACCTGAGAGCATTACTTTAGTTTTTATTAGAGGTGGTAACACTTTTGGTTTTCCGTACGATTTCAAAGCCATATCAATCTTTTCGTTTTTATCTTTATAGTTATTAATCTTTGCTCTAGGCTCTAAATGTTTTCCTCTGCCACTGAACTCATCGTGGTTTACATCAAAATCATAGTCATCAATATTGAAGTCTTCATCTTCGTGTTCAATGGAATCCACAAAAATCAGTACTTTATTTGGTCTCATTTGATAATCTCCATCGTAATCTATGGATTTAAAATTCCGTATAGGTTTCTTAACTAAAACAACCATATTTTTTCTTGCGTCATCAGTTCCTTCTTTTTTACTTATTCCAGTAGAGTTATTCCTCTCTTTATCGCGAGTTTCCTTTGAGTCTCTTAGCATACGAACAGAGCTTTTGATAAATGGGTCATAACTGTGTCCATATTTATTGATATTTTTAAACATTTCACTATCGTCTTCCAGATAAAGTCCTGTTAGTTCTTGTTCACCGTAAGTTTCTCTTCTTACTTTTAACCCAGATATTTGCGAATCAGGAAATGTCGTCTCCTTTTTCGTTGTTCTTTCCACCAAGCGACCTTCAGAAATTATTAAATAATTGAAGCCAATAATTATTAGGCAATTCATCGTAAGGGTACTGTTTCGCGACTCGATAAACAAGCGACTGATTCTCACATATTGTGCTCATGTTATTGTCATCTTTAATGCGTTTTATAATAACTACCTTAACAGGAAACCCGAATCAATTAAAATAATACAATATTGTATGACTAATGAAGCCCAATATTTTCATAACAATACGTAAAATAAAATCATAATACAATAGCATTGCGTTCACTTCTCGTTTATCACAATAAATTATTATGATAGCCAGACGTTTTCATCCCGTTAGGTTATAGCTGAGTAGCTGTTACAAGCGACTTCGTCTACGTGAATTTTTGTAAAATATGGCCTAAGTATGTTACTCGCTGATAATGTAGCTTTCTATAGGTGAAAGAATTTTTAAAACCGGTCCAGTAGTTTTTGAGTTTATTTATTACAAACATACAAAATACAAATCCTCTCTTTATAATATTTTCACTACATATACAAAAAATACGTGTCACATGCTTGTGCGCGATGAACTCCTAAACCACTGAAACGATTTTGATAAAATATCGTACCAATGTGTAATTTCGTCCAACTTAAAAGATAGGATAGTTTTTATTTTGAATCCGTGCGAAGCGTGGAGTTGGCCACTAGTATATATATGAATATAGATAGATATAGATATGAGCATTCAAATGCTTTGAAACTTCTTTATCTGCTTTGGTCTACACAATTTATACGTCTTCTGTAGGTATCAATGAAAATAAGATCCACAAATAGGCTGACGGTCCACTTGATGGTAAGTGGTTACTGTCGCCTATAACACAAGCAACGCCATAAGTACTACAAGTGCGCTGCCGACCATAGAAGGATTAAATATAAGGGGTAAGGGAGGGATGGGGTAATGGGCTCTGGCATCCCTTACTCACTTACCGAAACACAACAGCACATATACTGTTATTTCTTGGTGGTGTTCTACACTATAAGAAGTTAGTTAGTTCCGCTAGTAATATTGCGGAATTTTTGTCATTAGAGTTTTGTTAGAGTCGAATATATATCTCATATTTTTTTTATATAAACTATTATTGTAAATGTGTAGGTCCTACATATTTATAATATAACATGTATATCATTAATATCCCCTTACCTATGTCCCCAATTTTTTTTTCAATAACATAATTATATAGATACCTTCGTATTAATATAACTAAGATAGGTAAAATTATCCCTCTATGTATGTGTGTTCCTTTTCAGTCCTGAAGGTTAGCTGTCAACTTCCTGAACCGGACCCTGTCAAGACCCAACTAGAAAGCTGCTCGAAGAGCATTATTAATGAAAAATTAAGATAAAATTATTAAGGTAATTGAAGGTAATATTATTTAAAACAATAAAATCAATACTAATAATAAATTTGTAAGTGTAAGTGCAGGTAAACGAATTAATTCATGAAACTTGGTCGATAAACATTTAGACGTACAGGACACCGGATAGACACTGTATTTTTCTTTTTCAACGCGGACGAAGTCGCGGGCGCCAGCTAGTTATGAATAACATTGTGAAAAATTATGCCAAATAATGTGGCTGTGCATCTGTCTGTTTTTTCCGTTAACTTGTTAACTTATTCTAAATCGCTCAACGGATTTTGATGTAATTTTCGCTAATGGAAAGAGGTCTGTGAAAATTTCCTGGAAAAATTGCATGCGTGCGAATCCAGGCATGGGTTACAATCCATCAATAAAATAATTTCATTATCACTCATCAGATTCACGCAGTGTGTAATTAATAATGCATTTGTTTACAATAAACAATGTACATAACAAAAACAAACAATACACAATTCTCTTTATAAAATCTGATTTAAAAGAGAGGGTTGATAATAATATGCCAGTTATTATTTTTAACTCGTTATACTATTGAGACGTGTTTTTTTTTGCTGTTTAAAAACTAAGAAGAGTAGTAATGAATGTTCTGTTAGCTGTTATAGCGTGCCTCTATGGTAGTTCGATCGCAGATGCTGTCATGCACTTTATATATGACGAGAATCATACTGGATACATCATGAATGCCGAAAAAAGTAAACAGAAACCAGCAAATAGAGAGAGGATGGTACACATGAAACATTACTCTGGAAATACGGCGAAAGAACACTTCAATTCGCCGAGAGCCGATGTAGTCGACTCACATTTCACAGTAATGAAGAGTTTACCAAACAAATATCCATCGAACTCTTTTGATGCTGGATCTAAAATTCTAATAACACACACAGAACCAACTCTGCGGCAACAAAAGGAAGTTACTAATTCAAATCAAAAAGTAACAAAAGATTGGGTCGTGCGAAGAAACGAAGAAATAAGTAAATGTCAAACTATCGGAGACACGCATCATGTTGAAGTTCCAACACCGCAAAGTCAAGGTGTCGTAAAAGAACATTTGATTCTAAACGATTTTGCACCAATTCCGTCGTTTTATAAGAGGAAAGAAGACAATACACACCACTTTATGATAAACACAATTAAAATGAACGATCGCAGAAACTCACAGATGTCTGAGAAGAAAAAGGTGAGCTTGAATAACAATCTCGAAATACCTATAGTGTATAGGTCGAATAAATATAAATTTGGAAAGAAAAACGTGACTGTACAAAATCCACAAATTGGAAATCTCATCAGTCATTCAAATCACCAAACAATGAAATATATATTAGAAAACCCAATAGAGACGACAAATAAAAAGCGAAACGCAGATAAGAACTATGAAAATAACTACTTTGAACCTAATGATGACAAACAATCAAAACTCAATCGTTTTTCAAAAGACACATCTGGGCTTCTAGACATAAATGATGCAGGGAAGAAGTACATTATGAATAGGGGCATTAAAACTCTCGCTAGTGAGGATGAACAAGAAATGAATAATGCACCATATATTTACAAAAATAGGCTCGAACCGATGGATGATAATCGACTTGTTCTGAATTATTTAGAGAAAGAATTACAAGACGTATCAGACGTTGACAGACGGGTTACAGTGAAAAGTGATGACGAAAAATCCACGTTCAAAAAGAATTCTTTGAAACTCTTAAAAAATTTGATGTATTACAAGGGTCTTAATTATGTTTAAAATTAATATAAGGGTCTTCATATTATAACACTATATTATTAAGATACAATTTAGCAGAAAATCAATAGTATTTGCAAAAGTGAATTAGATTCTCTGTTAAATTTCTACATAGACGAACGAACGACATTATAATATTTATTTAGTTTTGTATTGACAATTTTAATATTTTTTTAATAAAAATAAGTAAACAATTGGCAAATTTTGAAATAATGAAATATATGTATATTCTTTTCACGCACACTCACAAACACGCACACACATAGTATCGTACAGTCGCGCGCTGAGGTTATTGGTCTCATGTGGTCTCAGTATATAAGGTCCATGCACAGATAGAGTCACTACTTAATCTTTCTTGTTACTTTCATCTACGTTTGTTACTTCATTATATAATTTATGTGGATTTACATAATTGTCTAGAGCGAAAAAAAATGCATTATAAAATGATGTTATATAAACGTTAAAAGTAATTTCAATTAATTAATTGAATTTTCTTTCAGTTGATGTAATTTATATCGCTTTGTAATCTGTATAAATAAAAATCAATTTAAATTGTATGTTTGTTCTCCTATGGACTCAAAAGTCGTATTCGGAAAGAGGGATAAATGTCAGGTTTGTGTATATAAAAATTGCATCCCGGACGAAGCCGGGAGCGGGTCACTAGTATACAATATATAAATAAAAATCAATGTAAGTAGGTTAATCCTCTATGGAGTCCAAAACCGCTCAAATTATTTCAATTCGGTTTTCACTTATGGAAAGAGGGACGAGCGACGAAGGTTGTACATATAAAAGTTACATATCGGGCGAAGCCGGGTGCGGGTCACTAGTTCCTTAATATAATTTTCTTTTCGAATGTATATCTATTAAATGGCGACATGCACTTTGTCCTTCGTTTGGTGCGACAGACAGACACTGCGCCTACGAACACTTGTCTTTTTTATAGCAACGGAATATCGAACGCGTAGCTATGCACCGTTTAATTTATACAGGGTTTTTCATTATCATTGACACAGAAGATCATTGCCCAATCTAGAGAGCGCTCTCGAATCGGTCCATTTATGAATGTCACCGTTCAGTACTGTATTAAACTGGTGTATATAAATGTTTGGCTTGACCTTATTTGTCATTATTCGTGGAGACGTTGCAGTGATCATGGCACGGCGTGTCGCCTTGCTGCTGCTCTTATGCGCATATGGATCATGCATGGAAACGAGGGAGACGGTAGAAAGGATGGTCATGGTACGGACGACTGGTTCCGACCTCCAACCGGCCGCCACCGGTTATATCTACAAGAAGGAAAGCGATGGACCAGCTAGTTTTGTTAAAATGGGTGAAACCGAGGTGATGGAGCATTTATCTAAATTGTACGAACAGCCTAAAGCTTTCGCTGCCCCTATACCAGTAGCGAACGGTCCGTTCCATGTTGCTGATGATGAGAAAAAAGCAGCGTCTCACTCTAGTGAAGCTTACGTAATCCCCGTTGTAGAGAAGACTGAAGATGAAAAGAAAGATAATTTAGATGGTATAGCAGAAGATGATTTTGGTAAATATTTCGGAAAATACGCTTCTGATTTTGGCAAATATAATGGTGACTTTTCCGATTACCTTCACGGTTTAGGATATTTCCAGGACGGAATTTATCATGAACATGGGGACGGCAAAGATTATGGTGCTGATGGACATCATGCGTATGGAGAAAAGGGTGACAAGGGCTACGGATCCAAAGGGCATTTCGAAAAGGGTGGAGCAGGAGATTATCACAACAATCAAAAACACGAGAGCTACTCTGTCTCGAAGAAAGGTGGTCACGGAAAAGACTACGACGAAGCTGACGCTTCAGGAAAGCACTACGATCAAGGACACGGGTATAAAGGCGAGGATCATGGTCACAAATCCGAACATAGTAAAGGAGAAGACACCGATGGGTTTCACAAGCTCTATGACAAAAATGAATACAAGAAGGATCATGACTTCTATGACGCTGATGCGCTCAAAGGTGGCTTCCACAAATTCGGCAAAGGACACGCTTATCACGGATCAGATGCCGGAGGGTTCAACAAAGGAGGTGCACACGAGTCAGGGCACCACAAAGGTGATTTCGGAAAAGGTGGTTTCTATGACAAACACACAGGAGAAGACTACGGAGCCGCAAACTCTGGGGAAAAGGGGGCAGAGTCATCTTACCACCATGACGGAGGTTTCGGCGCTAAAGACGGAAAATACTACGGCAAGAGCTTCGGCTACGAAATTAAGCACTAGATGGGGCGTGTTAAAGTTTGTTATATTATTGTTGACTTTTGGTATAATTTTGTAAATATATCTAGCTTTGTAAATATCAGCCATATGTTACATTGTAGTTTGTCTTTCATTTACATTTTAGTAGTGGCAAGGCACGCTGTGTTTTGCAGCCATTTGGGCAGTACGATTGGCTACAGTAGCCACACCCTCAGTAGCCAGTAGCCTACCGATGTACAGACCCGGACTATCTTTGAAAAGTTTATTTTCCAAGATATCTCTGCTAGGAACACCAGACCTGAGACAGTATGCTAAGCACCTTAACCAATAAGTATGAAAATGAAAAATAAAAAAATCAAAACATATAAATTCAACCATAGAGATAAAGAAGTTCAATTTTTTACACTACTTAGTTACAAGCTAAGAACCACGAAAGCTTTTTTGAAACCTATCATAAGTAAAATGATTAAAAATAATCGCATTAAGAATGTTAATTCATTTTACTGTTGCTATAATTAATTTAAGAAAAGCCAAATTGTCGTTACAGTATTCTTTTAGATTACAGTTTATTTTTTAACTAAGGTGTACCGAAAAATTTCACTGCATTGCTATAATTGGTTAACGTAAGCAACATAAGTAATCATAATAATATTTTATTTGCATATTTACAAAATGAAACAGGAACAAAGGTGTAGAGTGTAGGCCCAGCTCCTAGTTTACTAGGATTACCATCTTACTCTGTCATTATCTAAATATCTATACAAATATTATAAAGAGGAAAGATTTGATTGGTTGTCTGTTTGCATTGAATGTTCTCCGAAACTACTAGATACATTTTAAAAATTGTTTCCTTTATAGAAAGCTATATTATCAGCGAGTAACATAGGCTATCTATATCATCAATACTAATAATAAACCTGTAAGTGTATGTATATTTCTCCATTCCAACTCTTAAACGAATTAATGATTTTCATGAAACTTGGTAGATAAACATTTAGACGTACGGAACACAATACAGGCTACCTTTTTCTTTTTCAACGTGGACGAAGTCGCCGGCATCAGCTAGTCTATTACTAATATTATAAAAAAAAAGATTTGATTGTTTGTTTGTTTGTTTGTATACAATAGGCTCCGAAACTACTGGACCGATTTGAAAAAATCTTTTACCATTGGAAGCCGACATTATCCGTGATGAACATAGGCTACTTTTTACCGCGGGATAATGCTTCATTCCTACGGAAAAGCGGGTAATAGGATAAAGGGTAGTAAGAATTATCCTTCCTTACTTATCTTTTTCACATATAACTTCTAAACGGCTGAACCGATTGGGTTGAAATATTATATTGGTATTTCGATGGTTTCCTGGATGATTTTAAAATACAATTGGACCCGGTAGGTGGCGCTGCTGTCGGTATGTCATTGTCAACTACTAAACGGCTTGACCGATTGGGTTGAAATTGTGTATTTCCATGATTTCACAGACACGAATGTATTATATTTTATAAAGTTATGCGGACGAAGTCGTGTGCAGCAGCTAGTATTTATAAAGTTACTTGGACAAAGTCGCATGCAACAGTTAGTTGGAAGTATGCGTGAGACATACTCAGTACTCGATTGTTAAAAAAAAATAAACCACAGTCTTGTAAGAAATGCATTACCACGGTGAAGTACATAGGTTTATTATAATTTGACGAAAATACCTATTAACAATGATTTTTAGCAATAGTAGGAACTGCTTTATCATTACAGAAGACGAATGTGAAATAACAGCACGTGTACTGTTGTGTTTCGGTGATTAAAAAATGCAAGAGACCTTGCACTTATATGATGTTTTAAAATACTCGAAAAATGCCATCGAAATAATATACTCTTCAAGCATTTACATTCCCCAAAAGGACAGACAGAGCCTAGTGTGAGGCCTAGACTAGCCTAGACACAATATGTTAAAACTAGAGTTATTTATTTATTTATTTATTCAAAACAGCAACAGCCTAGCACACCACGATGGAGTCAAAATTTATGATTCCCGACGGATCATAATGCCATGATGTGTTTAGTTTGCAGATAAGATATTAACGTCATATTATTTGTAGTTTTATAAACTAGACATTGGCTCAAAAATGTTTTAAAATATTGGGACAATTTTCACATTAGAGCAGTTTTTAAGCAGACCTTTTTTAAAACTAGCGGTCAACGGTCTACGCAGAACTGAGATATTAGTAAAATTATATGTGAAAAGCTTATAAAAATATTGATTTTCCAAAAATTCATATCATTTATTAGATAATAGTTGTAAAAAATATACGATTTCTGTAAATTTTCATTCATGAAAAGCATAATCAAAAGTGTCACTTTTAGTAATTTCTCGTGATATTAAACGTCTTATTTTAGGATCAAATTTGAGATATTTCTGTTTTTTCTTCGACCTGAATGTGAAGTAATTTATGTTCTAAAACATTGTTTCATATATTTTTTTTAATATTTTAATCTAACGGAACGGTAGTAATACTAGATCTATGGTTATAATAGAATTCATTTTAAAATATTTTTCAGCCATAGATTAAAAAACTACAAATAATATTATACATATTATGACATTAACATCTTAACTGCAAACTAAACATCTGAAATTACTACAAAATCATATAATTTTTAACTCCAGCGTTATTCTAATTCATGAACGCTCTTAATCCTACTAAGTTTGGCAACGCACTTGCAGCTGTGTTAATTAATAGGGGATAGTAACTACCTACCTTATGGTACCTTATGCTACCTATCTTACCGTCAGCATACCTGTTAGACCTTTACATAAAAATAAAATAAAAAAACTATTGCCCTGAATTTTTGCACGCGACACTTCTGCCGCAGCCATTTTATATTAATAGCTGTTGCACGCGACTTCGGCCGCGTAAATTTATAATTTACTAGCTGGTGCTCGCGACGCCATCTTTTTTTTTTTTATTAGAGATGGGTTTGCTCTTGGCCAACAACCAGCTGGGTAGCAAGGAAGAGGCCTAAGATGGAGCGAGCTCACCCAGAAGATGCCTATTCACTCGAACTTTGAAAAGATTAGGGTTATATGAACTCGGAAACACAGACGCAGGCAGGGAGTTCCAAACCTTGGCGGTGCCCATTATAAAGGATGTTTTAAAGCGCTTGGTTCGAAAAGGAGGGATTTCGACAAGATGAGGATGGTAACCAGCCGTACGTCTGTATGTCCGATGGAAGAAAGGGGAAGGCGGTATGAGCTCATGGAGCCCCTGAGCACACTCACCGAAGTATATCTTATAAAAGACACATAGACTGGCAATTTTGCGTCTATGTGCCATCTACAGTATTTTGGATAGATGGCGCTATCTCCCGGGCCGAACCGCTAGTATTTACTTTTATTTTGGATTTCCCGTAGAAATGATGCATTTTCCCGCATTAAAAAGTAGCCTATGTTCATCACGGATAATGTCGGCTTCTAATGGTGAAAGAATTTTTCAAATCGGTCCAGTAGTTTCGGAGCCTATTCTATACAAACAAACAAACAATCAAATCTTTCCTCTTTATAATATTAGTATAGATAGATAGCCTATGTTACTCGCTGATAATTTAGCTAGTACATAATGGATTTTTTTTTTAATCCGACTGGTACTTTTCATCTTTCTTATCTAATATACAATTCTCGAGTCACAGTGTTAGTTGCCATACTCCTCCGAAATGGCTTAACCGATTTTGATGAAATTTTATATGTACACTTGGTAGGTCTGAAAATAGGTTTTTATCTAAGTATTTTTTATACGCAGGCTAGTTATAGTATCTATAAATAAGTTTTTCTTATTTCATTGATAGGTATTTATATTTTTCTTCATCAATTCTTAATAAAATCAAATAAATAATTATGTATAATAATTTTATGAAATAGGATGTTTGTATTACCTATATGTAATCGTTAAAGTCTAACATCGTTTTCCGATCACCATGGAAATTCGCACGTAACTATAAAATTGTGCATTTCTTCAAGGAGAAAATTTTTATGCTGTCAATTAGAGGGCGGACGAAGCCTCATCTGCATCATAAAAAAAAACCTAAGAATCCCAAGAATAACTACAATTAAGTAAGTTATATAAAAAAAGAAACTAATTACTTACTTAATATTTTTTTCATACAAACAAAAAACTCTCAAAAGAGGTTCCACGGCAAATAATCTCTAATCAGTCGCGCCCCAGATTGTTCGAATCATTTAGTTTCATTGCCAATGTCTTTGTCACCTATAACCTCGTCTGATAAGCAAATTGTTACATGGCTACGAGAAAGGTATCAAACGCATATTCAGGGCCCTTCTTTTGCTCTAATACTGATATAAATATTGGCCAATCGTGTTATCAAATTATTACAGCACAGGTTGCAGTACAATACACACCTAACCAAATATGACTAAAGTTATTCTAAGTATTGTGTTCGTTGCCGCTGCCGCATCGGCAGTTCAAGTAGGGTATGTGGCACCCGTAGCCAGTGGATACATATACAGGAACGATCACAACGGTCCAGCGAGTTTAATTCAATTGGGGGCCCTTCAGTACGAGCAACCGGCTGCTTTTGCCCCACCTTTGCCTTTGGCTCAACCTTTGAAGTTAGAAGCGATCGAAGCTTATGATCTTGCACCGGCACCTTTGCCCTACATTACCGCTAAAACTATAGAAGAAGATGACAGCGAAGACGATGATGATGATAGCGACGAATCTTCTGAAGAATATCTTGATGGAGGTGATGGTAATGATTTAGTGCATCACGGACATGGCGATGGATACGAAAAGGGCGAAGGTAGCGATTACGGTGAGGAACATCACGCGGCTCATGGCGAAAAAGGAAATAAGGGGTACGAATCTAAAGGGCATCACGCTAAAGGAGCAGCCGGACATTATGGTGAACAGCACGAAGAAGGTTTCCACGGAGAAGGTGAGGGTTTAGAAAAGAGTCATCACGATGAAGCCGACGCTCATGGTAAACATCACGAGGCTGGCGGCAGTTACAAAGGTGCAGATCACGGACACAAGAAACATTTCAGCAAAGGAGAGGAAGTGACTGGCTACCATAAAGTGTTCAACAAGAATGAGTTCAAGAAAGACCATGATTTCTATGATGTTGCTGATAACAGCGGTCATTTTAACAAGCACGGTTACAAGAAAGCTCACCACGGATCCGAGGAAGGCGGTCATAAGAAGGGTGAAAGTCACGAATCCGAATTCGATAAGGGTGGTTTTGGAAAAGCTGGTTCCCATGCTAAAGGTCACGTAGATGATGGAGATCAGGGTCATTCTGCTGAGGAAGGTCATGAAAGTCACTATCATAAAGGTGCAGGGTACAGTAAAAAGGGAGGCAGCGGTCATGAAAAAGAATTCGCTTATGGCGGTGAAGACGATGAAGAGTGAACTGGCTAATTTTGACTTTGTAAATATGTTTTAGTTATTTAAACATTTTCTTATGTTGTTATGTTTGATACGAATCATTCTGTAAATATTTTTATATTGCAAATAAATTTATAATGAAATAAGTACATTTTTTGTTTTGATCTCTTTTTCTTTATTTACTTACTAGCTTTTAACAGAATAAACAGAACAATAAATTGGACATCGCAAAAACATTCTCGATGAAACAAAAACGTTAAGATTTGTCTAATTTCATCATCATTACTAACGATTGGTTCAGAGTTTATAGTTTTCGATTTAAAATAACATTTTTTTTTCAGTAAGTAATTTACTAGCGAGTCTACCTTTAAGTTGATAACGAATCTCATTTATTTTAAAAGATACTATCGCTGCTACTAATTATCTATCTATAATATGATTTTCGGTAATTTTCGTCTTACTTTTATAATTAAGAATCAAAGGAATTTTTAATTAACTAAATAATTAATGTCATAATTAATTTCATGGTTATTATTTTTCCAAATTATAAGATTCAAGGTCACAATTGAATTTTGTTGATTGGTTTAAGACGTCTGTGTTGATTTCCATTGCCGCCAATTTTATCTTTAAAAGTTACAAGTAATTACTTACTTATATAGTAAAAGTTAGAAATAATTTATTAGATAAGTACATGATTATTTTGTCCGTTCCACCTATCCCTACTAAGAATCCTGGATAGTGGGATAAGTGGATTTCCACTTATCCCTATCAGTAGGGATAGGTGGAAAATTATGTTCCACTTACAAAATTGAAAAAAAAAAAAAAAAAAAACTTGTAGGCAAAGTAGCCATTAGGCATACATTTTAGTATACGAGATAATACATCTTATAAAAAGGTATATAAATTATAACAAAATCTATACTAATTAATATAATAAAGAGGAAAAATTTGGTTGTTTGTTTGAAAAGAGTATAGGCTTCGAAACTACTGGACCGGTTTGAAAAATTCTTTCACTGTTAGGAAGCTATATTATCAGCGAGTAATATAGGCTATGTTTTATAAACTTACACGGACGAAGTCGCGTGCAACAGCTAGTATTTGTATAAGTATTACGTACAGATTGGAGATAGGTAGCTCAAAATCACCAAGGTGCAGAATTGGCTTTGCTAGCAATTTAATGTCTTAAACATTGACTTTAATGAGAAAATAAAATTATTAATATTGAGTATTGGCTCTGTACCACGAGAGCCATCTTACCAATTCCATACCACGTAATTTAATTATTACTCCTTAGTTAATGGTCGTAGCAATACATAAAAAAAGCATAGATAACATATCTTATATATATATATCGTGAACCTAATAATGTAAAAAGTCATTTCCAAAGTTGACCCCGCTCGGAATCGAACCCGGAGATCCTGAGACGTTAGGCAAGCACGTTTACTAATCATCCAAAGGGGTTTGCAAAGCCATGGAGTTGCTAGCGTATGTTTTATTATTTTCTCGAGTTCAATATTGCTGCGAATGTCTTCTTTCTATCTTCGAATGAGAGAACTTTGCCCAAATATATATTACTGACTTAACATGCTTGTACACCTCTTAAATATAGGCAATAATACAAAAAGGTAAAGTTTATATGTTTTTGTATATTGGAGGTAATCTTCAAAACTACTCATCCGATTTAAATAATTGTTTTACCAATATTTAGAATAGAATTTCAGGATGGAAATAGACTAAATATTCTACGCGGGCGAAGCCGCAGGCACCTAGAATTAAAGATCCAACATATGGCAAAAGTATAATGCATGTTAGGCATTATATTGCTTTACAAATTTTGTCTGGAATTACCTAACTATATCTTTATTTTTCAACGCAGACACTAGCTAATCAATAAATAAACAACACTAAAAACAATAAAGACAAAAAACAATCCAACCATTATTGAACTCGTTTTATGAATCAGATCATTTGTAAAATTCAATGAAACTTCTAAACAAAAACCGCTCTAAACAGACGAGACGTGATCATTCACGGAACGCACATCTTCATAGACCTTGGCCGATTCGTGCCGTAACATCGAGCATCGAGTAACAACTCGATTATCGAATCATTGAAGTGGAAAAATGCACTATGAAGACACTCATTCCCCGAAAAAATATCCTTGTAAGTAGATTTTTAACAAAGGCTATATAAGCTAGATCATTGGCATGTATGTCAGTGTCGCAACCTACTTCAGTTGCGCAAGATTTCTATTAGAAAAAAAAATGATGCAAATTAAATTGTACGTTTTGACATTGATTGCTTATTATTGGACCGAAGCCGCTCCAATTGGTTTGGGCACGTTGCAATTTGATAAACTGGACACAAACCTATCTGATCTTTCCTACAATATAGAAGAAGAAGATCTAGATGATTTCTCGAAGCTTTTAGACTATTCTGAATCTGAAGTAGAGCCTGCGCCGAAACCAAAGATCGATTTAAAGACTTCAGGTTTTAAGAAGAAGAAAACTGCAAATAAGCTGTTGAAAGGTCAACAAAATATTGATGATTTGAAGGATTTCTACAAAAGAGTCGGTGCTCATGATCAAGGTGATTATGAAGATGATGACATTTATGCTGTTGCTGAAGGTGTAGCTGCAATGGCGGTTGGTGGAAAAATTAATGAAGATCGGAAATACAAGAAAGGAACTAAAACAAGAGGATTCCATAAAGTACATCATAAAGACGAGTACAAAAAGGAGAAAGAATTTTATGAAGACGATGAAACTAATGGTAATGTAAGAAAAATAGCAGCGAAAGGAGTCGGTTTGAGAGTTGGAGGTGGTGTCGGTAATCGAAGAAGGCATTTCCATCACGATCATAATAAGGGATTGTTTGGAAAACAAGGCTATTCGGACCGATTGTCTTTTGATAAACGACTTAACGGATATAGTGATTCACAAGGATTCGATGCCAAGTTTTCAAATGATAGATAAATTTAATCTGTGTTTAAAAAAATAAAATGTCAAACGTAATATAGTGATAGTAGTAGCTATACAATTAAATCGAGTTTTTAATATTATGTTATTGTGTTTAATAAAGTCGTTTATTTTTCTAAATACTATTTTTATTATAAAAAAGTAGGTAACCTTGGAAAACTGAGATAAGGCCTAAATTATATATAAATATATGTTTCTTATTGCATAAGACTTACAAGCTGAGTAATTTTATGACTAAGAACGTGTTCAAAGTCAAAGCTTAAAAATTAAAAAAAAAAGTGAGTAATGTATACAGTAACTAATAATTAAGAAGGATAATTTGTAATTAAGATGATGTATCCATCTTCTTCTTTACTTTTTTTTTATTTGGAAATATGTAGTATAGGTAAGTATATAATAGGTAAGTTATTCAATTTATAAATTTCTTTAACCGCACGTATTAAAGTTTACGTTTATGAACTATAAAACCAATTAAAATGGGTAATTTGTTAAGTTTTTAAGTATTTTATCTCATAGTCTGAAATACTATTCAAAGCAGGATATTTTCCCGCCCGAACCGGATTACCAGATTGCAGCGCCACCTATCGGCTCTAATCGTTAATCTAAATCATTCCACAAACACACACACCAAAAAAAATATAATTATTAAATTTATATATTTATATAATTTATAAAAGAAGATCATTTCAATCCCAAAAGTTGATGCGCATTGTACAAGTTCGATAAAGTACGGTCTTTTACTTTTTCGAGATTGTCTTTGGTTACGTAGTCACTTCACTTTTGACATTTTGACGTCTGTCATCTTAAAAAATCTTATCTATGATTCACTGCTCACTGCGATGATGAATGAAATGAAGTCAGAGAGCCAATGTTTGTCATGTCAGTGTTTGTGTAAATGAAACAAAGACTTTTAAAATACGAATTAAATGAGGTTCGGTAGAGAGCCACTGTTTAAAATCACTCATGAGTACGGAAGAGACTCTGTTGAATCTCGATTTCGACAAACCAAACACAACAACAGCGCCGTCCGATGACGGCGTGGTATCATTGTCGAGTAGTGCTGAAGATATTTGTTTAGTGCCAGAAGTCGGTTTTGAGGGCAGCGTGGATTCCCCAGGTGTTAACAGGGAGTCGCAGCCGCTACTTGGCGGCCGCGGCGACTTTGAGGAATCATTTAATCACTTCCCAGGTGAATATTCCAATCTTATCATTTCAGAAACTCCCCAATCTCTTTAGCTAATTTTACAACTAATTACGTAGAAAACTAAGTCACGTGCCATCTGGAAGAAGAGACGTGAAATCTTAAAAAAAACCTCTCGATACTTAGCCTTCAGTTTAGCCTTCGTATGGCTTCATTATTGAATTTTGTGTGGGAGTTATACATAGAGCTATATTGAGCCTACGACGTATTTCTTTTATACGCAATTTTGTATTTATTTCCATTAAAAAAAAACGCATGATTTTCTATTTATTTGCATTTTTTTCGTTAAAAAAATCATCTGCTAACTTCATTGTGTTGTTAATTCATCATAAAATTTAATTTTATGTATACAACCAAAGTGAACATAGCTACATAGTGAAAACGGCAATATTCAGCCAACCATAACACATTGTTTGCAGTGTTAGTATTTTTTTCAGCAAATGTCGTTTTGTTTACAAAAAATGGTGGAACCCTTCGAGTGTAGTGAGTGATTTTGTTTCTACATTATTTTCTCACACTTTGCTAGACAATAATTGCATTTTTATCATTATTTGTTTGCGTATTTTTTATGTCCATATGTTAGTATTGAGTGACTTCACTGATGTATTTTTAAATAACATAAAAAAGATAAGCTTTATCATTAAACAATAATAATATTTATGTAGTAGCATTTGCAACAAGTGAATCTGGGTCTAAAGTTTATTTGGAAGGTTTTGGTTTTTCATTACTCAGTAATATTTAAATCTTAATTAGCTCAGTGAAAGGTGTCTTATTACTTTTACCGCATTTTGCTCAATATGTGTGCAAACTTGAAAGGTATATTTAAACCAACAGCACATAAAATAAACACCCCTTGTCTAAAATTATAGTATATCCCAGAAACTACCTTTGGTGTCATCTTTTTCAAGTGAAAACTTCTCAGTCGCCTCTCTTAACATCGCCTTTATATAGTTTTTAAAAATATAAAATGTACAATAGCATCACTGAAAGAGATATCAGGCAATTGGAAATGTTCAGTTGTTGATAAGAAATGTAAATTAAGTGAACATTCTTAGGTGTGTCATGTTCCACATTTTAAATTATTGTCAACAATATTGCAATTTTAAAGTAAAATAAGAATTTATTCAAGATAATTTTATAAAGAAAACTATTTTTATTTTATTGCCAATTCTGAAATTTACTGAGGCCTGGATCATTTACAGGTTTAGTTTGTAACATTTTAAAAGTAACGAAAATGTTTGGGACTCTTCTTCAAAGTCAGTTATTCAAGATTGTAAGGTCATTCAAGATTATCCATTTTAGACACTACAAAGTTAAAACTGGAATATGTATGTTAAGATGATTAATTTTCCTCCATATTAATTTTGAAATTTATTTGACTTAACTGTATTTTCTTCTAACTGATTAATAAACCGCGAAAATTGTGTTATAATAAAAGTTGTAAGAAGTCATAATTCTTCCCAGATTCTCCACAATTGTTAGGAAAACTATGGTATTCAATAATACAATGTCATTTACACAAACTTTTGTTTATTTATAGCAAAATTGAAGTCACTTTTAAAATGTTGAGACTAGTTATAGCTATTCAAGTGTTCAGTAGGGAAGGATATGCTGCATCATATAAACAGTCATTGCATTTTGAGAATTGGATCTAGTCCAGACCAATGCTTCTGTGAATTACTACCTCCTTTTTGAGAAAGACTGTCCATATTGTGCCTTGACAATTTGCCACCATAAATATTCTTCTTTATTAGTTAATGTTTTTATTTTTATTATTTTTTAGATGATCCACAGTTCAGTGAGCTAGTGTGGCAAGCGGAGGTGGCCATAGACAATGGGATCTACCCAGAAAGGATATACCAAGGCTCCAGTGGTTCATATTTCGTTAAAAATCCTGGAGGGGTATGTGAACAGTATTTTTATAAATTGTTTATTTTCAAAGAGGCCAATATTTTCCACCACCATGGTGTTTTAAAGACCACACATCATAATATCAGTTGGTTAACATTGGTATAGTTTGCCATCTGCTTATATTTTGTTTATATATAATGTTTTCAGAAAATAATTGGAGTTTTCAAACCAAAGGACGAAGAGCCGTACGGTCGGTTAAATCCGAAATGGACAAAATGGACACACAAATTGTGCTGCCCGTGTTGTTTTGGACGGTCGTGTCTTATACCCAACCAGGGTTATCTTTCGGAGGCCGGTGCCAGTTTAGTGGACTCCAAGATTGGACTCAAGATTGTGCCAAAGACGAGGGTGAGTGAGGCTTTTGATACAATTCGTTTAAAGCAGTTGCTTTTTTTTTTCAGAAAATTATCCATAATGTACTTACTAATCCATACTTATATTATAAATGCGAAAGTGTTTATGGATGGATGTACGGATGTTTGTTACTCTTTCAGGCAAAAACTACTGAATGGATTTGAATGAAACTTTACAATAATATAGCTTATACATCAGAGTAAGACATAGAATGCGGACGAAGTTGCGGGCACGAGCTAGTATTATAAATGTAAAAGTAACTTTGTCTGTCTATTACCTTTTCACGCCTTAACTACTCGAGCAATCATAATGAAATTTTACATACACTTTGTGAGGGACACAAGAAACGACATAGGGTATCTTTCATTGTTCAACGCGGACGAAGTCGCGGCCACGAACTAGTATTATAAATGGAAAAGTAATTCTGTTTGTCTGTTACCTTTTTACGCCTTAACTACTCGACTGATCATAATCAAATTTTACATACACTTTGTCGGGAACACAAGAAAGGACATAGGGTATCTTTCATCCAGATAATAAGTACTGTTTCGGAGGGTTCATCGAATCGGCAACAAGAGGTTATACACCTTAAATCTTAAGGTTAATAAATCTGTAAGTGTAGGTATTGTATGTTCCTCCATAACTCTTAAACGAATCAACTGATTTTCATGAATCTTGGTAGATAAACATTTAGACGTACAGAGGACGCAGGATAAACTACTTTTTCCTTTTTCAATGCAGACGAAGTCGCTGTCACCAGCTAGTACATATATTATAAAAACCTTCCCCATTTAACGTGCTCTCCATTAGTTTAGGTTAATGGCGGACACGCAGACCATATTAAAGATGTAAAGATTATACAATAGAATATAAAAATTTTCAAGAAAATGGAGCAAAGATTTATATTCATTGTTTTATTGATAAAAGAAAATATTTTATGACCTAACGCTTTTGTCATTTTGTCGTTAAAGTATTCGCTGTAACCAAACTCGTAAATTTTATCAAACGTTTTTCCATAAAGATATTAATTTATGGAACAAAATTTCATGATGATTGGTTAAGGCGTGAAAAGGTACCAGGACATATAGAGTTCACTGTAATTTTATCTAAGTTTAAACTTTACTCTAAGAAGTAAATAAATAGGCGACGAAAATAACACCTTTTTTGCTAAGTTCAAATTGGTCATCAAAATATTGACTAACATCCATATACTAATAGTTAAAATAATGTGTTTCGCTATTATCGACACAATACAAATTAACAATCACGTAGATGTTATATTGCATTGTTTTGGAGATTAAGTAAACTCGGTAATAAATTAGAATCACCTTGATAACGCGTAATTAGTTAGATATAGTCAAGTCAGGCCTCTTTTCAATCTAAATGAATGACGATACGCGGTTCGGTTGGCAAAGGTCAAGCTGTGTGTTTATTATTCCCGAAGCAAAAGTTTGACTCGTGTATCTGTATATCCGTGTCTGTCTGCGGCATCATATCTCCCAAAGGGATGGACCGATTTTGATTCAGTTTTTTTCCTTTGATAGCTGATATTTATGAAGATCGGTCGAGCCGTTTGAAGATTATCCACCTAATTTTCTAGTTGACGTATATATGTATATATCTCAATAACTTTCACGGGTTTTATTGATTTGAAATTTGGGTTTTACTTCAGTGGTATTTCAATGATACAGTAGTCTTGATCTGATGCTGCATCATCGAGTAGTCTATAACTCCTCAGCAACTTGCAGCGTGTTTGGACACATTAGAAGGGTCTCAGTATAAATAAATAATAAATAAATATCGTCACACTTTCCCCACAGCACCATCTAGTTCCACACTAAGCAACTAATGCTTGTATTATGGATACCAGACAGTTGATTGGTACACTACTTAGAATACTTTTTTGTAAATAACATACATATAATAAATATAAAAAATACAAAACATCAAAGACCAAGGTACAAAGGTAAAACGTTAACACATAAACATTTGACCCTAGCGGGATTCGAACCCGCGACCGTTTGGTTAACTAACAGCTAGGGTTACTAGCCACTAGACCAAACGTGTCGTCAAATTATAGAAGTGTCTTTTAAATTCCAGGTGGTGAAGTTAGTGTCGGAGACATTCAACTATTTGCGGATAGACCGCGAGAGGTCGCGGCTGAAGCGAGCTATTACCGAACAGTTCCCCAATCTACGGTTTAACAGGATGGGACTACCGCCCAAGGTAATCGTTCGAGTCATTATAAGGACTCAGTCGAACATAGGACACTAGCTGTTGTACGCCACTTCGCTCGCGTAACTTTATAAAATACTAGTGGGTGCCCGCAACTTCGATCGCTACCGAACTTGACAGGACTACCCGCTTGACTAATCCATAGGGAGGGAACGAACATACAAACACACATCGCCTTTTATATATCTAAGATAACCTACTTTACTCGCTGATAATGTAGCTCTCTATTATAGGTAAATATTTAAAAACGATCCAAAAGTCCCGGAACCCGAACACTAGTTAGCCCCAATATAATTCCGTTAATTCTTGTTAGAGCAAAATATACAAGTGCCAATAATTGTAAGATGTAATATTAATTTCAGGTTGGATCGTTCCAATTGTTCGTTGAAGGTTACAAGGATGCGGACTATTGGTTGAGAAGATTCGAACAGGACCCGCCTCCACCTCACATCATGAAAAAGTTAGTTACCATTGCTCCGCGTCTTGTCAAAATCATTCTTTTTCGCACTTTGCTTCAGGGCTAGATTCGCTGGCCAAGAGCAATAATTAATAATAAAAGTGCTGTTGTTAAAGAGTTCTAAAAAGTCATGACCACCTCCTATTGGGTATGAGTTTTCAAAGTCATAACTCCACTTCATATTATGTACGAGTTTTAAAAAGTCACGATTCATCACGTTCATAAAGTAGGGTAAAATGACCTAATGTTGGTAATTTATTGGCACCCTAAACTTTTCACTGATAAATAAGAAAACTATTCCATAAACTGTGTTCCCACAAAAAATAAATAAATCTTAGGTTTATGAGAATTGCTAACACTAAAAAGTCAAATGATTTAAACATTGTCAAGCTTTCAAATTTTATTTGAGTTGAACAATCGAAGGTCGAAAGGTGCCTTGGATTAATGGTCGTATTTCTTAAAGTGCCAATAATTGGGTATTTTCCCCTATTCATATAGGGTTTTAAAAAAGTCATGACTACTGCTTCACAATGTGTACGAGTTTTAAAAAGTGAGGGCTCTGTCTCACATTGTGTACAAGTTTTAAAAGTCATGACTCCGCCTGTGCAGGTCATGACTACCTCACGTTGTGTACGAGTATAAAGTAGATTCCATCTTTCGCAGATTCCAATTGGAATTCGAACGGCTAGTGGTCCTGGACTACATGATCCGCAACACGGATCGGGGCAACGACAACTGGCTGATAAAGTACGAGCCGGAGAGCGAGATGGTCCGCATCGCGGCGATAGACAACGGCCTCGCGTTCCCCTTCAAGCACCCGGACTCGTGGCGCGCTTACCCCTACCACTGGGCGTGGTTGCCCCACGCCAAGCTGCCCTTCAGCCGCGAGACCAAGGAGTTGGTGCTGCCGCTTCTGTCCGACATGAACTTCGTGCAGGAGTTGTGTGACGAGCTTCACATACTTTTCAAGGTCTCTTCTGCTCTATTGAGGTGGAGGGTTTTATTAAAAAAAAAACTGACAGTCGTTGGACTGCACGTCACGTTGACGACACAAGTTTAACACGCTATCGTTTCGTTCCTCAATACGAATTTTTCATATAAGATTCCTATTTTTTCTTCTTCCCACCGGTTGGCACTTTGGCGAATGATGTAAACGTTTCGTTTTCCAGCAAGACAAGGGCTTCGACAAGGGTCTGTTCGAGCGGCAGATGTCGGTGATGCGAGGGCAGGTGCTGAATTTGACGCAAGCGCTGAAGGACGGCAAGAGCCCCGTCCAGCTGGTGCAGATGCCCGCCGTGGTGGTGGAGAGGTCCAAAGGCACCACCTCGTCCCGCTTCTTCGACTCGTTCCAGCAGCGGTTCCAGCACAAGTCGCCGTTCTTCTCGTGGTGGTGAAGCGAGGTCGGTAACCGTTATCGCTAGGTGTGACGTTAACATTAGGTTAATCGTTAACTTTAGATGTGACGTTAACATTATGTTAATCGTTAACGTTATATTTCACGTTAACATTATGTTAACCGTTAACTTTAGATGTGACAACATTAGGTTAACCATTAACCTCAGATTTGTCGTTGACATTAGGTTAATTGTTAACTTAGATTTAACATTAACATTGGGTTAACCGTTAACTTTAAATGTGACGTTAACATTAGGTTAACCGTTGAATTTAAATGTGACGTTAACATTAGGTTAACCGTTGAATTTAAGTGTGACGTTAACATTAGGTTAACCGTTAACCCTTAACTTTAGGTGTGAAGTTAAGTTAACCGTTAACCTTGGATTTGACGTTGACATTTGGTTGACCTATAACTTTAGATCTGGCGTTATCATTAGGTTAACCGTTAACTTTAGATTAACTTTAGATTTTGTGCCTGAGTCATGGATGTTTTGTATTTATAATGTGTATAAAAAATTAATTAATCTATGTAGCATATCAACTGCCTGGTATCCACAATAACAAGTATTTAGTTGCTTAGTGTGGAATGTGTGAACATATTTATTACCGTCAATGTTGGTAACTTTGCCTATTGCCTAGGTGACTTGTTGAGAAAACAATAATTATTATTCCGAAACTATGGATAAAATATTTATTCACAAATTGTAAAGTCACATATCTGACATAGTTGTTTTCTCCAACAAGTCACCTCAATAGGCAAAGTTACCAACATTGACCGCGGTATTGATTGTTATTGATACATTTGATGTTTTATTTTCAGTTGATGAGACCGCATTGTGATAGTGCCTGAGGTACGTTGGCGGAAGCACCGTTTCTATACACTTACTTATAATATCAAATTATCTAACTAAATAGTTAAGTTAGACTACTCAAGTTAGACTTGGTTCACTTTCTTTCTTTCTGTCTATCTTTCTACTGACATTACAATGCCTTAAAAAAATTCCATAAATAATTTCATGGAAAATACTAAAATAAATAAAAAAGTTGATAATGTATGAGTAATTTTTTCTAGATCGAGAAAAAAACAAAGTTAAATAATACATTTTTTCAGGCAATATTTTCTGTTATTCGTCCAAAACATTTTAAAAGAGATTTTTTTTTTTTAAATATTAACGAATTAATTTTCGCATATAAGCCAAGTCCAAAAAGCATGAAAAAAATGTTTTTTTTTTATATATCCAAAAAATTTGATTCAATTGAGTATTTTTGAGTGCACCAAAAATATTTCTATGTGTTTGGACAAATATTTTCCATTAGCATAATTTTTTCCATAATAAATAAGTTATATGATTATATTTATTTTTTAAACTGTAATCTGGGTCTAACGTTTGTAGGTTTTTAAAAAAAAATGCTTCTCTGACTCTAGTGGTACTTAGTTAGGGTCGCATTCGGACCAAACTAGTCGTTTTTTTGCTTCTCTGAAATTATTTAATTAGACCTTATTTCCTATTTTAATCTGTCCAGGGTAAACCCTATCCTATCTATCTGGCCAAGAGCAAAACCTAGTGTTAATAATAAAAATAAAAATACACGATATATTGCAAAGTATCCATCGACAACTAAAATTCTTGTACATTGACAAATGAAGACGTGAGTGGATGAAGGTGATATGTCGCATTTTTGGGTTTTTTCGTTTTTTTGCATTGATGAAGGTAATATGTCCATATAAATGATTACAGACCTTAAAAATGGTCGATTTAAGACATTTTTGGAAAATAAAAAAGTATTAGGTATGTTATTTTAAAAAGCAAAGTGTCCAAGTAAAGTTTACTTTTGTCAATGGAAGAGGGAGCTATGTTCACTTTTTTTAATAAATAAATAAAATAATACAAGTGTTTAATTGCTATCATACCATTAATATTTTATAGGTTGTTTACACAACTGTACATCATAATTTAGTACAAAAATCAATTCCGTGGCTGCTTATCTAAAAAATTAAAAGTAAAACTTTAACTTCGATTTATTCAAAATTGGAATTATGCAATTACCTTCATCCGCTCGCGTCTTCAAATGACACGTTTGTAAATGTCAATGTCAAAAAATCATAGACAAATTGTAGACTATTATTTATTAGTTTAATGTTTCTTACTCAGATCAAATAAGAAATAAAGATAAAATTTTGCCAACATAGTGATGCCGGTTCTATAAACATGTTTTATATCACACTCCTAGCTGTTGTCCGCGACTTCGCCCGCGTAACTTTGTAAATTGTATACCAAAATCTTCATCGAGAACCACCCTATGCGTTGGTGAAAACAGCATGAAAAACGGTGCAGTAGTTTTTTGAGTTTATCGCGAACAGACATACAGACAGCCGCGGCGGAGGACTTTATTTTATAACTAGCTGGCGCCCGCGACTTTGCGTTGAAAAAGTTCATGAAAATCAGTTGATTCGTTTAAGAGTTATGGAGGAACATACATACATACATACAATACCTACACTTACAGATTTTATTATTAGTATTGATGATTGATTGATGAGATGTAGTGATTATAGACAAGTCCATATACATAGTTACAAGCTTACACTCGGACGTTTGTCGTGCGTATGTTGGCTTCACTATGTTGTTAGCAAAATTGTATCTTAATAATTATAATAGTTTGAATCAATTCAATCAATTTTGTACATAAAAAACTGAATGAAGTTTTTAAATGTTCCATTTAAATATCGTTTAATATTATTTTTTTGAATTGACATTTAAAAAAAATAATATTCACTAGGGAACTAATATTGTCTCTGAAAATATTTCGTGCAATCCACCTGTTTGTGTAATATATTTTTTTTTATATGAGTAATCTGATTTGAAAATTATTATACTATATTACAATACAAATGTGAAACATATAGAAAAAAAAACGGTAAAGAAAGATAAAAATATGGGAAAAATACCGAGATTTTCATAGAAACGATTGCAGTTGGTAACATTTAATTAACCTTCGTGTTTTATACATCAAAAATATTTTGTTCTAACTTAATCTTATATAAATATAAGGAGATATTCTGTACGATTTAAAGTTTTCTTATATAAATATAAAGAGAGATTCTGTACGATTTAAATTTTTCTTATATGAATATAAGAAGATTTTGTACGATTTAAATTTTTCTTATATGAATATAAAGAGAGACTTTGTGCGATTAATTTTTTTCTTATATGAATACAAGTAGATTTTGTACGATTTAAATGTTTCTTATATGAATATAAGGAGATTTTGTACGATTTAAATGTTTCTTATATGAATATAAGGAGATTTTGTACGATTTAATTTTTTCTTATATGTATTCATATAAGAAAAATTTAAATTTTACTTATATGAATATAAAGAGATTTGAACGATTTAAATTTTGTCTTATTTTTCTTATATGAATATAAGGAGACTAGTACGATTTAAAATTTTCTTATATGAATATAAGATTTGTACGATTTAACTTTCTCTTATATAAATATAAGGAGATATACTATACGATTTAAATTTTTCTTATATAAAAATAAGGAGAGATTCTGTGCGATTTCAATTTTTCTTATATGAATATAAAAGAGATTCTATACGATTTAAATTTTTCTTATATGAATATAAGGAGATTCTGTACGATTTAAATTTTTCTTATATAAATTCTTATCCTTAATAAGGAGAGATTCT
Organism: Synanthedon vespiformis; assembly: GCA_918317495.1. Classification (NCBI taxonomy): domain Eukaryota; kingdom Metazoa; phylum Arthropoda; class Insecta; order Lepidoptera; family Sesiidae; genus Synanthedon; species Synanthedon vespiformis. The sequence continues at coordinate 1,601,662 of OU906964.1, forward strand.
GTGCGATTTCAATTTTTCTTATATGAATATAAAAGAGATTCTATACGATTTAAATTTTTCTTATATAAATTCTTATCCTTAATAAGGAGAGATTCTGTGCGATTTAAATTTTTCTTATATGAATATAAAAGAGATTCTATACGATTTAAATTTTTCTTATATAAATATAAGGAGAGATTCTGTACGATTTAATAAAATTCTCGGTGATTTGCAACTGGGACAAATTTAAAATAAACATTCACCTTAAGTTAATTGGTTCCCTAATGAATATGCAAATTTGTTATATAAATAAATATAAATGATCTAACTAAAATTGATTCTCAACCAATTTTCTTGTAACGATTAAGTGCCTAATACGAATCGTTTTGACTCAAATCAGAGAATAGTACAATTATTTACGTTTTTAATTCCATTCGAATGTAAAATTTATAAATAATAATAATAATAACTATATTATATATACGTACGTATTATATGTATATATTTGTTCGGGACGCACGCTTTTTATTTATAGGTTGGATTCTTACTATGAATATTTTATTAAAATTAATTTTTGAGTTTATTCATCACATACAAACAAACAAATCTTCTCTCTGTGACAACGAGGAGGGGAATAATTTAATGATTTTTTTTTTTAGTAAAATGTCTTATAATAAAAATCCAAACTAAAATAAAATTAATGGTGTATGTTTATAGCGTCAAAGCCTCGTTTTAAAGTAACGGAATAAACAAACAAATTAATATCAACATTCTTTATTGTAACTTGTCAAGTATGTAGGTGAATTTTATTTAGAATAGTGGGTAGTCTATTTTTGAAACTTTGCAGGCGATCGCAAATTGAAATATCTATTTTTTTTTTACTTGTTTTCATAGCCAATGGAAGAGTTACAAGAAAAAAAAATTATATTAAAAAAATAATAGTATTTGTACCAATTTTTTTTTGTAGTATAATTATGAATTTTTAAGTAAGTAACAAATAAAATACCTATTTAAAGAAGTACATACTTTCCCGTTTTATTTTTGGATATTGATATATATATTGTTATATATATATAACTAGCTGGTGCCCGCGACTTTGTCCGCGTTCAAAATTTTATATAGCCTAAACCCTCTCGCGGTGAGTAGCCGACTTGTTCTAATCGAAGCCGTTTGTCTTAATAGTTCTGCCACTGAACGATAGATGGCGTTAATCTAAATATCCAACACAAAGAATTCTTCAATACGAACCAGTAGTTCCTGGAGATTAGCGCGTACAACCAAACAAACAAACACACTCCTCAGCTTTATATATTGGTATAGACTGGTCGTTGCCGCGTAACTTTGTAAGCTATAATAATACACTAAAACCTTCCTGGAGAACCACTCTATCCATTGGCGAAAACACTATCAAAATCGGTGCAGTAATTTTTGAGTTTATCGCGAACAGACAGACGGACGCGGTGGAGGATTTGACGTCACACGCTAGTAAACAAACAGAATGAATGATGACACAGAGAACTAATATGGAATAAACGCTATTTATTACTCTATGTCGCATTATTCCAATTTCGAATAAATCGAGGTTAAAGTTTTACATTGAATTTTTGAGATAAGTCGCCACGGAACTGTTTTTTGTACTAAATTATGATGAAAAGTTGTGTAAACAACCTAAAATATTAATGGTATGATAGCCACTAAACACTAGTATTAATTTAATTAAAAAAAAGTGAACATAGCTCTCTCGTCCATTAAACAAATGTAAACTTTTCTGCACTCTGCTTTTTAAAATTAACTGTATATAACACCTTTTTCAACTTTTTATATTCTAAAAATGTCTTAAATCGACGATCTTAAGGTTTATAAACATTCATATGGATATATTACCTTCATCAATGCAAAAAAACGAAAAAATTCAAACATGCGACATAACGCCTTCATCCACTCACGTCTTGATATGTTTACTAGCGTATGACGTCATCAGAGATGCAACCAGTAGCACTACCATGAGTTTATGACGACCGAAATCGCTAGCGAGGGATGAGCGAGAACGTAAAATATTTGTATGAAAAATTGTATAGCGCCTCTAGTGGTCACTCAAAGAACTAAAACCGGTACCATGAGTTACAAATTTGACTGATGCTCTCGAGAAATACCGTAACGTTAGTAGTTAAATCATTCACGTGCACATTGAAAGGTTCGTTATCGACAGATGTAAACTAACGTAAGATTTCGATAGCAACTCATGGTAGTGCTACAGTCACTAAACTAAACCGAAACGCCAAGATAAAATTTAAAAAAATTATGATTTGTTTTTTCATATAATTTGCAAAAAATATACATAATAATTTAGCTTAAAATAAAGTGACATAATATGTGGCTATTTTCTGATAGAATAATCACAATAATTAGGTAGTATATTTTAAATCTTGTCAACAAATAGCCAATTGTTTGTATCGCTTCAAGAATAGACCCCCACGGACCGTGTACGATTGGATGTATGTAACTGACATTTATGGGAAGACTGTGCCTTGTGTGGGATAGTTTTTTTTTTATATTTTTTTGTCATGTGGCTTCGTTGTAAGGACTAATAAGAAATAAGGAAGGAGCCTAAGCGATAGAATAATAAATTATTAATAAAAATAAATGTGTTATAGAAAGTTCTCTTGTTTTTAATTATGCTATAGATGGAACTATAAAAGTAAAGACTCTTTTATTATAGTTCTATAGTATAGGAATTAAACCTTTTATTTTTTATAGAATGGGGTCACGTGTATTTTTTAGTCATAAAATTTATAATTCATGGTCATAGTTTTTTTTTATATTTTCCTTTTCAAACTTACTTAATAATTTTCTCTTTGGTTTTTAATGAATAATTATTATTTTCCCTTTTAGTTTGTTTTTATGGCCCATTTGCTGATAGCCTATTTAGTTTTATGGCTTCTCGTGTAATAAAAAAATATCCAAATATTTTTTTTGTAACAACGACGTCAATATAGATAGCAGAATGAAAATAATCTAAAAGTACGACTTTAAGGAAACATATCGAAGCAATAAGGTCTTATAATGTCTACAGTAACTGAGGCTAAAACATAGATTTGTACCAATATTTAACTAAAATGAATGTTTCAAAGAAAAAAAACAACGTGACTATCTTCGATATATAGTCATGATGTCGAATTTGACTATTTTTTTTTCGAAAAGGTCACAATAGTCGTTTAATCTTACGAATTCCTTAGGAACTAAAATTGACATTTTTTCTTTTTTTTTATATATATATAATTATAAAAACGTAACTTATTTTTAAATGCATTAAGCTTACGGCAGGACCGACAAATGCATGTTTTTCTAGTTTCAATGAATTTTTATTACGAGGCTGTAATATTTTGATGTGTCGCGAAAACATAGTCTTTCCATAAAATGTTCGGAATGTTGTAAATTGTGATTTGTAAATAGTTTTAAATATATTTGTTTCGTGGTTATAACATGTTACATTGTATACATTATTTAATTTTAAAGAAAATATAATCACCAATGCATTTTATTGAGTGTTTTATTTCATTATACCCGATGTACAGTCGGAGTAAGATAAGGTTCGTCACCTTAAAGTAGATATTTGCTTGCACCGGGGCAAATTGTCAGTCATGCCAAAACTTCATTTCAAACGTCTGTCAGTACTCTGTTTAGTTTTAAAAGGTATTAAGAGTCTACGACTTTGAAAAGTGACGAAGGTTTTCGTACCCCGACTTTACCTTAAAATGTATGAAATGTTTAAGAAATTTTAGTAGTAGGCGGGACTGCATTTCGTAGACATGATGATAATTATTATAAAGAGAAAAGATTTGTGTGTTTATAATAATTAAACTCAATTACTGGGCCGATTTAAAAAATCTTTCACCTATAAAAAGCCACGTTATGAACGAGTTACATGGGCCATATTTTATAAAAATAAACACGGGCAAAGTCGCGTGCAACAGCCAGTGATGAATAAAATAAAAATGTAACTATTTGAAAGGGATATTATCTTTTATTTGTTATTGACAAATAAAACTCAATATTTTCAACATAATTAACGATTTATTTCAAGATAACAGGCATTTCTCTATATCACTGTAAAAAACAAATAACATTTGTGTTTCGCTAAAATAAATAATTTCAATAAATAAAATATGTAGTAGTGTACAAGGAGCACAAGATATTTGAGTTAAATTTAAAAAAAAATACTTAAAAATTGATACTTCACGAGGGGATTTGAAACTTTGTCGTTTAAGTACTTTTTTTAAAGGTCCAAAAATATCAAGACAGTTTGATATAAATTTTATTAGAAATAAAACTCGGGAAATATATTCACTGCTAAGTTAATCTTTGGACAATTGTGGTAAGTATTGTTTGACTAGGCGCAATTGTGCAATTATCAAAAACTATAATACATACTGAAGATACACTTTCAACCTTAGACACTCGAATAAACAGAATTATGTTTACAAAAGAAAACTTAATTATTACAATCAAGTAATCAACTTAATCAAATATATTGATACACATCTTATTGAACTGTTGAAATAATAAAGCACGTAGGTACAGTCAGCGTCAAAATTTACAGTCGTAATAATGTATATGTCGTCGGCACATCGTAGAATTGGCCATATCATGATATTCCTGGGCAGATCATATTTCTGTTTAAACTGAGACTGCTTTAACTCTCCGCTCCGCTTCGCTCGGCTTCCCAAAATTATTTCCATGTAACCTAACCTCCTCGCTTTGCTTCGCTCCGCTTTTCGTTGCACCTATTTTTGACTTTTGGTGAAAGATTTTTGATTTCATACTTTACGATCTGCCCAATTCTACAATCTGCCCACGACATATATAAATTAATATAATTACGTTTAGAATTATTAGGGCCTCTTTCACCAATTAGTTCAACTATAAGTAAAGTGTCGATTAGTTATTTAAATTATGCATCCTTCGATAGGCGATTTTTTTTTATTATTTTCTTTGTCCTTGACTTTAAATGACGGTTAGCCTACTTGACAGACGGTGAAAGAGGCCCTTAGTTTTTTTTTAGAAAATGGAGTAATTAAATAAATAAACATTTCTACCAACCAATTATGAGGATGACTGTACCTTACACTGAATTTTTTTTAAATAAAGTTTGTGCCCATCTGATTGTGATTCTTTTAAAGGTTTTCTTAAAGGTTCTTTTAACATCGCAAGTTAGGCAAAAAAAATTATTATTACTATTTCTGTTTTATTGTTACATTTATGGGGAATAAAATAATATGAAAATAGAATGTGTTCTATTCGTAGAAATACTGGGATCATTATACTTTGTAGGTAAGGAAAGTTTTCAGTTTTACTAGCTGATGCCCGCGACTTCGTCCGCTTTTAAATTAAAAAAATAAATAAGCAATATAACGCTTGACCTCTTCTTGCTATAGCACTTTGGCCAGGCGTTTTAGATGATCCCTTGGGAACAGTACCCTTTTTCTGGATGAAAGGTACCCCATGTCCTTTCTTGCATCCCTGACAATATGTATGCGAAATTTCGCAATGATCCGTTGGGTAGTTAAGGCGTGAAAAGGTAACAGACAGTCAGGGTCACTTTCACATTTATAGATGGTGTAAAAGGAATTATCGGGGAAAAAAACATTATGGGAATAAATATACTAAAAAAAAGCGAAGGCTAAAATTTATAAATACTGCTTCAAGCTTCGATTATTTTATTATTATTTGTTATTATTATTGACTATGAGTGTAAATGCGTCGAATGTTGATATTTGACGAAGACAATTGCGGCGAGCTCTTTGCAAAATTCCTCTAAAACTATTAAACTTTCAACTAGTTGATTGTGGTCCGCGCTAGAAAAGAAAATAAATTATATACATATAGTTTTTTAAACATACTAAAGTAATTCTTTTTCCAGAAATATTTTCAAGAAATCGTCAATGCGATTCGTCGAAAATTTCGTCACCTTAAAAGTCAAAATTTGCTTGCACCAAGGCAAACGTCAGCAGTCATGCCAACATTTCAACGTCAACGTCAAACGTCTGTCAGTTGTCTGCTTATTGCTTTAGTTTCAAATGATTTTTATAAAGGAATGGATTTGAAAACTGACGAAGGTTTTCGTACCCCGATTTTACTACAACCATGGATTTCGCACGCACTAAGAACTTTATGGAACATTTAAAAGTGACATATGCGTAGAGCATCAATTCTGTCATCTGTCATTTAAAGAGAACCAAACATCTTTCGTTTAAAGGAAATGTAACTTGAACTTTGGTTCAACTTTGAACTTGAAATGAACTTTTCAAAGTTGACTCTGGTCTGGATTTCGAAAGTAGTCGCTGGGCACACTGCGTTTCGCAGTCATTAGGGTTTAGGAAGATCCCAAGAGATAGGGACCTTATCCTGCTACGGCAACGCATTTTTTGGGCAGCACCTGTGACATTGCTTGTGTACATACACACACACACACACACGCAGAGAGAGAGAGAGAGAAAGAGACACGCACGCACGCACATGCACAGAAAGAGAGACGCGCACGCACACATACAGAGAGAAAGAGACGCGCTCATACACATACACACACACACACACGTCAAACATCCCGTTTTTGCGTCGGGCGTTAAAGATAACTAGGAAACAAACCTCTCGTCGTAACTGGGATCTTCGCTCATCAGTTGCAGCCTTGTGTTTTCAATGATTCTCTTGTAATTCTTCAGCCGCGGTATCTCCATTGTCAACTTGCGCGCCAACTCTTGCAACGTCTTGAACAACGTCCGCGTTCTCCTCGCGGTTGGCAACATTGGATTTAGGAGGTACTCGTGCAGGTTCGGATGCGGCAGCAGTGCCAACTTGGAAATGATCGAAGTGAGGTGAAGGTTCACTTGGTACGGTTGCGACGTCATATTCATTAGTAGCCTGAAGAGCATCCTGAGAAACGGCCCCTCGTCGAACTCCTCCTCGTCGTTATCATCGGTCAGGTCCTTACTTCGCATCACTAGCGTTTGAGTGAATCTACACGCGTCGTTGCTGCACCGGTTCAATTTCGCATCCGTAATTAACGGTTTCTGGAGCGGAGGGCTTTCGGTTTTAGACGGTTTCTCGAACACTTCATCTAAATGTATGTCCGCTTCCGGTCTGCTGTCGTAACTGTGAGTGGAACTGGCCGTATTGTCGGTCCAATTGTTTTGAATCGGCCAATTGTATGTTGACGTCACGTCTAGCCATAGCTGGAAATCGTGATGTATATTTTTTTAAATTTATTTGTCAACAAGCAAAGTTGACTTGTTGCAAAAGCGGCTTAGCATGACTGTGATTAGGGATGTGACGATACCAAATTTTGCCGATACGTTTTTGTAGTAAATAATCGATGATACAGACACCAATGGCTTAATAGATAAATTAATCAAATAAATAATTAAATAGATAAAATAGGTAACTTGTATATATTTTTTTATTATGCAGAATGCAGAATAAATTAATAAAAATGCATAATCAAAATTTAAAGGAAACATTATTTATATTCATTTTTAAAGAAAGCAGAAAGAATTCTTTCTTCTCTGAAGAAGAATTCTTCAGAAGAAAGAAGAAGAAGAACAAGTGGCAATTAGAAAAGTGGCAAAAAGGAATATCATTAGACAATTGCTTAATATCGGTTGTATATATCGGTATCGGAATCGGTATCGTTAGATACATCCCTAAATTATGACCATAATTGTACGTTTAAACTAAATAAGATACACAATTATTATAAAAAGAGATTTGTATATTTTTTTCGCTAGTTTTAGAAAAAAAAATGTTTTAGAACACATCATGGTTTTGTAAATACATTAACAATTTTGTTTATTTAGTCTGAACTCACCTTTAAAACAATTACTGTCTTAGATATTCTTGTGAGAGATTTAAATTTAAATAGAAAATTAAATAGACCTTTTCTCCCATCATTCTTTCATGTGACAAAGTTCCAAAAAAAAACCGCTTTATTCCTCTTTATTAACAGCTAATTTTCATTTCATAAAATAAATGAAAGTACAGTTTTTTTTACCTGATAATGTCTTTGCGCGTCGTGTATATAATGTTCATAGTCGGCACCGACCGGATCCGAAAGTATAGCGCGAGGCAATAGCAGCAGGAAACTGCAAAAAAATGGGTACCAGTCAAATAAAACGAAACAATTTACTTGAAAATCATTTAATAATAATTAATGCATTTGTACAATAACTGATATGTATAACAAAAATAAACTTAAAATTACAAATAATATTAAAAAATACATCACAGAGTAATTTAGATCCAATCTAACCTTTAAACAGTAAAGTAACTTTATAAAAAGGACGGTCGGCTATCTTCGTATTTTCCAAAAAAAATCAGATGAAAAAGTCGAGTCTTTTACAAGAGGTTTGACATTTAGGCCACTTTTTTTACTTTTTCAACGCGGACGAAGTCGCAGGCACCAGCTAGTTAATTAATATATAAACACATATGAAAATTATGACTTGCATTTGGGAAATGCACGATATTTTAATATTTTCAAACGTAATTATAATATGTATTAAGTACATATCAAACTAAACAATATTTTCCTAGTGAAATCTATAATTTCTTCTCACTCAATGGGTACAATACAAGTTTCAACCGTTAAAAAGAAAATAAACGGGTAGATCTGGATTACTTGGGCGGAAGTGAGTATACCCCCCACTAAACTATTTAGTTGCCCCAAATGGCAGTAATTTGTAAATTTGTTTGACATAAGTTTGTAACAAAAAATTGTTAAATCTCACTTAGTTTTGGGGCTCTAACGAGATACCGCTGTATCTATAAAGAGGTAATATTTGTTCTTTTATGGTAAAACGAATCAATAAAAGATATTTGAACTATATTTCCGGTTCAGGTATAATATTTGTGCAACGCGGATTTTAAGTTCGACCTCTTGTAATTCGAAGATAGCCGATCGGTCATAACAATAGGGGAAAATACCCAATTATTGGCACTTTAAGAAATACGACCATTTATTGGCACCTTTCAAAGTTTCAACTCAAATAAAATTTCAAAGTTTGACAATGTTTAAACCATTGTTTAGTGTTAACAATTCTCATAAACCTAAGATTTATTTATTTTTTGTGGGAACACAGTTTATGGAATAGTTTTCTTATTTTTTAGTGAAAAGTTTAGGGTGCCAATAAATTGGAGGGGTGCCAACATTAGATCATTTTACCCTATATAGTTGTTTTACTCTACTATTATTGTTATATTTTGACCGAAATGTCTATACCACTTCTTATATACCAGACGCGGGGTGGAGCGGGAGGAAGGGATGGTAAGAGCACGAGTTCACACGAGAGAGATATTGTCGGACAGATCTTACGACATTTTAAAACGGTCGAGATAGTTTTAAAATTAGTTTTATCTATATTCATAATTACATAAATATTATACGAATTTTACTTATGAACATTTAAATTATTATTATTATATTTTATCAAGGTAAATTCAGAGATTTCATGTCAGGACTTATCGCACGACCCATTACTGGATATCGTGTCTCTTGTGCGTCTGGCATATGGAAGCAATAAGCATAGACAAAACGGAACGGCCTGCACTGCACCCCCCCCGCCTCACCGCGCACATACCTAAGGCGTGGTACAGAAGTTCTGATCAAACTATATACACTGTAGCCTGATTTTACTGACTAATTTGTTTGCAAGTTGAGTTTACACAAAACATATATCACGAAAGGGATAAAAAATCCTCCCTATTTACTTATATTATGTAGTATTATGTCAAAAGAAATCAATTAACAATGTTGTGTTACCAACAGTTATTGTTAATGTATTGACGCATTTTTGTTTAGCCATTGTTGGTCTATTGTTATAATTTAACTAATATAAGTATTAAAAATAAATAATAAATTCACAGGCTACTAGTGCGTTGATAAAACAGGTAAAATATTGTACAATAACAAAATGCCAAATGGCTGTAATGGCACTTTTAACACAATATGATCATTTTAGAGTCCAAATCTGTTTTTCATTTATATTTTGACTAAATATAAATATTATGTAAAAAACGATGCAATTAAAAAATAAACTCCCTCGTAACAATTTAATTAAATATGTTTAAATCATATTAATTTTGCCTTAAAAAAAAAAAAACAAATATTCTTATAAAATATAAATTTATATGTATATATTATAAAAGATAAATTTTTATTCAATATTTGTACGTATAATACAAAGAATAAGTTGAGACTTTCGATTGATTTAATGGCAAAAATATCTTACTTAATCTATCCGTGTAAACACAAACAATAGAAAAATATTTCTTATTAAAATTAAGTAATATGGAAAAAGAAAAAAATATTTAATTTTTGAATCTTATTTAAACATTGAGCCATTGTTAAAATAAAATATGTTTGAGACCGAAATATATCCAATTAACTTTATAAGTATGCGTTCAAAGAACTGTGGCGAAATACTTTTACTTATAGGTCTTCAAATGAAACTAGAAAAAATCTTTATACAAATATAAATTTGCATATTCGATCGACGTCTAGAAATATAAATACAATAATATTAATATGTACCTATATTTCAATGAAACTTCCTAATGACTATAATTATGTTAGAACGTTTAATTTTTTCAGTCGTTTTAGTGACTTAACTTTGCGTTTTTTTGGCCAAATAATATATAAATAAATAAATAATATATTTAATAATTTATATAATTAGTTTATTAACTACGTCCAAAAAATACCTTATTGTTTCTTGAATATAATTAAATTTTTTTAATAAATTAATTTTCATAGAGCATAACTCCGAAAACTTTGAAGTAGAATGTATATATCTTGATTTCCAGACTTTTTCATTATGAAAAACCCAAGAATATGTATGTTACATAAATACACGTTAAATAAATCAACAAAAAACGTACTGGATTCCGCCACTGTTCTTACCGATTATTTTAAAGGTGTACTGTAGTAATTAGTGAACTATATGGGTATTAAAAAAAAAAACTTAAAGCTGAAAATTTGTACCTTTATTTTGACACATACTGTTATGACCTAGGAATGTTCGATATCGTAGAAAGCAAGACCATCCTCAAACAATGTAAAATAAATTTAGGGTAGTTTCGTTATTCGTCACCTCTGTAAAGCCACTTTCCGATTGATAAGAGTGTTAAGTGTTAACTTGTAAGAATATAATAATTTAAGTCCCATGACTCGCGTACCCAGCAATTGAAATCGGTCTCTGCTAATTTCATGAAAATTAACTACCTCAAGTCCTATGCTAACATTTTAAACGCTGTGAGTTCAAAATTCAACACATTTTCTAGATATATTACAGATTTTAAGGCTGGAGAAAGTATGGAAAATTAAAAAATAAAGATATCTGTTTTTTGTGCTATCGTGTTGCTATCGAAAATTTCTATAAAAAATGTCAGGTATTTTCACATATTGAACTGACGTCAGACAGTACCAAGCGAAATAATTTCGGGAAACATTGTGAATTGTAACCCCGCGATGGAATGGAATCAAGAAAAAACGTTGCAACGTTGCAACTGATTGAAAATTATCGAATTCATGGGATCAAAAATGCAGAAAGCTTTTTTTGTTACTGTTTTTTTTTAATTCCAATTATTTGTAATAATTGGAATTATTACAAACGCTGCACTAGGCAAGTTGCTATTTCTCAACTCTACAGTGAACTGTTCGGTATAGGTGAATTATTATATTAAGGTTTTGAAGGCGGGACTTGTGCCCCCCATCGGCGCATGTGTACAATTGCGCACAAAATTGCTAAGAAAAATGACATTTGTTTTTCTTATTTCGTAATTTTTCACCTCACTAACTTAACATTACAGGCAGTGTTGATATTCCTTCCATAAAATCATCGTGCGATGTCGAAGAACGTTTTTTTAGGCATTTCATTTATTCACCATGACGTATTTACTAATACGATAAAACAATCTGTACGCAACAGCACCTAAGAGACTCGAGCCCCCCCCCCCCTACTCACTTTCCTCTGTCCCCTCAAAGACCTAAAAATAGGATTGTGCGCACATTTGCCGAGAAGTCTTTATTCGCTGCACGACCTATACGATTTGAATGAATGAAATTTTTGGATTTTGACTGTTGGATTTTGATTAACATAAGTTTGAAATTAATTAAGTTAATGGTTTTGTATGACATTTTTATTTATATTTAAATTCGAATTCATTGGTCATTATTTCAATAAATAGCTTTGTTGATAGATTATTTATTAAATAAAAATCAGTTTGTGTCAAATTCTTATACATTTTAAATACATACAACCGCGTTAAATATTGGTTAAGATATTGTTATTAATTTCAGCTTTAAGTTAAATTATAGGACCGTTTAATGGCATTATTAATATTATTTTTTATTATGATGACGTTTTAGGGTCGGCGTGTGTGTTTTCCGATTCCATAATTTCCTCTATTTTCACTTTTAGTAGTTGTAGCCTTAAAAAAATATTAATACAAGCCGTTAATTTTACTGTGAAATTTAATGCTGTGCAATTAATTGTAGGAGATATTAAATTATTATCATTATTAAGATTAAGTATCAATCATCAGTTGCAATTTTTAATATTTTTTTTTATTATTCTACAACTTTGAGTAAACGACATAATATTATAATAAATTGTGTAACATAAAAAAAAAAAAAACAGAGAAGAATTTATTCACCTTCAACGGAAGAAAAATGCAACCATATCCACGCAAATATAACAATATATTATTATATCCATTGGAAACGTACCTGTTGATGACCTTGTGTATATTTTTCCCTTCGTCCGAGTGCTCCTTGCAATCCATCCCCTCATGCGAAAGGATATCGTGGATCTGTTCGTTCACGTGGTCTTCGTGTTGAAGCTGCTTCATCGCCTCCCTGAAATTAGTAATTAATATATTGAGACCGAATCCAAAATTTGACCAACACTAACGGAACTACTAAAATGTGATTTTAATATAAACTCTTTTTGACAAAAAAAAAACCGTGCCACTGTCAGAACTGGATCAAATTTAAAAGCACCGACTTTGCGGGGACTAGCGGGGACCGTTTGCAACCGACTGAATAAACTTCAATAAACGAGAGTGTACAAGGTCGCACTCGTCACTCGTCTTCTCGCGCGAGCATTCTCGGCGAGACAGGGCGAGAGCACTCGCGGCAAGACACGGCGAGAGCACTCTCGGCGAAACACGGCGAGAGCACTCTCGGCGAGACAGGGCGAGGGCACTCGCGGGAGAATGTTACACACTCGACGAGAGTCTCCCGTCGAGAGCATATCTGTACACACTCGTTCTGCAATTGAACAGAAGACTCCCGCGACAATGGATATAGAACGAGCCAACGAGACGCAAAAAACCGACAAGAGACTCATCGAGACGAGAACAAGAGACCGGCAGGCTAATTATCTAAATACGTCTGCTGAGCGAAAGGCGAAAAATTTCACACTAAATCGTTAATTTTTACGCAAATCACACTAGTGTTATGTTATGAGCTACATGATACGATTTAGTGTGATATTGCACAAATTTTTCGCATTTTGCACCTGTCGCTCGGCAGAGGCATATATACATAAAAAGCCTGCCGACCTAAATGTCTCTGCTGGGCGACAGGCGAAAAATGCGAAAAATTTGTACAATATCACAGTAAATAGTTAATTTTACGATTAACGAATAGTTAATTTAGTGATACGATTTAGTGTGATATTGCACAAATTTTTCGCATTTTGCACCTGTCGCTCGGCAGAGGCATATATACATAAAAAGCCTGCCGATCTAAATGTCTCTGCTGGGCGACAGGCGAAAAATGCGAAAAATTTGTACAATATCACAGTAAATAGTTAATTTTACGATTAACGAATAGTTAATTTAGTGATACGATTTAGTGTGATATTGCACAAATTTTTCGCATTTTTCGTCTCTCGTTCAGCAGACGCATTTAGATAATAAGTCTGCGGGACGAAACGAGAGCACCGTGTACATACTCGCTCTTGGCCCGTCTCAGGGTGTCTCGGCGAGTGTGTACAGCCGCGAGAGGAAGCGAGAGAGCGCGCGCGAGACGAAGCGAGAGAGAGAGAGAAGAGTGTCACCTGTTCCGTTCCCTTTCGGCCGCGAGTGAGACGTCGTTGAGCCGATCTCGTTCGTCGTCGACGGGAGGCGTTGGGGCCGCGAGGTAGCCTCTGGCGCACACCCGCCCCAGCACCAACCGGTGGATGCTGTGCTCTGTGCCCTTCTCCACTATTGTCTGAGGAAAACCATCACCAATCAACATGTATTGTGTAAAAACAATTGATTTGCCAGCAATGATTTTTACAATTAGGGTAAAATGACCTAATGTTGGCACCCCTCCAATTTATTGGCAGATTGGCACACTAAACTTTTCACTAAAAAATAAGAAAACTATTCCATAAACTGTGTTCCCACAAAAATTAAATAAATCTTAACTTATGAGAATTGTTAACACTAAACAGTCAACTGATTTAAACATTGTCAAACTTTCAAATTTTATTCGAGTTGAACAAATAGTGCCAATAAATGGTCGTATTTCTTAAAGTGCCAATAATTGGGTATTTTCCCCTAATTAAAAAAAAATGGTATTCATTTAAATGATTAGAAAATGCTAACCACTAACTTTGCTAAGAAAAAAAAATTAAAAGAGAAGAATACGACACAGCTGAAGAGTAATAATCCTCTTTTCTTCAACTGCAAACTATTGACTTACTTTTATATAAAAAAAAAAAATAAACAAAAAAAATAAAGCAATGCATACTGTACCTCGAAAAACCTCAATGTCTCCAAGGTGAGCTCGTAGTCTTCTGTGAGGCAATTGTTGATAAGCGTGTGCAGGAGAGGCCACTCGGAAACCTCTCCATCACCGACCAACCAGTTCGAGAACTCTATAACAATTATTTATCGAACTACAAACTCCGCCTTAACATAAAAAAATATATATTACAACTTGTTACTAACCGTTGATGAGATCCGTTGAGTCGACCGCTTTGAGACACTTGGCGAGGAGTGCGGTGTGCAAGGCGGCCTGGTCGAGGGAAGTGAGAGCTCCTTCCGCAGCTCCCTCCAGGAAGCTCTGGCGGAATGTGCGCGACAGGTGGCTCGCGATAACGCAGTGGCACTCCTAACAACAACACACAAGTCAGCCCCAGGATTAAGGGGTGGTACACACTGGGCGTTTTGAAGCGAGCAACGCAACGCAACGTCAAGCGTTCAATGTGCACTCGTTCTAAGAACTTCATAGTTGTCAAAGCGCACGCTTCAAAACGCTAGTGTGTACATAGCACTACACATACATATGCTCTAAGGGGGTAAAAGAGTTCCACCCTTGTTTATATAGCGACTTTTGGTCATCTATTTTACCTTAGAAAAAAATGTTGAAAATGTATTTAAAAAAAATATAACCTAATTACAAAATGTTCTATTGTAGAACTAATTGGACTAACCAAATATTCTCTACTTTTATTTGTTACAAATTGTTTTTTGTAAATTTAATCCAAAATGAGCGTTAAAAAAAAGAATGAAAGAATTGCATTTTATGCCAATTCAAAAAAAAAATATAGTAAGTCTAAAAGGGTCGATTTCTTTATACACTTTCCCATTTAATAGAAAATTTAGAATATCTCAAATTTATCTTTAGAAAATAAAATATTGCTATTATTATTAGAGCATTGAGGAGCACAAGAGTGAAGGAAACAATAATAATATCACCTTCATCAGTGTGTCGCAGTAATCCAACCACGAGAAGAAACTGGTCAACTCTCTGTATCCACGAAACTTATTGTAACTTTTATCACCAAAATCTTGTGCAACATATCTGTAATGAAGAAAAATAAGTCACGTTTGTAGTATGCAGTAGGTAAAGTAATAAACATAGGTAAGGCCAGCTACCTAAGATCAAAGATCAAATGACTGCCAAACGCATTAAAAATTAAAAACTAGAAACAAAGGTACAAATATATCAGCAGGTAGACGAATCTAGGTCACATTTATATAGGAATATAACTCACGCCCATGTGATGTTCAAGTGGTCAACGTCATTTGGGTCCGTGTTGGACGGTATGCATCTGTACTTCTGTACCAGTTTGTCCACAATCACTTCGCACACCGGACTGCAGCTCGTCACCAGGTTTGCAATGTCATCCTCGGGCAGCGATGAAACTATCATTATGCCCTCGCACGCACGGAGAACCACTTGGTTATCCTTAAACAATGCTGCCACTGGTGTATCTCATTTAGGAGACTGGCTTTTGCACGCGACTTCGTTCGCCTTACTTTATAAATTATAGCCTACTAGTTGGTGCCCGCGACTTCGTACGCGATGATAAATTAAAAATATAAAAGAAATTAGCTTGACAACTTGTTGCTATAACACATTGGCCAGGCGTTAGTTTCATATTTTAGATAATCCCTCGGGAAAATTACTTTTTTGTTGGATGGGAGGTATCCTATGTCCTTTCTTGTGTCCCAGACAACGTGTATGCAAAATTCCATGGTGATCGGTTCAGTAGTTTTGGCGTGAAAGGAGACAGACAGACAGAGTTATTTTCGCATTTATATTAGTATGGATTTTACTCATTGACAATGTAGCCTTCTATAGGTGAGAGAATTTTTAAAAACGGTCCAGTAGTTTTTGCATTTATTCATTACAAAAAAATACATACAAAACCTTTTCTCTTTATAGGAAAAACTCTTTCTTTCCCAGATCTGTCAAATTTGTTAACAGCCTAGTTGAATTTCCAGAGCTCGATTTATATAAAATTTAAAATATTTATAAAATACTAGCTGTTGCCTGTGACTTTGTCCGTGTTGAAAATGAAAAAAATAGTAACCTATTCAGTGTCCCGTACGTCTAAATGTTTATCAACCAAATTTCATGAAAATCAGTTCTTTCGTTTAACAGTTATGGAAGAACATACATACATACACTTACAGATTTATTATTAGTATTGAATTGATTAGTATTGATGATCGATACTATTGATAGTAACAGCTGACGTAACTGGCGATACATTTTTTTTTTCAATGCGGACGAAACCTGCTTCACTTGCGAGTAATATAAAAAAAAAAAGAAACTTACTGCACTATTCAAATAAGACAACAGCAAATCTATCAACAAAAACTTGTCGTTATCATCGTAAACGGTCTTCTGACTTCTGCACGAGGCATTCTCTTCTACGGAACTGCTCGAATTAGTTTGTCCGTCTTCATTCTTTGTTCTTATTATGGAGACACTCCTCAAAGGATTTGCGGGTATTTGCACTTCGAATAGGGGGTTCTTTTTGGGTGTTTGAATTTTACTCTTGACCGGTATCAACTTAAGTATATCCTCGGGTATTGTCATCAAGCTATTCCTGTCTTCCACAAACGGTGTGGTGAATATGTTGGCTAGGCCCGGCTCTTTTCTGACTAGACCGCACAGTGTAAGCAAAAGCTCAACTTCCTCCTTCTCTGTGGGCGATGCCGGACTCTCGTTGCATTGAATTAGTAATCGCTGTGGAAGTAATTTTTAGTACAACCTATAATTATCTACTTTTTAGTGAGCCCAAACACGTTATATCTGCTATAAGTTACTTAGAAGTTCGGTGTCCCGAAGACTACTTGCTGCATCATGCAGCAAGATTACCAGGTCATGGAAAAGCCACTGGAGTAAGATTATACCAAATTTCACTACAATTGAACTGGAAATAGTTTCATCAACTAGAAAATGGGCTGATTGGTCTTCAAATGCCTGAATAGATATTAATAAATTATAGCTAAGAAGCTGACAAGCTTTTAAAAAAAATAAAACAGATCAAAATCAGTTTATCTGAACATTTTTAGATTTGTTTCTGTACATCTGTCTATACAGCGGAGGGACCAAACATCATGTGAATGTCACTTGGTTCACTTGGTACAGGATTTTGACACCACTTAGTCACCTTTTTATGAATGCTAGTAGATAAAATATGTACTACTAGTAAAAGTACTAAATAAATTGCCTTGCTTAAAATCTATCAAATGAGTCGTCTGCTTGTACTTCACACATTTTAATAAAAAAATTAATCTTACCTGTAACGGTCTATAAACATGGGCGCTATTAACACAGGGTTGTCTAGTGCGTCTCAATAGAGCAGTGCCAGTGGTTAAGGCTAGGGATCTAGCACCAGGTGGACGGTCAGCAGCTGCCAACGCTGTCAACGCGTCCAACAAACATATAGAACGCTGAACAATTGCCTCAAGGCATGGACCCACTGTGCCACCATGTTGCTCTTTTTCTTCGTCCACAATTAACTACAAATTAATATTATACTATTTACCATAGATAAATTATTTGTCTCGCTGCGCTCTACTAGATACAGCCCTACCTACATCTGTGAATGTGGATTTATTGTCACTATTTATCACTTTTTACACAGTTTCACTACGAAATTTAATAAAACATTTGGCATGTACACATCACAGACAGTTTGCACTGTGACTAGCTTGGGTACACCAAGTTCGGTGTAGTATTTGTTGCTGCATTTGTCAAGTACGGCGGCTGTATCTAGTCGAGCGCAGTGAGACCAATCAAATATCTATGCTATTTACATTAGAGGTTTTGTTGAATTACAGTTATTATGGCAAATAACCATTTCCTAACTTTATTCTAATCAATTTATTATTTTAACATGAAAAAATCGTCCACACCTACCAACAGGCGTCGGCAGTTTAGGTGATGGTAGCCTAAACGTTATTTGTTCAAATTAATCAATCAAAATACAGGTAGAATCGAAAATTAGTTTTTCTTTAATTTAATATTTCATTTTAAAAGCTAACCAAATGTATAGAAAATATACCTGTAACATTTGATGTAAATGGTGAGGTATTCTAGTATCCTCAACGTGAACTTTACTACTATCGTCGTAGTTCTGATAAAAATTCAAAATCATTTTCCAATGGTACTCGAAATCCTCCAACCGTGTCGGTGGAGGAGCCAGCTGAAAAATTACAAGACAAATTGGGTTTTAAATAATATGCAAAAAAATTCCCAAAAGTACATATTTATACTAAATGTGGACACTTACAACGTCGGCCGCAGTTTGTAGGACATCTGAAAATCTGCTTAACATTTTATGAAATTATCAAAGGTCATGTAGATTTCGTGATTATTTTCACATGTGTTTATAATAATTAGATCTTTCTACAGATACTCTCCGGTACGTACATATCATTGTTTTCTTGCGATAATAACTTAGACTATTCGAAAATAATAAAAAAACGAAAGTTATTTGGATTCAGGATTTTCGTTTCGACTGTTTTCGATTTCGAGAGAAAATCCACAGATCAAATGAATTTAGTAGGACACAGAGGAAAATATTTTATTTATGTCTAATTTCAGCAACCTTCAGTTAGAAAAATTGTTCCTTCAGAAGATACACATAAAGCAAAAGTATAAATCGATTTGAAATTAATTGCTCCATCTAATTATTAATTTGCAAAAATTGCTCCAGCTATAAATAATGATATTTGTTTATTTTTTTACTCTGTATCAGCGAGCACCTGCCAGCTAGCAGGTATTCTGTGACTGAGCCAGCTAGGAGCCAAGGCAGGAAGCAAAGCCACAGCACAGCCAAGCCAACCAACCAAACCAAGCAAGCAAAAGTAAGCTGGCTGGCCTATTGCGAGTTTTCAGATTTGCGAGCGTTGATTGTGTTTGAAAATTTTGAAAGTCTGAAATCTGAATCTGAAACTAAACATAAACTTGTGTTTTAACTCTTTTCCGGCTATTCATTGTTTTGTTTCTGTATTTTTACTTTTTAAAAATAAAATTGGATTAATTGAAGGTGGAACTCGTATTTAAATAGTGAGTACAGTATAAATAATAAACAAATTATTATATATTTCTAACTGAATACAATATAATTTCAAAAATTTAGATGTTTGTTTTGTAGCCAAATCATTGTCACAAATAAAACGGTACCATTTCATTTGGATTGGATTTTGTTTCATGTTTGCAATTCCACATCGTGTTAATTTATAATCCTAAACGATTACTAGGGTCTAGTTTTATTACTTAATTGTAAAATAGTGTGATTTGAGGAAGCTAGCCTTTGTATTTTCCATTTAGCCTGTGGAACCTAGTTATTAATCTCATTATGTTTAAGAGACTTTTACTTGTTTTAAAACCCTCGTATAACCTCAATTCACAGAAGATTCGCCGACTTTCAGTTTCATCATTTATTAATATGAAGGTTAGTTACTTTTATTGTAATTTTTTCACTATCTAAATTTTTTATGGTTATGGATTTTTATGGTTAATATAACATTTATTATGGTTTTGTTTTTATGTAGGTACTACTAGCTTCGTACGCGACAAAAAATAAAAACAAATAAGCATTATAACGCTTGACGCCTTGTTGCTATAACACTTTGGCCAGGCGTTAGCTACAATTTTATATTTTAGATAATTAATCCCTCGGGAACAGTACTTTTTCCTGGATAAAAGGTACCCTATGTCCTTTCTGGTATCGCGGACAACATGTATGCAAAATTTCATGGTGATCGGTTCAGTAGTTTTTGCGTGAAAGCGTAACAAACAAGCAAACTCACATTCAAATTTATAATATTAGTAAGGATCTTGTGGTCAATAGACAGTCCACTTGATGGTAGGTGGCTACAGTCGCCTATACCACAACCATCATAGTAGGATTAAGGAAAATGGACGGAGGACTTTGTTTTATAAAATACTAGCTGATGCACGCGACTTCGCCTGCGTAACTTTGTAAATTATATACTAAAACCTTCACTCAGAACCACTCTATCCATTGGTGCACACAGACAGACGTGGCAGAGGACTTTGTTTTATAATATGTAAGGATAGGTCAGTCCCTACACCTAATTTGTACCTAGGCTTAAGATAAAAGAAAATAAACTATTTATTTTATGCCTGATTTCTTTTGCCTTTTTCAGATCGGCACCCACGATGGCGTGTTCCACTGCGACGAGGTGTTGGCATGTTTTATGCTCAAACGGTTACCGGAATATAAGGATGCGGAAATCATGCGTACCAGGGACCTAGCCAAGCTTGAGGAATGTGATATAGTTGTCGATGTCGGTGCAACCTTCGACCACGAGAGAAACCGCTACGATCATCATCAAAGGGAGTTTGAAAAAACCCTTAGTTCTCTGAGACCTGAACTGGGCAATGATTTTAATATCAAGTGAGTGATAGATAACTAACACAATTTGTATAGCAACATAAATATGTAATACTAGCTGGACTTCGTCCGCGTAACTTTATAAAATACAAGCTGGCGCTCGCGACTTCGTCTGCGTTGAAAAGTATAAAACGCCATCTACCGAGGAGCGGATCGCTAAAAATTAAACCAAGCAGTTGTCATGTTAGTCACTTCACCTTAATTTGGATAGATGGCGCTATCTCCCGGGCCAAGCCGCTAGTATTTACTTTTATTTTAGATATCCCGTAGGAATAAAGCATTTTCCCGCGTTAAAAAGTAGCCTATGTTCATCACGGATAATGTCGGCTTCTAATGGTAAAAGAATTTTTCAAATCGGTCCAGTAGTTTTGGAGCCTATTCTATACAAACAAACAAAATAAATTTTTCCTCTTTATAATATTAGTATAGACTAGCAGCCCACTCCAGATTTTTCTTGTGTACACTAATCTCAGAAACGGCTTAACGGATTTAAATGCAGTTTAAGAGATTGCCTGGATTAAACCGTACTATACTTTTTATGCTAAAAAATGCAGGTTCAAATATTATAATATTTATTAATTTAATTAACTAGCTGGTGCCTGCGACTTCGTCCACATTAAAAGTGGCCTATCCTGTTTTCCAGTATGTCTAAATGTTTATCTACAAAGTTTCATGAAAATTAGTTAATTCGTTTAAGAGTTATGGAGAGTTTAAGAGTTCATTTAAGACCTAAACTTACAGATTCATTATTAGTATTAATGATGTTTACAGACTAAGCTCAGCCGGTCTTATATACACATACTACGGAGAAAGAGTGATTGAACAGTTTGCTCCTAAAGACATGCCCCTCGACCCGAACGATTTGAAAATAATTTATAAAAAAGTTTACGAGAGTTTCATATGTGAAATAGACGCAATTGATAATGGTGTTCCGATGACCGATGAAGAGCCTAGATACAAGATTAGAACCCACCTCAGCGCAAGAGTGGGCCGATTGAATCCCGAATGGAATAGCAAACAAGTAGTGGAAGTTAGTGATTTGTTTAAAAAAGCTATGGCATTAGTTGGAGAAGAATTTGAGTACAACGTAAACTTTTTTATATCTGTATGGTTGCCGGGCAGAGATTTTGTTAAAAATTCATTGGAAACTCGACACGAGGTGCACAAGTCTGGACAGATTGTCGAGTTCACGGAGAGATTCCCCTGGAAGGAGCATCTGTTCGATTTGGAGAAGGAAATGGGTATAGTTGGGGAAATAAAATATGTAATTTTTAACGATCGGCCTAATTCGTGGAGGGTACAAGCGGTGCCAACAAGTTCGGGGAGTTTTATTACTAGGTAAGTTTTGTTTTAACTATTTGAAATCGTTTAAAATTAATTTTAGTTTAATTAATTAAGTTAATAATTAAGTAATATTTTTTTTTAAAAAAAAGGAAAATACTTTGCAGTTACAAAGTATTTTCCTTTTTTTAAAAAAAATTATTTACACAAAAAATATATAAAAAAAAACAAAAATCAATATAACGCTTTACTTTACTTATATATTACAAACTATATATATAAGAAAAAGTCTTAAAATTCACATACAGTTTTTACAAAATGAAACTTGCACACTGAGGTTGTAAAATTCTAAAAAAACGCATACATAAGCATATTGTGCCATATTTGCAGTTGAACTGATTGAATTACATTATACTAGCTGGTGCTCGCGACTTCGTCCGCGTTAAAAAGTATAAAACGCCATCTACAGTGGAGCGGATCGCTAAAAATATCACCTAGCAGTTGTCATGTTAGTCGCTTCACCGGATTCTGGATAGATGGCGCTATCAACTGTATCCCGGGCCAAGCCGCTAGTATTTACTTTTGTTTTAGATTTCCCGTAGGAATGAAGCATTTTACCGCGATAAAAAGTAGCCTATGTTCATCAGGGATAATGTCGGCTTCTAATGGTAAAAGAATTTTTCAAATCGGTCCAGTAGTTTCGGAGCCTATTCTATACAAACAAACAATCAAATCTTTCCTCTTTATAATATTAGTTTTATAATATAGACTAGCTGCTGCCTGCGACTTTGTAAATGAAATACTATAACCTTCCTCGAGAACTACTCTATCCATTGGTGAAAACAGCATGAAAATCGGTGCAGTAGATTTTGAGTTAGCATTCAAAGATTTTCTAAAAATGACGTCGTCGTCAATAAATAATATTCTTGAAATTTGAATCAAACATTTTACTTTATGCATTTCTTTTAAGATATTATTTCCATACATTTTTTTTCACATTTAATTCAGTTCGATTCCCAGACGAAGAAAGTAATTTTTTTGAGAAAATCTTTGAATGCAGTATTACTAACTTTTAAAAATAAAATAAAGTCTTATTTCAGCAAAATATCCTATCTACAATATTTAAGGTGCTTACTTACTTACCCTTCATGTCGCATAGTCTTGGGACGCCCTGTATATATTTTCTCTTGTATTTCTTGTCTTGCGATCAATAATTGCGACAATTTACCTTGATGCCAAGGAATTTTAATTATGATACAATTATTTTTGTGTGGCTATGTTTTCACTTGTTACACGAGTCCAACGATTGACATGTTTTTTTCTCTCTTCTTGCTTTAGGAAACCCCTCAACAAGAAGTGGTGGGGTGTGCGAGATGATACACTCAGCGATGTCTCAGGCATTGAGGGTTGTCTGTTTTGCCATAGCACTGGCTTTATTGGTGGGAATGTAACTCGTGATGGAGCCTTCAAAATGGCAATTTCAAGTTTAGAAGAAGACGCAATAATATCCAATTGTACCTAAAAGAAAATTAACATTAAACGTACGGGGAGACCCATGGAAAATCATGTCCTAGGCATATTTGTTTTTAAATTGATGTAACTATTTTTTTAAATAGTAAATAATAATTAAAAAATATATATTAAATATACAGCTCAAAACAATTCCGGTAATTACCGGAATAAAACTTTTTTTTTTTTGTGTTACAATAACATCTCTGTCCTCCTGGACTATAATCAGGTTCATTTGTCGGGTATCACGTGTCGAGCGCTTGCTCCAACGAGGTTCAAATATTTTTGTTGAATCAATTGGACTCCCAGCTCATTTGGATGACGCGACAGTCGCTCTTTTTTAATTTTTGGCAGTTGAGCGAATTTCCTCATTCACCGTGTTCATGCGCAATGTAATGTTTCCATTTATTTATTTTTATTTATTTACATAAGACTCGCCAACATTTGCACACACATATATACATACACAGTCAACCACTTAACAAGAAAACTATAATAAACATGTGTGGCAAACAATAACAGGTGAATACCACTTCTAAAGACAATAATTAGACACATTATATAAAAAACAATATATATAGAAAGTTAAGGGAAAACAAATAAATAAATAAAATTAACATTGGTGTAAACATAAACTCGATTAGAGTTTCAGTGTTTCACTGCACACCATGTTCGCTTTACAGAATCAAGAATCATAAAAATTTGTAGGTACATACAAATAATTTATATAAATATATATACATATATATATGTAATAATATTACATATAGATACTTATTATATATTATATTTATTGCAATTACCCTCGATTAAACCATTTGTTGACGCTCACGAACACTTTTGAATCTTTAGAATTACCCACATTAGGATTTTAGAATTCTAATTTATTATAATTTTGTTTGTTTATGAATAATGTATTATTGTTAAAAATTATATTTATGTGCAGTTAATAGTAAAAAGTATTTTTTTAGCTTATATGTGATGTTTTTGGGTGTTATTTCCCTTGTAACGGTGCGTAGGACATCCATTGATGGTAGTTACCACTAAAAGTTGGTATATCCATTTGTGGTGTTGACTTTTCTCTATGAGACATGTTGCACATTTCAGTATTGTTCGTGTTTGGTAAACTCATTTTGGTACCACAAGTTTTTTTCATTGGGCTCGTTTTCAATCTCCCAATGAAAGCTGTCGATTGTTGACCACCTGGTTTGAAGGGAATGA
Organism: Synanthedon vespiformis; assembly: GCA_918317495.1. Classification (NCBI taxonomy): domain Eukaryota; kingdom Metazoa; phylum Arthropoda; class Insecta; order Lepidoptera; family Sesiidae; genus Synanthedon; species Synanthedon vespiformis. The sequence continues at coordinate 1,626,864 of OU906964.1, forward strand.
AGGGCATCTTCGAATTCCCACTTGTTTTGCGTTTGGCTTACGTTTATGGTACCTACAGTGTGCATGAAGGCTTTGAAGTTAATAGTTTGCTTTTTAAGTTAAAGTTAATAGTTTGCTGTTGTGGTATTTCAGGACGGGATGAAGTTCCTGCCTCATCCTCTGGTTTTTTCGGTTCTGAAGTTAATTGTTTCATTATGGTTGTAATTAATTCTTTAATTGTCAAATAAAGTTCTTCGGCTATGTCGAAACAACCCTTTTTAAAATAAATATGGTCAAAGTCTGCTATTGCACACATTTTTTGGTGGTTGGTTTCGTAGTCTTTCCAATAAGACTCTAAAAGTTCGTATTTGCGGTTACAATAATCAATGGTTTTTCTATCGGACCCATCCTTCTTTATGTTGGTTAGAAGCTTCTTTAAAGCTTCATAAATCTCAGTTTGGTTGACGAAATAATTTTCCATGTTGAATTTTTGTTACAATTTGTTTAAAAAAAAATGGTTTGGTCTGACCTGGTTTCTCTCCTTATGATGTTGCTCAGTAACACTGTAATTCACCGACGACTGGTAATTTTCACAGACACAGGTTTTATGCTCGAAGGACCATGTAACGGTGCGCACTCTATGGTGGTGCTGGTCTACCGTTGGAACGGTGTGCACGCTATGGTGGTGATGGTTTACCGTTGGTTCGAAGGGACCGAGATAGAAATGTTTATAAAGTATTACATATATTATTTATTCACACTACTTAACACTAACTTTATCTTATTCTAAACACTGTTTTATTACACTTCTGGTTTATGGTAAACTGGTATGTATTAGAGTACGCGCTAAAATGTGGTTAAAACTGGTAAAAGTAGTGCGATCGGTATGGTTGCGGAATGCGTACTTGTGGTCGCTATGGTAGTTGGACGCGTACTTGTGGTCGCGATGGTAGTTGGCCGCGTACTGGTGTTAAAGCGTGCATTTAATTAACAGAAAACTGCATTCAAAGCATGAAAATGGTAGCGCGACGCTGTTCGGTTGCGTTGCTCCGAACATCCCTTTTTAATGTTTTAGTATGTAATTATGTATCTCTGAGTTTGTTATAAACCAGTGAGCAGGTTCTCAATATGATTTTCTGCAGGCGTTGGATATTTGCATCGAGATATTTGTATTAGAATTGTATTCCATAGAGCCAAATTGGCTTCAGACAGGATTTATAAATTCAGAGTTTGTTATCTATGGACACTCTACTGTTTCTACCGAGCAGCCAAAGCAGATGCTTGTGTTTAATATTAAGTTCCTCTCTTTTAGTCTTAATGTGGTTTTTCCGTGTCAGGCGCCGATCCAAATGCATTCCCAGATATTTTACACTGTTTGCATGGGATAGAGTGGTTGTCCCTAGCTTCACCAACTGCCCAGTTTACCTTTCTTAGGGTGAATGTAACTTGTGTGGATTTTGAAGTGCTAGGCCTTGATTTTCCATTTTCTTAGCCATTTGTTTATCTCATGGAGGCCTTGCTGCAGAGTATTTGATAGTAATCGGTCAAATCTGGCAGTGCAGGAAGGACTGCTGTAAAGATGGTATACACTACACCCCTGCTACACACTCACACACCGATTGTATAATACATCCACTGGCCAATGGAAGCGAAATAAGCGAGGGATTTTGTATTTTCTGAATGAACTTTACCTTTGAAAAATATATGTGTACTAGTATCACTAATGCTAGCAGGTAGTTATTTTGCATTATATAACCTCTTCTGTGCACTGCAGAATAATCTGACATTCCTATACCGTCTTTATACAATTCACAAGGAAATACGTATTTATATTAACAATGTCAAAATTGGGTAACACTGTTTTTGAATTCACACTTTTGTATAACTTTTCTTTTGGCCATTGACCATTCTTCTGACTTGAGAGATTAGAATTATTATTTGCACTTTCTTTAAAGTTGTTGTTTCTGTCATAGTCATTTAGCCTGAAATGTATAATCAACTAATCAACTAATTCACATTAATCAACTACAACTCACTAACACACAATAACTGTAATTTAGTAGTTAAAGAACAAAATCAAATTGTGTAAACAAAATCTAGTCCATTATGTTACCTACCTTTCAATGAGGTTTTCCTTAGTACCAGTGACTTTTGCGCCCCTTTTTTGAGCTCAATCTTCAGTTCGGCGACCTTTTTCTGGCCGTAATCCATAATAAAATCAATAACACTTCCAAACTCAATAGAATTTCAATAATTTATGTTTAGTACCTACGACTCTGTGGTATTTGACAGCTGTTTAGACCTAACGCCTACGAAGCGCCGCCTACGAAAACCCTGGTTGGCTGCATTCGGTGAGTGCAATGTGGAGGCAGACAGGGCATTATTACACCGTTGGCTTTGGCAAACTCCAGTGCTTCTATATTTTTGTGGCTGGAATGACCATCACGGATTAGTAGGACCTTATTTGTTACAGAAGCACTCACAAAGGCTACGAAATGACGCATCCACTTCAAGAATAAGTCGCCAACCATATACCCAGTGGCCCCAGTGGGGTAGCACATTCCAACCTGCGCTCGGTTTCCGCCATACTGAACTTCAATACCAGCGACATCTACAGTTACTCTCCGAAACGTCACATGATCACCATTAGCGCGTATATTTAAACTAATATGAATGGTATGTCATCTTATCTGACTATGTCATCTTAAGCCCCCTACTCCCTACATTACACCTGTACTCGCTCCATTGTTAGATTTGGGAGAGTTGTTGTTAATCTTTTCGTCATCCACTTTTTCGTTTGTTCTTTGACCCCTTTGTACACCTCGAAAGTGAGACAAATGAGCAAAACAATCAAAACACACATGAGCACTTGCTGGTTCCTCTTGAGTTGCTCCGAGATGCCCATAGTTAGGTCTTCTCGCACCGGGTTGCTGCCCACCTCGGCAGTTACTTTCTTCATCTCCGTGCTCGAGTATGAACCCATGATGCTGCTACTTGTGTTGGATTAAAGTTGACTTGAGTGTGAGTGCGTAATTGTTCATACATCTATAAGTGTTGAGGTGTGGCAAAATCTTTTCAATTACTACGCATGATTAACACGATTAAATGTTCTTATTATAAGCACATATCTTATTACTATGTAATAACAAAAGGTATGGTTCCTATATAAACGATTTACTTGGGCGTATTATAATGACAAATACATTTACATACAAAATCATATTTTTTATTACACGCCCGCTTCTTATTCTTTTCAGAATACCGTTATTCTTCTCTACGATATCCATACAAATTTCCTCACCATGGTTCTCCTTAGTTAGCAGTAGCACCCCTTTGTCGTCATCGTTGCTCTCGTTTAATAAATAGGCCGGCTTCAACCTATATATTGAAACGTGTGTTTTATTATTACCTACTTGAATTAAATACACTTTAGGCCCTCTTTCTAGAACTTTGTAAGGCCTTTTGTATACTGGTCGCAAAGGTCTATGCTCAACATCGTCTCTTAAATATACGTGAGAACGTTCGTTCAGATCTTTGTGTTAGGTCTTCGTGGGGGTGATATAAATGATATTAATCTGACTCAATTTAAAACTGATTTATTTAAACACTACATGGCGCGACTAGGGCGCGTCCGGCGCCAATGATGCTCGACACAGAGTAGCTTGGGAGGACTGACCGCTACAATGTTACATGCTGTCGCTACATTATTAAATCACTAGTATATGTGTTAAGGCTAGAACCCGAAGTACGGCTACGCCTAGTTTTAGCCGGTTAGAACTAGGTGTAACCATTTACTCTTGGTTAAATCTAGTATAAGCCGATTGTTTTCGGGTAAAACTAGGTCTAGCTGGTATCATTCCGGCTAGAATTAGGTCCAACCAAACCCTAGTGGCTGATACTAGGTTTAGCCAATATCATGTCGGCTACAACTAGACCCAACCAATCTCTGGTACTTTGGTACTTTGGATAGAAGTTATCCTACTGGGTTTTTTTATTTCTAAAAATCCATAAATATAATATGGCTTTGTCTACATATAATAATAAGAAACGTAGAAAAAATAAAAATCAACAAATTAATTTTAATAATTGACTTATTATTTAATGTAGGCCTACAATTTTAACATAATAGGAACAATATTTTCTGTTGTTAAAAAAATGTGCTTATATAACTTTAAAGAATATTATTATAATCCATCACATTTTTATAAATCAAAACAAGTTATTTATTAGAACAATTCAAACTTGAGTGACATTTTGAGTTACACAAAATACCAGCAAGCTTTGCAGGGGCACTTTTTGTTGCCACATTTGGTTTTGCAGGGGCACTTTTTGTTGCCACATTTGGTTTTGCAGGGGCACTTTTTGTTGCCACATTTGGTTTTGCAGTGGCATCTTTTATAGCCTTGTCCACCAGAGGTGGATTGTGCATTGGCTATTTGGCGTAGATCCCTTGTTGATTTTTTATTATCTTCTATGATTTTACTGTGACCAAAATTCATAAATGTTGTCGCTACAGTAGTCCCCTATGAAATTTTTTTTACCATAATTAATTTAAAATTTAACATTATTACATTCCATGAAAAATAAAATACATGAATTACACTTAAAGGTTCAGGTATATATGGTCTTACTTTGTCCTCTGATACTTCGCAATATACACAGCCTTATTACCTGAGGGCAAAGTTACCTTTTTAATTTTCCCAACATCCCCTGACATTAAAACATTTCTAAGGTACTCATCTGTTTCCTGAGCATGAGAAACTTGCTCGTAATCTAAAGTCGTTGGACAATATATACTAGATATCCTACTTAATGCGTCTGCGACTACATTATCCCTACCATTGACATGCTTAATAGTAGTAGTAAATTCACTAATAAAAGCGAAGAATAAAAGTGAAGAAGAATCAATGTGATATTATTTTATATTTTAAGAAAGACTGAGTCAATATAAGTTCGCCTATCCTTTAAAGAATGTAGTTTGTGTCTTGAAGCACTTGTTTTATAGTCTGTGAATATATTTCCTGTTTTATAATCTAATGATTTTAAGAATTTATTTTGTATTTTTTCAATTCTAGCTATATGCTTCTCGTACTGTGGGTTCCAAATTCCTTAATTACTTCCAAATTATTGTAAGTATAATTACTTCCAAATTCCAAAATACTGCGTACAAATGTGAAGTATAATATTTTTAAAGTAAATGTGTGTTTAAAGGGTTTTCCTAGGCGTAGAATTAATCCAAGTACATATCTTAAGTTCTTTTGCTATAATATTTTTATAGTTTTTAGCAGCGTATATTAAGATCCGTCACTAGTTAAACACTTAGTCTTTGAATCTTCTCACTATACACGTTTTTGAATATAATTCAGCACTTATAACGCTTGATTTTTATTTATATTAAAATTAATATAACAGAGCCGACAAATGGACAAGTGGATCATCTATAATTACACTGTATTTTTGTTCACCTAAGTCTTTTAAAAGTTTTTCTCTGAAGTGTGGTGCCAATATCTGGTTAATAATTTGCGTGCATTTAGTTTTAGGTGATTTTAAATCGGCAGATTTTGATTCTGCAAAAACATCTTTGCATAAATCCGTCAAGTGGTCTATTTGAGAAATTGCAGTGTTCCGTAATAAATAGAGCAAGTTTACCCTCACCCTTTTGAGTGAACCTATTTTCTTTGGGAGCAGGTGCAAAACTTATTTGCTGATACTTTGAAATAGTTACACATTTTTGTTTGTGCTTTTTGGTATCTGCATGTTTTCTTATATCGGCTAGTCAGAAAATTAGCTGTGACAATATAAACAAAAAGCTTTATTTGATTCACTCATAACATATTTTAGCCAATTTTTGAATTCTGCTTCATGTTCCCACTCAGTTCTGTATTTTTAAGAGTACATCTTCTTCTTTAAAGGCAGGCAGATCTATCACGCAAAACTTAATTTAAATTTAATATTAAAAAAATACTAGCTCGTTACCACCGCCGCCATTACTGTCGCACCACCTAAAGCAGTATTACCTGTTTTTAACCCCGAATCAGACGAGGTCGACGCCAGAGTTTAGTGCGATACAGTAAATTTGTGTTTCACGGAAAATCCTTTGTCAGGCAGTGCACTCATTGTAGCTTTGACTATTACATTAAAGGGATCTGCCACCACGTGGCTCTCTGAAGTAAATTATGAAGGGATGAGCTGGCCCGAATTTAAAGTCATGTTTTTGGCCCAATACGACCATGTGGGGACACCAGCCGCTGGGCTCATGAACTTAAGTAAAAGTGTACCGAAGGAAGGGGAGACGCTGGCATCGTTTGCCAACCGGATGTTTACATTAATATAATCTCGTTGGCGATACATTGAGATGGAGCAAGTCGCAGTGGCGACAGTTATGACTCGCTGTGCGCAGGTCGAACCCAGGCTACAAAGACTCGTTTTTACAAATGACATTCCATCGAGGCAGGCCATGCAGAAGGAGCTTATGAATTTTACGTATCGGTAGAGGTCAATTGAAGATCGATTTGGGCCACCAGCGGAAAAGAAAATGAAAATATTAAAATGCTGTCACTGTGGGAAGAAGACACAATGTTGATATAATTGAAGAGGATACAAACTGCATAGGTTTTGAAGACTGGAATGATGAAGAAAGTGAAGAAAAGGAAAACACTGAAAGAATAACTTAAAAATTGATGAAAAAGAAACAATGGAAGATGAGCTAGTAAGTGAAGTAAAGGACAACAGTGAGGAGAGTAACTTAAAGAGTGATAAAGAAATAACAGAGGATGAGCTTGATACTGAAGAAATAAATGAAAATGAATTGATTAAAACTAAAGGTATAGATATGAGAAGATCCAATCGAAAAATTAACACCCCTAAACGTTTTGATGATATAATATTTATGTAAATCAATGTAGCATGGAAATACCAAAGTCATTTGAGGAGGCGATAAATTGTGATGAAGCTAATGAATGGAAGAAAGCGATGAATAGTGAAATGGACAGTTTAACTAAAAATAATACGTGGAAATTAGTGAATTTACCAAATGAAAATAAAGTGTTAGATGTAAAGTGGGTGTATCGAAAGAAATCCGACACCATATATAATAAAGCTAGGTTAGTTGTTAGAGGCTTTCAGCAAGTGGACAATGTTGAAAATACTTATTCGCCAGTGGCAAAGATGCAAACGTTAAAGTTATTGTTATCGTATTGTTGTCAGAATAAGTTACATATTGATCAAATGGGCGTTACAACCGCATTCCTAAATGGAAAAGTAAACTCTAGTGTATTTGTAACAGCCACAAGGCTATGAAGATGGAAGTGACAAAGTGTATAAACTATATAAGTCTTTGCATGGTTTAAAGGAAAGTCTCAGGTCATGGTATGAATTTTTTAATAATTTTATAATTAGATTAGGTTTTTGTAGGATTAATTATGCCTATTGTTTATATGTAAAAAAAATAATGAAAATAACATAGCAGTTTATATTTTGATATTTGTTGATGATTTGCTTATTTCTTCTGCAGACAGACAAGTAATACTTACTTAATCTTAAAACTGAATTATCTAACAAATTTGAAATGAAAGATTTGGGTAAAGTCAAAAGCTACATTGGTATTGATATTGATTATGATTGTAATAAAACTAGATATTAACGAAGATGTAAATTATAGAAATTAGATTGGTTCGCTTTTATATATAAGTTGTGGTACTAGACCAGATATAGCTTTTAGTGTTAATTATTTAAGTAGATTTCAAAGTTGCTATAATGAAATACATTTTAAATATGCCCTGAGAATATTGAAATATTTATATTTAACAAGAAATTTCAAGTTAACATATACTGAAAATAATAAAGCTGTCAATGCAGACACAGTAGATGTAAGGTCGCTGGTTTTGCTCGTAAGAAAAGTCTGGTTTACAGCTTCGCCAATAGTTTTAATTATTAAAAGGTGAACAAAGAGTGTTACAATGCGTGTCCTTTCGTATGAGTTTTTCGTATCTATCTGGGGTAAACGGAAGATTTGTTTCTCCCTGTAAAATTTATCTAAATAACGTTCCGTGCCGCGACATGCCCCCGGCCTTGGAAGCACCGTCTTCCAAAAGCGTCATCTCATGTTCTTTTAGAAGCGGGCATATCTTCGTGAACGCTCGCCTCACAGTCCCTGATGATGTGCGGATGTCTGCCACTCGTGCTATGCCGTCTCTCCCCGGGCAGGTCTTCTCGATCCGACCAGGTTGCCATTTTAGTAGAGGAAGGCTATCATCCTTGATGACAACAAGTGTGTTTGGCGGCAATGTATCAGCGTTCTGTTATAACCCTCCTAATGTTCCTAGAATCCCTGACTCATTCCTTATTCCGCTGATCCAGCATTCCCAAGATCTGCCCGGCGACCACGCTACATCTCAGTCGTCTTTGAGAGCTCAACCGGGTCAGATCTTATCCAATGACCATTCCATCATCCTATCATTCAATTCTTTTATATTGTATTTTAAATTTAGTGTAATTAAAGTGTTTTTAAGTTAAATAAATAATCCTTTTCTTTTTTTTAAAAACAAACTTCTTCAAATCCATATAACATTTTGGTGGCAGCGTAAAGGGATTTAAAATCTAAAAATCCCTGGTCCGTCTCCGTGAATCCGTGAAAATCTATAAAACTGTGAAATAAAATCAGTGAAACAAAAAGTGAATAAACTATACCAAAAATCCAAGTGTTCCAAGTTCCGTGTTTCCACGTGCTTTGTGCATCAACATCTCCGAGTCTACGAGGCTAAATACCAGCCTCATCATCAGCATCGCCATGGTGCTCATCATCATCATCAACGTACTTCTGTGAGTAAACTACACTTCAATATTTCAACATCGTGACATTGTGACATCGTGTCGTGTTCACCCATCCATCATCTAAAACCATCAAAAGTGTTTCAAATCAAATACGAACTGTAATTTTAACTTATATTTAATCATTGTACTTAGTTGATAAGCTGCATTCCATTGTGTAATTTAATCCGTAACATATTGTCACTCAGTCAGACCTTCTTAGAAATTATTGTTATCACAAAAGCTTCGTAAACAAATTCCCGACTCTCCGCACAATCATACCTCTTATTTTACCTTTATAATTATATTACATTATTTTACAACATGTCGAAAGACGATAAAGTTAAAGTCAGATCTGAAACAGATAAATTAGAAATTAACACCCTATTTAAATTCATCAAACCATTCGACGGAAGTAGGGAAAAATTAAATTCATTTATATCAAATTGTGATAATGCATACTCGTTAGCTTAGCTGAAGCTAACGAGTATGCCTCTAGTAAGCTAAGCTAATATCAAAAACCAATACTATTCAAGTACATCTTAAGTCAACTTGAAGGAAAAGCCGAAACCGCATGCAGCATAAGAGTTCGATGATTGGGAACAATTGTCGGACTTCCTTACAACACAGTTCGGAGAAAGAAAACATTACACTCATCTCTTGGCCGACCTCCAGGAGTGTTACCAACAACCCAAGGAGTCGGTAAACCAATTCTCTCTCCGCGTTGAGACATGTCTCTCACGCCTACTCACAGAATTAAAACTCACACTCGAACCCAAAAACAAAAGTGAACTACAGGGTCGAGTTGGGGCCATGAATGACCTGGCCCTACACACATACTTACTAGGCCTCACACCACGTATATCAAACCTAGTTCGCTGTAAAAATCCGAGAAATCTTAACGAAGCCATTAACATGGCCACTTCCGAAGAGAAAATCCAACTTATGTTCCAAAAACGAAACGAATTGAACTTCAAACAAACCCATTCCAAATTCACACCTAAAAATCAAGTCCGAAGTTCTCCACGATACTCAAATCAATCTCAAAATCGTCCTACATATAACAACAAACTCTTCTGCAGGTACTGTAAGGCAGAAGGCCATACCATAGAGTACTGCAAAAAGAGGGAAAATAACAACAATCGGTTTAAAGATTCAAAATCGCCCAATAAATTCCAACATCAAAGAATACATCATCTCCATGACGAAGAGGAGGAGGAAAATCTTTCCACTCCTTACAACAATTCCTTTAATAATCAAAATTTAAATGCCTAGAGGTCTCGCGACGGTGTCGCGTGAGGCCAACCTTAAATAGTATTAAAACAAAAGACACCAACTATTATAAAAAATCCTCTGTATCCGCACACACCCACCGACAGGGTATCCAGCCCCAAACCGAAGGTGTTGTCGCTATAAAAAAATCCTCTGTATTCGCACACACCCACCGACAGGGTATCCAGCCCCAAACCGAAGGTGTTGTCGTTATAAAAAAATCCTCTGTATCCGCACACACCCACCGACAGGGTAACCAGCCCCAAACCGAAGGTGTTGTAGCCATAAAAAAATCCTCCGTATCCGCACACACTGACCGACAGGGTATCCAGCCCCAAACCGAAGGTGTTGTCGCTATAAAAAATTCCTCTGTATCCGCGCACACTAACCGACAGGGTAACCAGCCCCAAACTGAAAGTGTTGCAGCAATTAAAGAAAGAAAAACCTCTGTATCCGATCACACTAACCGACAGGGTAACCAGCCCCAAACTGAAAGTGTTGACACAAATTCGTTTATATCCGATTTACCTCTGAATCCTGAAAAACCAAAAATCCTTGAAGTATATGAAATCAAATGTGACCCTTCAAAGATCCTTTTACCTCATGTCCTAGTAAACACCTCTGTTTCAAGTATTCCTTTATCTTTACTAGTCGACTCAGGATCTTCTGTAAGTTTACTGAAACGTTCCAGCATTCAAAAAAATCAAATTTTAACTAATGAGATTATTAAAATAAATGGCATAGACCCAGGGGAAGAGGCAACAAAAACTTCTGGCCATTTCCCTCTCAAAATAAAAATTTCCGACACATCCAACAAATATATACACCATAAATTTCATGTCATTGAAAATATCGACTTACCATACGACGGTATGATCGGTACCGATTTATTAAACGCATTTGGTTGTAATATAGATTACAGCAACAATCTCTTACATATCGGTAAAACAAAATTAAAACTCCTTTTCAGTGATCCAATCTACCTCATACCACCTCGAACAGAAATGGTTATTGAATGCTCTGTATCAAATCCACAATTAAAAGAAGGTGTCATATTAGATCAAAACCCTTCAGACAGCTTGTTCATAGCAAACTGTGTTGTACGTGTTAAAGATAACAACCGAATAAATATATCTGTTGTCAACACCTCCGAATCTCCATTATCCCTTAAGTCTAACCTTAATCTTAAACTTAGTCCATTAAAAATTAATCCTACTATTTCTCCTTCGACATCAACTGACAAGGTAAATTCAACGTATATGTTTAAAAATAAATTCCAAAGGACAAAAACCGTTATAAACCAATTGAGAGTATCACACTTAAACCGTGAAGAAACTGACGCTCTCTATTCCGTCTGCTCTGACTACTCCGACATATTTCATCTACAAGGTGAAAAACTAACGTATACCGACGCTATAAAGCATGACATAAAGACAACATCCGACAATCCAATCCATACAAAATCATATCGTTTTCCCGAGGTCCACAAATCAGAAGTTAAAAGACAAATTGATGATATGCTTCAACAAGGTATCATAGAACCTTCCAAATCCCCATGGTCCTCACCAATCTGGGTAGTACCCAAGAAATTAGATGCATCAGGCCAAAGAAAATGGCGCATTGTTGTCGATTACCGAAATCTAAATGACGTCACGATAGGTGATACCTATCCTATTCCACAGATAACAGAGATCCTTGATCAATTAGGACAAAGTAAATACTTTACTACTCTGGATCTCGCTTCTGGATTTCATCAAATCCAAATTAATGACGAAGATAAACCAAAGACCGCTTTCTCTGTCCCCCATGGACATTATCAATTTAACCGAATGCCATTTGGACTCAAAAATGCTCCTTCCACATTCCAACGCCTGATGGCCTTGCAATACTGCACTCTCAGGCCTTCAAGGTATTCATTGTTTTGTATATCTTGATGACGTAGTCATCTATTCTCATGATCTCCAATCCCAAATCGATAAATTATCTTTAGTATTCGAAAGACTCAGAGAATTCAATTTAAAACTACAACCAGAAAAATGTGAATTCCTAAGACGAGAAGTCGCCTACCTTGGTCATATCATTACTGAAGAAGGTGTGAAACCTAATCCTGATAAAATTAAGTCAGTAACCGAATTCCCAATTCCAGAATCACCCAAAGACATCAAATCATTCTTAGGTCTTGTTTCCTACTACAGACGTTTCATCCCTGACTTCTCCAAAATTTCTAAACCCTTAACCAGCCTATTAAAAAAGGATAACCCTTTCAAATGGGAAAATCAACAACAAGTTGCCTTCGACGAATTAAAATTTAAACTTACCTCTGCTCCTATCCTCAGTTATCCAGATTTTACCAAACCTTTCCTTCTAACCTGTGACGCATCAAATTATGCAGTTAGTGCCATACTATCACAAGGTCCTGTTGGTAAAGACAAACCAATAGCCTTTGCATCCCGTACATTAAATAAAAGTGAAAGTAACTACAGTACTACAGAAAATGAACTACTCGCTATTATATTCGGATGTAAAACATTCAGACCATATTTGTATGGGCACAAATTCCAAATTGTTACCGACCATCGTCCACTTAAGTGGCTATTCAATCATAAAGATCCTAGTAGTAAACTCCAAAGATGGAGATTAAAATTAGAAGAATATGAATATGAAATAGTTTACCGTAAAGGCAAATTAAACTCCGCAGCTGATGCTCTTTCTCGATATCCCATTTCCAAAGATAAAATTATACCTATAAATGCCATTAATCCAGAATCCGACGAAAACCCTACGACAATACCTGTCGATAATCCTACTCCTGTCCAAAATCCATATGATAATCCAATACCTGGAACCTCATATTCTCAACCTAACGAGGAATATCTCGATCCCTTCCTACTTGATGACATCCCATCAATATCTCCTAATCCTGAATTTTCACCTATAAACCTCGACTCAATAATCGACAGCTTACCTCAAATAGAACCTTCTCCATCAAGAGTAGAACCAACTGACACAACCGATAATCCTCTTATTACACCTCAATCGACAATCGAAGACTCCTATTCCAAATTTTTAAAAATTCCTCCGAATGTTCCATTCGATACCCAAATTACTGAACACAATAACAATCTCCTAAAAACTCTTTATTCAAATCAAAACAAATTAAACCTTCTAACCAAACAAAATATCTTAATGACTTCTACTACATTAGCCTCTTATAACGACACCATTCAGAAATTAAAAATCAATGAAATTCTTTTAAATGAAGCAATTGAAAGCCTCACAACCTTTTCAAAAAATATTTCCGATATCTCTCACAACCTAAGGGTTGACTTAGAATTAAATAAGATAATGAATAGTTTAGAAACCAGTATGTTGGCACTATCCTTCCAAATAGAAGATTTAAATAACGCCATCATGTTTGGTAGTAAGAATATATTGAACCCTTCAATTCTGACTCCCACACAACTGTACCACGAGCTCTCAGATAACCATAGATACCTAAGTAATAATGTAAGATTACCCTTCGATCTAGATTTAAGTTCTATACATGTTATAATCAATATTTCTAGTATAAAATGTTTCTATCATAATTATAATATCGTATTTGTTCTACAAATTCCGCTTGTGCACCCGAAAGATTTCGACATCTTTCACAACCTACCTTTACCAATTCCTCATGATCCCGAAAATCCTCATTCATTCAGCACAATAATCCCACCTCTTAATTATATAGCAATAACTAAGGATAAACATTACTACTGTAAATTAGATAATTTTAATGATTGTAATATTATTAATAAGGATCTGTACTTATGTAATAGTCATACAATACTGTCAACCTCCACTATATCCACATGTGAAACAAATATATTGTCCAAAGCTCTGCATTCAATACCCGAAAATTGTAACACCAAATTCCTACATGGTGACCTCACTGTTTGGCAGAAGCTCCACTCAGGTTCGTGGATATATGTATTGTCTAAAGAAACCAAAATATCCATTGACTGTAATTTATCCCAAATTCAAGAAATAAAGATAATTGGTACTGGTATATTAAATTTATCAAAAAACTGTACTGCCTATTGTAATGATATCTATTTAATTCAGAATTACGACTATAGTATTAAGCCAAAACTTATTCAATCAGACTTTCATTTAATAAATGACTCATGTTGTAATCTTGCTCAATTCCAAATAATGAAACCTAAATTATCACCTGTAAAGTTAATGAATATAGATTTAAGAACTTTAAGTGAACAGAATAAAATCGATAGTACTATGCTTAAGAAGTTAGATGAGGCCATTGAAAAACCTCATATGTTAAAATATTCTGTCACATATAGTATCTTAATTTATGTAATTTTGATTATGTTTGTTATTATCATATTCTTGTATCTTTATAAAAATTGTAAACTGTGAGACCCAATCCTACATCCCTTCCGTAAACCGCCAAACTCTGGTAATCCTCCTACGGAATCCGAATCTATATCCTTGGAATGCCAACCTATACCACATCCTCGGCTCCGTCCTACCTAAACTTCAATCATCAACCCTGAAGTTTAGTCTTCTCCGGGGGGCTGTTATAACCCTCCTAATGTTCCTAGAATCCCTGACTCATTCCTTATTCCGCTGATCCAGCATTCCCAAGATCTGCCCGGCGACCACGCTACATCTCAGTCGTCTTTGAGAGCTCAACCGGGTCAGATCTTATCCAATGACCATTCCATCATCCTATCATTCAATTCTTTTATATCGTATTTTAAATTTAGTGTAATTAAAGTGTTTTTAAGTTAAATAAATAATCCTTTTCTTTTTTTTAAAAACAAACTTCTTCAAATCCATATAACAGTTCGTTCTCCACTTGCAGCGGGTTTGAAGCTCTGAGATGTATTCCTTCGACCAGCGTGACCAGAAGTGCTGGCGCAGTTGTTCGACCCTCCGGAAGCGAGTTAGTAGACTGGTAGAATGATCCTGCAGGTCAGGAGACACTGGCGCAGTCAAAGAAGTGGGCTGGACTAAGGGGAAGGAGCTCTGTAGGATCTGAGGAAAGTGGTGAAAGCGGACGCGAGTTTAATATTGCCTCCACTTGTACTAAGACTGTGGTAGTCTCTTCAAATGTAAGATGGGCGTTACTGATTACGCGGAGCAAGTGATGCTTGCATAATCGTACTCCAGACTCCCACAAACCACCGAAATGCGGACTGTACACCGTTATAAATTTAAATTTTATTGACTGTTCGTGTGCATATTCTAAAATATCTAGTGAAAATGTCTTAAGTGACTTTGAAAATTCATTCATTGCACCTACAAAGTTTTTTACCGTTATCTGAAAATATTTCAGCGGGTTTCCCGCGACGTGCTATGAACCGCTTCAACGCCAGAATGCATGCTGAGACGATGAGTCGCTTACCAGTTCTATATGTATCGCGCGCGTAATAAAAGATATAAATGAGCAAGTAAATGGAATTATGGAAATATTGAATTATATTGCTCAAATAATAAAACGTTAAATTGATTGCATTTGACTTCAGGTAACTTATTAAAATTGTAATTAACTTTTAATTTTTGGAATCTGTGCAGCGAAGTAATTTTTTTCCTAAAGCTAAAAATTGTTTGAATGCACGAGAAAATGTTTCGCCCAAGTTATGTGGTGATGACTTCAATGGAACGGCAACACGAAATCTTCCGTCTTTGTCGCGGTCTGTGTGTGTGTTGAAATGATTTTCGCATTCCCGCTCCTCATCACTGCGTGAATCACATAAGTTAGGTATTTCCCCAAGTTCCCAAATTTTGCGTGATTGGGTCTTGTTATGTATTAAATTAAAATACAAGTTAATATGTACATCTATTTATAATTTCTAATGACAGTGAAAATTTGTAAACAATCGTTGCTATGCGCTAGTTTTATCTATGACACGCCTCCGCCGTTATTCCCAGGAATCAGAGGCGCAGGAAGTAGCTGGTCAAGGTGTCGAATCCATACACGTCCGCTGTCCGTCCTTATCTCGTAGTGTACGTTTCCTAGACGGCGGGTTACTGAGCCAAACTCCCACTTCTTTCCTGATACGGAGTAATTCCGAGCTTGTACTCTGCTCTCTAGTGCCAACTCCCTTACACTTGTATTGGCTCGTGGAGGGACCTTCGGAGGTGCACGTAGTTTGGCTACAAGTCTTGTTCGTACTTCTCTCCCTAACATCATCATGTAAGGTGTATCTCCAGTTATTACTGGCGTAGCTCTGAGGGTGCTCTTAACCCTACGGAGATTCTGTAATAGTCCGCCACTCTCCCCCTCTAATTTGTGCAGCGATTTTTTTATTGTTTGAACAAAACGTTCTGCTTGTCCATTTGTAGCCGGATGGTATGGAGCTATAGTTTTATGTACTATATGATTTTTGGTTAAAAATTGTTTAAATTCTTCTGAAACAAATTGTCTTCCATTGTCCGATACTAATGTATAAGGTATTCCAAACGTGTCGAATATTTCATCCAATTTTTGGATACAGAATGTGCTGGTTGTCGTTTTGGTTGGAATGATTTCTACCCACTTTGAAAATGAATCCACGACGATGAATAATTGATAACCCGATATAGGGCCTGCAAAATCAATGTGTATTCTTTGCCATGGTCCAGAAGGCTCTTCCCAGTGGTGTAGGTGGGCTTTCGGTGGCTCGTTTTGTTCTAATCGACAAGTTCGGCATGATTTCACTTTGTGTTCGATATCTTTATCAATATTCTTCCAATAAACATAACTGCGGGCGAGAAGTTTCATTTTTAATATACCAATATGTCCTGTATGAAGTTCGTCTAAAATTTGTTTCCTTAATTTGTAAGGAATCATTATCCTGGTTCCTTTTAAGATGCATTCATTTTGTATCGTTAGTTCGTTTTCTTTATATCCTGACTCTCTGAGTGAAACGCCTGATCGCAGTTTTTCTAACAAGCTTCGTAATTCCTGATCTTCACTTGTTTCTTTGGAGATTATTTCTGGAGAGATATTTAGCGAGTTTAGTTGGCATAGTTGAAAAATGTAATGTTGATCTATGTTATCATTGTTTATCTTTTCAACGGGAAAACGTGATAGAAAATCGGCATTGCAGTGTTTTATTGAGCTTCTGTATTCAATGTCGTAATCAAACCCAGAAAGAAAATGCGCGTAATGAAATAATCTCATTGTGCTTAAGGTCGGTAGGGTTCGGTGTGGGTGAAAAATTGATGTAAGAGGTTTATGGTCCGTGATTAAAATGAATTTTCTGCCATAACAGTAGTGGAAAAACTTTTTTAATCCCCAGAAGATTGCGGTTGCTTCTTTGTCAATTTGACTGTATTTCTTTTCACTGTTAGTCAAGGACCTTGATGCAAAGGCTATCGGTCGATCTGATCCATCTGGTAATCTATGGCTGAGAACAGCACCAAGGCCAGTCGGTGAGGCGTCTGTAGCCAGTATTAATGGTTTATTCTGATCGAAGTGTATTAGGACTCGTTCACTTGATAATTCTTTCTTTATGTTTTTGAGACTTACTTCGCAATTTGCTGACCAATTAAATTTTGTACCTTTCTTCAATAGCTCGTTTAATGGGTTCGTGATGGATGCGAGGTTGGGAATAAACTTATTGTAATAATTTGCCATACCTAGGAATGTTCGTAATTCATTAATGTTTGTTGGCCGTTGTGCATTTAAAATTGCTTTGATCTTGTCTTGGTTCTTATGTAATCCGTCTTTGTCTATGGTGTGTCCTAAGTAATTAATGCTTCGTTTGAAAAATTGGCATTTTTCTTTGTTAACTCGAAGGTTGCTATCCTGTAATTTTTCTAGGACTTGTCTTAACCTGTATAGTAATTGTTCTTCGGAGTAGCCTTGAATAATTATGTCATCGAAGAAGCATTTTACTCCTTCAAGGTCCTGTAGTAGTTGATCCATAAATTTTTGCCAAAGGCTTGGAGCTACTTTAACTCCGAACATTAGCCGGTTTACTCTAAAAGTACCTTTATGTGTACTTATAGTTTGTAATAAGGCACTTTCTTCGTCCATTACCATGTTCATATAGGCTTGGGTTATGTCCAAGGTGCAGAAAAATTGACCCCCACTCATTTCAGCTAAAATGTCTTCAATAATCGGTATTGGGTATTGCTCGTCTTTAATCATTTTATTTAAGGTGATTTTATAATCAGCACACAGTCTGATGCTACCGTTTGGTTTTACTATCGGTACGACAGGTGTACCCCATTCGGAGTGTTCAATTTTTGAAATAATTCCCTGTTTCTCAAGTCGGTCGATTTCATTGTCTACTTTGGTTCGTAATGCATATGGTATTCTGCGTGGTTTGATGAAGATTGGTTGGGCGTTTTCTTTGAGTGTCAGGTGGCCTCGTATGTTTGGAATTTCTCCTAGATTTGGGTTGAATACAGTTGTTTTGTATTTTTCAAGTAATTTTTCAAGTTCCTGTGATATATTTTTCTTTGTTTGGATACTTCTCATATCGGCGAGATTTATATTAAATTCTTTCATCCAGCTTCGACCTAAAATAGGATCTACATCCTTGTTAATTATGTATAATTTTCCATAAAATTTTTGATTTTTGTAATTGCATTTCACATAGATTACGCCCATGGGTCTGAAAATTTCGCCAGTGTAAGTTTTAAGTTTCATGTTGGTTTCGAATATTTTCTTGTTAATGTTCAGCTTTCTGTAGTCATGCAGTGATATTGTAGAAAGTGTCGCTCCGGTATCAAATTCCATGTTCACTTTTTTTCCTTCAATGTCTATGGTTATCATGTATTTGTCTGAAGTTTCACTCTTAATGAGGTTGATTTCTCCGATACTATCAGCACTTAGACTGCTTGTAGAGTTGTCCAGTAAGTTCGTTTCGTTACTTCTACGTTTTTGTAGGCAGACTCGAGCTAAGTGTCCTTCTTTTTGGCACTTACGGCACGTGCTTTTTATTGCACCGCAATCATTTGCTTTGTGATCATCCTTTCCGCAGCGGTAGCATTTGCCCTTAAGATCTCTAATAGAGGTAGGTGATTTGAAATTGTTCCTTGGCCCGATTGTTGGTCTGTTTTGCAATTTCGACACTTTGTTGATGCCAGTGTTGTCTTCCGACGATTTTAAAATAGATGAAGATATGTTTGAATTTTCATTCTTTCCCATTTCCATAGATGTTGCAATATGAATTAATTCTGTAAATGATATCGTTTCTCTTTGTTGTAAAATTTTTGTACGAATATCTCCATCTCTTAAACCTCTAATGAATTGTAATGACAAGAATTGATCAAGGGAGGGTTTCTTGCAATGTAAGCATTTAAAATCGCAATTTAGTGACAATCTCTTTAGTTCCGATGCGTAAATAGCAATTGTTTCGTCTGCATGTTGTAATCGTGATATAAAAATATGTTGAGACGCCCATATGCTTGGTTTTGGATCAATAAAATTGTCTAAAATATCTGTCAGTTCTTCAAATGTTTTGTTGATTGGGTCGTCTGGAGAGCATAGGTCGTGAATTCTTTCATGTATATCCGGAGGTAATGTACAGAGCAACGTGTATACTTTTGTTTTGGAGTCCGAAATGTTGTGAAGTAATAAATATACAGATAATCTTTTAATAAAATTCTTGAAAGTTTCTTTTTCTTGAAAGGGTTGAAAATTAAGTCTCGGCTGTGATTCGCGCTGGGAACAAGACGCGGCAGCCGCATGGTTGGTACTATTTGTTTCGGAAGTTTTGTAAGCATTCAATAATTGTGAAAATTTTGTACGTAACATAGTGTACATTTCTTCTATCTCATACCTGTATTGAATTTCCGTATCTATGTTTTCGTCTTCAGTTTCTATTTCAATTTGTGTCTGTAATTCCTGTAATCCTTGATACGTATTTTGTAGTGTACTTAGTCGTGTTTCTATTTCTTCGAAAGTGTATAATCTTTGTTCTTCTTGTAATGTATTGCTTGTTTTCGTTAGTACCCCACGTAGGGCAGCTCGTGCACGTTTTATTTTTTTCAATTCCAACGACATCGTCGCCAATTTGTTATGTATTAAATTAAAATACAAGTTAATATGTACATCTATTTATAATTTCTAATGACAGTGAAAATTTGTAAACAATCGTTGCTATGCGCTAGTTTTATCTATGACAGGTCTATTGATTGAGTAAAGTTGCATTGAAAAGAGTCCTTCTTGCGTGTGTTTGAATAAATAGGACCAGAGATTAACCAACCTAAGTAGGTATTTTGTAAGCACGGCCCGCTGGGCAAACGTATTTTACCGTCTTCAAGTAAATCCCAGAACTTGTCCGCGCCTATTAATAAATCCACCTTTTGCGGTTCATCAAAAAATGGATTCGCTAATTGTATGTTGTCTGGAATCCTAAACTGTGCGTTACGTTTAGGTATATTTAAATGTGTAGTTGTTGTAATGTGAGGCAACACAAAACATTGTAATTTTGTTGTATATGAACTAACGCGTGACTTTATATTAATGTCGCATATTTGTGTAGACTTAGTAATTGTATTGTCTACACCGCGTATTTCTTGAGTGGACTGTATCGATGGTATTTTTAATAATTCGCATAATGAGCGCGTAATTATGCACCGTTCGCTTCCCGAATCTAGTAGTGCGATCGCCTTGTGATAGGTACCTCGGTTGTCGGCAATATCTACTAACGCTGTCGATAGCAGAATCGGTTGCACACATGAGTATTGTGAACATAACACATTCGCACGCGCCGTGTTGGTGGGGCTGCTCTGTATAGTAGAAGGGGATGCGCGCGCGGCCACGACTGCCGTTGCATTTTCATATGCAGTAGTATGCGCCTCTGCGGAGTGTATGACGTCGTTGTGAATTAATGAGTTATGTTTCATGTCACATTTTCGGCAAGGTCCTATCCGACAATCGCGCACTACATGACCAGGTCTTAAGCAGTTTTTACATAGGTTGTTATCCTTAATTAATTTAAGCCTTTCGTTTAAAGATTTATTAAGAAATACTTGACACGCGTAAAGTGAATGATTGCAGTTACACAGTAAACATAGCCTCTTCGTATGCGTTCGCGTCGGCTTGTTACTAGCGGCTAAGTTACAGTGAACTTGGTAGTTGTTATGTACATTAGTGTTAGGTATTCTACTTTCAGAACCTTTGTTGGTGCTGTGTGACACGATAAGCGTTTCTAACATATCGGCCCTATCCTTGAGGAATGATAATAATACGCCGATTTTTACACTAGACTTGGAGTCAGCAGTTTGTTTATATATTGTGTTTTTATACTGCTCCCATTCGCGCTCTGTAGTCTTGTCGAGTTTAGTGACTATTATGTAGATAATTAGCGTATCCCACGCATCGACGGGTTCGCCTAACAGTTTCAAAGCACGTATATTTTTGAGAATAGTATCGATTAAATTGCGTAACATATCTGGTGACTCTTTAGTAAGCGGTTGTATTGTAAACAGCGCTTTTACATGATTATGCACCAACAATTTACTATTATTGAATCGATTTAATAAAAGTTCCCATGCTATTAGGTAACTATCAGAGGAAAATTCGAGTGAATCTATTACTAGGACTGCGCTGCCTTTTAAACATGATTTTAAGTAGTGGAACTTCTGTATGTTGCTTATATGAGTAGAATTATGCACAAGCGACAAAAACGTGTCTCTGAACTCGAGCCACCGTTCCCTTGAACCGTCAAAGGTAGGAACAGAGATCGTAGGTAATTTAATAGAATCGTTGTTACCCACATTCGAATAGGAATTAACCTCATCGCCCAGCATACATTCTGCTCGCGCCAAGGTGCTATAGTAGCTATCTTCAAACACATCCCGTTGTTTTAATTGTTCATTTAAATCACATTCAAGTACGGTCTCTTCTAACTGTGTTTGAAAATTATTAAATTCGGCAAATAGGCTAGTAGCACCCTGCATACGCAGTTTTAAATCGGCTCTGGCTTGCGTAGAAATGAACGTATCTTCAGATAACGAATCAATATAGGTTGAAAATCTAGTTAATCTACTTTTAACTATATCGCGTTTTTTTGTTAAATCGCGAATTAGCTGATTTGTTGCCTCAGCTGATACGGTTATTTTGAGAGGCGATTTAGATCTAGGCTTTTCGGTGTCAGTATTCATCTCGGTGGGTAGTGAAAGGTGGAGTACTCACAATTTGAAAGTGGCAGATGATGCTACGGTATATCACCTCTGCTGGACACGAACAAACGGGTAACTCACTGCGTCGCAGTCACTGGAATTGAGATGAATATGGGATTAATTAAAGCTCATGGGAGGTCTTGGTAAAACTAGTTGGCTGGCCGTACCAATGTGCGCGTAGTCTTCTTCTCTGTAGATCGACTCATCGGTGGTCCGGTTACTGGAGATCGCCTCGGATGGTAAGATCTTGAAGTCCGGTTGAAGTCAAGTTGAGAAGGTCCGATTATGTTTGCCTCTGATGGACCATTATATACGGCTTCAAAGGTCCAATTATTCGGCTCGGAAGGTCCAATTATGTCAATGCAGACACAGTAGATGTAAGGTCGCTGGTTTTGCTCGTAAGAAAAGTCTGGTTTACAGCTTCGCCAATAGTTTTAATTATTAAAAGGTGAACAAAGAGTGTTACAATGCGTGTCCTTTCGTATGAGTTTTTCGTATCTATCTGGGGTAAACGGAAGATTTGTTTCTCCCTGTAAAATTTATCTAAATAACGTTCCGTACCGCGACAAAAGCTGATATTGTAGACTGTTTTGTAGACGCAGACTGAGCAGGCGATATTTTGGATAGAAAATCAACTACAGGATTTGTTATATGATTATTTGGAAGTGTAATATTTTGGAAATCAAGAAAATAAAATAATATGTAAATCTTCTACTTTTGCGGAGTATATAGCATTATCAAAGGCAGTAACTGAGATAAAATTTGTACTTATGAATGATGTTTTTAATGTAAAAATTGATAAGCCTATAAACATTTTTGAGGATAATTCTGGAGCTTTACTAATGGCTAAATATGGAAACATGACTAAAAATTCAAAGCACATTGAAGTGCATTATCATTTTGTACATGAGAATTATATAAACAAAACTATAGATATTATTAAAGTAAATTCAGAAAATAATTTTGCAGACATATTTACAAAAGCGTTAAGTTTATTAAATTTAGAGAAATGTTAAATGTAAAGGAATGTTAAATGTGTTAAATATATTGTGTGTAATGGTTATGGTAAAGTTAGTTTTTATGTTATATTGAAATGTAGATTTCAGGAGGCGTGTTAATTGTATTAGTTATTCTGTGTAAGTAAATCTCCATTTCAATAAGCAATTGTCTATGAATGTAAATTTGTCTATGTGTATAAAATGTCGTGCGTGCTCGCTCTCATTAAAAAAAAGTATAAAGAAGAAAAGGTTATTTTATTAATACCGAATACGCTGTATCGATAGTTCGAAAGATGAATATTTCAATATCAGTACATTATAATTAACACTAGTCATGCGATTAATTTTGATATTTTGATTGGAGAGATTTGATCGATCAAGGCTTTTTAGTTTAATTATCTACTAGTGGATTAAATATTAGCCGTGACAAGTACATAAATGTATGTGAGGTTAGCTCCCATAAGTTGATTCTTTTAATATTGAATTAGAACCAGAATATAGGTCTCAACTTATTTCTATGTTAAAGGAATATTCAAATTTATTTATTGAAGGCTTCTCTACCACTAGAGCAAAGTCGGTTGATTTGATAGTTTGATTCTGTTTGAGAGAGATATTGTTAGCAGTAAAATAAACTATATAGTTACTATCTGCAAATATTATCAGACCTAGGTTCTCCCAGTTTGCTAGCCCTATTATTTTAGTTAAAAAGAAAGTCAATTCGGATAGACTATGTATGGATTACCGTGAATTGAATAGCAATATTGTTGCTGACAAATATCCATAGCCGTTGATTGACAACCATATACAAAGACCTATACAAGGCCATATACTCCAACGCGGGTAGTCCGCGACGTAGCGGGCTCCCCGGAGGAAGCCCGCACTCCAACGCGGGTAGTCCGCGACGTCGCGGGCTCCCCGGAGGAAAGCCCGCACTCCAACGCGGGTAGTCCGCGACGTCGCGGGCTCCCCGGAGGAAGCAAGCACTCCAATGCGGGTAGTCCGCGACGTCGCAGGATCCCCGCAGGAAACCCGCCTCCGAATGCGAGTAGCCCACGACGTCAGAGGCGAATACAAAGGAGGCAAACTCCATTTGAAAAAGCTACTGGCGAGTTCGTTCTGGTGGAGAATCGCAGATTGGAAATCGAATATCAGAGAGAAAGAGAATTAGAATTAAGAAGATTGCAATTGGAAACGAAAAAGGTAGAGTTAGAACATGAGAGAGAAAGAGAGCGAATACAATTGGAAACGAAAAAGGTACAAGTGGCAGAAAACCAAAATATAATTTTCAATCGCTTATTAGACTTTTTGGAAGGATATGACTTAGTGGCCAAGACTAAATAAAACTTGCACTAGGCGCTCTTTCCAAAATGTCAGCTAAGCGATTATATTATGGTTTGCTCCAATTGATCGATTCCAATTGCATTATTCGCTCTTCTTTCTCTCATGGTCTAATTCATCCAATTGGTCGATTCCAATTGCATTATTCGCTCTTCTGTCTCTCATGTTCTAATTCATCCAATTGGTCGATTCCAATTGCATTCGCTCTTTTGTCTCTCATATTCTAATTCATCCAATTAGTCGATTCCAATTGCATTCGCTCTTCTGTATCTCATTGTTCTAATGTTATCTCAAAAAGTACTGAATGGATTTTGATGCACTTTTCACTATGGATGGAAAAATGGATAAAAACCAAAAAATATATAATTTATTCAAATTTACTTAGGTATAATTACATTTATTGAGAACGAAGTTATTAAGGTTATTAAAAAAGGTTTATTGTTTTTGTCATTTCAGTTTTTTTTTGGCGGTTTAATTTTTTTGTTAAAAAGTTTTTAAAAGCTGTAAAGGCTATAATCTACTAATTACTACAATAATTTAACAAACAGCTTAATGTAATAATTTAATTATTAGTACAT
Source organism: Synanthedon vespiformis (assembly GCA_918317495.1). Taxonomy (NCBI): domain Eukaryota; kingdom Metazoa; phylum Arthropoda; class Insecta; order Lepidoptera; family Sesiidae; genus Synanthedon; species Synanthedon vespiformis. The sequence continues at coordinate 1,651,963 of OU906964.1, forward strand.
CATGACAATAAGCACAGATTAATAATCATGTAAACCAATTATAGAAAAAACATCACCAACAATAAACCAAACCTAGAGCAAAGGTGAATACATATTAACAAAACATATTATAAAACAAAGTTACTTAACATAGACAAATTGAAGAGTTAAATTTTTAAACATGTTAACAAATATACATACTAATATTATAAAGAGAGATTTGTATTTTTGTTTATAATGAATAAATTCAAAAACTATTAGAAAAATTGTTTCACCTATAGAAAGCTACATCATCAGTGATCATAACATAACATAGGCTATTATGTTATTGATTTTTGTAACAAATTTGTATATATTTCAACAATGTGATATTAGATAGATAAGTAAGATAGGCTAGTATTCATTAAGTAGTTATACAATGTAAGTCAAAAATGTACATACTGCGTTAGAAATAATAAGAAAAGGTTCACACCGTTTTGTAATATTTATTGTTTTCCTGTATTAAGTTCTTAGCATACAATAAATTGTATGTATTTAATTTGCTTTTAATTCTTAGAAATACATAATTCCTTTACTTTTTTTTTAACATTTTGTAACTACTGGTTTTTTTACTATTTACTTTATGCTGAAAATTTTTACATTTTTAATTTTAATAAAATATACAAACATATTTAATGACATTCAGCAATTAAAATAGGTATGTCCAAAAAACCCTTATAATAAAAATATAACTACCATTTTTTCTGAAAAAAAAAACCCAAGATGACGATTTTGAGAAGAAACCCTGAAAGAAACCATTGTTTTTGTCATTTTTCCAAATAATAAATTTGAGTCGCATGTCAATAGAAACAATCAATGAAATGCCGGAATCGCTGTTTATTCAGCAATTCCGTTTTTTTTTTTTTTTGTTTTTCTCGTTTCTTAATTTTAGCTTCGCCACTATAATTTGCGGCGCTTGAGAACAAAAATTATGTAGTTTAACTAAAAAGATATTATAATTACAGGTCTGCCTATATGCCCTATCTCCCACGAGAAAGGTAGATAGGGTCATAAGGGCTTTCTATATGGAAATAATTATTTTTATAGACATACATAGACTATCATACACAAAATATACATATAAACATATTTTCATTAATTAATTATAGACAATAGTTCTTTAAGTTGACATCACACAATATAATTAGATCGTTCCTAAACTATAGTTTCGAACCGTTCCTTCCGGCGACAGATTGAACGATTCTGTCAGCGAACCGGAGGAAACGGGTCCGGGTGTCCTTGTGACCTAACACCATAGGAAGAGAGTCCAGATCCAACCTTATGTCCAGGTCCATTTCAGTATTGTATCTAAGGAGGGAGAAAATTGGACAATCGAGAAGTACATGGAGTGCTGTTTCCTCTGTTACCCCGTCACATAGACAGGCCGGATCGTCTACGAGGGAAAACCTGTGTAGGTAGGACCTGAACCCTCCGTGTCCTGTGAACAGCTGTGCCCTTAGGTTTGCAGCCAATCCCAGTGCCCGAACGGTTTTGTAGGCGTCTGCAACCGTGGGGAAAAATGCCTTTGTAGTAGCAGCAGTTTCTGTTTCCGTGTATCGTTTCTGCCAAGCCTCAATCGTGGAGTCCCTGATGAGGCGCTTCGCCTTGGACAACGGGAACCTGTCGTAGCACGAAGCCCCGCTGCTGTGAAGCGCGGCTTCCTTGGCCAGTTCGTCAGCTCGTTCGTTTCCTTTGAGTCCATTGTGAGCTTTGATCCAATAAAGCTTTGTGTCACATCCTTTTCCCTTAAGCTCACGTAGATATTTTCTGATGTCGAGGACAATCGGGTTTAAAGATGTACCCGAGCAAATAGCTTCTAGAGATGATCTGGAGTCTGAGATTATGTCTATTTTTGGATGTGAACAAAATGTAATTAGTGCTTCTCTTATAGCTATCAGCTTCGCCTGGTAAACCGAACAATAGTTTGGAAGATTGATATTTATGGCTCGTATTTCCCTATCTTCTTTCCAAGCTGAGACAGCAGCACCTACTCTCCTTTGGATTTTACTGCCATCAGTATATAATTTTGCTGAGTCGCTTGACATTAAAGATAGGTCCTGTTGTCGTTCTATTATATCATAGTTTAAGACTTCAACTGTTGCTGGGTGTCCCAAATCAATTAGTGCACCCTTTCTTTGGAGCAATCCGTTCGGAAGCTCAGCTAGGAGATGGCCTTTCTTAGCATAATAAAGTTTTTGCGATTCAGTAGCCCTGAGGTCCAATGGAATGATTCCAGCCAACAGGGCAGCAGCGTTGCTAGACACTGTGCGATGCGCTTTGGCTATTTTAATGGTGAACATTCTAGTCAGTCGGTTCAGAGCTTTGATCGCATATTTTTTGTTTACTATGTCAGCCCAGACATTAGCACCATACAAAATCAGTGGCTCGACAGCTGCTATATATATTGTTCTCAAGATTTCTGAGTTCAGTCCCCACTGTGCTCTAGCAGCTCTGGCCATGAGTTTATGTAGGGCGGTGGCTCTTTTTGTTACTGCGTCAAGGTGAGATCTAAAGTTTAATAGTCGATCTATTGTTAGGCCTAATATTTTGATGGAGTTACTGGGAGGGACCAAAACGTTTTCGAAAAATATTCTGGGTTGAGTATACTTAAGTTTTTTGGTAGCTATCAACAGCTGAGTTTTATTAGCTGCAAATTTTAACTTATTTAAGGCTCCCCAGCGTGCCACTGTATCAAGGGCCCTATTTAGTTTAACTGCGACCTCCTCACCGGTCTTCCCGGCAGCGACCAGCATCAGATCATCAGCAAATGCCTGTATATGAACTTCCGGTTTTGATTTCATATCTTCCAGCAGCGGATCGACTATTAAATTCCAGAAAATTGGTCCGCACACAGAGCCTTGTATACATCCTCTGGTAGTTTGTCCATGGAAAGTCGAACCCGCGTAAGTAATTTGGTATCTCCTCTCAGTAAGGTAATTTGCCACTAATCCAAACAATGCTCGGTCCACCTCTTTTGAAGTTAGTTGTTTAATTATCGCCGGCCACCAGGCTCCATCAAAGGCTCCCTGGATATCTAGAGACACCACAGCAGCTATTTCTTTATTACTGACTGCTTTTCTAATTCTTTGATAAGAAGCGCGTCGTCTGTGCCTTTTTGAGGTGTGAAGCCATACTGCTGATCGTTCAACTTTCCTTCAGAGAGAAGCTGCCAAACGATCCTTGTGGTGATGATTCTTTCAAAGATCTTGCCAAGAACAGGCAACAGGCCAATTGGTCTGTATGCCTTTGGTGTTGCGTAATCGTCACGGTTGGGTTTGGGAATGACCTTAATAACTGCTTCTTTCCAAACTTCCGGGAAGTAAGCATTTTTGAGACAACTGTTGAAAATATACAGCAGTATCTTTGGTGCAGTCCGGAAAGCCCTGTGGCAGATATCAGAGGTGAGACCGTCCTTGCCAGGGGTCTTCTTGGGGCTCATTTTTTTAAAGGCGAGATTAACCTCTGTCTCTGTAAATTCCACTATATGGAGGTTGCCCTCTGCTCTGATAATAAGATCCAAGCCCCTGGCTGCCGACCTGATACCTGTTTGCTGCTCGTTATCCTCATCTTCTGGATCCATCGGAAAAAAATTGGTCGCCAACAGTTTTACCGATTCAGCTTGGTCCAATGTTGATCCATGGCGATCCCGCAGCAAAACATCCGGTGGCCTGGACGTGTTGCTCTTCAATATCTTATACGAGCTAACCCATACGTCTTTTCCTCGCTGACCACTACAAAACTGCTTCCAGCTCAAGGTGACGGCGGTCTCAATCTGAGTTTTGTAATTGGTTTTGGCTTTAATATACTCCAATATAAGAGCCTCCCTGCGTGTTGGGTTAGCCTGTTGGATGCGGCGTCTGATCCGGGTAATTTCTATTTTTTGTTGATTAAGATCGTCAGTCCACCAAGGCGGTTTACCCGGTCTGACCTTGCGAGCCGTCCCAGCAATGGATCTGTCGCTGGCTTCTACTATTGTTGCAGTGTATTGTCTGGCTATACATTCCAAGCGATCGGTACTACTTATTGAATTAATGTCTTTTTAGGATACGCTCAGTCTTAAAAAGGTGTACCCAGCATGAGCAACACTCCAAGTTCAACGGGCTCGCAAGCCTCACAACAACCACCACTACCTCCACAGTTGCAGAAGAAGAAGAAGCCTTTTCCCCGGCCCAAGCAAAATATCCCAAAGACGGGACCGCCTCAACCAAAGCACTTATCAACATCAACAACCACATTATCGAATGATCCGCTATGGTGGACGCCTTTGCGTTGGATGGTGAGACGGGCTTAACTAATTCCCAAGCCGCTAAGGAGTTCGAACCGGACGCTGCCGGTTTCATGGACTTAGTTGAACAGGAGTATAAAGCAATCGCAGACGTTGATAAGGCTTACGCCAAATCAGTAACTCCAGCCTCCCACGCCTATTACCACGTTGTCTTATACTGGTATAAGCTGGCGCTCTTGCGTCAGAAACATGGCACGGCATCCGCCGCTCAGGACAGGCTCGTTCACTTTGTGAACGGTTATTCGTCAGCGTTGTCAGGAGCAGCAACGTACTTAGCTGGACTCGGTGACTATGAGGACCAAACAGGAGTAAAACATTTACTTCACTCCATTGAACCTAACAATCAGGGTCATTTTGGTCGAGCCACCGCAGAAACTCACAGCAGCTACGAGCTGTACCCTGCACCCGCCATCGCGCTTCAGCGCGTCTTAGAAGATGTCCGAAAGTCCCAGCAACGTCAATATGAGGATGGATGGATGATTCAAGCCGTGCGACCGCTCCCCCCTCAGGGTGAGGAGCCCGAGCCGGACGAGATCCAGATCGGTGCTAACGCGCGTCAAGCGGAAAGAAGGAGAGACGAACTCAATGATGCAGCCGAAGAAGAGGAGGAGATAGAAGCTGTTGAGGACGTCGAAGAAGAGGAGGAGCCGCCACGACCACGAGAAGTAGCGCCAACAGTCAACCTTTTGGGTTGGCGACCCGCAGCGGTACTTGGACAACAGCACATTGTTGGCCTGCATGATGCGTTTGACGGTCATTTTAACAACTACGGTGACCTTCATATCATCAATGGTACCTATGCCCTTAGCCGAGAGTTATTCGAAAGCAATTCCGGTTAAATAAAGTGACTTTTCAAGCTCTTTGCCTGGAATTAAAACAGAAAACTAGGTTAAGAGGAACCAAAGAAATTTCTTTAGAATCTCTTTTAAAAAAAATAATGGCTTTTCAACTCAACCAGCGCGCTTTTTGCAGGTATTATTCACTTTAATAATAAGTTCCAATAATGATGTTATCATTTATCAATAACATTTCAATAATAACATAATTATGATAATAAAGTTACGATGATGATGAATGAATGATTAAAATTCAATTGTAAAAATGTATCTTATTCTTTCGTTTTAATTATTTTACTTAGGTAACAATGCTGTTCCTGGATGTTTGGACATATCACCTGCAACGAGAGCATTTTAGAACGACTAGTGATGCAGTGGAATTGGAATAAGGCTCTTGATCTTCTGTTTCTTATCAAAGCCATAAAATACAGAGGACTAACGAGCAAAATAAGCAACAAATACCAATCATTTGAACATTTGGTGAATGACGCCCTTTCCTGTTATAAAACCTGTGTTCTTCTTCACTGGGCTTCATCATAACTATATGTGCAGTCTATGCAGCCTATTACCCCTGGCAGCCTAAATCTTCTTTGGAACCTTGGTAACAAAGAATTATTGTTTTAGATCAACATTTAAATGTGTACTAATTCAAATGTGTACAAGATATTATAATTTGATAACTCACTTTTGTTGAATCTGCAGTCTGTCTTGTCTAGATCTTGGAAACACAATCCATCTTGCCATAATTGCATTACTGTTGAGGGCATCCACTACTTGCCTGATGCAACGACTAGTAGTACGCTGGGCAAGATGTTGGGTAATACCAACAATTCGTTGGTAAAAACCCGTGGCTAGGAAACTTAAAGTGCATAATACCTGCAAAAACCGCACTGGTTGAGTTGAAAGGCCATTTTTTTTTTATTTGCAATAGGTAGATGATCTAGCACTCTCTTACCTTAACTTCTAAAGAAATCTCTTTAGTTCCTCTTAACTTAGTTTTCTGTTTCAATTCCAGACAAAGAGCTTCAAAGGTCACTTTATTTAACCGGAATTGCTGAATAAACGTAGATTCCGGCATTTCATTGATTGTTTTTATTGACATGCGACTCAAATCCCTATTTTGTCGCCTAAGCCACATTTCCTCATTGTGGGCACTCTTCAGAATACATATTAATAGAATTAATGCAAAATATAAACTATAAAAGTAACACGAGCACGATTTCCAAATTTTGAACAATACTATTTGACAATAGCCCGCCGATCAGCTGACTCTAAATTCGCCATGTTTTTCTACAATCTACATTCTACATTCGTTAACTACAGCTATTTGGTTCTCGCTCAGACAAACGTTCAAATACGTCAACAACACTGCCCTCGTAGTCGTTAAAGTTGATCTTGGCTACCAAATTTTATTCATTTCGATGCGACTATTACAACAACCAATCACCGGGCTTTATTTTTTATCGCTGTCTACCGTCGTCAAGGGAGCGATGGAATTAATGTGCTCATGGCTAAGGGCCCAGAAATTACAGATATCTCAGAAATTGAATATTTAGAAGGAGGGACGGTGACAAAAGAGAATTTAGTCGAAGGTTGGAAACGTGGCCAGATAATATTAAAGGAGTTTGTGAAGATGTTCACCACTCAGTATTTAACCAGTCTGAGAGAGAGAAAGAGTACGCATAAACAGTCGAGAATAACAGTAGATAGAGTGCCTAAACTGGGTGAGACAGTACAAATTAAAGGAGACCATAACAGATCATTTTGGAAAATTGGAAAGATTTCAGAGATCGTCAAGGGTTCTGACGGACAAGTGAGAGTGGCAAGGGTTACTTTGCCATCGGGAGATAAGTTAACGAGGTCAATCTCTCAACTTTACCCGTTAGAAGTAGAGACCGAACAAAATGAGCAAGAAGAATCAGACCAAACTCAAGCAGCTGATTCCAACAAACAATGCGATCAGATAGGCCTTGATGAGGCAAAAAACAATGAGACGATTTCAGCCCCATTGCAAAACAAACAGGCTCCATCGCTTGACTTACCTGATCATGACGACAGCAATCTATCAAATAGAGACCAGGAACAGAACGCGACAGCCAGATCAAAGAGAGAAGCAGCGCAGCGGGCTAGAGAAAAAGTAAAATTGTAGACCAGTCAACTATTACAAGTGATTCTATAATTTATTCATTGGCATATTTAGTAATAACATTGAGTATCATCCAAATTAGAAGTTTTTTTTTGATTAAACAAATTTTTGAAAATTGGTTGTTTTCTTTTGAATTAAATTAGATACAGCAGAGTTCATAATTTGGCCGGGAGTGTCGCGTATTACCTACGCGATAAGATTCAAATTCGAGTGTGTGAGAATTGAAGGTGGGTAAGTTTGCAATGTTTACCTACGCGATAAAGAATCGAATTTGTAAGTGTCGATTTGAAGTGTAGGTAGGTTATAATGTATTATTAAAAGAGGAGAAGAGCCGTCGCAATTTCTTCGAACTTGACTTCACTTTGCTTAACGCGGTCGAACCGGACGGAAGTATAACTTTATTAGTGAGTGTTGGACCAAATTTGGTAAGTGATTTAGATGTTATTTGATTTCATTTCGTGTCCCTATTCATTAATGTATTTTATCACCAGTGTTTTAATAGTATAAAGCTATGTGTAATGTTCGCTGCGGCGGTCTAAAAACAGAGCTTTAGAATAGAACCGATAGAAAGGGGAACAGTCGTTATTGTTGCTTAACAGTATCAGTATCAGAAATCAGAACAGGTTGAGAGGACAGGGAGGGCTGTAAGGGGAGGTTGGCAGCAGAAATCAGATATCAGTTGATGGCAAAGCAGTACTACCAGTAAATTAGTTTAGCATACCAGTGAATCAATTAGTAGATACGTGTACATGATATATACCGGCAGATACCTATTATTAGCAATTCGCTACTGCTTGATCAACACGTCCATTGCCGAGCCAATTTGCTGCAAATACAAAATTTAGTTCGTACATTATTGTAAGGCACCACGCGACATCGCGTTATGTGGCAATCAACGTGTTTAACTGTTTCCCATGAATAAAGCAGTTTGCGACAGGTATAAAGTTGTTTAAAGTTTGTACAAATCCTGGATATACTATAAAAATACAGGTATACAGCGGGAAAAATCTTGATACTGAGAAAAATACCCCAACAAAGATAGTATTATCCCTATGTCACGAACTCTTAAATAAAGGCCACACCATTGCTACTGATAATTGGTACACAAGCATAGATCTAGCAAACGAATTACTTAAAAACAATACACATTTTCTGGAGACTGTCAGAAAAAACAGACGAAACTTGCCTAAATTGGTTTAATGCGGTCAACTCCGAATTAAACCCTGAAATTTTGGAAATACTAGGTGATGAACCTACGACAGAAAAATTGTTTAGAGAAAATTTACACAAAGATATTGCTTCTCGATGGAAACGCATCTTACTTAATTAGGCTAGCCAAAGAAATGAAATCTGATTTATTGAAATCTTATTTACCTGCAGAAAATTGTCCTAATATGCAAGGACCGAAATTAAATTGGAGATAAAGGCCGCCCTTACTGAAATGGCCTATAAGAAGGATATGGTGAGTGAGAATAAACAAAAACAATTATACTTCGTCGCTTCATTCGAAGATATAATTAACCATGTAGTCCTTTAAACTTACAAGGCAACTTCGCACGCTTTTAGAGATTAAAAAGTAAATAATTTGAATCGATGAAAGAGACAGGTATACACCCGCCCCGCTCCCCGCTTACGTAGCGGCCCAATCCTATCGTCATTCTTTTTTCGTGCGAGGCAACGAGAACACGCGCTCTTACAACATAAGTACGTTACTTGTAATTATCATGGGGAAAAGAACGGCGCAAGAAAAGATTGAACATTATAAAAATAAATTAAGAAAGTTGGAACATAAACAGTATTGTAAATACAAACGATTAGTAATTTCATCTTCTACGGAAGGTGACAAAGACTATGGTAAGTGTATTTTATAATCTACCCACAAAAAAAAAGAAGTAATGTGTGAATTTTAGACTAATAGCCTAGAGTCGATTGCGAACGTGGCTAGTCTGGAGGTTAACACGAGAACAATAATTCTCGTTAAACATGGGATTCAATTAGAATAGAATAGAAAGGACATTATAACAACATACATAGATAACATATAGAAAGACAAGCACAAACGTCCCCCGCGACAAACCGGCTCCAACTCAGCATAATGCGTTTGTAAAAACCTGCGCTGGTCTTCCGTTGAACGTGTGTATGGAGAAATGACTAAAAAAAAATTTTAACAGAACTGTATGACCTGGTACTTAGTATATTTCCTTTTCGTTTAAGGAGACGATGTATCGCCGTACCTGCCAGCGATACCCGAGACCGAATCAGTGGTCACGACACCCGAGGCCGCCGTACCGGCAGATGAGCTAAGGCTGAAATAGCCCCAGTTATGGAGACAGAGGCACTCAGGGCAGTATCGCCAGCCTTGTCACCGCAGTTCATGAACTTTTGTCATGATCATGTCAAGTTAGATCCAGAACTTTTGTCTGCGCTTGGCGACGCTACGGACGACAGTCCCAAATTCGGTGAGAATATTCACACCAACTTATCCCAACGCTGGCTGCCGATACTTAGGAAAGATTTAGCGAAAGAAATCAAAGAAAAGCTATTTAAGGACTATCTCGTGCCAGATAATTGCGCACTTCTCCAAGCACCAAAATTGAATGTGGAGATTGCCGCGGAAGTCGCGGGTGGTGCGCGTATTCGTGATAAGAAAATAGAGATGGCACAGCAACAACTAGGAGTTGGTATATCTGCCGTAAATAAAGCTATGACTCGGCAGTGATAATAAAGTACAGGCTATAAAATTCTTAAGTGGTGTTACTGTCAGACCTCCACTTTACCGAAACTCAGGCGCGAATAAAACTGTTATCACCTGGTTTAGCAAAGCCATTCCTTAACCGATGTGATGAGAGCAGCCGGCCAGGGCAAGCCCCGTGCCCCAATGCACCAGTAGCACAGTTACATGCCGGTCGTATGCATTTCTTTTATAACTGTTGGATTAACATAACATAACGTACGGTACTCGACTGGGTAAAAAACGGCATAGTTATTCCATTTTCAAAGCGGGTTACTCAAACATTAATCCCACAAAACAGATTTTCAATTTCTGAAGAGGCGGACATGCTAACCGAGTAACCGCTGTACAAAATTTAATCGATTTGGGTGCAGTAATTCCATGTTTGCCTGTAGAAGATCAGTACATTTTTACTGTATTTTAGGGCCAAAGTCAAACCGCGGTAAGCGCTTTATTTTAAATTTAAAACAACTTAATAAGTTCATTGAAAAATCTCACTTTAATATGGACGATTATAGAACGCAAAATTTGATACAAATTCTTTGATCCATTTCTTTTAACAAACGAAAATCGCCGAGCTCATAAAAACACGCCTAACTTTAGCAGCTTCCAGAGACAAAGTAAGCAATTAATAATAATTCAAAGCAATAATTCAAGATCATACCGCTCATCTTCTTGAGCAGATTCATCTTTGAGAGAATTTTTGGTGTTGGACCTACTGGTACAGAGTTGTTGTTCAATGTGTTGCTTCCATTTTAGCAATGACAAGGAATCAATTTTTTTCTCATCAGCTATTGCGTACCGATTCACGGGGAAAATTCCGTTTTTTTTAAACCCATTTTGTATATTCCAAATTTCCGTAATAATACGTGCAAACTCTGCTTTGAGCAATTTCATTCCGACGTGCAATCGCTGCCATTTGACAAGGGCATTTTCCCACTGTCTTTCATCGGTTTCATCGTGCTATAAGATGTGTGATGAATGTGGGGGTAATTTTAGTATTCAGATTTAATGTGACCACATTTATGACAATAGTTACATACTAATTTCTTAAAGTCTCTATTATTATAATTTGACGACACTAAGACGGAATCACCACCACAATTGTCATTTGAATTCACTCTAGCAGAATCACGATAGACTTCTTTTAATAAGGCAGTAACCACTACTTCTGAAGAAAACTCTGCATAGGTGTGTTCAAGTGCCATAACGAGTGGATCAAATCTTACTGGTAATCCACAAAGCAATATAATTGCTAGCAAATTGTCATCAATTACATATTTAATATTTTGTAACTCTCGCTTAGTTGTCATTATTTCGTTTATATACATTAATTAATTAATTAATTTCGTTAAAAGCTAATTTTCGAACTAGACCACTGTCAGTATATGCATTCTTTAAATTATGCCATGCCTGAATAGAAAACGTCCCTACAATAATGACACTATTTCTGACAGCGCGAAAAAAAACTCTCCTCCCTCGGCCTCGATTCAAGACAGTTACCAGGTTCCTGAATTCGACAAAAATGTCAAATTAAGATATGGACAGGAGGATAGTGGCCCCTTTGTCGTCCACATCAATAAAGATGAGGTCGACAACCCCTCAAGCAGCAGTCCCATTAAAGCCATCAAGTTTGGGCAACTGCTACACAGCTGCAAAGTTCCCGGGATCTGCAAAGGAGCGATTAAGCCCATTGGAAGATCAAAATTTGAACTCTCCTTTAACAATTTTACATCTGCCAATGAATTTTTAAACTCTGACTTTGCCAAAGAAAATAGTTTTGCGGCATTCATTCCTTCTTTCCACGTTACACGCACTGGAGTGGCTAAACCAGTACCACTGGATTGGTCACTTCAAGAACTTATAGAAAATCTATCCCTCCCCCCGGTTGTGGGCCGGTTATTAAGGCTAGGCTAGGTTAATAAGACTATTAAAAGGACTACAACTGATGGGGTCAGGACATGGTCTCCGTCTACTACAGTCGTTCTGAATTTCAAGGGTCAAGTTCTTCCTGAAAAAGTATATTGCTTTTACACTTCCATCCCCGTCTCCCTCTACCATCTCCCCACTATTCAGTGCAGAAACTGTTGTAGATTTGGGTATGCTGCAGTTAAGTGCAGGTCTGTAGCTAGATGCTACAAGTGCACGCAGGCCCTCTTGTATAGTCTCAGAAAATAACTCTTTGTCTTGCACTGTAATGGTAACCACACCTCCACATACACTCAGTGCCCAGAACACTTACGCCAAAAATCAATTAAGATTGTCATTCATGTCTGAAGAGAATATCTCGTACTCTGAAGAGGCATCCCTCCGATTCCGCATATCAAGGACCTCTTACGCTAATGTCTCAGCTACCCCATCTTCATCACAATCCCCAACATCTGGAAACCTCACACCCCACGTTCCTGTACCCCTCCAATACCATATCTTATAAAAAAAAGTCCCTCGTCCCAAATATTCCTTTTCCAAAACCTATAATAGACAATCTCACAATGAAATTAACAAAAATCCCCAAAACTCAACTTCCCAATGGGTGTGCTCTGACCACCTCCCAGGCCCATTCTGAAATCTCTTCAAATGACAACCTTATTGAAGTCCTTATTTCATTGCTAGTCAACCTTCTGTCTAAATTCAGTGATTCCCTGCCTCAAAATACCATCCAAATTATTCAACCCCTGCTCTCTCTCCTTAATTCTTAATATGGATCTAGTTCTATCTAGTTCTAGTACAATTCCATTGTAGGAATATTCGCACAGATAAACCTGACCTTCTCCCTCCTTGACTCACATAACCCTATTATCGACTCCAGCGGCATACGGCAGAATCGGTTTTCGGCAGAGTCTTGATTGGACAGATTCGGCTTTGGCCAGAATCGTTTTACGGCAGAAGTACAGTTCCACAAAATATGAAATAATGTCTGGGTTTAAGTATATGATAATGGGTAGGTTCATTTTATTAATGTATATCTATACTACACCACTTAGGTACTGAAGTGTAAGTGCATGAGACCTCTTTTGTCTATCATCGATAATGACCTCTTCTTATCAATGACATAAAATAATACGGCTGTCATTGCTTCATAATTGCCAATTTGACTGTGTACGATTGATCTTCTGTGCAATATAATAAACTAAAATGGATTTAGCTGGCTCGTGTAACAGTCAAGATTTGAAATTTATTAAGAGCAAGAGAGGTAAGCCAGTACTCCTTCATGCTGGTCATCGATATAATTTCATCATGAAAAACCAGTCCGGCACAACAAACTGGCGTTGTTTCAATAAAAGTGAGTGCGTGTTGCACTAGCTTCCCAAAACCAAATTTTGAGAGGCGAAACATTCTTGTATTCCTGACGCAATTCGTAACAAAGTTGATGAAATTATGGATGAGTGCAAAAAACAGGTTTTTCAGTAAATGGCCTCCACGTTCTTCACCAAAACATAGCTGGTCTCCTCAATAAAACAGACTTTCTTATTATAAATCTACAAGAACTTACGGATTGTGGTAAAAGTATTGATGTATTATGTCTTACAGAACATTTTATACAGGTCGGATATGAAGCACTTTGCAGCATACCTAGTTATACTATGGCTGCCTGTTATAGTCGCAATAATGTTAAAAGAGGTGGAGCATGTATATTTATAAAGAGGCACTACCCTTATAAAGAACTTACACAAATTAGAAAGTTTTCTATTTCAGCCATATTTGAATGCTGTGGAATAGAACTTCTTGATTACAAAATAATAGTTATATGCATTTACAGAGTCCCAAAATCAACAAATATAAACATTTTCCTTGAAAAACTTGAGCAACTTTTAACTTATTTACAGAATATAAAAAAGAAGAATGTTGTCATCGCAGGAGACTTTAATATAGATATTCTTAAAAATAATAACACTACATCTGAGCTCCAATGTCTTTTGCTCAGTTTTGGTCTCAAACTTGAAATAAAACAACCAACAAGATTAGAAAGTAATACCTGTATAGATAATTTTATTCATGACCTAAACAGATGTAAGTCTGAAGTAATAGATCTAGCAATGTCTGATCATACTGCGCAAATATTGAATATTCCAGTTGAACCAATTAACTTAAGTAATTTTTGGCGTTTTAGAAAAAGGGATTTTTGTAAAGAAAATTTAGCAAAGTTCTATAAATATATTAAAGACTGGAATTTTTCAGAAATGTATACTACGGATGATCCAAATATGGCTTATGATATATTTATCGATAATTATAAATTGCTGTATGAACTTTGTTTTCCATTCAAGCTAGTAACAATGAGAATAAATTATAAAATTAAATGGTTATCAAAAGGCTTGAAATTGTGTAGTAAGAAAAAAAGGAAATTGTTAGAAGTTTATCGAAGAAGCCCGAATGAGACAAATAAAAATAAATATACAACTTATTCATCATTATTTAAAAAGATTATTAGGTTAACTAAAAAGTCACAAAACAATTACGCTATCATAAATGCTCAAAATAAAAATAAAACAGCCTGGAAAATTATTAACAGAATGAAACTAGATCGACCAAGGGAAACTATTAAAGAAATTAGTCAGGAAAACAAAGTTATATCTGATCCTGTAATGATGACTAATATTTTCAATAATTATTTTATAGATAAAATTAAACCATTTACAAGTACAAAACCATCAACATTTAACTCAACCTTAAAAAATAACTCTATGTTTATGAATCCTTGTACGCCAATAGATATAAAAAACATAGTCAAGTCACTAAAAAACACAAATAGTGTTGGCTGTGATGGCATTGTTACAAAAGTTGTAAAATATACGATAAACAACATTGCGGACCATCTTAGCCATATTATAAATCTCTGTATTAGTGAAGGACTTTATCCCGAAAAATTAAAGAAAGCAATTATAACACCAATATATAAAAATAAAGGGGACAGAAACCTTTTAATAAATTATAGACCTATAGCGCGGCTCTCAGTTTTCTCAAAAATATTTGAAAAATACATATATAAAGAAATAAGTAACTATATGGAAAAATATAATATTTTAACCAGTGAACAATACGGATACAGGAAAAATAAATCAATAAATGGGGCACTCTTTAAAATCTTAGATTTAATTACGACAAATGTAGACACAAAATCTCCTATATGTGCTGTGTACATGGATATGACACAAGCATTCGACCATGTAGATCATAAAATTATTCTTAAAAAACTCGAAGGCTATGGAATAAGAGGCAACATACTAAATTTAATGAAATCGTACCTATGCAATAGAAAACAAATTACAGAGATTACTCGAGTAAACAAAGAAAATAAAACACAAGAAATATTTTTATCTAGTGAACGTACTCTGATTTATGGTGTCCCACAAGGCAGTGTTTTAGGACCACTACTGTTTTTAGCTTACATAAATGATCTACCAAGAGCAGTTGATCATCCCATGTGTCTTTTTGCCGATGATAGCACCATGGTAATAAAATGTAAAGACAAAGATACTTACAGTAATGACATTAGTATTGCTTTGACAAGGATTATAGATTGGTTGAAAAATAATAATTTGAGAATAAATTTACTGAAAACAAATGTCATGCACTTCAGTCAAAGGGTACCTGCCATACCATACCAAGAAATATATTACGAAGACCAAACCATAAAAGAAATTTATACAACGAAATTTTTAGGGTTAGAAATTGATAATAGATTAAATTGGAAATGTCATATTGAAAGTGTCAGAAAACGTTTAAGCAAACAAGCATATGCCCTCTATGAATTAAGTAACACTTTAAGCATAGATGCACTCTTATTAGCATATTACGGACTCGTTGAATCTGTGTTAAGGTATGGGCTTCTATTCTGGGGTAACTCGACAGACAGAAATTTGGTTTTTAAGGCACAAAAGAGGTGTATTAGAGCCATGTTTAAATTAAAAGTTATAGATAGTTGTATGCCCTTCTTTAAAAAGTATAAAATTCTTACACTTCCATCCCTGTTTATATATGAGGTCGTTGTATATGTTAAAGCCAACCCCAACCTATTTAAGAGAGTCTCTGATAACAGTAAAAGAGCACAAAGAGATCCCGATAGATTATGCATTCGAAAAGCACACACAGCCCTGATGCACAAAAGTGTTTTTTGTCAAGCACCAGTTATATTTAATAAAATTCCAAACACGATTAAAGAACTTAATATCAATTTATTCAAAAAGAAAATGAAGAAATTACTTGTAGACAAGTGTTATTATAGTATAAAAGATTATTTGTCTGATAATTCATTGTAATATTAATTTATTAAGAAATATTAATTAGCTTACTCTTTTATGTAGTGTAAAAAATTTAAAATATTTGCACACCCTGGAAGGGTAGAATGTAGCGAGAAACATCTATTTGTAAGAAGACCATTTGTATGTAACCTATATTCAGCAAATAAATTATTATTATTATTATTATTATTATTATTATTATGCGTAAATTTGGATCCTATACCTAAAGTGTTTGAAGACTTCATGCACAACACTGAACACAATTTGCATGTTGAAAATATACCTACATACGAGTCAAAAAAGAACATGCTAAATAACGCAAGGAATTTTTTTTTTGCATTTGGATAAACTTACGTGCTTCAAAAGTTGTAATAAGTTTTATGGTGACGGAACTTTTAGGGTTGTTCCTAAATTATTCTATCAATTATACACCTTGCATATTGATATGTCCCGAAATGATGACCTGATGGTAAATTTCATACCTATGATTTATGCCCTGTTACCCAACAAGAACCAAGCTACTTACGAAAGACTATTTACGATTTTAAAAGAACAATTTTCAATAACGGTTGATGAATACAAGTGTGATTTTGAATTGGCAACTATAAATGCTTTGAAAAACGTATTCCCTAGAGCTAAAATTAGTGGTTGTTATTACCACTTCACAAATGCAGTGTGGAAAATGAGCAAGCAAATTGGTTTTGAAAAAGTTACCGTGGAAGTAGATACGGAAAAAATTAATATGACACTTTTATATACTCAACTAGCATTACTTCCCCCCAATATGATCCCGGAAGGCTATTTCGACCTGTTTTATTTAGGACCCGAAACTGAGAACTTCATTAAATTTAACGATTATTTCCAAAAACAATGGATGGAAAAAATCACATCCGATATGTTTAGCTGTTATAATGAAAAATTTAGAACCACGAATGCTGTCAAAGGATGGCATAGAAGAATTAATTCAAGGATTCCCCCAAAACCTTCTATATATCATTTCATAAAATTATTGCAAAAAGAAGCTATATTTCAAGAAAAAAAATTAAAAAGATTTGAAACTGGCCACAAACAACAGTCACGAAGATTAGCAGTCATGAGAAAAAATGAAAAAATAGAAAATATATTAGCAGGTTTATTAGATGGTGACTTTAATATATTAGATTGTTTGAGACGACTCGCTGTTGTAACAGAATAATTGACTAAATGTTAGTTAAGTAATAACTTTTATCCATTAGGTTAATTACAATATTTTTTTTCCTTTGAGTGTCCTTTATTTGCCATAAGACGATTCTGGCCAAAGCCGAATCTGTCCAATCAAGACTCTGCCGAAAACCGATTCTGCCGTATGCCGCTGGAGGGCTATTATCGCGGCAATCATAGACTTGGCTAAAGCTTGAAACCCGCTTCCGGGTTGACTATGCATTTCTCCGGGATGACCGTGCCGATGGATATGCTGGGTGTGCTATTCTTGTTAAAAAAAATATTATTTACTCTCAAATTTGTCTTCCTCCTCATAGCACTAACTTCCAGATAGTGTCTGTTAAAGCCCATGACATATGTTATATATCCATTTATATTCCACATCCCAATTCTAAGTTCTAACATTATCTCGGAAATTCGATCTTTGCTCCTTACTCATGTACTCATGGGAGATTTTAACTGTCACCATACTCTATGGAGTTGTGTATCTTGTGATCCCGTCTCCCCCTTTCTACTGGATCTTTTTGATGACCTGAACATTTGTGTTCTGAATGATGGAGTCCCAACTCGTAGGATATCCCCCCTGCAGAATGCCAGTGCAGTGGATCTCACCCTCGCCTCCCCTAACCTAATTACTTTTTTTTCATGGAGGGTTCTTGCCTACTCCCATGGCAGTGATCACTTCCCTATCTTTTGTAGGATCCGCCACACTATTTTCCCAGTTCAAGAATATGCTCCCCTTCTAAAATATAGGCTCACCAAAGCTGATTGGAGTAAATTCTCACAATTGATTTAATTTTAAGTTCTCTTCCCTTTGTCAATGATTCTAACTTTATGGACCTTTATTCCCTCTTTGTCTCTGTACTCCTTTCATCAGCGGATTTCTCAATTCCTTTGAAAAACTCAGCCAAGAAAAATTTGTATCACCCCCTATAAAACTCAATTTTTTTTTTCTCCGCTTTGTCCTGTGGCCCATTCAAATCAGTGTGTATAATTTCCAATATGTTCTCCCCAACTAGCAAAAACTGGTCATATAAAGGTTTATAAAGGTAAAAATAATACCCTTATAGTAGACATATCAAGGCTTATATGACCGTGTTTTGGCGCAAATTATAAGGGTAAAATCCTTATAGTTGTTTTATAGTTACCGTATAATAAACCATTTCTAATTATAAATACCGTAAAGAAGCTATTACGATGCTAAATAGACATTATACAAGTAAGCTTAGTGCTTCTATGTAACCAATTACCCTTATTATCGCTGTGAACTTGCTGTTATATAATCAATCATCCTTAAAGTAGCACTCAAAATTCTACAATATGTTTTGGCGTTTATAGTGTCACATATATATTTTTAACGTGTCCTTTAGTATAGTTAATTGTGCCGGTCGTCCAGCTTTCTATTAACTTGCTATTCAAAATTTCGCGCGCAACAGAGGTTGCATTG
The DNA here is from genome assembly GCA_918317495.1 of Synanthedon vespiformis. Lineage (NCBI taxonomy): Eukaryota > Metazoa > Arthropoda > Insecta > Lepidoptera > Sesiidae > Synanthedon > Synanthedon vespiformis. The sequence goes on from OU906964.1 coordinate 1,670,868, forward strand.
TATATCTAAATCCGTCGTCGATTTTCCGATCGATTGATTGGAGTTCGGTGCTGCATTCCTATTGGTAGTTGAAATGATTGCGGGGTTCACGTAGTCATTGCCTCGAGGTGCACAGGCCGCCATTTTCTCGTGCATTTTTCACGAGCAGCCGTGGAGGGAAGTCGCACCGGTCTTCAAGCTGTTTTGGCCATTTTTAATTACTTTATCCTATCGTATCTAACGCATCGTTAGACAATTTTGGTTATTAAATAGTCCAATAATATAATTACCTCCCTTGCGAAGCATCGGAGGGGTTTGTACGGGGCATCCTGCTTGTACGGGACATCTGTTTGTACGGCTACGTTTTGTACGAGGCGTCCTACGTTTTGCGGGACGTCCTACGTTTCAATCTACCTACGAATTGGTCCGACGATTCGCCGCCGCCCCAGCGACGGGCGAAGCCGAGCAATACGCACTCCGTGTATTCGCTGTCGACGTGGTAGCCGACGGTCATCGACGGTCACCATCCGTGCGGAGGGACTGCACGTACAAGTTTGTCGGTTTCCTTTTTATATTTCGTGCGCGTAGCAGTAGCATCCGATTACCATTTATTTTAGATTCCTATAGTAATTCGGTATCGTTTAAATTATTAGGATCGGTCGACGGCTTTCCTCCAGGTGGTTCTGGTTCTTACTGTTTCATTAACTCAAGCTTCCCAAAAGTCCCTGTTTAATGTACTGTAATTTAGTGTAATTTAGTCTCTAATTTTATGGTACAAACTTTATCAAAAACTGTTTAGCTTTTTATAAAACTGCATTTAAATTGTTAAAAGTCCTTTTTTTGTAAATAAACAATATTATTGTGTCTAAAAAGGGTTTTCATTTATTTTTATTTTTTTTTTACTTTCTTTTTATTAATTGTGCACTTGTCTGCCCCTTTACCGCAGAAAAAGTGTAACAATAGAAGCAAAATTAAAAACATTATAAGATTACCTTTTATCTTTTAACAATTTTCTATTAAGTGACATTGCAAATGGCGATAATTATCACGATTAATTAAAGTTATATAGTGCATCATTTGATGTTTTATAAAAGAAAATCAACTTGGGAAAGCTTATTCATCGCAAATATAGGTAAGTTTTATGTCTATTTTTTAATGGGCTCTTTCAATTCTTTATTTTTACGACATTAAAATTAAAATTTCTTAAATTAATCCCGCTATAAGTACAATTAGCCTTTTTATTGCTTTTATAAGGCATATAAAAGATATTGGGAGGAATATGGTCAACCATATTGAATGCGAGTTTAGGGTTCCGTCATCTGAAGCAAAACATTGTTTTGTCAGGTTTTAATATAATTCAAAACAAAATAATTCATAACTTAACATACAATTGTTTTTTCTAGCGGAATGGTGCTAATTATTGCGATAAACATTTGTTTTTCGTTGATTGGTTTTGGTGTCAATACTGCCAATTTGCCAAATATGATCATTATGTTATTGATGAGTGTGAAGTTTGCTCTCGTACACAATACACAACAAGTTCAAAAAACACAATACTCGATATACAAACTCTGTATTATGGTTTGATAATTAAAGTATAAATATATGTATCTGATGATGACAAATATGAATGGTTTCATTTTATCCTCTAAGGTTTCAGTTAAGTACAGAAAAATATGAATTACAAAGTATGTAACAGAGGTATCAAAACTTTTAATAATTATACGGAACCCTCTGAATTTTCTATGGTAGAGCACACTTGTTCTACCATAGAAGATAAGATCAATGCTGTAAAGCCATAAATAGGTGTACTATAAGAACACAAACCTTTTAAATGTTATATAAAGACAATATGAAATTTTTAATCCTTATAATTGCAATATAATTTGCCATTTAGCAATTGTTATATAGAAACTATTTTATGTACCATTACAAGGTGATTAGCTTTATTAATTTAACAAAAAGTATGTGGTGAAAGCCACTATAAGTCTAAAATATTATATGACTAAACGCCCTTTCAAGTGCTTATATATAACTGTTTGTTTTTTTAAAGCCATGTAAATTGGTTTTATAAAAGCTTATTACTTATACGGTTAAATTATAAGATAAATATGTAATATTACCAAAAATACTTATAACATGCGTTTATAAGGAAATGCTTTAATAAAATACCTATCTTATAACTCCTGCGTTATAAGGCTATTTTGCTAGTTGGGTAGACACACCCCTTCCCTCCGGTTGCCACCTTCAAGCCTTTGCCGACGACGTATTTCTTGTGTCGTCCGGCAAGACCACCACCCAATTAGAAAACACCACCAATCAAGCACTCTCAATCATATTACAAATGGGGCCAAAGCGTCAAGTTGACCTTCGGCCCCTCTAAAACACAATGCGTCGATTTCACCAATTCCGCCACCAAAGCATCTATTCATATGAACGGAAGCCCCCTCCAGCTCACTAAAGAACTCACACTCCTGGGGGTTATTATTGACAGCAAACTCTCTTTCCACTCCCACATCCACCATCTCATCCGAAAATGCACCAAAATCTTCAACAAACTTTGCCTCTTTGTCAGACCCACCTGGGGAGCACACCCTGAGAACGTCTCCGCCATATACAACCACGTCATTGTCTCTATAGTCACATACGCTACGGGCATATGGGGACACATAGCCGAAAAGAAGTGGGCCCGCAAAGCCCTCAGCTCCCTCCAGCGCGGTTTCGCTCTTAAAGCTAACCGCGCCTGCAGAACTACCTCCACCTCAGCCCTTCTTGCCATAGCCCAGTTTATGCCACTCGACCTCAAAATCCTCGAAGCCCACGCCAGAGAAACCATCCGCCATACGGGTGTCACTCACATCCTACCGCATGACATCACCCTAAAAACCCCCACCCCCTCCCACTTACTACCCCACCCGGCAACTCGCACCCCCATCCAATTAGCCACACCCCACGACACACCCACTGCTACCACCCAGCACCCCGATACCATCGCATGAACCCCCCCGCCCCTCACAGCGCTTCAACACTCCTAGAATTAACTACCACATAGATTCTTTGCCGTGTCTTATTTACTAAAATACTCCCCGCGGTGTACCCTCCGCGGGAAAACATAAAAAAAAAAAAATCTGCATACCATAGCTTAATCTGACGCGCTCGAGTAAATCTAGAAATCCCCTTTTGTTTGGCCAGTAACTATCAAAGTGGCACAAGTATGAAGGTTGCAATGCATTTGGAAAGAGTTTGCATTGCGTTTGGAATATAATGTATCATAAATAATAAACTTTAAGTAATTTATTGAAACGGACTGTACAATTTCTGCCATCTACAGAATCTGCCTTTTTCAGAATCTGCCATTTAGCGAATAATCGCAAGGGTTTCAGTTGGATTTCCCTTTAGCTGAGATTAAGGGGTGAGAAAGGCAAAAGAGTTAAAGATTACGGAAGAAAAAGAAGACAACCAAAAATCCGGCCATTGCTCATATGAGTGAAGCTCATACATGGAGGAACATACATACATACCATACAGAAAAAAATCTAAAAATCGTCAATTTAGTTTCAGTATCATCTATATACACGATATTTCTGAAAACAACGTAAATTACTCCATAACCGACCCCTACAGATTTATTATTAGTATTGATGATATATACCTATATCATTTATACTTACTATACAGGGTGATTCCGGGGTCGTGACCCCAACCCTTTTTTTCTGACTCAGTAAACGATTGCGATGTTACCTGTATATATTTAAATTGAAATGCTAATGATTCATTTTTTACTTATTTTAACTAAAAAAAGCATGATTTCTGAAAATGCGTGGTTACCCTACTTTTCATATTGCAACCTCTTTGAAAACAAAACGTCTGATAGAATACTTAATAATTTATGAGTAATTATTGTCACAGTACGTCAAAGTCAATACACGTGTCAATAAACATTGTAAACTGAAATTAATAAAATAATTAATTAATTATGCCTCCGGCGTACCCTTTTTCCAATATCGAGCGTTCAGATATGGTAAAATTTTACCATCAAACGAACAACACTGTGAGAGCACGAGAGATTTTTCACCATCATTATCCCAATTTGCCAATACCAACCAGGCGTTTGATTGATTCAATGGTGCGAAATCTTCGAGAACACGGGCAGTTCAGCGTTCCAGCCCATGCCCAAGCACGAGGTGGTGATAGGCCACGAAGGCGAAATTACGAAAACCTGGATCAACGCATACTGAGATATTTTTACCGAGATCCGCAACGCAGTACCCGACAAGCTGCTAGAAGGTACAATGTCAGCCAAAAGTTTGTCTGGAAACTGCTCAACGCTACTGGATTGCATGCATACCATTTTCTACCCGTTCAAGATATCTCCGCCCCTGATTTCCCCTTACGGATGAACCTGTGTCGATGGATTTTAGACAATGAAGAAACAAACGTCCTGTGGACTGATGAGAGCACATTTACACGTGTTGGTTTGTTCAATATCCACAACGAGCATTTTTGGAGTGAAGAAAATCCGCATTTAACTCGGAGAAACGCGTATCAAACACGATTTAGTTTGAATGTTTGGGCGGGAGTTATTAATAACGTTATTATTGGCCCTCATTTCATCGAAGGCAGATTGAATGGAATGAATTACCTTGATTTATTACGAGAAGTGGTCCCGGAATTATTGCGAGGCGTCCCAAAGCTTTACTTAGAAAACCTGTATTATCAACATGATGGTGCACCTGCTCATTTTTATAACCGTGTTCGTGATTATTTAAATGAACAATTTCCCCAACGATGGATCGGTCGCCTTGGACCCATTGCATGGCCACCTCGCAGCCCCGACCTCACACCGTTAGACTTTTTTCTCTGGGGAGAGGTGAAACGGTTGGTGTATGAGCAGGAATCTAACACCGTAGAAGAGCTACGCCAGCGAATCATTTTAGCCTTTGAAACGGTTAAGCAAAATCACTTTGCTCTGAACAGATTAAGGGGCAACCTAAGACGACGGGCGGAATTGTGCATACAGGAGGAAGGTTCACATTTTGAACAACTTTTGAAGTACATTTAGTGTTGTAAATTTTGTGTAAATAAAGTATTAATTTTTATTGTTATTTTCTTAGAACAAAAATACAAAATATCATAATTTTCGTAGGTATCGATGCAATTATTCCTATCTGATTATCAATTTAATCATAGCATAACAATTTCATTATCTGTGACGATTGCAGTCTTTTAGAGTACACGCACTTGACATAAGTTTTCCTGGGAAACAGTAGGGTGACTATGATCTGAAATCATTCCGGACATTTTTTTTTTTTTTTTGTGATGACTAAAAAAAACCACAGGATTGTTGTTGGTCCTACTCTATCGTGATTCTCAGGAGAAACTAAATTAAATGCTCCTTGCTTGCTCCACGACCCAGGAATCACCTTGTATAATACATCACATAATATTTATTTATTTCATAGAGGTACTTTTAGTGATTATACTTTCATATACTTAGTTGTGTTTGTAAGCACCACGGTTGTATGCACTGACTCCCGAGATACAGGTGTCCAACCTACTTCGGGAGTTAGAGAACTATGATTCCTTGTAAAAATTGCATTCTCTAACAATATCTGTAATTAAGCTCGTATAAAAAAATGTGTTTTTGTACAAATAAAGATAATTATTATTATTATCTCTGAGTCACAACCCCCAGGACCTCATACATAGCTTGCCAAATACGATTCCTATCCTTCCAATCTCACTATCCAGTACGACCGCCTCATTCCATGGGTTTTAGGAAGACCGTGGGGTGTGCTGGGTTTTGTGTTGGGTTACAGTGGGAGAAGCAGTGTTCCCGCAGCTTCGGCTTTTGGAGAAAATACCACGCCGTATTCATACCACCCGACCAGAGTTTTATAGCTCGGGGAGTACGGTCCCAAAAGTACCCATCCACTTCCAGTCCCATCCTTACCTTTTATCCTTAATTAATCCTACCCCACACACATTCCTTCCTCTACCCCACCTCTTCCTTATTTAATTCCTTTCTTGGTTATTCGGTTTAGTATTTTTTTATTAATTTAGTTTTTTTTTTAAGTCAATTTTTAATTCGGGGGGTAAATTATTTAAACCTTAAACACTAGCCTAGCCGCACTTCATTAAGGGAATATTTCATTTTTTATTATTTTGTTATTATTTAGTTTACTTTTCGTTATATTTTTTTTTGTTTCCGTTTAATTTTGTTTCTCATTACTTTTTAGTAGTTCAGTTTTTTATGGTGTTTGCTTGACACTTTAATATAATTCTTCTTGGTTCAAACTTTAATTTGATATTTTTTTTAAATAAATCACCATTTTATGTTGAGTAACTTAAATTTTACTTTGACTTTTGTTTAAAATTCATTTTAAAAAAATAACTTTACATTAACTTAATTTTTTTTTTTCAACTTTTTACATTACATTAATGTTTTTACATTCTGAATTTAAAAAAAAAATTACTTACATTTTTTTTTACATTGCTGCTTTAGAATTGTTTTACTGTGTACTTGCTTTAAACATATTTTTTTTATATAACTGTTTTTTTTTTTGTGAACTGTTTGTTTAATAGGAGCTTGGGCGAGATCTGCGGCCGACGGAGTCCGTACATTAAATTACGTACTTTTAATTACGATACCTTTTCAATTATAGTTTTTTCTCTCAACTTAGATTTTTATTTTTTGTTTTAATATAACTTTAACTTTAGACGATAGATGGCGTTGCGTGCGGGTTAATATAGCATAAATTTTAACGTTACTTCTTATTGATAATTTTCTTTTGCGTACAAACAATTAGATTAAATTAAGATTAGATTAGATTAGATTAAATAATTAAATTAGATTAATTTAAAATTCTGAACATATCGTAGCGAGCGGATTCACTGTTGAATTAATTGTTTTTTTTATTTTTATATATTTTTTTTTTCGGTGTCGCTTCTAATTTAATTTTTCTTTCAAGTAGTTTTCTTTTCTCATTGGACTTTCTCCCCATTATTTTTTTTTTAATTTTCCTTTCTCGATTTTTTTTATTTTTTTTTTTCCAATTTTTATATATTTTTTTTTTTGTGTGACAATGGAAAGACCCATTGCATACAATCTTTTGAGGAAGGACGAATTAGATTATGAGGTGGCCATTAGAGATGCTAAACCACTTAATACGGTGGAAGAGCTCCGAGTCCAAATTCGGGAATTATCGCGGTCGATTCCGGCTGACGAGATATTTGATACTACTTTTGACCCAAATGAGGAAATACTTGTCATTGACAAGAAGATAAGAGAGTTAGAGGAATTGTTAAAGGGTACCCCCCCTTTCAAGGTTCTTGGGAGAGCCAGGGCAATCGCACATCATGTATATCATGGTCTAAGTAGGGTGAACTTAGATAATGCCCTTATTGTAGTTTTGCGAAAGGATTTAGGGGCGTAATTTCAATTACAGTTTAAACTGAAGTTTACCTAAACCATGATAATATTTAAACTTTTTTCGTAATATCAACACGGAAACCTCAATGGTTTAGTTAATCCTAGTTTATTTTTCTTGTGTATAGCAACATTAAGCTAATCGTTCATTCATTGGTATCAGTCATGCAGAAAATGGCAACATTATTATTATTTATTTGTCATAAATGTCATAATTGACAATTTGACACAAATGACAGATGACTTTGATTTGATTATAAGTTGATTGACTTGAGTTTGACTCGCCGACTGGTTGCTGCTTTATTATTTATTTATATTGAAAATTTAAAATTCAATCTCGTACTCTCGTATTCTTCTCGTCTCTCTCTATACAAAAGTTTATAAATATCTATGATGAGTGGTACAAAATCAAGAGTTCCTAACTTTACCAAGTCAGAAACGGAACTTTTGACTGATTTGGTTAAAAAGTATTCACATATTGTGGAAAACAAAAAAAACTGACGTAGTGAATAATAAAATGAAAGAAGAAACATGGATAAAACTGGCCGAAGAATTCAATAGTTTGTCTGCGGTGTTCTTCCGTAACCACATAACACTAAGGGCAAAATATGAAAACATAAAAAAAAGTGCCAAATCAAAATATGGTACATACCGGAGAAGTATGTATGCGACAGGAGGAGGACCACCCTCGAATCTCGATCTAACTCAAGAGGAACAAGTAGTCATAGAATTGTCATCTACTAGTGTCACAGGGCTACCTCCAAGAAATGACAGTGATGAGGTTTGTAATTTGAAAATGTTAAAATTATTCACATTTCTCAAGTGTTTTATACTTACATTTTTTGTAATTATTACTATTATTGACAGATAATCAAAAAAGTTGATAATGAAGCTGATGTTGGACAGATTGATGATGGCAAAATATCACCAGCCCCTCAAAAGATAAATGACCACAAGACAAACGTATGTACTCACTTTATTACTGTGCATTAAATCAATATGCTGGGGTTCATAGTATTTATAGGTATTAACTAAATCTCATTTTTTAGAAGGGAATTAAAGTACATTAGTTTATCGTAGATGAGAGGATTGCGAATAGATCCTTCCAAAGTAGAGTCTATTGTCAATTTTCCTACATGTCGTAAGGGAGTTAAGATGTTTTTAGGAACGGCGTCTTATTATAGGAGGTTCGTTAAAGATTTTAGCACGATCGCTGCACCTTTGAACGCGTTTACAAGCACCCGTAAAAATGCCCCGCCTTTTCACTGGAGCGAGGAGGCAGAGGTAGCTTTCAATCGCCTAAAATTCGGCCCCTATTTTGGCTTGTCCGAATTTTGAAAAAACTTTTTCAGTTCATTGTGGCGCTTCGAATTACGGTATCGCAGGCGCCTTAATGCAGTCAGGAGAAGACGGTCAAGAGCATCCCGTGGCCTTCGCGAGTCAGTCGTTCAACAAAGCTGAGCAAAATTATTCGGCAATCGAGCGGGAGGCTTTGGCTGTTGTCTTCGCGATTGAGTTTTTTCGACCTTATTCAGAAGGCGGCCCGCAGTTCAAAGTGATCCCCGATCATTCAAGTTTGAAATGGTTTTTTAATCTTACTAATCCTACAGGTCGCTTAGCACGGTGGGGATGTCGATTATCGTCTTACAACACCTCCAAATTGTACAAATTTATTTTGAAAATAATGTATCTGTTCGAAATACGTATCGCGCACTACGTCCATTTTACAGTAAACATAATCGTCCATCAGAGCAATTAATTCGACTAACTATTGATCGTTTTCGCACCACGTTTACTCTAAATGATAATACGCATCCACAGAGACGTCGTACAGTGCGTACAGAAGAAGCCATTGCTGCTGTAGAGCGTAGCGTAAAAGAAGACCGGAATCAGTCTATCCGCCATCGTGCACAGGAATTGGATATGTGTCCATCCACTTTATGGAAGATTTTGCGGAAAGATCTTGGTTTGCATGCTTACAAAATCCAACTTGTGCAAGAATTGAAGCCACGCGATCACCTAGCAAGGCGTAGATTCGGTGAATGGGCCCAAAACAAGATTGCCGTTGATCCCGATTTTCATAAGAGAATTTTGTTTAGCGATGAAGCTCACTTTTGGTTGAATGGCTACGTCAATAAACAAAACTGCCGTATTTGGAGTGAAGATAATCCTCAAGTGTATGTTGAGACACCGTTACATCCAGAAAAACTGACTGTTTGGTGTGCTTTATGGGCTGGTGGAATCATTGGTCCGTACTTCTTTAAAAACGATGCTGGGCAGAACGTTACAGTCAATGGTGACCGCTATTACTTTGGTGACGTTACAGTCAGGAACGAAATAGCATTAATAAATTAGTTTTTGTACGCGAATTGCCCTTATTAACGATACAACCTTCCGTTGTAATCGATCTTATAGACATAGATGTAGAACAGCAAATAGCTATGTACACACCTGTTGTCGCTTTAACAGATTTATTCCAAATTAAGCCATCTCTGAAAACGGATCTAACATTTAATAATTTTACAGTAACTGATCCGTTTAATTTACTAAATCCAGTTAACGTCACAGATATATATATGGAAGAACAAATAGCCATGTACGCGCCGGTTGTCGTTTTAAAAGACTTATTCCAAATTAACCCGTCTCTGAAAACGGATCTAATATTTAATAATCTTAGAGTAGCTGATCCGTTTAATTTGCTTAATCCAGTTAACGTCCAAGATCAAAATTGTATTCCAAAAACACGAGGCCGGCCTATCAAAAAGAAAAGGGGACAGAAAGCTATTTCCAAAAATAGTAATTTAAAAACGGTAAAGAAATACACACAAAATAATCAGCAGGTACATAGAGACGCAGTAAAAAAATACCTAGAAAAAAACAATTTAGTTAACGTCCAAAATCAAAATTGTATTCCAAATAAAACAGCGGCCTATTAAAAAGAAAACGGGACCAAAAGTTACTATCGAAAATAGTCATTTAAAAGCGGTAAACAAATACAGACAAAAAAATCTACAAATAAATAGAAATGAAGAAATACCTAGAACACAATCCACAAGCAAACAAAATCGCAGTCGCTAAATACACAGCTTCCAACCCCTAAATTAATAAAAATGCGGTTGTCAAGTACAGCTCCTCTAACCGTAAAATAGACGTAGAATTACGAAATTTGCGAAACATAAAATTAATAGCTCAACTGTCACACAAAGGGTTAAATAAAGTTAAATTATTTGCCCTGAAACAGACTTCACTGTTAGCGGAAAACGTGCATAAATGCAGTCACTGTAACGCTCCTTTATTCCTAGAAGAGAAAAAGCGGGCCAAATGGTGTTGCGGAGAAGGTGTTTATAACGTTCAGCGTTATGCCCCACTAACTAATGATTTTTACCGCAATCCCTCTTTTCTTGCACACCCTCGAGCTTACAATAACTTATTCGCTTTTAGCGCATTGGGGGTTTCGCACGGGTTCCAGCACCCCGATAGCGGTATTTATTTTCTTAAAATTCAAGGCCGCACTTATCATCGCGTTTTCGACTTGTCGTACACGGAGAGTACACATCCGATCGGATTGTACATCCACGGCAGACAGGAACGCGAAAGACTAGTCGGGGGTTTAAATTTAGATATTGCAGTAGTACGAGCTATATTGGATTTTCTTCACTTATAGAATGTTTCAGAAGATTGAGTCGCGTACCGTCAGATGATGCACATTTGATTTTTGAACCAACATCTCGCCGTACCCACGGCAACATCTTAGGAGATTTGCCGATGAGTACAGAAGTAGCGGCCATCATTAACACTGAAAGGGAATCTTATGCTCCCCGAAGTATTGCCATTTGTAAGAAAGGTGACAGCAGACCTCACCAAGTAGACATTTTGCATTCTCTTTACGAAAGTTTTCAATTTCCTTTATTATAACCCCCAAGGCAACCCTGGTTGGTATCTTAATAAACAGGACAAACGGGAATAAATTGACTCAGAGTAAATATTTGCGTTGTCTATTATTATCAGAATCACGATTTTTACAATTCGGTAAATTATCCGAAGAATGGTTGGTCGATATGTTTTGCAGAATTTCTGAAGAGAGGTTGCGATTCGTGAGTAATATGCAAAATAAGCCCACCAGCAATGCCTCACGGACAGCTCAACTATCGGAAGCAATAAACGTTGCGAATATGTAAATCCCGAATTAGCTTGAGACGAAACTATTCGAGGAGGGCATTGGAGCGGGACGCGTTTACTTGCCGAATACTTTTACCGGTGGACCGCGGTACATGAAAACCAGATATATGGACTCAATGGCGGTAGTCTGTCGCATGGGTCCACCCTTTTTATAACGATGACATGCAATCCAAAGTGGACCGAAATTAAGGTGTCAACTCTCCCCGGTTGCACTCCAGATCCACTTATTTGCGCTAGAGTATTTAATATTAAATTTATGAATTTCTTAAAGATCTCCGTTCCGGCTTTTGGTTCGGAAAACCTGCATACTTAATGCACATTTGCCTCCGAATTGAAGGAGGCGGTCCCACAACCAATATTGAAATAGACAATTTTGTTAGAGCCGATATTCCAAAAGAAGACGAAGCACAGGGAAACTTCGCAAATTAGTTTTAACTCATATTGATTCACGGCCCTTGTGGTGATTCGGGCCGCACTAATTTACCTTGTTGGGACGCTGGGAAACGGAAACGTGCCAAATACTTTTTAAAAATAGAAACGCAGCTGACTTACACTTGCGTCGCGACGCCAAAAATTCGGGCAATGTTAAATATTATATACAAGAGATATAGCCGTCAATGATCTGTGGGTAGTCCCATACAACGCTGCTCATTTACTTAAGTACGATTGCCATATTAACGTTCAACTGATGTCACAAATTGGTATAGTAAAATACCTTTTTAAATATATCACAAAAGGACAAGACGAATCTAGGTTTGCTCTGGTTCCGGAAGAGTATTTGAACAACGAGGTCGAACAGTATGTCACTAAACGGTACATAGGGTCCTGCGACGCAGCTTGGCGAATTTTAGAGTTCGATATAACATCCCGCGAACCTAATGTCAAACAGCTTTCTGTATACCTTGAAGGTCAACAAACCGTTATCTTTCAAGCGGGCACAGAATACGCAGTTGCACGACAAAACCGTACGTCCGATCTTTTAACTTATACCCGTCCGTCAAGGGAAGAGTTCGAAAATTTGACCTATTTAGTTTTCTTTGAGAGGTATATGGTTCATCCGTCATATCCGTCGGTGAAAAAGGTGGAAATAGTGAAACTAGGTAACGGACGTTACATAACACAACGACAGAAAGGCGAAATTGTATCACCTATGTTCTGGGTAAAACCGAATAGGAGCGAACAATTTTATTTACGATTACTTTTAGCTTCTCATCCGTGCCGTAGCTACGCCGATCTAGGAGGTGCCGATTGCACGACTTTTCAAGACGCCGCGAAAGCTGTGGGCATGGCTGACGACAATAGCGAGTACAGACAATGTATGCAAGAAGCGAGCGGGTTCATGACCGGTTCGCGACTGCGTAAATTCTTTGTACTTCTTGCAACAACCGGCGCCCCGGTAGCTTCACTCTGAGACGATTTCAAAAATGTTCTTAGAGAGGATTTCTTACAACGATGTCCGGATTACATTGAAGAATCCCACCGATTGCCTTTAATTCAAATTTACAGGTTGTTGCGTAAACATAGTTCTTGTCTCCGAAATGATGGTTTACCCGATGTGACCGATGACACGACAGAATTAGGGCGAGAGCGGTTACAGTACGACGCCAACAGTTCGCGAGTATTTGTCAATGAGTGGTTACCTCGGTTGTCAGACGATCAACGTGCGGTATACACATACATCGACCGAATGATTAGGGACAACGGTTATCGCGAATCAAACTGGAACGCCATATTCGTCGATGGACCCGCGGGATCGGGTAAAACTCTTCTTTTAAATTTAATAACGGCACATATTCGCGGTAATTTAAACGGTATTGTTTTGTGCACGGCGAGTTCAGATATTGCGGCTCAAAATTACGTTGGCGGTACAACTGCACAATAGCATGTTCAAATTTCCTTTAAATCCAGTTGACGATACGGGCTATTGGCATCTTACAACCGGTTCGCAACGAGCCGAGCTCATATCTAAATCTGATTTAATAATTTACGATGAGGCTGAAAAGGCACACAAATTTTTAATACATCTATTAGACCGATCTTTACGCGATTTAATGTATATCGATAGATTATTTGAGGCAAACTTATCATTTTTGCTGGCGACTTTCGCCAAATTCCACCTGTAATTCCAGGAGCTAAATGTCCATCTGACGTTATTAATTGCTCTATAAAATCTTCTCCCCTTTGGCAACAATTAAAAATATTTCCTTTGGCAACGTAAAAGTAAAGCTTAAAATAAACTCTGTATGCTTATGCGTAATCTTAGCTTCTCCAATAAACTGCTGAATGGAACCAAAGTGATCGTTGTAAATACCTCCGCTCGGGCTATTACTGTCCGCAAACCGCTATCCTATGAACTCTTTTTCGTTCCCCGAATTACCTTTAAAAATCAAATTTCTGTAGGATTACCATTACCAATAGAGATGACTCGTCGACAATTTCCGCTACAAGTGAGTCAAGGGCAAACCATCGATCGCGTAGGTGTCGATCTGCGTGCCGACGTATTCAGCCACGGGAAATTGTACGTAGCTTTGGGACGTGTACGGGATTTACAATCTATAAAAATACTGATTACAACAGAGTGCGCGATGATGGTAAACCGTACACGAATAACGTAATTTACCCTGAATTGTTAACTTAAACCTGTCGGCAGACAAATATGACAACAACATTCCAGTTCTTGCTAAATTTGTTCTAGACGTCTCACACACAAGGAATATAAACACTGGCAACGACACAGAGATTATGTAAAGGAAACGTACACGAATAACGTAGTTTACCCTGAATTGTTAACTTAAACCTGTCTGCAGACAAATATGACAACAACATTCCAGTTCTTGCTAAATTTGTTCTAGACGTCTCACACACAAGGAATATAAACACTGGCAACGACACAGAGATTATTTAAAGGAAACGTACACGAATAACGTAGTTTACCCTGAATTGTTAACTTAAACCTGTCTGCAGACAAATATGACAACAACATTCCAGTTCTTGCTAAATTTGTTCTAGACGTCTCACACACAAGGAATATAAACACTGGCAACGACACAGAGATTATGTAAAGGAAACGTCCACGAATAACGTAGTTTACCCTGAATTGTTAACTTAAACCTGTCTGCAGACAAATATGACAACAACATTCCAGTTCTTGCTAAATTTGTTCTAGACGTCTCACACACAAGGAATATAAACACTGGTAACGACACAGAGATTATGTAAAGGAAACATAGAACACTTATTGAACAAAATTTCTTCCAAATTTTAATTTTACGTCTATGAAACATAGTTCGGCATATTTTCGTAGGCAATTTCGTAATCATTTGGACCGTTGACGTGGCTGACATTGGGATTTTTTTTATTATTTTTAGGTGCTTTTAATATAAAAACATTTCCATTTCATAATATCAATTACGGATACAGTTTCCTTTCATTTCGGTTAGATTATTTTCAAATATTAATTCACTTAGAATAGTTTTATTTTTTATCTATATCAACTTTATTTAACTCATACCAATCCATTTATTGCTAAAAAATTGCCTTTGCTAACTAGCAACCTATCTTCTAATTTGTAATTATATATTTTTTACCTGAAATGAGCGAGTAAGAGCCCTTTGAAGGATTGCATATAGCGAATAGTATTCTAAGGCGTTTCTTCGAAAGTTTCAGGGTTTTTTTTTATACTACAAAATTTTACAAGTCTTCAAATTGTAAACCGGTCGTCGGTGGTAAGCAAATCCGCACGGGACACTTGTATTTGCTGGCGTCGTGTCGAGCCTCGAGTCTGCGCGAGAGAGTCCGCTGGAGACCCTTGTCCGTTCGGCCCTAGCGATATACAATCTAGTAACACTGCGAGCTACACGACTATTGCCCAAGTTTGGACGTTCTTTTATTATTATTGTTTTTATTTTCTAAATTCCGGCTATTAGACTTATTTTTTTTTAAAGATACCTTATCGGCTATACGGACTTGGTGGTAGGTCATCGCTTCATCTTCACAATTCCCTGGCTATTTTTTTCTAGTTCTCCAGTATTTTTTTTGTGTGTGTAATTAGTATTCCCTTCGAAAGACAACAAAATGGCCCAAGAGATTAGCTGTTATTGAATACAGCTATTGTAAATGCTGTTACATTTATTTTTCGAGTCTATGTCAACATTCTCGGTCGTCCAGCCGAAGAGTAGGTCTATGGCTCTGTCGTCGATGATTGACTGCTCTGTGAGTGTCGTAGGAAAAGTTCTCTAATAATTCGTTCGGTCGTTGCTCTGTGACTTCATTTTGACGGATAGCAATAGCGCAGGCAGTAGTACCTATTTTGTTTTTTTTCGAGTAGGGAAGTTTCTAGAACAAAGAGTTAATAAATACAGCCTGCAAGGACGAGGAGGGATTTTTCTGTCTGGCTATCACACCGAGGATATACCGCAGCTAATAGTTTTTTTTTGTAACACCCTCGAGTTTGAACTCCAAATAATTGTTTTTTTTGGTTAATTGTCAATATCGCCTCAAAGTTTTAAATTTTTAACCTCCAATTAAAATTGGGGTTTTTTTTATTGGAGTTTTTTTTTTTAATTTGGATTGAAACTACAACTTTACAAGCATCCGACTTGTACACCGGTCGTCGGTAGTAAACGAATCCGCACGGGACGCTTATATTTGTCTGGTGTCGAACCTCGAGTCTCCACGCGCGAGTCCGCTGGAGACCCCTGTCCGTCGACACTAGCGATCCACCCCGAAGCCTTTGAGTTTGAGCGTTTCTTTTATTATTTTATTTTATTCAGCACATTAAAATGTTCTTAAATTTAGTCTTTATTTTAGGTCAGGTACTTTTGAAGATATTGAACCGACACTTTTCTAACCGACACTTTTTCTTTGCGGTCCAGTATAAACTTTATCGGCTATAGTAACGGACTTCCTCGGTGGTAGGTCTTCGTTTCAATCTTCACAATTCCCTGGCTAATTTTTTTTTGTACTAAATTGCTATTATTTTTAAGTATATTTGGTATATCTCGGCATAAGCCGCGTCACCATCACCTCATTTTCATTTTTCTTGAAACTTAAGGTCATAGTATTGTATTACTTGTTTTTATCTATATAATAAACTGTAAATTTTATAAACTATCTTTTATTTTCTTAACTCCTCATTTTTATTTTATTTTATTTGTTCGCCAGTTCGCCTCCCAGCGGATCAGGTGTAACAATGCACACATTTTATACAAATTAACAACGAAAAAGAAACTTGTTCCTGTTTCCTGTTTTAATTGCTGGAACTACGGACAAAAATGGAAAATTTTATCCAGTAAGTCTTGCTGTATCAACTACTAAGACTACAGAAGATTTTGAAATGCTGTTTATCGGTCTGAAATAGTATCTTATCAATATACAGACATTCTCTACAACCTTCAGTGTTAGTTTGCAATGCTGCTAAAGCCATCCAGAATGCTTTTACCAAAGTGGTTGGTTCCGAAACTATAATCAGGATGCGTTGGGTTCATATGAAAAAAAAAACATAAAAACAAAATTGGAACAAACAGTAGACAAGAAGAAACAGATTGATTTAGTAGAGGATATAGATTGCTTACACGCTGCTACTTCTTCTGAAGACTTTGATATAGCTTCAGAACTATTTATAAAAAAATAGGAAAACGAGAGAGTATTCATTGCTTACTTTAAAGAAGAGTGGTTACTTAGAAACCGGAATTGGTATTTAGGTGCATCGCCAGGTTCTCCAGCTACGAACAACGCACTGGAAGCCACCAACAAAGTAATCAAAGATACCAATACGTTGCGAGAACGAATACCATTATCGAGATTTCTGGTTGTTGCTAATGGTCACAATGCTAAGTGACCAAATGGTCACAAAATAAAGGAATCGATTCTTTTGCGACAAGCGACAAGCCTGTGTCCAGACAGACTGGGTACAGGCTTATCAGTGGGTTAAGATGGATATAAAAGTGACCATTTTACGGTAAAAACCGAACAGCAGAAGAGATTTTCAACGCTGATGAGTCTGGTTTATACTGGCGATTGTTGCTGATCATACTTTAGCTTCTGGTGATGAGCAGTCCGCTTCCGAGAGAAAAATGATGAAGATGAGGATCACATTCATGCCATGTGCTAATGCAGCTGGCACTCACAAGCTTCAATTACTAGTTGTAGGAAAAGCGTGCATTTAAATCAAGAGCACAGAAAAATGCTTGGATTACCAAAGACTTGTTCCTTGAGTGGTTCACGATGGAATTTGTGCCTGCAGTCCAACGCCACCTTTTATCGGTGAACTTACCTCCACGGACATTGTTACTGCTGGATAATTGTCCTGCCCATTCATCAGCTGAAGAACCATTTCCGAAGATGGCAACATTTTTGCAATGTATACAACCGATGGATCAGAATTTTATACAAAATTTTAAATTAAATTATCGCAAATCACTGTTGATTGATTGTCTCGCCAATCCATTGAGTAATGAATCTCATAGATTCATTAAAATGAGTAAATTTAAAGGATGCAGTTTTAAATATAGCGAACTGCTGGGCAGCTGTTAAAGCGTCCCTTATATTTGTCTTTTTTGTGACCATAGCCAAAAAAGATGTGAAAAGAAACTGGTTCTCCCTCAGAGTCACAAAGTACCACTGCAGATAAAAAATATGGCCAAAAATTTTGGTGATTCAGTGATACTCCCCAAATTTCAACTTCAGCCTTGCTTGTTACGCAGTGTATCAATCAGTTGGCCTTTGAATCAATATCGAATTTCATTGAAACTGAAGTAATAGAAAATATCCTGTGCTCAAATACTGGTGCAAGCAGAAGTATTAGCCGGTGGCTCCATGAATAGCTTTTTAGACAGCAATCATTTCCGCTACATCCATCCGCTAACCGCTGCTGCATTGCAAATATTACATTTTGAACAGTATTTATCTACAACTAATATAACTCTTGTGACGATGGATGAACTGCTGCCAAAGCAAATACAGAATGCATCAAATCAGGCTGTGTATGACGCCAACGAAAGAATCGAGTTACCAGATTTATTGAGTCGTATTTTGTATTTTGAACGGCTATAAAGAATTCTACAATCAAGATTTTGATGGGAGAAAAAGGGAAAACTGCTCAATTTTACTGTCAGTATTGTGAATTACTTAATTTATAACCATTGATTTTCCAGAAGTATTCGCATCAGTAACTTTGAACTGTACATGGACTCAATTTTCAACGTCTGATATATTTTTTACGGTAAACCAGCCCAATTATGCCAGATGGTCCATTTAATCAATTTGTATACTAACAATTCACCTTTGGTAGCTGAATTTCGTCGAGGCGCCTTCGTCGTCGAGACTACTACAGGAAATTTTGCTTGATCATCGGTTGATTTGACGCTAGAGCAGACCATCAATGCTGATGCTAGCACTCAATTGGTTGATACATCTTGGCGCAGACTCAATATCTGCACGTCAAAACTGGGCGCTCAGTCACGGCAAGATATTAATAACTAGTATCAAATAAAATATCGTATTAATGAAAAAAGACGATACTTCGCACTCATTACAAAAAAGGAAATTTAAGAAAGACGACAAAAAAATCTGAACAGTATCATTAAAGCAATAAAATGTACGATGAATCCATTTGATAACACTAATGAGAAAGATCCTGCTTAACGTGAAGACAGCAGGCTATCAACAAAAATTAAATTTTATCTTTGAATGCTCTTCAACTCCCGCAAGATTCGATTTAAACCTATAAAACAGAATAAGACATGACATTACCAAAGACAAGAACAAGAAAGTATTTTTGAAAATGGAACGAGACGTATTTGGGCAATTAATCTAACCAAAATGACTTTTGGCAATTAAACAAAAGAATAAGTCTAGAATATTGCCCGACTTTTCCACTAGCACCAATGCCACCTGCTCTTTTTTCATGTACTGGGGAGATGTTAAAACTTCTAAATCACCGTTAGTAAAGATTTTGAAATCCGAAACTGAAATGGTTGAGCCAACATAGCCAATAACATTGACATAATTGCTGGTTTTTACTACTTGCACCTAATCGGATCTTCTATGCCCCAAACTTCAGAGTCAATACTTGTAAAATACATTTAACTTTTGATCGCTACTTATCACTCTCAATCAAAGTGATCAATTCTGAACGTGAAAACCGAAAAGAATGCAGGAGCTGAAGGACGAAATCAAGACGGCTTTATTCATCTGCAGAAGACGCTTTAGCAAGATTATCTGAACAACAGACACTCAACGATATCACTATCTCCATTACAACCCGTGGGATCCATTTAGGCATCTGCCAAATGATATTTACAGCAATCTCATACAATGAACGTCTTCATATTCCAAATATCCAAAACCAGACCTAAATTTTTTTTTGCAACGCCTTAAAAATTATAGTTTCAAAGAGGCTTTGGTGCTGTTTCTGGCTGATTATTGGAAGAACAACCATTTGGTAACAATAATCGAAAAAAAAAAAAAAAAAAAAAACTTTTTAACCGTCGACCATCAGTGCCTACTCTTATCAAGTTCAGCAAAATTCCATATAAAAAAAACTGAAGAAATTAATTATGAATGTCATTTTCATGCTTATAAAGTGAAACCAGGCTCAAGAATTTTTATTAAAGCCTCTGATACTGATGGTTTGATTATTTTGTTAGGCACAAAATTTCTGAATCAGAAAAGTAAAACCTTGTAAGCTATTTTCAAAAAATTAAAGATATCACAGTTTTTGCGTCAATAATGAAAAAATGAACACCGTTCAAGAATTTAGTGCTAGTATGTATATCATCAAGAACTGCACCAAAGTGAATTATGCGAGGTATTGCATTTTTCTAAAAAATTACTCTGCTAAAGAAGACTGCGAGCTAACTTCAGTTTCTTAAGATAAATCAACAATGATTTCTTAACAAGAAACGAACAAGATTGATGTGTCACTAGCTAACAAAAATTTAGTGGGATAATTTTTCTTGCCACCACTCTCAAAGCTTTGTCTATATCTCACAGCTTTGTCTCTCTCAAGCTCAAGCTTTGTACTCTCAAAGCTTTGTCTATATCTCACAGCTTTGTCTCTCTCAAGCTCAAGCTTTGTACTCTCAAAGCTTTGTCTATATCTCACAGCTTTGTTTCTCTCAAGCTCAAGCTTTGTACTCTCAAAGCTTTGTCTATATCTCATAGCTTTGTCTCTCTCAAGCTCAAGCTTTGTACTCTCAAAGCTTTGTCTATATCTCACAGCTTTGTTTCTCTCAAGCTCAAGCTTTGTACTCTCAAAGCTTTGTCTATATCTCACAGCTTTGTCTCTCTCAAGCTCAAGCTTTGTACTCTCAAAGCTTTGTCTATATCTCACAGCTTTGTCTCTCTCAAGCTCAAGCTTTGTACTCTCAAAGCTTTGTCTATATCTCACAGCTTTGTCTCTCTCAAGCTCAAGCTTTGTACTCTCAAAGCTTTGTCTATATCTCACAGCTTTGTCTCTCTCAAGCTCAAGCTTTGTACTCTCAAAGCTTTGTCTATATCTCACAGCTTTGTCTCTCTCAAGCTCAAGCTTTGTACTCTCAAAGCTTTGTCTATATCTCACAGCTTTGTCTCTCTCAAGCTCAAGCTTTGTACTCTCAAAGCTGTGTCTATATCTCACAGCTTTGTCTCTCTCAAGCTCAAGCTTTGTACTCTCAAAGCTTTGTCTATATCTCACAGCTTTGTCTCTCTCAAGCTCAAGCTTTGTACTCTCAAAGCTTTGTCTATATCTCACAGCTTTGTCTCTCTCAAGCTCAAGCTTTGTACTCTCAAAGCTTTATCTATATCATCTATTGTTTATATCTCAGAGCTCTCACAGTTTATATCACAGTACCATAAATATCGTGTGACATAAGCCATTTTCAAAACATTTCCAACAAACTATCTGTGACAATTCCACATCAAAGTCAGGCAACTCGAAATCGTCGAGTAAGTGCAGAACGGTATCAACATTTTCAGGTAGGTCTTTCTTAGGTGAATAGTTCTTGAGCTCGACTGCCTTTTTATTGGTTTGGGTGTCTTTTTTCGATCTGAATTTATATTTTTCAGAACTGACCCTTGTCTCTTCTTTCACTGTTCATGAACTTCAGAGTTCTTTGTATTTGTTCCAAGATATTGTTACTATTATCGAAATGTTTGAGACAGAACCCCAATGTTTAATGTACTAACATGTACTTATAGGTTGTAGAACATTCTTGTAGATTTATATCTTGTTGTTTATGGATAGTATGGAATTTCTGCCCAGCCAATATTCCTTGTTGTTTTTGTTGGAATATTCCAAAACAAATCTGTCTCACTCTAACAAGTAGATTGAGAGTCTTTCTCCTTCACACATATAAACATTAACCTATTTACAATAAGCTCTTTGTTTCTTACAAGTCTTATATACGTTTGACTTTGAGCTTTAGAGTCAGTTCGTTATTACTTCTTCAGTTCATCAGTTGCAAGTCAGTAGTAGTAGTTCTGCTTTAACTGCGCCCCTTACTAGTGAATACGAACACGCCTTCCTGATATATTAAAAGAGACTAATTAAATAATATTATTTACAACGAATTCCATGTTTCATTGCTTCCCATAACCCAATAGGTTATGGGCCCAGCAAATGAAAGCTTCCCAGTGAAATAAAAACTTTCGAGTGAAATTCGAAATAAGACATTATATAAAATAGAAGTGAAATATGTTTTAAATAAAATAAAATAAAAACTGTGTAATAATAGAAATCGAGATATTAAAATAAAAACTTTCCAGTGAAATATAAAATGAGACTTTATTATATAAAATATAATAAACGTTGTATGAAATAGAAATCAAAATCGGACGATTAAAATAGTTTTCAGTGGAATAAGTTTAAAAAAAAAAAAAAATACAATAACTGAAATAAAATTGTATAAAAACAGAAAACGGACTATTAAAAATAACTAATTAAATTTGTGATTTAAATATTGCAAGATGGACAATTCAAAATTAAAACGCAATATTAAACCGTTTGACGGGGACAAATATAGTGTGTGGAAGCTGAGAATAAGAAATTTGTTAAATGAACTTGAACTGTTAAATATAATAGATGAAGAACCTCCCGCGGAACTTAATAATCAGTGGCTCCAAAAGCAGAAAATTGCAAAGAACACAATTATTGAATATTTATCGGATTCTTTGCTAGGCTTAACCAACGAGGAAATTACTCCAAAAGAAATCTTTAAGAAGCTGGATTCTATCTACGAAAGAAAAAGCGTTGCGACTCAACTCGCTTTGCGAAAACGTTTATTAAATTTGAAACTGAAGAGTGATCAACCACTTCTAAAGCATTTCCAACAATTTGATGAATTAATTATCGAATTATTAGCTGCGGGTGCAAAATTGGAAGAGGCCGATAAAATTACACATTTATTCATGACACTTCCCAACTGCTATGATGGTGTCATTACGGCTATTGAAACGTTAACAGAAGACAGCTTGACTTTAACATTTGTCAAGACAAGACTTCTAGACCACGAAATAAAATTGGTGCATGAAAGAAGAGATACGAGCCTGAAAGTGCTTCAGGCCGACGCAATAAAACCTCAAGTTGCGTCATCAAAAGTTTATAATAGAAATTTCAATAAGAATAGAAATTTAAATGGAAGAAAATTTTATAAATCTCAATTTAAATTAGAAAATAAAAAAATTAAAATCTTAAAATGTCATTTCTGCGGAAAGCGTGGTCATTTTCAAAGGAATTGTTTCTACAAGAAAAACCAACGCCCTGAAAACATTAGAACAGTTCAGACCATAAACACTAAATCCGAGAAACCAAACATATCGGGATTTGCTTTTATGGTAGGCGACTTCGAACAAGAAAATGAAAATAAAAATAACATAACGTTCATTTTGGACTCAGGCGCCTCTGATCATATTATCAACAAAGAAGAGCTGGCACGAAAATTCTTAACTTTAGAAAAACCAATAAATATTTCTGTAGCAAAAAATGGCACATTTATAAGCGCAACAAAGAAAGGAAATCTCCAAGTAATAAGCAATACTGGCTTAAAAGGAGTGCTACACGATGTTCTTTTCTGCTCAGAAATTCCCCACAATTTATTGTCTGTTAAGAAGATGCAAGATGCTGGCATGACTGTCGTTTTTGACGGCGTCGATGGTGGTGTGAAAATATATAACGGTGGTAAAATTGTATCATGTGGTAAGTCTTTGAACAATTTAATCGCAATTAATTTTGTGTATGATATACAAGCGTTAGTAGTGAATAACTCATCAAACATATCCGTAAATAATAATTACGAATTATGGCATCAAAGATTGGGCCATATTGGTAAATCTAAATTTATGCAAATAAAAAGCAAGCAAATGTTTTCTGACATTCAAAAATTAAATAATGTTACTCCAAGTAACAACCTATGTGAAGCTTGCATAAATGGAAAACAAGCATGTTTACCATTTAATAAATCAAAGAATAAAAATGTAAAAAGACCACTTTTTAATGTGCATACAGATGTGTGTGGTCCCATCACTCCTTCAAGTGTTGACGGCAAAAACTATTTTGTCCTTTTTGTTGATGAGTATACCCACTACTGTGCGACCTACTTAATAGCCCATAAATCAGATGTTTTTGCTGTGTTTAAAGATTACGTTACTAAATGTGAAGTTCATTTCAATTTGAGAATAGTCAATTTGTATTGTGATAATGGTGGCGAATATTTATTAAAGGAAATGAAAGAGCATTGCGTACAAAAAGGTATAAGCTACCACTTAACAGTGCCGCATACCCCTGCTTTGAATGCGATTGCTGAACGAATGATAAGGACAATAACAGAGCGAAGTCGTGCCATCCTATCTGGCGCTAAATTAGACAAAACGTTCTGGGGTGAGGCTGTACTTACAGCTACATACTTAATAAATATCAGCCCCACAAAAGCACTGAAATCAGTTACCACACCATTTGAATTGTGGCATAATAAAAAACCACAACTAAAATACTTGAAAGTTTTCGGTTCAACGGTTTATTATTTAAATAAAACCAGGAAAACCAAATTCGACGAAAAGTCCTTAAAAGGTATTTTAATTGGTTATGAACCGAATTGTTATAAGGTGTGGGATGTGGTAGATGAAAAGTTTGTAAGGGTCAGGGATGTAATAATTGATGAGATTAATTTCTTATCTACAAGACCTTTAAAGTCTGAAGGAATTGTAATAGACAATTCCAGTATCGCTGATCGGCACTCCGTAAAAAGGACGTGTAAGTCTGAAAAGTCTAAATCAGATAATTTTAAACAAACTGGCGAAATACCTGTATCAATAGGCCCACCACCTAATGAATCTGTGAGTGAAACAGATGGCTCTTCATTTCAAAATACAATGACTTCATCTCAAAATGAATTGACTTCACATAATCTAAGAAGAAGTGAAAGAATTAAGAAATTGCCCTGCATGTCGTATAACGAAAGCGAATCTGATAAGCATGTTAACTATTTACTATATGCATATTCTTTAATGTGCAAAATACCTTCCTCATATAACGAAATTGAGTCTAGGAGTGACAAGGACTTATGGTTAAAGGCTATTAATGAAGAAATTCAGTCATTAACTGAAAATAATACGTGGTCACTTGTACCAAGACCAATGCACAAAAACATTGTAGACTGCAAATGGGTATTCGCTATTAAAAATGATGAGTTTGGAAAACCCCTTAAATACAAAGCGCGTTTAGTAGCTCGTGGCTTTAGTCAGGAATATTTAATTGACTTTAATGAGACTTTTGCACCAGTTGCAAGAATCTCAAGTTTCAGATTCATATTAGCTTTTGCGAATCAATTCAACTTGCTTGTCCATCACATGGACGTGAAAACGGCATTTTTAAATGGAAAACTAGAGGAAGAAATATATATGAAAATTCCTGAAGGAATTCCAAATAATAATAATAACGTTTGTAAATTAAATAAAGCCTTGTATGGTTTGAAACAATCTGCACGCTGTTGGTTTCAAATGTTTGAACAGGCCTTACTTAAAAAGGGTTTTCGATACTCATCAGCTGATCGATGCGTTTATATTTTTGATGCAGGTAATATCTTCAAAAATATATATGTCTTACTTTATGTTGATGACCTTGTAATCTCTACAGCAAATATAAATACCATGAATTATTTTAAAAAATACTTAATGAACGAGTTTAAAATGGTAGACTTAAATGAAATAAAATGTTTCTTGGGAATAAGAGTTGAACGAAATCATGATAAAATTACATTAGACCAAGAGTTGTACATAAAAACAGTTTTGGAAAAGTTTAACATGGGTGACTGTAAAACTGTCAGCACCCCACTAGAAAGCAAAGTAAATTATGACGCCTTAAATTCAATTGAAACAACAAAGGCCCCTTGTATGAACCTCCTGGGTTGTTTAATGTATATAATGGTATGCACACGACCCGATATAAGTTTTTCTGTCAACCTCTTGAGTAGATTTGTGAACAAAGGTAACCAAACAGTTTGGGCATACTTGAAAAGGTTATTACGATATTTAAAAGGAACAATGAGTTTAAAGTTAACCTACACCAGACGTAAATATAATAATATACTGTGTGGCTTTGTTGATTCCGATTGGGGAACTAATGAAGTGGACCGAAAAAGTACCACAGGTTATTTGTTTAAATTATTTGAACAATGCACAATATGTTGGCAAACAAAGAGGCAACTAACAGTGGCGGCTTCATCTACTGAAGCTGAGTATATGGCTTTATATGAGGCTGTGAGAGAAGCTCTTTGGTTAAAATCATTAGTTACCAGCATAAAAGTTGAAGTATCCAGTCCAATTCCCATTTATGAAGATAATAATGGATGTATAAGCATTGCAAATAACCCTACTAGTCACAAGAGATCAAAGCATATTGACATTAAATATCACTTTTCAAGGGAACAAGTCGAGAAAAAGGTTATTAAAATGATTTATGTTTCCACAGGTGACCAGTTGGCTGATATATTGACAAAATCATTACCAAATCAACGTTTTTCTCAAATGAGAGACAAGCTCGACTTGATGTAAATTGGAATTAGAAAATAATAATTAAATATTATTATATTACGTTACCTTGAATTAGATTATTAGATTAGAACTGGTCTGATTAGGTTTTTCTGGGTTTTCCCTAATCCTGCGCAACAAATGTTGGACCGTATAAGTTCAAAATATTGTACTCCCAGACAAAGGAAGGTGTGATAATTTGTATTGTATAATTTTTGATAAGATTTTGAATTTTTGGAGAAAGAGGATTTATTTTGAGGGGGCATGTTGGAATATTCCAAAACAAATCTGTCTCACTCTAACAAGTAGATTGAGAGTCTTTCTCCTTCACACATATAAACATTAACCTATTTACAATAAGCTCTTTGTTTCTTACAAGTCTTATATACGTTTGACTTTGAGCTTTAGAGTCAGTTCGTTATTACTTCTTCAGTTCATCAGTTGCAAGTCAGTAGTAGTAGTTCTGCTTTAACTGCGCCCCTTACTAGTGAATACGAACACGCCTTCCTGATATATTAAAAGAGACTAATTAAATAATATTATTTACAACGAATTCCATGTTTCATTGCTTCCCATAACCCAATAGTTTTAATGTTCCTTTTTGTGATAACATATTTTCTTTATGTGAATCGCCTATCCAGATACATTCCCCCCACATACTTCACAAAGATACTTCAACAGAAATCTTCAAAATCAATAAGTTTCTTGTAAATTTATATCTTGTTGTTTATGGATAGTATGGAATTTCTGCCCAGCCAATATTCCTTGTTGTTTTAATGTTCCTTTTTGTGATAACATATTTTCTGTATGTGAATCGCCTATCCAGATACATTCCCCCCACATACTTCACAAAGATACTTCAACAGAAATCTTCAAAATCAATAAGTTTCTTGTAAATTTATATCTTGTTGTTTATGGATAGTATGGAATTTCTGCCCAGCCAATATTCCTTGTTGTTTTAATGTTCCTTTTTGTGATAACATATTTTCTGTATGTGAATCGCCTATCCAGATACATTCCCCCCACATACTTCACAAAGATACTTCAACAGAAATCTTCAAAATCAATAAGTTTCTTGTAAATTTATATCTTGTTGTTTATGGATAGTATGGAATTTCTGCCCAGCCAATATTCCTTGTTGTTTTAATGTTCCTTTTTGTGATAACATATTTTCTTTATGTGAATCGCCTATCCAGATACATTCCCCCCACATACTTCACAAAGATACTTCAACAGAAATCTTCAAAATCAATAAGTTTCTTGTAGATTTATATCTTGTTGTTTATGGATAGAATGGAATTTCTGCCCAGCCAATATTCCTTGTTGTTTTAATGTTCCTTTTTGTGATAACATATTTTCTTTATGTGAATCGCCTATCCAGATACATTCCCCCCACATACTTCACGAAGATACTTCAACAGAAATCTTCAAAATCAATAAGTTTCATTATCATCTTCTTTGCAGTTTACTCCTCTACTAATTGGTGTATTTAATTTCGTCAAAATGTTGAGACTTCAAATCCACTGTAAAATGTATTTCCTGTTATATTTCGTTTTTGCAAAATTTTCATTTGCACAGTGTAATTTCTTCATCTGTAATACAATAAAATAAAATTAGGACTATTTATTTTAAATAACCTATTACGAATTTGTTTGATGTTGTGATTCAAGGCAAGGACAAAATAGTAATGTTAGTAAAATAGTAGTGTTAAAAAATAGTAAAAGTCTATATTTCTACAAAAGTTTTCAATGCATACTGATATTATAAATGTTAAATTAATATTTAAATACAATGGATTGAAAATGCACAATCACAAATTATTCATGTGTAAATTCTTTTTTTTTTATTATAAAAAAGAAAAAGTACCTGAGCTACTCCATAAAGGGATTGCTTCGACCTGGTATAATACACCATCACATATTATCCAATAACAGACATTATCTGTTTTAACATCAATGTTTGTATAAATGTGATAAGGAAATTAGATCATCATCATATCATCAGGAAGTGGATCTGCTTTTAAAATTTTCAATGGTAAAACATTTTATGTCCATTTTTATTTATATTAAAAGCATGGCTCTCAAAGTGACTTCCACATACATATTTTAATAAATACAGTTTTTCTATGGGAACATATATTAAGTCTTCTTTTCACACAGCCTTAACCCGCTGTCTGAATCTGAAAAGAAATTATTTTTTTAATATTTGAAAAGTTCCAATATTGTAACAATCATCAGTCGCCAATTTTTACGACACCCGTGAAAAGAAATGACGGTTACTATTCAGAATTGTTTGAATAGTACCCCCCATTTCTTTTTGCATTTCGTCACACTGAAAAAATCAACCCAAGAAGATATTGTCACATAGTATCCTTACAATATATTATAAAACAAAGTCTGTCTGTCTGTTCGAAATAAACTCAAAAACTACTGCACCGATTTTCATGCTATTTTCACCAATGGATAGAGTGGTTCTCAATGAAGGTTTTAGTATATAATTTACAAAGTTACGCGCGAAGTCGCGGGCAGCAGCTAGTTTTTTAATAAAAAAGACAACAATAGGTATTAAACTTTTGGGTAGGGATCTGGAAGCACTTTTGGGGTAGTCTGGTATGACATTATGTAGGAAAAAGACATGTACTTTTTACAAAATGTGCAAGCTTATTTGTAAAAGATTTCCCAACCTATTTAGTCAGATTTATAGCCAGTAGTAGCATTTATTACGACCTGACTGAACAATAAGAGTAACAAAATAAAATATCAAGTCTTGTTTTAGTCTGCTGTACTTTTAGCATTGGCTATATTTTTAAGTACATACAGCAGGTAAAACAATTGTAATATTACTTTATTGAAATATTTATATCAGTTCTTACCGGGTCAGATGTCCAGGGATAATTCATAATTCGCCATAAAGATATACTTCCTTTGTTCGTTATTTATACGTCTGGCTCGATCGATCCATACCGTTTTTTTTAATGGCATTTTCATAACGTGTTCGAAAGTAATAAATAAAGTTGTTCTTTTTAAATCATTGATTGAAAAATTTTAAAATATTTTTTTACGATATGGCCATCTCTTGCTGAATACGCATCAATACGCATCAGCATCACCCATAGAGTAACTTATAATATAATTGGCATCACCAATCACTATATATATTTAAGTGTGTGGCTTTGTGGACTTGTGGTAATTTAATTTCATAATTTGTTTGACAGTGACAGCTAAAATATTATTTAGAATAGAAACCATAGACACTAATATACTACGTAATAGACCAACAGAGCGTGCAAGCGAGAAGGCAGTCTCTTATGACACGAATACGAGTGCGAAAGAGACAGGAAATAATGAGAAAATATGACTGGTTTTGAGAGAATTTGTGTAACATATAATAACACTGCGAATAGCGTCTTTCAGTTTTTTTGTAATTTCTTCAAGGAATCCTTTTAAATTTAATAAATTTATTGTTAAAATCAACATGGGGTGTTGTTCAGTGCCTGGTTGTGAAGTGAATCACAGGAATAATCCAAATAATGAGACATTTCACAGTCAAATATGATTCACATACTATCAATTTTAAACGCTTTATTTTCAATGAAAATTAGGTTTAAAGAATATGGTAAATTGTGTAATAAATGTAAGATATCACGTAGTTTTGTGTTTTATATATATTTCTCACTTTCATAAATAAATAAAAAAGATATTGTGTCTGTGAAAATTGCCACAATTTACGTAGTGATTGAGTATTTGAATCATCGATATCGATTAAATTAATAGGTAATAAAATTATTCGCACTAAAATTATATCTCTTAAAATTTTAATATATAAACGTAGCTCAGATGATTTACTATAATGTCGTTGATTAATGCTTGGTTTAGCTGTTTTATAGAGAAAAAAACTAATAGTGTTTTAGTTTATTTTTTTTAGCTTTGACAAAGCTTGATCAAAAAATTAAAAATCACTAGTACCTTTGTACAAATAAACGTTCCTAAAATTGTTTCTTAGAAACATAAAAATTAAAACAATCCAAACGTTTAAATGTTTTTTACTTTAGACTTGCGTAATAAATATGGTGTGGGAGGGGGAATATACTTGTCAAAAATCATCTTACGTGATAAGTGAATGGCGCCTAATAACTTAAACGGTAAACCAGATCATTTGTGTACCTATACTAATGTTGTGGCTGAGATAGTACTTATCAAAATTTCAATTTTTAAATCCCGTAGGTGGCATAAGTAATATTTGTCTAATGTGATATTTCATTTTTGTTAATATAAATGTTATTGATTTTTAATAAAGCAATTTATACCAACAACTTGTTTCATTTCAAAGCAATATCTAATTTCCATTTTAAGTTTTTATGTTCAACTGAACAGAATTACCTATTGTGAACGAGTTGTCTAGTGAAATAATAGACATGTATAAATAAAAAAACATTATAACTCGCCCATTAGCTCTTTGTTACTTGTCGATAACGAAAGGACATATCTAAAACTCACTCACGCACTTATATAATCACGCACTCGTAGACATTTCAGTTTTCGTCACGCGGAAAACGGGGAGTCTGTGCGTCTATTACGTAGTAAACTAGTGTCTATGATAGAAACATGGCAGCCAAAATTGGTGTTGGTTGGGTTGGCGTTGGCACACCAGTTGGTTGGCTCCATAGAGTAACTTATAATATAATATGGTACTCTCAAAAATACAGAACTAAGTGGGAACGAGTGGGGTTTAAAAGAAACCTGCCATATTTACGTTTACGTCTTACCTACGGAGGTTCTCATATTACAAAGACCTTAAAAATTTAAAAATCATAAAGGGACAAACAGTTTCCGAAGAACCGCAAGCTTCTACGTCTTCAGAGCAACATGACAATTTGATGATGATATTCAATTGATTGAAATTTGAATTAAATATATTTAATTGTGATTTTTTTTAAATTAATTTGTTAAGTACTTAGTTTTTATTTACATATTTCAGATAAATTTTCATATTTAGTTTAATTATAAACTTATTTTAAAAGTGTGATATGCAGCGGCTACACACGTTAGTATTTACTATTTAGTTTGTGGGCTACACTCTCGTGGAAGTTCCTCGACGAAGTACCCGAGAAAGTTGACCGAACACGAAGTGCGTCGCTACACACTTGTTCAACTTCGCGAGGTGCTTATGGCAGAGAGCCCAAGAGGGGATTTTTGGATTTATTAGAGCGCGTCAGATATTGCCAGTGTATATTCTCCACGTGTCTCCGATAACGGATATGTATTAATACTCGAGCGCTTCCAATTTTCATACAGACGGTTCAGCCTAAATTCCTAATCGTGCTGATTCTTCTTACCATCCTATCTTCAAAGTCCAAATTTAGCATCGTGGGCTCGCTAACCATTATAAGTTACTCTATGTACGGCGGCTTTGAGTCCTTTGACTCGGTCGAAAAACCGACAACAAATGGAAGTAGCACGAGGCGAGGTAAAGTTGAACGAAGTAGGGCGAGGTGACCGGCCACACTCTCTTATTCGCCTCGCCTCGCCCAACTTCACGAAGTTCAACGAGAGTCTGGAGGCCATGTAAGTTTAGTGACTTTTAGTGACTTCTTGAAGTACAATTTTCTCATCTGGTGACTTTTTAATTCTACTTTAATGACTTTATTTTTTCCTTAGCGGCAGCGCTGTTCTCGAGTACTTCGTCGAGGAACTTCTCGAGAGTGAAACCGCTGCATTAGATTAGATTTTTCGTGGTATGGTATGTACTCAGTGGTATAGATCAGTATATATTATAATAAGTATACTCTATGGGTATGGTATTTGTCATGTTTATGTCAACGAGTGTGTCAGTCAAATGAAATGATGTGTATAAAAGAATTTTATATGTATAATTTTCTTTGTTTATTTCTTCAATTTATCAATATCTCGATAATATATTGTTTTAACTTTAACCAATTGTGATGTTTCGTGTACACTAAATTACATTGAATATGGGTACTAGCACAATGGGTAGCGACTTGCATTCTGATAAGCAGGAAAAGATACTAAAACTACAAGCTCGTAAGAAGGAGTGCGAGCAATTACTGGCAGCAAAGAACGAGGAGTTATACAAATTATGTGTTCAGGAAGTTCAATTAACGGGCATAATGCCGCCCGAGGCACCTTTGAGCCCAGAAGTACAACAAAGAGAAAGATTAGGCAGTGTCAGAAGTATGGAGAGATCTACAGATGGCAATGACGTTCAAGACGGCATCGATACGCCTAGACGCCTTCGAAGCGGTTCAGATCGCTTCCAGGAGGCCGAAGCTAATTTGCGTAAGAATATTGCACATAGATTATCAACTCCTTCAATATCAGGCATATCAGCAAAAAGCACTCAATCACGACACGTAAGAAGACCCGAAACCAGTTGCTCAAATTTCTTCCCATCACCACCGTTGGAACGGAATCAAGACACGTTTTCAATGCACACATCTCACACTTATCCGGCTTTGGCAGGACATCACGAATCTACCATAGCAGACAGTGGTCACGGAGATACGGCACCTGGAACACTATACAGACATAATACCATGACAGCTGATTATACGAATAAAGTGCACTATAATAATGTTCCAGAGGCGCACATGCCTCGTTTGAGGGAGTCACACTTTAGCTCAAGTCATCCCGACATCCCTACACATTACACACACGGTGTACCGCCTCAGCAAATACAGCAGAATGGAATGAGGAACACACCTTTACTGTATCAATATGCTTCGCATTTGAAAGCTCAAAATCAACATTTGAATGCTCTAGCTCATCATCATCAGGTAGTACCGCAAACCAAACGGCGACCAGAAGGTGTTCGCCGTAACACATTGCAAAGGACACAAACATATCATCTTACATCACACAGTGACTATAATCAACATTTGGAGAATATGGGAGATAACTACAGAGCCCCGTTGCCCGTATTCCAGCACAGGTCGCAGCCGGACATTCAAGAAACAGCCAGAATACACGTCCCAGAAAGACCGTCTGTACCTAACACGCTACCATTACGAGAACGTAACATTTTAAGGAATCCACTACAGCTGCAGGTCTCTACGGATTATGGACGCGAAGAGAGACAAAGTTACGGCGACGCCTTAAGTCCCGTAAGTCAAATGTCTGGCTACTCGCAGGGGAATTTCGACTCTGTGAGCATGAATAAGTTCTCTCCGCTCTCCCAAATGGACAATAAGATGAAAGAGAAGCAGTGGTATGAAACATCATTGGATTCACCTACCAAGCCCGAAGTGCCTTTACTTAAGAAGACCTCAAGCCTTAAAAGGACATCTAGTATAGGGAATTCTCAGACTTATGAGATCATGATATCGTCGGGACGACATTCAGCAATGCAGAGTCCCAATCAAGTGCCTCAGAGTCCACCGGTATTGTCACCTAGTGCGATTTCATTGGAGTCTCCCAAAAACTTAACTATTATTGAACAGGGCAAGTGTATACCATACAGAGAAGAGACAAAACCGTTTGAGATGTCAGATTTTTACAAATACTCTACAAAGTTTAGACAAGGGAATGTTCCGAAACCAGTTTCTTCGAATCCCGTTCCAAATTTGAATATGGGGTATAACAAATTGCCTATGGAGTTGCCACAATACAATCAAGACCATTGGCATGGCCATGGCAATTAAATATGAACCGTATTGCATTGCAATAACTTTTAAAATCATTTATAACTATGAAGAGTAAGTCCATACCACAGGTTTGGTATGGCTAAAATTATTTCAGTACATACATAATATATTTTACTAATTTATAGACCACAAAATTATGTCTCTTATTTATTTTATTGTGTAAACAACTTATTGGTTAATATCAATAACTATTACATAATAGCTTATCAATGACATTACTAAATAGCTTATAATGAAATTTATCTATGATGTCACTTTTATTTTGAAGTTAGTTTTACATAATTATTGTACTTACTTAGGTATTTTAATTTAGTCTATTATTTGACATGAAATTCAATGCATTTTCTTTTAACTCTTTCATTGGTTTCTAAATGTTCTTTTAAAGGATTGAAAATATTGTATTAGAAATAAAATAAAAAAATAATCATCTACTAATTTCGTAAAATAAAATAGATTAAAAAGAAGCCATTGAAATTTTAGCCAATTACTGTGATAGCAATTTTATCAGTAAATGAATTGACAATAAATTTTAAAAAATCTAGAATTAAGCTTAGCATAAGTTAGGTAGTTGTTTTATTTTCAACATTTCAAAATCTCTAGAAATATATGAACTTTTAATTATCAGTTATTATCACACCTCTATTCATTTGAGCAAGAGGTTTTATGTAAACAAATTATAATTTATGTGTATTAAATTATAAATAATTTATATTTATAATTTAAAATACAAAACCTTACAAATTTAAACTTTTTATTGATAAGAAAAATACTAGACTGGGTGAGCTCGGGCCAATGAAAGGTTTTAAAGTTTTTTTACATGTAAGAAAGAAAGTCTATGATGAAACATAGAAAAAAAATATTTCAAGAATCTTGAATTAATAATTCAAAATATTATAAAAAGAGCAAGCGGTATTACTTTTGTAACTGTTCCATTAAAAAAAAAAACTACCTAAAACGAATTTTCTCGAAGATAAGACCCTGACAGATCGATTTGTTGACCTAAAAAACTCCTAACCATAGATTTTCGTCAAAATCGTTAGAGCCGTTTGCGAGATCGTCGTGGCATACAAGAATTCCTCGTTTAGTATTATAATAAGATACTTTTTGGCAAAAAGATTTTTGTTAATTTTCAAAAATTTTTGTTTACATAGAATCTCTTGCTCAAAGGAATAGAGTTAGAGTTTAGAACAATCTCAATATTTTTTTTTAATATATAGGTACTTTTACTGGGAATTTTTGGAGTATTGGAAAATATATAAAAAAATTTGCTATTAATTTTGGTGTCTGGTCTTTGTACTTTATATATCGGATATTTTATTTCTAGTAAGCCTTAAATTTCAATAATTTTAATTTCATTAAAATAAGTCTTAATGTAAATATTTTGAATTTGGTTAATGTAATTAATTATCTTCTGTGTATTTCATTATATTGTGCTGTTTTGTGTTCCTTAGTATTTTAATTAACACAATAGTGCCTTATAATAAAATATGTATATTATAAACTTAGCATAAATAATTTCGCTTGTGCCGAGCCCACCGCTTAGAAATATGTTTATGTGCTTATGTTTTGTAAACATTATCTTTTATAATGCCCGTTTAATGTTTAAAGAAAATATATAATAAATTATGAGCTACATAATATACATTATACATCCATTGACAATAATACTAGATACACAATTAGCTTAAAAAAACGTATAACCGATCCGTCCAACCACAAACATGCCACAGTATTCATTTCGCAAAAACTGTAAATTTTAAAGACTTTCTCTTAATATAGTTTGTAATATATCGCTGATTAAAAACTAAAGGGCCATAAAATGTTTTTATTGGAAAAATACAATCACAATCCTTCATATTGTATGTTGCAAAAAAGACTTATGGTTGTTTTATTCCATATTTAGTATATTTTGATAATTTTTTATATGTATATTCAAAAGTAACTGATATGCTTATATCTCTTCTAGTATTCAGTTTATTATAAAAGTACTTAAAACATTTAATGCTACTTAAAAATACGCTTCTAACGATGTGTAATATGCATATATTTGTTATGTATCCAATAAGAAAAAAAATGTCAAAAAAGAATTCAATTTTTTTCGATTCCTGTAAAAAGTGTAATTTTGATTTGTGGCCCTTTAGTTTTTAAGCAGTGATATGTGATTCATGATATATAATATATATATATAAAAAATTCAATGAACTAAACTTGGCGCCAATGAACTAAACTACTGAACAGATTCTGATAAAACTTTGTAACTATGTGTAATTTGGTCCAACTTTAAAAGATAGGATAGTTTATATCTCAATATTTTTTTTGCAAAATATAATATAACTAGAGCTATTGCCTGCGACTTCGCACGCGTAACTTTGTAATTTATATACTAAAACCTTCCTCGAGAACCACTCTATCTATCTCTATCTATTGGTGAAAACAACATGAAAATCGGTGCACTAGTTTTAGAGTTTATCGCGAACAGACACACACGTCGGAGGGCTTTGTTTTAAAATATGTAGTGATCAACATGGCGCCATCTGTTGTATACTTAAACAACCGAGCAATTATTTGTTATAATAATCTGTGAGTTCCATAATAATATAACAGATGGCGGTGTAACGTAATTAATCGTCTGGATTGAATAAAAAATTGCACCCGTGCGAAGCCGGGAGTGGGCCACTAGTATCTATCTATATTATAGTTTAATGGGTTTTGTATGCGACTGTGTATCTAGTATTATAGTCGATTGACTGCTAACATGATAATTATGTAGTATCACCAATCAATGTTTAGGTATGCTACAAATATTTGCCACAATTGTGATAGGATGTGCTGTATATATACCTATATCTATTAGGTATTTCTGTTCTAAATATTTTGTGCCAAATTTTATTACTACAATTTTTTCTCCATAAACTTGCCTAGCAAATAATTCCCCATGCCTTTAAAAAATAACCTTGTCAAACATGTTTAATTGCTAAAATTGATGAGAATCATATTAAATAATATTTAATGGAATTTGTAAATTT
The DNA here is from genome assembly GCA_918317495.1 of Synanthedon vespiformis. Taxonomy (NCBI): domain Eukaryota; kingdom Metazoa; phylum Arthropoda; class Insecta; order Lepidoptera; family Sesiidae; genus Synanthedon; species Synanthedon vespiformis. The sequence goes on from OU906964.1 coordinate 1,708,144, forward strand.
GATATTTAAATAAAATAATATTATAAATTTAATAAAAAATATAATATTTTTGTACGTTGTTTATGTATAAATAAAGTAATGTTTAGGGTGCAAATGCCACTTTATTATTTGTATTGTATGATATTTTAGAATACAAAATGTTTTTATTGTAAATAAGGTGTTTTTTTTTTCTAAATTTTAAGGCTCCTTAATAGAAGAGATCTGCAACCTTTCTGGTTTCGCTTTGAAACATTTTTCTGGATAGGATTTCACTAAGGGCCTAATTTGAATAGATAGGTAAATAAAAGATATTTTTTTAAGTTCATAAAACATACATTTAATTCTTAAACACACGTCACAGTGATGGGAGACTAGAAACAAAAAAAAAATACTAACCTAATCACAAAAAAAGGGAAGGCAAAAAAATAAATCAGATCAGAAATTCCAGATTTTTGAGTTAGAAGTGGATGTCTAGTTATTTATGTGGCGATTTGCTTGTAACTGCGCGAACAGTTGGTGTAGAGATCTCTTGCCAGGAGTGAACCCACCATTTAAATAATTGTCATCACCGCCTAGAAAGAAGTAGTTAAGTATGATAAAGTTATTGCATTTTTGTAAATGTTAAACTCGACAGACAGGCAGTCCACTTGGATGGTAGGTGGCTAGGTGGCTACCGTAGCCTATAACACAAGACAACGAACAGGTGCTGCCGACCATAGAAGGATAAGGAAGGTTTGGGGTAATGGTCTCTAGCATCCCTTACTCACTCAACGAAATACGACAGCACAAGTGGACCATTATTATAGCATATCTGATAAAATATTATCTGACAACCATAGATAAATGATTTGGTCTCTCTGCGCTCGACTAGATACGGCCCTACCTAAAAGCAATGGCTCCGTGAATGCGGCAACTTTTTATTGTAGTGTTGTGTGTAAAACATCGTCACTATTTATCGGCTTATACACATCACAGACACTTTCCAGTGTGACTATAGCTCGGGTATCCCGAATTCGGCGTAGGTAGTATTTGTTGCCGCATTTGTCAAGTGCGGCGGTTGTATCTAGTAGAGCGCAGCGAGACCAATCAAATATCTTTGCTGACATCCTTAACAAGATATGGCCTTACCTGAACCGGAAATTTGTCCGTTGATACATCCTTCATCCCACATATTCACACAGCGTTTGCCAGGAGTGAATCCGCCGTTCAAATAATTGTCGTCGCCACCTGAAATACTTATTAAGTTTAGACTTTTTCTAGTAAAATATTAACATAAGTGAGTGAATAAGAAATCATTTTTCTACCTACCGTCATCAAACCGACGCGACAGTAGGTAAATAAATGCATTAGACATTATGAGTTTCTATGAGAAGCTAGTTGAGGGACACAAATTTCACTAGTTTTTTGTCGTTCTACCTTACCTGAACCAGAAATCTGCCCATTAATACAACCCTCGTCCCACATGTTTACACATCTTTTGCCCGGAGTGAATCCGCCATTTAAATAATTATCATCACCACCTGAAATAAATAAATATTGGGTTTGTATATGTAATAATGAAATTAAACATGAGCTCGCGTCGTTCGCGCTAGGTGTGTGAATTTCTTGTCAGTAAAGGATCAGTAGCACTACCATGAGTTTATGGCGACCGAAATCGCTAGCGAGAGATGAGCGAGAACGTAAAATATTTGTATGAAAAATTGTACAGCGCCTCTAACGGCCACTCAAAGAACTAAAACCGGTAACATGAGTTGCATAAGTGAAAAACCTATCGAATGTAGTCGCTAGCGACCATTAGCGACTAACGTTTAAAATGACATTTATATACAAAATCGGTACCATGAGTTACAAATTTGACTGATGCTCTCGAGAAATACCGTAAAGTTAGTAGTTAAATCATTCACTAGCACATAGAAGGGTGAAAGGTTCGTTATCGACAGAAGTAAACTAACGTAAGATTTCGATAGCAACCCATGGTAGTGCTACAGTACACAAGAAGAGTTTCGTGTACGAGTTTTATTTCGAACGCGAGTGGAAAAAAATCGTATCAGGCGATGAGCGATAATTTCTTTTGAGGGGCGAAACTCGAAGCATTTTGTTTACACTAGCCGATATAGCTAGGTATATTGTCTCACGACAAATTGAATTCTCGCATTCGAGAAATTCTCCTTGTGTAACTGAGCCTTTATGCCGTTGGAGTTGGAGTAAGAAAAGGTTCGTCACCTTAAAGTCGACATTTGCTTGCACTAAAATTTCTTTGTCAGTCAGGCCTGTCAATGGTCAGGCAATTGTCAGTCATGCCAAAATTTCTTTTCAAACATAATATATGTCAGTTGTCTGCTTAATGCTTTAGTTTCAAAAGGTACTAAGAGTCTACGATTTGATAAAGGAATGAACTTGAAAACTAACGAAGGTTTTCGTACACCGACTTTACCCACTATAAAAATTGAAAATCGAATGTTACCTGATCCAGATAACTGGCCGTTAATGCAACCTTCATCCCACATGTTGACGCATCGCCGCTGATTAGCTGAAACCAACGACTAATTCAATAATGCAAAACTAATTTTAACTATACTAAGCGCCTCTTTCACCATCTGTCAAGTAGGCTAACTGTGATTTAAAGCCACCGGTAACCGGGGATAATGGAGCTGATATACCTTTGATTGTACGGTAAAAGTCCCAAACATTGAAAGGAAAATAATAAAAAAAATCGCATATCGAATGATGCAGTATAAACCGAGTGCATAATTCAATAAAACAGAAGATTATTTCTAAAAGTAATTAATCTACACTTAACTTGTAGTTGGTGAAAGAGGCCCTTAATACTAATTATAAAGCTGAGGAACTACTGGTTCGAATTGAAAAAATATTTTTGTATTGGATAGTCCATTTATCGAGGAAGGCTATAGGGAACGCGGACGAAGTCGCGGGCACCAGCTAGTATATGAATAAAATAATGAACATTACTTACCATGATATTGTGGCCGTGCAAATAAAGTTTTGCAAAAGACTAGAGAAAAAATTACAAAGAAAAATGAAAACGATTTAAGCATTTTCAAGTTTTTTAAAATAATTACTTCGGCTGTTAAAGCGAAAGCTCAGCGAGTGAATTCCTCTTACAATTGTTGGAGCTTTTATATATATCTAGTAGAGCTGCGAAATAATCTCTTCAATTCTAGATTATTATAATAAATAAGCACTTCAGATAATTGGATTATTTCCACGAAATTAATTTCAGTTATTGGAGTATTTATTTATCTATCTATCGATTTTATTAAGTTCGTCTGAAGCGGCATGAATTGGTATCAATTAACAATACTAATAATAAATCTGTAAGTGTAGGTATTGTATGTATGTAATGTAAGTTTCTCCATAACATATAAACGATGAAAGTTGGTATATAAACATTTAAACGTTCGGGTCAAAGGATAGGGTACTTTTTTCTTCAAAATAACAGCATTATGTGCTGTTGTGTTTCGGTGAGTGAGTAAGGGATGCCGGAGCCCTTTACCCCCATCCCTCCCTTACCCCTTATCCTTAATCCTTCTATGGTCGGCAGCGCACTTGTAGCACTTATGGCGTTGCTTGTGTTATAGGCGATGGTAGCCACCTACCATCAAGTGGACCGTCAGCCTGTCTGTCGACCTTAACATAAAAGATAAAATAAAAATACTTATTTATACTAATATTATAAAGAGTGAAGATTTGTATTTTTATTAAATGAATAAACTCAAAAAAAAAAACTACTTAGAACGAATTTTAAAATTCGAATTTAAAATAGCAGCTAAACATAGGCGCTCCGCTCCCGGCTTCGCCCAGTATACAATTTTTCATATACACAAACATTCCTCGTTTAAGTATATCTCTTTTCATAAGCGAGGAGACAGACAGACACGGAAAGAGACTTCAAATTATACTATATGTAAATATGTAAAGGAATGTAAACAATAAACATATATTTCACATTCACACATACACATTTGACTGTTCGCAATTATTATTATTTATCTGCCTCGTCTCGATTCTGTTAAAAACTCCCAATGACTTGTAAGAGACCTTACACACACGAGAAGGAAATTTTCAGTGTCAAAAGTGTTTTCAGTGACCATATAGTGACTATATAGTGACCATACAGTGACTAATAAGGCTTCCCAATCTATACTAATATTATAAAGAGGAATAATTTGATTATTTGTTTGAATTGAATTGGCTCTGAAACAACTGGGCCGATTCGAAAAATTCTTTCACTGTTGGGAAGCTATATTATCAGGGAGTAACATAGGCTATATTTTATAAGGTTACGCGGACGAAGTTTCGTGCAACAGCTAGTCCAAAATAAATAGGTACATATTTAACTACAGCGAGAAACAGTACTGTGTAGTGTGTTTGCTCCTTAAGCTCGACTTAATAAGGACGCTGTGAATGATTCTTCTACAGTTTCAAACAACATTATATTGTCATTACCAGTTGAGATAGAGACGTCTTGAGAACGACATCAGCATGGCAACGTTAAAACTACTGTTGACCTTATGCGTACTTTTGTGTGTGAGTTTTTGTGGTGGTTATAAAATATTGGTCGTTTTTCCTTTCCCTGGAAAGAGTCATTCTATATTGGGAGATGCGTTTGTGAGGCATATACTCAACGGTGGTCATGAGGTATGTAGATTTGCACACAACGAGGCCATTTTTTGTCACTTTTTTTTTGGGGCCACGCTAATTCTTAAAAGTTGTAAGTCCATAATTTTTGGTACCCCCTCCCCATTCTTTGCCACTGTGTTTTGAGACGAAAAATTATTTTTTTAATGTTTAAAAACATAATATCTTTGGAAATAAAACGTGAACTTATATTTAGGTGGAATATACTTACTCATGTTTGAAAAAGATTTGATCACATTTATTTATCTAAATTACTTATAACGTGAGATAACAACATGTCATTGACCATGACATGACTCGTTACGAAATATTTAGATAGGTACTTATATATCTTAAGGTGTCCCTAGACGTTCATGCGGCATGAAATGCGTTTACGTGAATTATCATGCTGCATGTCGCATGACCGCTACACGATAATGCGTGTATGTAATGTCATAGCTTGCAGCTGCCAGCACGTAGTTGCATGTCATGTATGCGTGGCAGCACGTAACGTATGTCATGCTGAATGATCGTCTAGAGACACCTTAAGTATTTCAATTAGTTTTCAAATATAAATAAATTTATAACAAACCACTTAGTGGTCTATTAATTTATTTAGTTCTTTAGTTTATAATTTTCAAGTTACTTTATATTTACGTTAATAAATAATTCATACCTAATTATACGTAAGTATCTACTTTCTTTACGTTATTACTAATTTAAAAAAAATAAAAAAAATTGTTTTTTGTTATCTATAAGTGGAAATTTTTTATTAGGTTAAAGTTTGTTTACTCACCACTATTATTAAGTAATTATACCTGTAAATTTCCCTAAAATAAAATAAATAAATAAATAAATAAATAAATAAATTAGAGGATTACCTAATGCTTAGGTACTATTATCATGTGTAATTTTATTAGTGCAAGGTGCAAAAACTGTAAACGCGTACCTACTAGTTTGGGGTTCAAGGTAGTTTGAGGCCACGCACTTGAAGGATTTTTTTGGAGAAAACTTTTTGAAAGAGGAGTTATAGTCGATCGACGCAGAGGATAGGATGCAGAGGATTCTTTATATTTAATTTTAAAATCGGTTTTGGCACAATTCGTACGAAACAAAATTGTGCGAAACCCTACCAAACCGAAATACCTATTACCGGGTGGTCCAATTTATAATAAGTAACTCTAAATATAATTTTTATACTGTTAAAGGTGACCTACATAACAGCGATTCCGATGAAAAATCCTCCCGCAAAGCTTCGTCAAATAGATGTTTCTAGCAATTCTGCTCTTATGCCTACAGGTTAGTATACAACGCTTACTAAAGCTGGTACACACTAGGCGTTCAGCGTTCTATTCTAACGCAATGCCAAGTGTCCAATGTGTACTTGCTCTAAGAACTTCATAGTTCTCAAAGCGCGCGTTTCAAAACGCCTAGTGTGTACCAGCTCTAATTCTCTGCATGGACAGTTCATAAGTATATAAATATGTTTGTTACTCAACATAAAGCAAAAACGGCTGAAACGATTTGGATAAAATTCGACATACAGATAGTTTATTATCTAGATTAACATATAGGATACTTTTATAACGGAAAAATGTTAGGTTCCTGTGGGTTTTTTAATTAACGAACTACAACTAAGTTTCGGGAAGCTGTTGCACACGACTTCGCCCGCGCAACTTTATAAAATACCATCTACATTTTGGATAGATGGCGCTATCTCCCGGGCAAAGCTGCCAGTATTTACTTTTATTTTAGATTTCCCGTAAGAATGAAGCATTTTCCCGCGGTAAAAAGTATCCTATGTTCATCACGGATAATGTCGGCTTCTAATGGTAAAAGAATTTTTCAAATCCGTCCAGTAGTTTCGGAGCCTATTCTATACAAACAAATAATCAAATCTTATAATATTAGTATAGGTAAGCCTATGTTACTCGTGGATAATGTAGCTTTCTAATGGGTGAAAGAATTTTTAAAATCGGCCTAGTAGTTTTTGAGTTTATTAATGATTGTAATGACAATCATACAACATCTTCTCTCTTTACAAAGTACAGATACTTAGTACTGTAGATAACATTTTTTAAATAGGAACAAATAAAAAAGGACATGGATTTCCAGGAAGCTTATTTACCTAAAAAAAATTTTTCAGACGACTTTCTAGACTTTAAGAAAATACTGAAAGAGAAAGGCAATGTGTTTGCTGACGTATCCGTAGTGTACGAAGTAATGGGTACTCTTTCAAACGGAACAGTCACTCATACGGATGTGCAGAAGCTGCTAAGAGATAAGAACGAACATTATGACGCAGTTCTAGTCGAATGGATGTACAATGAACTTTACTGTGGGTAAGAATAACTTTACTGGGGCCTTATATTAGAGTCTAATATAAGTTATCCGACTGTCATTTTACAAAAGTCTCTTCCATCGCTATGTTTATTTAATAGAAATAATATTTAAAGTAATCGCTAACACAAACTCTTAAAATAATAACTGCAAACCATAACAACCAAATTTTATGAAAGAAAACACTCTGCATTACTCGCAATCGGACAGAGACTCTTAGATTATGACGTCATAGCAGTAGCGCGCGTATGAACGCAAATTTTAAAAGCGGTGGTACTTTACAACGCTATAACTTTGGAAATCCTGGCCCGATTTCGATGAAACAAAAACTATAATTATTTGCACGAGTAGGTGCATCGAATCCAGTAACTTTTATAGTAATATTTGGATGTGCTGGTGTTCTCCATTATATCAATCCCATAATTGTATTGTTTTCGAACTTCGTTATCGTTTTTAAAATGTTACTTTGACTAGGTGATCACTTGACTGGCATCTTATACTTATCCTATCTTGTGTCCTGTACGTCTAAATGTTTATCTACCAAGTTTCGTGAAAATCAATTGATTCGTTTAAGAGTTGTAGAGGAACATATACATACAATACCTACACTTACAGATTTATTATTAGTAAGTATTGATATTGGATTCTGCTTAATTTTAATGGGAATTTTATAACTTTCAGTTTCTCCGTCATCTTCGACTGTCCCCTGATCTGGTCATCATCAATGGACCCTCACAGTTTGGTGTTGTCGCTAATAGACGAAGACACGAACCCAGCTTACGTCACGGAAAGTTTATCAACCTCAGTGCCACCTTTTACATTTTGGGAGCGCGTTGAAGAGTTGTGGAGAGTTCTCAATAAAAAGTATCATTTGGCGTAAGTATAGAATCGAATTCAAATTTATTTTTTAACTAGCTGGCGGCCGCGACTTCGTCTGCGTTGAAAAAGAAATTAAGTAGAGCCTATCCCGTGTCCTACGTCTAAATGTTTATCTACCAAGTTTCATGAAAATCAGGAGTTATGGAGGAACATATACATACAATACATACACTTGCAGATTTATTATTAGTATTGATTATTTTTATTTTATTTTAGGGAAATTTACAGGTATAATTACTTAATAATTGTGGTGAGTAAACAAACTTAACCTAATAAAAAATTTCCACCTATAGATAACGAAAACAACGGATTTTTTTTTTTATAAGAACCATTTTATTAATTTTTACCTTTATGGAATTCTTTAAGTGTCTGTTTCTAGAAAAAAAAAATCGAAAAAAAAAATGCTCAATGCAGACTTTTCATCGACATAATATTGTCTGAGTAATGATGATGGTTGAAAATTTCACGTTATTATGTTTCATAACTTTTTACAGGTTACGTAGCAGTTTGGATAACGGCATGTTTCAGGCCGCATTCGGACCAGCCGCTTCTGTTAGGGGCCTGTCGTTGCCAACTCTTGATGAAGCCAAATACACAGGATCTCTAATGTTTGGAAACTCCCATTACTCAACGGGTTCGTCGATCAGGTTGCCTCAGAACTACGTACATATCGGAGGTTACCATATAGAAAAAGATATCAAACCTTTGCCACAGGTAATTTTATAGTTTTTCACCGTATACCCAACCCATTACCCCAACCCTCCCTTATCCTTAATCCTTCTATGGTCGGCAGCGCACTTGTAGCACTGTGCTTGTTTGCTTGCTTGTGTTATAGGCGACGGTAGCCACCTACCATCAAGTGGACCGTCAGCCTGTCTGTCAGCTGTATAAATATATAATATAAAAAATACACCTTAAAATCGACATTTGCTTACAACACGGCAAATATTTACCAGTCATGCCAAATTTGCAATTCAAACGTCTGTCAAATGTCTCTACAGTGCTTTAGTTTCAAAAGGTACCTACTAAGAGTCTACAACTTGATAGAGGAATGAATTTGAAAATTAAAGAAGGTTTTCGTACCCCGACTTTACATAACATCATCTAAATTTAGTCAAACAATTAGTATAAAACTAAAGTAATTTATAGTAAATTAATAATTATTATAAACTAGCTGGTGCCCGCGTCTTCGCCCGCGTTAAAAGTAAGGGATATGTAGCGTAGCGCCTGACTAAATGTGTAAAGCAGTATAACGCCTGATATCTTCCTCGAGAACCACTCTATTCTATTCATTGATGAAAACCGCATCAAAATCCGTAGCGTATTTTTAAAGATCTAGGGACATAGGGACAGACAGACGGGAAGTGACTTTGTTTTATACTATGTAGTGATCAATAAAATACAGTCATATTATCCTTACTATACCTAATATTATAAATGCGAAAGTAACTCTGTCTGTCTCGCTTTCACGCCAAAACTACTGAACCGATCACCATGAAATTTTGCATACACGTTGTCTGGGACACCAGAAAGGACATAGGGTACCTTTCTTCCAAGAAAAAAGTAATGTTCCCGAGGGATTATCTAGAATATAAAACTGTAACTAACGCCTGGCCAATGTGTTTAGCAACAAGTTGTCAAGCGTTGTAATTGCTTTTATATTTCTAATTTATCATCGCGTACGAAGTCGCGGGCACCAGCTAGTATGTATATTATTTAGTATATTTATTTGAAGGCTTATAAAAACACCCCAAAAATTTTTGGTCCATTGAGCATACCTATATGCAACTCGTTTATTGTTTCTATGTCTGACTGCACTTAGAAGTCTTTTGGCAATGTTTATAATTGCAGTCATTGAAGTAAAAGGAAGTGCTCTAAGGTATCTAATCGAAATGCATTCGCGCGGCAAATTAAAATAGTTTAAAAACTAATTTCCTCAAGATCAACAATTTAAAACTTACTTTTTAATTCAAAAGTTAAGGCAGCAACTGCAAAAGGTACTTGCAGCACCTGGCGTTGCCACATACCGTCAAGTGGACCGTCAGCTTGCCTGTTGACCTTACCTAACAAGATATGCAATGCATTATGATGTTACAAAAAAGGCATTATTTTCAACCAACTTCGAGGTTTACCCTATCCATTAAAAAAGAATTATCAAAATCGGACTACTCTGTAAAAAGTTATGCGTGGTTATACGCTACAATCGGTGAGTGAACAATCAATCATCCCCTGTTTTCCTACCCTTAGGGTTGGAATTTTGTTTTCCAAATTAAAATGGGACCCCCTTGGGGTGCACCCTTTCAAATAAAAAAATAATTATCAAAATCGGACCACCCTGTCAAAAGTTATGCGTGATCAAGAAAATAAAAATAAAATATATACGCGTCGAATTGAGTACCTTCTCCGTTTTTGTTTTTTCGTTTTCGTCGGTTGAAAAGAGTTATTATTTGTTGTTTAAATCTATTTTTTCGTTGTCACATTAATTTAGAAACGGCTTCCGTATTGAGCGGCCTCTAATTATAAGGTCTGAGAGGGTCATACAATAACAATCTCTTACTTTATCATTTACAGTTAAGACGCTCATGTCGCAGTTAATGTCGATATAGACATTGTTATCTTCGAATTTTGCAAGTCATATCTTTAATTTTCTAATGACTCATCAGCATATCTTGTTGATGACGTGTTAGTCGATTCATTACCAGATAATAAGCTGATATCTACACTGTTATCTTTACATAGTATAATTTGAAGTCGCTTCCGCATTATGTCTGGGTAGTTGCTAAACTACGCAACTCAATTTGATGCGGTTTTCACCATCAGTTAGATAATTTTTCACGAATTTTTTTATAATAAGAAAAACCAATTAAGTTTATAAAATAAATTTACATGGCTTACGTGGGCTAAACCAAAAGAGATACTTTTTGTATGTTTATTTTATAATGTATTTAAAACTCTAAAACTACTTAATTAATTTTAAAAATTATTTTACCTACAGTAAGTTAATTTATCAGCGACAAATGTAGACTGTATTTTATTATCAAAAAAAGAATTGAGATCCCTATAAAAATTACAATACATACATATATAAATAATTTGTTCATAAAAGTCATTATTTGGCGTGCTCTGACAAAACTATTTGATGATACGTAAAATGATGTACACATGTTTATTATGGCAGTACTCATCATTACCCACAAAAAAGTTCGCAAGGCTATATTTCTATTGTAATTCAGTCTTAACAACAGTTTTTTGTCCAAATTGGCCAATCAAAACACGGGAAGAACCAAAGATGATGACATTCGTATCACGTTGTATCGTTTTCATAATCAAGGTCATTTTGCGTTTAGGATATTTTACGGCTTTAGGACAATGTGCGTCTAATCCGTTATATCGTTCATGTATTGTGAGATTGTGATTAGTTTTTGATTAAATGTAATTTGATAAGCACTCTTTTGATCACTTTGCAACTTCATGAATACCGCTATATAAGAATCTGCCTTACGAATTTCCGGATTATTACAAGATATATGAGTTATAAATTAATCCATTTCTCTATACTTCTAATCCCTTAACTAGGCAGCGCATTTATACTAGTTATACTAGTATAAATATAATATATAATTCGTTATATCGTTCATGTATTGTGAGATTGTGATTAGTTTTTGATTAAATGTAATTTGATAAGCACTTTTTTGATCATTTTGCAACTTCATGAAATACTGTCATATAAGAATCTGCCTAGTTACATTACGAATTTCCGGATTATTACAAGATATATGAGTTATAAATTAGTCAATTTCCCTATCCTTCTAATCCCTTAACTAGGCAGCGCATTTATACTAGTTATACTAGTATAAATATAATATATAATTCGTTATATCGTTCATGTATTGTGAGATTGTGATTAGTTTTTGATTAAATGTAATTTGATAAGCATTTTTTTGATCACTTTGCAACTTCATGAATACCGCCATATAAGAATCTGCCTAGTTACATTACGAATTTCCGGATTATTACAAGATATATGAGTTATAAATTAATTCATTTCCCTATCCTTCTAATTTGTGTATTATAACTAGGGCACTAACGGGACATTGTCGCCTCAATAGGCACCTTAAAGTAATGGGTCTCATTAGTACAGGAGAGTGTCGCTTCTGTCATGAGGCAGAAGAAACACCAATGCATATCCTGTGCGAGTGTGGCCCCTTAATGCACAAGCGCAGTTACATCCTAGGAAGCCACATAATGGCTTCTGAAGATGTGAAGAATGCCTGTATCAAAAAAGTACTATAGTTTCTCAACGTGGTAGGTATAGGTAGAGAGCTTTAGTTTACGTGGCGATCACAATATTTCAGAAATGGACGAAGTGATACTGGTTCTCTAGCAGACAGAAATAGCCACTAAGCAAATAATAATAATAATAATAATCCTTCTAATCCCTTAACTCGGCAGCGCATTTATACTATTTGTACTAAGTTATACTAGTATAAATGTGTTATACTAAAAGTTTCAGCAAGAAACACACTCTATCTTTGAGAACTAAGGCGACGGTTACCACTTAGCCCAAGTCCACGTCAGCCTGCCATCCAATAAATTATGTTCTGACTAAAAATATAATTAAATGCTTGTATTCTTTGTTTTTAGGATTTAAAAACAATAATGGAAAATGCTAAGAACGGCGTCATATACTTCAGCATGGGATCCGTATTGAAAAGCAAGAGTATGCCCGAAGAATTGAAGAGAGATATGCTGAAGATGTTCGGCACTTTGAAACAGACGGTATTGTGGAAGTTTGAGGAAAATTTACCGAATTTACCTGATAATGTTCACATCGTCCAATGGGCGCCTCAAATGGGAATTCTGTGTAAGTTCACTTATCTATAATTATCTTTTATATCTATATAATATCTATCTATAATAATTATGTATCTATACCTAGATTTTCTATATCTAAAATATTATAAACTCATGAAAATCAATTAATTCGTTTAAGAGTTATGGAGGATCATACATACATACAATACCTAAACTTACAGATGGTATAATATTTAAACTAATGTTATAAAGAGGAAATATTTGATTGTTTGTTGAATTGGACCGATTTGAAAAAAAAATTCACTGTTGGGAAGCTACATTATCAGCAAGTAACATAGGTTATATTTTATAAAGTTACCCGGACGAAGTCGCGTGCAACAGCTATATATTTTGTCTGAATTTCAGCACACCCCAACTGCGTACTTTTTATAACACACGGCGGTCTACTCTCCCTCACCGAAACGATACATAACGGTGTTCCTGTCATTGGCATTCCAACTTTTGCTGACCAGTTTTCCAACGTAAACAGGGCTGTCGCTAAAGGGTTCGCGAAACGAGTTGATCTGGATACCAATATGGCAGTGAATTTAAAAACAGCCATTAAGGACATTTTGGACAACCCTGAGTAAGTACTTTGTAAAACTCTCTGTTGAATAAATTAGTTTGGACGTAGAATGATGATCAAATATACAACGAAAGAATATTATTTTGCAACGTCTTATTGTAATTGCGTTGTATGAGGACAGATATTTTTTTAGGATAAAAAGTATAAGTATAATCCAAATAATAAACTCCAATTTTGTGCGCAATTTTGAGCCGTTTTTGCTTTTAAAAAAGAATAACAAACGTAACATCCTAACAATTGTAACAATCCTCACAAACTTACGCGTTTAAAATTTTAGTAGGATATCTTTACAAATATTATAAAGAGGAAAGATTTGTTTGTTTGCATTGAAGGCTCCGAAACTACTGGACCGATTTGAAAAACTCTTTCACTGTTGTGAAACTATATTATCAGCGAGTAACATAGGCTATATTTTATAAAATTACACGGACGAAGTCGCGTGCAACAGCTAGTCTTTAATAATGACATGAATGGCATACAAGAAAAATATGCTCAGCAAAGAAACACCCATTTATCACGTTCTGTTCATGTGTTATAGAATCTAGTCTAATTTTTATCGTAATTCCTCCGTTTCTTGTCGTTTCCTATAGATTAGATTATTAATTTATATATGAATAAGTAGACAGATAATTAAAGTGTCGTCAAATAATAATATTTTTCATCTTTTCAGATATAAAAAGAGAGTGAAAGAGTTATCCTTAGTATACCATGATCGCGTAATGGATCCCGGTAAAGAGATAGTGCATTGGGTCGAGCATGTGGTCCGCACGAAAGGTGCCCCACATCTGCGCTCGCCGGCGCTAGACGTGCCCTTCTACCAGAAGATGTATTTGGATCTCGCCGCTTTGATATTACTCATCATTTCTGTTCTAGTATTTACTGTAAAATATTTATTTTCACGCAACAAAAAGAATGATTTCGCAAAAAAGAATAGATAATATTTTTTAAATAAGTATGTATAATGTTATAATAGACTAATTTTTGTTTTGTTTAGACAATGTATTTGCATTATGAATATTTTTATGTAATATTTGTGAGGGATAGAATACAATATGTATATTAATAAAAGTGTTTTTTTTTTTTTTTTTTTTTAAATAAGTTTATAGCATGTTTTAATTATACCAAAATATACCAAAAGATAAGTACTTGCTCGATTTTTTTGATCGAAATTCTGTGTAAACGATCTATTTTAGGCAGTTTTTTTTTTCTTTTTATGTTGAGGTCGAAAGACTAAGGCTTGATAGTAGGTGGCTACCCTCGCCTGCCATCAGCGTCAGCATTTCTGTAGACATTATCATTTAAAAAAAATCAAAGTCAGCATAGCGACTTTATAAGTGTTTAGTCATTTATCAATAATAGCATGCCCGTGATAACTATGTTCCAGCGAGTTTATAAGAACACTATCAATTATTGATAAGTTCCATATAAATTTAATTGACCACAAATAACACATGTATAATTAAAACTATCATTCTTACATAATAATTAGAAGTAATGAATTATTTTGTGATTTTTTCAATATTTCTAGTGTATAGTTTGTGTGACGCGTATAGAATATTGCTTGTTTTCCCTTTTCCTTCAAAGAGTCATTCGATTCTAGGAGATGGATTTGCGAAACATCTACTTCGGGCTGGCCATCAAGTAATTTATTATTATATTCATTTCTTTTTTATTTTATTTTCTCAATATCTATACTTATATATTCATATTATATAGAGCGAAGATTTGTAATAATAAATCGGTAAGTGTAGGTATTGTATTGATTTATGAATTGTCAACTGATTTTCATGAAACTTGGTAGATAAACATTTAGACGCACAGGACACAGGATAAGCTACTTTTTTATATAAGTCGCGTGCAACAGCTAGTAATTATAGTAAATAAAAAAAATATTAGGAGTATAAAAAACTGTTTGCTAGTAGCGAGGCATGGCCCCAAGCTACCGGTGGTTAGGGCTGCAGAGTGAGGAACCTCCTGACAATTGGTGCCGTGTCAAGAAGTACCTTCTGTATTCTTCCCTTGACTCAGCCATTTAGGGAGAGCTTCATGAGGTCTTCCTATAAGACAGTTCGCCGAGAAGACTATGTTAATCAACATCCCAAATGGCAGTCTGTATGAGCCAAGTCTATATATTTAATAAGCTTCTCTTTTACGGCTTTCACGGGGTTTTCGTCATGTGGGACAGCCATGTCAACAAACATCATCCGACGTTAGTATCGGTCAATACTCACGATGTCAGGATTATTCGCGATAATAGTCCTGTTCGTAATGCTTTAGATGCTATTAGATTTTGATTTATGCTATTAGATATATTTAATCATTAGTAATTGAAGACGTGAGTGGATGAAGGTGATATGTCGCATTATTCCAATTTCGAATAAATCGAGGTTAAAGTTTTAAACTGAATTTTTGAGATAAGTCGCCACGGAATTGCTGCAAAGTTGTGTAAACAACGTGAAATATTAATGGTATGATAGCCAGTAAACACTTGTATTATTTAATTTAAAAAAAAGTGAACATAGCTCTCTTTTCCATTAATAAAAGTAAACTTTTCTGCACTCTTTGCTTTTTAAAATTAACTGTACATAACACCTTTTTCAACTTTTTATATTCCAAAAATGTCTTAAATCCACGATCTTAAGGTCTGTAAACATTCATATGGACATATTACCTTCATCAACGCAAAAAAACGAAAAAATCCAAAAATGCGACATAACTCCTTCATCCACTCACGTCTTGAATTTATTTATAAATTAAACATTTTTAAAAGCTAATGATTTTTCGGACTAAAGAAATTACAAATTTATTCTCATTATGTAATATTTTTAGGTAACTCTCATTACCGCTACGCCAATGGAAAAACCGCTAGAAGGTCTTCGAACAATTGACTTGTCCAGTAATTACAAACTGGTCCCTATGGGTAATTAAATCGTTATTTTTACTATTATTTATAGTTCGATATTGATAGTAATGTTTTAGTAATAATACATACAGGATTTATTAATGGATGATGGATGACATGATGAATAAGTTATATATTTACATGATATAATTTGAAAACACATTATTTCAGGTTTTTGCTCATATCGCGATTACAGCTATTACTTAATATGCACTAAGATAATTTAATATTTTTTTACAGAGCTCTTAGATTTAACAAAAATAATGAATCACGAAGTCGAAGTTGATGACATTGATTTAGGAATGAGAATGGTACTAATTTCAACAATAAGTACATTAAAGCATGAAAATGTACAAGCTCTGTTACATGACCAGATAGAAAAGTTCGATGTCGTCATTGCAGAATGGATGTTCAGCGAAATATATGCTGGGTGAGTTTACCTTCATTTATATTTTATTATTATAAAAAGTATCCTATATGTTAAATCCAATTATAAACTGTGTTCCAAATTTTACCCAAATTCGTTCAGTCGTTTTAGTGTGACTAAGAGACAAACATACAAACTTTCACATTTATAATATTATTATTAGGATTAAGATTAATGGAGTCGCTGTGTGCACTATAATGTACACGAAAATTAATTTCAAGTATTTGATATTTTCAGCTTCGGTCCAGTTTTCAACTGTCCATTAATATGGTCTTCGTCTGTGGATCCACATAATCAGGTGCTGTCGCTAATAGATGAGGATGTCAATCCAGCTTACATTCCAAATTTGATGTCTTTTGAAATACCACCTTTCACTTTTAAACAACGAGTTTATGAGCTGTGGCGAAATTATAGGATTAAATATGCTATTTGGTAAGATTATAAGAATGATTAAAGACTAGCTGGTGCACGTGACTTCATTCGCGTTGAAAAAAATAAAAAAATAGCCTATCCTGTGTCCTGTACGTCTAAATGTTTATCTACCAAGTTTCATGAAAATCAGTTTTCGGTTAAGAGTTATGGACGAACAATTACATACATACAATACCTACACTTACAGATTTATTATTATTAGTATGGATGATTGATGATATTGATAGCCTATGTTAATATAATATGAAGTTTGAATGAACACCACATTTTTTATTTGCAATACCTTCTTCTGCTTCTTAAGGTGCCATTTTTTTACGATGGTTGGCGACCATCATGGCTATTTTAATCTTGAAAAACCTTGACGGTCCACGTCAACCTGTCTGTCGAGTTTAACATAAAACATATTGTATAGGAAAACGTGGCATACGCAGGCGGAAGCTTACCAAAACGCTTTCGCAGCTGCAGCTGCAAAGAGAGGTGTTGCTTTGCCACCAGTAGAAGAGGCAGTATACAACGCTTCGTTATTATTTGGAAATTCACATTATACTATCGGTTCATCAGTAAGATTGCCACAGAATTATGTACACATTGCCGGATATCACATCGACGATGAAGTGAAACCGTTGCCAAAGGTATTTATTATTAGATTTAGTACGGAGAGCTGACGGCCTCTATTTTCTTTTTTATTACTCTATTTTCTACTTCTATATTCCTATTTCTATTATTATTATTTTTTTCATGTATACCTACTGTGTTAAACTTTAATGAATAGAAATAAAAATTTGCAAATTAACTAAGTATTTTTGCAAGTCTCTCTAATGCTTTTTTTTTTAATTAATAAAATTAAGATACCTAAGTGTAACATTTAAAAATATTTATTAATTACAGAATCTAAAGGTTATCATGGACAACGCTACGAATGGAGTAATTTTCTTTAGTTTGGGATCAATTGTGAAACCTGAAGGAATGCCAGATGGGACGAAGACTGGATTATTGGACACGTTTCGTGAATTAAAGCAGACAGTCATATGGAAGTTCGATGGACAACTACCGAATGTCCCAGAAAATGTTCACATTGTTAATTGGGCTCCCCAACCATCGATACTTGGTTCGTTTAAGTTTTAACTATCATTTGTCCGCGACTTCGTGTGCGTATACTTACAGAAAACCACAGTGAAATATTAGCATGTGCGCTGCTAATATTAGCATGCTCACCAAAACAGAAGTTTTGGTGAAGAAGTAAGAAATGCCAGAGCCCACTTCTTCATCCCCTATTCCTTTCTAATCCCGACCACTATGGTCGGCAGTGCACATGCAAAACCAGTGGTGTTGCTTGCGTTATAGGCGATGGTAGCCAAGTAGCCACCTACAATCAAGTAGACTGATTTGTTTATGTAAAGTCGTTAAATAAATACGTGGACGAAGTCATGGGCATATATTTCTTAAATTATGTGAAAAAAAGAGTATTTACTTTATATTATCAGTGGAAAAAGAGATTTATTTATTTTTATATAGAGATTGGGTTTGCTCTTGGCTAGCATTTAGCTGTGTAGCGAAGGTGAGGCCTATGATGGAGCGAGCTTACCCAGCAGATGCCTATTCACTCGATCTTTGATCGATGTTCCAAACCGTGCTATTGCACATTATAAAGAATGTTTTAAAGCGCTGAGTCCGAAAGAGAGGAATAGGATTTAATAAGTTTTTTTCTTTCATTTCAGCTCATCCCAATTGCGTTTTATTTATTTCCCATGGAGGACTTTTATCTATTACCGAATCCATACATTACGGTGTACCTATTATTGGAATACCAGTATTCGGGGATCAGTTTAACAATGTTAACAAAGTCGTTGCTAAAGGGTTTGGCAAAAGAGTTGATATCAGTATGGACATGCCTGAAAAATTGAAAACGGCCATTAAAGAATTACTGGAAAATCCAAGGTTAATCAGCATCATATTTTTTTTATTCATTATACAACCTTAAGTACTTTTTTATATTTTTGTAAGAACGTGAGTAGCCAGGTATTTTTATATCTTTTTTGCCTATATAGTATAAATTGAAGTCGCTCTTTCTATTAGAGAATCCGTTTAATAGTTATTGGTGGCCAACATCAATAATTTTTTTTTTTGGAAAACCAACGTTTGCCTGGTCAACTAGTTTGAATATACATTTTACTAATTTCAGTTACCGAGAACGAATGAAAGAAATAAACTTCATTCATCACCATCGACGGATGGCTCCCGGCAAAGAGATAGTGCATTGGGTCGAGCATGTGGTCCGCACGAAAGGTGCCCCACATCTGCGCTCGCCGGCGCTAGACGTGCCCTTCTACCAGAAGATGTATCTTGACCTCTTAGCTTTAATATTACTTATAATTGCGAGTGTTTTAATACTTCTTTTAAAAATTTGTAGATATTTAAAAGTTAAAACTAATTTAAAAAAGAAATTAAATTAATGTAACTTTAGATAAGTCGACAATTTTGTAAGAGTATTGAGTGCACGAAACCGAGTGATTGTTATAATAAATAATTAATAAAATTAATTGCAGACAATTATAATTATCTGCAAATACCTTTATAAAATATAGCCTATGTTACTCTCTATTTATTGTTAAAATCGAGTTTTTTGAGTTTATTCATTACAAACATACAAAAATACAAATATTCTCTCTTTGTATTAATAATATAGACTATTTAAGCACAGTAGACAAAATATTCATTCTTTTGGACCTCCTTTTTCAACCGACTTCCAAAAAAGGAGATTCACAATTCGACTGCTTTTTTTTTAATGTTTGTTACCTCAGAACTTTCGACTGGGTTAAACGATTTTGAATCATCAAAATTTTTGATGATTCTTTTTTATTTGAAAGCCGGTGCTTCCCGTGTGGTCCCATTTCAATTTGGTCCAGTTCTGACAATGACATCCATGAAAAAACGGTTTGAAGTCGGTTTTTTGTTAAGTGTCCACTTAGTGGTAGGTGGCTCTTGTCACGCAAGCAACGGCACAGCTGCTCCGACCATAGTGGGATTGAGGATAAGAGATTGGGATAGGGAGGAAATGGGCGTTGGCATCAGATACCTACTCACCACATATGCTGTGTTCTGTAAAGGGGTGTTTATTGCCACCAGGGCCCTTAGCCAAGAGCACCCAGTGTAAACGGAAACGACAGAAAAAAAAACCCGATGATTGGTCAAAATTTTATGTGGGCGTTACAACAACCAATCACCGGGCTTTATTTTCTATCCTTTCGTCAATAAGCGTAACGCTCCCGTTTGCATTGTGCTTTGGCTAAGGGCCCAGGGGCCCTAGTCAAAGTAACAATCAAAAACGATAACTAAGTTCGAAAACAATAAAATGTATGGGATTGATATATGCCGTCGCTAAATCACGTGATACTTCCCATACATTTATTCTTTCGAACTTCGTTATCGTTTTTAAAATGTATCTTTGATGGCGTTCTACTCAATTGACAACAAAACGTCATTTTTTTAGATTTAGCGCCTGTTTCACAAACGTCAAGTATGGCCTACTTGACGTAACTATCATTTAAAGTCACCGGTAACCGGGGATAATGGAGCTGATATACCTTTGTTTGTACGGTAAACGTCCCAAACATTGAATAGAAAATAATTAAAAAAAATCGCCAATCGAATGATAGGCGTAAAACGAGTGCATAATTCAACAAAACAAAAAAAAAATTTCTAAAAGTAACTAATCAACACTTTACATGACGTTGGTGAAAGAGGCGCTAAGTGTCCGCTGCAGTTTATGCTTATTTTGAGAAACAACTTCTGAAAATATTTTTATTTCCGAACTTCTGAATAACAAATTAAAAAAACAAAAAAAAAAAATAATAAATATTAATAACACATTTAATAAAACGTATTTAAAAAAATATTCCCTTAATTTTTAATATTTCAATTTAATTTTTGTTTATTTCTTCTCCCAGCGTTACTACGTATCGTAATACTTAATAAAAGTTTTATAATAATTTTGCTAACAAAAATGCAGACAATCGCAGCAGCTAACAGATCTAGATACATTTTCTGATAGAAAGGTAGGTGTAGGGCTGGCGAGCGCAGATGTGGGGCGCCTCTAGTGCGTACCACGTGCTCTATCCAGTGAACTAGCTCCTTGCCGGGAGCCACCGGACGATCGTGGTATATCGAAGACAACTCCTTAACCTTTTGGTTGTACCTGAAAGTTGCACAATTAGAATAATATAGGTCGTGCAGCGAATAAAGACTTCTCGGCAAATGTGCGCAGAACTCTATTTTTAGGTGTTTTGAAGGGGCAGAGGAGCGTGAGCGGATGAGTCTACCAATAACGCGCGCCGACACGTTATTGGTAGACTCAGACGCTCTTCCCCTCCCGCACTTCGTTCGCGCGTCTCGTGTCTCTTAGGTACTGTTGCGTACAGATTGTTTTATCGTATTAGTAAATACGTCATGGTGAATAAATGCCAAAAAAAAAAACGTTCTTCTTCGACATCGCACGATGATTTTATGGAAGGAATATCAACACTGCCTGTAATGTTAAGTTAGTGAGGTGAAAAATTACGAAATAAGAAAAAAAATATGTCATTTTTCTTAGCAATTTTGTGCTCAATTGTACACATGCGCCGATTCCCTCACAAGTCCCGCCTTCAAACCTTAATATAATAATTCACCTATATGTTATAACATAAATTTGTTGGCTGTCACAATCGCTCCTTAAAAACTAAGGGGCCACAAATCAAAATTACACTTTTTACAGGAGAGCTAATCGTAAAAAAAAATTAGTTATTTTTTGTCTATAAATATACGCATATTATACATCGTTAGAAGTGTATTTTTAAGTTGCATTAAATGTTTTAAGTACTTTTATAATAAACTGAATACTAGAAGAGATATAAGCATATCAGTTACTTTTGAATATACCTATAAAAAAATGATCAAAATAAAAAATTATATGGAATAAACAACCATAAGTCTTTTTGCAACATATAATATGAAGGATTGTGATTATATTTTTGCAATAAAAACATTTTTGCATGTTCTGTTTTATGGCCCTTTCGTTTTTAAGGAGCGATATATACTTTTTTGTATGTTTGTAATGAATAAACTACTGGTCAGATTTTGAAAATTGAAAATTTGGCTACCTTTTAAAAAATTAGCCACCTATTTTTTTCAAAAAAAAAAAAAAAAAATTTGGTTACCTTTTAAAAAATTAGCCACATTTTTTTTTAAATTAGCCACCTTTTTTTTTCCAAAAAAAAAAAAATTTGGCTACTGTCACACAGGTACTGCACACACGTTGCTTGTGTTAAAGGCGACAGTAGCCACCTACCATCAAGCTGACAGTCAGCCTGACAAAAAAATATATAAAATTATCCTAAGTGGATCAAAAGAGTATACCTGTTATCACTAAACATGGTTTCGATAGCAGGTTTTAAGTTTTTGGGCATATCAAACGTCAAATCTACTCTTAGTGCGTATCCACTTAAAACAGCCTTATTAATGTTATAAAACTGATCAATAAATATTGGCACTCCGATGATTGGTACTCCAAAGTGGATAGCTTCTGTAGACGACAAAAGACCTCCGTGTGTAATGAAAACTGTACACTTTGGATGCGCTATAAAAATAGAAAAATAAGAATGTAAAAAAACTGAAAACCATAAAATAATCTTATTATTTTACCTAAGTAATTTTGAGTCGCGCGGCGCATCACTCTTTACTTTACGTAATTTTTGCTTATTTGGCGCCGAATCATAATTACTTAGGTAAAATAATAAGATTATTTTATGGTTTTCAGTTTTTTCGTCGGTATTATTTTTTGTTAGGATAGGATAGGATTTTTGTTGTTAATATAGGATTTTTTTTCCAAATTTATACGAGACCAACTTCGAGGTATACCCTATCCATTAAAGAAAAAATTATCAAAATCGGACTACTCTGTAAAAAGTTATGCGTGGTTATACGCTACAATCGGTGAGTGAACAATCAATCATCCCCTGTTTTCCTACCCTTAAGGTTGGAAATTTTTTTCAAATTAAAATGGGACTCCCTTGGGGGTGCACCCTTTCAAATAAAAAAAGAATTATCAAAATCGGACCACCCTGTCAAAAGTTATGCGTGATCATACATAAAACTAAAAAATATATATACGCGTCGAATTGAGAACCTCCTCCGTTTTTGTTTTTTCGTTTTCGTCGGTTGAAAATAATGGATCACAAATTAGACTTTTATAATTATAATATTTTCTTTAAAATGCTCCTCTCATACGTGGTTTCGCAATTTTGGCGATTTGTTATATTACAGTGTTGTTAACATGTTTTAACTCTAACTAATTTTCCCACCAATTTTTCGAAACTTAGCAGCACTTTTATGAACATGTGCCATTGGAGATATGAGTAAGTCGACGCTCGTAATAAAATAAATTATTATTTATTATGAAATATAATTAATATTAATATACATATAAAACATTAAATATAATACTTTATTTATTAAATAATGTCAGCGTCAGAATATCAACGTCCGTATCTCATGCAAAAGACTACATGTTAAAGGGAGACCATTTGTAAAATACACATTATACTTTTTTATTTCTTTAATAACGACCTTTTACTAAATTAGACTATTTATAGAGCTAGAATTTTTTATTATTTCTTTCTTATAATACATAAAAAGTAAATTAATATTGACTTTAGTCTCACCTACAACTCACCTAGTATACTTTGTTGTGGTGCCCATTTAACTATATGAACATTTTTCGGTATGTTCGCAAGACTGTCGTCTTCATATTTCCAAATAACTGTTTGCTTTAGCTGTCCAAACACTTGTATCAAGCCCTCAGCTATTGACTTCGGCATGTCTTTACTTTGCAATACTGAACCCATACTAAAATAAATAACGCCGTGTTCTGCGTTATCCATTAAAATTTGTAGATCCTAAAAAATACACTTAAATAAATATGTAATATGTAGACAGTTGAGGTAAATTCCCACAAACAATCTAGTTAAGTTTATTGTTAATTTTTATGTTAAAATTTTTCCTAAGTATTTATTTATTTATTTATTTTATTTTAGGGAAATTTACAGGTATAATTACTTAATAATAGTGGTGAGTAAACAAACTTAACCTAATAAAAAATTTCCACTTATAGAACATAGTAAAAACACACATAACAAAGTAAAAAGTAAGTTTTAACATAGTAAAAAGTAAAAACACAGTGAAAATATAGTCATACAAAAAAGTAGTAATTAGTCGTTTGAGCACGGCTTAACCGATTTGAATGCGGTTTTCACTTATGTATTTTGGCAGGTTTTTCTAACATTTACGGCCTCCTTCACCAACTATTTACAAGTAAAGTGTTGATTAGTTACCTTCAAGTAATGCTAATTGGCGAGTAAATGTCACGAGTATCTATAGTTGAAACTCGTACGTAACTCGTACGCTTATTTCTTACTTTAGACTTTAAATGGCGGTAGACTACTTGACACTTTACTCAGAGATGGTGTTTAATATTCAATGGGCTTACTTGCTATTCAGAATACCACTAAAAAAATATATTTTCACCTGCGGTAATGGTGCAGTCGGGGTCAAAATATGAAAGCCCCCTATGAATTTAAAATTCTGCGGTGTACTAGGATTATTGTTCGTCGCTAAGTGGTCATTGGCTAAAGTCATTGATGCGTTGTAAATTAGTTCTTCAAAATCCGGTAGCGAAATGCCACGTCGCTTGCAAAGTGGTTCGAAAATTCTTCTATAGGCGGCTTCTACTTTAGGGAACGTACTGAACCTGCGTTAACACAATGTATCATATCATCAATATAATATGTACTAATAATAAATCTGTAAGTGTAGGTATTGTATGTATGTATGTTCATCCATAACTCTTAAGCCGGCGCCAGACATAGCAACAATATTTGTACACTTATTTGAACACTTGTATTGTGAGGCACGGGTATTTGAGTATTTATTCAAAGTTTGATTACATCTTTGCACTTTGCCATTCGGTGTCGGTTTTTGGAGCGCACATCAAAGAGTTCAAAGTTCAAACAGTGTGTAGCCTGCTGCTACACTTGCGCAAAGTCCAGTGCAAAGTCCCAAGAGTTATTTTCATAATAACTCTTTTTTAGCTTAATAATAAAAAAAATACCGACTTAGCTTAGCTTACTTAGTTTAATAATAAAAAATAAAGACTTTTTTTGCTTAATTTTTTTGTAGACTTAAATAATAATTATAATAACTTGTATAATAATAGAGATAAAGTCGTCGTCCATCTTGTTTGTTATCTATTTGAATACTGTGAAGCGAACGTGTTGCAAAGCATGTCTGGCAGGTAGAACAAACAAGTGTTCAAATGTGTGAGCAAAGTAGCTCAAAGTCTTTGTGCAAACATTTGACTGTATCTGGCGCCGGCTTTAAACGAATCAACTTATTTTCATCAAACTTGGTAGATAAACATTTAGACGTACGGGACACAGGATAGAGGCTTCTTTCTTTTTCAAAGCGGACGAAATCGCGGGCGCCTGCTAGTTTTATCTATACTTCTATATATAGGTACTAATATTATAAAGAGGAAAGATTTGTTTGTTTGCATTGAATAGGCTTCGAAACTACTGGACCGATTTAAAAAATATTTCACTGTTGGAAAGCTATATTATCAGAGAGTACTTATAAAGTTACGGGGACAAAATCGCGCGCAACAGCTAGTCATAGACAAAATACAACTTGACCAGTTAGTATAGTTTTTTATCTATGATTTTATGCTTGTTACATTTACAATGGTATAATTATGTAATCATGTTAGTAAGCTAGCTGTTGCACGCTATTTTGTCTGTGTAACTTTATAAAATATAGCCCATATTATGTTACTTGCTGATAATATAGCTTCATATAGGTTACAGAATTTTTAAAATTTTTCGTAGTTTTTCAGTTTATTCATTATAAACATACACAAACATACAAAACTTCTCTCTTTATAATTTTAGTCTAGATAGGATTAGGTAATGAATGCACAGTTTTATGTAGGCCTTAAATCAAATTAAAAACAGTTGAAACTAATAACGTTAGGTATCTAAGTTTGACTAGAGGTTAAATAACAAAATAGATAAACCAGAATTTTTTGTACCTTTTTAGTGCCAGCCAATATACTCGTGTCAAAAGTCCCTCAACTCTTTGCATAAATGTGAGAGGGGGAATATTGTTTGACCAATAATCGGTTGTATAAGCTGGATTTGTTGGCTCATCAATTAATCTGAGTATCTGCCAGTGTGCACCCATAGAGAACGACCAAATCAGAGGACAATTATACAATGCTGATAACCTATAAGTAAAATATATATATATATATATTTTTTTTCACTTCCAATTTACGAGCCGTGAGGACGAGTGGCAAGAGTGCTTGTCTAACGTCTCAGGGGCCCCGGGGGTTCGATTCTCGGCGTTGTAAACTTTTGTCAGGATTTGAAAAGTAGTGGTAGGGCACGGACACGGCGTTTCGCAGTCATTTGGGCTATAGAATACCACCGTGATATAAGAGCATTATGTGCTGTTGTGTTTCGGTGAGTGAGTAAGCGATGCCAGAGCCCATTACCCCATCCTTTCCCCCTCATCCCTAATCCTTCTATCTATATGGTCGGTATCCACCTAACATCAAGTGGACCGTAAGCATGTCTGTCGATAAAGATAAAGATAAAGATAGCCTTTATTTGCGACGAATCCTAATACAGAAAAAAAAAATGTTACATTATATAATTTCAACTAAAAATTTTTCTTTTTTTCTTTCATTACTCTTCCTCGCCTGTCACACGACATAGGCCTCCTCTAAGACCTTCCACAATTTCCTGTCCTGTGCCTTTCTCATCCATGTTGCTCCTGCTACCTTCCTTATATCATCCTCCCATCTTCGGTTCTGTCTTCCTCTTTTTCGCTTCTCTTCTTTAGGGTACCAATGTGTAATTTTGTGGGACCATTTATGTGGATCTCTAATCATATGACCCGTCCATCTCCATTTGAGTTTCTTTATAGAAAGTATGTCGTATGTCTTCCAATGTCCGTATGTTCTGTCGAACTAAACATTAAAAAAAAAATTACAAACTTCTGACAACACCTTTGTAAATTGTTTAAAAGCATTTCTGAAAATACTACATATTTTGTCATTATTTATACTTTCCTTCATACTAATGCTAAATTCGCATGGTTCGAAGTCCGTGAATAGGTTGCCCGAGACGTCAATGGAGTCCAATTTTTGGACATTAATGTGCGTATAAAAAACATAAATAAAAGACAAACATAAACCGGCTCCAACTCAGCATAAAATCCTGCGCTGGTCTTCCGTTAGAGCCATTAGTAAGGTCATCCTCACGCAGGTGACTTTTATGTACTTATTAAATTATTTAATTCGGTTTATGTACTTAATTTAATAAGCAAATCAATTTATTTGTCGCTTACCCACTGTACAGTTCTTTTTCAAAGTAGTCAATGACTACTGCGTCAAAGTGTTCTTCTGTATCTTGTAAAAATGTAAGCAAATTTTCATTTTCTAGTGTCATTATGGGTTCATTGAGAAATATGTCTTCTAATTCTCTCACATTAAAACCTTGGATAGGATTCATCATTAATGAGGTCATGTTAACTTCTTGATCTGTAATATTAAGATTTTTTTTCCAATTATTTCGTTTTACGTTTACAAATCTATAGACTGTTTAAATGCTTCAAATGTCATCAAGATCAACTCCAATGCAAATACATACATACATTGGTGTTATATTGATAATGAGGATGGTTTAAGTGTGAGGAATCTAAAAATTCATTTTACTTATAATTCCCGGCATGTAACTTGGCAATAATGCGCAGAAGTCGTTTTTTAGATGTGGTCGGGTATCAAGCGGGGCAAAGGGGCAAAATAACATAGTTCCGACCGCGCGATTGGTTCGCCACTCGCCCCGTGCCTCTCGCACCTTGCACATGTCCCGCTCACTCCTTCGTACACTTGCGTTAGTTTTATCTCACGTTCGCAAACTTTCCCCCACTACGGTAAAATCTTGCCAAGTTATGTGCCGGTTATTATACTTACTCTCAAACGACTTCAAGATGTCACTGATATCAACTTGTCTTAGATCCTTGTGAGACGTGTTTTTTATTGGAAACAATGTAATGTATGTCACCTGGGGATTAAAACAAAAATGTTAACTCTGGATGTCAATAAAACAAACGTATCGGACAGAACCTAGGTCTCTTAAGCATATCCGGCGCCGGAGTGAGAAACACCTTAGAAAATAATCTGAAATCTTTATCGCTGTAAAGATCGCGCCTCCACAGCAACAGTGGTGCCATGTATCTATACTAATATTATAAAGAGGAAAGATTTGATTGTTTGTTTGTTTGTATAGAATATAGGTTTGTATAGGCTCCGAAACTACTGGACCGATTTAACATTTATTATATTAATAGGATTTAAATGTTTCAACTCACTTCATGGCCAGCATTAAGGAGATGTCTGACAATTCCTTCACCTAAAAGGCTAACACTTTTCACTGGCATTGGATAAAACACTAATATTTTATAAGAATTGGCACAATATAGTGCAAAAACTAATAATATAATTAATTTTGAGTACATTTTACTGTCTGTTAATTCGAACACATTGGAAATGCGATTCTCATTTGTTATTTATTAAATTGTTATCAAATTATCAAGATTACTACAGTGTTTAATTTTTCCTATAATCTGAAATTACGTAAGTAATTGTGATAAGAAAAAATAATATAAAAATGTATTAGGCTCGTCTAATCGAAACCGACAGTAACTATTATTTAATCTGAGTCGAAACCGTAAATTATTTTTATGTGTTACTAGCATACCTATATATAAGAATAAGATAGATAGATAGAAGATATAGATTATTTATTACTAAGATGATAATTTTACTTTAATATTTTTTCAAAAATGAGTATTAATAAAAACAAAAAGAAGTCTAATAAAAAGTATTTAAACAATGTAATGATCAAGAAGGTAAACAAACAATTCACGACATAGAATTTTCCAGTTTTTCCCTTAATTACACACTTATATATACAAGTATTCATTTACACTCACTACACATAACATTCTGTACGATATGTAGCCAAAATTATTGCATATTTTCAAAGGAAAATGGAAAAAACTTTTAAAAATCGTAACATAACCTGCACAATTACTAGATGTCACAGAGCAATCACACAGATTTTGTCTATGGTTTTAGAGATGGGGCATGAACACGACTTAAGTCATTAGGAGTCACATGAGGGTTTGATTCGTTCTTAAATTATCAAATTCAAAATTCTAATACATTTTAAAAGTTTTATTTTATCGCAATTCATAATCGTAGACGAAATCACTTTATGAAATTATTTTTGATTAAATAGCATTAAATAAGTTACTTAAAATTACTACTAATAAATTCGTATTTTATTTATTACCCTAAATAATATAATATTTTATTCGATTTAGGTTTTTATGGAGGTGCATGCACCACTGCAAAATTCAGTGTTGCCATGGTAAATGATTGTACTTTCTTATTTTAAAAAGTCTATATAAGCTTTGAATTTTGGATTCAAATTCGCAACCAGTGCTTTCGCTTTCAGCGCTAAATCTAGCGGTTTTTTTATATGATTACCGCCCATTTTCGACTTTTAGCGCCTAGCGGATAATATGCGCTTTTTCAACTTTAATATAGATCAATATAGAATCTATAAAATTATCTTTAATGTAGATCAAGATATAAAGACCATTACCGCTATTCTTCTAGTATAAACAGGATTAACTGCTGCCAAAAGCAGTTGTCATGATGACTAAACTTCCATAACATCATGAACCAACTTTTTTTTTATAACCAACTTTAATTTCTTTTCATATTAATTTAATTTTTTCGTTTGGTGACTATATATATATACCTAATTTATGTATATTAAAACGAAATTTTTATGTTTTTGATGTTTTTTTTTTCTATTAGATTTAGCTATGAATCTAGTGCTATCTACAGTGTTGTTAGCGCTGAACAGATTTGTTGATCTGGCAACACTGTTCGCAACGTAATGTTAAGTCATCATTTGCATTCTTCTCCTCGCTTCGTTCTGATGTCCTGCGTTAATCTTAATAATAAAATATTTTATTCGGTTTTGGTTTTTATGGAGGTGCAAATTTTCATCACATTAAACAATACGAACAAATTCTAAATGAGTTACTCACTGAGTCAACTTTCTTCGATATGTCTAATGTACAAGTCCCATCTCTAAAACTGGTCAGTTTTGTTTACCATATTTGTTTACCTTTTTGATCAATGAAAAAAAAAACGGACTAATATAATTTTTTCATGGCAAATGAAAAAAGCAATTTATATAGCAAATGGTTTTCTGTTATCTTAATGTTTAACAACATTACAAAGATATCACAAAACTATTAAACGCTTTGATTTCTCAGTTCATAAAAGAAAATTCTTATTTTGTTTATTATTTGCTTATTTTCTCTTACTAAGTAAGTGAGCGTTTATCATAATATCTCTAAAACAGCATCGTTAGCTACATTATCATTTTTCTTCGTCATCACACACACCTGAAATATTTCGCAAACAAGAAAAATCATTTGTTTATATTTAATAATAAAAAAAAACTCCATAAATTCACAAGATTTTAATTTATTTTTTGTTTCATCTCTCTTTTTGCGTAATGTTTTCTAAAAAATAATAGTTTTAAAATAATTTTGCTAATAAAAATACAGACAATCGCAGCAGCTAACAGATCTAGATACATTTTCTGATAGAAAGGTAGGTGTAGGGCTGGCGAGCGCAGATGTGGGGCGCCTCTAGTGCGTACCACGTGCTCTATCCAGTGAACTAGCTCCTTGCCGGGAGCCACCGGACGATCGTGGTATATCGAAGACAACTCCTTAACCTTTTGTTTGTATCTAAAAGAACACGCAATGAATGAATCATCATTGACTAATAATAAATCTGTAAGGGTCGTCCATGGAGTAATAAGTTAAGACTGTTTTCAGATATATCGTATTTTATAGGCTTTATATACATGATACTGAAACTAAATTTACGTTTTTTAGATTTTTTCTGTGTGTATGTATGTTCCTCCATAACTCTTAAACGAATTAAGATTTTCATGAAACTTGGTAGATAAACATTTAGACGTATAGGACACAGGATAGGATACTTTTACTTTTTCTCAATAAATGTACTGCCTATAGAAATATACGTATATAAACAAAAATATGTACATGTAGTGTAGATGTAGATATAGTTTAAAAAAGAAACATACTTACCTGTTATCACTGAGCATAATTTCAATGGCAGATTTCAAGTTTTTGGGCAAATCAAACGACAGATTTACTTGAAGACCATATCCTCTTGTAACAGCCTTATTAGTGTTCAAAAATTGATCAACAAATACGGGTATACCAATTGTTGGTACTCCAAAATGGATTGCTTCAGTAGACGACAAAAGACCTCCGTGTGTAATAAAAACTAAACACTTTGGATGAGCTGTAAAAAGAAAGAAATATTAAAATTTAACTCAAATTGCAATTACATATTTTGTTTTCATTTAACGTTCTTTCTGACTTGAATACGTCTTTGAATTTGCTTCCATAGTGAGAAGCAATTAAAAAAAACTGATGATAACCGGAAGAAGCTACATAATGTAATTACATAAGTCTAAAACCAAAATTCAACCTTTTAATTAGCTAAACTAACTAGCTAACTAAACCGATTTTGATAAAACTTTGTAGGTATGTGTAATTTAGTCCAACTTAAAAGATAGGAAAGTTTTCATTTTGAACTCTTACGAAGCCGGGAGCGTGTAGTATATTGTAATATTACTCGGAAAGTACAAGTTATTAACTTATACACGGAATAGGTAGATAAAATCTTATACATATATACCTAGTATACTTTGTTGTGGTGCCCATTTAAGTATATGTACATTTTTAGGTACATTATCTAAACTATCATCCTCATATTTCCACAGAACTGTTTGCTTCAATTGCCCAAACATCTCTAATAAGCCTTTCGATACAGATTTTGGCATATTTTTGCTTTTCACTAATGATCCCATACTAAAATATATAACGCCATATTCCGCATTGTCCATTACATTTTGTAGATCCTGAAATAGGTATGCAATTAACATTTGTAACTGAAATTTGAAATTCCGTGCTGGTTCTGAAATAAACAGATTAAGGGCCTCTTTCTCCGTACAAACAAAGGTAAGTATATCAGTGCATTATCCCCGGTTACCGGTGACTTTAAATGACAGTTAGCTTACTTGACAGATGGTGAAAGAGGCGCTAAATGAATTTTAATTCAAAAGATAAAAAAATAGGTGACACGTAAGAAACGATAGTTTAAAATAATATAAAAAACATGCAAATATCAAATATACACATATCTTCATTGTTTATTGCTCTTTCCATTAGCAAAAATCGTATCAAAGTCCGTCGAGTGGTTTAGTAAGATGTTAGTTGAGAATCAGACAGAGGCGGATATGCGCAGTAAAGTCCTTTATCAAAATAGTAAACTCTTAGTACCTTTTTAAATTAAAGCACTAAGCAGACAACTGACAGTCGTTTCAAATGAAATTTTAGCATGACAGAACTGCCCTGGTGCAAGCAAATGTCGACTTAAAGGTGACGAACCTATTCTTACCCCGATTGTACTTAGTTCGGTTTTTGAAAATCCCACAGGAACCTAAAAATTTTCCAGGATAAAATGTATCCTATAAAAATCCAGGCAATCGTCAATACATAAGTCAATGCGGTGAAAACCGCATTAAATCGGTAAACCCGTTTCTGATATTAGCGTGCACAGACAAACAAAAATTCTAAAAACCATTTAATAATAAAATTTATTAAATACATATAAGGCAACATCATAAGTACAAACGTGTACAATTTTTTTTAATATTTAGTACATTGTATTTACCTGCGGCAATGGTTTAGTTGGTGTCAAAATATGAAATCCTCCAACAAGTTTGAAATTCTGTGGTGTACACGGATTATTATTAGTTGCTAGATGATCATTGGCTAAGATCAAAGATGCATTGTAGATTAGTTCTTCATAATCTGGTAGTATATTGCCCCGTTTTTTGCAAAGTGGTCCAAAAATCCTTTTGTAAGCAGCCTCTTCTTGAGGCTTTGTACTGAAGCTGTAAATATTTCAATGTCGTAAATATTTTTCAATATACGGACGGTAGGTGGCTACCGTCGCCTTAGTACGATTAGGAAGGAATAGATAACTATCCCTTATCGGAGTTGTTGCCTCGGCAGAGCCCGGTCCACCCCGCTCAAAGGGCAAGGAGGCACCGGGGAGTTTTAGTGGGTAGGGGCCAGTTCTGCCTGCAACGTGTGCAGGCGGAGTATGCTGGTCAACCCCCACATACCCCTGCCGTCTAGCCAGCGGCAGGAAGTCAGTAAACGGATCTCTCCTCGTCAAAAAAAAAAGATAACTATCCCTTACTCACTCACTGAAACACAACAGCACATATGCTGTTTGGTCTTTTGTAAGTGTGTGATGGTTACCCTTAGTACGATTAGGAAGGAACAGGAAAATGGTCTCCGATATCCCTTACTTACTCGCTGAAACACAAAAGCACATGTGCTGTTTGGTCTTTTGTAAGTGAGTGATGGTTACTGCCCTTAGTACTATTAGGAAGGAATAGGAAAATGTTCTCTGGTATCCCTTACTGAAACACAACAGCACATATTACTGCCGTAAGAACCGGCTGCCCAATTAACTGCGAAACGCAGTATGCTATACTACTTGAATTTTATATAGATTATATTTGTATTTTTTTAATTGTTTATTATGTACCTTTTTATTGCATTCCAGTATATATGTGCCCATAATTCCTCAATTCTTTGCATAAACGTGAGTGGTGGTATATTGCTTGAACAATAGTCCGATGTAAAAGCTGGATTTGTTGGCTGATCGACTAACCTCATCACCTGCCAGTGAGTGCCCATAGAGTATACCCATATCAGAGGACAATTATACAACGCTGATAACCTGAAAGTAATAGACATACCTGTAAAATTATATATCTCTGTTTCATTGTCTGTCTGTCTGTTCGCGATAAACTCAAAAACTACTGCACCGGTTTTCATGGTGTTTTCACCAATGGATAGAGTGATTCTCGAGGAAGGTTACAAAGTTAGGCGAGCGAAAGCGCGAGCAGCCTAGTTTATTTAAAAATGGATTGCATCTATTGTTGCACATGCTGCATCGAGGGCCTCTTTCACCATCTCTAAGTAAAGTGTCAAGCTAAGTAGGCTAACCGTCATTTAAAGCCACCGGTAAGAAAGCCTACGAGTTTCATCTTCGAGTAGCATTACTGAAGAGTAATTTCAATGAAATTGACACAAGATACGCGTAACATTTATTCGCCAATTAGCGTTACTTGAAAATTAACTAACACATTACTTTATAACCTATACTGGTAAATAAAGTTTACTTACCCGCTGTACAATTCAGTTTCATATAGGTCAATGACAACGGCGTCAAAATTTTTCTTTGTGTCTTGTAAGAATTTTACTAGATTTTCATTCTCGAATGCCATTACAGCTGTGTTCATAGCCATTTCCTGTAGATCCTTCACTCCGAAACCTTCGTCTGGGTTCGTCATAATAAAAGTCAGGTTTAATCCGTCATCATCTGCAGGTGATATGCGATATGTTTAATTGTTTATATTTGGAAGAGATATGTAAAATGTGCCTTATGCTACTGCCCAAATGACTGCGAAACCGAAACACAAAAGCACACATGCAGCTAAGCGGTGGTTTAGCGGTCCCCAGACGATCATACGGCATGACATGCGTTTACGTGAATTTTATCATGCCGCATGATTGTCTAGGGACCGCTATACGATCATGTACGTCAGTCACAGCTTGCAGTATGAAAAATTAAAGGAACTATCAATCAACTGCCAGCACGTAGTTGCATGTCATTCATATTAATCAATACAATTAAACGGTCATGCATGCATGACAGCACGTAACGCATGTCATGCTGCATGATCGCTTAAGAGGGTGGCTACTGCTGCCAGACGGGCTGCCCAAATGACTGCGAAACCCAGTGTGCTCTGCCACTACTTTTCGTATCCAGGCTAGGACTAACTTTGACGCTCTATTCAGGGAATAGAATTCTGGGAATTCTGTAGGATGTGTGGTTAGAACCACACATCCTACAGGCTCATCTAATATATGTTTTGTATCACATAGCTCTCACCTATACGTACTTATATGTATTTCTAATTCTTAACAATAGCTTTAAATTGGGTGCCTGATTGATAAATTGAAGTCACTGAACTGTAATTGTCAATGAACAGTGTTGCGAACTGATACCCTGCAAACAATTCACAGCTGTTGTTATTTTGTAACTTGTGGCCCGCTCCCGGCTTCGCACGGGTGCAATTTTTTTATTCAATCCAGCTGATAAATTACCTTACACCGCCACCTGTTAAATTCTTATGGAACTCACAGATAAATAACAAATAATTGCTGGATTGAGTAAGTATACAATAGATGGCGCTATCTTAATAATATTATATAATTTGTAAAAAAAAATGAGATATAAACTATGCTATCTTTTAAATTGGACCAAATTACACATCGTTACGAAGTTTTATCAAAATCGGTTCAGTAGTTTAGTTTTATATAATATGTAATTTGTAACGTGACACGTAATAATTTTTATATAATAGAAGATGATAGATGTACATAACTAATTGAAGAAATGTTATATTAGAACAGAAATAATTGGGTTTATATCTGATAGTTTGTCCTCAGACATCATTGCAAAGCCTAAACCACAGCAATTAGAAAGTTGAAATTTTGGCAGTTGATGTATTTTATGATGTAAGGATGCATTTTCGGAAATTCCAGGGGTAAAATAGGAAATGAACGGTTATTGGAAACCCGTCATTTTCAAAGTTAAAGCATAAAATTTCATACACAAGTTTCTGGTTGGAAATAAATAAATACGTAGTTATTTGAGCGTTTTTGAAAATAAGGGGTTGAAAATTTATATAGGGAGTCCGTCATTTTTGAAGTAAGAAGAATGAAATCTAATGTAAAAAGGTTCTCAGTAAAAATAAACACATTGTATTTTGTCGTTTTTAAAATTCAACCCCATATGATAGTAATGGGGTGGAACATTATATTAGTAAAAATATTGTTAACCTAACCACCATGCTTACCCTCTAATATTTTCATGTTGTCACTCAAATCTATTTGTCTGAGATGCTTGTGTGGAAAATTTTTGATTGGAAACACCGTTATGTATGTTACCTGAAAATCAAAACATAAATTCGTTGAAAATGTTGTCGATTATTATATGGTATATGGTGAAATTGTTTTCTTTCCCAAATAAAATAACATATTACGTTACCAAGACGACATAATGATTGTTTTAAGCAAATGTATGCAGTTACATAACAATGCCGCTTGTTAAGTTACAACACGTTATTACCCAAAAGTTACTTACTCAACTACACTGCTAATATAATGAGGAATAATTAGATTTTTTGTGTCATACACAAAAATTCACAATCAGAAACCTGTCTAGCGGTAGACACTCTTTACAGAAGACCTTCGTATAATAACAGCATGTGTGCTTATTTATATATTTCGGTGCCTCAGAAAGGTTTTCTTTCCCTATATCACAATTGAGTTAACACTGGAAAGAAATCTCTTATAAAAAGATCTTCATATTATCCTATTCTTATATTTACATCCTGCACAAGGCAATGGAATATTCTTGTAGAATTATTATTATTATTATACGCTTAGTGGCTATTTCTGTCTGCTAGAGAACCAGTATCACTTCGTCCATTTCTGAAATATTGTGATCGCCACGTAAACTAAAGCTCTCTACCTATACCTACCACGTTGAGAAACTATAGTACTTTTTTGATAGAGGCATTCTTCACATCTTCAGAAGCCATTATGTGGCTTCCTAGGATGTAACTGCCCTTGTGCATTAAGGGGCCACACTCGCACAGGATATGCATTGGTGTTTCTTCTGCCTCATGACAGAAGCGACACTCTCCCGTACTAATGAGACCCATTACTTTAAGGTGCCTATTGAGGCGACAATGTCCCGTTAGTGCCCTAGTTATAATACACAAATTGTAGAATAGTGTTTAGTTTAAAACCATAATAAACTTTGAACCTTATGAACAAGCTGACACTGCGGTTTCGACCTTCATAGAACCATCTTGTAAATTCTTTTAACAGTATGAAAAAAAATACTATTTAAAAGACTTTCTGTACTCACTTCGTGACCAGCATTCAGCAAATGCCTTACAATTCCTTCACCCAAAATATTCAAACTTCTCACTGGCATCGGATAAGCTACCAAAATTTTATACGCCCTCACACAACATATTGCGAAAACTAATATTAACAATTTTAAATACATTTTTACTGTATATTCCTGCGAACACTCTTAGTAATAAAATGACTATTTGTTATGGAGATAAAATAGTTTGTCAACAAACGCGAGTTACACGCACATCTCAACAGCGATATAGGTACAGTCGACTTAGTATTCTTCTTAGCATTTTTAGATTGTTTTCAACCGACTTCCATAAAAGGAGTTCTCAATTCGACTGTATTATTATTATTATTTTTATATTTGTTACCTCATAACTTTCGACTGTTTGAAACGATTTTGATGATTCTTTTCTTATTTGAAAGTGGGTGCGTGTGGTACCATTCCAAATTGGTCCAGTTCTGACATGACAATGACATCCATTAGAAAATGGTTTGAAGTCGTTTTTTTTGTTAAATAGAATTATTTGAGATAATATTTTCGCCCGTTCCTTCTTAAGGTATAGTTACCCAGTGGTAGGGAAAACTAGAAAAATTCCATGTCCAAGTTTAACATGTCATGGAAACACCACCGAAGTAACAGTATACCAAATTTAACATAAATGGGGCATGTACTTAGTTAGATGTTAGTGAAATTGTATCATTTACTAAGAAATGGGCAGTTGGTCTTAAAAAGACAGATCTTCATAAATTATAGCTAAAAACGATACCGATCTCGTCAGTTTAAAAACGGAACATATGTATCTGTACATCCGTTTGAGAGCTACCATTCCACAGACAGACTCACTGGTACACAAACACACACGTCAAACTTATAACACCCTGTTTTTGCGTTGGTCGTCGGTGGTTAAAAATAAACTATTACCTATACAGTTTATAATATAGTACAAAAAGCAAATAATTATCAATAGTTAATCATAAATCTGTATGTATGTCCGTACTAAATAAATGGGAAAGTTTGTATGGATGTATGGATGTTTGTTCCTTTTTCACGCAAAAACTACTGAATCGATCACCGTGAAATTTTGCATACACGTTGTCTGGGACACCGGAAAGGACATAGGGTACCTAACATCGTTCAACGCGGACGAAGTCGCGGGCACCAGCTAGTACCTCGCCATAACTTTTAAACGAATTAACTGGTTTTCATGAAACTTTGTAGATAAATATTTAGACGTACAGGATACAGGATAGGCTACTATCTTCTTTTTTAACGCGGACGAAGTCGCAGGCACCAAGCTAGTGTATAATAAAAATTTCATATTTTTAAAACAAATTGAACGAATTGATAAATAAAATTTACTTAAAAAAAAATATATATCGTAGTTTACTGTCTTACTATCGCAAAACACAATAAAAACTTCATACAACTTTGAAAGGTTATCGAGAGTCGATAGCTTGTCCCCATTTTGATGTTTGTAGTAGTTTGTACCCCCTATGTTGTCTAAGTCATTGGTCTTATTATTACTGCATTGAGAAATAGTTTCATCCAATTATAGAAAATAACCTAATAATAATAGCATAATATTATTATGTTCTGTTGTGTTTTGGTGAGTAAGTAAGGGATGCCCTTGCCTTCCCAATCCCTTATCCTTAATCCTACCGGAAGGCATGTTACTTGAAGCACCTGTGGCGTTACTGCCTTTTTTTATGTTAAGGTCGACAGATAAGCTGACGGTCCACTTTATGGTAGGTGGCTACCGTCGCCTATAACACAAGCAACGCCACAAGTGCTACAAGTGCGCTGCCGACCATGGAAAGATTACGGATAAGGGATAAGGGAGGGATGGGGTAATGGGCTCTGGCATCCCTTACTCACTCACCGAAACACAACAGCACATAATGCTGTTATTTCACTGTGGTATTCTGTAAGGGGATGGTTACTGCTGCCAGACGGGCTGCCCAAATGACGCAGTGTGCCCTGCTAGTAGCAGGGTTAGGTTTTTTAGTAGAAGCAGGCTGCTACTACTAAAATACGTATACCTAATCCAGTCATATTTACATAAATTGTCATTAGAAATAAAGATATTCGTACAATGTCGCAGCCGACTGTACATGCAATGAGGAAATGATTTATTTCCTTACGACTATAGGTATAGCAGGAGTTAGAAACCCGTTTTTTCAAAAGACTAAATGTTGCAGTAAATGCGCAGTCTTAGGTAGTCTTAGGGGAGACTACTGCTCATCGTGAGGATATGGAACTGGAACTAGATGGTGAGGTGTGGAATGTGTGAAGATATTTAATTATACTATATTATATTTATTTTTTATATTAAGCGCCTCTTTCACCAACGTCATGTAAAGTGTTGATTAGTTAATTTTAGAAATCATTTTCTGTTTTATTGAATTATGCACTCGTTTTACTGCATCATTCGATAGGCGATTTTTTTTTATTATTTTCTAATTAATATTTGGGACGTTTACCGTACAAATAAAGGTATATCAGCTCCATTGGCCTAATTGACGTTTGTGAAAGAGGCTCTTAATGAAATTGAAATCAAGTCTACTGTAAACTTTTGAATGGAAGTGTAGTATTAAATAAATATAAAAAGGTTGACGATCCCTGACCCACCGTCGCCGTTGATACAACTATAGAACTGCTCCGTGGCCTTGATTATGATTGTCTTAAGAAATACAAATTTAGTTTGAATGTCATTTGATTATATTGTGTGGTATCACTACAACGTAGGTTATACAGTATTATCTTTATTATACCCACTACGCAGTTAAGAATCAATACTGAAACAAGTTTTTGTTTCTACATGAAACTTTTCTTAAAATTTTTGTTTTTATAATATAACTAGCAGCGAAACCCGGCGTTGATCGGGTTAAAATACATCGCATGTTTAATGGCATAAAAAATATTTAAGGATCCATTTTTTAACGTAGATATATACATTTTTTAACGTTATAGATATTGAGAGACTTATTGGACCATTAAACATACGGTGTATATAGAGTATATCAAATTAAACAAACTTTCTAGATCATTTCTAGAACTTTCTAGAGTTTTCTAGAAAATTTCGAATCGATTTTTGGAACATTTTGGAACTTTCTAGATTTTGGAACTTTCTAGACTAAATCATTTCTAGACTCAATGGAATTTTATTTAGTATGTATTCTCATTTAAGTGTAAAAAAAAAGGTATGTATTTTATCTGTTTTGTTAACTTTAGTTGTATTCGTGTATGTCATGTGTATGCAAATAAATGTTTTCTATCTATCTATCTATTCCAGAAATTTGTTCTGAAAATTTCCAGAAGTTCACATGAGTTAGAAAAGAACATATACATATTTTTACACATTTTTGCCACCCACAACCACCCACTTCCACCACCACCAAACTCCTTTACTATCACTAGGACCAAGGGGTATTTACCACCCTAACGGGAAGTTGATTGGAGTTGGTGGTCGTCTATCCTGTGTCCTGTACGTCTAAATGTTTATCTACCAAGTTTGATGAAAATCAGTTAATTCGTTTAAAAATTATGGAGGAACATACATACATACAGATTTATTATTAGTATTGATTTTATAAAATGAAGTCGCTGTCTTTTCTTTAGACTTACACCTAATGTTGTAATCCAAGTGTTGAAACCAGTGGGTATTTAACAAAGTTATTGATAACACAATCAAACTATAGACAAAATAGGTCAAACAATAAAGCAACAATTAAAAATATTAATAAAAACATTTATTTCTTTTATAACAAATTTTCGTCAATTAATTTCTTTTAACTTTCTTTGCAGTTACTTTAATGGATTTCTTAAAAATTAATCGTTTTATTGTAACTAATGAAGCTATAACTAGTATTATCAAAGAGATGAGATCTAGATACATCTTCTGGTAGAATGGAACGTCCACCGCAGGTGAGCGCAGATGTGGAGCGCCTTTCGTGCGGACAACATGCTCCACCCAATGTACTAACTCCTTGCCCGGCGCCATTATACGATCGTGGTATATTGCGGACAATTCTTTCGCTTTATTCTTATATCTAAAACAAATAAACACAAAAACTATTAAACGAATGGGGTTTTGATTCTTAAGAAATTTATATTTAAGGAAAAACAAGAGATCCGTGTTAAAAAGAGACAGAGCTCAATTTGATTCATGTCAAATAGAGATAGAGCTCAATTTGATCGTGTCATAAAGAAACAGAGCTCAACTTGATTCGTGTCAAAGAGACAGAGTTCAATTTGATTCGTGTCATAAAGAGACGACAGAGTTTTTGATTCGTGTCTTCGTGTCATAAAGAGACAGAGTTCAATTTGACTGTCAATGGCAGAATTATCATAGAATACGATGGGGCCATAACAACAAAATTGGAATTGGAATTGGAATCAATTTGACTGTGTCATAAAGAGACAGAGTTAAATTTGACTGTTCATAAAGAGACAGAGTTCAATTTGATCGTGTCAAATAGAGATAGAGCTCAACTTGATTCGTGTCAAATGGAGATAGAGCTCAATTTGATTCGTGTCATAAAGAGACAGAGTTAAATTTGATTCGTGTTATAAAGAGACAGAGTTCAATTTGATCGTGTCAAATAGAGATAGAGCTCAACTTGATTCGTGTCAAATAGAGACAGAGATCAACTTGATTCGTGTCAAAGAGACAAAGTTCAATTTGATTCGTGTTATAAAGAGACAGAGTTCAACTTGATTCGTGTCAAATAGAGATAGAGCTCAA
This sequence comes from Synanthedon vespiformis, assembly GCA_918317495.1. NCBI lineage: Eukaryota > Metazoa > Arthropoda > Insecta > Lepidoptera > Sesiidae > Synanthedon > Synanthedon vespiformis. Next base: position 1,750,230 of record OU906964.1, read on the forward strand.
TTTGATTCTTGTCAAAGAGACAGAGCTCAACTTGATTCGTGTCAAAGAGACAGAGTTCAATTTAATACGTGTAAAATAGAGACAGAGATCAATTTGATTCGTGTCAAAGAGACAGTGTTAAATTTGATTCGTGTCATAAAGAGACAGAGTTCAATTTGATTCGTGTCATAAAGAGACAGAGCTCAATTGAAAACTATATTTATTCATATGTATAATAAAAAAGATAAGTACGTTGTATTGGATATTATTACGGAAAGTTATACTGAATACCGAAATACCAGCGGACATAGCTATACTTACGACGGATTCGAAAGCATTTCCCGAAGAGCCACTGCAAGGTCTTCGGCAAGATTATCCGTAATTTGCACTAGAATACCGAAGCCTTTGGTTTCCACATTTTTCATATTCGCAAACTGATCGCCCATGACTGGCATGCCGATAACTGGTACGCCATTATGTATCGATTCCGTAGTTGACAGTTGGCCTCCATGAGTTATGAACGTTTTTAAATTTGGATGTGCTGCAATTAATACGGGGATTTTTGTTATATCTGTGTCACATCCAACTTGGATTTACTTACAGATTTGGCTTACAGGCAGTATATTACCGGGATTAACATACAGAATACTTTTTATCCCGAAAAAACTTTAGGTTCCTGAGGGATCGTCTAAAAATATTAAAATATTAGCGATTTCGCCCTGTAGTAGTAGTATACAGCATATATAGTAGTATATATAGTGTAGTAGTAGCATTATATTGGATATAATTATTATTACATTACATTTCCACATAAAGAGGTCTTTACTTGGCAATAAGACGAGACATATCACAGGAAACTATAACACATGACAAAAATATCCATAAAACAATATTAGACAGAATTACCAAGAATACTCTGCTGTGGCGCCCATTTCACTAAATGGACATTGGCAGGTACATTCTTCAAATCCTCTTCGAATTTCCAAATGACAGTTTCCTTGAGTTTTCCAAACAGGTTTAGTAATGAACTTTTCATTTCGTCCTTCAAATCTGCACTTTGTAGATTAGAACCCATACTGAAGTAAACGACGCCGTGCTTAGCTTCATCCATAAGTTTTTGGAGATCCTAAAATTTACCTTAAATATAAATTTGACGAACCCATTGGATGAGCGGTTAGAGTGCTTGCCTTAAAGTTCTGTCTTAGGGACCCCGTTGAATCCCGGCAGGGTCAATTTTGGAAATTATTTTTTCAAAGTTAACTCTGGTCTAGACATATGTGTGAAAACCAAATTAAAATAGGTTTAGCCATTCTTCTAGAGTTTTTGCGAGACTAACGCTTTTTATTTATTGATTTTTACATAATTACAAAATATGTCTAATCCTATGCATTTTTAATGGTCATTATATATTTTAATAGAGTTTCAGAATGTACATATAGGTAACATACTACATATATGAATGAGATAGAGACATGTAAAACCATTTATTGTATAATGATTCTCTACATTTGACATTGTTAGAAGCGGCATAGTTTATTTCAAGGTCGCGTCAGCTTTAAAAGAAAAACAGCTGTATTACCTGAGGCAAAGGCTTCACTTTAGTGTCAATATGATATCCTCCAATGTATTTTGCATTCTGTGGCAATCTGTACGGTGCGCCATACGACGGGTGTGAGTTCAGAAATAGGAATGATGCATTGTAAATGGCTTCATTGTACGGAGGTAACGTGACGTCTCTCTGAGCAGCCAATTTGCCGAAGTAGTTGTTGTACAAGTATTTTTCGAAAAAAACAACAACACCACTGAAATATATTCAAATAATACTTCAATAAATAGTATGTAAGCAACCGAACATCGACGAGTTATCATTTTGATACTTTTCTTCCACATTTAATTTAGGTACTTTATTTCGCTCTAATAAATAAGTAATTGTGTAATAAATAGTAACCACTACCTATAATATAAATGGCTAATATATATATATGAATAATATATTGATTTATTCACAACAGAATTATTTTACATTAGTACATTCCAATAATACTATACAATATTTATTTCAAACTAGCTACAGCTTGAAAACCGTCAAGCTAATCGAAATAAGATGTAGGACATATTTTGTTCAGAATTTAATGAGGATAATTTTCGCTATTGACACTTTTTCTATATCTATTAAAGTTTTTTTTAAATACTTAAAAAACCGTTAAAGGGGACAAGTTTCACGATGGGAGGAGGGATTTCCATTTTTATTTTTCCTCAATATAGAATAAGAATTACTGAATTAAATAAGAAAATAACATTGTAACCATTGGACAATTTAATGTAAATACTTAAACAATTAGCATATAGGTATACTTACTCGACAACCATCATTTTTTTAACTATTTCCCACAATTGCTCAACTCTCTCCATGAACGAAAGTGGTGGTGAAGCCTCAGACATTATTCCGACGCTGTATGATGGGTTTGAAGTTTCATCAACTAACCGTAACACCTCCCAATGAGCCTCAGTCGATCCCACCCATATTAGGGGACATTGGAAAAGTGGGGCAATTCTGAAATTATATTGTAATCACATCACTATTTCGTCGGCTTAGAGTTAAACCTGCTAACGCACTTTTAGGTAATTTTACAGGAGAGACAAAGTCTTGCAGCACTTGTGGAATTATTTATGTTATAGGCGACAGTAGTTATATAGCCACCTACCTGTCGTCTGTCGAGCTTCACATAATACTTACACATATAAAAAAAACAAGAAAGTAGCTATTTTTATTTACCTACATAAAAGAGCTGCAGTTACTAACTAATATAAGCGATTTATTAAGTTTTTTAATTTTTACTAATATTTTAAGCGATATAAAAGTGTGTGAAGATGTTTGTTGCTCTATACTATACAAACAAAGGCACACGAAAGGAAATTCAAACTGCGTCGAGGTTCGAACTGGTCGGAGCTTTTACAACTTGCATTTTAATTTTAATATGTGTTTGACGACACGTTTTTAGTAAGCCTAGCTGTTGACCAAACGGTCGCGGGTTCGAATCCCGCTAGGGGCAAATGTTTATGTGTTAAAATTTTACCTTTGTACCTGAGTCATAGATGTTACAATACAATTAATAATAATACAAATTAATAATAATTATGTATAAAAAAAAGTAATCTATGTATTAGTATATCAACTGTTTGGTATCCATAATACAAGCCTATAGTTGATTAGTATGGAACTAGATGGTGCTGTGTGTAATGTGTGAATATATTTATTTATTTATTATAATTTTTATGTCTAACCATAGGTCTCCATAATAAATAATAATAAATAATGACCCAGCTATGGCGTTGTGGAAGAACCACTCCAGTATAACAGCATCGAATTTCTCATTCGGGTCTCCTAGTAGGTTGGTGAGGACATCCTCATGCAAAATCTTGTTATGCATGTCGTATGCCATGAATGGGAAAAATATTGAGCCAGCGAAGTTTCCTTTGCCAATCAAATTGCCCAATTTGAATTGTTCCACTGAAATGTTTTAAATTATAAATTAAAATTGAACCTTAAGATCAGTTCACAAGGTAAGTATAAAATCAATACTAATAATAAATTTCTAAGTGTAGGTATTGTACTATGTACTATTCGTTTCAAATGAGAATAGGATCGCATTTGCTGCAAACTTCACATGATCGGAGTCATCATAGTAATGTCGTCAAAAAAATCCGAATAACAAAAATATAAATATTTTTTATTTATTTTTATCTAATAAAATTATATATGTGTAAATATATAATATCCTTACTAATATTATAAATGTGAATGTGAGTTGGTTTGTTTGTTTCTTTATTACGCTTTCATCGTTCAACGCGGACGAAGTCGCGGGCACCAGCTAGTATATATAATAACTGATAAGTAATTAAACTATAAGTGTAAACTACATTACGATTAAATCGTATTTATACGATCTTTTCGGCTTTGGTTCTATGTAGCAAAGCCCTTAAGTTTGCTAACGCGTCTACACGAGATAAGTAATTCTTTTATGGGTCAATGTATACGATTTTATAATAAACTACCTGAATAAATAAATCACATTACAAAAATAATAATAATAATAATAATTAATTCTTGGCTTGTTTTTTATTGCACTCCGTACACATCACTAATGAAGTTCGTGAGAAATGCGGAGCAAAATGCGAATTTCCAGTCCTATTTTCATTTTACACGCATAGTATGTATGTATGTATGTTCCTCCATAACTCTTGAAAGAATTAACTGATTTTCAAGAAACTTGGTAGATAAACATTTAGACGTACAGGACACATGATAGGCCACTTTTTTTCTTTTTCAACGCCGACGAAGTCGCAGGCACTAGCTAGTTATAAATAAACTAGCGACCCACTCTCGGCTACTCTACTATTCGCCTGGGTTGCAATTTTTATATAAGAAAATCTTGCCACTTTATCCCTCTTTCCATCTGTGAAAACCTGATCAAAATCAGTCTACCCATTTTCGAGTTTTTGAAGCATATATACACATATAAGGATTTAAAAATGTAATCGAAATCAAACTTCGTTCGAAAGGTTATAAAAGCGATAATGATCGCTTAATCATTATCGCTTTTAAAATAAACAACTCTGATTCCGATTCTGAGCCTGGATTTAACGAAAAACGATTGAATTTTTTAGAAATGCAATACTAAGTATAATACATATGAATGAATTCTTTTTCTCTTACTTTCTTCTATATTTTCCTTTCTGAATTTTTCCGCCAAAGGAAACATGCTGTACTCCTTTAAATTGGGGACCGGTTTATCTTTAGGATAAGTTGTTACGTGAGCCACCTGAAAATCATAATTTTTGTTTTTTTTTTTTTTATGTAATCAAGGCAGCGCTTGGCCGCGATCTCACTTGATGTTAGGTGCAGATGCGGCCAAAGATGGACCACGCTTACCTAGTAAGTGCCCATTTACCCTAGACTTGAAGACCCCGAGGTTTTAATTTTGGGGAAACACGGACGCAGGCAATGAGTTCCACTCCTTAGCAGTTGGGACAAGGAAGGTGGAACTATAACGCTTCGTGCGTGACCGGGGAACATCAACCACGAAGGGATGAAACCCCCGCCCGCGCCTCGTGTTCCGCAAGTGGAACGGCTCTGGCCGGATCAGATCCCATAGGATGGACGCACATTCTCCGTGGTGTAGACGATAGAAAACCGATAGGCATGCTACTTTACGACGATGCTGCAGGCTTTGAAGCTGAGACTCCACAAGAGTGTCGTTACTGAATTCTAGGCGTAAAAGAGATTTTGGAGTTAACAATGAGATGTAAATATAAGTTCTAAAACTATCAAAATATTTTTACACTCATTAATTACATTATAGATATTTTAGTAATTTCTTTTTTGTAAAGCTTCCTACAAGAAATTAAAGTATGTCTGAAATTCCGTGTTAGTTACTTTAGAATTTAATTATGTACGAGTGAAGTTATTAATTCCATAAAAATATTAACATAATTCCGTCTCTCCATGAACATGGGTATGTTTCGAATAACCTTGGTTAAATAGAAACGATTTGATAAAATCTGATAAAACTACTTGTGATTGATAAGTGAAGCAAAATAATGTCTGGCTGAATCGCAAAGTAATAAATCTATTAAAAATATTTCTATTAATATATCTATATCTATACTAATATTATAAAGAGGAAAGACTTTTTTTGTTTGTTTGTATAGAATAGGCTCCGAAACTACTGGACCGATTTGAAAAATTCTTTTACCATTAGAAGCCGACATTATCGGTGATGAACATAGGCTACTTTTTATCGCGGGAAAATGCTTCAATCCTACGGGAAATCTAAAATAAAAGTAAATACTGGCGGCTTGGCCCGGGAGATAGCGCCATCTATCCAAAATACGGTAGACTTTATACTTTTCTACGCGGACGAAGTCGCGAGCACCAGCTAGTTAGAAATATTTTCAATATATTAAGTGCCTCGTTCACCAATCACAAGTGTTGATTTTACATTTAGAAATAACGTTTTATACTTTATTAAATTATGCACTCGGTTTAGTGCATACTTCGGTAGGCGAATTTTTATTATTATTTACTTTTTAATGTTTGGGACTTTTACCGTACAAACGAAGGTATAATATCAGCTGAATTATTCCCGGTGACAGGTGACTTTAATTGACGGTTAGATGGCGAAAGAGACCCTTAATATATTGCCTTGTTCTAAATTTTAATTAAATTAATTTGATGAAAAGAAGATGCCTATACCTACCTCGTACCTATATAATATTATAACAAAAAAATGTTTTTAATTTTAGGATGTTTTTCTGTCGTAGCAATAATAAATCTGTAAGTATGTATGTTCCTCCATAACTCCTAAACGAATTAACTGATTTTCACGAAACTTGGTAGATAAACATTTAAAAGGCTTCCACACCGTACAATTTGAACGTTTCCTATTTAGGAATCTAAGTAGAGAGCTCGTGATCACACTACGCTAAATTGATTTCTAAGTCGAAGATATAGAGTTGAAAATGGATAAACTCTCAATTGAATCCAATCTGTTCTAACTGCGATCACACCTTTCGATTTCCTAAATTGGATACGTTCAAATTGTATGGTGTGGTAGCCCTTTTAGACGTACGGGACATAGGATAGGCTGCAGGCTACTTTTTTTTTCAACGCGGACGAAATCGCAGGCACCAGCTAGTAAATAAATAAAATGTGTGGAAAACTCCTTACCTCATGTCCTGCGGCCAACAGGTTGTCAACAAACCCATGGCCTAATATGCTGTGGCTCTTTGAAAACATAGGGAAGAACACCAATATTCTTAGTGCCTCGTTTATTGATAACAAGGATAAAAATACGAATACGGAAGCTGATTTGTAATACATCTGAAAAAAAATATGTCATTTTTATTCTTTTCATTGAAGGAAAACTAACGGACCAGCGGGCCTATTCTCTATCTGTGGTTTTTAAAAACGTGTCGACTTCAAAAGAAATAGTACTTTGTCAAACTAAAAACCACACAATAACGCGCCAATAACTTCATCGACATGTATAACTATGGAAAAAACGTCGTAGACATTTTGACATGTGCTTAGTGAATACCAAAGTAGACAATTGTCGAGTCTATAACCGCATCGAGTCGATAACCACAGCAAAACCACACTTAGAGAATACGGGCCCTGTTGCGATTAGTAATGTAATTACTTGATAAAAATTGTGTACCATTTTTTTTTTAATTTATTACTCTTGGCCTCTTGGATTATGATGGAGCGAGCTCACCCAGTAGATGCCTATTCACTCGAAGTTTGAAAATAATGGGGTTAAATACAGAGGCAGAGAGTTCCAAACCTTGGCAGTGCCAATCGAAGAAGTTAAAAGAATCAAGGCATCGTAGGCTTACACTAGTCGGTCCAATCGGAACTACGATCGATAAAAATGTAGATCCGCGGATACGGTTACGGATCTTAACAGCGAGTGACCTTGAAACGATAGTTAATTTTGCGTACTACTTAGCGATTTTACGATAGCGTAGCGTACTAGTTGTAGATAATACAATAAATCCTTAAAATATTTAAAAAAAAACATTAAAACTAGAAGTAAACAAGAGCTGAACCTTAAGTTCGGTCACGGCGATTCCAAATTAGGCCAAAAATCAATTTAAAATCTTGCGCCAAAAATATCGTTTCTTTATGTAGAAACGCAAATCCCATACCTGTTTTTAACTGCCTCACAAATATTTAAGAATTACGAAATTTTATGAATACAAAAAAAATATATTTATAAACAATACTAACCTTGAAGTTTTTATATTATGTTTACTTTAAAATTATTATATCCGAATACGTCCACAGTTAACACATTAATTTTGTTATTCTCATACGGTCCGGTGTCCCTGGTCGACACACAGTCATTGACTTGACTGACTTATATCGCCTATGTGTACGGTATCTTATGATAAAAAAACCGGCAAAGAGATAAAGGTCGCATTTATTTTAACCGAAAATAGCCACTTACCTGTAGTTGTCGTAATATGATATTTTTATTACGAAATAATTGCGCAAGCAAGCTGACACTTTATGGTAAACTCGCAAATGTAACGACATTTGGGACTTTTGCTTGCATCAAGCCAATTTCAGTCACGCTAAAATTTGATTTGTTAGTAAGTTACTAAGAGTTTACAAATGAATTTCAAAACTGACGAAGATTTTCGTAACCCGACTGTACCTAAGTGGATTTTGTCTCCTTTAAATACCAACACAATATTTATGCAAGTGAGTTATGGATCCTACAGCCCACCATCTGTTTTTATGGTTTTCTGTATGGTAACTGTTGCCAAACGTGCTGCCCAGCTTATGACAGCATAACGCATACTGCTATGTATCTAATTATGTTTTAAAGAGACAAAAACAGTTAGAAATGTATAAGAAAAATCTACTTAAATATTCTATAATAGAAAACAAAGAAATACTTAGTATTAGATGCTCTTTAAAATTTGTTTAAATTAAAATTAATACACAAACCACTCTGTTTTAAAACAGAGGCGAATGTAATTAAATTAATTTTATAACACAAAAAAGCGCAAAACAAAATCGACCTTTATGATTTTTTACAATATATTTATACTAAGATAATAAATACTATAAAAAAAAATATTCTTATTATTATATCCCTTCGTTGTCCTTAGTAACAACATCGACTATATTTATAGTTCATTCGATAACACACTGTTAGACCGACAAGGATAAATAGCCTATGACGTAGGTATCAGTTGATGCAATAACTTCATTCGCATTGAAACTAATTGAAATATTTGTACGTAATATTGAAACATCGGTGACAAAGATTTGATATTAGAAAAATGTAATGCCTTTCATACTTGTAAATATATGAAAAAAATCTAAGAGCCTCTTTCACCATCTCCCAGTAAAGTGTCAAATAGGCTAACCGCCATTTAAAGTCACCGGTAAGAAAGCGTACGAGTTTCACCATCACATCATCGAGTAGCATTACTCAAATGTAATTTTAGTGAAATTGACACAAGATAGCAAGATACTCGTAACATTTATTCGCCAATTAGCGTTACTTAAAAAATACCTAATCAACACTTTACTTGTAGTTGGTGAAAGAGGCTTTACATCTATCAAAATTACATTTACAATTTGATTTAAAAAAATCCCTGATATTTTTCCTCATTTTTAAATTCTTGTCAGAAGCTAATATACCGGTAAATCCCTAGAAATTGGTTAGTAAAAGAATATATAATATTATATACAGAGTACCTAATTTTTATGTTTTCAGCTTTTACCAATTAGATTTTGGTAAATCCTAGGTTTTACTAAAAACGGATTTTATGCTCATGATGCTCATCGAAATAATATATCTCTGCAAGCAGCTATGCTCGGCTAGGAACAAACAGTGGACGTTTTCGGCACTGATCATCATTATGATGATGATGATGATGACGATGACAATGAATATACTATCCTTACTATTATTATAAATGCAAAAGTAACTCTGTCTGTCTGTCTCGCTTTCACGCCAAAACTACTGAACCGATTTAAATGAAATTTGGCATACAGGTAGTCTAGAGCCCGGGAAAGGACATAGGGTACTTTTCATCCAGAAAAAAGTAGGTACTGTTCCCGAGGGATCAAGAATAATAAAATAAAAAAACTAACGCCTGGCGAAAGCGTTATAGCAGCGTTAAGCAATACATCAAGCGTTTGTATTGCTTTCGCTGATGAAAGGGTTCTTCTAAAAATATTATCAGATAATTACACCGTATTACGTGGACGAAGTCACGGGCACCAGCTAGTATTCCATATATAGCAAGGAAAATATTATTAGTTAATCATGATGACTTAGCAAAGATAATAGTGATTAATTATATCAGTATATTGTTATCATGTCAGGAGCTTGCATAGTTTTTCTTTTTTTATTACAAAGTCCACTTGATGGTAAGTAGGTGGTTACCGTCGCCTATGACACAAGCAACGCCACAGGGTGCTGCAAGTGCGCTGTCGACCATAGAGGGATTAAGGGGTACTCGCATCTTTTACTCACTCACCGAAACACAAGAGCAAATATGCTTTTATTTCACGAGGTTAATCTAAGACGGTCTAGAACACAATTTGACTAGTTGTAATTTTGCCTACGTTTAAAACTAAAAGGGACTAAAAGGCACCCTAAACACTTATTTTACATAGTATGTAAACGTTATAGGGTACCTTGTTCATCCAAATAAAAAGTACCATCAAATTTTAAAAGACGGTTCAAATTCAGAGCAGTTTAATTTGGGTTTCTAAACAAAATCGCTTTCATACAAAAACGAAGTTGATGGTACGAAATAGCAAATGCAATCCAGTTTAGGTTAAGAGTTGATAGTTCCTGTTCCCGAGGGGATTTTAGTACAATTTCGTATTGCGTCAATTAGCGCCATCTAGGCTGTCATTGAAAAGTGACATTATATATGTCGTCGGCACATCGTAGAATTGGGCATATCATGATATTCCCGGGCAGATCATATTTCTGATAAAACTGAAAGGGTCGCCTCACTCCGCTTCGCTTCGCTCGGCTCCCCAAATTTATTTCCATGTAAACCTAACACGCTCCTCCTCGCTTTGCTTCGCTCCGCTCCTTGTCGCACCTATTTTTAACGTTTGGTGAAAGATTTTTGATTTCATATTAATATACGTCATTATAATATATTTTATAATACTGGCAGACGTTATTATTTTCAACCATCAGATGGCGCAAATATCGTATATATATATATTTTCTTTTTCACCGCGACTTCGTTCGCGAGTGGTAGGCTATCTATACTAATATTATAAAGAGGAAAGATTTGATTGTTTGTTTGTATAGAATAGGCTCCGAAACTACTGGACCGATTTGAAAAATTATTTTACCATTAAAAGCCGAGATTATCTTCATTCCTACGGGAAATCTAAAATAAAAGTAAATACTGGCGGCTTGGGGAGATAGAGATGGCGTTTTATACTTTTCTACGCGGACGAAGTCGCGAGCACCCAGCTATATTTTATAAAAAGTTAATCAGGCGAAGTTGCGTGCAACAGCTAGTGTATTATATATACCTTATGTATTATATAAACCTAGGTCATTGCTTTAGTTATTATATGTTTTTTGAATGACTTTTTTATTTAAAAAAAAACAGGTAAAAGAGAACTAAGTATTATTGTTTATGAATCTATGGTACTGCATTAGTAACTAGCCATAGAAATAATGTTTTTTGAAATAAATGCTTTTTTTTATTTATTTTATGCTTTTAATTTAGTAATTCAGAATATTCATGTAAAAATTTATGAAACAATTTTTAAGTAAGTATTGTTTTATTCCACTAAATGTAAGCCGTTATATTAAATATCGAATTAACGCATTTAATTGAATATTTTTGAATTCGTATTAACAAATATACTTATTAGTTATCGCAGACATTGATCTTATCACAGCAAGCCACGAGTAAAAACTAATAAAAAACCAATTTACATGAATGCACGAAAGTCTAAGGTGATGCCCACCTATGTTACAATATAAATAACAGGAAATATTGAACCTAAGTACTCTACGATTTTTAAGAAATAAAATTCATACGGCAAGGTAAAATGACTTTTTACAATAACTATAAAATATACAATAAAATCTCTATAAAAAAAGCTATAAAAATCACGTCTTAACGTCCGAATCACAGAATCAAAACATTCTCTAAAATGTGCCTTGGTTTATATTATTATGCTTTTTTATTGAGTACTGTATATTTGGTAATTATAAGAATTTCCATAAAGTTATTATTAATATAATATTTTCTATAAGAATAACTAGAAATTTAAACTTCTTTCAAGCTTCTAAGTACTCGTACCTATATTTTTTGTCTCACATATTATAATGATAAAAATAAAAGTGCATTTTTTTAGTTTACTTAGTGCATAAGAATATTAACTATTTATTTATAATTGACAAAAAATATATATTTTAAGGTGGTTCGAGCAGACGATGAGCGGCCGGTAAAAATATTCGCTGATGTTATAAAAAATATCTCCAGGATAAATAACATGTTGGAAGACCTAGTTATTAATTTCGAGAAACAACACAAAAATAAAGTTCAAAGCAATCATCATACGGATAAATTAGGTGAATACGTCGATACAGACGATAGGGAAAATTACAAAAACTCGCAAAAAGAATTCAATTCAGAAAAAAAGAAATTTTACGAAACGCAAGGAAATGAAACATCTGTACTCGATGTTACAGCCAGGCACAAGAAAATCGCAAGAAATAATGTTCCTTTATCTACGCCTGCAAATACTTACAGACATGTAATAAAATCTTATTCTTCTTCAAAAGAATTTATAGAACCAATAAAAACGGTGACAAAATATAGCCAAAATCCGTCCAAAACTTACCTAAGTAACAAAGAATATGAACCGATCGAAAGTAAGCCCAGCAATTCATTCGATGGTTATATAAGTCCTAAGGAGAATGCAAATCGTGAACCAGTAAACACGTATTATAAACCATACAGAACCAATTCCAGAGAATATATTCAACCTGGAATGGGTGAAAGCAAACAAAGGGACATTTATTCAAATAAATTAAAAAACAGAGAATACGTTAAAACTATTCCATCAGAATCAAAATATAATGAAGTGTCCAATGTTAAAGCTCTAGAGCATGTTAATTCAGCATACGCTGAAACGAAATATATGCAGAAATATGACACTAATTCCAGAGATCATATGAAGCCATCATCAATCGAAACAAAATCTAAGAAAAAACATGTAAATAATGAATATAACATGAAGCGTGAACCGATTGAAACAAATTACGAAGATTCGCATAAAACCTATACACACTCCAGGGAACGTGTACGGTCTGAACCATTTGGAGCAAAATATTACGACAAATACGAAAGAAAAACTACTCCAGAAGCATATATGACTCACGAGCCAATTGCACCAAAACATAAATTGGTCAAAGCTAATTCCGGAGAACATGAACATAAAGAACATAAAAGGTTAAAATCAAGAGATGTGGGAATTATGCAGTCGAAGAAAATATATGAAATGGATTCAAACAAACCTGATGCAATACAACGTCCAAGAGCACCAAAAAGTGAAGAAGATATTATAGAGGAAGTTAAGGTTAAAAAAATAGACCCTGTAAGTTCTATATTGAAATTCGTAAAACAGAATTTAGAGGTGACGATGAAAGAGAATGTAAACCATGTAGCCAGACAAAAATTGACGTCGAAAACACCAGCGAAATCTATGATTAATGTTCGCATTTATGCAAAATATTCTAATAATACAAACAAAAAAGCTCCAATTCGAAAAGAAAAAGTACGTGAGTTCCCTTAATATAAAAGTTGCAATATTAAAAATTTTGTTGTAGAATAATTAGTCTCAGGTATTTGTTGTAACTCTTACCAATTTTGTATAATTTAAGGATTTCTCCTACAAGTTGGATTCGAAAATTTCTTTCACCCATTAACATATAATTCTAGAAACTTATATTGAAAATTCCCTTAGGGATCTCAAATTTTGATTTAGTAGTAAGTTTTTCTGCACAAAAAAAGAAATGTCAGAAGTTAAAACGAATTCAGCGTGAGCCGACAGTGAATTATTTCTCATAACCTAATGATATGAAATAATATTTAAAATTTCAGACAGAGATACGACCAAAAGCTTTCTTACGACCCAATAAAATTAAAACCAAAGATACACATACCAGGGAAGATGATAATTTATTAAACAAAGATATGTTCAAAGCTAATGTTCTACGAGAAGCTTACGGGGAGGCTTGCTTGAGGCTTGTTGTTGCTAAATGTTATTTAGTAAGTTTTTCTTCGTCTTTAAATAGTATAAAACAAAATTGCTTCCCACCGTCTGTCCTTCTGTATGTACGCTTAGATCTTTTAAAGTGCGCAACGGATTTTAAAACGCTTCTGGCAACGCACGCACGCGTGCGAAGCCAGAAGCGGGACGTTAGTATTCTTATACAGGTAACAGTTGTATTTTTTATACCTTCTAATCCTATAACATATCTATACTAATCATCAATCAATACTAATAATAAATCTGTCAGTGTAGGTTTTGTATGTATGTGGGTATGTTCCTCCATAACTGTTAAAAGAATCATCTGATTTTCATGAAACTTGGTAGTTTGGTAGATAAACATTTAAGACGTGCAGGACACAGGATAGCTACTTTTTTCTTATTCAACGCGAACGAAGTCGCGGGCACCAGTTAATCTATACTAATATTATAAGGAGGAAAGATTTGATTGTTTGTTTGTTTGTATAGAATAGGCTCCGAAACTATTTCACCGATTTGAAAAATTCTTTTACCATTAGAAGCCGACATTATCGGTGATGAACATAGGCTACTTTTTATCGCGGGAAAATGCTTCATTCCTACGGGAAATCTAAAATAAAAGTAAATACTAGCGGCTTGGCCCGGGAGATAGCGCCATCTATCCAAAATACGGTAGATGACGTTTAATACTTTTCTACGCGGACGAAGTCGCGAGCACCAGCTAGTATATTATAAATGCGAAAGATTGTGAACATGGATTTGTATGAAAATTGGCACACAGATATTTTATTACTTTTATAAACATATATGATACTTTTATAACTTTTACTTTTATCCTGAAAAAATGTAAGGTTTCCCGTCTAAATATATAAAAAATTCAACGCGAACGAAGTCGCGAGCACTAGCTATTTTTTTTTAATATTTACACTACCTACATGTTATAGGCATGTATGCGCGTATCAGCAGAATTATGCGAATCCAGTAAATGCACAAGTGAATTTAAAAATACGTTCAAAAATAATTCAAAAATTAAATGCATTTCAAAATTTAGCAAATCTATACAACTGCGAAGTGATGAAAAAAAATTAGTTTCATTAGATGGTGAGTTAATATATTATATTAATTTTATTTTCTATTCAAAAATACAGTTATATTTAGAAAAAAAAAACATTTTGTACAACGTTTGTAAAATATGTACCTAACTAACTATATGGAATTTTAAATTTAGGTAAGTATTGAAAAATAAAAATTTTACATTTACATAAAAGTGTTAAAAAATTGAGGATTTCTCCTGAGTGCGTAGTTCGAGTTTTACTCGATCGAACGCGTCGAAAGCGTAAACGTGAATTTGTATGGGAATGAAGCAGCGCCACCTAGTGGCTAACATGTAGCTACACATTATGCAATCAGTTTACTGCATCCTTCTATAGGCGATTTTTTATTATTATTTTCTTTTTAATGTTTGGGACTTTTTCCGTACAAACAAAGGTTCATTATCCCCGGTGACCGGTGACTTTAAATGGCTGTTAGCCTACTTGACAGATGGTGAAAGAGGCCCTTAAATAGCCATACCATAGTACCTATATGTTCCTCTTTCAGAGAGGGTCACAGACTTAGCGGAAAAAAGCGGTTATATAGCCGTGTGCTTGCCGATGAAAGATGCTAGGAAAAAGGTAATTTATACTGGCACACTTATAAGTTATGAATTTTCATTATAAAAAATGTCAAGGTTCCTAATTAGTTTATCGTTGCTTGTGTTATAGGCGACGGCAGCCACCAACCATCAAGTGGATCGTCAGCCTGTCGACCTTAACATTAAATAAATTAAAATTATGCTCGAATGGAGGTTATTGTAAACCTCCAGGTCATAATTGGAGCTAATGCCTTGATTACGCCTAACTAGTACAGCGGCGAATCAGTAAATGAGCTCTCGGCCGAGAGAATCGCCGAACCGAGTGGGTGGTCAGTGGTCAGTGGTATTTACTATCGAGGTCGCGGGTTCGAATCCCGCTAGGGGCAAATGTTTATGTGTTATCATTTTGCCTTAGTACCTGAGTCATGGATGTTTTGTATTTATAATATGTATGTATTTACAAAAAAAAAGTAATCTATGTAGTAGGCATATCAACCGTCTGCTATTTATAATACAAGCATTAGTTGCTTACTGTGGAACTAGATATCTAGTGTTGGGCAGAATGTATAGAGTAGAGATATTTATTAATTTAATTTGTGAAATATTCGCAGATGCATCCCATGTTTCCTGAAGACTACAAAGACGGCAAAGCTCTAAACATACTTCGGGACAAATACGAAAACGCTTGCAGGAATGAATCCATACGTAGATGCACCGACGCATGCGCAGACGCATACAATGACACATGTACAGAGACAGCATGTCCAAAAATCACTCCATCGTCTATTCAGAACAAATACTGCAAGAAAAAATGTACTTCATCATTCACGTTTCAGGGGTCTAAAAAATACCATGATAGTACATCACTTGATTTTAGTGACTCGTTATCTGATGAGATTTCAACATCGTCATCACAATCAAAAAGTATATCAGAGGAAGACCTAAGCCACCTCAGCACTAGTAGTACTGAGTCTAATTAATATTAAATAAATATCCATTTAATAATCAGATATTTCAATAAGCAAAAAAGAACTAGCATATCAATGTTTCTGTTGATCAAGTAAATCCTTTTTGATCTTTTTTTCATAATATTATATTCTCAAAATATAATATTCGCAAAACATTTTGGATCCTTGTAGTGCCTTGTAGTTACCTCAGACTATACAGAGATGCTAGCGCATAGTTACATTACAGTATAGAATATAGATCAATCTGCAGATATTTGCTAGCAATTTCTGTAAAAAGTCTTAGAAGAAAACCAACTGCGCTATTGTGTGGAGAATAATTTCATATGAAATAATGACATGTTTTTCACTCGACTTTATTATTTATAACATTGTTATAAACAATTTTATGCAAAAAATCGTTGTTTTTTTAGTTTTTTGCTTATAAAATTGAAACTATCAGGGTAATCACTATGATATCAGACAATTTGTAGAGTTGATATTCCGGCTAGTATTCGTTATCAATATAAGTAATATGTGCAAAAAGCAGGCACTGTCCGATGCATAGTTTTTGATCCGTTGCGATTTAAATTTTTTACTATGCAATATTCCAGCCGGCCTGTATACGACACCTGTGGTCCTATTTCAATTTACAAAAACGATTTCAAAAGTAGAGTTTTCATACTTCAACACGTATATCTTGGTTTTCGTAAATTGAAATCAGAAATTGATTGTTTTAAAATGATAATGGTGGAGCCATTTTCTCCAGCACTGGAGAAATAATACGTATTTCAGAGGCATCGTCCTAATCATAGATCTAGAATTACTACCGTTCCGTTAGGTCCTAATAGAACGCGAATGCGTGATCATCGCGTGAGTAAGCGATGCGACCATCGCATGTTCGCGCCATGGCAAAAACTGGGTGTAGTAATTGACGACGCGAGCGAGTGACCGTGGAGAAGGGCAGTGGCACGGTCGATTAGGACACCTATTCGAGTTTAATATGTTTGATCGCGCGTTCGTACGAGTAAAATTCGCAAGAACCTACGATGATCGCGCATTCGCGTTCTATTATGACAATGCCTTAATAAGATATTTGCGTTGCAATGGTCAATGTCCAATTTGTTTTATGCGAATTGCGAATTTCATTATTTATAAGCTGGAGCAAATTTTGCAAATTCATTATTGGATGGAGCCATTAATTTTACATCGAATTGTGCTTTTGCTTTATTTGTTTGTAACTTTATCCGGCCAGGGTTACAGAGTACTTTTTAAATATAATATGGGAATGCATATTATGTTAAAATAGAAAATGCATAAGTAATATAAATAGTAATAGCGTTGCGGCGAAGGAATTTTAAAATTGTAGCCTTATACACTATAAGTAAGGAGCGTAGAGATAAGGAGAACAATCTTATATGGGTGTTAAACTAAAAAAGTGGCAACTAAAATCGTCGAATTGAGATGGCGCTGGTGTGTCTAGGGCAGTGATCTAGAGAGTTTGAGAGTATGAAATGAAACGGAGTGAAGTGCGCGCTGAGTTGAATTGTTTACTATCACTAGCTGCAACCAGCGCCATCAGTTCGTCGTCTTTCAACGGACACTTTTAATACACGGAGCTTGCGCTCCTTTACCTCTATTCTCCTTGACTATAAGTTACTCTATGTATGAATTGTAGTTAGCACTGTCAGCAACATCCAAATTCCAACATGGCAACACTGCATAGTTGCCAACTTGGCGGGCGGGCCGTTCGGACACGTAAATAAACAAGATAACAAACCCTTAAATAAATAAGTTAAATTATTTTTTTTCGTTGTTAAATTATAACACAAGATGTGCGGTTCTGATAAAAAATTGGGTGAAATACGTGCTCTCATACTGGTCGGTGGATATGGAACCCGTTTAAGACCTCTCACTTTAAGTAGACCCAAGCCTTTAGTGGAGTTTGCGAACAAACCAATTTTATTGCATCAGATAGAAGCTCTTGTCGAAGCTGGTGTCACCCAGGTAAAATTCATCACTATTTATAATATTTTCGACAATATTATAGTTTCAATTCTTCCTGAAATATTCTGTCTTCACTTCTAACTTCTTCATAGGACCCATAAGATAATTAAATAAATATTTTTAACAAAAAAATAAACTGACTTCAAACCGTCTCATGGTCTTTTCTCATGGATGCCATAGTCAGAACTGGACCAAATTGAAATGGGACCACACGGGAAGCACCAGCTTTCAAATTTATTTATTTTCTCCTTCTTTGCAATCTGCGATCGGCTATTTAGCCTTAATCAGATATTTTCCCCGAATTCGCAGTTGTAGGAAGCATTCCTGTGAATGACACTCCATATGTTTGAATTTATGTTCTCTGGTCCAAGTGAAATATGTGCCACCTTTTCAGACGTCTCACATTTTGATTTATGTTCATGAGACTTTTAGCCAACTCATTTGAGTGTTCCTTTAATCTCTCTTTGTATTTTTTACTGTTATTGCTAACTTCTTCTTTAACAGTTGGCATCTGCAGGTATTCATGACTTTCAGTATTTCTTACAAACCAGTGCGCGCCGGAAACCATCCTGCTATGTTCTGGAATCTCTACTTACCAAAAATATGTTTTTTTAGGTAATTTTAGCGGTGTCCTATCACGCCGAGGAAATGGAGAAAGAGTTAACAGAACAGGTTTCTAAACTTGGTGTTTCTTTAACATTCTCACATGAAACAGAACCGCTGGGCACCGCAGGACCTTTAGCGCTGGCCAGAGACCTGCTCAGCACTAGTCCGGAGCCCTTCTTTGTTTTAAACTCCGATATAATATGTGATTTTCCATTTAAAGAACTTGCCAAATTCCACAGGAGTCATGGGAAGGTAAGGAATAGAAAACATGCTAAAATCAAAGAAGTATTAACTACATTTACAACTTTATTGTGACTAACAAGCTAATGTCTCCACGTATAAATATGCATAATAATTATTATGTAAATTTACATGAACACAAATAATTTTAGTGTGTTAAGCCTAATTTAAAATAGTTATTAAAAAGGCGTTTAAAAAGGAATAACAAATTATAATAATATAATAAGAATAGTATTATTAGTTCTTGTAGAAACCTAATTGATGAATAAATATTTTGATTATGTTGCATCAACTTTCTGTATTATTAAAAACTAGCTGGTGCTCGGGACTTAGTCCGCATTGAAAAGTATAAAACGCCATCTACTGTGGAGCGGATCGCTAAAAATATAACCAAGCAGTTGTCATGTTAGTCGCTTCACCTGATTCTGGATAGATGGCGCTATCAAGTGTATCCCGGGCCAAGCCGCTAGTATTTATTTTTATTTTAGATTTTGTTTTAGATTTCCCGTTGGAATGAAGCATTTTCCCGCGGTAAAAGTAGCCTATGTTCATCAGGGATAATGTCTGCTTCATTAATATATATTTGTCATCAAACTACTACAACATGGAATCCGCGTGCCATACAAAACACTACGAATTTTATGGAACATTTAAAAGTGACATATGCATAGAGCATGAACTGTCATTTAAAACAAAACAAACATAATAATAAGTACGTAATTTAAAGAAAATGTGACTTTACGTCAACCCATTAGAGTTTAAAATGAAATAGAAGTTGATCGTTACTACCTTTTACTATTGACGCGTGAAGGCAAGAGTCCGCCATGATTCTGTCAAAGGCGTTCTTTTTATGTGCCGCTTTGGCATTTGTGACGCAAATTCCATTGTAGTATTTCGATTATATTTGTCAATATTTTAAATTACCTAAATTTTAAATGAATTATTCCAGGAAGGCACAATAGTAGTAACAAAAGTTGAAGAGCCATCCAAGTATGGCGTTGTGGTATACAAAGACGGTGGTCAGATTGAATCCTTCATTGAAAAGCCTCAGGAGTTTATTTCCAACAAAATTAATGCAGGTATATTTTTAATTTTATTAACGTTACATTACTTGATCTATTCTCTCCTTGGATTGGTTACGTGTACATTACAAGTAATATTTTCTTTGAGCTTTAATTTACTTCTTTAATTATATGAACATAATATGTGTTGAGATAAATGAAATAAATTAAAAAAAATACATATACCTACTTAATTCTTTGATCCTTTTTAACTACAAAGTGGTGTAAAGCTTTTATCACTCTATTCAATTTGTAATCGCAATTCTCCAAATTGAGTGGTAAGTTTTCCCAGTCCTACGCTTGGAAGTTTTTTAAGGCTGCTAACTCCTTTATATTTAGTCTACCTCTATCAAGAGTTTTCGCAGATAAAAAAGTTGTTTTGTCTCGGCCAACAGAAGCTACTCACGAAGATTCAGCCTGTTAGTAATCAGAAAAAAATTCCTTTGAGGAATACTGGACCACTCCAGTAACTTAAAGTAACTCAAGCAAATTTAAACAGTACAACTTTTTTTTTCTAGGCATGTACATACTAAACCCTTCAATTCTTCAGAGAATAGAACTCCGTCCTATGTCCATAGAGAAAGAGGTGTTTCCGTTCATGGCAAAAGACGGTGAACTTTATGCGATGGATTTGGAAGGCTTTTGGATGGATGTGGGACAACCGAAAGATTTTTTAACTGGTGAGCTATCATCCTCACCTTTTTGTTTGTCTATGACCATTAAACGACACTTTTTTTGACGACACGTTTGGTCTAGCTAGTAGTTAGTAACTACTAGTTGTTATTTTTCCTTTTAACGCGGACTATACTAATATTATAAAGAGGAAAGATTTGATTGTTTGTTTGTATTAATTAGGCTCCGAAACTACTGGACCGATTTGAAAAATTCTTTTACCATTAGAAGCCGACATTATCCCTGATGAACATAGGCTACTTTTTATCGCGGTAAAATGCTTCATTCCTACGGGAAATCTAAAACAAAAGTAAATACTAGCGGCTTGGCCCGGGATACAGTTGATAGCGCCATCTATCCAGAATCCGGTGAAGCGACTAACATGACAACTGCTTGGTGATATTTTTAGTGATCCGCTCCACGGTAGACAGATGGCGTTTTATACTTTTCAACACGGACGAAGTCGCTGGCACCGGCTAGTAACATGAAAAAAAATATGTATTCTCTATTCCAGGCATGTGCCTATATCTGAATAGTCTACGGCAAAAAAAGTCTGAAAATTTATATGACGGTGCAGGAGTTGTGGGAAATGTGATCGTGGACCCAAGTGCGACTATAGGCAAGGGTTGTCGGATCGGACCAAATGTTACCATTGGCCCTGATGTCGTTGTAGAGGATGGTATGTTCAAAATTTCATGGCTTTTTTTTTCATAACATGTCAGTCTAAGAATTAATTGGTTTGGTTTTCATTCCTTTAATATGTTTCATTTATGGTACTAATATTGTAAAGAGAGAAGACTTGTATTTTTGTATGTTTGTATGTGAATAAAATCAAAAATTAATGGACTAATTTTGAAAATTCTTTCACCCTATAGTAAGCTAAATCAAAATTATAAAGCTAGTATTTAATAAAATAGAAAATAAAAATAAACTCGGTACATTTAAATAGATAAATGTTTTAATTGTTTCCTATTCCTAATGTAGGTGTTCATAAAATTTGATTACAAACGTGAGTGATAAAATAGTATTGATAAAGAAAAGTCCATAAATTGCTCATGATTAGAACATTAGAATTCTGAAACTTCACGTTTTCACAATTAAATTTGTATTATTTTACAAGATATATATTTAAAAAAAAAAGGATCTTAGTATTAATGGACGAGCCTGTTGGACTTGCCTAACGTCTCAGGGGCCCCGGGTTCGATTCCCGTTATAATAAGGATAATAATATGTAAAGTTTATACATATGTATTTGGTTTTTTGTATCATATTTCTCAGTGCCAATAATTGGGTATTTTACCCTATATATATATATTATATATATGTGTGTTCGCGGATAACTTCGTCGGTTATGAACCGACTTTGATGATTCTTTTTTTCCCGAGGGTGCATTATACTTGTTATTAACGGTAGCGATTGTTTCGACAGGCGCTTGCATAAAGAAGAGTACGATACTGCGCGGCGCGTGCGTACGGCAGCACGCATGGCTCGACGGGTGCATTGTAGGGTGGCGCTCAGTAGTCGGCCGCTGGGTCCGAATGGAGAACTGTACGGTCCTCGGCGAGGACGTCATCGTCAAGGACGAACTGTACATAAACGGCGGACAGGTGTTGCCTCACAAGTCTATAGCCCTATCGGTGCCTGAGCCGCAGATTATCATGTAAAAAGCCCAGTGCAACCAATGCTGCGTAACCGGTTACGTGTGAAGGATTATTTTTCTTGCTACGAAACTAGTTACGTACAAAGAATATTTTTCTTCCTACGAAACTAGTTACGTACAAAGAATGTTTTCTTGCTACGAAACTAGTTACGTACAAAGAATATTTTTTCTTCCTACGAAACTAGTAACGTACGACCGTTTACGAAGGCAGTTTCTGACACATCTTTGCATTTGTAGGAAGGGGCAAAACGCATTTTTGTATATCGTTAACACAGGCATCGCTATTGGCTACTTCTTAGAAAGAAAAAATAAAAATCTTTGTATGTAACTGGTTATATATTTGCCTATCATATTGCGAAATAATTGTTACATTTTTCATGTTTTTTTTTTCAGATTTAATAATAAATTGTAGAAATTGTTTTAAAATAATTTCGTTCATTTAATATGATATGTTTCGTTTCGGAAAAAGTTTTCAACTTGGCGTAAGTTGTATCAATTTTTTTTTTATTTGAAATGTTGACATCGAAAGTAAATGGAAATATTGTATATGTGCACAAAATCACTTAGATAAAACTTTTAATGTTAATTATAGGTTTCAATTATGGGCATATTATAGGTTTCAATTTTATACAGAATAAAGAACTCGGGTTAACCTAAGATAGAAAAAAAAGATAAAATATATTTACTATCAAAGTTATTTATTGATATGAGAATTAGAGTTTATTTTAGATTAATTTTATTTCCACTTTTTAATTTAGATTCCTATAATTATTTTTTCAATGTATGAATTTGGTGGAAATTAATGTCTAGAATTTTTTTTATTACAAAGGCGGATTTATATTTATCTGACGCGTTACAACGGTGTCTATGTGTATAAATTTCATACATTAACTACGTTAAGTTTTGAGTCATAAATAATTATATTATCGTCAGAATTTTCTGTCGAACATTAATTAATTATAGAGTTGCGAGCAACATTAATTAAATAGTTTTCAATAATCGCACCTTTGGTAAAACAAGGGCACAATTTACAAAAATTTGTAAAAATTAGCTAAATAAATGCAGAATTGTCTCAAAAACATTATTAAATTTAAAAAATATATTCACAAAAGTATCCGGCTCGAAGGACCACTTTTGTTGGTAAAACAACAGTTAAAGTAACACACTTGAAATCGACGGTAAGCAATCAAATATGAAACATTAAAAAACAGGTAGCTTTATATAGGTATTACATAAATACATAAAAAGTAAACCTTAAATGACCCTCCTGTAAAATTACAAAAAAGTGCAGTTGTGCCCTTGTCTTACCGAAGGTGCGACAATTAAATTCTTAATTAAGAGAACTAGAGAAAACTTGATTCAATATATCATCACAAGAGATGAAAATATGACAGGAATACAAAATAATTATAAATCCTCCTTAACATTCCATTATTATGTTTTAAAAGGTATATATATTTTACCTTGAGATCATTGTTGCCACATTCTCCAATGCAACATTATTTTGGTCCGTTTATGGTTTTAAACATTAAAAATATTATATTTTTTTGCCTATTAAAACACATAACGGTTTAATTTAATTTGTATTTATTTGTCCATAGAGTTGTCTGATTTATATATGTCGTCGGCACATTGTAAAAATTGGGCATATCATGATATTCCTGGGCAGATCATATTTCTGCTAAAACTAAAGGGTCACCTCACTCCGCTCTGCTTCGCTCGGCTCCCTAAATTTATATTTCCATGTAAAACTAATACGCTCCCCCTCGCTTTGCTTCGCTCAGCTCCTCGTCGCACCTATTTTTGACTTTTGTTGAAAGATTTTTGATTTCATACTTTACATTCTGCCCAGGACATATACACAACTCGATGGCTAAATTGTTACTCTGATGCATGTTATTATAATAATATAACATATTATCATGATATGAGGATGAGACGTTGCACACGTACCCAAGTTTCTAGAATAGTGTACCTACAGCGTAGTACTTATTTAATGTGCTGCCATTTTTACACCAAAATTATCATAAGTTAAAAATAAGTTTTGTAAAATAGCTTATTCTCGTCAAGAGAATTTTATAAATATATAATAGTTAATAAATAATTAAGGAAAGATATCATGTTACTTTATTTTCTCGTCCTGTAGTATTGCTTGTGTTACTTCTGACCAGCAGTTAGACCGTCGGCTACTTACCTGCTACCTGCCGACTATTACTAACATAAACGAGCGCCATTCTGACCAATTTATGAACAACTTTTTAATGGTTGTAGCTTGACAGTGTTTTAGTTTATAACACCCACGTAAGGTCCTCCTTAATATTCTCAGCGATTCAAAGAATGCGCGGGAAAATATAGAGCATCGTGTTCCAACTAAAGCCTAGTTTATAGTCTTCGGACCACAGATAATAATGAATTCTTATTACAACCGCATAGTTATATAAGTATGTATAGCAGACCAGAAAAGTGCTTTATCAGTTTCGACAACAAATTCCATTCATTTCAAAATTCTCTAAGGCTTAGATTTGAAATAGGTATTGATTACTGATTGATATAATTGTCACTTTGAATTTTCAAAGGAAAACACCTTATCATTCTGCAACATACAAAGAATGTTCAATCTTAGGGTGATAAAGCACTTTATTTGTCGACTTTACTTGTAATATTTACATTACGTCTATTTAAATTTACGCTGCATGTTGCACTAAATTTAAATATGCTTCTCTTAAAAAATTGCTCTGTGGCTGTATAATTGCATCTGTCACAGTGACACCACTTTGACTATGACATTTTAGGTTTAAGACTTTGATTTAAAAATAGTAAGGAGGGAAAAATATGAGCCGGAATCACGGAAAATTAAAATCAAAATAAAATACTAAACTAAAAGTTTCTCCTTAATAAATACCTTTCAAATTAATTAATTCAAGCCTAAGATTGGCTGTGAAAATATGTCTGCTAAACGACAAAGTACCCTATTCAATTATTTTACTAAAACTCCACCACCGAACAAGAAGGCTCACTTAGAAGAGAGTCCCATTGAGAAAACAAAAGAAACTCCTAAGTCCGAAAGTAAGTAGGAAATCTATACTATTATAAAGTGGAAAGATTTGTTTGTTTGCATTGAATAGGCTCCAAAACTACTGGACCGATTTGAAAAATTTTTTCACCTATAGAAGACTACATAATATCAAGCTATATTTTATAAAGTTACGCGACCGAAGTCGCGTGCAATAGCCAGTAATAAATAAAAGTGAATGTGCAGCTTATTGTAATTCAGACTGTGTTTTTAGAATCTAAAAGCTTGAATTATATATCAATTGTACAATTTTTTGTTAGCAACAATATTTTTACATGTTTTATGGTAATATCTTTCAGGTTTACACAAAAAGCGCGAAAGACAAGTAACTCCAGAAGTTAATAAAAATGACAGTGATGACGAAAGTCCAGTGGCTCCCAAAGGAAGGAAACGAATCAAAGTCAATCCTATTCAGTCTGATGATTCTGACGTGGAGAATAAAGGTACATAGATGAATAAGTTATTATTTATTTACTAGCCAGTGCCTATGACTTCGTCCGCATTTTTAATTTTTAATTCATAGCTGAAATTCTACATATAGGTGATTAGGTAGCAATGAAAAACTATTAAATTTGCACGCAGACATTAATTGAGTAAGAAAGTTAAGATCCGTATCCATATCCACAGACCTTGACACCAAATATCCATATATACAGATCTACATTTTTAACGATTGGGCACATCACTATAACACAAGCAACACCACAAGTGCTACAAGGGCACTACCAACCATGGTATAAGATATAGCTTGTTTGTTATTTTAACAACTATTTTATTAATAAATTAATATAAAATAATAAATAAATTATTATTTTTCAGCAGATAATTATATTAAGGAGAAAGTTTCTTCTGAGAAACAGTTGGACAGTTTTGGGTATAAACCGAACCAGACTCCGAAGAATAGAACCTCTATTTCTTTAACAACCAATCAAAAGTAAGTATTTGTTACTAGCTCTTGCATGCGACTTCGTCCGCATAACTTTTTTTTTTTAAATACAAAACATGACTGAAGTACATAGCTAAAAAGGTTTATACATAAACATTTGCCCCTAGCGGGATTCAAACCCGCGACCGTTTGGTTAACAGCTAGGGTTGCTAGAGTTACTGCCACTAGACCAAAAGTGTCGTCAAATTATACTTTATTTACAAACTTCAGAGATTCAGCAACGGAGCAATCTCAAAAGGAAACCGGGGAAGAAGGAGACTGGGTTCATTGCAAGCTTAAGTTTCTAAAGTCAGAATATATCCGGGACGCGAACAAGAGGAGACCCGACCACCCCGAATATGATCCCACCACTTTGCACGTACCGCATGAATTTTTGAACACACAAACACCGGTATGTATCTTTTCAGTAACAGACAGACAACAGATTTTGATGAGCTGAACCTTTGGTTTCCAAAACGGCTGAAGCGAGCTCTCAGATGAGTGGTTGGGCTGTACGGTTCGATTCCTGGTAGGGTCTCAACCGTGGAAATGAAAACAAATACAAATAGTTTATTACTTTATCTTAGACCTAGGCAGGGTTGATAAAAATTATGACTTTATAGAAAAACAAAACAAAAAAGTCGGATTTATTTGATTTAAATCGGATTTCTTTGTTTCTATTTTTTTTTATTATGATCTTTTTTAATTTGGAAGCTAGTTATTAATAAAAAAAACAACATATTTTTTCTAAAATCAAATCACTTTCTCTCTCTCTCTCTCTCTCTCTCTCTCTCTGTGTGTGTGTGTGTGTGTGTGTGTATGTGCGTGTGTTAAGAATGAATATAGAAAATATTCAATGATAATATCCATGTCAATGTTGACACTCCAAACAAATTTTGTAATTATAATACAAATATACATTTAAATTACATACATTAATTTATAATGATTCTTTCTTGCTAAAATAATATATTTTACGTTTCAGGCTCACCGCCAGTGGTGGGAGATGAAGGCTTCCAACTTTGACTGTGTACTGTTTTTCAAAGTGGGTAAATTTTATGAACTTTACCACATGGACGCGGCCGTTGGAGTCAACGAGCTCGGCTTCTCCTATATGAAGGTATCTACTAAACAATATAATAGCAACATAAAACATTATTTTAATTCAAGACGTGAGTGGATGAAGATGTTATGTCGCACTTTTGGGTCTTTTCGTTTTTTCATGTTGACGAAAGTAATATGTCCTTATGAATGTTTACAGACCTTAAGATCGTCGATTTAAGACATTTTTGCAACATAAATAGTTGAAAAAGGTACAGTTAATTTTAAAAAGCAAAGTGTCCAAGTAAAGTTTACTTTTGTCAATGGAAGAGGGAGCTATGTTCACTTTTTTTAATAAATAAATAAAATAATACAAGTGTTTAATTGCTATCATACCATTAATATTTTATAGGTTGTTTACACAACTTTGCATCATAATTTAGTACAAAAAATATTTCCGTAGCGACTTATCTCAAAAATTAAAAGTAAACAATTATTCAACAACAATCAACAACAAACAACAACAACAAGTAAACTCGATTTATTCAAAATTGGAATTATGCGACTTGTCACCTTCATCCACTCACGTCTTCAATTGACGACACGTTTGGTCCAGTGGCTAGTAAGCCTAGCTGTTAACCAACCGGTCGCGGGTTCGAATCCCGTTTGGGGCAAATGTTTATGTGTTAACATTTTTACCTTTGTCGCATTTATAATATGTATGTATTTACAAAAAAAAGTTATCTATATCTTCCTACAATTTTTTTATTTCCCACATTTGTCGTGTATTTCTGATAGACCTCACCCTAAAAATATACCTATGAAAGTATGATTTTAGGGTGAATTTGCTCATTCCGGATTCCCCGAGAGTGCTTACACGTCGATGGCGAACACTTTGGTGTCCAAAGGCTATAAAGTGGCTCGGGTCGAACAAACCGAAACTCCAGAGATGATGCAAGAGAGGTGCAGAAAAAGTAAGTTGGACATATAAATGTCACTTTGAGTTCACTTTGGACAAATCTCTGAAAACATGTATTATAAATGTGAATGTGAGTTTGTTTGTTTGTTACACTTTCACGCAAAAACTACTGAACTGGTCACCATGAAATTTTGCATACACGTTGTCTGGGACACGAGAAAGGACATGGGGTACCTTTCATCGTTCAACGCGGACGAAGTCGCGGGCACCAGCTAGTTTGGTATACTGTGTTACTTCGGTGGTAACTCTGTGATCAAGTCTGTCATCCAGCATCGAGTAGCTAAAATGGTTTATTTTCAGCCGGTAAAAATAGCAAAAATGATAAAGTGGTCCGTCGTGAAATATGTCAAGTGACTGTGAAGGGAACTCAGGTGTGCGGACTGCAGGACAAAGGGCCCGGAGACACTGCGGCCAATTACATGATGGCCATATCGGAGGAGGTAACATTTCTATATGTTTCCTTTAAAAAAACCTAAGGTTCTCCAATACAATTTTAATATTTTTAGCAACCTCTTCTTCCGGTACAGTCTGTCAGAAAAGTGTTGAAATTAAAAAGTGGCAATTGTCCCATTCCAACCATCTAACTGTGTAGTTGATTAGAAAGAGACAACTACTATATATTTATTACTGTATTATTATTGAATGTTATAAATGTGTAAGCACTTCTGTATGTCTGTTACGTTT
Source organism: Synanthedon vespiformis (assembly GCA_918317495.1). Taxonomy (NCBI): domain Eukaryota; kingdom Metazoa; phylum Arthropoda; class Insecta; order Lepidoptera; family Sesiidae; genus Synanthedon; species Synanthedon vespiformis. The sequence goes on from OU906964.1 coordinate 1,779,562, forward strand.
TCACGCCTTAACTACTCAACAGTTTTCACCATGAAATTTAGTCACACACATTGTCAGATATACAAGAAAGGACATATAGGGCCTTTCGTGCACAAAAAAAAGTACAGTTCCCGAGGGATCAGATCATCTAAAGATAAAATAAAAAACTAACGCTATTGCTTATCTTATAAATATTGAACAAAAGCTAAATTGAAGTGAATAAATGCAGTCAAAAGTTACTTCCTTAGAGGAGATACAAAAAATGCCTCACGATACACATTAAAAATGCACATTTATAATCCAAAATGTATATTTTTATTGGATGAAAGGAACCGCATATCCTTTCTGGTGTCCAAGAAAACGTGTATGCAGGATTTCACGGTGATCGGTTCAGTAGTTTTTGCGTGAAAGAGTAACAAACATCCGTACAAACTTTCGCATTTATAATATTAGTACGGATTTTGTAGAAAATGAAAGGCGTCAACGTGTTCGGTGTTTGCTTTGTGGACGTCTCTATAGGAACATTCCACTTGGGCCAGTTCCCAGACGACAAACATTGCTCCCGACTTCTCACCACATTGGCTCACTATCCACCGACATTGGTAAGCTATTAATTATATTATGTCTTTGTTAAATTGTTTAATTTTAGCAGAAATATTTGTTACTTAAGGTAATAAGGCGAGGACTTGTCATAAAAGTGATATTTTCGTAGCCCAATTTGACTTTACTTAGAGTAAAATTGAAACTCGTGAGTGAAAAATACAGTTCATCATAGACTATACATGAGATCCTTAGTTAATTGTCTTTAGTTTTTACTAGCTGATGCACGCGACATTGTCCGCGTAACTTTATAAAAAATATAGCCCATGTTACTTGTTGATAATGTATAGGTTCTATAGGTGAATTAATTTTTTAAATCCTTCCAAATAGTATTTGAATTTGTTCATTACAAACATACAAAAAATAGAAATCTATTCTCTTTATAATATTAATTAATATAAATAACAGGAAATGTGTGTATTGTATACTGTATATATGTATGTTCCCTATGGACTCCCAAAATTTTCAGACAATTTCAGATTTTCTCTAGGTTAGTCCAGCGGGTGTTCCTGTGAAATTTGGTAGCGATAGGACGCGGACGAAGTCGCGGGCAAAACCTAGTGTTAGTGTAGATTTGGGCTCCGGTTGTAATAATACTGTTAATAATTGTGAATGAATTTAATGAAATTCCTCACAGGTAGTATTCGATCGTAAGACTACGAGCCCACTAACTTCCCAAATGCTGAGCATACATTGTCACAACGCCAGAAGAGAAAACGTTACTATGAAATCACCGGACAGCGTCCTCAAGTTGTTGGCGGACAAGTACTATAAGACCGACTCCGATGGAGACTGGCCAGACGGATTGAAACCTTATTTGCATGAGGGTAAGGTCTATTTTTAATTGAAACACTAACCGAACGTGAAACCTCTTATCAAACCACATTTCACACCTTCTGCAATGCAAGACAAGGGCATAACTGCACTTTTTCTAATTTTACAGGGGAACCATTTAAAGTTTATTTTTTGCATTCAATATCGTATTTTTTATTTGCATCAAATAAGCCCCAAGCCAAATGCTCTTGTGAATATATTTTTTAATTTAATAATGTTTTTAAGACACTTGTGCATATTTAAGTCTTACCGAAGGTGTGATTTAATACAATATTTTTTTTTAGTTCCCGAAATAAATTAATTTTACTTTTTCAACTGTCCAGGTGACGTCCTAGGTTTAACGCCTGCCGAAAATTGTTACCTAGCAATAAAAGCACTAGGCGGATGCGTCTCATATTTGACAGCCTCCTTGCTGGACATCCAAACGTTGACGATGGCTCGTTTCACACAGTACTCGCCACCGGACATGGCAATTTGCACCTTGTCCAAAGATAATAAAGTTCAAAATAAGTGGACGGGAGGTGGCACTATGGTGTTGGATGCAACAACGCTCAGGAATTTAAGAATTGTACAAGATGAAGGTTGCTTGTTTGAAAAGTTGGATTTTTGCTCTACAGCCTTTGGGAAGAGGTGAGTAAGTGTTTTTACTGTAAAAATGGTTCCTCGTGATAGTCAAAAAAACTATTCTGTTAAAATTTATTTATCAAACCTATGGACTTTGCTGTTAATCCTTTCTTACAAATATGTATTATAAATGCGATTGCGAAAGTTTGTATGGATGTTTGTTGTTACACTTTCACGCAAAAATTACTGAATGGATTTCAATGAAACTTTACAATAATACAGCTCATACACCAGAATAAGACATAGACTTTTTTATATCTAAAAAAAACTGTAAATCTGCTGTGCAATGGCACAAAAAATTTGATTTTTTTTTGTTTTCTTAATCCGTCACAATCCCACCGAAGGTATTCGGTATAAAGCCTCTTGTTTGTTTTTTTTTTAAATCTAGATTACTATACCAATGGGTGTGCGCCCCGTCCTGTAACTTAACTGCCATCAAGGAGAGACAGGAGGCCGTTAAAACGTTGTTTGAAAATCGACAAATTTGTCAAGAAGCAAAGACCATTTTGACATCACTGCCAGACCTGGAAAGGCTACTTACGAAGTGAGTTTTTTATGTCTACAATTGAAGTGTTTATGGCTTGTTCGATGACATTAGGTCTTTAACATTAAGCCTAAAAAATATTATTTTCTTTCAGGTTACACACATTGGGCAACTTGAAGAGATCCAAACATCACCCGGATTCTCGCGCAATATTTTACGAAGAGAAAAAATACTCGAAGCGAAAAGTGCTCGATTTCATATCCGTATTGAACGGTTTGAATGATGTGACCAAATTGATGAATCTCTTCTCCAATGTAGACGGGACATTGTTGAACAGAATAACAAAGTTCGAGCCGGAAGGCAAGTTGCCCGATTACAGGGCGACTCTGAGGTTCTTCAAGGTATCGCTTATTTTATCTTGAAGGCTGTTTTGTATTTGTTTCTTTATAATACAACTAGCTGGTGCTCGTCCGCGTTGAAAAAAAAAAAGTATAACGCTTGACTTGACAACTTGTTGCTACAACACTTTTTTATTTTATTTTTGATGAATAGAGGACTAGTCCTTTTCTTCTGGATAAATGTACCCTATGTCCTTTCTGGTGTCGCGGACAACGTGTATGCAAAATTTCACGATGATCGGTTCACTAGTTTTTGCGTGAAAGTGTAACAAACAAACAAACACACTCACATTAGTAATCTGCTTGTTTCGTAGGAGGCCTTCAACCATTCGCAAGCCGAGAAGGAAGGTCGTATACTTCCGGAGAAAGGCGTGGAGCCCGATTACGACGAAACTATCGAGACCATAAGCGAATTGGAGGAACAGTTGAAGGAATACCTCAAGGAACAGGAAAAGATTTTCCGGTGTAAGGTAATAGTGGGCTAACGTTACCTTGTGTTTTCAGACTACTGAGAAATTCGCTTATTTTTCTTTATTTGGTTACACAATTTAACATAAAAAAAAAATGAACAAACTGAAAAAAAATAATTATGGGGGTTCCAAAACAATAAAATAAGGGTTCTATAAGTGGCCACAATAACGCTTATCCTAAATCCCACTGTAGTCTATAGGTGACGGTCTCGCTTCGCTTCGGCAGCCCACGAAACCAACGCTTACGTAACCAGTTACGTGACAAGAATTGTTTTTCTTGCTACGTAACCGGTTGTGTACAAAGATTTTTTTCTTACCACTATGCTTCAAGTGTTTTGTTGTCGTTTATTTTTTAAAACACCAGGTAACATACATTGGCTCGGACAAGAAACGGTACCAGTTAGAAGTGGCCGAGAAGGCTGCGTCGAAGGCGGGATCCGAATATCAGCTGGAGGGAGCCAGGAAAGGGTACAAGAGATTCTCGACAGAAGCGACCAAGGTCAGTCATATCCGTTTCCGGTTCGATCATTTCATTGAATGTGTCTTTCCTATATGAATTCTATGTGGTGTTTTGCTTATGTTTCACTCGCTTATTGCGATTTCCCAAATGACACTACAATACTGTAACAGTCCTTCGGAACTGTTTTTTCTGTAAAGTTTCCTGGATTCATTTTAATTTAAATTCTCATGTTCTTTTGAAAATTGGTGATATTAATTCGTAGTTGCCACCTTACCTTGGTATATTATCTCCTTTCTGTCTGACTGATTTTTACGAAAAACAGTTGTAAAAAATATTTGTACATCCTCACTAACATTCTCATTTATAATATTATATGCTCTTATGTATTTTCCCGGGTGTTATATTTTTTATTTTTGAAAGCACGCGCCAATCGGCATTTCATAATAAATGTTTTTTTATAGGACTTTTTGGCTCGAATGATCGAAGCCGAAGAGCAAAAGAGCAACGCTCTGAAAGACTTGAGCCGCAAAATGTTCGAGAGGTTCTCGTCAAAGTACTCTTTATGGTCGGGGGCCATTCAGTGCGTGGCCACACTCGATGTTCTACTCGCGTTCGCAGAGTACGCGAGGCAACAGACTCGAGACATATGTTTACCGAAAGTCACATATGACGACAATGTTAAGGTGAGTCGTCAAACGCGTACAACTCATGCCTGGGCAACGAAACTAACGCTCGAAGTGAATTCGCTTACGTCTAGGCCACGAAACCAACGCTCGAAGTGAATTCGCTTACCCCTAGGCCACGAAAACAACGCTCGAAGCGAATGCGCTTACCCCTAGGGAACGAAACCAACGCTCGAGGCTATTTTACTTACCCCTAAAGCCACGAAAACAACGCTGAAGTGAATTCGCTTACCCCTAAGCCATGAAAACATAGCTCGAAGTTAATTCGCTTACCCCTAGGCCACGAAATCAATGCTCGAAGTGAATGTGCTTACCCCTAGGCCACGAAAATAATACTTGAAGCGAATGCGCTTACCCCTATGCCACGAAAATAACACTTGAAGTGAATACGCTTACCCCTGATCCACGAAACCAACGCTCTAAGCGATTTCGCTTACCCCTAGGCCACGAAAATAACACTCGAAACGAATTCGCCTACCCCTGGGCCACGAAATCAACGCTCGAAGCGTTTTCGCTTACCCCTAGGCCAAGAAAATAACACTTGAAACCAACGCTCAAAGCTATTTCGCTTACCCCTATGCCACGAAAATAACACTTGAAGCGATTTCGCTTACCCCTAGGCCACGAAAATAACACTCGAAGCGAATGCGCTTTCCCATGGGCTACGAAACCAACGCTCAAAGCGAATTTGCTCGACGCTGACGCTTGCAGCGTAAAGCGACTTCGCTTCGAGCGTTGTTTTTGTAGCCCAGGGGTTATTCTTCTACTTGGCAAAAGTCTAAATATTAGACCCGGACGGCAGAGTGAAGCCAGTCAAGGTTACACACACACAGATGCGATATATTGTTAGAGGTTCCTGTGATATTTTTTTAAAAAAGAACTACCAAGTTGCGGACACAGTTAGTATATTTATATAGCGAAAAATATATATACGAAACCTATCATACAACTGACATAAATCAAAATATTTGACACAAAGTTAAAGTAATAATAAAAATATGTGAACAAAAGAAAGTTCGCCAACAAGCCCAAGTTCAATACATCATGTGTATATTTCAAGCTTTGTGCGTTTTCTTTCACTTCTTGCTTATAGAAACGTACATTGATTTTTTTGTTGACTTTCCTCGTATCTATCGGTATCTGGACTTCTTCCAAATAATTATCGATTTCAATGTCATTTTCGTCGATCCATTCGCTCCCACGTCCTACAGGAGATTGAAGGAATTTCTGCAACTCCATTCTTTTTGAATGAATAATTTTAAAAATAGTATTTATCTATTTATGTAACTACTTTCTTGAAGATTCTGAAAATTGAATGACGTAATTGTTAGCACACACCCTCAGCTCATATGAAAATAAGAACTAAATTTAGACCCATGTGGACAGCATAATAAAGCCAACAAAACTTATAAAATATTTTCTATTGAAAATGCCGAATTGCGTAGTGAAATGGTGTAAAAAACAGTCTTTAAAAATAAAAAAGCAAAATGCAATTCACGCGTGTAAACTGGGAAACTAATATTTTCAATAAAATACGCAAAAAAATATATAATGTACATAAAACCGGCTTCACTATGTTGTCCGGAAAACTTACAAGAATTTTGCATTTAAACAGCACTTTATAAAGCAAAGAAAACTCTTACTGAACTGTTACTTTTACTTTTGTAAATAGATGAACTTTTAAAAACACTTTTATACTATAATTGAAGAGATGTCTTTCAACGAACATATCTTGTAGGTAACTATTTGAACGTAATTCGTTGAATTGTCGAACCCATTATCCAATTGAAGCGTCGCAGATTGAGCTATCTGACCATTTATCCTAAGCATGTCCCGTTTGAACTTTAAAAACTGTTTTAAATCTATACTAATAATATAAAGAGAGAGGATTTGTATGTTTATAATGAATAAACTCAACAAGTACTGTACCTAACCTACATATTTTGAAAATTCTTTCACCTATAAAGCTTAATTATCAGAAACAAGCCTATATTTTATAAAGTTACGCGGACGAAGTCGCGTGCAACAGCCAGTCTATACTTAGTCTCTTTATAATTAGTATTACTAATTATAAAGAGATTTGATTGTTTGTTTGCATTGAATAGGCTCCTAAACTACTGAACTGTATTTAAAAAAAAAATCACCTATAGAGAGCCACATTATCAGCGAGTCACATAGGCTACATTTTTATAAGTTACGCAGACGAAGTCGCATGCAAGAGTTAGTTAAAAATGCAATACTAAAAAACGGCAATAAATAAATTTTCAGCCATACATAAATATAAAAGAAGGTCGCCACCCGTGCATCCCCATTGTGGAGGACTTCATCTCTAACGACACGACGTTGGGGGTCGATGGGGGTCGCCTGTTGCTGCTCACGGGGCCCAACATGGGGGGCAAGTCGACCCTAATGCGACAAGTCGCACTCATCACTGTCCTCGCACATATGGTAAGTGACCCGATTAGACGACACGTTTAGTCTAGTGGCTATAGTAAACCTAGCTGTTAACCAAACGTTCGCGAGTTCGAATCCCGCTAGGGGTAAATGTTTGTGTTAACATTTTACCTGCGTACCTCAGTCGTGGATCCATAATACAAGTTTATAGTTGCTTAATGTGTTGTATGGAATGTGTGAAGATATGTATGATGTAAGAGATGAATAAATTAATATTGAGTTCTAAATAAAGTATGTAATTGCGAAGTAGAGGAGTGAGAAAGAATGATGGTGTTCCAGGGCTGCTACGTCCCGGCACAGAGTTGCGAGCTGAGTCTGGTGGACCGCGTGTTCACGCGCATCGGCGCCGCGGACGACATTCTCTCCGGCCAGAGCACTTTCCTCGTGGAGATGAGCGAGACGGCCGCCATACTCTCGCACGCCACCCAGAACTCGCTCTTACTGCTCGACGAATTAGGTATCATTTTGCGTGTCTCTAAGGCCCCATTCATCACGCGGAAGCAACACCGTGCGACATTTTAGCACGCAACACGATAACACATGTAGCACGCCACTATGTCGCACGGTGTTGCTCTCGGCGTTAATGGGGCTTTATTGTTAACCGACTTACATGGGTGTTAAACCAGCAGATTTTTTGTCTGCAGCCTAGTAAACATTTATTGTATAATAAAATGGCCGCATAGTCCTACAAATTGAGTGGAACGTTTTCCCAGTCCTACGCTTGGAACTCTACCTCTATCGAGAATTTTCGCACAGGAAAAAGTTGTTCGTCTCGGCCAACTGAAGCTACTCGCGAAGATACTGGACTATTGATATTTAATTGAAAAATGGTCACAGGTCGAGGCACGTCGACGTTCGACGGCACGGCGATAGCGACTGCGGTGTGCGCGGAGTTGGCGAATCGCGGCTGCAGAACATTGTTCTCTACGCATTACCACTCGCTCGTCAACTATCTGGCCGACAACGACAACATAGTGCTGGGACATATGGTTAGTGCCATTGTTTAGAATTTTTGAAATTATACCCTTTTTCAGGCACATTTTGCTGAGGACTGACCCTGTTTAATTCAGATCCACTCTCAACTCAAGTCGGTCTCAACACAAATTAAGGTCGGCAGACAGACAGACGGTCCACTTTTTTTTTAAGAAAAGACTGTCGCCAGTAACACAGGAACGCTACGGCCTCTTGGTATTAAAAGTATAGGTATACCCTGTCCATTAAAAAAACATATAATACGGTCGAATTGAGAACCTCCTTCGTTTTTTTCGTCGGTTAATAAAGGGAGTGTGAGCGCTGAGATCATTGCAATAGGGTTGAAAATCTCTTTCGCTTCAGGCGTGCATGGTCGAGACGGAGAGCTGTACGGACGACGAGGTCCCCGAGGAGAGCATAACGTTTCTGTACAAGTTGAGCGCGGGCGCGTGTCCCAAGTCGTACGGGTTCAACGCGGCGCGGTTGGCCGGCGTGCCCGCTGACGTCACGGCGCGCGCACGCGCACGCGCCGCCGAACTCCAGCGACGGGTTTAAAACTCACATATAGGGTAAAATGACCTAATTGAGTCGAACAATAGATCGAAAGGTGCCAATAAATAGTCTATTGAAAGAAAAACGAGTGTAATGCTAAAAATTCGGGAAACTTTATATTCTATACAATGCTCTGACAATATAATAATTAACTCGAATGCATAATCAACATTATCTAAACTAAAGGATATGTAAAGTTTATATGAGGTTTTTTTTTGTATCGTATTTCTTAAAGTGCCAATAATTGGGTATTTTACCCTATATTACTGATATTCTATTACAGATTTATCGTAAAACCGCACAGTTAAATAGGACGGCCCTGGGCAAGAGCCCGTTCTATACAAGATGTATGAAAAAATTCAATTTATTCGCATTTTCTTTTCTGAATATTTCACAGTAATAAAAATCGATCCATTGGTGCCACTCAAGAATCTTTTTTTAGTATTTTTTTTTCTGTTGTAATAGATACTAGATGTGAGTTCTTTGAGTGTAGTTTATTTGTATCGAGGTTGACTTGAGATGTAAGCGACATTTTTTCAAAATAGATATAAAATTCCCAAAAAAATCCATTCAACTTACTTACCTTCTAAATTTAGAAGGAAAACGCCCAAGTTGAAACCGTAGTTCGCTCATGAACTGTGCGATTAATTGCAATTTAATATAAACCTGCAATTTATCTCCGCAAATGCACAGATGAATCGTTGTCGTGTGTGTAACCGCCTTTAGTCAATTACAAAGTAACCTCTTTATAAATCTCTCACATTATTTTATTATTACCTATATTTCCAGTGATGGCTGCATATGATTCAGCCACACTTAAGTTTAGGCGTTTAATGATATTCTTAGTGCTAAGAAGTTTTTTTTTACCATTTCTTTGATGTATAAATCCCGGCACGTAAGTTGGCAAGAAAGTCGTTTTTTGGATCCGATCGGGTATCAAGCGGGGCAAAGGGGCAAGATAACATAGATCCGACCGCGCGATTGGTTCGCCACTCGACTCGCCCAGTGCCTCTCGCACCTTGCACATGTCCCGCTCACTCCTTCGTACACTTGCGTTAGTTTTTCTCCCACTACGTTAAAATCTTGCCAAGTTACGTGCCGGTCATTATACTTTTATATCTTTTTTATAATCTTTTTATTGGTTCGATGAAAAAAAAATTATAAAGTGCGAGAAATAAGTACTATTTTAACTAGGATAGTATCTGTGTGTAATCTTCAAGTATTATATGAAACGCGTCGAACGAGTAAATGTCAATTGTATGAGAAAGCAGCGCTACACGTTAACCAATAGGTGGCGCTGCTTCATTCCCATACAAATTGACGTTTACACGTTCGACGCGATTGATCGAGTAAAACTCGCACTAAGGCCCTCTGGGCGCATTCGGCCTCCAGTTTCTATATGCACGTTATGGAGTAAAATAAAAACCCAATAGTACAATTACCAGTACACATGAGAATAAAACCCAATAGTACAATTAACGGTACTAACGAGAATAAAAACCCAATAGTACAATTATTAACCCAATGAGAATAAAAAGCCCAATAGTGCCCCATCAATGGGTACTGCTCAGTGATACTACTGGGAATGTGGGAGATTATCTTGGAACACAAAACCTAAACAATGCGTTAGCTATACATATTACGTAGGCAGATCGTAGAATAAGACAGATCGTAAAGTATGAAATCAAAATTCTTTCACCAAAAGTCAAAAATAGGTGCGACGAGGAGCGTGTTAGGTAATACATGGAAATAAATTTGGGGAGGCGAGCGAAGCGGAGCGGAATGAGGCAACCCTCTCAGTTTTAACAGACATTATGATCTGCCCAATTCTACGATGTGCCGACGACACATATACTGATGTTGAGTAAACGGTAACGCCCCCTGTATTAATGGATTTGTATGGAAAACGTTGACAATGCCGTCTCTAGTGGCGATTCATTGCTCTGTGGTATCCGTGCTGTGATTAATGTTAGTGTTAAATTCCCACCTTTTATTATAAATGTCGTTTCGCAATAAAAATTTGGAATTTATAGTGTGTATTATTTCAAGCATAATATGAATAACTTGCATTTCAAGATATTGTTTCGCTAGTTAACTAAACATGGGCGTAGCCACGAAGGGGCAAGCGCCCCACCCGGGCTCTGACCTGTAAGGTACCTAATCGAACCTAAAAAAATTAATTACTAGGTACTAACTACAATACTTAATATCTCTAAGAAAGTTTATACTCGATTGTCCACAAAAAAAAATGCGATCAAATCAAAAAGCATAATATGTACTTCCCAGGCAACACATAGGCCAGATAACTGTATGAAATTCACAAATTATTCAGTTTAAAGCTTTGTTATAAGGTTATTAGAGCTGACAAGATAGGCAAATGCTGTATTGAATGATTTTTGGGCTTCTTGTTGCTTATTCAGCTATTATGTTGCTACTATACAGCTTAAAGCAATTTATTTTGTGCCCAAATTGCTTGAATAACGGCTGTATAAATGCATTTATTCAAAGAATATTCAGCCATTCTGTGTTGCTTGGGTTGTCCGTATAACCGTCGCGTATAACGCAAGCAACACCACACAAGTGCGCTATCGACCTTAGGATAAGGGTAGGAAATGGATTCTGGCATCCATTACTCACCGAAACACAACAGCACATATGCTGTTATTTCACGCACGCATTATTCTCCAGACAAAAAAGAAATGTAAATATATTTTTAAGTAGATAAATAAAACGAGACTCCATCTTTTGAAACGAAGCTAACAAATATATTTTATTACATATATTGATTTAATCTTGCCAGGGTTTTAAATAAAAATCAATATCAATACTATTTTAATTTTATTTTTTAAATTGTAACTAAATTATAAAATATTTCACATAACTCTATATTATGTAATAATACAATATTTTAAGGCCAAATACATATTTACAGTACATTCAGGCACAATTTAATTTACTATCATTTCACCAAATGAAATAAATTATAAAAAGCACATTAATACGGAATGTTACATAATACTATCACTAGTCTTAAGTTCTAAAAAATATAAATGTACAATGAATATCGCGTATTGTTTTTGTAACAAAATGACTAGGTGATTTTTATAATTATTAAAAATACTGTTTGTAAAAAAAATACGTATAATATGTTACCTAGTTAAACTTTATTAAAATAACTATTAGGTATGATTTTTAATTTTAAGATTTTTGTTAATTTAGAAAATGCATATTTTTTTAAATGACTTTTCAATTTATTCTATTCAGTAACTATCGGCGCAATATAAATTCTATTTACATTTTGACACAAAAATAATTTGATTGGTCTCGCTGCGCTCGACTAGATACAGCCGCCGTACTTGAAAAATGCAACAAATACTACGCCGCATTCGGCGTACTCGAGCTAGTCACAATGGAAACTGTCTGTGATGTGTTCGTGCCGAATTTTTTATTAAATTTTGGGCATGATAAAATGCCAATTTGCGTAGTGAACTGTGTAAAAACATAAATTAAACTGTGTAAAAAGTGACAATAGTAACGATGCTACACACACTACAATAAAAAGTTGCCACATTCTTGGAGCTATTGCTTTTAGGTAGAGCCGTATCTAGTCGAGCGCAGCGAGACCAATGTTTTGACAGTTTATTTAAAGTTATATAATTAATAGATTGTCGTACCTTTACAAATAAATACCTGCACAAAAGAAAACTACTAAAATCTGTTTTTGTTTGGAAGTAGTTAAATGGAGTATAAGAAAAGTGTCATTAAAAAATAATATAAAATATTTAAGTACCCATTTTTAAATTCAAAAATAAATATTTATCAACCTAAATTTAATATTTAAGTAAAAATTGAGATTTCAGAAAAATAAGCCTCGCAATAGAAATGGAGAATCATTTTTCAAATAAAGTTTTTTTTTTTTTTGCTTCAAAAGCACTAAGCGTAAATAAGCAATAAAATATTCACAATAAAACCCTGATACAAGCTCGTGAAATTTTTTTACGACATTAAAATCTGCTTTAACGATTTAACCGAACGGTCACTTTCTCCTATAATCAGCAAGACCATTTTATTCCCAATAGGTCTGACCACTTTTTTGTACCCAGTTTGGTAAGATCAGAACAAGTACCTAGAAGAAAAGTACAAAAAAAGTCCTTAGAGCCATCGCTGCTGAAATGCCACTAACAAAGATATTTGATTGGTCTCGCTACGCTCTACTAGATACAGCCGCCGTACTTGAAAAAATGCGGCAACAAATAATACGCCGAATTAGGCGTACTCGAGGTAGTCACACTGGAAACTGTCTGTGATGTGTACGTGCCGAATGTTTTATTAAATTTTGGGCATGATAAAATGCCAATTTGCGTAGTGAAATATAATTAAACTATGTAAAAAGTGATAAATAGTAACGATGCTTTACACACACAACAATAAAAAGTTGCCGCATTCACGGAGCTCTATTGCTTTTAAGTAGGGCCGTATCTAGTCGAGCGCAGCGAGACCAATCATTTATCTATGGCTACTAAGAATAAAAAGTTTGATTGCATTTATTTATTTATTTGTTGTCATTCGTGAACAGTTATAAATTAATAATTATGAAATAAACATCAGAATATTTATTATTCCCTTAAAGAAAAACAAAGTTAGAATATTTCTTACTTTATAATCGAATTTTTAATTAGATGGACTAAAATGACAGCTGAAATCGGCCTTTTATTTTTTCAATGTTGCAAGCATGAAGCGTAGTGTTGTAGTATGACTCATTTATAACCGAGTTCGATCATTATGGTCAAGTTGTAAGTATCGATCACGTTATAGAAGAGAACAAAATAATGGAACTCAGCCGTCTTATTAATGGACTAAAATGACAGCTAGTAACAACTAAAAAACTTATTAAAATAACAAGTTCAACTAACAAACTTATTATAAAATAAAAAAGATTGAATCAAGATTCTTACCTAATACTCGATTACTCAGGATACAACACTATTTTTACATTACAATAAAATGGTAACCCACCAAATGTCATTTTAGTTCATCTAATTAAAAATCGGACTATAGTTAGTTGAAATAGTCACTATAAGAAAAAATAGTCAAAATCAGAGATAGACTTAAGTCGAATCAAGTAACAGTCGTAAAAGGAAGATGACATTTGAAAACATGATTACTGACATTCTAAACAAAAAGTGATATATAAATACCGTATATAAATAATTATTACACATTTGATTTATTATGTATTATACTTATTTATTTCATTCTAAGACTTTTTCCAATCAGCACCACCGATTTCAACCTTTTCTTAAGGTTAAATTTTCTGTTACAATTTATTCAGTTTTCAAAATTTTCTTTTCTTCATATATGTATTTTAATAGTTCAATATAAATTAATTTCCATTGTCATAATTATAATTCTTATACAAATAATAATGTGTGTTACCATTACCTGACGAATACTTTACGAAATATTTTCTATGCCATTCAAAATCTTTTCTTGGTCACACTTAGTTTTAATTTCTGAATATATATAAACACACAATCTTATTAATTAAAATTTACATTACATTTAACATATAGTTTGATTTGCTTTAATCGAATGAAAATTTAAAATACTATGTGTATTAAAAAACAATATTTATTCAAATTATTCGATAATTTCTCTAAAAAAATAATCATAATTTATTAAAGTTATATAGATAGTTACTTTAGAAGAATAAGTAATATTTGGAAATGTTTGTATTCATAAATATGAAAGGGGAGGGCTAATTTAAAATAAATGGCCTCGTACAGAAAGTACGAATATCAAAATCTGCGAAATTCAGGTAAAAATAAATGCAAATTAAAAAAAAATGGTGTACGTTATTAAATTAGTAAATTATTAATTAATTTTTTAAATTTACTAACGTAAATTTAAAAATTATTACTGCTAAGACTATCTCGTAAACCTTTTTTTATATATAAAACACGTAGTTTACATAGTAAGCCAAACATAAAAGACAGATTATGGGGTAGAATCCGTTTTAATTGAGCTTTTGTCCGTAAACAAAACCGGCATTTTTTATGGACAAGAGCCTATTAATGCAGTCACTCCCTTATACGTAAGTATGGTAAAACCCGCGGAATCTATACCGCAGTGTTTAAATAAAGACCTATTTCGAGTCTGTGTACTATGAGCCTACGTGTAGAGATCGTCGTAGGAGGAACTTTCCCTTTCGTCGAACGGTCTGGCCCTTTCGCCCCAACGCTCCCAGCGCTCTGCACTTAGCAAAGACTCCGTGTCTTCGTCTTCTCTCGGAAGCGGATACACGATGCCGTCTCCATAGCTATGGACGCGACCACAATCCACAAACAATGAATTCCAGTGTTCCCAATTTGAAACACACTGTACTGACCATCTACATTCTACACCATCTAAATCGAAGTACTAACAAGTATGGAATTTGCGTCACAAATGCCAAAGCGTCACATAAAAAGTACGCCTAAAACGGAATCATGGCGGAGTCAAGTCAATGGTAAAAGGTAGTAACGTAACGTCCACGTTCGCACATTTTCTTTAGACAGATGTTTGTTTGGTTTTCAATGACAGATGACAGAGTTGATATCACTTTTAAATGTTCCCCATCGACAAGCGACATTGACATGACATTGGCAGATAATGGCCATTCCCAAAAATGAATGCCATTATACGTAAAGAAGAAGAAATGTTCCCCATAAAGTTCCTAGAGCTTTTTATGGCGTGCGAACTCCATACTTGTAGTACATTGATGGCCATCTCATGCCATTTTTTCATTACTTTTCGTAAAAAAAAAGAGATACACAATATTGTGAAACAGTGTCTATATAGAGAAATGTCTAAATCTAATTTCGTGTCTAAGTCTAAAAAAGCTGCCCTGCAATGCTAAGGTAAACGCTAAAATAAATGATGGCTTAAGTTCTGAAGAGAGGTCGTCCTCCACCCATTTATTCACCAGACTAAAAGTATATTTTATCTATGAGAAAATAAATAATCTGGTAAAGTGGGTCTAGTTGGAGGATCACCTACCTCTCTTTCGGATTTTTCACTAAAATATTAGCATGCAAAAGGACACTTTAGAATGTATACAAAGTAAATTCACAAAAACTACTTGTAATAAAAAGAAGTGAATGACACGGAATTTGGACAGAAACTGTTTCTCGAATAGGATGAGAGAATGTCGATGAATGAAAAGCAACTTCAGTTAGTGAAAAGAGTTTTTATTTGTAATTAAAAATTTTTTAGCGAAATGGAAGTAGATAAGAGTTGTTGATAGATTATTATATTATAATAAATGCTTATTATAGTTGTTATACTATTTGCGGGACGGTCCGGCCCTTTCGTGGGCAAAGTCGCCATCTCTCAGTCTCGTGCCCCATCTCCACGCTAAAATAGTAAAAAGCATATTGTCTGAGCTGCCCCAATATTAATTAACATACAAATTATGACAAACCAAAATATTTTTTTCAAAATTAAGCGCATACTCATTTTGGTATAGATGCTTCAGAGCAATACAACTTTTATTAAATTAATTATCTATGCTAATAAACGAACTACAAGTGTCTGTTTGTAATGTCAAAAATTAAATGTCACGGGACACCTTGCAAAATATTTTGTATTTAAAAAATACAATACATCCGAAAAAATTTGGCCAATAACTGCTTTTTACTTATATAAAAAAAAGTCTTTAATTTTTTTTGTCCGTCTGTCTGTTCCGGGTTTTCTCCGAAACGACTGGACCGATTTTTATTGGACTTTCACTGGCAGATGGTCGTTACACAAAAACACTCTGAAGCATCTATAGAAAGCGAAATCAGACTGAGAGAGAGAGAGAGAGAGAGTAAGATAGAAAGAAGTTGGAGAAGAATAGAGAAATTGACTGTAATTTTTTTTTTTTAATATACATCACACAGACATTTTTACACCGAAATTTATTTCATCCCTTTTAAAAAAAAAAACTTTGTATCCATTTGCTTGCTAATAAATGAAGAAAACTAATGCGTTAAGCTTCTCTACTCATAAAAGCTTAGGCGTAAGT
Source organism: Synanthedon vespiformis (assembly GCA_918317495.1). Classification (NCBI taxonomy): domain Eukaryota; kingdom Metazoa; phylum Arthropoda; class Insecta; order Lepidoptera; family Sesiidae; genus Synanthedon; species Synanthedon vespiformis. The sequence goes on from OU906964.1 coordinate 1,796,119, forward strand.
ACTATATAATTAAAATTATGTTTTAATGTGAATCAGCTCCGAGACTATTATCAAGCCGAGTGGCAATAAAAATAAAAAACAAAATTAAAGAACAAAAACATTTTATTGTGCACAAAACATACTTACAAATATTATTATATGTATATTTATGATCAATGTTATTTCTAACTTCAGTCTTGTGTGTTGTATATATAGAGCATCGGAAATAATAAATGCATTATAAAAAAAAAGCAATTCGCATAAATTATGTTTGACAATGGTTTTTTTTTTTGCGTCGAAAATGTAAAAAACATTAAATTCATTGTCATCTATTTTAAGAAGTTACAACACGCCTCAGCCAAACTCGGACATACGTACAGACTAATAAGAATTCTATCATTATTAAAATGAAAATGTAGCGAAAAAATTACACCCCTGCTAAAAATTCTTTGTACGCGGTTCAACAATTTTCTAAATTCTATCGAATGTGCCTCAATTGCATACTTAAATGTTTTTTTTTTTATATTAAATTATTATTACTCAGACTTGTAAAGAGTAAAATTATCTAAAAATAAAATGTATGTCAAATATTTATATTTATGTTTCGTTTCCGTCAATAGAAAGTATATAAATACACTTCCGAAAAATTTCAAGTCAATCCATCGGGCTAGTTTTGAATTTCCCATTCGTACTATAGTAAAGCCAAGAAGACAACGCAAACAATGTAAACAAACTCGGTACTCTTTTTCCTCATACATCAGCGGCCGGCGCCATCTGTTTCACGCTACTCGGAAGCCATCTTGACAACATTTGAAAGTGTTTACATTCTTTGCGTTGTCTCATTGGCCTTGCTTTAGTAATAGTAATTGCTTTAGTATATAACAAATATGGAAAGTTGCATTCGTGTGATTTCTTCGCTACAAACACTTAATTCACTCACAGCGGTCGTTTGAGAGAAAAATAAATAAATCTCTGCCACATCAGAATGATTAATTGAAAATTAAAGGTGTTGTGTACCTTTTTTCAATAAACTAAATTAATAATTATTGTCATATTACAATTAGTGTGTATACACGATTACCACTAGCATTCTTCCTTTGTACGAACTATAACGTCTGGGTAGTGGTCCAAAACACAATAACAAAAAAATAATGCAGCAACGAAAAATAAGTTGAAATCTGTATGCCACGGTTTTATTATTATCCATTTGCATTCGGTAGTATACCAAGATGACCAAAACCTTTATTTTTTTTTTAAATAAAAGCTTATAAAGTAATAAGTTTGACCGTGAAATAAGCCAGAGAGCATTTAACTACAAACCCTTAAACATATCATAATACATATATTATAATCTCGACGACAAAAATAAGAAAATAATAATAAATTAAGAAATTGCGTTTACACGCATTGTTTCTGGTCAGATGACAATTTTCAAATTCTCACCTTAGTCGTTTTGCAAATAGTAAAATGGATTTTTTTTGCAAATTTTGTCTTGGCCCAGGAACCTGACGGTGTATAATTTATTTTAAAAAATCTAGCAATCAAATTTTGTTCATGTCGTAGAGGTAACAACTACTTGTACAAGTAGTAAAACATGTATAAACAATGTGGGCAATGTTTAGGCAGATCGTTACTACCTAGCATTGTAGTAATTATGTTTAAATTTCTAAGCCTTTCCTCTTAACAGTGGCACTGGAAAATCGTTACATTAATAGCACAATTGGTATTTGCTAAAAGGTCTATGAAATCAAGAAGTGTCATGATAATTTTATGGGAAATGTTTCAATTCCCTTCGCGTTTCGCTTGACGATATTCGTTATACGTTTCTATCAGTTGAGTATTTTTATTATAGTATATTAATACGTATTATAATATAAATATGATAAAACATGTACGGAAAAGTATTCAGATTTTGTCTGTAAACATCACAGCAGTTTTGTGGTAAATATATCTAGAAAACAGCGACAGAAAATGCGCACGCGGCAGTTCAGTTTTAAAGCGCTGTATGGCGATGTATACAGTTACTCCCTTACATGTCTTATTACATTTTTATTATAATAAAATACACGAGCGATAGCAGCGGAACTGTATAAGTTGTATAGTTGTAGCTCCTGCTTAAAACAATTCAAGACGTGAGTGGATGAAGGCGTTATCTCGTATTTTTGGGTTTTTTCGTTTTTTTGCATTGATGAAGGTAATATATCCATATGAATGTTTACAGACCTTAAGATCGTCGATTTAAGACATTTTTGGAATATAAAAAGTTGAAAAAGGTGTTATGTACAGTTAATTTTAAAAAGCAAAGAGCGCAGAAAAGTTTACATTTGTTAATGGACGAGAGAGCTATGTTCACTTTTTTTTTAATTAAATTAATACTAGTGTTTACTGGCTATCCATTAATATTTTAGGTTGTTTACACAACTTTTCATCATAATTTAGTACAAAAAACAGTGCCGTGGCGACTTATCTCAAAAATTCAGTGTAAAAATTTAACCTCGATTTATTCGAAATTGGAATAATGCGACATATCACCTTCATCCACTCACGTCTTCAATTGTTTTAGCAAAAATATTAAACCCTATAAACAAATGTTTGGCACGTAAAGTCACGGGCGCAAAGCAAGAGGGAAAAGCCGTGAAATTTCAATTGAATTGTTTAAAATGTGTCGCCTAAGTTAAGTACATAGTCGTGTCAATGGTAGTTTGGTCTCGAGTTGGCTGAGGGGTGCACGGCTGAGTTAGAGTCTGACCTTGACCGCGTGGTGCCCATAGATTCGTAGCCATGGGTCTCTTGCGGGGTCGTAAACGTCTGCAACTGGTGCTCGCGACGCACTGGGTATTCGCATCCGTCCCCAAGGCTGACAAAAGTACCGTCACATTGAGATTTCATTCAAAACCTACCCCAAAACTAGTCGGTATTGTGGAATTTCGACATCTTTTTGTGACATACAAAGAGATAGATGCACATTTTTCGGCGATAAGGACCTCCCAACAAACCTTAGAGACAACAAACTCCCGAAAGATGCAATAATGTCATATTTTAGTACTTGAATCCAATTATCAGGCCCAGAATAATATATTATGTCATAGATACATACATACAAATTGAAACACGAGCACCCTCAAATGTATATCGTATTTGTTAATGAAACAAACACACCGCATTAGTGATAATTAAATATATTTGCATAAAATTGACAAGGCGCTGCAATATGTTTAATAATTTTGGTATATTTAAGCAGCGAATACTCTGTGAAGTTTCAAAAGAATTTTGCGAAAATGAGTAATGTACATGCACCAGTTACATATGATCAGAAAGTAAAGGAAGGCCACGGAGACAACGCAAACAATGTAAACAAACTTTTTCACATTTTTTTAAATAAAACTGGCTAATATACAGCTGAAATGAGACTCCGTACATATGGGGACACCGGGACAGACGGCAGGAAGCGGCATTATTTTTTCCCCATGTAAAGATTTTATTAGTAGCCTCGCTTCGGACATTTTTACGTTCGATGGAAAAGGACATTCTTACGTTCAAGGAAAAAGGACATTTTTACGTTCGATGGACAAATACATTATTACGTTCGATAGAAAAGGACATTTTAAGTTCAAGGGAAAAGAACATTCTTACGTTCAAGGGAAAAGGACATTCTTACGTTAAAGGGAAAAGGACATTTTTACGTTCGATGAAAAAAGACATTCTTACGTTCAAGGGAAAGCGATATTATTACGTTCGAGGGAAAAGGACATTTTTACGTTCGATAGAAAAATACATTCTTACGTTCAAGGGAAAAGAACATTAATACGTTCAAGGGAAAAGGACATTTTTACGTTCGATCGAAAAGGACAGAATCACTCGATGTTACGAAACTCAGTATTGGTCGCATTTCTTTTTAAATTGTTTACGTTGTTTCCTTGGCTCGACTTTAGAACAGTATTAATGAAAAATGAATGCTAAAAAACGACCTATAAGTGTATGATATATTATATAGAACAGAAATTGTTTAAAATTGAATCCAATAATCACTCGTTAATATTACTAAGGCATGCCTTGAAGAACCTAATCAGTTGAGTTCCAGTTAAAAGGCCTTACATATTATCTTATTTAAGTCTTGTTAGATAGTCATTCACTTCTTTTTTTTTTCGTCACAAAACATGCACACGTTCGTATAGCCCACACATTACTAACACATGTATAATAATAATTATTATCTACATGCACATATAACTAGCATTATTTAAATTATATATGTACATCTAACTCGTTTTCAATTTGGTTTTTTTTTTTTTTTTTTATATATTTACTATAACTTCGTGTGCTAATGTGCTTATTTGTAGCAATATTTTTTTTTTAGTAATTAATGACATTTGTTTTCGAGCTTGGTTTACTAGAGACTTTTGAGACTTAGGAAAAAAATAATAATATTGGAAATATTTATTATTTTGTGACATTATCCAAAATTAAAATATATTAAAGTTTTACCTTGTGAAAACAGGTACAATCCAGAGGTTTGGACTTGTGCCGAAAACCTCTTTGAAGTTATTGTAAGCGCCGAGAGAGAAGCCATTTTTGTCGGTACCACCGCGGAACATCGGCGCACGGAATGCCTCTGTACGTATATCGTTTAATTATATTTATTTATTTGTTTATTTTCACTTAAACTATTGGGTAATAGGATGAAACTTTGATAAAATATATTTTAGATTCAGGGTCTTGAACAAAATCACTGCGAAAAGTCCAGTGGAGTTATTTTCATAATAACTCTTTTTTAGCTTAATAATCAGTAACTATAATAGCAGTAATAGCTAAGTCAGTAATTTTTTTATTATTAAGCTCCATAAAGTCGTTGTCTATCTTGTTTGTTATCTATTTGAATACTGTGAAGCGAACGTGTCTGTAAAGAATGCTCAAGCTCAAAGACTTCGAACAAAGTAGCTCAAAGTCTTTGCGCAAACATTTGACTGTATCTGGCGCCGGCTTTAGGGACAACTTTGTGCAACTAATTTGAAATATCACCCCAAGCTGTGAGTGCGGTGATATTCTACTATGCCACTTTTAATGAAACAACCCAGAATCTAGTGTATACATATCCTTTATCAAAGGGATGAAAGATTTAATTTAGTGGTAAATTATAATGCGCATTTAATTATTCACTATTTAATTTAGAGGAAAGATGTGTTCGTAATCCTCACTGAGGGATACAGCGCATTCAGAACATTACAAAATCGGCTCTTGTATGAAACAAAGAGCTATTGTAATATTAAACAGATTTGCAAAATGCAGAAAAATATTGAAATCGGCTGGAGAAATATTGAAATTGACTAAAAAAAGTTGAAGTAGCCTGGGAAAATATTGAATTTGAATGGAAAAATGTAAAAATAGTTTGGTAAAAGGTTGAATTTGACTGGAAAAATGTTGAAAATGCTTGGGAAATTGTTGAAATAGCCTGAGAAAATTTAGAATATGCATGGTAAAATGTTGAAATTGACAGAAAAATTGTATAAATAATTTGGATTTATATTAATTGTATGTTCAACTCCTTTTTTGTCCTATATTCAGTTTCGTTTTATATTGGAGCAAATTATTCAAATTAATAATACATACTTACATTACAAAAGAACTACACACAATTATATTGTGAATAAATATAGCTTACCACATCAGCTTCAAAATACATATTATTGTAATACTTAAAAAAAACTAATTAAATCACGAAACATGAGTGTATTACTTAATCTACTTAAGTAGTTGAATACTATGAAAAAAAATATATGTGAGAACAACTTAGTCCTAGCTTAGCTACTATAAAGTGACTGCGTTTTTACCATTGACAAAATTCTTAAGCATAGAGTTAAGTATTTTTGCGGCTGGACTGCCGAAGCGACCGACATTTATTATCATATCTGAAAACAGACTATATTTTAATACGCCATTTGACTACTCTGTGACCCGTTGACGTTTCTATTTTATTGTCCTGGCATGCAAACACAATTTGTTATGTCACTGTCAATTTACATAAATATTTATCCTTTTTTCTTTATATATTACACTAGCTGGTGCCCGCGACTTCGTCCGCGTTGAAAAAGAAAAAGTAGTCTATCCTGTGTCCTGTACGTCTAAATGTTTATTTAGCAAGTTTGATGAAAATCAGTTAATTCGTTTAAGAGTTAAGGAGGAACATATATACCTCAACATACAATACCTACACTTGCAGATTTATTATTAGTATTGATAACGAAAAATGGATAAATATTTTGACAAGTGTTAGTTGACAACAAAATATAATAATCATTGCCAATCGTCACAAAAAATAAATCTGAATGAATTGATCATTCCAAATGCCAAAGAAGTCAATAACTTTTTTTGGAGTGACAGAATGTGACGTAAGACCTATTGTTATTGTCAGGGGTGGTCAACTATTTTATTTACTGGTCAATTTTAAAAAGTTAAGCTTTAAATTCTAGTTAAGTAGCCTTGTTGCAATGCTTGCATGTGGCAATTTGTTCAGATTAAGGGGTACTATACTAGCTGGTGCTCGCGACTTCGTCCGCGTTGAAAAGTATAAAACGCAATCTACCGTATTTTGGATAGATGGCGCTATCTCCCGCGCCAATCCGCTAATATTTACTTTTATTTTAGATTTCCCGTAGGAATGAAGCATTTTCCCGCGGTAAAAAGTATCCTATGTTCATCGCGGATAATGTCGGCTTCTAATGGTAAAAGAATTTTTCAAATCGGTCCACTAGTTTCGGAGCTTATTCAATACAAACAAATCTTTCCTCTCTATATTATATTTATAGAAAGAAAAGCAAACACACTTTGTGAGATCAAAAAGCGTATTAAAGTTCAAATATTACGTCTAATCGCAGTCACTTCATAGATGATAAAAAAAAATTATATTTAAAGGACTACCGACCATAGTAGAATTCAGGATAAAGGGATAGGGATAGGGGATAGGGAAATGGAATCCAGCATTCCTTACTAACTCACTAAAACAAAACAGCACGGTGGTTTTCTGATTGTGAAACGCAGTAATTAAACTTAAGATATATTTATATACACTTACTACTTAAAATTGTATTAGATAATGTATAAGATAATTTAAAAATATTTATTTAATTTTGGTCGGTAGCAACAACCCAAAAATGTAGAACCTTAAAATCATGTAATGCAAGAACTCTATAGGTCCAAGAAAATTTGTTGTTTTTAAGATTTACATGTAAAAAAGGGAGAGCAAGGTCATATAATAATATTAAATTAGTATAATTATTAATATAGAAAAAGCTCACCCAGTGTGGTCCTATTGTTGGCGACTAGGTAACAGTGGTAGCAGAACAACGAGCCAAGAGATATTGCGAACATTAGCGCAACGAAGAAAGCGAATACTATGTGGTAACGACCCGCCCCTGTCGAAACTCCTAAGTCTCCCTGAAATTTTTAAAAAAGAGCACATTAAAAGCACATATCTACAATGGAGTCTACAATGGAGAATGTTAATAGGTATGCAAAATCGTCAAAATCTCACTAGAGCTTATATTATGTATATACAAACACACTACTTTTTGTTTTTTTTTTTCAAAAAGACCCAGTACAGTGATTTTACAGAAATTTAAATATCGAGACCTGTAGCAGGCGCTGGGCGCCCGCGTGACGTCACATTCCAACGCTTGCGTCAGTTCGCTCCAATACGGGAGCGCGCGAACTGACCGAGACCGTTGGATTATGACGTCACCACAACGAGCGCGGGCAAGTCGCGATCTCATTTTTAAAACGCAACATCTCAGAAACTAAACGATGTATCAAAATATTTTTTTCACAGGTATTTATTATTTTCAATAGAGAATACGAAAAGTTAAAAATTAAAATTAGTGAACATTCTCCAATTTTAAGTTAGATCTCTTATAGTTCTAGTTTGAGCGCCCCTGATCTAAACATTATTTGATTTTATTAAAACCATCGAAGTACTACATGTATGGAATTTGCGCGACAAATGCGAAAGCGGCACGTAAAAAGTACGCCTAAACCTGAATCATGGCGGAGTCAATAATAAAATGTAGTAACGATCAAACTCCAGCTATTGATTTTAAACTCCAATGTGTTAACGTAAAGTCACGTTTTCTTTAAATGACAGGTGTTTGGTTGGTTTTATATGACAGATTATAGAGTTGATGCTCTACGGCCTACGCATATGTCACTTTTAAATGTTCCATAAGGTTCCTATAGTGTTTTGTATGGCGTGCGAAATCCATAGTTGTAATAGTACATTGATGATTAAAACCATTGAAGTTTTTTGAGAACGTCAAAGATCGAATTTTTTTAAACCAAAAATAAAAATACTAAAGGTATCCTTCGTCTAATAAAATTGAGCCCTAGTTGAGAATGTAACTTTTATCTGTGACCACCAGTTATCCTCGTTGTGTGTGGTTTATCATCAAATATACAACAAAATCCAATAAAGACAAGATAAACAAAACATAATCAGGTTACAACCTCAGTTGTAACGTGACAAATGTGTCATGATTGCGGACTTCGTCATGACACGTACGTAAATAATCTCATTATCGCAGTATCGCGTCTTATCGCACAAGTCAATAATTACGTCACCTTTATGTATATTTATTAGAAATAGAATAGATATGAACATATCCGTGTTTCACGGGAATTGAAGCCGCAATCTATTCTCAGTGAGATTTCTAAATCGATGAAATTTTATTACATATTAATATGACGGAACTCAAAAAAAGGTACCTCCATATAATAAAATCGTAAATGAGCCGTGTCTGTACGTTAAATATTTTAAAAAAAAAAAACAATAAAAATTTGTAGCCATTGTACTTGTTACCGAATACCGAGTTAAAAAAACATGTTTTTAGAATTTTCGTCTCAATAGGATAGTTTTTATTATGAACCCGGGCGAAGCCAGTTAAAGAAACTGAAATAAAACTGTATAATTAAATTTCAAACTAAAAAAAGGAGCCAGAGCCAGAAATGCAACAAGCAGACATATTATATGCTAATGGACGAAATACACGATCAATCATTTGACGTGACTCCAAACGACTTATTAAATCAAATGGAGCGACGCCAAACATTGTGCCCACACACGGTCAGTCCAATTTACTGTCATTTATACGTTTGACCGGGTCGAGTGACGTTGACATGAGCTCTAATTCGGAAGCACGGCATAGTCTCGGGATCTGCTACTTTTGATTTTTTACAAATTGCTATTTTTACTAATGACACTGGCAAAATCATCGGAGAAGATCTGATGGAGCCAACACATTAAAAGAGAAGAAGAAGAAGAAGAAGATTTTTAATTTATTACAAATTGCTATTTTTACTAAATGACACTGGCAAAATCATCGGAGAAGATCTGATGGAGCCAAGACATTAAAAGAGAAGAAGAAGAATCCAATGTTTGACATCAAGCCATCATTTTATAATTTTACCATTCACGATCAATTTTGGCTTCACGTCAGTCCATTTGACGCGATGGACTGATCGTGTGTTTCGTCCATACATAACGCTTATTTGAACCGTCATCTCAAAGTCTATTTTATTCTAACATCACACATTATAAACAAAACAACTTTATCATTTCTACACTATAATATGTTATGTACATCTATAAAATGTCAAAGGTGTCACAAACAAAACTACGGGGCATCAAAACCACTTGATAATGAGTTAGATATTTGTATTAAATTAAGCCAAATCAACAGAAACAAATGTTCCACATTATTTCAAAGCGTACACATACAAGTCTTATCCACTGCATATATTTTTAAAATAAAAAAAAAAATACCTAGTAAAATTTTCAAAATAAAAAATAACCAAAAAAAAATTGCATATAAAAATTTGAAATCTGTAAAAAAATTGTATTAGCGCAAATGGAAACAAAAAAAAATTATGTGAACTTAATTTTCATAATGCGTCATTTTTATTTCTCTATAGAATTTTATTTTTAGAACATTAATGCGAATTGACTAAATAATGTGGAACAATAATACTAAATTAAACTAAGGTTATACATTTTAGAAGCTATTATTAAATGATTTGGTCAATACATTATCATTATAGTTATAATATGCTTATCGTATGCAATAATCTATATTCTATCTATATGATAGAAGCAATGTATGGATTGGATATAATGAAGTGTAAATATAATATTCTCATTAGTAAAGTAATAGCTTCTCAATGAATATTTAAATATAGATTATAAATATAAATATTTAAATTTAAAGCTTTGAAATTTTTATAATTTCATTTTATTCAATTTTAAGAATTTTTGTACTTTATTTAGCTGGAGGATGTATATTTTTTTTTCTCTTTTTGTAAACGTTCAAATATAGTAATATAATAAATGTAGATGAAGACATTGTAAGAAAAAATTACGAAGGAAATGTATAAAAATATTATTATAAAATTTATAGAAATCGCTTTATCATGTGACGAGTATGACTTTTAGCGTTTAATGAAATTTTAAAAACGTTCTATAGATGTTAGTTAACCATAAATTTTATAGAAATTTCTATTAAAAATTGTAAAAAAAAAAAAAAATTAAATAAAAATTTATTGTTAAATTAATCAGAAGCCTTATATATGTTTGTAATTAAACATTATTTATTATTGCCAATATAAAAATAAATTTCCAAAAATCAAATCAAATCATAAGGGCCAGTTCACACCGGAACGCGACGCGGCGCGCACTTTTTAAGATATAGAACATACTTAAAAAAAAAAAGGTATACAGTCCAGTGAGTATTTGAATAGTGAGTACACAGTTCAAATGAATCTTTGAACTGTGTACCTTTTAGTGTAGTAAATAAGTGCTATATTCTATTGCTATATATATAAAAATTGCGCGTCGTATCGCGTTCCGATGTGAACTCGCCCTAAGTGTAAACGAGTGAAAAAAAGAGACGCAATGAATTGTGTTCCTATGAAAGTCAAAATATCTGTAAGACGAGCAGATGTATATATATGTGAAAATCTACACAATACTTTTCCAAATACAAACCGAAAAAAAAAAAAACTATAAATTGTAAAAGAAAATTTACACTGATCATGTCCATGCACTTTTTAGAAAAATTTCCCGTATCACGGTCGCAGTGGGCATTCTTGTATTCCTGATACATCTGGAAATTATTATTTTTTTCACGCTATACATTAATCGCTACTTTAACGTGCACTACAAACTTAAAAAGGGCCTTGTTACAAAGAGTTTACATTAGAAGTATTACACAGACATAGACAGACACAGACACAGACATTCACACTGGAACGTGACGCTAAGGGCTTGAATAGGTCAATTTATTTTTTGCAAAACTTATCATAGTGAAGATTGTAAAGTATACGTACTAAGCGTACACGCGCACTTAGAGGCCAATGAGAGACAAATTAGTCGGGTCAATGAAGCCAAAGAATTTGGCCGCGGCGACCCCCTGGGGCCTGGTGCGAGTTTTACTCGTTCAAACGCGTAAACGTCAATTTGTATGGGAATGAGGCAGACCTACACGTTAGCCACTAAGTGGCGCCGCTTCATTCCCATACAAATTATGGGGTAAAACTCGCACTAGCTCCTCTGGCCGCTAAGGCCCCGCGGCCTAATCATTAAACTGTGTGCCTTTTTGTGTAGTAAATAAGTTCTATATTCTGTTGCTATCTTAAAAAGCGCGCATCGCTTTGCGTCAAACGCGTTGCGTCGCGTTCCGGTGTGAACTGACCCTAACCCACACACACAAAAATACACAATTAATTTCACCATGCACTGTTAGTAGGATTCTGCTGACTGTTAATAAAATTGTGGTATTTTAACTAAACACTTCCACTAGTAAAGTGTGCAAAGAAAATGGACAAAAGACAAATTTATTAGTAGTAGTTAGTATTGGTAGGGCACAGTGCAAATAGACCCTTTTATGCAGTTACTATAATTATTTATTTGGCTTGATGTAAATCTAGAAATCAATTGCTGAGTTAATGAAATGACAGGTGATGTTGTTACCTTCCAGAACTTGATGAAGTACGGCATACACGTGGACATGATGAATAGACAATAGAAGAGGGCGTATCCGAGGAAGAGCATAAAGAACTTGTAGTTGTGGAAGCAGACGCAGTTGTTCACCCATGGACAGTGGTGGTCCATTTTGAGAACGCAGCGAGCGCATATGCTGCAGTGGTGCGCTCTATCGGGCTTAATAAGTACACAACGGTTGCAATAACGTACCGAGCCTGACATTGTCCTGGAAAAGTACAATTACACACCTTACACGAACTCTGCTGTGCCAAGTTACTTCAATGCAAAGAAAGAATATGAAAGAATATGAAAGAAAATGCAAAGAATATGAAGTTATTGTTCTGAAATAAATTTATTTATTCTCTCCATTCATAATTCTTTATATGGGGGACAAAGCATACATTGTATGTGTTAGCTTTAAGTACATGTAAAATAATGTATAACCTGCACTAAGACAGTAAACGATTCTTATGCAGTTGATGTAAGTAAATCACTATCGCTACCACATTAGGGTGAGTTCACACTTATATGAGACATAATAGATGTTTTAAGAAAAAAAAATACTAAAATTACTCTTGTAAGTTAGGATTATATTATAATTATGTATTATCCTTTGTGGTCATAAATATGAACGAACGTGTTATAGTTAAATCACCATGTAAGATTTACGCACAAATATATGTAAAATTACACTGGAAATTATTAATTTAAATCATATTTGGAGTGTATTTACCTAGTAACAATAGGTAGGTCCTTGGCGAAATTCTCTAATATATTTCTGTGACCATCTTCTGAATCTGCGCTGAGCAATTTCTCTAATTCTGTCTCAGGGAGTTTAAACTGAAACATTCAATGTAAAATAGAAAGTTGCACAGTGTATTGTGTGAAGTCTTAATCTTAATGAATGTCAAGTCAATTTAAGTTGTAAGCCCGTCACATGTGTAGCTATAATATAATTATATTAATATCCGTAATATTAGCACTACAGTCTTGTAAATATTTTTTAATCTAATAATGTTTTTAAGACATTTCTGCATATATTTTAAGTTTAATTCATTTTAAACATTTTTGTTAGTTATGCCCTTGTCTTACCGAAGGTGCGATATGTTGGTGAGGATGTCATAGAAATATATATTATAGCTGTGTGTGAAAATATATCATAACATGCCTTGCTATCATTTAAATTAATATAAATTATAGCTATGTGATGGGCCTTAGTTTTGAATCAAATCGTGATAAAAATTGTTACAAAAATTGTCAGCACTACCACATTAGCTAGTATAGTACTAATAGGGGATAGCTAGTACAAATATAAATATTAAGTAATAATAACAGTAATAAATAAAGAATGAATAAAAGTTTATTTTAATTTTATTGTGTTTAGGTGGGTATGTAGGTTCTATAATGAAGTCACAACAATTGTGATACTAAACAAATTAGAAAGTTAATGTTCTCAAATACTTATTTGGAAACTCAATTTAACTGACATCAACAATTTGGGGTCATGGATTGAGGTCAAATGGAATGAGTTCTTTTACTGTGTTTATTCTTCGGAAAACAATACCATATTTTATTGAAATGTGAAGATGTATAAGTTTTATAAAAATATTAAAAAATGTATAATTTTTATAATGAGATAAAAAATTTAGCTTCCTCATGTTTGTGTCCACAAAATTTAAAAACTATCTGATGCATTGACTCGGAATTTATACATACAATTTAACAAAAGAGTACTTTTGCCCAAAAAATCCACAGACAAAAAAATAAGGCACAGCGAAGCATGGCCGGGTTCAGCCTAGCTATTGTATATTTCAGAAATAATGAAATGGCAGTTCAATTTGTATTTTATTTTTCTTAAGGGCAGACATTTAATTTTTCAAAAATATAAATGGTGTTACTTGTGTCCTTGGGCGACAGCAGCCACCCACCATCAGATGGACCGTCAACCTGCCTGCTACCATATATAATATAAAAAAAATTAAACAACATATTTACCTTGTCAGGTATGGGTATGATATCGGCGAATATTGTTCGCCAGTAAGACCAAAGGAACATTATGAGTAATATATGATACAAAACTAAGTAAACAGTTTGTTGTATTGTGCTTTCGATGGTTGCTGAAATAAAACAAAACTGTCGTTACAGTAGAGCTCTCATGAAAAATAAATTTTAAAGCGGGTAAATTGGTCAGAATACTAACAAATGCATAACTGATAAACGTAGGCATAATATGACCAAGTTACGATCGAAACGATCAACAACACAGGCAGCCACTTGAATGCTCTCCAACAATACATGTTGCACACTCTACAACACACACAATATCCAGAAGAAGTCACTCTGTTGTTTTGCACTGACGAAGCCATGTTTTGTGTATTTTTATAAAACTTTGGAAACACCCATGTTCGACTTTAGTAAAAAGCATCTAGGTAAAAAAAGTGAGTAAAAAATTGCTTCACCACTCACTGCAATTGTCACAACGTTGAACCACAGACCAAACCAATAACATCAAGAATAACATACTGAATGAATGAATACATACTGAATAATATTATATTGCTTGTCTATGGTACTAAATTTGTAATTTGATTTGTTCTATGTGAGCTTGAATCAAGGAGAATAGAAGAGAATAAAATTCAAGCTATCTCTACGCTCCTTAGCTTGAATTTTAAAAATGTATAAAGACTACGTTTTGTACTTGCTTTGTTTGTACATAATCTACTATTTAGTTTGTGTTTGTACATAATAATATGGGATGTATATGTTGTATTAAAATTAGCCCAAAAAACTGCTGTAAGTTGAGTCTCACTCATTCAAATTGATTCAATCGACTTGATTTGATTATACAAACTGCGATATGAGGAGGCAAAATGCCTAGGTATTAGTATTACTTTCAACATGTCGAACCTTGAGTGGTCCGTCCTAGCAATCGACTAATTGAATTGACAGATTGCTGAAATTGTCTCATAAGTAAATTCGATATTTCATACGTTTGAAAAAAATATTATATCTATTGTTCTGTTGAAGGACCACAGAGTGTAAACTTTTTCAATATTTTATGTCCTGTGGCTTAATTTCTCTTTATTGCTGTTCACTTCAGCTGCATTTTATTGTAGCGTCTTAAATTTTCTTGTTTTCACTTTTTATATGTTAGAATTCTCAGGAAACTAAATTTATTGATTTATTGAAAACTTGTTACAAATCATGGAGGTCAAGGATTGTAATGATCTGGCTGAAGAGGTTTGTGAACATTCTATATTTACTCATAAAATAAGTTAAGAAAGTTATTGATTCATATGCACCGACATGACGTGTTTCAGAATCAATTTATTGTTGACGATGTGAGTAAAATCATCAAAGAAGCTATTGAAAATTCTATTGGCGGAACTGCTTATCAACACAATAAAGTCAACCAGTGGACCTCGGCTGTAGTTGAATCCTGTTTGGGTCAGTTGACGAAGCTACAGAAACCCTACAAATACATAGGTAAATAATGTAGTTAACTAATAAACAAACCATATTTTTTAGCCGGCAACGGTAGTTTGAGAAAAACTAAAAATCATAGATAAGTATAACTCGTCAGTCGTCAGTAATTTCTTGGCACCTCGTGAGAATGCAGTATCTACTGCTCGTCACTGTCGACAAATACAATACAATACCAAAAAAGTTTATATTCAACACTAGCTGGTGCCCACGATTTCGTCCGTGTTTAAAAATAAAAAAATAATTGTGAATGTGAGTTTGTTTGTTTGTTACGCTTTCACGCAAAAACTAATGAACCAATCATTGCATACACGTTATCTGGGAAACCAGAAAGAACATACCTTTCATCTAGAACGCGGACGAAGTCGCGGGCACCAGCTAGTAAAAAATATAACACCTGAGAAAATATCTGACACCTTTATCACTGGCACCAATCTAGATATACTTCTATATTATTATTATTATTATTATCTATATAATAATAACTTATAATGTTATAATAGAAAAGAAATTACAACTTTAACTTCTATACTAATATTATAAAAGAGAAGATTTGCATGTTTGTAATAAACTCAAAAACTACTGGACCAATTCTGATAATTCCTTCACCTATAGAAAGCTACATTATCAGCGAGTAAAATGGGCTGTAATTTATAAAGTTTATAAGTTTATAAAGTTAAATGGGCGAAGTTGCGTGCAACAGCTAGTAGTTCATATATTTAGTTAGACGATCCATTGGTAACTTAACATTTGTTATATAATTAGAGTTACTTTTTTTCCAGTGACATGTACAATAATGCAGAAAAATGGTGCGGGATTACACACAGCCTCGTCCTGTTTCTGGGACAACAACACGGACGGCTCGTGTACTGTTCGTTGGGAAAATAAAACCATGTATTGTATTGTATCCGTTTTTGGCCTTGGAATATAAAATGTTAACAAACTGACGGTTAACAACTGATCAGAAATTTTAATCATACGTTGAATAATTTACAAGTATTCACCTATCATAATGGATTTTTAAGTTAAACAAACTAACAACTTATTTTGACACATGTATAAGCTAAAATTTTCGTTCAAAAAAATCGGTGATTTAAAAATTTCTATTTATTTATAGATCTGCCAATCGACCATTCATATTATGATAGATATGATGCTGAATTTTCAAAAGAATATTAGAAATTCTAAATTCAAGTATGTATTTGTAATTTAGACAATATTTGAATATTACGTGTAGCAAAACATTAATAACATCGTTAATAACTTAGTAACTTCTCTGTTAACAGTTAATTTTAGTGATTACCTATCTTGTAAGTAGGATTATATTTTTTCATGCACAATAAATATGCTAAAATATATATTTCCTATTTTTTTTTTATTAGTGTCAATATTAATTTTTTACTAAATAACAGCTTTTGGAATTCACTGAAACGGTGTACTCACAATTTTAATTATTTAAATAATTTACTTAATAATTCTGTTTGATATGTATTGAGAAAATAAAAAATACATTTCTCTTGTTATTAAAATGCTGTTACTTTGTAAACAATTAAAGTCATTTCTTTTTACCACAGCTTATAAATATTGGGCTCCTAGTTCCATAATCACAGGCAAAAAATATGTAGGCAAATGTATAATTTTAATTGTTTTAAAATAAATATCACTAGAATAAAATAATTATGATTTAATTTATCATCAACCCACTTTACATATTTTTGCACACTATTGAAGAAATTCTAAAATTACTAGAATGAAAAGTAAGGCATACAGTAAATACTAAGGGCCTCTTTCACCGTCTGTAAAGTAGGCTAACCGTCATTTAAAGTCACCTGTCACCGGCAATTATTTAGCTGATATATCTTTGTTTGTGCGTTAAAATAAAAAGTTAAACACTAAAAATAAAATAATAAAAAGAATTCGCCTATCATAGGATACACTACACCAAGTGCATAATTCAATCTATACTAATATTATAAATAGGAAAGATTTTATTGTTTGTATAGAATAGGCTCCGAAACTAGTGGACCGATTTGAAAAATTCGTTTACCATTAGAAGCCGACATTATCCGTGATGAACATAGGCTATTTATTACCGCAGGAAAATGCTTCATTCCTACGGGAAATCTAAAATAAAAATAAATACTATCGGCTTGGCTCGGGAGATAGCGCCGTCTATCTAAAATACGGTAGATGGCGTTTTATACTTTTTTACGCGGATGAAGTCGCGAGCACCAGCTAGTAAAACATAAAATTATTTCTCAAAGTAACTAATTTACTTGTAGTTGGTGAAAGAGGCCCAAATAGTTGTAAACTAAACCACAAAATGTACTGGAAACAAAACTGAATATACTATTGACTATACCCAGTTCGAGGCAAACAAACAAACCTAATGACGACCCATTGACAGTTTGACGAGTGGTGAGTCCAGTGGTTAAGGTGCTTACCTTAACCCACTGTTTCAGGATTCCCGGGTTCGATTCCCGGCAGGGACAACTTAAGAGTGAACTTTTCGAATTTAGCCCTGATTCTGGAAAGTAGTGGCAGAAGGTATACTGTGTTTCGCAGTCAATTTGGGCAAACAATCTAGCAGCAGAAAATTCAGTGCTCGTATTGTAAGCTAGGGTGAATTTTCGGATATGCATTCCCGAGTTTCTTAGGGCGAATAAATGGAATAATCGGAAAGCGCAAATGTATTTCTCTAGACAGAAGTATGAGTGGTAAATCTGCTTGCCTAACGTCTCGGGGGCCCCTGGGCTTGATTCCCTAAACTTTGCAAATGAACTTTCAAAGTTGGCTCTGGTCTGGATTGAGAAAGTGCGTTTAAAGACCACCGTGAAATAACTGTTGTTTTGATGAGTTTTGAGATGCCAAAGCCCATTACCCCATCCCATTTCTTAATCTTTGTATGGTCAAGCGCACTTGTAGCAGCCATGGCGACTGGCGTCCAGGGTGTGTTATTTCGATGGTATGAAGGGAATGAACTCGCAGAAATATATTATTTCGATGCAGCCTATAGACGACGGTAGCCAACTAGCATCAAGTTGACCGTTATCCGCCGTCATCCTATAAGTCGACCGTAACTTTAAAAAATTTTGCATACTGATATGGGTGGTCCATGAAAAAATCATACTAAGGAATAAGGAAGTACCTAAGCAGATAAGATTAAGATCAACACATTAAAATGTCTATCTAAACTAAGTAGTGAGAGATTGTATTTTGATTTGTAATGAATAAACTCAAAAACTACTGACTGATTTAAAAAATTCTTTCACCTATAGAAAGCTACATTATTAGCGATTGACATATTCTATATCACGCTGACGAAGTCATGTGCAACAGCTATGCTTATATTTATCAAGCCTCGAGTTTATATGTATGAAATTATTAAAGCTTCTGTTGTCCATGAAATTCTCATTGTATTATTTTTGAAAAAATATATTTTTTGTTGTAATAAAATAAATACATAAAGTCTGCTGCTGTGTGTACCTACGCATAGATTTTTAAAACTACCTAACGAATGTTAATGTGGGTTTCAGTAACGCAAAGTACCTACTAGGTAAACGAGGACCGTTTTCAAAACGCCTTTACAGAATAAAGAAATACAAAAAATTGTTAAAAATAAAGTCACCGTAGCGGATCGCTAGTTTATATTAATTATACCAATATTCTGCTATTTATATGCGTTATATATAACAATTTCATTAGATATGTATAGATAGATGCATAAAAAATAAAATATTCGAACAAAAACAACCGATTAAAACGTAAGCTTCCTTAGTAGATATACTTATTCTTGTGATGAAATAAAAAATAATGTTTCTCCAAAGGGAATAAAGAAAACAATACAATATTTTCGTTTAGTATAATTTCCTAAAATGCTAAACAAAGGATTAGACCAAATTGAATGTTCGCGGGCCTGATTAGTAGCGCAATATATTTGTGTCACGTGACCCGTCATCGATCCAATGGTTGAACGCGTCTCCGGTCCATTCAACTCGGTGTCGGCAGCGCGCCCGGGGAGGGACACTTCACACAGATTCTATTCATACGTAGGAGATATTTATATATTTCTATCTCGCTCGCACGTATTGAGAAATAATTAAATGAATGGGTGAACGAGCGAAACGGGGATACGTTCGAGTGGAAATTATTGAAAGCTGTCGGCTGCCTGGGCTAGTCCACTCCACAGTCGCCATCAAATTTTTTCGATGTGGGTGTTGTGTCTCGGTCTCGGAACGTCAAACGCTTCAATGATTATATTATTTTCTACTAGTGAACGTATCAATTTTCTAATGTGTCCTCGTCTAATCTGATTGAATAGTGATATTTTCAGTGCACAGTGGTTCTATATTTCTTTGTGTTCGCAAACTGTATTTCGGTCTGGTGACAGCAGATAATAAACTATGGAGGGGGGCTGCTAAAATACTACGATAGAATAGTAGCGCTTCACAATACAACTCGGGAGAGGTGTCATTCCGTTGAGAGACATAAAAATTCCCTGCTAGCACGGCAGGTGGACTTCCATTTTGGTTTATTATTATGAGTTTTTCGTTGTTTACATGGAGCTTTGACAATGGAAAGCAAAGGTGAGTGTGAAGTTGAAATAAAATGCGATTTCTGCGCATGTAGGCCGCACATAAACATGCAACATAGTGAATAAATAATGCTAGGTATTCGATTTTGTGCATCGCGTGGCGCAGCCGTGGTGATGGCGCTAGAAAATTAGTCATAGTGTGGTAGGCTCGCCTCCGTAACCTCCGTTTGGTGTCTCCAAGGCATACCTACGCGTTATACGTGTTTGGGACTTTAACTAATTGATCTCGGTTAAATCCGTAAGCATGCGCCGATGGTGTGCATCGCGTCTTGGTACCTATTAGTCTGTCGCGTTTGCATCAAAACTCTTATCAGCTGATAACCGCGTACATAATAAATCGCCGGTAGCCGTGTACTTGCAAATATATATTTTTAAATAACCGCAATCTCTAAATAGTACACTAAACATATTATATTTATGTAAACACAAGTTGTGCCCGCGGTTTCGTACGCGTTTTTTCAGCATTTACCAACATTGTTTCAGGATAAAAAGTATCATAAACGTCAATCCAAATAATAAACTAATGTATTGCAAATTTCATCTAAATCCAAATTTGTATTTCTATATTAGGATTGACAAATATTAATCCATTTTAAAATGTAAATGATAAGGCTATATATAAGCTATAAATATGTTAACTACATTTTTCTTTACTATATACTTAAACTAATCTAAGTATATAAATTTAAAATCAATTGCCACAAGTCCATGGTGTGACCAAGCATCCCATGATCTTCAAAATAAAATTTGTTGTAAAATCAATGGGAAAAAGTTGTAAATTTGGATTATATTTTAATATGAAATTGACAGGCCAACAATTATTGTTGGGTTGCCTAGTGCTATTTATTATAAAACAACTTTTGTTTCTTAAACAATATTGTTTCTTTTAACGGAAGTAATGAATACTTATAATCCTAAAAAGAAACTTCATTCTTTTATTTGTCCTTTTTAACAAATAAAACTTCATTCTTTTATTTATTGAAATTTTATTGATTTGTTTCCAATAACCTATTGAGATAACAATAACCTATTTGCTTTTTTGTATTAAGTAAGGAAGGCTTCAATGCTTAAGCTAATTCCAATCAAACAAAAATGGGTTAATTTGTTAACAAAAAATTATCCCTTTAGTTACCTACCTTAACAAAAATGGCCCCGCCCTTTAACTACCTAAGTTATTTTTAAGTAAAGTTAAAAAAGTATCCTTAAATGCTAAAGGTGGATTGTAAAAAAATTAAACATACTATCTAACTTTAATCTATACTAATATTATAAAGAGGAAAGATTTGATTGTTTGTTTGTTTGTATGTATAGAATAGGCTCTGAAACTACTGGACCAATTTGAAAAATTCTTTTGCCATTAAAAGCCGATGTTATCAGTGATGAACATAGGATACTTTTTACATGGGGAAAATGCTTCATTCCTATGGGAAATCTAAAATAAAAGTAAATATTAGCAGCTTGGCCCGAGAGATAGCTATCCAAAATACGGTAGATGGCGTTTCGTTTTATACTTTTCTATGCGGACGAAGTCACGAGCACCAGCTAGTATTATAGGTATATTCAGTGATTATTATTTTTTAAAATATAAGTATACTAGCTGTTGCCAGAAACTTCGTCCACATTCTCTATAGCCTATATTATCAAAACACTTTTGATAATAATTATAATTATGTTCACGCAGAAAAATATTGTTTACCTACATCCAAAGTTCCTTATTGATAAAATTTGTCTTGTAAGAAAATATCAGTTTATTTAGACTGGATACAATATACAAATTTAGACTAGATATTTCAAACACACTTTTTTTTAAATAATAATCCTTCACAAGTCAGAGTAGTTATTAACATTTTGATTGATCAATATTAATCTACATTATTATTATGTTGAAAATTTTATTGTATTCAGATAATTTAATAATTTATATTGTGGGCAAATTAGTTATGTATTGTCAAGTAGTTAAATGTATCATTGTAACATTTTAAAAGTATTTTAAAAATAAAAGGGGGTGAATTGGTGATTCTCTCTATATTAATGTTTTGTAGAATAAATACCATAGTTGTGTTGTAATAAAGTTTGTGGAGATTCTAGGAAAGGTTTTGATATTTCTTACCATATTATTATAATTATATTTAGTTACTATTGGTGTATTCAGAAGAAAATAAATTAAAGTCAAACAAACTTCAAAATCCCGCCATAATTAATACATTGGAAAATGAATCTTCATCAAATACTTATTTCAATGATGAAAGTGAATATATAATATGAAAAATAGGAAAATATTAAAAAAGTATCAAGATCACCTTGTAACTAGTGCCTATTATAGATAATTCGTGTTTTTTTAAACAATCTTCATTGAATTTCATTGTTATTTAAAGTACTTTTAAAATACTACAATACAAACTAACTATAACTAGGTACCTATTTATTGAAAGGTGAATGGAATAACAATGTGGTTGTCTAATGTTAAGTAGGTATTCAAAAAAATTAAATAGTTAGGATAGGACAAGATGATTAAAAAAGCGAAAGTTCTTCTGGTCTTCTTTAATGGTGACCACTCCATTACAGAAGACCATCATGTATTAACATAATTTATGTTTCTGTGAGGCAACTTCGCCCGCGTAACTTTATAAAATATAGCCTATGTTACTAGCTCTGATAACATAGCTTTCTAATAGGAGAGAGAATTTTCAAAATCGGTCCAATAGTTTCGGAGCCTATGCAACAAACAAACAAATCTTGTTGATATTTTGCCTATGTTTCCATAGGTGAACGATTATTTTAAAATCCGTCCAGTAGAGTTTTGAGTTTTTTCATTACAAACATAGTTACAAAAATACTATGTAGACATAAATGGCATCAAAGAAAACGGTATTTATGTAATAGCAGACATTCAAGCGTATTTTTAGTTGCATTGTTAGTTGAAGCGGGGTATCATTAGCTTTTATTGCAGTACAGTTATTATAGCTACTCACATTAGTGCATTTTATATGGCCAACACATGTTATAATGTTATTAGTTATACCAACTTTATTTATACTTAACATGCACGCCACGAATTAAGACTTGGATTTTACTATGTATAGTTAACAAATGCTATAAATAAATGCTAAAGTGAGTTGGTTTTTTAACTCTTTCACGCCGCAATCACTCGATTTTTTGGCATTTTCGATCAAAAATCATGATGCGCCCATATTTTCGTTCGGACACTAACTATAATGTGGATATCTATAATAACTATAATCGTTCGGATACATATAATGTGCCTTTTGCACGAGTACAGTTAGTAAGCTTAATAATTTCATACGCATTGTACCTTTACAGCTTATAATTTAAATGGTTAATTGCTCAATAATTTAAATTAGTATCTAGAAGATATAGTAAACTAGAAACTACGCATGAGAAAATAATTTCAAGCAGTCTCGCACCAACGCAACGGTGTCGCGACGACGACGGGATTTGCTTGTTGCTTGATGTAGCCAACCTCGCCCGCGCTTTGCCACTCGCTGTCGGGAAGCGGGTCGCTAGTTTTCAATATTGTCAATCGGATTTTTTTTATCATCTAGTCACTCTCACGAGACAAGCATCTGTCGGAAATCCAGCGAACTAACTAAGATATTTTATTTCGATGCGGAAATCTCATAATATTTTACTTTCTATTTTCAAACACATTATAATAATATATTTCTTAATAGTTAATCTATTAGAGTATTGATGGTATTCTAAAATTAGTTATCAAATGCATCCTTCTAACATATTATTCATCAAAGCTTCTAACGAAGCTTCTTTGTTCAATGACCTCTCAGACACAAAAAGACCAATAATGTACCCTAGTTACAAAGGAAAATGTGAAATAAATTTAACATATCAAAAATAAAAATGAATCCTCTCCGCTTTGGTATTGATCCGAGTCGAGACTAATTTGGAGTAAAATTAGCTGCTCTATGTTAATTTCAGTAAAAAGTTAGCTTTCCATGTTGCATTAACTACCTAAACCTATGTGTGTTAAAAGGTTTTGTCCTCTCTCTCTCTCTCTCTCTCTCTATGTGCCTCTTCAGTCCTGAAGGTTAGCTGCTCGACCGAGGCAATGGCATCATACCATTAAACCTTAACATGAAGTAAATCATCAGTAAGGTCGAGATTTGGTAGCTTTTACGGGATCGATTCTTCATTTTACAATATTGATTAATTTAATTTCAGTCAACTTTATAGTAAAGAGATTTGAGAAAGTTAACTCATAAAAACTATATCAAAATTCGTTGGGTGGATTAGGAGTTAGAAACTTACGGTAGAGGACAGCAATTTTGTTTTAAAATATGTAACTATAGTTCGCATTATAATGTTTGCATTTAGATTATCCCATCCATAATCTTCACAAAACAAAAAAGGAAGCCAATCTGGCGCTCCAATATGATTTTAAGGTTTTGTTAGCGTTTAAATGCATCCCTTATACCTAACTCTTACTTTAGCATCGAAATATTATCTGCTCGGGTATTTTCTTCTCGTAAATTAAAAATATGTTAACATCGCTCCGTGCACTGTTGGTTCGTCATAGCGTGGGGAATTTCATAATAAGCTAAAAAATGACTGCTCTACGTAAGCAAAATGCGTCTACAGCTTTTTACTGCCATTCATTACAATGACGACAACGAACGTAAGCGCTCAGCTCACGTCAAGTCACGATTAATGATAACTTTTATTTATAATCATATTTTTAATTTTAACTAATTAATTAAAATATATTTTGTGATAAATATTTATAAAAAAACAAACTTTTATATTAAGGAACTTTATTTTTTATCTTATCAAAAGTTAAAATTCACAGGAGTTAAAATTCAAGTTATAAAATGTAATGAGTGAGTGCTAACAATGAATAAAATTCATAGGCCAGTTCTCGGTAATACCACAAAACAGACCGTACTATTGTTTGTGGTTTCAATAAGTAATGCATTTAGATGAGTTCAATTAAAGGGCTATCACACCTTACAATTTGAACGTATCCAATTTAGGAAATCGAAAGGTGTGATCGCAGAAAGAACAGATCGGATTCAATTTAGAGAGTTCTAACTCTCTGTTTCCTTAAATTGAATACTGTGATCGCGGCGTTTCAATTTAGAAAGTTTAGGGGTGTCCACTTAAAAAATACATCGATGTTTTTTTGTCGATGCGATACAAAGAGGCTATGCATCGGTTAGAAACATTGATGTTTTCTCAAAATCGAGTACACTAGCTGCTGCCCGCGACTTCGTCCGCGTAACGCGTGACACGCTAATATACAAAATGGTTAATTGTTTACCTTTTTAAAATCAAAATTGAAACATAAATAACATAGGTTATTTATATTTTATAACGTTACGAGGACGAAGTCGGGCACTAAAATAACTACTTAAATGAAATACCTATTTAAATGAAATAGGTAATAAAATAATATACTAAATAAATAGGTAACACAATCAAGATTCTTGATTGCAATTGATTTCGTTAAAATACCAGTAACTCGTTATATACCTAACTAGTAATTTCCTAATATTCCTAATATTTAATACGATATATCGATACAAAGCGAAGTATCGGGCATCCCTACTGCGTTCACAAGTGTTGCCAGATTTGTGGAGGCAAAAATCCGTACCGCCTTTCACTGTTTCCTAAATTGAATTCGATGTAGGAAATGCTTATCGCACTATTCAATTTGAACGTTTTCTATTTAGGAATCTAAGTAGAGAGCTCGTGATCACACTACGCTAAATTGATTTCTAAATCGAAGATATAAAGTTGAAAATGGATAAACTCTAAATTGAATCCAATCTGTTCTAACTGCGATCACACCTTTCGATTTATTAAACTGTAACATCGACATTTTATGACTGTTGCGGAAGCGGCAGCTCTGAACTCTACCTATTCAATATACTTTGTACTAATTCAATTAAATAGAAATGCCACAATAAAAGTAAAAAAGATTTTTAATATTTTCTAAAATATATGAAACTACAAGAGCAAAATTTGTTTGAAATTCTTTAGAATTTAATTATACCGAGTGAAGTATTACTTATAAATCGTATATCGATTTGTAGATATCAAAAATTTGTATAACCCATACTATCCATACTTACTAATATTATAAATGCGAAAATTTTTCACGCCTTAACTACTCAACCGAATTTTGCATACACAAAAAATGCATACATATAGGGTACCTTTCTTCCAAAAAAAAGTACTGTTCCTGAGTAATCGTCTAAAAATATAAATAATAGGGCGCTACCGTCGTCACAGTAATAACGATGTCAGGCGTTATTACTCATATATTTTCTTTTTCAACGCGGAAGAAGTCGCGGGCACCAGCTAGTAATATAATATTTGGTTTAAACTTAAAAAAATAAAATCAATAACTATTTGTAAATGTCTTTATTCATCTTAAATATAAAATCAAAATCAAAATTTAATTCATAACAAGGCTTATTTATCATTTAGTAATTTATAGGTATGACATGCATGCTAAAAATCTGTAATGTATACCGAGAAATCCGTATACTGGCAACACTCTTCGATTTAGAAATCTATTTAGCGTAGTGTGATCACGAGCTCTCTGCTTACATTCCTAAATAGGAAATGTTCAAATTGTAAGGTGTGATAGCCCTATTAGGTAGTCTATAGTCTATACACACTCTAGTACTGATTTAAGCATTGTGAATGTTATACATGTTTAGTTATAACTACTAATGTATAAAATTTTAAGTCTATGATTTTGAAATTTTGTGTGCAGGTGACATAAAAAATCTAGATAAAAATTATGTTTTTTATGTATATTATCTTTTATAGTCGATCGACGTCTTTAGCTTAAAAACCGAACGTTTGAAACTTATTTAGACGAGACTTATGTAGACTTGTCTTTTGCTTATAACCAAGCTTATAAACATTGGTATCACAAATAATGAAAAATTATATTACAGCTAAAACATTCAATTACTTACTCGTAGTACACTTTTATCATTTGTTACATTTGATAGCAATTGCTCGTTGTTTTTCGATTCTAATCCAGTAGAACAGGTTTTGCCTTGCCGGTCATAATATGTAGAGTAATAAGTATTATAACATTTCTGTATAGTACATCACCGGGTTATTATTTTTTGTATAATAATGATTATCAATTCATATAGACAGCTGAATCAGATAATTTGAATTCATAATGAAGTGTTCTAGCCGTTTTCCTTTCGGGATATTGAGTAACAATCTAAATGTTTTGTAGATGTAGGTGATTTATAAATCAACGTAATGTAATGCAATGCTCTGATGTATAGTTATTATAGTGTAATAGTTACATGTGTAAATGCAGCGTATTATGTAGGTACAGTCGGACTACGAAAACTTTCGTCGGTTCTCAAATTCATTCCTCAATCAAATCGTAGACTCTTAGTAAGTACCTTTCGAAACTGAAGCACTAATAAGACAATTAACAGACGTTTGAAATGATTTTTTTTCTTTTTTGCAAGTTCGTAATTAGGTATAATATTATTAAAAATGAGCGCACTAAGAACATCACAAATCGCGGAACTTAGCAAACTTAAAAAAAAATGGACTAATATTAAATTAATATGATTCAATTTAGAGGATTGTGTGCAAGCAAGCACACACAAATCACCATTCATCGCCGTATTGTTTTAGCGTGAGTTCACACCGAAAGGCGACGCGCTCGTTTTAAGGTAGCGCAACAAATAATAGAACTTATTTACTACGCAATAAGGGACGCAGTCCAGTCATACGTGATAGCGATGCGATACGCAGCGTGACGTCGCGAGATGCATCACGTACACACTGAACTGTGTATATGTGTATGTACCTAAAAAGTAGGAAATCCACTTCTTTACCTACATAGTCGCCTCCCGCTGTAACTATATCCCTCTGTATGTAAGCAGATCCAACGGATTTCAATGCGGTTTTCACCAATGGCCTTAAACGAGGAAGGTTTTTAAACGCTATAACTATAATATATCTAATGACCCGCTCCCTGCTTCGCCCGAGATGCAATTTTATGTGAATCTCTCCATTAAGACCTAGCTAGTGCCCAGTTGCCCACGACTTCGTCCGCGTAAAAAAATAGAAATACATATTATAACACTTCATGATGATTTCTTGAGTAGTTAAGGCGTGAAAAAGTAACAGAAACAGAATTACCTACTTCCACATTTTAAATAATATAGTCGCTTCCTAATGGGATATACTCCCATTATAGGAGTATGGATCTACCTAATGGGATCGCAGCGTCGCGTCTCTGTGTGTGCTGAGCCTTTATGTGAATAAAGGTGTTTTTTGTTTCAGCCAGGGCCGATCCCGCGCAATGAGTGAATCGTGGTAGCGGGTGGCGGTGATGCAGCGAGCTCACGCGGGCGGCGTCCCGCACCCCACCGCTGTGATCCCCGCACACCCCGCACATCCCGCACACCAAAACCATCGCGCGCACAGTATATACGCGGACATTGACGATCAGGTTCGTTCACAGTAGCGGAATTAGCGGGTAGCGGATTCACTTCCAGGCTCGTCTGCGCCTTCACTCACCTCGGCGTCTCTTCTAGGTACATATTTCATCGAACGAACGCTTCATTGATTAATTTTTATTAATTATTGCGTCATTGAGTTTCCTTTGAATTTAGATTATTGCGATAATACACGAGTGACAGAGTGGACGCTACGAAAATTTCTTCTATAATAGACTATCTTTAGTCCGAGCACCATTTCCTAGAGTGTTATAACATTTATTTAGTATTTATTGCTTATTAGGTTTTTATTTTTTAAAAAGAAAAAGAAAATAATTTTGTGAAATATATTACAAAAAATTACTAAAAACAAAGCAAAAATAAATTCTGTGTATCCAAACACTACTAAACTAGATCACCCGCTGGGCTAATCTTAAGATTACATATAGGAAACATACGTATGATACACACATTGGCTTCGTTTTTTTATAATACGTAGGTACGTACCTATATAGAAGAAGATTACGGCGGATATAATTTTAATTATTGCGTTATAACTTTTCTCAGATACCGGCGTCGGTGATAAGCAGTGTCGGCACTGTGAGTCTTTCGCAATCGTCTACGCATCCGACACCGAACATAACTATGGCGAATCCTACCAACCCGGGCACGGCCAGTAGCGGCAATGCGCAGACGCCATCGCAGCAACCACCGAGCCAAGCGCCCGTTCGCAATCTGCCCAAAAAGCGGAAATTCGATCCCTCAGAACTCGAAGAAATCGAGAGAAACTATGTGAGCAACATCGCCGTTTCTATACAACCGACTGTCGAATATCATACCACACAAAGTTATCAGCCGCCAGTGTTATTGCCCTCCCCAATAATAAGGCATTCGCCATCATCAGCCGAGATCAATTATCACAATCAATATCCGAGCATAGATCTGTCTGAGTGGAGGGAGCACAGGGTACTGGCCAAGCAGCGAGACTTCTACATGCCCGGGGTGATTAGGCAAGCGGAAAGTTGCAAAGTGATGGTCGTACTGGACGGTCAAGAGAACGAGCCTATAGAGTACAGTGATATATTCGGTGTGAACAAGAATGATGTGATAAGTGACGCTATTCCTCAAATTTCAAATCTCTTAGTCGGATCGAGGTGTTTAGTGAGGAGGTTCAGTGATTCTAGCCGGGATAATGTGCAAAGTGTTTTTCTTGAGGGACTCGTGTCCGAGGTGCTGAGCAATCCTATAAGGATAAGAGTCAAGGTAAGATTCTATACCTATGTTGTAATTACTCATTCAGGGTGCGTTCAAGTATTAATACGTAACGTAATTTTTGAAGATATTTTTACACCCCCTCCCCCTCCATGTAAAGCGTCGTAACGTTTTTCTGTACCCACCTGTACCCACCCTAAACTTTACGTTTAACAACAAAAAGGGTTGCCAACTCATAAATGACGTACAAATCGAGGGATACACTCGAGGGATTCCCCTCCCGCGTAATCGTAACATTTTACAAGACCCTAAATAGCCAAATAGGCTTTAGTAGAAATAGACTTTTTTTGGCCAACAACCAACTGTGTAGCAAGGATTGAGTCCTATGATGAAGCGATCTTACCCAGAAGATGCCTAACTTTGAAAATATAACTAATATGATATTGTAAACACAGAATACACAGAATAAATTAAAAAAATAGTGGACAGATTTTAAGAATTCTTTCACCTATAGAAAGCTACATTATTAGCGAGTAACATAGTCTACATATATATTATAAAGTTATACGGGCGAAGTCGTGTGCAACAGCTAGTAAACAGTAATAAATTTAAGAGGACAAAGACTATAATAATTATTATAATGTAGGTTTAACTGCAGCGATAGGAATTGATTACCTACTGATTTCACGAATTGTATGATGAATCATACCCGACCACGTTGAGGAACGAGGCAGACACTAGTGTGTGTGTGTGTGTGTGTGTCTTTAAAACTAAACATGTCGTAACTTGTTAGAAATGAGACGGTTTCATTGTATCGTTTTGAGTCCTATATTATTATTAAATCAAAAACAAATAATTTTTGCCAAAAAAAATAGAACACTCAGATTTTTTTGAAGTTAAAAGTAAAAAAATAAAAACAATAAGTCTATCTGGTTTCCTACTAGAAAATTACGATTAATCCTAATTTTTGTTCGAAATTTGGTCTGGTCCAATCATCTCACTGAGTTTTGTCCCACAAAAAATTGTCTTAAATTAAATAAGCTAGCTAAGCTAAGTTAGTAAATAGTAAGCTAGTAAATAACTAGTAGTTAGTACCAAGCTTTTGGTACTAGAGCATTATGATTAAATTAACATTTTAAATTATAAAAATCTTCCTCCTTTGTCACTCTTTCCATTAGTGAAAACCGCACAATGTCTGTTGAATAGTTTAAAAGATCTAAGCGTGCCATATAGACAGAATCACAGAACGGACGGGAAGCGACTTTGTATTATACTTTGTAAAGACATTACATAATACGTGTCATTTTGTTTGATAACTTTATTCAAAACACAAAAAAAGTAACTTGATGTGAACTAGTGAAAATAAACGGTACTGTGTGATAATTATTTTGGGTATAAATTTATTATCATGTTTTTGGGACGCTCGTAATTAAAATAGTTCGTAAACCCCACCATACAATTTTGCATTATTTTCGGGGGCCAAGTTAGTAGCAAAAAGTGTTTAACTTTTTCATTCTCACCATTTTGCGCTAATAAATAATTTTAATTTAAATTGTCATTTGTAAAAGGTCAGTTCAATAGTTGTTTGATTTGAGGTCGAGTTTACGATAAACAGGTTGTAAAAACTGTGAGTCAGCATTGTTATGTAATGTTATTGTGATGTAGTTAAAATGAGATTGGGTAAAATAGTTGTGATCATGGCCATTTCCAAACTAAACAAAAATTCTATTTAACTACAATTTGTTCTCAAATTAATTTTTGCGTGACTTTTCGACAAGGCATATTTATCGTCGTTGTCAAACCACAATCTGCTATTTGCAGAAAGTATACTTTTGAGATAGTTATTGAGAAAAAAAAAGGTTTGCAAAACATTTTTTAATGAAATATATATTTGAAACTTGGGTTGTTTACGTAAACAAACTAATCTGTGTTTTAAACATGAAAATTTAATGGTTCATATATTACTAGCTGGCGCCCGCGACTTCGTCCGCGTTTAAAAAGAAAAAATTGCCCTTCCTGTGTCCTGTACGTTTAAAAAAATGTTTATCTACCAAGTTTTATGAAAATCAGTTAATTCGTTTTAGAGTTATGGAGGAACATATCAACATACAATACCTACACTTACAGATTTATTATTAGTATTGATTGATTGATGATTTTGATAATACATAGAGTAAATTTTGCATATAAATAACAGACTGCTGCACATAGTATATTTTATTAAGTTAGCGCAGAAATAGATACCTAGACTTGTCGCTACTTGCCTGGGCAGCTGGGCACATTAATATTAACTGCATAAGTAAAGTATATATGCTGTATGTTTGCAGATATATGGCGACAGCGATATATGTAAGGACGTGGTTGAGGTGAAGCGCGCAGACATCCGACTGTTGCAGCCTCCCTGGGCCGATGAACTGGCGGATGCGTCTGCGCAGGATACGCAGTATTTACGTACTCATCATCTACCGGTGAGTGCTATAAGTTATCACGCTTTTGTTTGATCAATAGCTATAGGTGATAATGTGTTAATTAATCTTAAAGTTACAAATTGCACAGCAATAAACAAGAATACCATAAATTAGATAGAGTTAGGAGCAGCTAAGTGCGAATACAAAGAGCCCGTTTTTAGTTAGCTGTGTCCGTCCGTTTTTTCCCACAGGAATCTAATATAACAGGAATCCAGGATAAAAAGTGGCCCATATGTTAATAAAGGTTTTAAACTATCTCTGTGCCAAATTTCATCTAAATCCTTGAAGCCTTTAACAGACAGAAATTCTAAATATTATTTTTTCTAAATACGATTTTTTTATACGTATATAGATAGATAAATAATGTATGAGTCAGTAAAATCAAAATGCGTTACAGCTGAATAAAACTTGTCTCGTAAACATACTCGTCGTTTATAAAGGTCTAAAATATTATGTGCAACTTTTTAAATAATTATATTCTTTTATTTGTAAGTTGGTTTATATTGTGGCGAATAGTTTGCATTTTTAATTTTCCTTTTAATTAATATTTTTATAAATGATATTAAGTTCCTAGTGTAAGTAATTTAACAACATAGAGCCTTACCGCGCTGGTAATAGAGTTCAAAACGGAAAGTGGATTTTGTAAAACATTGCATGTAGCACCTAGGTAAACAAACTGATTCTTAGAAAATTTAATAAAAGCATACCTTTAGTGCATAGTAAAATGTGTGTAATGTACAAAAGAGAATCCGTATTTAGCTGTTACGTTATCACTGTGTTATGACGGGTGTTGCATTACACATTTCGTTTGTGTTCATTCATTCCATAAAATTTATGAATGTTTATACATACTTATGATATACTTATCTTTACTTTTTTAATATTCTAAACGTGTAAGTAACTATGTCTGTCTGTTACCTTTTTACGCCTTAACTACTAAACCAATCATCATAAAATTTTAGGTTACAGGAAAGGACATAATAATATGGTACCTTTCATTCAGAAAAAAGGGACTGTTCCCGAGGGATGATCTAAAATAAAGAAACTAACGCCTGACCAAAGCGTTAAGAAGACAAGCGTTATATTAAGTTTTTTTATATTGTATTTTTTTTATTTTTCAATGTTGACTTACATAATAATATAATATGACAGGTGCTTACATATAATTAATTATTTGTATAATATTTTTGCTTTGAGATAGGTTTACCTAATGAACATAATATTTTATGTTTGTAAACAAAGTATTCTTCTTCTTCTTAGGTTTAAATGGCAATTAACAAAGTATTCAAAGTTACCTAGGCTGACTGTATTTAAGCAGTAGTCTTTAAAGCATGACAACTCTACTGCTTCGTGTCAAGTGAAATAAAGATATTTTATTAATCAGATGGGTGGCGATAACATTTACACTTCGTCACCGATCGCCGGACCGATGGTGACAATGGGAGCTCTGTCAAACGGGTCCATGGACGAGCTGCGCAAGCGCACAACCTTCGACGACTTCGGGGAGAGTGACGATGAACTGCGCAGAGAGGACATCATGTTCCCCACTGACACCTCGCACATGGGTATGGCTACACTCTAAGGCTAAGGACACACTATACGTGACAAGCTTAGAGCTAAGCTAGGACTAAATGGTCACATACGAGAACCGCTTAGCTTGATGACACACAATTTTATTGTGACACAGTCGCTTGACAAAATATACAATCAGTGATATCACTCGTCTTTATCATGTGCAAATTAGATTGCGCTTGCACAGTGGTATATAAAACCCTTAGTATTTTAATATTTCCCCCACTATGTGCTGGTAAAAGTTGACAAGTGATAAACGATAAAAGTCGTGATGAAATGAAGTTATGACATCACCACCCTAAATAATATCTGTGGACTAGACAGCTTATCGTATAGAGTGTTATTTTGTTTATAAACCACTTTGCATATTATTTTCTTTTATCCAGATTACAGCAACAGTAAACGAAGTAGTTTGCAAAGTCGCGGAAGCACTTCCAGCCTGCTGGAGCGCAGTCTGACTCCTAGGTCTCAACCGCCCACACCTAGGTTAGTATTCAACTGTTTGAGGATATGCCTGCTGTCCCATTTTGGACATTATTTTAATGTTGTACAGTCTTGTTTTATGTTAAGAACGACAGACAGGCTGACAGTCCACTCGATAGTCTTATGTTTTGTTGTAATGTTATACAGCAATGAATGTGGGAGTATTATACTATGTTATATAGCATTTTATGTTGTAAAACCCCTCTCAATTTTCTTAGCTTCTAGTCTTAGGACTCTGGGACCCGGCAGGCTCACGGATATTTACCTCTATCTGGTTCTCTGTAAGTGCCTAGGGTATCTAGATAGTAGCGAAGGGTACTGACAATCCTGTGACGGACACTATGAGCGTTAATAAGCGCTAACACTTGTGCGTGCGCTTGCGCAGGTCGCAGGCGGCGACGCCTCACAAGTACAAGAAGGGGGACGTGGTGTCGACGCCCGCGGGGGTGCGCAAGAAGTTCAACGGCAAGCAATGGCGACGGCTGTGCTCCAAGGACGGCTGCTCCAAGGAGAGCCAGCGGCGAGGCTACTGCTCGCGCCATCTTTCGCTGCGCGGCGTCACTCGCTCCTCCAACACTCCGCTCGCGCACGCCTCTGCGCACACGCCACAACAGAGGTTTGTACTTACAATACTACTACGCAAAAGAATACTTTCTTCAGGATTGGACAATTTGCTATTACGTTATTAATTTGTACCCATAACACTATAGAGGCAGTTTTTTTTGAGTTGCTGCAACGCCAACATTTGGCTACACTTTGGCTGCACTGATAATGTACTTTTTTAAAGCTTTTTTTTTTAAATTTTATATCTCAAGTGTTGGTGTCACTTATGCTACAGGAGCAGCAGTAAGTCGTTGTCGTCAAGCGGCACTGGAATAGAGGGCGATGATACCTCCCGCGAGTCTGACACGACGTCACCGCACTATCGCGTTGCGGGAAAATTCGACCAGGAAGAGACTGATGCGGCCAATATGCTTGGTATGTTCTCTGTGTGTTTATAAATTATAAATAAACCAAGCCACCAAATTTCCATTGTGTCCACACACGCTATATCTGCTGTAAGTTGCTTGGGAGTTGGGTGTCTACTAGATGCTGTAGCATCAGATGAAGGTTAGCTATAACATTTGTGGAATATTTATAACAGAATATTTGAAACCCACGTTTTCACTTGCTCAAATGAATAATAATAATAATAATAAAGCCTTTTAATTTCTTACTTGATACAAAGTTACACATTTTATAATTTAACAATTTTACAATTTTATACTTATTAACTGTTTAGTAAGTTAGTACTTTTTTTTTTTTTTTTTTTAAATGTTAGTAAGTGTTATTCTTTTATATTGATCTTATTAGTAAGAACCCCGGTTTGGGTAAAGGCCTCCTCCAAGCTCAAATGAATAGATAGAGTATAATATAGTCATCTATAAGTATATGATAAAGTACCTATAAGTAAGTGTATGGTGGTTGCAGTGTCGCTGGGCAGCTCGCGGTCCGGCAGCCCCGGGGTGTCGCCCGTGTGCGGCGCGTCGCCGGGCGCACTGCGGCACAACGTGTTCGTGCCCATCTCCTCCCCGCAGCCCCCGCATCCGCATCCGCACGCGCATCCGCATCCGCATCCGCCGCACCATCTCTACCACCACCACCTCATCAGGTAACTTGTTACTCAATTGAGATTCTATGGCGTGACCGTGTGAGTGATTCGGTCGTGGAGTCTTTTCTGAAATGTCGCGCGTATCGGACGTGTAACACGAGACCGTTTGGTTTACTTATATGCCAAATAGGCCTCTGTAATTTAATCGCCTATGGAATACACTTACAGTGGAGTCCCTATCCATATATAATCCTT
This sequence comes from Synanthedon vespiformis, assembly GCA_918317495.1. Lineage (NCBI taxonomy): Eukaryota > Metazoa > Arthropoda > Insecta > Lepidoptera > Sesiidae > Synanthedon > Synanthedon vespiformis. Next base: position 1,832,243 of record OU906964.1, read on the forward strand.
TATCTTAAAATGACCTACGATCAAATGGACCATATTGAATAATGTTTTAGGCCCGAACTGTTACGTCCCGGTCGCGTGCCGTCTCCTGCACCGAGTGGGGTCGCCACCAGCGTCATCCGAGTTTCACCCGCACCTACGTACTATCAAGTGAGTATATTATTAACTTATATTATAGTAACTTATTTTCCTTTCCAATTTATGTAATATAAATTTCATTGATTTATAAATATTCATTGCAGGTCGAAAATCGCAACGGACAAACAACCCTTCAAACGAACAACAACATCAACACACAACCGAACGTCATAGGTGTACAAACTACCGGAATAAATATTCAAAATCCAACCATACAACAGAGTTTAAACACGCCGACGACACTGCAGACAAGTCTCAATCTACCCACGAACATATCTCTAATGAACACGATAACAAATCATAATATACAAACGAGCATCGCGAACGTTAGAAAAGTGGACGAAACACCTCACAACCTCGTCGTGCACAGAAACATTGCTAACGGTATAGAAGAGTACCGTCAACCGTTACACAATATGAGGAACGGCATCCACGAATATAGGAGAGAAATGGACATGTCGCCGAACAATCACGAGAACTTCATCAACAGGAGAGTTCCGGATTACGAGGAGGAAGATAATACGGTCGCGCAGAATATTCAGCAGAATATTCACAGGGTAATTGAGCAGAGGATGCCGGAAATTTCGGATTCGAGAAAGGAAGACGTTTGCAATAATAAGAGGATTGTAAAACCGGCTCCGTTGCAAGCGAGATTCGTCTCGGTTGTGGACACGGACACAAAAGACGCGATCAAGAGGATTTACGTGATACCCCAAAACGCGGGGTTTAAGAATAAAACAAATTATGTGCTAATAAAAAACGAACCAGCGGAGGCTGTTCAGGTAAGTTGTCTGGAATCTAGAAAAGTTTGTTTCTAGTTTAGAGTAAGATTTCCTAGTTCTAGTGTAGAGAGAAATTTAAAAAAAAAAAAACCTTAATATAAAAAGTACAACCACACAAATGTAACATTTATTTATACAGTTTTTCAACTTCAAAATCTTAGTATATATATTTGTCTAAGATCTGACGATTATTTACCGGACGAAAAGTAATGCCAATTTATTTTCTCATGGATAAAACTATTGATTAATTTAATATAGCTTTGTTACGTTATATTTATGTATAGTTGTTAAACAGAGATGTTGACAAGTATATTTCTTTCAGATAGAGCCGAAACCGCCTCAACTAACTCAACAGATGAATAATAACGAACCAGAGCCGGAAATCCACAGGGCCTTAGATAATGGAGACCATGTAAGTATTTTCTTATATATATAATAATATTTTGTATTTATGTGACAACTTTATTGAGCGTTTTAGCACGTGTTTGTAATTCTGTCGCAACACTTAATTATAGGTTGGCTATGTTCTGTAAAAGTGTTACAGTTATGATATTATAATTCTATTTAGCACTGCTGAAGTGATATTGTGAGAGGATTTCGTGTAATTTCGCATTCAATGCTTGCTAATGTTATAAGTTTCACGTCTTAACAACTCAACCGATCATCATAAAATTTTGCATACACATTATCAGAAGTTACATTTTTCAACTCGAACAAAGTCGCGCGCACCAGCTAGTTTTTATATACATTATGACGAAGCCAATCTTTACGTAAAATAAGTTTATGTTTCCAAACTTGATTTTCTTTTGATTTTATTACAAATGAAATGTACTTAATAGATAATACTACACTACATACTCACATTCATACACACACACACACACACACACACACACACACACACACACACACACACACACACACACACACACACACTTACACATAGTTTAGCCTAAGTTTTAAACTTAATAATAACTATTAATATTTTATACTGAATAGGAGTGCCACTACAATGTTAACTTATTGTACTTAGGTTCAAGATAAAGAAATAAACTACTTGTTTGTTTGTGTAGGTGGTGAATGTGAACAGCAGCGCTGTGATCGTTCACCCAAACCAACTGCTGCCCGTACTGCCACCGCCCACTTCGCACACCGCCATCATAGGTAACTATCGAGCACCAATTTTATTACAACATTTACAACTATCAAAGTAATCTTTGTGCCTCTTTGCGGCGTTAGGCCTCTCCTGAACCTTTCCATACATCAGCTTGACCCTTATGGCGTTGTATATATACTGATGTATCACATCTAATGAGCGTGCGTTTGAACAGTGTCGACGAGTAGCGTGCCGGGCGGCATGTTCCCGTGGCAGTCGCTGGTGCCGCTGCTGACGGGTGCGTCGTCGCCCCCCGCGCCGCCCGTAGCGCCCCCCTCGCCGCGCACGCCGCGTACGCCACACACGCCACACACGCCGCACACGCCACACACGCCACACATAAAGACCGACGACATCAAGACAGAGAGCAGCGGTACGAAATCTACTCTTTTTAACCGACACAGTAGAGTGGTGCTCTATGAGTTTGACCTATTTATCTGTAAACAAACTTTTCAGGGGTTCATAACAATTTTTTTTTATAAATTATCAGCTCGCGTCCACAGGCTCATTTGTGAAATTGGGTGTTCTGTTATTTTCATGATATTATGAACCTTGATATTATGCATCATCGATTAGTCTGCGGGATGATATCAATACTTAATAATAAATCTGTAAATAATGTGAAATGTTATTTATTGATATTAGTACAGAGTAGACTAAAGTAGTGTTTTTTTTTCCAGCTGAAGTCGGAACTCTGTGTACGGACGAAGATGATGAGGTGTTTGAAAGCGAAGACGTGTCGGGTGACAATTCGAAGGGTACTTCTCAGAATAATTCAAACAACGCTAACTCCCAGGAACAAGAGAAGGTATTTATTTTTAAACATTTTATAGTATCAAAACAATAAAATAAAAATAATACTATCAATATTTAATAGTATAAAAAAACGTGAGCTAGGGAAGGAGTTATGAAAATGTCAACTCCGTGCAAAGCCAGGAGCGGGTCTTTGGTTACTTTTGAGTTTATGCAGAAACGAATCACCCAGTCGAAAGTTATGAGGTAACAAACATAAAAAAATATATACAGTTGAACTGAGAATCTCCTCTTTTGGAAGTCGGTTGAAAAAGCCCAAGAAGAGTATCAATAATTGTTTAATGTAATTAATATTCTTGGTAAAATATTTGATAGATTATTTGTTTATCGCAGAAGAAGCATCGCATAAGGCGTCCGATGAACGCGTTCATGATATTCTCGAAGCGGCACCGTCAGATCGTGCACCAACGCCACCCCAACCAAGACAACCGTACCGTCAGCAAAATACTCGGCGAGTGGTGGTACGCCCTTAAGCCCGAGGAGAAGCAAAAGTACCACGAATTAGCCAGCGAGGTATGCTTTCACCACTTCTAAACTTTAAACTGTGCTTCATTTTTCACCTTTAAACCCTTTCAGTGTCTCAAAGTCACCGCGAAAAAGTGCCCAGTGGATTTTTTATACATGCTATCACTTTCTCTCGTTAACTTCTGATAAAAAGATGAATAATGTAAATGTTGCGCGACCGATTTGAACCTTAACATTTAGCAATAACGGTTCAAGTCGTAACACGTGTTCACCTTAGGGACAACTTTGCGCAACTAATTTGAAATATCACCCCAAGCTGTGAGTGCGGTGATATTTTACTATGCCACTTTTAGTGAAGCAATCTAGAATCTAGTGTAACAAAGACCTTAACATAAATAAATAATAGCTAATTGTACTTAATCAATTTTGTCTCTAAAACGAAGTAAGTAAATAAATACCTGAACTAATGCACCAGAGCGATAACTACTTGTTGATATTTCGATAAACAATTTTATTTTCACTAAATTTCATACCACTCTGTCACACAAGTGTGATAGCTTATTCTGGACTTAATCGGCATTTTAATTCTATATTAACATATTTACATATTTTTTTCTATTACTAGGTAAAAGAGGCTCACTTCAAAGCTCATCCCGAGTGGAAATGGTGCAACAAAGATAGACGGAAGTCTTCCAGCAGTCGAGACCCCACCGGGTCTATGCCACAGGTAATTTTAGCCACACTATCTGAACGCATTGGTAAATTTATGTTTTGTACTGAGTGTCCATTAACAGTTTTCATGTTTCCAGAGCCCCCGAACTCCGTCGGAAGGTCCCAACAACAGTGCGCCAACTAATGGTGCGGATATACCTGTATCTGTGGCGTCCTACAACCACGTTGGATCGCCACAAATAAGCGACGACGAACAGATGGTATGTCGAAAATTTTAATTAAAAACTATTAGGCGCTATGCCCACATGAAAAGTCGAGGCGCATCGAGGCGCGTCGCGGCGCAGACCAGGCGTGAAGAGTTGAGGCGGAGGCGGCTATGCTTTCTTTACACGGTCAACTTCACTTACCAGATTCGTTTAATTTGCGCTATTTCACCTCATTTTTGGTCCTGTTTGTTTCTATTGCTATAGTCGTAACGTGGTCTGATCATAAAGACACGGGTTACATTGAACAAGTTCGATGATTTTTATATTTAGGTCTAGATCGTCTTGACATTTTACTTTTATTTAAATAAACACGATCACGTCTAAACAAAGCCACAAACAAAATGGCGGCGGAGTTGAGCGCCCCTTCGGCGACTCTTCGCCATTGAGTTATTATTACTATGTATAGAGAAGACATCTCAAACAAAAGTCGTGTCGTGTTCTATTTTTGGTTAAGATTCAAAACTAAATTTCGCTGCAGCGCTTCAACAATCCTTAACTATACAATTCAAACATGCAGCGCTAGATCGCTTCTAAAGTGTTGTTTTCTCGCGACCAATAAGCGAAACATGTCTTCTCTATACGTAGTAATAATAACTCAATGCTCTTCGCGTCCTCGCCGGGCCTCGCCTCGCCGCCGCCTCTCCAGTATGTGGGCGCACAACCATTGATTTCTTTAGGAAAGCTAGAGGCTGCGCGCCGCTTATGCGCCCGTTCCTCGACGCGACGCGACTCTTGTGTAGGCGTCGCGCCTTATCCAACTGTTTTTAATATGTACTTGAATGAATTCTGCAATGCCTATATTTTTTTTTTTTTTCAGATAACACAAGAGATTTGCGAGGAGGCGTCGGCTATAAGTCAAAATATGGACATCGATCTGAAATGTGGGGAGAAAGTGACGGATTCAGACTCGGAAGGTCTCGAGGCGAGAGAATACGTGCCGCCCACACACGACCACACTCGGAGGCCCAAGCCTATTAAAGCTAGGTAATGCATGATTAACTAGGTGTATAGATTTCAGTGTGAAATCTAAAAAAATATAAACAAGTGCAAAGACCACTTTTAGCGCCCACATAGATAAAATTATTAAAAGAAATGTAATTTGTGCCTTACAGAGCTGGTTCATCAGACAACCTACTTGGTGGAATCACGGCTTCTAGTCCCGGTGGCTCAAAGGTGTTCCAACCGACGGGTGGTGCGTTCAAATCCACACACGCCGACAACAGTAAGCAATGTTATATTTTTACCATTTACATTGAATTTATTTTAAATATTATCACTATACTTTATAACTTTATTTTTTCTCAATAAAAGAGTACCGAAATTTTTTTGCTGACACTACCAATTTTTGATATTTCGCTCTTGCACTTGCAACACAACATAAAAAAAAACTATAGTAAGAGTATTTGAAAAGTAAGAGTAAGAGTATTTAAATTTGAAAGTAAAATCCTTTTTTCTGTAAATTTTCAGGCGACAACCATAGACAATGGACAGCGTTCACTAGTGTAAAAAGTATGGCGAACCAAGTTGCCAACTCACCGCTGTCGTCTACTAGCACTCAGAGCCTGACGAACAGTGTGCAGGGCATCTCCCTGAGCACGCCGACGCTGTCGACCCAGGCGGCCATAGACAACGCGATAGCGTCGATAATGAACTCGCCCACGTCGACCGGCGTTCAGGTCATATCGAGCGGTATATCGATACCGAGCTCTGTCCAGACGTCGAGTACAACACTAGGCAACGCGTTGCTCAAGAGCGGCGTCACACTGGTCAAGAGAAACGTTGTCGGTGACAACTCTACCGGTGAGTGAAGTACATGTTTTTAGAGTGAAATCTTGTAAATACGAAAAAAGATTTGTGTGTATGTGAACGTGTAATACGTGTATTTAGTTTTATTTTTTTTAAATATACTTGCATAGGTGTTGAATACGCTATGAATATTTCAAGACGTGAGTGATGAAGGCGTTATGTCGCATTTTTGAGTTTTTTCGTTTTAAATGTCCATATGAATGATTAAAAACCTTAAGATCGTGGATTTAAGACATTTTTGCAACGTAAAAAGTTGAAAAAGGTTTTATGTACAGTTAATTTTAAAAAGCAAAGTGTGCAGAAAAGTTTACTTTTGTCAATGGAAGAGGGAGCTATGTTCACTTTTTTATTAAATTAAATAATAGAAGTGTTTAATTGCTACCATACCATTAATATTTTATAGGTTGTTTACACAACTTTGCATCATAATTTAGTACAAAAATCAGTTCCGTGGCGACTTATCTCAAAAATTAAAAGTAAATCAAAATTGGAATTATGCGACTTATCACCTTCATCCACTTGCACATCTTCATTTGTTACAGGTCCATTGACCCTGTCCGTGGGCGCGTCTGGGCAACTTTTGTTGAAGGCCAGCGACAGTTCGGCTCAATCGGACCCGCAACTGCACTATGTGCAATTGCAAAGACTCTACGTGCCGCCTATGAGTGCTGGTTTGTTATCACCGCTACCTGCCACACTTTGAAGTCAATATTTAAATGTCCAAGGAGACTGCAATTTTCATTTTTAAATGTTTTTCAGAGCTCGATAGCAACAAGACCCCGAATCCAAACATGCAAAGTGGCCAATCGGTAATTGTGTCGCAGAGCAACAGCCACGTAGCACCCAAATTGAATACGTGAGTTATTGTTGTTTAATAATTATTATATTAGTTTTTACCTGCGACTTCGCTGCCGCCCATTTTTCTTGTATCATATAACGCTAGCTGGCGCCCGCGACTTCGTCCGCGTTGAAAGAGAAAGAGTAGCCTATCCCGTGTCCCGTACGCCTATATATATGTTTATCTACCAAGTTTCATTAAAATCAGTTAATTCGTTTAAGAGTAATGCTGGATCATACATACATACAATACCAACACTTACAGATTTATTATTAATACTAGCTGTTGCCCGCGACTTCGTCCGCGTTAAAAAAGATAAAAAGTAGCCTATCACGTGTCCCGTATGTTAACGTCTAAATGTTTATCTACCAAGTTTCATCAAAATCAGTTAATTCGTATGGTTTAAGAGTGATGGAGGAACATACATACATACAGAAAAAAAATCTAAAAATGGTCAATTTAGTTTCAGTATCACGTATAGAGCCTATATACACGATATTTCTGAAAACAAAGTAAATTACTCCATGACCGACCCCTACACATTTATTAGATGATGATATTGATGTATAGTCGGATTTTAATTAGATGAACTAAAATGACATTTGGTGGGGTTACCATTTTATTGTAATGTAAAAATAGTGTTGTATCCTGAGTAATCGAGTATTAGGTAAGAATCGTGATTCAATCTTTTTTATTTTATAATGAGTTTGTTAGTTGAACTTATTATTTTAATAAGTTTTTTAGTTGTTGCTAGCTGTCATTTTAGTCCATTAATAAGACGGCTGAGTTCCATTATTTTGTTCTCTTCTATAACGTGACCGATACTTACAACTTGACCATAATGATCGAACTCTGTTATAAATGAGTCATACTACAACACTACGCTTCATGCTTGCAACATTAAAAAAATAAAAGGCCGATTTCAGCTGTCATTTTAGTCCATCTAATTAAAAATTCGATTATATGTGTTGATATATGACTGGACCTATTTTGTTGAAAATAATATAAATCCAACAGAGGCAGCACGCAGTGGGAAGGCGTAGAGGAGCCGCGGCCATTCCCTCTAGCGCCCACTCCTGCGCAGCTCGGCCGAGCCCCATTGCAGAAGCGGCTCAGTAGAGGTGACAACCTTTTTTTAATGCCCTTTCAAGCTCACTGATCGTTTCCTTCATCTCGACCAAAAATAAACATGATTTGCAATCAAAATGTCATAGTATGAGCAAGTGTGGTTAAGCGGCACATAAAAAGTGCGCCTAAAACGTAGTCTTGCCTTCGCGCGTCAGTGGTGAAAGGTCTTAAAGACCAACTTCTACTAATCATGTGTTGACGTAAAGTCACTTTTTCTTTAAACGACAGACGTTTGGATGACAGAGTCACTTTTAAATGTTCCATAAAGTTCGTAGTGTTTTGTATGGCGTGCGAAAATCTATAGTTGTGGTGATAATAGACGATACCCTTACATTACTACTCTCTACATTATAGTCTCGCTTCAATATTGACACTAGCAAATGTCGATATGTTTCAGGAACTTCAACGGGATCAACGGGCAGTAACGACGCATCTACCCCGAGGACTGACAGCGGTCCCACAACGCCCATGGATTGCGATGAGAAACCCGTCGACAATCTGCCCAGTCCGTCCACAAAGAAAAGCCTTTTCAAAAAGGGAAATGAAGATGGCCGGGATAAGTAAGTCACTGTCAATGAATCCTTTGAGTAATTATGGTTGAGTTCATAATAATTATATATTCGATATTCGATAAACAAAATTACCATTTTGACGTTTTTGTGTTGATTGCATATTCGAGAGTAGGTATATATAAATATGTTAAACACAATAATAAAAAATACAAAATGTAAAGGAGAGCAGCTTGTAATAAATGGGAGTGTCAGATCTCATCTATTTTAAATATTAAATAGCGAAATAAATTAATTTGATTCTTGTAAATGACACCAGCACCACCCATTGGATTGGACCTTCATGAGTAAATTTTTATGAGTGGATTCACTTGCTGTGTCGGTGATACGAGGAAGGACCAAAAACCAACATGACAGTGATATTTTTCCAGGGTGTTGGAGACTGTGAATTTCGAGCAGAAGTTCAGCACTCTGCCGCAGTTTAAACCGGAGGCTTGCAGTCCAAGCGCAGTGGTCGTGCCGAGCAGTCCGCAGATTTATATGCGAAAGAAGGCCCACAAGATTGGAATGGGTAACTATTAATCTGTCTCTTCAGGTACCTCTTGAGTATTGATAGGTGTCGTCGACAGGGACTAGACTCATAATGACCTACTGTTTCTTAACGTTACCCAACCTTAGTTCTCTCTGCCGCCCACAGGGCTCTCTATCTTTAGTTCTTATTTAATCTGAGTCAAGTTAATTATAATGTGTTTCGATTTGTGTTACAGACGACGAGAGCACAGTGATAACCCCAAAGATGGAGACGGAAGTTATGAACGGAAATTGTATGCCGACACCGCATTCGTGCGGAACGCCTCACACTACCACCAAGCTGGTGGGAAGCACTTTCTTCGGGCCTGATTTTAATCTTGACACTTTTAGAGGTATTAATAAAATTTTAGAGACCATTTCCTTATCCCAAATTCTATTAAGGTCGACAGCGTGCTTGCATGGCGTTGTTTAGGCGACGGTAGCCACTTACTATCAAGTGGAACGTCAGCAAGTCTGTCGACCTTAACATAAGAAAGAAATATTTTTTTTATATTGGTTCTGACTTGTCAATAAAGAATCACATATATTGGAAGTTTTGGATAGGACTAAATACGAAAAAAAAAATAACAAAAAGAGCCCATTTCATTATCTCTTTCTCATCAAATAGTGAATATTTTTTGTTATTTCATTATTATTTTTTATTGTATTAAGAGAATTTTTAAGTTAGTATTAGCTATGGATACTTATCTGAATTAAATGATTATATAATCATAAAATATTTCAAAAGTTTTGTTAGTAATTAGAAATTGATGTTTTGTTGCCAGTGTGCGAGAACATGGAGGAGATGTCCCCCCGAACCCCCTGCTCGGGCGGGGTGAGCGCGTCAGGGGGCGTGGGGGGCGTGGGCGGTGCGGGGTCCCGCGGGGAGGCGGGGCACCGTCGCGTCTTGGAGCAGCGGCGCATACTCGTCATGAGGCTATTCCACGACCAGGGCATGTTCCCCACCACGCAGGCCACAACCCACTTCCAGGTATTGCCAACCTTTACAGTTTATTTAAAAGTAGCTTAGTGTCCGCGACATCGTCCGTGTCGAAAGAAAATAAACCTGAAACTTTACTATTACACTTTTGAAAGGCGTTAGTTTTCCTAATTTTAGAGAACATGTCCTTTCCTGTATGCCTGACATACAGGAAATCGATGTCCGATCGATTAGGTAACAGACAGACATAGAGTTACTTTATATGTTCGTAATGAAAATTTCAAAAACAACTGGACCGATTTTGAAATTTCTTTTCACCTATAGAAAGCTACATTATCAGCGAGTAATATGGGCTATATTTTATAAAGTTATGCGGGCGAAGTCGCGTGCAACCATTAGTTTATAATATTAGTATGGATAAGTCTAAAAATCGTTAAGAACAAGTAAGAAAACTGAATGACATATTTTGTTTAACGAAACATATTTCAGGCGACACACAGAGACATATTCCCAACAAAGACATCGCTCCAGCTGAAGATCCGGGAGGTGCGACAGAAGCTGATGGCGCAGTCCAACTTAACGCCGCAGTCGGAGGTCAACACGCCCACAAGTGAGTTACATCGCTTTTATGCGAATTGGAGCTTAGGTTCTATAGATTCAAAGTTGACATTTGCTTACAACATTATACTCTCCATCTAGAGTTGAAGAGTACGGTACAGTACGCTAGTCACCTACCATCGCCTATTCAATTTTGGCCGTTTAGAACGGAGCTTGATATGCTTGACAGCAAACTACATAAAAAATATATTTTTGCAATGCTCGTCAAGCGTACTTGATGGTTTAGTAGCACGCTTGTCAAGCAACACATTCAGTTACACCGGGTCACTCTGTGGCGACTGAGATTACAATGAATGTGGATGCTTGACAAGTATGCTGCAAGCCTCGTCTAGCGTGCTTGTCAAGCAATTTTGACCGTCTAGGGCAGGGGTGGCGAACCAATGGCATCACGCAACTGATCGAAACAGTTTGCATTTTAGTAATTTAAGTAAAGTAAGGTGAAATAAATATGATGTTCACCGTCCAATGACTGTTGAATAACTCTTTTTCTATTCGCATGCCGTGAAAATTTTACAATAATGCATGCATGCATGCTATTATTTTACAGTGGTCTTACTGATAAATGACCTAAAATAAAAAAAGGGGATACTCTATAAGTACTTTTGTTCCACAGATGTGAATTCCCCGATAGTCTCTGGAGGCACATTGCAGCCTACGTCGACGGGCAGTTAGCGCTGCGGTTACACCATCTCCATTGTGGTGCAGCACTAGTGCTTAAATGTACGTCGATTTCATACATATATGTCACACTCACTTGGCTGTAGAAGCGAATGGCAAGTGGTATTTATTTGTATAAAACACCAAGTACTCGGCCTAGCGCATACACTTCTGAAACAATAGTACACACGAAAAAGTATAATATTCTTTGTCAAGAGAATAAAAAATTAGAAAGTCGAAATATGATACATTCCACGCAATCTAAAAAGTTTGACAACTTTAGAAAAACAAAAAAAAAATGTATTTATTTCTCTAGTAACATCTAAAACTAAAATAGGCAAATAAATAAAATAACTTTTTAGGCAAAGTTGTCCTAAAATATTGACATTTTTAATGCTTTTTCATTGTTTTTTTTTTTCTAAATTTGGATTCAATCTGTGCAATGATGCCTTAAAAAAATCTATATATATAAATCAGCAATATTGAGTTCTAATTAAGATTATGGGAAGTCTATGGGCTAAGTCTTTAGTCTATAATTTAGAATTCGACACATTATAAATCAAATACGATTTTAAAATTGCAAATTTTCCATTTAATTCCATTTGCCACTTGTCAAAGCAAATTTGTAAGCCCTTTCTTTCACTGGACGACTTATTGTTTGACTTGACGATGAATGAATTCTAATGAAGTCCAAGTCTTCTAATGAAAACAGGCTTAACATCAAAACGCACAATGGAGTTGAGAATGTTTATAATAATTATTGCGAAATGTGTGAACGCGAGAAATGCCTACGATGCATTTAGTAAATGGACAAACGGTTGTTGAGCGTAAATAATAAATGTGGATAAAATTGTGTAAAAAATAAAATAACACTGTACATTTAAAAAAGAAAACCACAAAAAAAAAATTAAGGACGATTGTGAGTATGAGTGTTGTAAGGATGTGAGATGGTCCTTTCATACAAATTCAGTGAGCTCTTAGAAGTTTTCTAAAGTCCTTCATTCATACAAATTCGGTATTTATTTAAGAGCTCTCTTTCTGCAGGGAGAGCTCTTGGAAGCTTTCTAAAGTCCTTTCATTTTAAAGCCTTCTAAAGTCCTTCATTCATACAAATCCGGTATGTATTTAAGAGCTCTCTTTCTGAAGAGAGAGCAAATTCAGCATGTATTTAAGAGCTGTCTTTCTGAAGAGAGAGCTCTTAAACGCTTTCTAAAGTCCTTTCATACAAATTCAGCATGTATTTAAGAGCTGTCTTTCTGAAGAGAGTGTTCTTAGAAGCTTTCTAAGAGCTCTTTTCTTTCAATTTACAAATTTTATACAACGTTAATTCCATGATTACTCGTTAGTTATTGGTCGTATTTTTTTTAATGTAGCAATACTTTTCAAAAAAGATAATTATGAAGGGTTGGATGGAAATAAAAAAATTAAATTTATTTCATAATTTTTTAAATGTGAAATTTTCGCGGGTTGCATTTATGTAATTGGTGACTAAATAATAAAAAAAAAATGTTTTTCAATGAAAACATGCTAGCTATTAATGTACATTTAAAATTGGGTTTTCAATTTTTCTAAAATATTGGAATTGCTGAAGTATGTACCTACATCTTTCGTATCATCCTGTATATATAGACTTTATAGACGCAGAGCTTAAATTTGTATATATTTGTGTATATATAGTAGAGGGTTTAAAATGCTCTAAATTGAAATGTAGAATAAATAACTAAGCACGTTGTAATCGCGATTATCTCCTTCCACTTTTCCCCGACATACATACATACACTTCATACTGACTTTGTCTGTAAGGGCCCTCACATAAGTAAGAGTCGAGCGGTGACTGACCACGTGCGAGTAAATTTATAAGTGTAATTTTAAAAAGATACCGAGAGAAAAAAAAAACAATATTTAATGTGCTCTATGTACCAAAAAGGTATTGTTTTATTGTTACGCGACTTGATTTTTTGTGTATGTTTTTTTTTGTTATCGTAAGATAGAGAAGTGAAGAGAAGTGAAGATCGTAAGATCCTAATAAAGTGTTCGAGAAAAAAAAATGTCTATGTAGAAAGTGTTATTAATATAGGAGGAGTTTTATACATTTTCTTAACTGTTCCTCCGCAGAAAAGATTTATATTGTGTGATTAATTAATTTAAAGAGGTTTTAAAATTCAACGATTTCGACTCTACACTTGAATTGGTCTCAAACTGTCCGAACTATATTATTGCATAAAAAAATATATATATACAAGATTTGAAAAATGTTTAGTGTGGGGAATCTCAGAGAGAAAAGTGAATGGAGCTTTTATAACGTAAAATTAAATAAAAAAAAATAAAATATAAAAATTATCTCGAGTATTTTATAGCAAAATTCGTCAACTTATTTTTTTTTTAAACTCGTCAATCTAATATTTTTTTTAATCAGTCAAGAGTCTGACACAAAAGTGAACAGACGTTGGTTGTACATAATTGTTTTTCATGTAAAGCATACTTTACATTAAACACAAGTTTTCTGGTTTCTTAATTATAGCCTATGTCACTCGCTAATAATACAGCTTCCCAACAGTGAAAGAATTTTTCAAATCGATCCACTAGTTTCAGAGCCTATTCAATACAAGAGGACCGTCGAGTTTAAAAAAAAGATGTGGTTTAACTCTGCGGAGAAAACAGTTAGCGAATGTGTAATAAAATCTCTTCATAAATATATTTATTATTTAATAAAATTTGAGTGTAGCTAGCACATTACTCATTAGAGCACGATCTCAGTTCATTTTAACGTGTAATCTATAAGTGAATCCGTCTGTCTGTTGTGTGAGGTTCAAATATTAATTGAAAAGCATTAATGTCATATATGTAAAGCACTTTTTTTTTTAAAAAATAAAATTAATGTTAGAAAACTTCCCCATATTTATTATCGAAAATAGAGACTGAAAAACGATAGGTTTCACGGTCGGCGATTAGTCGCCGAAAATTTTGAACCTTATTGTATCGCGATAAGGTTTTAGATTTCGGCGACTAGTCGACGTTTTGTACGGCTAAAAAAATGTTGAAAATGTTGACCCCGTTTGTTTAAAAAAAAAAGAAACTTTCATATACTTATTTGTAGCGATAGGCTTAGTGTAGGGTAAGGAGAGAAGTGAGAGTAAGTATCGACATATTTTTGTATAATGAAAACTCAAAAACTTATCGTTGCATTTAATAACGAAGCACGAATTAAAAATGGGTCTTTGGTAATTAAGTACGACACTTGGTTATTGCTGTTTTCAAGCTATATGTAATAATAACGAAACGACCCGAAACGAATATCACTGTGAAATAATCGGATAGTTATTTTTTTAAATCAGCTATTTCGTTAAGGCACACGAGTGTCACTGCGTTTCTTTGTTAAGGATCTTGCACACTGTAAAGCCGTTGTCGCTTAGGTCTAAATTGATTTTTGATCTAAAAAAAATTCTTTAAACAGGAAGCCGATATTCCAACTCAAGTTTCAAGAGACTTCGAGACTTTCAAATGTTTAAAGTCTCGAACTTTTGCGAACATTAAAATGTAATCATTCAATTCAACGCAATTTTTGGGTTCTCAAGTGGATGTCCACCCACAAGGTGGATAGACGACCTGATAAGAGCCAAAGGTCGACCTGATAAGAACCAAGGGTCGACCTGATAAGAGCCAAAGGTCGACCTGAAAAGAGCCAAGGGTCGACCTGTTAAAAGCCAAGGATCGACCTGAAAAGAGCCAAGGGTCGACCTGATAAGAGCCAAGGGTCGACATGTCCTATTGAAAGATTATGTCCAACGGTGGACGTCCATCTATTCAGTCAAGTGTGTAAGGTCCTTTCTTATTATTGAAGTGTCACGAGTAAATACGAAGCGAACCGTAACGAATGGGGTGACGAGTAATATTATGATATTTGAGTGCTAAATAATTCTTTTTTCTTTTCTTAATTTTAAGTTTAAAATTATTTTATATTGTTTTTCTATTTATGTTGTGATCTTCGTCTTCCACAGTTAAAAAAAATCGTTTTCATTTTATTAGATTAATAATGTCTATTTTAATTAATTTCTTATTAAATGTAAGAATAGTGGTTATTATTTTTAAACGATATAATATTGTGTATGTTATTGTACGCTGAGAGGTCTTGAGATTTTGGATGCCATGTTCGATTGATAAATATTTACTTACATTTTTATTTACATGAATTTTGTAGTGTAACATTTTTGTTTTTTGAAGTATAGTGGAATGTTTATTTTAAATATAGTTCTCATAGTGGATTCATTCAGTCAAATATTTCTAAATGTTCTAAATAAATAATATATCATTTTGAATTGCATAGTAAAATAGTCGAAGAACAGCTCAAAAACTAATCGACATTAGATAAATGAATGTAACGATGAACTCATTCTGTAAATAGTTTATGATAAAATATTTAGTGCGCTAAGTGTTCCCGGCTCTCAAAGTAATTAAGTTTTGTTTAGAGAAGAAAAAAATTAGATAAAATAAAAGGAGATGAATATATTATTATATATAATTAATTTATATAAATAATTGAAAACTTTCGGCCAATACAAAGTATGTTGTGTATATCAAAATTGTATTTTTTAAAAACGATCTCGACATTTTGGGAAAAAAAATGCTTTAGGAGTCTGGAAGTGAAATGAATTTATTACGATAATGTTTAAGACGATATTTTTCGCACTGTTACAGCCTAATAACTCGATAGTCGCGTAGTCAATTCGTTAAAATAATAATAATAAATCATTGTTGTCATAACACTTAATAATTAAATAGTTCAATAATAATATGTTGTTACCAGGTAGATATGTAAATTACAATAGCCTTCCCCCCCCCATGTATTCATACCATTTTTTGGTCAAATTCAACATATTCCCAAGTAAATTCAACATATTTCCAAGTAAATCGACATTTTCCCGAGCAAATTCAACATTTTCCCGAGCAAATTCAATATTTTCCCAAACATATTCAACATTTTCCCAAACAAATTCAACATTTTCCCAGACAAATTCAACACTTTCCCAAGCAAATCCAACATTTTCCTAAGCAATTTCAACATTTGCTTCGCAAAATGCTTGGATTATTGTTGAAAATTATTGGGAAAATGTTGAAATTGACCGAAAAATTGTTTACATATATCTATTTATACTTATTTTTTATTTATCCGTGCATCTAAAACTAAACGCAATATATCTCATAAGTCTTTATGACACCGTTGCAATCATTTTTTTTAATTATAACGCTATTTTTTTTAAACTT
The DNA here is from genome assembly GCA_918317495.1 of Synanthedon vespiformis. Classification (NCBI taxonomy): domain Eukaryota; kingdom Metazoa; phylum Arthropoda; class Insecta; order Lepidoptera; family Sesiidae; genus Synanthedon; species Synanthedon vespiformis. Next base: position 1,848,860 of record OU906964.1, read on the forward strand.
AATTTGCAGATGTTTAAATTTCAAAATATAAACATACTTTTATCCATAGAAAATATCACAGAGCAAGAAGATTTTGCGCTATCGCTACAATGCATTTTATTAGTCTTGTGATTAAATTTATTAATTTGAATAATTTTTTGTCATCGTATGAGATATTTAGCGTTATAATATAACCACAAAACATGATATGTATTTATGCTATACACTCTTAATTATACACAAACAAAGACGATCTGCAATATAGTTGTTGTCAAACAAAAATCTACTGTGTGCACTTATTTGAGAATTTAACATTTTTGAACTTTTTAACGTAAAAATATCTGCTAAGTGCTTATGAACACTATTTTTCATATTTCATGCTTAAAAGACAAATTTCGAATATATATTTTTTAAAAAAAAAACCTTCATGTACGATTTTCGGGAAAACTTTTCTTGTCAATATTCAAAAGTATACTTTTTGCATATATGTAGTTTATTTTGGTTTGACATTTAAAAATGTACCTATCATTATTAAAGTAACTTAACCAAAAACTTCTTACATTATTAAATTTAGCCAATAAATAAAAATAAGGGCTTTGCTTATTTTTTTATTATAATATTAACATATTAATCATTATATATATATGTATATTTAAATTTTCAGTTTATGACACGAAAGTATCGCACATTATAGCTTCCAATAAAAGCGTCGACATTTTAGCTTAGATTCAGTTAGGGCATTAAAATGGCCACTGAACATTGAGGCCGCAGGATTTTATTTTAAGTATATACTAAATAGTGTCTCGGTAAGTTTAACCGTTTCGGACATTTCAGCCATCTTCAGCCACAAGCATAAGTGCCGGCGTCAAGTTGTGAAAATTTTGATAGTTCATTTTCTATTGAATCATCACAGTTTGGACATTGTTTTCTTATTGTTTTTTTGAAGGTTGACGCCTGTACCTACGTAATGTCGGGTTAAGAAAAGGTTCGTCACCTTAAAGTCGAAATTTGCTTGCACCAGGGCAAACGTCAGTCACGCCAAAATTTCATTTCAAACGTCTGTCAGTTGTCTGCTTGCTTAGTGCTTTAAGTTTAAAAAGGTACCATTTTTATTGATAAAGGAATAAATTTGAAAACTGTGCGAAGGTTTTCCTACCCCGACTTTACGATGAACTAATTGCGTGTCAAATAAAAATATATCTACAATCAAAAATACCACATTTGGTAACAACTCAAGATATTATCAAATCAACAAAATTAAAAATTCGCACTCTAGATAACAAAGTGGCCCAAATAATGTTTTTATGACAAACAAACTGTCTTATTATAATTGTTGAGCTTTTTAATGATTTTTTGAAATATATAAACTAATTTTTAGTGTCCGTAAATTTTATGATGCGTCTTTTTAGTTTTTGAATAGTGTTGAGACTGTGCGAGTGACATTTTAATGATAACAAAATATGAAGAAAAAATATATAAGTAATATAAAAAATGGAAATAAAAAAAACTGCATATTACTAGTGCCTTATTGACTTTCAAAACTCGTTATACAGCATGTTTAATAATAGTGGCAACAGTGAGTCTTGGATTTTTTTTCTGTTTTGTCAGTCAATAAAGAGTGGACAATAGGCAGTTGATTTTTATTAGACTGAATTGACTTTGTTGCGTATAAACAATAGAGTTAAAAATGTTATAATTTTAAGAGATATTAGCAATTATTTGAAAGAAAAAAAAAAGAACACTTTAAATAAAAAGCATTTCATATTCGTTATTTATTTGTTCTATGTAATAAGGTATTAGTCTAATTGTTTAGTCAAAATGGCGTAATGTAAATATCTCGTTTAGAAGTTTTATTTAGGTGGTAAGTGTTTCAATTTAATGTATATTAGATTGAATTCTAGACAAAAAATGGTTTGAAATAAGAGAAAATAATACTTGAGGAACATTAATAATCACATTTACAAGTTTTTAAAATATTTTATGAATCCAACTAATGGACCAATCGGTGGCACCTTATCTTAGACATTATTATCAATCAGAACTGGTGGACAGTCACACAAAACACCGGCCGAAGTCCGGTGGAGCATATTGGAACATTGTATCAACTTATGTTAAAAATAAAAAAAACCTACGACTCTTTTGTTTTATTTAAATATTTCCCAAAAACCCTTCTAATTTCAAAACCTGGGACGATCCTTAAATGATGCTAAATAGATTGGTCTAATGGCTAAGTAACCAGTTGTTAACCAAACGGTCACGGGTTCGTATCCCGCTAGGGGCAAATGTTTTATGTGTTGATATTTTACTTTTGTACCTGAGTCATGGATGTTTTCTATTTATCTATACTAATATTATAAAGAGGAAAGATTTGATTATTTGTATAGAATAGGCTCCGAAACTACTGGACCGATTTGAAAAATTCTTTTACCATTAGAAGCCGACATTATCCGTGATGAACACAGGATACTTGGGGAACATAGGGAAAATGCTTCATTCCTATGGGAAAACGGGTAGTAAGAATTACCCTTCCGTACTTATCTTTTTCACATATTACTTCTAAACAGCTTGACCATGTGTTTCCATGGTTTCACAGACACGAATGTATTATATTTTATAAAGTTACGCGGACGAAGTCGCGTGCAACAGCTAGTAATATGTATAAAAAAGTAATGTATGTAGTATATCAACTGTCTGGTGATCCATAATACAAGTATTAGTGGCTCACTGTGGAACTACACGGTGCTGTGTGGAATGTGTCAAGATATTTATTACTAGCGACCTACCACGCAAGTACTGGTCAGTAGAACCGATCGAACAGTGAAGAGGACTTTCTACAGGTTGATGTGTTATCTACGAAACTAACATCTACATATTATATGTTCCTTCATTTTGTTCTTGGACTGGGGCAGAAGCCACCTTACAAAATGCCAGTGATTTTACTTGTGTTAATTTGCCATCAGACACTAGACTATAATCAAATAAGTTGAACGAAAATTGGCATTTATATAGAATAAGGCCAGTATGATATTATAAAACAAAGTCCGCTGCGTCTGTCTGTCTGTTCGCGAAAAACTCAAAAACTACTGCACCGATTTTCATGCTGTTTTCATCAATGGATAGAGTGGTTCTCGAGGAAGGTTTTAGTATATTATTTACAAAATTATGTGGGCGAAGTTGCGGGCAGCAGCTAGTTATATATAAAGTTAAGGCAATACAGCTGTATTGCCTTAACTTTAGCTTAACCTTAACCTTGGCTAGTGGATTCGAGTTCGGATAGTAGTTTCGGTGAAATTGGAGGAGAAAAATAACAATAAAACAGAAAAAACTATTTTATTCATATATGTATTGCTAGTATTAGTCTTCTTTAAACAGTTTTAATAATTAGATTAGGATTGCTTTCCTCTAAGTTAGACAGAGCAGCTTGTATTTCAAGATCGTCACCTGGATCTGTAATTATTAAAGTCTTCAAGTGCGGCATCCTAGCCAAAGCTATAACACTACCGGTGGTCAATTGACATCCACTCATGTCCAAGTATTCCAAGGTGCCACCATTCTGTGCTGCTATTCTATCTATGCACCATGTATCTATATGTTTGTTGTCCTTAATTCTCAGCCATTTGAGAAAATTGAGACCTCTAAGGTTTTCTAAGCCCTCATAACGGATACCGTTGTGGTGAAAATTGGTGCAGTCCACTGCCTCAACAAAATAACCATCCACGTAGTGATCAGGAAGTTGAAGTGTAATAATATCCCCACGAATCCATGTTTGTTTATCCCTCAGCCTGCAACAAGAGAAATATCCCTTTACTTTCAAAAGGACAGACTTTCAGATGGTCAGTTTTTAAAATAGTCACAAATCATACATTGATTTCACTTGCAGCACCTGTAGCCTGTAACATTGCTTGTGGTATAGTAGCCACCTACCATCAAGTGGACTGTCACCCTGTCTGACCTGACCTTACCTTAAAAAAACAATCAGCATAATGAAAATAGCCTAGCCATGCCATAGCCAAAGAGTATGTAATGAAATGAACTTCTATCAAAAGTAACCGAGAATAAATCTGTAAGGGTTGATCTGTAATTATGTGAATATTTGCTGCCAGTTTTAAATATTGTTAAATAACAGTTTTAATTATGAACATAGTTGACAATAATGAAGCTTAATTATTTAGCCTAACAAGGTCCTTGCGTATACAAGGGGAAAATGTCTAATTCCCCCAATTATAATGCAAGTTATTTAATGCAATTGTTGTAACAATGTGTTATTTTATGGAAATATACGGCCAACGGGGGTGGTGTAACATCCGGGGTAAAATTAAAAAAAAAAAAATAGGGTTGGTCATAAAGTTAAGTACTTTGTTTTCAGGATATCGTGTTTATAGGTTCTACTATACATTATACTGAAACTAAATTGACAATTTTTAGAATTTTTTTCTGTATTTCATGAAACTTGGTAGGCTACTTTTTTCTTTTGCAAAGCGGACGAAGTCGCGGGAGACAGTTAGTAAAAATATAAACATGTTTACCTGATTGAACAACCCCTATATACAAAGAAATGTACAGCAGCTAAATTTGCACCGAGTGTCGCCAATCTTTGAGGTAAAAACTTTTGATTTTCAATTTCCTGAAGGCCCTTCATCTTTGCCCACCAGCTTTTCACATCGTTTATGGTTAGATCTGGTAAACTCTGCATGAAATTCAATATATTCGGACTGGGATTTTTTGTAACGAAAACTGACAATTTACTTTTAAATTCGCCATCTCTGTGTATCCACTGATTCCGCCACTGCGGATATGGTTTTCCGTGTACTAGAGGAGGTTTATATCCTTCTTCGTCGCGTTGATAAATTGATTTGTTGTCACAATAACTTCTAGAGGTTAGATAGAAACTACGACACACATTCCTAGTCTTTAAACTAAATGCCATAGTAGTTTTATAACAGAGGTTAACTCTAGTTATTATTAACTATTAAAAAAGTGTTTCCCACTATACTTTATTACATAGTATTCAATCAATGGGCTAAAATATATTAACCAAATCAAAACATTCTTGGGCAATTTACTTTGTAATGATTTTGTAAAAATAACTGACAATGACAAGACCAGTTTGTATGACAATTGACTTTGACAAGTATGACTGTGATGTGACGTGATGTGAATTTTTGAATGAATCGTAGAATGAGTCTCTACGGAATGAATGAAGTTAAATTGACATAACAACTGTCACTGTCAAAGTGTCAAAAATTTGTTATTTTTTTTCTTTTTTAATTTTATGGTCTGGTAACAATCACAGACACTGTAGAATCAGGGCTGTATACCGGAGATATAGTAGTGGAAATTTGACTTAGAATTGTATTGTAAAAAAAAATTGCACAGTATTGTAGCAATTTTTTTAGTATCTAGTGGCAAGGCACACTGCAATTTACAAGCTTAAACTGGGCAACCCGACTGGCGATAGTAACCACTACCTCACATCACAGAATAGAATACTATTTTCAAATAACAGCATATTTGCTTTTGTGTTGAAATGAGTTAGCTAGGAATGTCGGTCCCCATTTTCCTAATCCATTATCCTTAACTCTACTAATGTCGGCAGCTCACTTGAGCACTTGTGGTAGAGATATATTAATTCAATGTTGTGGTACCTACTGCTTTTGTTATAATAGGCGACGATATTTACCTACCATCAAGGGGGCATTTCTGTTTCATATAATACACATAATAGGCCTTTCCTGTCATAAATATGGGAAGTAAATGTACTCCAGCTTCTTGGTTTCAAATTAGCCGCGCGGTATATTTGTCTACACTTGTCTGGTAGAAACTGTCCACTTTTCTACCTACACCTGTCTCTATTGGTTGGTTTCGACCAGGGGCCCTAGACAAAGGAACCAATCGAAAACGATAACGAAGTTCGAAAACAATAAAATGTATGGGATTGACATAAGCCTTCGCTAAATCACGTGTTACTTTCCATACATTTTAACGATAACGAACTTCGTTATCGTTTTCGATTGTTACTTTGTCTAGAGCCCCTGGAAACTTAAAAAAAATATTTTCAGATTCACTAGTCGCCAATAATTAGATCGTTTTTATAACGATGTGCAAAACAAAATGTTATACATATTAATGCTTACCTTGCAAAAATAATATACTTATCTTTCGATGTAGGATAGGTACCCTACTACATAACTATACGTTTTTTTTTATATTAAGGTCGACAGACAGGCTGACGATCATCTTAATGGTAGGGGCTACCGTCGCCTATAATACAAGCAACGTCATACGAAACTATATTTTTTTTTTTCATTTTATTAATTAGTTATACAATACAATGCAAAATATCAGAGGTTACTTGAATTGTTACTCTAGAAAACGGTTCACGATTTATGTTTGTTCCACAGTGATATTTCATACGAGAATAGTGCCTAGTTTTCTATTGGGGCCAAATTTGGAAAAAAGTACATTATAGGATAGGTACCTACAACGCTTTATAATTGAGAAAATTGAGATAAGGCTTCGCCAGTGTAAAACCGCCTATCTAATCCCAGCAATGGATTCTAATATACAATTTTCAACAAATAAGCCACCAATAAAAGCACTAACTATTGCAATACTAACCGTTATCTTGAGATTCCAATTTACTGAGTTTACCTAGACACAAACTTGATACTTTGAGACATGTGCCAGTTAATGCCACACTTATAGCAAATGGAAAAGCTTCGTAGATTCAATTTGGCATTAAGACAGAGATTAGATTGTGCAGTGTTAATGTCACACGTTAATTCAATTTTCAGCTCAATTGTTAGTTAACTAAGGAACAGAATCTTACGTAACAAGAAGAGAAATGGTGATGCAATTAAGGTTCTCTCTCAGGTAATATTTAGTACTAGTCGTTGCACGTGACTTCGTCCGCGTAACTTTATAAAACATGTTACTCCCTGATAAGGCAGCTTTCTATAGGTGAAATAATTTTTCAAATACATAGGTCCAGTAGAATCAATTCAAAGAATCTTTCCTCTTGTATAATTCAAATTCAAATACTAAATTATATTACTAGCTGGTGAGTGGTGAGTGGCGGCGTTGAACGATGAAAGGTATCCTATGTTATCTGGTGTCATAGACAACGTGTATGCAAAATTTCATGGTGATCGGTTCAGTAGTTTTTGCGTGAAAGCGTAACAAACAAATAGACAAACAAACTCACATTCACATTTATAATATTAGTAAGGAGTAAGGATTATAATATTAGTAAGGATCTACTAGAGGTGAACTCGTTATAAACTAACATTTCAGATGCTGGACTCAATGCAATAAAATTTGAAATTTCTTTAATAATATAGGTGTACATATATGTTTTACGTTTTACGTTTTTGTAATGATAAAGTATTATACTGTATTTATAGGTTAAAGTAAACTGGAGACTGGAAACATTTTGCGACGATTACTAAGTGCAGTATATTTTCTTTTTTATTTCCGTATTGTGCAGTCATAATAAAAACGTCTATATTCCCAATTCATCGTTTATAATCTGAATTATGGGTGAAAGAAACTATGGAAATACATCATGAGCTACGTTTGGCTACGATCCAGTTCTGGGCATAATGTACGATCGTCTGAAATATGCTTCTTGAGTCACAATAATGCCGGCTTAATCATGTCCGTGCCTCTGCCGGCTAACGGAGCGGAAATACAAATGATATTGCAACCTCATTACGCAAATTAAGCCTTATCTACATAGCTAATGTGATAAAGTATAATGTGTATTGATATTGACATTTATGTGTTCATAACTTAGTGGTAGGGAAAACATTAGCGCGTTATTCATACATAGGACATAATTTTAGGAAACTATCAGAATATAATTACAAATTTTTAAACAAGCGTCAATCTAAAAATAATACACCTTATAAAAATAATACACCTCTTTCACCAACTACAAGTATAGTGTTCATAAATTGTTTTTAGAAATAATTTTATGTTTTATTAATTTATGCACTCGGTTTAATGCATACTTCGATAAGCTATTTTATTATTATTTTCTATTATTATTATTATTTTCTATTTAATGTTTGGAACTTTTACCGTACAAACAAAGGTACATATATACAGCTGCATTATCCCCGATGACCGGTGACTTTAATTAAATGACGGTTAGCCTACTTGACAGATGGTGAAAGAGGCGCTAAATCTCCACAATTTAGTGCCCATATTTCTATCGTGATGTACCTACATATTATTGAGATTGATACTTCGATGCGCTACACTTCTGCTCCAGAATGCGTTCACCCTAAAAGTCAGTCCCCTGAAATCTCTAAGAAGCATGTGTATATATATATATTTTCCTGGCTTCTCGTGTCATGCCTTCTAATCACACTATTTTCTTAATTTTTTTATTTTTTATTTTTTATGTAATCAAGGCAGCGCTTGGCCGCGATCTCACTTGATGTTAGGTGCAGATGCGGCCAAAGATGGACCACGCTTACCTAGTAAGTGCCCATTTACCCTAGACTTGAAGACCCCGAGGTTATAATTTTGGGGAAACACGGACGCAGGCAATGAGTTCCACTCCTTAGCAGTTGGGACAAGGAAGGTGGAACTATAACGCTTCGTGCGTGACCGGGGAACATCAACCACGAAGGGATGAAACCCCCGCCCGCGCCTCGTGTTCCGCAAGTGGAACGGCTCTGGCCGGATCAGATCCCATAGGATGGACGCACATTCTCCGTGGTGTAGACGATAGAAAACCGATAGGCATGCTACTTTACGACGATGCTGCAGGCTTTATCGTTATTTTGCTCTAGTGAGTTCTCACCAGTAAAATAAAAGTTCACAACAAAAGCAATAAGTGTTTAATGAATGCTAAAAAAGCTGGAATTTCCTTATGCAACTGAATTTAACGCATCAGTAAACACAGCTGCCCAGTTAGAGAGGAGTTTAAAGATATGGAGCGGCTACAGTGACACGAGGTGCATGCATTAGTATGTTGGAAGCGTCTGCGGCTGAATAGGTGGGGGCCTGTGTCAGCGCCCCAGCAAACATTGAGATCGGCTCACGGACGTGACCACTTACACCAACTGAATCTTAATGGATCACCATTCCTCTCGTTTTAAGTCGCTGCAGAATTATTGTTACATATATTTGACGTCGACTGGATATTATTTCGAAGAGGGAGATTATCTAGTTCGTGATGCTCGATGAGATAACCATTTTAATAAACACTCGACGCATAATTACTCGGGTATTATAAGTTTGATGTGTATTCTGTCCATGGAATCGAATGGATTGATTTTTTTTTTGTTTGACAGCTGACAGCCTTGGTTCTTACTTTCTTAGCTATTAGGTAAAGATTTTTACTATTTTAGATTTTAATTTTATAACTAATTTTTCAACCGATTCCCAAAATGGAGGAGGTTCTCAATTCGACTGTATTTTTTTTTGTTTTTTACGTACCTCATAACTTTCGATGGATGAAACGATTTTGATAATTCTCTTTTTAATTGAAATCTGGTGCTTCCAGTGTGCAGTGGCGTGCCAAGGGTTTCCGAATAGGGCAAGCAAGACATATTTCTGTAGGTCCTGACTTGATTTTTCTTCATTTTTCGACGGACACATTGAGGGCATGCTATTGATAAAAGCTATTTCTTATTAGCTTTTAGCATAAAAGATAATAAAGAACTAAAAAACGGAACAAACAACAAACAAACCTAGTGAATAAAAAATTAAATTAATAATTAATGTTTCGACGAAAAAATTAACTGATTTTTATTTTTGAACAAAATTTAACGTTTTTATTGCGTTTTCAACTTTCCTTCGGCGATCAAAGCTTGAACGCATTTAAAATTGTCGCAAGGTACAACTATTTTATCCATTATTAAATCAAATCAAATCAAATCAATTTAACAGAAAGAAAAAAGAAACCGACTATCGTTTTGTCATAAATCAACACAACTGAAGTTAGATACGAACCTACGAAACAAATTCACAACACAAGCGCGCTAACTTCATTACAGAGCATGCCCGGCTTATTCTCTCATACTAATCGCTATATACACTAGCTATAACTATATAGGTCGTGCAGCGAATAAAGACTTCTCGGCAAATGTGCGCAAGATCCTATTTTTAGGACTTTGAGGGGGCAGAAGGAAAGTGAGGGGGTACGCGTCGTTGTGCCGACACGTTATTGGTAGACTCAGTCGCTCTTCCCCTCCCGCACTTCGTTCGCGCATCTCGAGTCCCGCCTTCAAAACCTTCATATAATAATTCACCTATATCTAACTATTGGTCAACATTTCATACATTAGACAGAGAGAGAGCGATGATCTGCAAGCCCGATAAGAAGCCCATGTGTGGGAGTGCGACAGCAATATAACTCAACTTCTCTTTCTTTCTACGGTGCTATCGCCCGCGCGCGATAGAGCATTGGTTGGATCATGGTTGGATAAAATAAAACGCGCGAACTTTGAATTGCTCACGCGTTTCGTTCGACGCAAGAAGATAGTAAAGTTGTTATTTTTCTATTTAGGCAGTGCGTACAGTTAGGCATGCCGGGCTTTTGGGTTTCTATGAAGCTACCGCCACTGCCCGTGTGGTCCCATTTTAATTTGGTCCAGTTCTGACAATGGCATCCATGACAAAAAACCATGAGACGGTTTGTAGTCGGTTTATTTTTTGTTAAAAAGAGTTTATCATATTAAGTACTCTAACCCTCTTCCGTAACATAAATATCTGTGTTGGACACGTCAATTAATTTTATGCGGACAAAAATAAATGTGACGGAGCACACCAAACATGAACATTTGAACATGAAGTTCGGAAGATGTAATTTGACGTCAGTGACGTGTCATCTGTTTAAACTCCACGTGCTATTGCGGTTCCATGTCAACGTTACATCAAATGCAACTTCGCACGCGTTGTAGTTCATTTTTTGAAAATACTACTGGAACTCAACATTGTTCCAGGATAAAAAGTATCCTATAAGTTAATCCAGGTAATAAACTATCTAACAATTTAGTTCAGCCGTTTTTACGTGTTTGAGGCGCCAAGTGGAGGGAGGGAACAAACATAGGAACATTCACATTTATAATATCACTAGCCAGCGCCCGCGACTTCGTCCGCGTTGCAAAAAAAGCCTATCCTGTGACTAATACGTCTAAATGTTTATCTACCAAGTTTCATGAAAATCAGTTAATTCGTTTAAGAGTTATGGAACAACATACATACATACATACAGATTTATTAATAGTATTATGATGATTGGGATACTTACCCATTGTAACTGTGTTAGGTACCTTTGTGTTAAAAGTTGTATTTAAACTAAATATGTGAATTAATGTAAAAGTAACTCTGTTTGTTTGTCTGTCATTTCACGCCTTAACTTCTCAACCGATCATCGTGAAATTTGGATACACGTTTCAAGAAAAAATTGGATACAGGATCGTATGTCAGACGATGTTGCGGGCACTAGCTTGTAACTTAACAAAAAAGTATATTTTTTGTAAATAAACATTTTTTTTTATAATGAATTTAAAAAAAAAATTGTTTCAAAATTGAGGAACTTTGAAATCTGACGAGTGTCTGCATAATAATAATGTATTCTCGCGAGGAATACAAACTTTAAAATGAGCCACTTGGAAACAATTTCTGTAAGAGATTTCCCTGCAGGCTCCAAGTGTATGCATCTCTCCAAAATGGCTCATAGAGTGCTTGGAAATTGACTGCACTTACAAACAAATAACAGAGATTAACTCTACTCTCACAAGTATAAGATAAGAAGATCTAATTATGAACGCGTAAATGTAACTCTATTTATAATGACCGAGGTATTTCCGTTTTATATTTATTCGAGGCCAAGGTCTAATATTTATTATAAGTATACTAATATTATAGTATAGAACATTTCTATTTTTGTTTGTTTAAATAATGAATTTAAAACTTAAAAACTACTGGATCGACTTTAAAAATTATTTCATTAATACTAATAATAAATCTGTAAGTGCTATTGTAAGTAAGTATGTATGTATGTTCCTTCATAACTCTTAAACGAATTAATGATTTTCATGAAACTTGGTACATAAACATTTAGAAGTACAGGACACAGGATATAGGCTACTTTTTATTTTTCAACGCGGACGAAGTCGCGTGCAATAGCTAGTTAGTTCTGTCTGCACCTTCGCTAATTTCTTCTTTCTTATTTTAAACGTCGACACTTGACGGTAACCACTTAATGGCAGGTGTTTCCCCTGTATTAAATATTAATATATCGTCTTAATTAAAGACTATAAGATGTCATTCATATAAGGTTAACATTAAAAAATAATAGTTTAATAAAAATATTCCGAAGTACATAGTTTAAAATTTAAGTTTTACTATTCTTACAATTTAAACACAGGATTTGGAAGTTAACAAAATCTCGGAAAGTTAGTTACTTAGTGTTTGTCGGAGGTAGAGTTCGGACACGAATTTAACTCTGAACTCAGTTCAGTTAAAATGCACACAAGAATGTGTGCCAATGTCACAAGATGGAATAAACACACATATTTCGGTTCGCCCGTGCATCAACAAAATATTTACTTAAACAATCTACTAGGAGCTCTCACTTAATATAATATCATGTACATTATATTAAGCACCCATTTATTAAAAATAATTGGAAGAATTATTATTAACTTGTAGATGCTTTTTAGATTTGCTCACCGCTTGTAAGTTGAAGATGTGGACATTATCTATTTAAAACAACAAATTATGTATGTATATTATAGCTATATTCCACAAATAAATTATTTTGAATTTGAATTTGAAAAGTAGATTATTATCATCATCTCAGCTGCAGAAAGTCCACTGCTGGACATCAGTGATATGTTAAGTAACATCACTGCTGGACATAGGCCATTATCAGGTCGTCTGTGACGTCTGTCTACTTACTATGTGTTTTGTCCACTGCCACATCAATTTACTGATCCGCTGGTGTACGTTGTTTATCGATTGCGTATTAAATGTATCTTTCGTTTGCGCATGTAGAATTGCGAACAATATATCGCACCTGCTTTCTCTCGTACAAATGTTAACTTTGCGTCTAGCTTATTCCGTGGCTCCCCCTTCTCCGCGTCGCAATACCTCGCAAAAAGTCCCAAAATCGGTTACTGCGCATATTTGACATGTGATATAAATCCCGGCACGTAAGTTGGCAAGAAAGTCGTTTTTTGGATCCGATCGGGTATCAAGCGGGGCAAAGGGGCAAGATAACATAGATCCGACCGCGCGATTGGTTCGCCACTCGACTCGCCCAGTGCCTCTCGCACCTTGCACATGTCCCGCTCACTCCTTCGTACACTTGCGTTAGTTTTTCTCCCACTACGTTAAAATCTTGCCAAGTTATGTGCCGGTTATTATACCGCCAAGCCCATTAGAATTTGCTCCGATTATACCTATGCATAATTTTTGTATTAAATACGGCTCGATTGTGAGTTTTTTGTTTCAACTCCTACATATATAGTCCTAATAACAGAAAGTTATTTATTCAATATTAAAAAAAATCCTAGGAGAGATTGAAATTTTTCAATAAAGCTAAATTGTAAATATATCGTTTACTATTATAGAATAAAATACACTTGCGAGCAAAACAATGTTTATTTTTTAAGAAAGCCAGAGGACGTTTAAAGTTTGAACTTCAAACTATTAGCAAATATACTTAAATTCTTTGTTGGTAGATGGAAGCAAAAAGGAAGATACGTGACTCACTATCCGCCCATGGATATTTTAAACTGAGTCCAATGGCCACAGTACAGCACTGTCTTATATAGGACGTGGTGTGTAAAATACGGACACAGATTTTATGAAATAGAACGTTTTGAAGATACTTCTTTTCTGATTGAGAGGTACCCTATGTCCTTTCCTGTATCCTTTTTTTTGAGGAGGGGAAATAATCGTCCCTCATCCCTCATCGTCTGTCTCCGTCTACGAGGGATAGTGCCTAAACGTCATTGTGGGGATCATGGGACTCGTCTGGTGAAGTGACTTATCACCAGGAATCCCACTAAAGCCCTCCGGGATTCCATCATCAGCCCCACCATCATATGTGGGTCCGAGATGACAGCCGAGGCCTTATTCTCGGATCTCCACATACCGCTACGTTCTCTTCGAACCCAGCTCAGGCCGATGGCTTCGCCTCATTTTGGGTGTTTCATGGAGTCAGCGTCAAACTGACGTCCTGTGGTTGCCTCGCAACGTGCGCCGACAGCATGAATAGTAATCTATACTAATATTATAAAGAGGAAAGATTTGATTGTTTGTTTGTATTGAATAGGCTCCGAAACTACTGGACCAATTTGAAAAATTATTATACCATTAGAAGCCGACATTATCCCTGATGAACATAGGCTACTTTTTACCGCGGGAAAATGCTTCATTCCTACGGGCAATCTAAAATAAAAGTAAACACTAGCGGCTTGGCCCGGGATACACTTGACAGCGCCATCTATCCAGGATCAGGTGAAGCGACTAACATGAAAACCGCTTGGTGATATTTTTAGCGATCTGCTCCACGGTAGATGGCATTTTATACTTTTCAACGCGGACGAAGTCGCGAGCACCAGCTAGTATGACAATATAATAAAAAAATAAAGGCTGCTCTTACTTTTTTACAGCTACATATATTTATCTATGTACGTAATATTATGTTTCAAGAAAACTTCATTAAATATGTATGGGTAGTGGTCCGCTTTTATTGACAGTAACTGTAACGATATATTGTTGGAACAATTGCATTGAGAGTAACGGCCTACCCCAGACGTATTTGCCAATTTTTCAGTAAACAATATACAGAGCGCGAATATAGAATAAAACGCGCAACTTGGGGATTTAAAACTTTAAAACATAAAAATTGTGGTGTTCGAGTTTACGAATAAAATAGATTTTACATTGGACGCGTTCTTTGCAAACAAAAATTAGCAAAAGCAAGAAGTTATTTTTCTGTTATAAATACTAATATCTTGAATTAATAATGTCACAATTTGCTCTTTAATCGCACATTATACTTCAATAATTTTATTACTACATTTTTTTCTGAAAAAATATGCCAGATTCTCGTGGGATTTCCAAAAAACAAATCAAAGCTCGTACGAAGTTGCTGGCAAAGCTAGTAATATAAGTTTATACTTTTAGATGTTTGAATGTTCGTTTCTCAATAACGCAAAAACGGCTGAACGAGTGAAATTTAGTACACAGACAATTTATTATCTAGATTGCGTTTTTAAACTGGAAAAATATTAGGTTTCCAAGGGATCGTCTAAAAGTATATAAAAAATAACGGGACCACTGTCGCTAAAGCGATTTTTTCAGAGCTCATATAACTCGAATCTTTTCAAAGTTGGAGTGAATAGACATCTTCTGGGTGAGCTCGCTCCATCATAGGTCTCATCTTCGCTGCACAGCTGGATGTTGGCCAAGAGCAAACCCATCAATACTAATAATAAATGTGTAAGGGTTGGTCATGGAGTAAGTTATTTTAGTTTTCAAAGATATCGTGTTCATAGGCTCTACACATGATACTGAAACTAAATTGAATTTAGAATTTTTAGAATTTTTTTCTGTATGTATGTTTAATAAAAGGCTTAATAAAATTATTTTTTGCTTTTCAGTTTTTCGGCGCGGTTTAATTTTTTGTTAAGATTTAATTTTATGATTTTTTGTGGCTATAATCTACTATTTACTAAGTACATGCTTAATTTTTAATTTTCCCACTCCCATTTTCCCACCCTTAGGGTAGGATTTTTTTTTCCAAATTTATACGAGACCTTCGAGGTATACCCTATCCATTAAAAGAAGAATTATTAAAATCGGACCACTCTGTAAAAAGTTATGCGTAGTCATACGCAACAATCAGTGAGTAAACAATCAATAATACCCTGTTTTCCTACCCTTAGGGTTGGAATTATTTTTTCAAATTTAAATGGGACCCCTTTGGGATACACCCTTTCAAATAAAAAAAGAATTATCAAAATCGGACTACTCTGTAAAAAGTTACGCGTCAAATTGAGAGCCTCCTCCGTTTTTGTTTTTTCGTTTTCGTCGGTTGAAAAGCAAAAATGAAAAGCCAGAAATGGGGACAAGTAAATTAGATTATGTTTAAGAATCCAGAAGTATGCAGTGCGGGCCTCACTATCCCGGGTGTCATTCAATTTTCATTTACTTGATGCAAAGTTTCCTCTACATGCACTATGCAGTTATTGCTCGGCCACTTTAGCGAGAGCCCAGCGTTGTGTTGAAAGTTTCATATAAATTTAAACAAGTCCGAAGCGAATCGGCAGGCCAGGTTAGAGTGGTTTGCTTTGCTAGCAGAATTCGGGTGGTCCCAACAATGTAGGTACGGTTATGGCGACGGCATATTAGACTAAACCACATCTTCTGAATAGGATTAACTTAATTTAAATGTTAATAAGATATTTTGAACGTGATTACTTTGCAATGATTAAATTTTAACAATTCATGCGGTGCTCAGTATTTACCAAAATTCTACATATGCTTACTATATAATATTATAAATGTGAATGTGAGTTTGTTTGTTACGTTTTCACGCAAAAACTATTGAACCAATGACCATGAATGTTGCTTAACACGTTGTCTGTAACACCAGAAAGGACATAGTGTACCTTTCATAGTTCAAAGCGGACGAAGTCGCAGGCAACAGCCAGTATGAAATATTTCATCGGAGAAAACAATGTGTTAACGGAAACAAGAAGTTGAGGTTAACATGAATTCGAAGTTGTACCACTTCAACCACGACTCGTTGGTGAAATATAAGGCGTGGCAATTAATAAGTTACATTTTACTTTACTTTACTCAATTTTTAGAAACATGCTTTTGTTTTGCCAATTTATTATTATACTAGCTGGTGCCTGCGACGTCGTCCGCGTTGAAAAAGAAGAAAGTAGCTTATCCTGTAGGGTTGTTCCAAACTGTCATACTATTTGTTCTACGATAGAACAGTTTGGACAAAAAATTTCCAAATAGTTCTACCGCGTAGTATGACAGATTGGATTCGAATAATTTTAATGAAACATGTCCAAACTGTTCTATTATTGTCCTGTACGTTTAAATGTTTATCTACTAAGTTTCATGAAAATCAATTAATTCGTTTAAGAGTTATGGAGTTATGGATATATGTACAATATCACTTATATACACTTACAGATTTATTATTAGTATTGATTGATATATAACCAGATTCAATTTAAACCAGGTTTACTTTAAGACTAAATAAAAAAACACACATAAAAAAATAACATGCAGACAATATTTTTGGTCAAATCCATTCTTAATGTTGTAAATGTGAATTCAACCGATTATTATGAAATTGTGCATACATTGTGTATGTTATGTCACGGATGTTAGGGAACAGTACGTACCATTCATCATGAGAAAAAATATACAATTCCCGAGGCATCCTATAAAAAAAATATAGTACTGGCAAAGCTATAAAAGTAATAAAGTATAATTATATTTTTTATTTTTAAAAGCTAATGAAATAGCGGGCGCCATCATCACAACATATTGACTACAATAAACAAAGTCGCTTCTCGTCTGTCTGTCCCTATGTATGCTTTATATCTTTAAAACTACGCAACGGATTTTGATGCGGTTTATTTTAATAGATAGAGTGATACAAGAGGAGGGTTTTAGCATACAAAAGTTACGCGGGCGAAGTCGCGGGCACCAGCTATCTACTAAAAATAAAGATACAACTCCAGAAATTTTTATAACAGTAAAGATTTCAGGCGTTATATTGCTTTACACATTTAGTCAGGCGCTACACATCCCTTACTTTTAACGCGGGCGAAGTCGCGGCCACCAGTCTAGTATAAAATAACTTTTCATTATTTTTTTATTATTATTATAGTTAAATGTTTTTAAATTCATACTCGTATCGCATTAAAATTACGCCTAATAAGCAATGTAAACATAATATCTTATAATAATTCTATTTGATATGTCTCTTCTCTTTCCTAACAATAGTTAAAGATTGATTACAGCCTAGAGGTCTGTTTGGAGTTATAGCTACGTAATTGTAGAACTGATTTAGGACTAGCCAATAATTCATTATTATTTACGTACCTATAGGCATGAGAAAGTAACTGTCTGTCTGTTACCTTTTCATGCCTTAACTACAGACCAATTAAAAAGATAAACAGAGCCAAAACACTTAATGTTGACGCCGTTTTACCTACACATCACACACATCGCACACATACAAACAAACGCATCACACGCATATCTACCTACATAATTATCTATTTTTTATTCCTTTTCCTACCCTTAAAAACAAGACAGACGATCATAAGTTGCCATCGCGCTCACATCTCGCTCCGCATATAATTCATATATAATTAAACTTTTCACGTGTGTGTGTGTGTGTGTGTGTGTGTGTGTGTGTGTGTGACATCGCAAATTCAACGCTCAAATCAACAAAAAAAACTCTGGTGTGTTGTGGTGGAATCGAACCAGCGCAGAGGGAGCAGTCGAACATCAGTCAGGTGAGTCTGTCTTGCCCCTTCTTGTCCCCGCCATAACACTTAATATATACCATCTACACATTTCGTTTATGAAAAAGACGTCAAATCTCTTGCTCTTCTCTCTCTTTATAAAGTTCTCTTTAAAGTTTTGAGTTTCTCTTGCTCTATAAAGTTTTTTTAAATTCTTTACAAGAGATCGATTGCCAAAAGGAACTAATATAGCAGCAAATAAACCGCATAATGATCAAAAGACTGGGGTTTAGTGTTGTCTGTGCAATCGCGAATTATCGGTGGAAGTTGCTCAACTCGATGAGAACTTAGTACCAGTTAGTGTCTAAGTTTAGGTGGATTCGGTAATGAGATTCTTGCGATTTGGGTGTTTCCCGTTTTGAATGTTCATTATTAAAATTTATTACTAACTTGTCAAGTTTATCCTTATAATGAAACTTTTGCCCACGCTTACTCCATCTGTTTATACATATTTTACTTTACTTACCATTAATGAAAACGTTACAAATGATCCAAATTCGCTTATCTTTTATTATTTATAGGTTTATTTATATTAACTACTAGCTGGTGCCCGCGACTTCGTACGCGATGATAAATTAAAAATATAAAAGCAATTACAACGCTTGACAACTTGTTGCTATAACATACTGGCCAGGCGTTAGTTACAGTTTTATATTTTAGATAATCCCTCGGGAACATTACTTTTTTCTTGGATGAAACGTATCCTATGTCCTTTCTGGTGTCGCAGACAACGTGTATGCAAAATTTCACGGTGATCGGTTCAGTAGTTTTGGCGTGAAAGCGAGACAGATAGACAGAGTTACTTTCGCATTTATAATATTAGTAAGGATTGAAACATCTGCTGTTTGTTGATTGAACTAGAATCTTTTGAAGACATGTGAAGTACTTTTAATCCGCATGATAGGACTGAGTGGAAGATTATAGGAAAGAAAGAAAGAAAGAAAAAAATTTTTTTTTTTCCAAAATTTTATAAGCCAATTATTATCATAAGTGCCAGTGCTCCACTATACTTATACTTACAATTCATCAATACATTCAAGTCGGATTCTCACCCTTTCAAACTCACAGTCTGATCTCCGAAACGGCTTGATTTATTTTGACGAGACTTTCATTGGAAGATAGCTTATGTTATAAGGAGTAACTGAAGAACTAAGTAAGTACTTTGATTATAGAAAAATAAATACAACATTATAAACAAGCAGTGCGTATAAATAAACCGTTTCCCCTACCTACTGTGTAAATCGAAAGAAAATATACGACGAAAAATAAAAATACGAGAAGAAAAATATAAAGGCTACGCGTTCTACGAATGGAGACATGCCCGATACAATACCAACGCGTTTAAATTCTCTTTGTACACACATACACACTATCTCAAGTTTCAAACATAATGAGTGAAGCGTGTACTTTGAAACTATTCTGTAGTAAAATGAAACTACGTTAGCGGTCAATAGATCAACTAATTGTATAAAATAATATTTCAAAACGATTGAAATTTAATGAGAAAATCAATGAGAAATAAAAATTTGCGAAGGTTTGGTCTAGCGGCTAGTAAATCCTAGGATTTTAACCAAAGTCGTGGGTTCAAATCCCGCAAGGGGCAAATGTTTACCTTTGTGCCTGAGTCATGGATGTTTGTATCTATACTAATATTAAAAAGAGGAAAGATTTGATTGTTTGTTTGTTTGTATAGAATAGGCTCCGAAACTACTGGACCGATTTGAAAAATTCTTTTACCATTAGAAGCCGACATTATCCCTAATAAACAAAGGGTACTTTTTACCGCGGAAAAATGCTTCATTCCTACGGGAAAACGGGTAATAGGACAAAGGATAGTAAGAATTATCCTTCCGTACTTCTCTTTTTCACATAACTTCTAAACGGCTGAACCGATTGGGTTGAAATTTTATATGGCTATTTCGATAGTTTCCTGGATGTTTTAAAAATACAATTGGACCCGGTAGGTGGCGCTGCTGTCGGTATGTCAACTACTAAACGGCTTGACCGATTGGGTTGAAATTTTGTATGTGTATTTCCATGGTTTCACAGACACGAATGTATTATATTTTATAGAGTTACGCGGACAAAGTCGCATGCAACAGCTTGTTTATAATATGTATAAAAAGTAATGTATTAAACTGCCCGGTATCCATAATACAAGCCCAGTTACTTAGTGTGGAACTAGATTGTGTCGTGTGAAAACTAATGTGTGTGTGCGTGTGTGTGTGTGAAGATACAATCTTTATTTAATACTAGCTGGTGCCCGCAACGTCGTCCCCTGAACGATGAAAAGTACCCTATGTCCTTTCTGGTGTCGCAGACAACGTGTATGCAAAATTTCATGGTGATCGGTTCAGTAGTTTTTGTGTGAAAGCGTAACAAACAAACAAACTCACATTCCCATTTATAATATTTGTGAGGATTATTGTTGGATTAATTAGTGCTCGAAAAAATATTATCCTCCGGTAAAAAATTTAAACCTTCGACAATTCTAGTTCAAAAATGTTGTAGAATCGTCTTATAATTCATGTTAAATTAAAACAAAATGCTGGCTGAACATTTTGTACAAACTCGTAGTTTCTCGTCGCAAGCTTGGCGACAAACACTATCATTTATTATTGTTAATTACTAATCCACGAATGAATAATAGTCGAAACGTGCCTTTATAATTGCCAAATTATTCAAATGATTTATTAAAGGCGGCCCCTCGGCCCCACTGTAAATCTGAATGATATTATACTACTGTCTAATAAATAGTCTGCAATATACTTTATACCAACATACTATGGCACCTATATATTTATCACTAAGTTTATGTAAGTCTGCTGAATCATATTTCAAGCTTTATAATCAACTAGCGACCCGCTCTCGGCTTCGCCCGTGATGCAACTTTTTTATATACACAAATTTTCCTCGTTTATACACTGGTATGATGATGGATTTATAAAATGTAGAGATTAAAGTAATTTTAATGAGAGAAATTGTTACTTTTTTGAATTGAATAGAAATTGGACATTTTTTTTAGGATTTTATAAGAACTGAAATTCTCTAGTACAACATTTTTATGTATATCATAGGGTTACGTAAGCTTTCGGCGTCTTGGTTGCTTAGAATATACTTAAACATACATATTTTCCAATCACCGATATCCGCTTAGTAGTACTTACAATCAAATTAATCCGAATATTAATCAGGGGAAGTAATCCGTGTAGTTATGAAAATTGGTACAATTATGCCTTACAGTATCCAGATGAACATACTGAAAATCCTCAAGGGTGGGGGACGTCCTGAGGGTGTAGGGGGGAAGGGGTTGAAGGTACCTTTGAGCAAAAACCTGAAAAATCCATATAAGTAGGCCATCTCGGAGTATCGAGAGGTACGCCGGCCATCTCGGAGAACCTAAGGCCTCAAACACACTGAAAGCGGGCGCGGGCGCGACCGGCGGGCGCGTCTAGATTTAATATACTGGGTCGCGCTTAACTAAGTGTGTCATTAAGCTTCATTAAGCGCAACCCAGTATATTAAATCTAGACGCGCCCGCCGGTCGCGCCCGCGCCCGCTTTCAGTGTGTTTGAGGCCTTAGGCAGTCCCCCAAGACCACCGCTTAAGCTACGTTACTGCCCGCAATATTAAAATACTAGGCTAGGCTGGGCCCGCGACTTCGTCCGCGTTCTGGATGAAAGGTACCCTATCCTCTCTGGTGTCCCAGACAACGTGTATGCAAAATTTCTTGGTGATCGGTTCATACTCACATTCACATCAATACTAATAATAAATCTGTAGGGGTCGGTCATGGAGTAATTTACTTTGTTTTCAGAAATATCGTGTATATAGGCTCTATACATGATACTGAAACTAAATTGACCATTTTTAGAATTTTTTTCTGTATGTATGTATGTATGTTCCTCCATCACTCTTAAACGAATTAAATGATTTTCATGAAACTTGGTAGATAAACATTTAATAGTACGGGACACGTGATAGGGTACTTTTTATCTTTTTTAACGCGGACGAAGTCGCGGGCAACAGCTAGTTTATAATATTAGTAAGGATTAGTAGTGACAGAGATAATACCGCTGTGTTGTACTATTTATTAATATTAAAGATGCAGTGCGGGTTGTTGGTCAACATGTCGAAAGTTTATCCGCGGTCGCCCCCACTCGAAGCACGTGTGAAATTTCTCAACTGAACTAACTCAAAGCGGCTTCAGTTGAGAACTTTTAATTCGCGACTAAAACGACACGAATACCAAATTAGCCTTAAATATTCTATGTACATAAATTCTTACTATAAATTTGAGAGATGTATCTTAACAAAAATAATTCTTGTAGCAATAGACATTATAGTTTCTTCCTTTAAAGGTGAAATATATGTCATAGAATTAACCTCTTTTAAAAAAAACTGACGCTATCCCCAAACCAATATGCAAATTTGGCCATAATTCAAACAGTTATCTGCCTAGTGAAAGTTTTGGAGATAGCCGGAACTAACAGACAAACGGACATAGACAAAAATTCCATATATTTTTTTGTTATACAAATAAGTACTGTGTAATTAAAATATATAAAACATTTAGCGAAAAACAGTTATTTTGACACTGAAATACACTTAAATTTTATTTATTAGCTTAGAATAGCTATATAAAAATATACAGAAATAAATAATTAAATAAATAATTAATAATTAATAGTTAAATAATTGTTAGGTATTAAATTTCAGTACATACTTAAATTTTTACTCTACGTTTGAATTTGTAATTAGAGTTATTTCGTTTTTGTTTTCAACGATATCAAGTAATATGTTCTCACATCTTGACTTAATAAATATTGCATTCATTTTACCTATAAGAGATATGTATAGTCAACAAGTATAGTAGCTGATGCACGCGACTTCGTCCATATAACTTTGGCCTCACAACACAACAGTGAAAGAATTTTTCAAATCGGTCCAGTTGTTTCGGAGCCGCAACAAATCTTTCCTCTTCAAATATAATATTATTAGTATAGATGGAGATATATTATAGTATAACTATATGAAGATATCGACACAGAGAAATGAGATTTATAAACCCACGCACGTCAAACAAAAGTTTTCCTTGCTTTGAAATCTAAATCTATATTGGATCAGATCCATTGAAAATAGGTCGCATTGCGTTATGCATAATTTATAATGCATTCACAGAGGTGCAGCGGAATCCCGTTGACACACAAAAGCGGGTAATACATGACGCACGTCGGACACGGATTAGCTGTTATTAGCGTGAATATAACATCATAGGACTGTCTTCAATACCTTTGGGGTTGTACGATCGTAATTAACTCCTGAACAAAAGGCTGAAAGAATTTCCCACATTTAATCCTTACTAATCAGTACCTATTAATATTATTAATGCGAAAGTTTGTATGGTACGCGATCAACATGAAAATTTGCATACATGTCTGGGACACCAGAAAGGACATAGGGTATCAATATATCAATATTCAATATACTAATAATAAATCTGTAGGGGTCGGTCATGGAGTAATTTACTTTTTTTTTCAGAAATATCGTGTATATAGGCTCTATATATAATACTGAAACTAAATTAACCATTTTTAGAATTTTTTTCTGTATGTATGTATGTTCCTCCATCACTCTTAAACGAATTAACTGATTTTCATGAGACTTGGTAGATAAACATTTAGAAGTACGAGACACATGATAGGCTACTTTTTATCTTTTTTAACGCGGTCGAAGTCGCGGGCAACAGCTAGTATTTTATAAAGTTACGCGGGCGAAGTCGCGTACAGTAGCTAGTTATAAATGCGAAAGTGTGTATGGATGGATATTAATTTGGATGTTTGTTACTCTTTCACGCAAAAACTACTGAATGGATTTCAATGAAACTTTACATCAGAATAAGACATAGGCATTTATAAGACTTAAAACGTGGACGAAGTCGCGGGCACCAGCTAGTTACAGATATAGAAAGACTATGATTGGATGAAAGACGTATTTTAATGTAATGTCGAAACAACTTTATGGTTTTAATTGATTTTTTTTTATTTAGATAAGGAAGTCAAACGTGCATACACAAATAAATATAAATTTAACTAAAGACCAGTTCCCACAATTACTTACTTTCCAATTTGTTATATTTTTAGACGATGCCACGGGAAACTAACATTTTTCAACTATGTTTGTGCCGAATTTCATCCAAATCCACGCGTTTTTTTGGGAAAATTGCCCAAAAATAAAAAGAAGTTATATCATATACCTACTTATATTTTATACTAAGGATTACTAAATAAAATAGATAAATAAATAAACAAAACGTAACACGGTTAATTGGTAATCTACTGCCGTTAATATAGCTACACGTGAACAAATTACTACCTGCAACGGAATTAACTTTGACGTGCCCTCGGTGGACAAAATCAACATTATTGATCCAACGTGTTCAACCGCTAACCGCCAATTAGTCTGTTAATTAGGTGAATTATAAAAGTTATTTTGACTGCTAACGACTGTCTGTTGCGCGACACAACTGTAATAAAACTGGGTTAATTGTACGCCTTTTTTAAATGCGATGCCATTGCTGAACTCTAGCGAATTCTTTGCTCCAATAAATGCAGTGAAACGGTGATACATTAATAAAAAAAAAATTTTCGTATACAAGCGACCCCTTACGGATTCGCAAGGATGCAATTCTTTTATGCAAATTATATAGGGAAACCTTCCCTTTCCATTCATGAATTCATTTTTGATTTTGATTCATTTCATTTCATTTCATTTTGGTTCATTCGTCCGAATATATCTCTTATTTTACTTTTTGTAGACATGCTTCAGCGAGGCATATCATTGCTTAAATTTTCGAAATAATCTTAAGTTTTAAGATTATTTTAAGAAGAAATTGCACGGAGGAAATAAAAAAAAAAAAATGAAAAAATATTTATTTATCAAATAGGTTTCTCCAAGAAACTCCTATGATCGTCATTATTTTAAATTTACTTATAATTTAATTTAAAATTAATATTTTTTTAATAAATAAACAAGATAATGGATACCTACTGCGTGATCCACCTCTTGCCCCTCTGTTACACATAATGTCACAAAATGGATATTATGTATACGTTCGTTAAAATATTATACAACTAGAACATAATATACCTATATCATTATGCAGTTTTTCCAGTTTATAGTGTCTTCATGTAAAAGAGGATGTGGTTAATGTTCCATTATATGCCCTATGCAGTGTACGTTGCTGATAGTCAAGTTACCTAGGTTTTTGTTCGTTATAAAGGGGAGCTCTCATTCGACTTGTTATTAGGGTTAACAATACAACGTTGTTTGCTACATATTACTGCTGTTATAACAAGACACCTTTGCATTGAGTGCAGGGAGTGTGGCGAGACCATAGACTTATTGAACAATGGTCGACTTAAAAACCTATACTACCTTACCTACATATTTTGACGACACGTTTGGTCTAGTGGTTAGTAACTAGTGGTCGCGGGTTCAAATCCCACTATGGGGCAAATGTTTATGTCTTAACATTTACCTTTGTACCTGAGTCATGGATGTTTTTTGTATCTATAATATTATATATATATTTACAAAAAAGTAATCTATGAAGTATATCAAAGGTCTGGTAAGCATATAGTTGCTCAGTGTGGAACTAGATGGTGCTGTGTGGAATGTGTGACGATATTTATATCTTATATTGGGGATTTCCTTCCCGTTTTCTATATCTACAAGCTCTAATTAAAATTTATAAAGTAATCCCCGACTTTCCATCGAATCCAAACACGCTATGTCTGCTGTAGGTTGCTGAGGAGTTGGGTTTTCTACAGACTACTTACTTTATACCGCAGCATCAGATCAAAGTTACCATGTCATAGAAATACCACCGAAGTAACAGTATGTTAACAGAGTATGTGGAAGTTAGTGAAATGCCTTCGTTAGCTAGGAAATGGGCTGATATAGTCTTCAAACGCCTGAACAGATATTCATAAATTGCACAAAAATTCTTCAGTTAAGAAAAATCGGATCAAAATCTGTCCACCCGTTTGAGTGTTAATATTACATAGACAGATACACAAACACACACGTTAAACTTAAAACATCCCATTTTTGCCTCAGATATCGGGGGTTAAAGATGTTGAAGTGTTTTGCCATTGCCAATAGACTTGTCGTGTAAAAATCGTGCCAATATCATTGTAAGAAAATTGCAATAAAAAGCTTTAGGTCATGATCGAGATAAAAACTATCCTCTATCTCTAAAGTTAATCGGTTATCGATTTGGTTAATAGTTTCGGAGACCGCGAACCGACATTGTGACACAGGATTATTATTATAACAATAAGGATCTTCCGAAACCTTTACATAATGGAATTTTTTAACTGGACGCATTATAAATTAGTCTAGTTATAGTGTGTTGTTACTTCCTCCACCGTCTTATGTACGTAAACAATTACTGTCGTTTCACATGCACAACACCGCGGCTTGTATAAAACTAAGGTTTTTATGCAGCTTTCTAGTTTCTAGACGCAACGTTGCTGCTTTATATTAAGAAGTTCATTAGGCACCCGCTGTGGTTTTACACTCATACACATTGTACTATGTAAATACATATAAATCCTGTGTATAAATCTCTACAACTTTTTTCGTTTATTTTAAATTAGAAAGACACTCATTTGTAACTTCGTAGTAGGTATTAAATATTTATCTATACTAATATTATAAAGAGGAAAGATTTGTTTGTTTGTATAGAATAGGCTCCGAAACTACTGGACCGATTTGAAAAATTCTTTTACCATTAGAAGCCAACATTATCCGTGATGAACATAGGCTACTTTTTACCGCGGGAAAATGCTTCATTGCTACGGGAAAACGGGTAACTAATAAGATAACGGGTAGTAAGAATTATCCTTTCGTACTTATCTATTTCACATAACTTCTAAACGGCTGAACCGATTGGGTTGAAAATTTATATGGGTGTTTCGATGATTTCCTGTATGATTTAAAAATACAATTGGACCCGGTAGGTGGCGCTGCTGTCGGTATGTCAACTACTAAACGGCTTGACCGATTGGGTTAAAATTTTGTATGTGTATTTCCATGGTTTCACAGACACGAATGTATGTTGTTGTTGTTGTTAGTTAATTTTTAGATATGTAGTTATATATAATATATTTCTCTTTTCGTTTAGACGATGTATGACCAAAAATAAAAAATTACCGAATGTATTATATTTTATAAAGTTTCGCGGACGAAGTTGCGTGCAACAGCTAGTTAAAGATGTTGTTCATCAACTCAAGAAGTAAAGAAGAAGTCTAGGCGTGCCATTATCGTTCCACTACACCATTGGTCTTGGGTTGGAAGGCTGTGGTGCATATTTTTTCAATGTCCAAGTACTTCACGAGCTAGTTTAACACTTAACAACTTAACACTTAACGAAATGTCTGCCCTGATCAGTTGTTATCCTGACTGGTTCAAACCTGAGTAGCATTTTTCGAATTTATCGAGTCTTGTTATCGTATGAAGTGTGATCTTGACAATTTGACAAGTGTAAAAAAGAGGCATGCACTTAAGTAACACGACATATATGTTATATATGATATATAATATACGTTAGTATATAAGTATGCTGAATCTGAATTTGCAATATTTTCTGTGTTGGTTCCGAATGCAAAGAATCAAATCAAAGTTGCGCGAGATTCCGCCCCTCGAGGAAGAACTGTGTTTGCAAGATCGAGATTTATCTTTTCACGACCAGAAATTGTGTTTATGGTAGATTCCTTTAAGACCGACGAAAGATTTAGAATTGTTTGAATTCAGTTCGGACTGTACACCACGCTTCGAAATATTGAATTTTAAAGTTTCAAGTTTATCCAAACAGAACAAACTTATACTTACAAAATATTTACAATATGCCAACCAACACTTGCAAAATTACTTACAATATTAGATTTTTGTTCAATATGTAATAGTAAAAGACACAATTGCAAACATCGTCAACTCAGGTTGGAATCCGTGTTAGGCCTGTATATACCGATAAAAATAAATCGATTTATCCTTGAAAAGAAATATCTTAAGTAAACCTACACGCGTGATTAAGAAATTAACAAACAGGCTTGCTGTCTTTTTGATGGTAGATGGCTACAGACCATAGTGGGATTAAGGATAGGTGTTTGGGATAGGAAAATGGGCTCTGGTAACCCTTACTCACTCACCGAAACACAACAGCACATATGCTGTCCTGGTCTTCTGTAAGGGCTGTGACTGTGACACGCAGTGTGAACATCCAGTTCCCGAGCAGTCAAAATGGAAAAAATAATATTCAAAGTTGACTCTGCGGGAAACACTTTAACAACTCATTCAAAAAACCACTAAGACTAAAAAAAGTCAACAAAAGACTAGGAAAAAAATGGAAATATTACAAACACTAACAGTGAGTCATTAAGAGAGCGCCAGCTTGTTAAATCGTTGCTAGGCGAGAGCTATTTATTTTGCGAATGAACATTAAAATCTAAGCCCAGACGACGGCTCTGGGGAAATCACTTTGTGGATTTGTAAAAATGTTGCTGCGTCCGGTGAACGTGGCCGACCTCATTCGGTTTTTGAGATAATAAATTTCATTAAATACTTCTTAAAACTAATTGCTAATATCTCTATTTATCTCCAGCCAGTCTACTGTGTGACCTAAGAGAAGCATCAGTAAAACATCCTTACTTATCCTTAAGGTCACTTATAAGTATAACACAAGCAACGCCCTGGCAAGTGGACTGCCGACCATAGTTAATTACCCAAGCAACACAGAATGGCTGAATATTCTTTGCCGTTATCAGCCGTTATCCAAGCAATTTGGGCACAAAATAAATTGCTTTAAGCTGTATAGTAGCAACATAATAGCTGAATAAGCAACAAGAATCCCATAATAGCCCATAGTGTTATAATAGCCCAAAAATCATTCAATACAGCATTTGCCTATCTTGTCAGCTCTAATACCCTTATAACAAAGCTTTAAACTGAATAATTTGTGAATTTCATACTGTTATGTGTTGCCTGGGTAAGGATAAGGGATAAGGATGGGGTAAGGATAAGGGATAAGGATGGGGTAAGGATAAGGGATAGAGAAATGGGTTCTGGCATCATTACTCACTTACCAAAACATGCTGTCCTGCCATTACTAACCTTATTTATTTCGTTTCACCTTATGCCTTAGGTAAAATAAATAAATGTATATTATCGACCTCAAATATTATCGATATGTGAGGGTAATAAAACCAGCATATACCTATATAAGATTCAAAATACTAAGCCATCTACTTCTGTCCAAGTCTCACTTATATTCGTTCAACGGTGTTGGTTTGAATAACTAACGTGGACATAATATTATGAACACAAGTTTTGCGGATTGTAAGATTCTCGTCCTAATTAATCCAATACAATCTAACCTAATTTCATCAAACAAAATTATTTATAATAACATTTATGTGGTAATAAGCATAATATTTACATAGGTATACATAATAAATAGAGGTCCATGAAAGAAGGTCAGTTGTATACGGTTGCGGTCTGCAAACTAACACAAACTTTGTTGAATATTAACCAAATCCGGTTTGACGTATTTGTTATACGAGTTATCGGGATTTCTGTAATAGTTGTTTTGTTTACTGGAACTTTAGTTGCCTCAATTGGAAAAACAGGAAGCTGCTTCATGAGCGCTTCAAAATTCGGCTTTTACACTACAAAGCAATTGAAATAGAAGTGTGATGGACTAGCCCGAAACACTTCTCGCTTTAGAGTGAAAGGAGTGAAGCGTAAGTATTCACTATTTACATTAACACTTAGCTAATGATACTTTCTATTCACTCTTTTTTATTGAAGTGAAAATTTCTTTAAGCGTTCGCCATTTTTACTATGGGGTAAAATAGTGACCTCGCGCCGTCACGTTCTTTGAACGACACCCTCAGTGACGTTTGATTGTATGAAAAAAGCGCCATCTACCCGAATTAGTAAGTATTTCTTGGTTCATAATAAGCTTAACTTCGTCAATAGTTCGTTAAGATGTTAATAGACGGCTTAGTTTTCAATAATGACGTGCATTCTTACGAATGACAGTTTTTTTTAATGTTAAGACTGACGATGCATTTTATGGTAGGTGAAAAGATTCACCAACATTCGCTCACACATAATATACACTTACATAACTAACCACTTAATAAGAAAACTATAACAAACATGTGTGGCAACCAATTACAGGTGAATACCACTTCTAAAGAGACAATTAGACTCGTGCATTGCTAGTGCTACTAATTATTCACGTATGCTTTGAAATGCCAATATCAATTAAAAACCAAACTATGTATATTATTTCCACGTGACTATGGTTTCAGATTTTTCCTTCACTGACCCAATTGGATTGATTACCCTGTATAGTCATATTAGTGCCTTATTCATTATACATGATCGGTTGAGTAAGTCCATTGAAGAATATGTGATAGCTTTTCAAATTGAAAGCGGACGGTGAAACAGATGTGTCGCGCATTCCGCTTCACGGTCAAGCGGTTCAAGAACTGATAAGGACAAATTACTTATTATACTATGTGAGGATATACTTAATCGGTTCGTTAGAGTAAAATTAAGTAGAATTCTCGTTAATTGTTGCCTGTCTACAAGCACATAAAGTAGTAGAGAATATGATACAGTACAGTCAACCATACACTTCTTTTTGAAAATGCCAGCTAATTAAAGACTGTACATTACGAACAACTTTTATAACGGCGTGAAAGCTTGTTGGTCCTGCTTTTTTCACTAAGGACAATTATTGAAACTGTTAGTAAACAAAAAATTCGTCGCACTGATCAATAAATGTATGTGAAAAATATTGTCAGAACAGGATGTTCGGTAATGGATAAATCAAAAATAGGTATAGTCATGACCTATGTCTAACCAGATATTAGCTGAAAGCTGCGTGGTTTTCGAGCGTGGAAAATAGACACTAGTATCTAAACACATATTTTACCTACATATGTCGTTTCCACAAAAGTAACGTAATTTTAATGAACTCATGTATCTCTTGGTCTTGCTTATGTCACCGTTTGGACCGTCTGATGGCCACTCTTTAAATTCTCATTACCCTAAAATGAAATATTCTTGTAGTGTTAGGTAATGGAAATACTTCACAAAAGCCATAAAGAAAGAGTGATCGATTAATTCAGTTTAATATGTAAATTTGAAAGCGCTGCAGATACTGTCGACTTATCGAGTGACCGCTGACCACTTCATAGATTAATCCTTTGTAGGTGCTCTCAAAGGAAATAGAGAAGTAAGTATGCTCAGTAGTAAACTTGGAATAAGGTAATAAGTGCACAGCACAGGGGCGTTGCAGTTTAATACCTTTGAAACTTTCCGGGCTCCCGGCCAAGCGGCCCATTGCCAGTTCAGCTTGCTGATTCTTTCGGATATGTCGACAATTTTGGTTCTTCTGAGAGTTTTAGAATATTTATAATCTAATCCACTAAAGAAACTCCGAGCATAGACCACTCCTTAACACGCTGTCACGTTGAGAAACTTTGAACTTGTGGAGTAATCCTGCCGTTTCAGCACCATTATGCCAATCTGCGAAAGAAAAATTCTGGTTGGATCTAAGTCTGGTGCAATTGAAGACATAATTATAATAAACACGCTAACACAAAAGCTTCTACTTAAATGTTTACGGAAGGAGAAATATATACAGTCCAAGGCATAATTGCTTACGCGGGCGGAATGTCCTGAGATACCTGGAATGTTGCATATTAACCCTCAACATAGATATATAGCCTTATAGAATCGACATTGGTTAAAGGAAGCAGGGCCTTTTTTAAACATGTAAGCCTGTTAATCGTGATACCCTTTAGATAATATCTGGTAAAACTTAGATTAAGTCGTCTGCTGATAAAAGTTCGAGTCGGTGGGTTTTGTTGCCTCATTATTTTTATATGTATACATGAAATACATATCACAACTATTTTTATACGTAATACTCCTTATACACATATAAAACAAAGACGGTAGTCCTCCGCCGCGTCTGTCTGTCTGTTTGTTCGCGATAAACTCAAAAACTACTGCACCGATTTTCATGCTGTTTTCACCAGTGGATAGAGTGGTTCTCGAGGAAAGTTTTAGTATATAATTTACAAAGTTACGCGGGCGAAGTCGCGGGCAGCAGCTAGTATAAAATAAAGTCGGTGTCCGCTTCTGTCCGTTTATTCGTTATCTTCCCTATTCCTTCCCAATTACGTAAGATCCTAGAGTCTAGGACGAATGATTGTTGTAAAATAAGTCTGATTTTCTTAGGCATTTTTATTTATTTATAATGGGTTTGTTTTTTATTTATATGGGTACAGGTAAGATGAGGCCAGAAAATGCCTATTCAATCGAACTTTAAGAATTTTTGGGGTTTTGAGAAAGGGAGTTGATGTTAATAGATCAACTCTATCCTTTCCAGTTTCCAATTTTACTTCTACGTAGTCCGTTGTGTATCACAAAAGGGTATCCTACGTGCGAGTACTCCACAACACTTCATCCCGCACTAATGCCGCACGCATTTCACACAATGCACTTCTCAAATGTTTGACCGGTTTGCCTTGAATGTTGAAATTTCCTTAAATTTCCTTAAATTAGAAATTAAAATTATTGCCAGTTAAATTTGCATGGAAATAAAGCAAAAAAAATGTATGTAGATGTCCGTAAAAACTTGATAAGTAAAGGCTCCAGGTTTTGCACGAATGCACTGTTTTTTTATCAATTTCTGTCTTATGTTTATGTACGAGTATGTATTTGTTGCGTGCAGTGAATAAAATTCTTGCTTTCTTTCTTACATTTTGAACTTAACATACACCTAGGTATTCAATCTACATTTCCTTCAGACGAGAGTTCAAGTAAAGAGATATTTTTAACAGTTAATCTTTAGTAGTGACAATCACAAACAGGGCAGTGGGTTGAAGTAATCCAAAAAGGGAATAATTTATTATCTTACTTGATGCTTCAAATGAAATTTTGTAATGTAATGGTAATCAAAATCCGGTGTTTATCTTGTGAAAAAGATACTAAACCAATAATAATTAGATTCCTTCCGATTTTCTTCACGAAAACTTCGCTAAGACGGTGTTATCCCGAATAGAATGGCATATTCGAAAAATGTTATCGTGAATAGGGGTCCGCCAATAAAATTAAAAGTTCCTCAAAAGAGGTTTAGCGCCTCAGGGATTTGTTTTAAATTTAAGGATCGTTTTTTGAAATTTGGGATCACGTTTGGGTCGCCTTTTGTGAAATTTTATGATTTTCTTAATTCCGTTCGGAAAGTAAATCCAAATTCTATAAGAAATTTATGTTTATACTAGAAAAGTAGTTGCTTAAAAAAGCTTTAAAAAAGTAAAAATAAAAAAAAATATTAGAAAAAAATAAAATAATATGTTGTGGTCCACCTCATTAATAATGTCACTAAAATACACGCAATACACGTAGAAAAATATTTACTTTTTTATAATGCCAATAGACATTGTGAATACTATAAGTAACTGTAAAGTGTAAATGATCAAGCGAAGTAAGCAGGGTCCACATCAGAAGTCAAATTAATCAGATTACGGACGATATTCAACCCAAACAGGCTTACAAGTTTAGAAATGAAATTAAAACTTTGTGGAGCTCATTTTATCAGATGAAATTTTAGAATTGCGAGTACACTTTGCCAACAAGATTTTTTGAAAACTAATTGTTATAAATCGTTGCTTTACTTGGTTATTTAGGTCCATAACTTTATGAAAATACATCATCATCTCGGTCGCAATACGACCACTGTTAGACAAATGTCTCCACCATAATTTTCCATATATATCATCTATGTACTAATTTATAAAGAGAAAAGATTTGATTGTTTGTTTGAATTGAATAGGCTCCGAAGCTACTAGATCGATTTGAAAAATTCTTTCACTGTTGGGAAGCTATATTATCAGCGAGTAAAGGCTATATTTTATAAAGTTACTCGGAAGAAGTCGCGTGCAACAGCTAGTATTATATACATGGAAAAATAAGGTTACTGCTGCCCAATGAGTACAAAATTCAGTGTACCCTGTCACTATAAAAACTAAATTAGCCTTTAGCCTGCCTAAAGGCTTTAAGGCCTACTCCTTTATTAAATCACCAAAGGCCTCTTTCACCAACTACAAGTGTTGATTAGTTATTTTTTAAGTAACGCTTATTGGCGAGTAAATGTTGTTTACTCAATGACTTTAAATAACGTTAGTCTACTTAGGCTAATAACATTAGGCTAACCGCCATTTAAAGTCACTTTACTCAGAGGTGGTGAAGAGAAAAGCTTAATTGAGGCAAAAAAGCTCATGTAACATTAACAACGACGCAACCACAGCTGAAATAACTGAGTTATCAGCACGCACCAGCGTTAAAACTAAAAGGCCATTTAAAATACAGAATTTCAATTGTGTGTCGCCGCAGGAGTGAATTAATATTCAGCTGAGTTCATTATTGTTGTTACCGCATTGTTTACACTGATACGTAGACTGTGGACGTATGTATTATTTATATTTGAAACAAATGAATCCAATTCGGGGATGCATCGAATGGTGTACAGTATTAATACGAAACATTTTACAAAGTTACTTCCGTCGGCTATGTTTGGAAATCATTGGAAAACAATTACAAGATATTTATGCTAACCGTAGATGGAAGCAAAAAGAAAGATTAGTGACTCACTTAACGCGCATGGACCTCACATACTGAGTCCAATGAACTCAGCATCATTCAGGGCACAAATGACACCACTATCTTGCATACAAGTGTTAGGTTTAAAATACCGATAAAGTTATTGTGGAATTTTTTTAATACATTTATCGATTTTCTCTATTGTTAAATGTGTTCCTTATTTGGAACTGTAGTTGTAGATATTTAGGTATATATATACAGTTTTAAGAGGTCCATTTGTCGATTACTTAATGTAAGAACATACCGTGTATCTTTCTTTTTGCTTCCATCTACGAAGCTAACACATAAATTTATTTAGACAAAGGATTCTAATCACTATCTTAAAAAAAACCGCGAATAAGTGAAGTGAAACAAATATAAAAAAAAACTTTTATTTAACCTTACAATAGTTAAAATACAGGAATATTTCAGGCCGTTATTCATTTTAAAAAAAAAACAATATTTGTCTAATATGTATAATACATTTGTGTAAGTGAAACCATGGAAATACACATACAAAATTTCAACCCAATCGGAAAATGATAAGTACGGAAGCATAATTCTTACTACCCGTTGTCCTATTATCCGCTTTCCCGTAGGAATGAAGCATTTTTCCGCGGTAAAAAGTAGCCTATGTTCATCACGGATAACGTCGGCTTCTAATGGTAAAATAATTTTTGAAATCGGTCCAGTAGTTTCGGAGCCTATTCTATACAAACAAACAAACAAATCTTTCCTCTTTATAATATTAGTGTAGCTTCTTCTTCTTCTTTTTAGGTTAAATGGCAATGCGGCTCATTTTAAAATGGCCATTATCTGCCAGTGTCAAGTTAAAATAGCAATTTGTGCAAAATTGAAATCAAAATCAAAAGTAGCAGACTCAAGTCTAGTCAGTCAAGTCAAGTCAGTCAAGTCTATAATTTTCTCTTGTTAGTATTCCAAAACAGGTCCGTCATGTCCAAAGCAGTCAGGTCAAGTCCTTAGTGTAGATTAATAGTTTTTTTGTAATGTAGTTATTATGTCATTGACATAAAACACATATCAGTATGGCAATGTTGTAATACTGTGTAAATCCTCATGCTACGTCAATCAGGCTCCGCGTGACAGTGGCACAAGCGTCGCAGCCGTCCAGGGAAATACACTAAGTGCTTCCACAGTTTCGTATGTATGACTACCTTTGTGGAGCATTTAAATGGTACAAATATATGATTTATATGTTGCCTATTCAACACCAATACAATTAATTGGACAACTTACCACTTTGTGTTAAAATGTGTTAACACTCAACGAGTGACGTCATTGTAAATAAAAAATAAAATAAAATCACAAATTCCACACAGCACAATCTAGTTGTACAGTAAGCAAATAATGCTTGTATTATGGATACTATACAGTTGATATAGTACATAGATTACTTTTGTAATTTACATATGTATTACTAGCTGGTGCCCACGACTTCGTACGCGATGATAAATTTAAAGATATAAAAGCATTGCAATGTTTGACAACTTGTTGCTATAACACATTGGCCAGGCGTAGTATATTATAGATAATCCCTCAGGAACATTACTTTTTTCTTGGATGAAAGGTGTCCTTTCGGGTGTGCCAGACAACGTGTATGCAAAATGGTGATCGGTTCAGTACTTAGTTTTGGCGTGAAAGCGAGGCAGACAGAGTTACTTTCGCATTTATAATATTAGTATAGATAAATAGTAAGGATAAATACAAAAAATCCATGACTCAGATACAAAGATAAATGTTAACACATAAACATTTGCCCTAGCGGGATTCGAACCCGCGATCATTTGGTTAACGGCTAGGGTTACTAGCCACTAGACCAAACGTGTCGTCAAAAATTACAACTCTTCAATACTTTAATTTCTATGCAATTTACTACGACCTTGGTTGGTTGGTTGTATTTTTTTCTACTATAAATAGGAGCTTTTCTAGTACTAACTTTATTTGTGTAAGTTTTTTTTTAATTGATGACGTGGTGCTGTATTAGCGTAAAAACACACACGTCATACACTATTTTTATATATTTGTTTGTACTTTAAAAATTCTTTCACTAATAAAATGCTTCATTATTATTTTATACACGTGGATGAAATCGCTTGCAACGGCTAGTAGTTTTTGAGTTAATTCATTACAAACAATCTTCTCTTTTTATAATATTAGTTAGGATTAAGAAATCCTAAAGCAAAACTTTACTGAAGATGTCTTAAGAACGAGAGGTGAGCTAGATATTCGCTCGACTGATTTCACCTTTGAAGTACGCTTCCAACCAAAGTGTATAGTGTCTTAGCAGGCGACTCGCTCAAGTGATTGAGCAATCTAAATGAGGCACAAATGTGTAATATCAACTAGCACTGTTTCTGCATACGTAAACGCTTGGCGATGATTCAGATGCTAATGGACGAATACTGTTTGATGGAAGGTATCTCGTATTTTGAAATGTGCCAGTTTATCTCTATGCACTATTTACACATTCGCTTATGTCAATAGGAGAAATAGGTGCATATTATACTGCCAAGAGAATGACAACTTGACACAAATTTGACTTCAGGATACAAAATCAAAACGATCCAAAATTAATTTCGATCAAAAGCCGAGATTTTTCTTCTCTTCTTTTCTTTTTATGTCTTGGCTCCATCAGATATTGTGTAAAAATTGTGTAAAAATTGTGTAAAAATTGAAAATTAAAATAAAAAAAGGTAAAATTCAAATTAAAATCAAAAGTAGCAGATACGACACTAGTCAGTCAAGTCCACAATTTTGACAAGAGACAAGGTGTACCAAAAAGTGGACATGTCTTTACCAATGGTAGAGACAATTTGATCCAGTAAATTATACTAGGCAGTCATAAATTGGCCAACATATCTGGCTGCAGTAGCCACCCAATATATGACCACCGCGTTCTGTGATTGTTCATGCCATAGCTTATTCTGTTTTTATTTTGTAACTAGCTGGCACCCGAGACTTCGTCCGCGTTGAAAAAGAAAAAAGTATCCTATCGTGTGTCCCGTACGTCTATCTACAATATCTACACTTACAGATTTATTATTAGTATATTGAAATATAGATATATTGGTGAAGATGATTACACGTCTTTATCTAATGATACGCTTACACCTGAAACAGTTAGGGCCTCTCTCACCAACTGCAAGTAAAGTACTGATTGGTTACTTTTAGATATAATTTTATGTTTTAAATTATGTACTCGGTTTACTGCATTATTTTAATTTTTTTTATTATTTTCTTTTTAATGTTTGGTACTTTCACCGTGCAAAGGTATATCAGCAACATCTTCCCCGGTGACTTTAAATGGCGGTTAGCTTACTTGACAGATGGTGAAAGAGGCCCTTACACTTACATATACTAAAAAAGTACAGGACTGTACGACTCAGATAAAGTTATTAACGGTTGGCTCAAAACAATTTTTAATTAAATTGTTTTAGCGTATAATTAACCAAAAATGTGATGCGTCGTTTGCACTCCGGTTCAGTTTTTTATTGTACTTACCTCCATCACAAAGGTGGAATGTGAATGCTATGGAAATGTGGGGAGAGCGCCTGAACAGATTTGTAGCTGCCGGTGACAGTTCTATATAAGCCGTACTCGACGAGTTGTCAACTGCGACATACTTTCATGGCACTATTATCGGGGGTCTTACGTATTATAATTGTTTGAATGAAATGAACAAGGAAGTCATATTAGCTGTCGAAAACAAGTCTTAATTAAACTCGCCAGATTTCCACTTTGTCAATATGTATAACTAGCGAGCCGCCCCCGGCTTCACTCGGGTGGAATTGCTATTTTTATGTGTCAAAACAGTATAAAAATTTGTTGAGTGGACTTAAAGCTAATATGAAATTAATAAAAAAAATAATAATAAAACATGCTTATTAAATTATTTTTTTATCGCAGTATTAATATTAAATTTTAATGCCCTCGTTTATCGCAACGAATATATTTTTTATAAGCATGCGGACAATAGGTTCTCTGAGCTTACTTCTGCCTGTCTTGCTCACAAAGCTTCCTCTACATTACTAATGTTGTCAAGCCTTTTTCAATCTTATCGTATGCTATATATAAGGGTGAATTTCAAAAGTGCTACTGTGAGATTCATGTTGAATAGACACGATATTTTCCAAGAACATTCCTTTTTGCACATAACAGACCGACCTTAAAACGTATTGATTTTATGTCACACATGTTTCTTATTTTAATTTTTAATATATATTATTTATCATATCATATTATTTTGTGCTCCTTATGATATTTATTGGCATACACATTTTCAGTATAGTATGCTAATGCCTTACCTGCGGGCCTATTCTCTATCTGTGGTTTTTAAAAACGTGTCGACTTCAAAGTCGACATTAAATAAGAAATAGTACTTTGTCAAACAAAAAACCACACAATAACGCGCCAATAACTGCATCGACATGTATAACTATGGAAAAAACGTCGTAGACATTTTGACATGTGCTTAGTGAATACCAAAGTAGACAATTGTCGAGTCTATAACCGCATCGAGTCGATAACCACAGCAAAACCACACTTAGAGAATACGGGCCCTGAAGTCTTACCATTTTTATAGACGACGGTAACCACTAACCATCAAGTTTACCGTCAGGTTGTCTAACGACCTTAACCTTACCTCTGCCTACCGCACTTTACTAGACTAGCCAGTAAGTTTTTTATATATAAATATATATTTTAGAAAATTATAAACACTTGTATATCTTTGTAATATACATTTATAAATAAATATTAATAAATAGTTGTGTAAAGATATTTGTCAAGTATAAATATCAAAGAAATAAGATTGTCTATTTCCTGTTAAGAACGTTTTTCTTTAAGGAATCAAGTAAAGGTCTATTACAGCCTTGGGCGGTACAATATTTTAAAAATTAATTAATGTTCTAATATTATGAAATAGCTACATAATACTTGAAAGTATTTTAATTGCAAAAGCTTCGGGGAAGAGGTTTTAGCGAAAAAAATGCTCAACTTGCTTAGCCTTTTTTATTGATTAATAACCAAAGTTGCCTCGTAATTTAGAAACTTCAACTCTGCAACCCTTAAACAAGTAGCCCTTTTTTGACATTCATGATTATCTGGCACATACTTCGTTAAAAATGTTTGAGCTAAGAAAAATGTTATTTAAAGTAGTGGCAACGTGCTATTGTGTTTCGATAAGTGAGTAATTTCCTTATATCTTATCCCTTATCCTTCTCAACAAGTGTGCTGCTGACCATAGACCATTAACATAAAAAAACTGAAATAAAAAAGAAAAAGTTTAGTTAAGTTATTAGTGAAGTGTATTATCGACATTGCTTCTTTATAGAATTTGTTTAAAACTTGATTGTTTAATAATCACTAAATCACTATTATCATTTCAGTCGTAGACCCTCTACTGAAAATAGGCTTCCCCATAACTTTCCAAAAGACCGACCAAAAGCAACCTGAATTGAGTGGCAGATCGCGGCCCTCATGTTTCCTGTTCATTTTCATTACATAAACTTTATTTATAATAAGCAGACAGTAACTAGTGAAAAATAAAGTACATGTCTGTTGGAAATAAAGTGTTAACCAAATATAAACCTTATCGAGACACAAATAAAAAGTACTTCCCAATAAATGCGTTTGGACCGTTTTTTACTGACGTTCGCTCGTTAGCTTCATGACAATGTTAAACCGTACAAAACAAATGTTTCAATGACACAAACAAGGCGACCGCCTGATGAATTTGAATGTGTTATTTGCAGACAATGGAAGCTACACGATTGATACCAGAGCCGATGTAATTAATCGCACAACAAACAATAATGAATGAAGGATGGACGGACGATTGTGGGTGAACATTTTCGGGTAAGCGACGTTGTATAAGGGAATTTATATTTCACTACCAAACCGCTACGCGCTACGGTCGCTACGAGCTTCGCACGGATGTAATTCAAATAACATATATAGACACAAACCTTCCTCGTTTATCACTCTTTCATCAGTGAAAACCGTATCAATATCGATTGGAATGAAATCCCTTAGGGCCCTTCGCTCATTAAGATACTCCAGTAGGATAGGTACCATACCACATGCGTATTTTCGCAACTCGAGGTTCATACTTTACGTGACTGAAAATGAACATAATTTTAATATTTGTATATTTACAATACAACATTTTGATTTCTTTAATTTTTTTAATATATCAAGCTCTAGTGATGAAGAAGCACTTGCTTTGCGGTCTTTCTTTTTCATAAAAACATAAGACGACTTCGAAAAAAAAATATTTGATATCTTTTCTCATGCAGTGTGAAAGTTTGGAATTGTATAAACATGGAAAAGATTCAATTTCTTGCTACGCAATTTCCGTGACCGCGTAAAGATACTAGTAGCGAAGTGTAAAGTGTTCGTATTCAGCATACAATTATTATTAATGTATGTGAGATACCCACTCCGTGGAAACTCATCCTCGAGTACTTTTGAGTATTGTACTGTGCGTAGACCTAATACGTTTGTAATCGTAGCTGTGTCTACGTCGTAGCATTACTATAGCGCGTCGTAGGGGTCGTAGAGGGGTGGTAGTCGTAGAATGATTGTACCACAGATTTTATCATTGTTTCCCCTTCTTACCCGTAGTACTACTGGTAATACTACTTACAGGTACTAATCAAGGGTCTTATTTTCAACCGACTTCCAATTTCTTCTCAATTTGACTGTATTTTTTTTTATTTATTTTTTTATGTTTGTTACCTCATAACTTTCGACTGGGTGAAACGATTTTGATGATTATTTTTAGTTGAAACCTGGTGCTTCCCATTTCAATTTGGTTTAGTTCTGACAATGGCATCCACGAGGAAACGGTTAAAGTTGGTTTATTTTTTGTTAAAAAAAGAGATGTCGCACCTACAATATTTTTATTTTCGTTTAGAATAAATATCACTTGCTCTGTAAATAAGGAACATGTCCAGAGGAAGGCTGAAATCATGAAGTCCCAAGAATAGTTACATGAAGTCTCTGGTCTCGAGAAAAGTAATTGCAAGTAAGGTTCTAGGAAATAATAAGAAAATTACATAAAGGATAAAAAAATTAAGTACTTTCTACTTAATTTTTTTACTTACTTAATACTTAATTAACAAAATTCTAACTGGAACGTCCAACCTATCATGACTATAGAAGCTTTCGCTGTAATAACAATTTTAACCGAACTGTGGCCCGTAAAACTCATAAGCCTGTATACATCACACGCGTGATTACCATTTGTGTGTACACGCGACCGGTCATAACGTGTCACGTCAACGTCACCTGTGACGAGTTGACAGATAAGCGTGACGTCACCGTGACGGGTGACACGCGGTGCCGATATGACGGCCCACCGAGTGTTGTCTATGATTTATGGCGATAGCGCAAACAACAAGATTGAAAGCTGTTAAGTGGGGTTGGCTCATATTGAAACAGCTTTACCAAACCTTTTTTATATTACATACTAGCAGGCGCCCGTGACTTGGTTCGCTTTGAAAAAGAAAAAAGTAGCCTATCCTATGTCCCGTACGTCTAAATGTTTATCTACCAAGTTTCATGAAAATCAGTTAATTCGTTTAAAAGTTATGGAGGAACATACATACATACATACAATACCTACACTTACAGATTTATTATTAGTATTGATAAAAGATGGCAGATGGCGGTCAACTTGATGGTAAGTGGTTACCGTCGCCTAAGTATACAAGTATAAACACCTCAGGTTCCAAAGTTCGTGCGTCCGCAGGATAAAGTTTCTAGTACTAAACTATAATATAATAATAGTTAAACTATATCTAGTTAAGGGTATAATATCTAAAACATATCAGCCAACCCGATGGAATAGAAACTTATTTAAGACACACAAGCAGATAAGCAGCCATAAGCACAATATACACTAACATACCACTTCCGCTGATATAAGTTTCGGTG
Source organism: Synanthedon vespiformis (assembly GCA_918317495.1). Lineage (NCBI taxonomy): Eukaryota > Metazoa > Arthropoda > Insecta > Lepidoptera > Sesiidae > Synanthedon > Synanthedon vespiformis. The sequence continues at coordinate 1,892,059 of OU906964.1, forward strand.
AATTCGAAAGACAAGCTGATGAGAACTTATTAACCTCAAGGGCGATTTACAATTCACATGGGTCGCTTTCTGCTGTAATCAAAATAAACACACAATTTTCTTAATCCTTATAAATTATAAATGAAAGTTTGTATGTTTAGATGTCTGTTACTTAATCAAAATCGGCTGAATTTGGATAAAATTTGCTACACATAATATTATGTCGTGGATAGGCATATGGCATATACAACACTTTTTATCCTGAAAAATGTTAGGTCCCGAGGGAATTTAAAGAACTTTTTTTTTTAGAGAACATCAGGTAGTTAAATATATATCATTATCTAGTAAATGGGAATGCATGTACGATTAATTTCCCTCAAAATTTAGTTATAGCTTCAATAAAGATTCCACAAATTTAAGAAGAATGGAAAAATCTCAACAGGAAGAGTGTCTAAACTAAATTCTCAGCAGTTTCTTATGCAAATTAAGAAGGACAGACTCTATATGACAATGCGGAATAAGGAAATTCTGGATAGACATTAAGTAGCCCAACACATTAGAATATCTTCATCATGAGGATAAAAAATCGACCTTTTTGACGCCACTGTCACTACTTTCCAAATTTCTATTCAAAAGTTAATCTTGCAGGAAATATAACCCGGAATCCCTGAGATAGAGTGATAAAGCAAGCAACCTAACCACTGATCCAATGAGCTCGTATATATAAATATCGAATATTTTGTTCATCTTCTCCCGAGAGAGATGCTTGTTTTACGTCACGAATACAAAATTATAATTTTTTTTGTATTTCAACCCTATAATTAATGTTAAATGGTAATGGTATGACATAATTGGTTAAGATGTAATTTGTCATCCATTAGTGGTTGCGGCCAATTCTGTCAAGCAACGAGAAATGATTGCAATTGAAATACAAAAACTATTTCGCAACGATTTAAAACATACTATATAATATTATAAATGTGAAAAATTTTTGCCTTTCTGTTACATTCTCACTACTCAAGCGATCATCATGAAATTTGACATACACATTGTCAGGGATACAGAAAGCCTGTCATTCTAAAAGAAAATACTGTTGCCAAGGGATCATATAAAAATATAAAAATTCTACTCCTGACAAAACTATATGATAGCAATAAATATGGAATAAATGTCTAACATGTCAGCGTATCTTTCTATTCGTATTCACTACTTGTTTTAAAATTGTCTTTAAAATACCACCAGGTATTGGCTGAAAAAATTGGCTAAGCATATTGCGCAACTCAACCATAAAATTGAATGCCAGATTCATTACAGAAGACCAGAGCTTATTATTCTAACCTCTCTAAGCTCTCATTTGTTTTCCTACTAGACTAGACCTTATCTTTAGGGTAGTAACTAGATTTCTGCCACAGTTCGTTGTGTTTTTCATAATATAGTTAAGGTCACGCGATTGTGGTATGTTTATCATTTCATTTTTTTAATGAGTTTGTGGTGTTCTAGTCTAACCTTCTGCAAAAAATTCTGCAATGTCACACTGGAAGCGTTTACAAGCATGCCACACGCAACACAGGCGTCACTTTATCGCGGCATTCAGTCACGTAACATCAGAACACCCTCCATACCGAAATTGAAACTGCTAATCGAGCTGTCATTTCAAATGTTTGTTGTGCTGTCACGGTTCGGTGCGTAATATCCAAAATATCAAATTAGACACGTTGTTTCAAATTTCACATAGGATTGTTAGCGTTTCGCTGTCTGATTTTGTTTTGAGTATCTTTGGAATTTACTAGTGAATTTACTAGTGAGCGCTCGGCTTCGCCCGGGGTGTAATTTTTGCATATGTATATCTTCCCTGTTCACCCCTCTTTCCATTAGTGAAAATCGAATTAAAATCGGTCTAACCATTCTTAAGTTCTTTCGAGACTAATTATTTGTTTGCAGAAAGTAATGCTCCATGCTCCAGGTATTTTAGGGTTTAATCAAAATAATAAATTTTCTCTTTAGACAATAAATAAATAATTAATATCTATTTCGCTACTATGAAGCTTATTTTCAGTTGCCAACTGGTTACCAACGTAGCAGTTGCTATTATATGCATTAATATAAGTTGTACGGTATGACGGTTGACATTCGGACAGCTGTCATGCGGTCACTAGATTGCCGTGGCCTGCGCACGATGCTGCGGTCACTTTTGATTTAAATCATATCTTTAAATAATATAAAAGAGAGGAAGCTGCAGTATTTCGTACACGTGATGAGAGGCGAAAATTACCGTATTCTTGTGGCGTCTTTTGTGTTATAGGCGACGGTAGCCACCTACTATCAAGTGGACCGTCAACCCTGTTTACCGACTTTAACATAATAAAAATATTATAAGAAAACCGACTTACTAAATACTTTATCAAAAACGAATTAAAAAAAGGTTACATTAATCATAATAAGGACCTCTTCCGTGCATTATAATGAAGAGTACTGTGAAAATAATCATCATTTTGCCTTAAAATGCTGGTAATAAGAGAGACCGGGCAACCTCGCTCGAGCCACCGTCATTACCGTGGAAAATTCTTTTTTTTTTCCTGAAAATTGGGTAATCGACGCTCGACAGGAGGTTTATTATTTTTGATATTGCCCCTCGAGAGTGTAAATGGTAAGTACTCAGAGTAAGATGTAGCCTCGTAATGCGTACACTTAATTTGATCGGTCCCTACTGCGGACAATGCTGCTCTACACGTGAATGTAAAATGTAATTAACATTGACAATTTTGCAGATATGGGAAAACGCTGACAGAAAAACTAATGAACAGAAAAAAGGAACACATACATATTTAAATTTTATTTGATACTATTTTTAGGTGGTGCTAGCTACTTCTTCCGCGTTAAAAAAATAACTTTACCTACTGCTATGATGACCTTCGGGATATCTCGGAAACGGTACTTTTTCTGAATAAAATGTGTCCTAAATGTTTTTTTTTTGTATCTTTGACTACGTAGTCAGGGACAAAAAATACTTGAAAAAAATTTCCCACTTAAAAAAATTGTCTAATTTATAACACCCCTCTTTTGCGTCGGGCGGCTTAGGATTAGGACTAGATCAGAAAAGTGAATTTCTAAATGTGGTATCGAATTTTTTATACTACTAATGTTGCTACTAAAATATAGGGCACAACAAAATATACATTTAGAAAATGACTATTAAATTAGGAAATGTTCATGGAGTAATTATGAATGTGTGGTAATCGCGGACACGTCGGTCAGAGGTGACGGGCTGTCACGTACGGATTAGGGGGTTTACCAAAGATGTTATCGCTTTAATAAATCACCTGCATTTTAGGTGCCCGTTCACTGTGAAATCTGATTTATATGCATATTAAGATTAAAGGACTTTGTACCTTTACAGGTCAAAATATTTATTTATACGTGAAAATATTGGTACCGTACAGGTATGTTAGTAAAATCACATTTTTTTATGTTAAACTCGACTTTACTTTACAGTTTATTTGAAGGCAAATGCCTACCTTCAATTATGACACAAGCACTGGTGCTGCAAGTGCGTAGTATCTTATATTAGGAAGGATTATGGAAATGGGCTCTTACATCTCTTACTCACTTACTAAAACACAACAGCACACATGCTAATTACACAATTTCACGATGGTAAGGCCGCTAGTATGACTATAATATGTTTTAGTTTAACGTATAATAGTAAAACATATAGCTAAAACTCATTCGACTTATAACACACATTGGCTTGTAATTTCGTGCATATTGTATGTAGGTACGCATCACGCGTGATTAGCGCCCCGGGCCGTTAATGATTACGACTATTGAGCAGCTTTGTCATTAAACCAGTCTTGTTATTCACGTGATGCAGCCACGTCTATTGGTCAATTAGACAGCCAATGTTTACTATTACCTCAATGCCAATGGTGGGAATTAAAGACAGTTTTCCTAATTTATATTTATCTGGGCTCACGTCAATCGCATAATTATCAATTGGACTAACGGGAAAAAAAGTCTAGCATCAAAATAAACATTGATACACTTTTTTGTTAGTAAAAACTTCGATAACTGAAACACATCGTTCATTTCAGCATAGTTTGCCCATAAAAACTACACAAAGAATTGTAGACATTTATATTGGCAAAGTGTCTACAACCGGCCATAACTCATCTGTGCAGTGCACTGTGTCATCCGCAGATCCCATACTCCTGTGTAAAGAGACGCTTCAGTTCGCTACAGAAAATAGAAAAACAAATTTCCTATTTACTTGTTAGTGTTAGCGTTTTGGCACACGAATACGGCTCGGTGTCTTTTCATAAAATTCTGAACGGATGGCCGTGTATGTGAATCCGCTGTAAACATGTAAATGGGCAGGTACAGTCGGGGTAAGAAAAAGTTCGTCACCTGGCTTGCACCAGGGCCTTAATTGAGCGATTCTTTACTTCAAAACTATGTGTAATCCTCAAATTTGTACGATATCTGCTAAAATGTTTTTCATGGTTTCTTTTAATGTCTTGGCTCCATCTTCATCTTCTTTAATGATTTTGTTAGTGTCAATTGTAAGAATAGGAATAAAAAATAAAAAAAGACAAAATACAAATGAAAATCAAGAGTAGCATATTCCGAGATTTGTAAGTCATGTCAAGTCAAGAATTTTTCTTTCAGTTTTTAAGAAGTCCAAAGCAGTCAGGTCAAGTCTGCTAAAAGGTTATTCCCTTACATATACACGCAAAGACAAGACAATGACATGTTTTGACAAGACAAAAGCGTGAAATCATAATTGCCATACAGAATTAGGGCCCTTGGCAGTCATCACTCATGCCAATTCTCAATTTCATCTCAAAAGGCACTGAGAATCTACTACCTGACAAAGGCATGAATTTGAAAACTGACGAAGGTTTTCATACCCCGAGTGTACTACTTCATATTTTATTTTAAAAAATAACTGTTAAAGAGTCACGAGGACTCGCTAAACTTCCATTGACCTTTGAGAGCTCCAGAGATCTGCCACAAACTGGACTGGAAGTATATATATAGTATATATATATATATATTCTGAGACTAGACATTTTGATAGACTGGTGATTTTGGAATAAAAGACATGCTGAACCAAAGCCGTACTAATATGAAATCTATATGTAGTACGTAGTCCATTTATATCATTGGGTTATTATGTCGACCGACTACATTTGAGGTTTCTTATGGACCTCTCCGTAACATTTTCTGAAACAGTGTCGACGTCTCAATGCCTACAGAAATGAATGACCAGTTAACAATGATAAATGAAGAAGTAAAAGACGCATATTTCAGAATAATTACCACAAATGAAGTGCTTAATAAAAATGAATGACTTATCATCGTTTGTTTGAGCCAAAATATGATTTATGGTTTACTATCTGTGAAAACTTTTGACGCATGAAAGAGGTAGTGTATTACATTTCAAAACTAATTTCGTTACTCTCAAAGTTTAGAATGATAAATCGTCGGGTGTTTACTATCATACTAGTTAAAACTTTGACACCTTTACATGTGTCACGTGAGTTTATTTTTAAATTCGTATTAAAAATTCACTTTAATGTACAGAGTTTTTCGTTATTGATATTAGCTGTAAATAAGTATTTATATTAAATCTGGAAAATCTTTTGAGATGAATATACGTTCTTTGTTCTTTGTTTCCCGATTGATTCCTGAGGCTTCGATTCCTGACTGGAACTTTCCTGTTTGGAAATTTAAATTATGGAGAAATTTGAATACTTTGTGGTGCCGCCCTCCAATGTGCGCTGGCCCTTAAAAAGTTTATCAGAAATATGTGAGTGATGTAATTCAGTGAGTGTATTGGGGTGACAATGTCTCAGTTCGTTGTGAATTGCATTCATAAAGTGACAAAAGACCACAGCAAAACTTGTTACCGAGTTTGATATCACGTAACTCTGCCACAGTACTGACGCAACAATGTAGAAAAATTATTACTGACGACACGACAGAGTCCTTGGATAGAAATACTCGAACAAAAAAATACTTGCTTTTCAAAAAAAATGCTGCAAACGCTGCAAATTATTTTTTCACAGGTAAAGTTGTTTAAATAATAATACATAAATTAGACCTTTTCCTGTATCGCCAAGGTTTGGAACTCCCTGCCGGCAGCGTCTGTTTTTCTGAGCTTATATCACCCAAATCTTTTCAAAGTTCGAGTGAACTTCGCTACACGGTTAGTTGCTGGCCAAGCAAACGCATCCCTCTCTCGGAATTGTAGTATAGTGGTACACATGCGATGCGATATTAACCGGTCAGTCTGCCTGCCTAGTAGAACGTCGGTGTAAGTTTAACACTTTTGCGGGAGGGGAGCAAAATTAAAACTTTGTCTTATGGCACACTATTTATCCATATAAAATCTGTTAACGTTAATAGACGTTAACGTTTGCTGTTGTGTTACACACCAACTAAAACGTGGCGTTAGAGTACGCGCGGGACGTATAGTTACGTCGCAAGGGTGTGTGTATCTGTGAATAGCCTCACTTGACACCCAAAAAAAGTAATATATTGTGGCTCCAACATTTAAAAAAAATTATGTGTTGTGGCACAGTCATGTGACTGATGTGTAGCTATGTAGCTATTCAGGTATCCTATTGCTAGTCAACGTTTCCCAACGGTGTTCGAATAAGAACAATTTTTATTGTGACGTGAAAAAACGTTGTCTCACTTCATTTATTATTATCTTGACTGCCTATGAAAGTATTAAACACCTGTGGATTGGGATATTTTTGAATAAAGAATCACCCCGAGTCATGCAGGTCTCAAGAAATGCATCCTAAAGATATATAAACGCCTTAATACAAGTATTGATTTATTAAACAAAATAACACGTTCGATGTGGTTCCTAATGTATCCTGTGGCACCTTAATAATAACATATAGGTTTTGCCGCAAGAGTTATTCTGACAATAATTCACTTTGACTAAATATCCGGGCAGGTTCTTGGAGGGTTGAGTTTCGTTCAATAATGAGGTTACAGAGCACGGCCCCGACCTCAAATGTCACAGTAACTAACCTGCCTAGTTAATGATAATACCTATGCCATACCTCATTATATTTATTGAAACTTTGCTATGTATCAAGAAGTGATAAAAAAATCCCGGATTAGTTCGGCATTGTCCAGGAAACTTATCGACTTATAGAAGAAATCAACTCCGAAATTGATAATGCTCTTCTTAACAAACCCATATTTTGGGTGTTACAAAAAGTCAAATACATGCATTGAAACGGAAAAAACTTATGTTACTTATGTTCACTTCATAAAATAGGCGCCATTATTATTATTATGTGTATAGGTGAATTATTATATTAAGGTTTGAAGGCGACACTTGCGGAGGAATCGGCGCATGTGTACAATTGCGCACAAAATTGCTAAGGAAAATTTCGTAATTTCTCACCTCACTAACTTAACATTACAGGTAGTGTTGATATTCCTTTCATAAAATCATCGTGCAATGTCGAAGGACAGCGTTTTTTTTAGGCATTTATTCACCATGACGTATTTACTAATACGATAAAACAATCTGTACGCAACAGTACCTAAGAGACTCGAGACGCGCGAACGAAGTACGGGAGGGGAAGAGCGACTGAGTTTACCAATAACGGGTCGGCACACCGACGCGTACCCGCCCCTCACTTTCCTCTGCCCCCTCAAATACCTAAAAATAGAGTTCTGCGCACATTTGCCGAGAAGTCTTTATTCGCTGCACGACCTATATACATGTAACATGTTTAAAATCTTATATCCGGGCACCGGTGGCTAGTGTTTTTGGTTACCTAGATACATTCAGGATGTTTTTGTTTATTGTTATAACGGTAAAGAGATAGCGTTTTATGTCTCTCTCTCCACACATGAAATCCAAAATTGGGATTTTAACCTACGTCCTAAATCATCAAAAGATTTTTGGACATGAACGATATAGTGTAACAGTGTCACAAAAAAATTTAAAACCAATATATTTTATTTTTGAAATACATGAGCATTATATTAAGATTCTAACTCTAAGGACAGCATTAAATTGAAGGTGCTATTAGATACATTACTCTAGATGCAAAACGGGTCTTCGTTAGCATTGTTCACAAAATTAACCAACAAAGACGGGTTGCTTTTATGCATTATAAATCTAAGGCTCTGCAACCGCTTGATAATAAGCCCGCATAATACGAGCTAATTATATTAATCGCGTGTAGCTTATGGCGTTAACAATGAGATAAACCTTTTGGGAGAGTGGATGTGAACGTTGAACTGTGCTGGGGGCATTATGTGGTGGTGTCCCAGTTAATTGAGTATTAACGCCGTGTCCGACGAGGTAGGCGGTGTTTTACATACACCCCACTCTAAACACATTAAGTTAAAGCTGCGTTTACATACAAACACACATATCTCTTAGAGTTACAGTGGTTTTAGCAATTAAGTTTATATTTATTCATGTTAAAATTTGCATGCACAGTTGTCTTAAAAAACATCTGCCTTAAGGTGGTAATACAAGTCAGTTTTCCTCCCTACAAAAGTAGAATGTTAATTACTCCGCGGATTTATGATTAATTTACAAAAGTAAGCATGTTACCGATTAATCTTGTTGTTAACTAGGTTCGTATGCATTTAAATTTAAAAAAAAAGTATTAATTTAAAAGATATGATCCTTGAAAAATCCATATTGGAACACAAGTTTTAATGCAACTTTGAGAGTGATTAGGTCAATGCAGTGTACAAAACCTCCAAAATACTTTGCATACAAACATCGATTAGTTATTCAAGAGTACAAATAGCTTTACACGAAATAGATATATGCAGTAGTTTTGCCAAAAAGAGTATACGCCCAAGGGTCTGTTTATGATTTTATTTTTGGTATGAATCATTGTGCATCTCAGTCGAGTGCTCTTCCCGCGCTTTGTGCTGTGTGAGACAGGACGCATTTTAGACATGAGACCGATGAGTTCGAGCCGCCGACTGGTTTCACCTTAAAGTCCTCAGTATTACATTAAGTGAATGCTACATTAACTTAAACATTATAATACTAGCGGAGAGGGGCGCCCTAGACTTCTCGCGGTTTATTTTTGCCAATTATGAATAGAAATCTTTGCTCTTTTAACCCTTTTACTATTGGTATTTTAATCCGTTGCGTAGTTTAAAAGTTTAGTGTATATACAGAGTTAGGTATTACTTTTATTTTATTACAGTACTATAGCAACCTGTTCACGGCTTTTTCAAATTATATTATATAAGATAAGAACTTTTCGTTGAAAGCTCTTTCCATTAGTGAAAACCGCATTAAAATCCCGTGCGTATTAGTTTAAAAGATCTAAGCATACATACAGACGGACAGATGGCGGAAAGCGACTCTATTTTATACTATGTAAAGATTATTACAGTTTTAGCAATTAACTTTAACTTCGGGTTAATTTATATCTAAACAGTATTTGCCTGCGACTTCGTCCGCGTCGAATCGCTACCAAGATTATTACTTTCTAAATTATTATGTTTTTTGGTAACATTGATAAATCTCACATACACAAATAAAAAAACTTACAATACGATATTCATAGTAAAGTACTTAAATTACAATTACACATAATTAAATTAACATAAGTGAAAGTGATTAACTTAGTAATTAATTAACATTAATTAATTAGGTCTTTAAGTGACTATTCATACAGGGTGCGTAACAATGGTAAGTATAATGTACCAGCGAGCGACTAAGCGAGTGTAGTCCGTAAAGTTGCTATAGATATAGATGTAGATGTAGATGCAGATGTAGATGTAGATGTAGATGTAGATGTAGATGTAGATGTAGATGTAGATGTAGATGTAGATGTAGATGTAGATGTAGATGTAGATGTAGATGTAGATGTAGATGTAGATGTAGATGTAGATGTAGATGTAGATGTAGATGTAGATGTAGATGTAGATGTAGATGTAGATGTAGATGTAGATGTAGATGTAGATGTAGATGTAGATGTAGATGTAGATGTAGATGTAGATGTAGATGTAGATGTAGATGTAGATGTAGATGTAGATGTAGATGTAGATGTAGATGTAGATGTAGATGTAGATGTAGATGTAGATGTAGATGTAGATGTAGATGTAGATGTAGATGTAGATGTAGATGTAGATGTAGATGTAGATGTAGATGTAGATGTAGATGTAGATGTAGATGTAGATGTAGATGTAGATGTAGATGTAGATGTAGATGTAGATGTAGTGTAGATGTAGATGTAGATGTAGATGTAGATGTAGATGTAGATGTAGATGTAGATGTAGATGTAGATGTAGATGTAGATGTAGATGTAGATGTAGATGTAGATGTAGATGTAGATGTAGATGTAGATGTAGATGTAGATGTAGATGTAGATGTAGATGTAGATGTAGATGTAGATGTAGATGTAGATGTAGATGTAGATGTAGATGTAGATGTAGATGTAGATGTAGATGTAGATGTAGATGTAGATGTAGATGTAGATGTAGATGTAGATGTAGATGTAGATGTAGATGTAGATGTAGATGTAGATGTAGATGTAGATGTAGATGTAGATGTAGATATATATATATAGATTTAAGAAACCCATCGCATAATATTAGTCTACATCATTACGCTACAAAATTATGGCGGCGAAGTAGTCTGAATGGCCCTCATATAATGTTACTTCAGAGAATGACGCTCATGAGTGACAAGTCATAATCTGATTAAGCACAAATGAATTATTAAACAAAAATGTTTTATTCATACTAAAAGTGATAGTAAAATGGAGCTTAATTTTAAACTATAAATCAGCAAATGTAAGCCTTTGTAGAATAAATGGGTCTCATTATTCATTAAATTTTAATAACAACTAACCGTATTACGCAAGAATGGGCTGTGAGTGATATTTGAGAGCTTTATCATCGAAGTGATTTTGAATTCTGAGTTCTTAGCATAAAATAATTATGCATTATTTAAGTATTGTTAAGCAAATTTTATTCAAAATATTAACGAGATGAGCTATTAAAAACATGATCTACTGACAAAAAAATATTAAAACTGTGCAACTTTTATCTTGGATTCCAAGGTTATCCATTAATTAGCGGACACCTGTATATTTGCCATAGATTGTAAACTATATTAGACTGACTAGCTAACTTAATTCTGTATCTGAGTTTCCTTAACATATCGCTTCAGAAAAAAACAGTAAAAACAGATTAGATGACGTGTCTTTCGTGATATTTTTTTTCTAAACAAAAATTATATTTTTTTTTTATATAAAAATCTCTGGTCAAAATACCATCAAAACTATATAGTATCGTCGATGTCGTTATTCTATAAATAGGGAGTGGTTCGACCGCGTAGCAGTTTTTTTTATAATAGACTAGCTGACGCCTGCGACTTCGTCCGTGTTGAAAAATAAAAAAACGTCTAAATGTTTCATGAATCTACCAAGTTTCATGAAAATCGGTTAATTCGTTTAAGAGTTATGGAGGAACATACATACATACTCAATACACCTACAGATTTATTATTAGTCATCGATGTATTTATTAGTATGTATTGAATATATTGATAAGCCATTGACTAAGGTTAAAATGTTTTAATCTCAAAAACGTGCACATGGTGTGACACATGGCGTGCACAATTCCCAACTCAATAATGAATATTGAAAACCTAATCTGTAAAAGAAAATGACTGTTTTTATGTGTCCATAAACATGAAAGTGAGGATGGCGTCAATGCAGTTTCACTGTAAATTCATTCGCAATCCGTTTCAAAGTTCCTAGTTGTAAAAATATAGTGTCGTAAATCCAGAGGCGCGGTGTCGGGCGGTTAAGTTACACGGGAGTTTGAATAGCTCACTACGCGATACATTAAAACACAATACAAAGACCAACCAGAAGTAGAACTTCAAAATAACTAGTATATTTCGAATGTGTGTACAGTCGGCCGCATAAGTCGATTAACACATTCAAAAGTGCAAAACAAATGAACACTCAACGCGCCATAAAACGTTGTGACGACTAGAGAACAAAATAAGCTTCACGTACAAACGATAGTAAAAAGCTTCAGTAAGTAAGTAAATAAGTAAGTAAGTTGAGTGTTCAGTCGTTTTGCACTTTTGAATGTGTTAATCGGCTTATGCGGCCGACTGTACTATGGAGGGTAGAGGTGAGGAAGACCATTTTTCCAGTTTGATTATCATATTAGTCAGGTACTCCTTATCGTTACCCTCTATTAATAGTCTATAGTATGTAAATATAGCGTATCTTCAAGTTGTTTACTGATTTTTGGGACTGCAGTCTTTTTTTTCAACCGACTTCTAAAAAAGGAGGCTCTCAATTCGACGCGTATGTATTTATTTTTATTTTTAAAGTTTGTTACCTCATAACTTTCGACTGCGTGAAACAACTTTGATGATTCTTTTTTTATTTGAAAACTGGTGCTTCCCTTGTGGTCCCATTTAAATTTGGTCCAGTTCTGACAATGGCATCCATGAGAAAAGACCATAAGACGGTTTGAAGTCGGTTTACTTTTTTGTTAAAAAGAGTTATTGTTTGCCTTAGAAATCTGGTAGTAAAATGTTTGTTCATTAGTTTATTATGTGAAAAGTTTAGTTATATTTAAAAGTATTAAAAAAAGCTAAGGTTGACAGAAACTAAAGTGGCTAAAGTGGCGGTAGTAACCACCACCTTACAGAATACCACCGTGAAATAACAGCATATGTGCTGTTGTGTTTCGGTGAATCCCTTATCCTTAATCCTTCTATGGTCGGCAGCGCACTTGTAGCACTTATGGCGTTGCTTGTGTTATAGGCGACGGTAGTCACCTACCATCAAGTGGACCGTCTGCCTGTCTGTCGACCTTAACATAAAAAAAAAACTAAACTAAACGAGGATGCATCGGCAGGCGATGTAACCGGTTAGCCTGTTTTTGTAATTGCAGCTAGACTGGCGATTAAATGGCAGTGGTGAATTGTCCTAGACTCTAGACCATAATATGGTATTATGTAGATATTTCCTACAGTTCACATCTTGCCCTATATGTCACGTAATAGCCCACTTACACCCCAATAATTGTTGCGTTTGTTGTAGACAGTAATATGTTTGCCATTTGTGTCAATAAAAAAAATATATAAATCGTAGCATTAGTTCCCACACTGCATATTATTTACTACGATAACAGTCCGATACATTATAAGCTCGCGTGATTTACGGCCCGTAATAAATATCTCTTTCCTTACCGTCCCGTACTAACTTCATATAATTCATACTAACAAAGACATTCGCCAATGAGGACTGTTACGCTGTATTTTCTATACAATTATTTGCTAACATTTTTTTCCTAAACAATTATTCAAAATCTTTCTTCATAAAGTTGTCTATCAACTATCAAACAAAGAAATAAACAAACTCACATATTATTTTTTTTATTAGACATTACTACCGATTAGGAGCAATTTTTTTATATGACACAAACCTTCCTGAATATTAGTAAAAACCGTATCAAAATCCATTGGGTAGTAAACCACTTCTAAAGAAGTAGTTTGCGGAGAAACAGACGAAATATTTTTTTTCTACTTACATAAAAACTTAATAAGGTTTAATTATAATTATGTATATGTGAACTTTCCGCGTATAATTTTTTTAATAATTGATGGTGAAAACCGCATCAAAATCCGTTGTGTAGTGTTGAAGGAGTTAGCAAATAACAGATTTACGGACAGACAAACACGGAAAGCCACTGCAAATTATACTTTGTAAAGAAGTTAGATAATTATTTTATATTAGGTTTGTCATGAGTTTAATTGATTTCTTACAACTTATAACAAAATTGACATATAAACTAAGAGTAAGAATAAAATTGGTTGTTTGTTTAGATGCAAATGAGTTTATATGACGCATCGAAATAATATATCTCTGCGAGCAAGTTCGCTGATATGACGATAATAGGCGATAATAATGTTTGATATCTTCCATTGTTTTTATTTTCATTTTTAACAAATAAATATCTGATTAAATTACAATAGAAAAATTGGCGTCGTTCACGAACTCCCGTATGGTCTAGTGGCTAGGATACCTGGCTTTCACCCAGGAGGCTCGGGTTCGATTCCCGGTACGGGAACATTCTTATAATTTGACCAATTTTTCTATATTTTAAGTATTTTTTAAAGGTTACACGTGTAATAGCACGATCTCATTTACCCTTTTTATTCCACAATCATCAATCAATCGATCAATACTAATAATAAATCTGTAAGTGTATGTATTATATGTATGTATGTTCCTCCATAACTCTTAAACGAATTAAAACTTATTTTCATGAAATTTGGTAGACAAACATTTAGAGACAGTATAGGCTACTTTTTCTTTTTTAACGCGGACGAAGTCGCGGGCGCCAGCTAGTACTTGATAAAAATCCATATTTTCAATATAATAAAAAGCTAGTTCTTCTTCTATACTTATTTTGAACTAGCCATTGCCCGCGACTTCGTCCGCGTTAAAAAAGATAATAAGTAGCCTATCACGTGTCCCGTACTTCTAAATGTTTATCTACCAAGTTTCATGAAAATCAGTTAATTCGTTTAAGAGTGATGGAGGAACTTACATACATACAGAAAAAAAATGTAAAAATCGTAAATTTAGTTTCAGTATCATGTATAGAGCCTATATGCACGATATTTCTGAAAACAAAGTAAATTACTCCATGACCGACTCCTACAGATTTATTATTAGTAGTATGATTGAATGATGATGATCAAATTATTCAAGAAACAAATGACAAACTATAATTAAAAAGTATAAACCAACCCCCTACTTTTTATAGAGCCCAACCACGCTGAGTTGGTTATCCCGCAGACTACTTGCTGCTGCAGCATCAGGTCAAGGTTACCACGTCATGGAAATACTATTGAAGTAATATAAGTATAGGTACCAAATTTCAAATTAATCAAACAAGTTAGTGAGATCCTTTCGTTAACATAGGAAATGAGCTGACGATTTTCAAACACTTGAACAGATCTTCATAAATTATATCTAAAGAACCACCTCAATCACGTCAGCTTTCAAACAAAAAACCCGGACAAAAATCGGTCTATTTGTTTGGCTACGACGGCGACGCCACAGACAGATACATAGACACACAGGATAACCTATTTTGCGTCGGGCATCGGAGGTTTTTTTTTTTTTACTAATATTATAAAGATTAGCATATTTGTAATGAATTTCTTAAACTACTTGACCAATTTTAAAAATTCTTTAACGTATAGAAAGAGCTACATTTTCACTGAGTAACATAAGCTATATTTTATATAGTTACGCAGACGAAGTCGCGTACAAGAGCAGTGGTTTATCATAAAATGAAAAATGCCATATATTGTGTTAATCATTGTAATTTATTCACCATATTTCACAGACAGAATACAAATAGAAAAATCATTCAAAATGGTCAGTTGAGCAGTTGTACAAATGTCGAATGTTTACCTGTTACGTCATAGGCGTTATTTTTCAAGGGCTTCCCGCGATTGCGTCGCTTTATCATACCGCAACGGCCTTTCAACGAATACGCTCTTTTGTACCGACAGATCACTCCAGTAACATACGCGAGGTTATTAATTATCAGATTTGTTGTTTCAGGAAATTCCGGTTTACAGGCAAACGGTTTCGCGAGATCGCAAACAATCCTTACAAGTACTTTTACCCAAATTGTTCTGTTCCTAAGAGAGTCGGAAGAATGGAAATCGGTGGTAATATGGTTCTACAAATTTGTCAGTACATTTTTAATGTTTTTAAATTTTAAACATTGAAATGAAAAACAGGCTTGAAAACCTAATAAACTATTTCTTTTCGACCGACGAAAACGAAAAAAAACAAAAAGGAGGAGGTACTGAATTCGACGCGTATATATTTTTTTATGTATGATCACGCATAACTTTTGACAGGGTGGTCCGATTTTGATAATTCTTTTTTATTTGAAAGGGTGCACCCCGAGGGGTTACATTTTAATTTGAAAAAAAAATTCCAACCCTAAGGGTAGGAAAACAGGGGATGATTGATTGTTCACTCACCGATTGTAGCGTATAACCACGCATAACTTTTTACAGAGTAGTCCGATTTTGATAATTCTTTCTTTAATGGATAGGGTGGGAAAATGGGGGTAATAAATATTAGAATACAGCCACAAAAAAATATAAAATAAAACTTTTTAACGCCAAACAAGCAAAAATTACGTAAAGAGTGATGCGCGGCGGCGACTCAAAATTACTTAGGTAAATGATAATAAGATTATTTTATGCTTTTCAGTTTTTTCGGCGGTTTTATTTTTTGTTATTTATGCCCCTTTTTAACGATATTATCCTTTCATACTTAATTAGTAAAATACAAAGAAATGTAAGCACATCTGGTTTAGATGTGGTAAAATTGTTAATAATAACGAATTAGTATTAGCACTTCCACTAGTATAATAAGACCTCCAGTGCTTCTATTTAAATCCAATTTCTTCTTAAATTCAACAAAGATCACGGGAGGAGAGGTGGGTCAACATAATATGGTATTTTTATACCATTTATCTTGGCCAGACCTAGCAAAGTTACGGCGAGTGACGCTGAAAAATTAACTGTTGACTTTGCTTTGATGTTGAACACGGTACCACACAATCTATACTTCTAAAGGAGCTTAGAACCTTTTAATATGATATATATTTCTACATTGATTTATGAAATTTTTCATACCACTAATAAAATATCCACTAAAAAACAGTTCCACGAAATAAATGTAATGAAATTTAATTTTGTCCACATTTCTTTTTAAATTATGTATTTAAAGGTATAACATAACATAATGCTGGGTCCAGTTTCGAGAATACTGGCTGAATTAAGAGATTAGGAAAATGGGCTCTGGTATCCCTTACTCACTCACCGAAACAGCACTCATACTGCTATTTCACGATCCAGAAAAGTTATGTATATAATCAATATATAATCAATTTTGATAGTGTACATTTCGTGCCATGTAGGATTATTATTTGCAGAAATTTAATGAGTATGCTAATGCCTTCCACCTACTACAAAATTGATGAGTCAAAATGGCATTTGTGCATTTCAGTGAACGCTGTCTAATGCTCTGAGGTTCGTGATTAACTCGTGAGAGGAATGCTTGTTGATTTAAAGGGAAATATATTATGAAATGGAGTATCATTTAGCAGCAAAATATTGAATTGTCCATTTTAGTTGGACTTTTGTTTGAGCCATAACCATTTAAGATCCATATCATTTATGTATTATATATGGTAAAAGGATGTTATAACTAAGTCAGTATAACTAAAGCAAAGGACATTACTCAAAACCAGACCACTTACACTTTGGAGAATCTTTTTCTTATAAATAAAAGGCGATGTGTGTATGTACGTCCCCGTATAGACTCCAAAACAGTTGAATCGATTTTGATTTTGATTCTGTGAAATTTGGTAGCGATTGGACACGAACGAAGTCGCGGGCAAGTACTAGATGTATACTAAAGTCCGCCTTAAGATTAATTTCAGCAATTTCCGCTCAGCAGTTGTTGATTTTGCATATGAAAGCGATTTCATTTAAAAGCCAATACTTTTTGTTTACGTTAAATATTGTCTTTATTTAGATACTAGCTGGTGCCTACGACTTCGTCCGCGTTGAAAAAGAAAAAAGTAGCCTATTCTGTACCCTGTACGTCTAAATTTTTATCTACCAAGTTTCATGAAAATCAGTTAATTCGTTTAAGAACAGATTTAATATTAGTATTGATTGAGATGATTTTTTTGGTCAGAGGTATGATTTTATAAACAATATTGATCCTTGTTTTCATATACAGTAAGTTTACTTTCATATGCTTAAGTTGTCAACGCTTACATTACATTGACGATTTTTTTTCTTTCTAAAAAAGTTTTCACTTTAATAATGTTTTATGTATTGTATACTTAAAATTATCGTCTGCAAATTAAGCAAACTTTTTGTTTCCTTTTTTCATAAATTTTCTAACAAGTAGTTGTTACCTACTGTTCCGTCACCGCAACGGACTCTCGTCCAAATTCAAATTTCGCGCTACCGATGAACGATGTTTGACGTTCGGATTAGCACAGTGACAATGACAGCTCTAATCAGTTGTCATGCACGTCGTTCCCGTCAAAATATTGGAGCGAAAATACTTTTTCGAATATCGGCCTTCCCAACGGTGAAAGATTGCCGCGCGCGCGAACTACCATTTTCCAACAAGAAATTCCTGTATCTGGTGGAGATCATCGAGTGTTAGTAGCAGTCCAAGGTACGTACGTGCATTGTATTGTTATTGCCTATTTCGAATCGTGGATCATCGTTATCGGTTGTAAAAATTCCCAATGTAGCCGGGCCACCAAGTTGCGAGTTGCTACATTTAATGGTGCCGAAACCCGGGATTTCCACCTATTTCACCGATCAATTTGTGTATGGTATTTCTGGGTAAACGTATCGTCGTAGCTCGGGTCCTTAAACTCAACAATTTTCCGTTCTTGTGATCTGAGTTGCTCCATTATAGCCTAATTACACACCTATCGATAGTACCTACATAGATTGAATCATATCGAACAGGGATTTCAACGTATTCAATGTAAAAGTATTGAATTACTGTAGGAACAAATAAACAATCATCTCAACATATCGGTGTTTATTTTCTAGTCGGCTTACGGTGATTCAATCTTTTAATTCATTATATTAATTTTCATATCGTAACAACATATTATCAGCGCATATTTAACGTTAAATTACGTAAAATTAAAAATTTTACATTATAATTTTGCGTTAGGAAAAAAGTGCCGGGGGTAGGTTGTATGCGTAGTTTAAAATCACTCGACACTCATCATTCAACGGTCAAATCGACTTACATCATCATATCGACCTAATTGCTCAACAAATAAAGTCTATTTTTCTATGGTCGTTGTTCTCGATATTCATTGTGGGGTGTACAGTTCACCTCACAAGTTCAAGCGTACCGACGCACATTTCATACAGTTTTCAGAGAACTTGTGGGGAGTGCTGTACATACTAGCTGTTTTCATTGCTGTGCGTACAGTTCGTCTAACAGGTTTTCCGTAATTCGCATGCCGCTTCATACAAATTGAAACAAAACTTGTGTGGTACACTGGATGTTAGCGACTTCTTTCTTTTAATTGTTACGTAATTTACCTATTTTATAAATCGAGTCGAGTGATATTCTGTTATCGTTTAAATTAATATTAATAAAGCATAATCTCCAATTATAATACTTTTCAAAAATGTCTCCTATAAAAAAGCATTCCGCTCGCAAATCGAGCCTTCTCCAAAAGTCGCGATCGAAGTCTAAAGACGTAGAATACACGACACAGAACTTACCGTCACTGCGTAGGCAACGTACGACCGCTTATAAGAGAATGTGTAAGGCATTAGAGGTCGGAATCTCGGTTGTCAATGACAGCTCTCAACAGGACATGTTCTTCTCATATCATCAAGAAATTAAGAAATTTGCTTCTAATTTCGAAGACGCCCATCTCGCGATTCTGGAGATTCTAGATGACCCAGAAAGCGATGATTCTGACATGCAGGATCGTTTTGACGAAATGTATTACAAGGTCATCTCAATTTATCGCAGCTTAACCAAAAATGAATCTTGCTCGTCTCACCCGCAGCCTAGTTCATTGTCGAATATTCGGTTACCGAAAATACAGCTCCCCACTTTCGACGGAGACCTCAAACGTTTTCCCGAATATATCGATGCGTTTAACGCATTGATACATAACGCCACCTCGCTCAGCGACACCGAGAAGTTTCATTACCTGATCTCTTCTCTCAGCGGTGATGCATTGATGGTAGTAAAACCCTTCCCACTGAGCAGTGAACATTACGGCAACGCATATGCTGCGCTTATCGCGCGCTATAAATGTAAGCGAGAATTGGCCTTCACGTGCTGGAGAGAAATTCTAAATATGAGCTTTAACCTCAAGGATGCTTACGAGTTCCGAAAATCACTTGACCTTTTCGAAGAAAATTTATGCATTTTAAAATCAGTTAGTCTACCGATTAATCATTGGGACTTCGTATTGGTGTACCATATTTTATCGAAATTAGACACAACTATACGCCGTGATTTTGAAGAAAAGCATTCAAACACCGAACTACCCTCATATGCACAACTCAAAGAATTCCTACATTCTAAATGCGAGGCGCTAGTACGTGACACACATTTTACCGAACAAGTTAAACAAAACAAGCAACAACAAGTTAACAAGATTTCTTCTCAATCAGCTCAATCCCAGCGCGTGCCTAGATCGTATACTCTCATAGCATCAAATAAGAGTCAAGCCAAAATGAGTGGATCAATAACCGCGACACGTCCTGTCCATTGCTCCTTTTGTGACGAATCGCATAGTATCTCTGTTTGTCCAGAATTTCTGAAAAAATCAATTGACGAACGCATGAAGATTGCAACTGATAGAAACTGGTGCTTCAACTGTTTAAAATCTTCACACCAGTTAAAGAACTGCCACAGTGTCTTCTCTTGCCGCACTTGTAAGCGTAAGCACCACTCGTTGCTCCACTGTCATGCGTCCGCTGAACCTCGCGAAACCGTATCAGCGTTAGTCTCAAGGTCTATAACGAACACAACTGTGCTGCTAGCTACAGCACTCGTGCAGGTTAGAGGCGCGTCAGGAAGTGTCCAATCTTTTCGTGCGTTGTTTGACACCGGTAGCCAAAGCAACTTTATTACCGAATCAGCCGTTAACCGTTTAAAACTCAATTGTAAACAGACAGCTGCACGTGTTAGTGGACTAGGTGAAGCAGACGCTTCCGTCGTAGGAGATGTTACTTGTAGTATAGTTACTAATAACGGAGCGTCTTTCGAGTTGGACTTGCACGTGTTGTCAAAAATATGTGGCGATCAACCTATCGCAAATCTGAACACATCAAAATGGTCACATATCGCAGATTTGCCATTAGCCGATCCTGGTTTCGATATTCCCGGACCAATTGACCTTTTGTTTGCCGCGGATGTATTTGCCGAGTCGTTGCTAGGCGAGCAAATAAAAGGAAGCTTGAATCAACCCACTGCCTTCAAATCGATTTTCGGCTGGCTTCTTGTAGGCAAAACGCAGTTAACATCGACCACGTTGTTGAAAGCATCAGAAACAGACATGGATTTATGTGATCTGCAGTCTTTATCTAAAGCTCGACTGTTAACTCCAGACGAATCATTGTGTGAGCAGAAATCTAGTTGTGATCACTTGCATATTAACAGTGGACGATATATATTGCGTTTACCTTCTGAGGAGGAGTCAGAGTCTGAGTTCGTTGGATCACGTAAGGTTGCCCTTTGGCCATTTCACGCAACAGGACGTGGACGATCGCGCGACCTAGTTTTGGCCAGTCAATACTTCAAAACTAAACATCTGTCGTTAGTCCCCACTGATGAAATGGTAGGGGGAAAATACTGCATTCCTCACCACTGTGTTTTGCGTCCTGAATTTGCCACTACTCGTCTGCGCACTGTGTTCGACTCGTCCGTCAAAGATTTTGATTCGTATTCGTTAAACGATACTCAACTGATCGGCCCGAAATGGCAACCTAATATCGTTGAAATCCTTCTGCTATTTCGGGAACATAGCATCGTTTTCATGGCTGACAGCAGTCAAATGTACCGACAAATTTTAGTCTCTCCAGCTCATCGCGATTCTCAACGTATCTTTTGGAGAGCCTCACCACACGAGGCTTTCCAGGAATCTCGCTTTAATACGGTGTCGTTTGGTGTGGCTTCATCCCCTTTGCTCGCTAGTTGGTCATGGGCAACATTTATCGCTGGTCGCATTAGTCACATACAAGATATCGCTCCCACCGAATGGTGGCATCACATCACATCGGGTGACCATCCGGCAGACACATGTTCACGATGGCAATTTCTGGGCGAGATCCTTCACAATCCACTATGGTGGGCGGAGCTTCGGCCTGCCAAACGGACTAAGCATTCCAAACTATTACACCTGGGGTCGATGGTAATCATCAAACACGAAAATCGTGCTCTACTTCATTGGCTTATCGATCGTGTGATAAAACTAATCCCTAGTAGTAATGGAGTGACTCGGATCGCCGTTCAAAAAACAGCAACCAGTTGTCAAATGCAGCGACCCTTAGTTAAACTGTGCCCTCTACCAATAGAGGACTAAATTGAATCAGTTCCTTCTTTCTTTAATCGTATTTTAGTTTAGGTTTAAGTTACGTATCGTTATCATAGTTCTTATCATTGTCATTACGTTTTACAGTTTTGTTTTCTTTACCGTTTCTTTCTTTCTATCGTTTTTTTTCTTTATTTATTTTTAACCAGAAAATGCCATAGGCATTTTGGTGGGCGGTATGTTCCGTCACCGCAACGGACTCTCGTCCAAATTCAAATTTCGCGCTACCGATGAACGATGTTTGACGTTCGGATTAGCACAGTGACAATGACAGCTCTAATCAGTTGTCATGCACGTCGTTCCCGTCAAAATATTGGAGCGAAAATACTTTTTCGAATATCGGCCTTCCCAACGGTGAAAGATTGCCGCGCGCGCGAACTACCATTTTCCAACAAGAAATTCCTGTATCTGGTGGAGATCATCGAGTGTTAGTAGCAGTCCAAGGTACGTACGTGCATTGTATTGTTATTGCCTATTTCGAATCGTGGATCATCGTTATCGGTTGTAAAAATTCCCAATGTAGCCGGGCCACCAAGTTGCGAGTTGCTACACCTACTGATATTAATTATGCTACCACAAAAATACGTATACTTAGTTCTCAAAAACATTTTCTTCTCATATTATTATTGTGTACATTGCGGTTACGTACGTAACTTAATGTTTATAAAAGCTGTACAGTGTACACACTGGTCTAGCTTGATGGAAGTATGTACTTGTGGTTCTTTTGTGTGAGAACGAGCATTGTTCAGCTGGCCTATTCTACTGACCGTTAGCCGTTAGCTTTAACTTACTTATTCGTAACTTTAGCTTCACCAAACTACCGCCCGTCTCAAATACTAATAAATTCAAAGGATTTCATTGAACATTTTGTTCATTTAATGAAACATTTTGTAAGCTCGACATAATTATTACTTGTATAAGCGACTGAGCCGATTAAAAAAACACCTTTCACCTATAGAAAGTTATACTATCAGCAACATAAGCTATCCTTCGGTTACTCTTTCACGAAAAAGGTCCTGAACGTATCATACACTTTTATTATGACCAGAAAGGACATAGGGTACCTTTCATTGAGAACGAGAACGAAGTCGCGGGCACCAGCTAGTATGTAACGCTTCGTAAACTCGAAAATGGGTGGACCAATTTTAATTCGGTTTTCACATATTATGGAAAGAGTTCTTGCGGATTGTTGTATCATTTAATTTTGTTGTATTTTCATACATCATTTTATTCTCGTTTTTTACAATGTCATAATTATTTTAAATGGTAACTAAGTATATTAAAAAGAAATATAAATATTTTGATTAGCTAGTTACTTATTACAACATAAGGATAAATGTGATATTTTTCATTTATCCACAAAACTCAATTAAATAGAGACTTCGTGCTGATAACGAATGTTGTATTTTCACACATCATTTTATTCTCAATGTTTACGATGTCATAATTATTTAAATGGTAAAATATTTTGATTAGCCAGTTAGTTATTACAACAAATTTCATTAAAGAAATAATAGAAAACTATTTGTCGGTCTAACGAAAGACGTAGGTCAATACTTTCCATTTTTCCATTCAAAATCTAATCGCCTTCAGGATATAGCATATATAGCTTGTTCACAAACTTTTAATGGTATTGGAAAAGTTATATGGGCCTGATATTTTTTGTGTCGCTCAACTTCCTATTCGATATATAAAGTTCAAAGTTTACCAAGTTATTTATCGTTTTTTAACGAACGCATCTCTATCTCAACTCGAAATTGGTATTGAAGTTGATCGGCCCTAAAATAACTTTGTGCATAAACTGAACAACTTAAGTGTGTTGGCCAAGTTAAAGTGGAAATGAAATCCGTATGACAATCTAAACTAGAAACTTGATGTGAAACATTGATTGATTATCTACTTAGTTACATCAAAGTGTTTATATATAAGTATTATTAAAAAATAGCTGATGCCCGCCACTTCGTTCACACGGTCTTTTATCTACTTAAAATATAAAAATGTAATTTTATATCACTACAAGTGGACCCTGCAAACATTGTTTTGCAAAAAAAAACCTATTCTCAGACCTACCGAATATACATACAAAATCGGTCAAGTTGTTTCGGAGGAGTTTTGTTACAAACACTGTTACACGAAATCAAAAATCAAAAAATCAAAATCAAAATATTTATTTATCAATTAGGTTTCTACAAGAAACTCTTTTGATCGTCATTATAAATTTAAATTTACGAGAATTTTATATATAAGAAAGATTTAAATTTAGTGATTGAATTTTTTTCTTATAAGTACCTTTTAAATAACAGCCAATTTCATTTATTAGCATTAATTAACTGATATTCACAATCTAATTCCTCGGTCTAAGCCGTAAGTTCAAGTTCTGAAACTCATAATAAAGTTTCCTGCCGATAGCTATTGATAACATCACGGCTATACGATCTCTATAGATTTTTCTGTATCTTGAAATCTATAATGACAACTCTAAAGTCGTATAAGAACATTATAATGCGTAAATGTACAACAATTCGTTCTAATTTCGCCTATTCCCGTGGCATTTTGGTGCAATATCCACGGGCCTGTTAGTTGTTATTTATTGCTCAATATAACCGCCTCACGCCACTTACGTAGTAATATTGCAAA
Organism: Synanthedon vespiformis; assembly: GCA_918317495.1. NCBI lineage: Eukaryota > Metazoa > Arthropoda > Insecta > Lepidoptera > Sesiidae > Synanthedon > Synanthedon vespiformis. The sequence goes on from OU906964.1 coordinate 1,916,875, forward strand.
TTATATGTGCATATGTTAATTCGAAAGCCCGCAAATGTACTGGCAACCAGATAAATTTACACTTCAAGAACTATTCTCTGAAAGCATTTTGAGACTGTTGTTAATTTCTTTGTGTGATCATTGAAAAGCACACACTGTTAAATTCTTAAATAGAATGAATATATATACTGAAACCTCAGCAAATAATTAGACTAATACACCCACACCCACACACGCACGCACACACAAACATACAAAATTTTAACTTAGGTAATATAATTTTAAAGTCTTTTAAAGACAGAATCCGAAGCAACATATTCGCGCACTTATTCAACTAGCGAAACATACGCCAGAAATTCCAATATATTAGAAAAACTTTATAGATATAGTAACTGACATCCCAATTTTTAATAATTATAGCTAGGATAGCTATAGCTAGGATGTTTTCATTAGAAAATATTATTGGCTTTCAATCAATAATTACGAGATCGCAACCAGCGAAAATGTGACAATTTCTGCACATTTTAAAAATTAATTATACTAGATATAAAATAAATTTCAGTTTTTTGTTTTGATGCAAACCTTCATATTATGTCTCAGAAAAGTCATGTTTTTTCATGTGTTACTACAACCAATAACTAATGAGTAATCATGGAATTACGTAGTATGGAATTGGTAAGCCGCTCCGAGTTGGAAAGTGGCCTCTTAATAAAGTTCATCGAGTAGGTACTAGGTAGTCAGTACATGGGGCTTTTGGACTGTGGTGTGCACTACAAAATTCATCTGGATAGTCAATGTTTTGACATTCGTTGAATTTTTATTTTTAGATTACTCTTCGGGAACAGTATACAGTATTACTTCCTTTTCTGTATACCTGACAATGTACATGCAAAATTTCATGATAATCGGTTAACATGTGAAAGAGGTATAAAATTATGAATAGGAATATGAAATCGAAAAAATATAGTTTTCTATTTTTTAATTAGTACTTATTACTGTTATTATACTGTTTATTATCATATACACAAAATGTTAATTAATTTGCAACTCTACTGAACATTATTGCTTTTAATTTATTCATTTCATTTACCGGTTATTAGCGCAAACATTAATTAATACACTTCGGTGTATGAATGTTAAAGTCGGCAATAGAACCGATGTCTCATTTTAATAATTGAAATATTCAGCGGTCTGAAGCAATGTGTGCAGCCGGTCATATTTTACTAACTGACAGTAGCCCGTGCAGTCTCTGAAATTAATTTACACTGTGGTGAAAATGCAAATTTAACCTTGGCTTGGCAATTGATACATATTTGTTAATTTCTAAACATATCCTAAATACATATACAACAAAGGCCACCGCCATGTCTGTCTGCATGTATTTGTGTTCACGATGATCTCAAAATCTAATGAACGGATTAAATGAGCAAAAAAATTAAAAAAGAAATTAAAAAAAAGTCGTTGTATGCCTCTTCTGCTTTTCCATTAACTTCTTCTAAACTAATTGGCAAGGCATAAGGAAATGGGCTATGGCAACCCTTTTACTTGCTCACCGAAACACAACAGCACAAGTGCTGTTATTTCACGTGATCAGTGTGCCTTGCTACTACCAAAATAATAATAGTAAAATGTTGATGCTGATGCAATGGAAGAATAATATGGTTATGTTAATAAGCTTGTGGTTACAGCAGCCATACGCAACATCACTATGTCTGTCTGTCCCTATGTATGCTTAGACCTTTAAAACTACGCAACGGATTTTAATGCGGTTTTCATCAATGGATTGAGTGGTTCTCGAGGAAGGTTTTAAGTATATAATTTACAAAGTTACACGCGAGAAGTCGCGGGCAAAAGCTAAAAATAAAGATACAACCAATGAAAACCAATGAAGTCGCCGCCGCGCATCACTCTTTACGTAATTTTTGCTTATTTGGCGCCGACTCAAAATTACTTATGTTTTGTTTTATTTATGTTATATTTTTTTGTGGCTGTAATCTAATATTTACTACATGCTTAATTTTTAATTTTCCCACCCTTAGGGTAGGATTTTTTTTCCAAATTTATACGAGACCAACTTCGAGGTATAACCTATCCATTAAAAAAAGAATTATCAAAATCGGACTACCCTGTCAAAAGTTAAGCGTGATCATATATACAAAATAATAATAATAAAAAAAAAATATATACGCGTCGAATTGTTTGATCGTTTTCATCGGTCGAAGATGTCATAGGCGTTATATTGCTTTACACATTTAGTCAGGCGCCACACATCCCTTACTTTTAACGCGGGCGAAGTCGCGGGCACCAGCTAAGTAAAGACTGTAAAACACAGTGCACCCGGGACTTATAAATTGAATACTTTTTATATAAATTTAATTAGTCGTCAAGCAGAGGGCATGGAGGTGAAAAAGTGAAGTGTTCGCGGCTAACCGCGAGGTTCACTTGCACAAAAACAAAGACCGGCTCTAACTTAATTAACTTCTTGGTGCCGCCTCAAGTACAGGAAATTTATTATTTTCTTTTAAAATGTTCACCACTCCTTTTAGCTGGGACGTTTTAAATATTAAATTGCAGTTATTCAAACGTTCTTTCGTTAACAACTATTTTCTATGTAAATGTTTTTGGATGAGTCACTAAAAAAATTAGAGAGAATATTTAAGTCAAAAACTATGTTCACGTGTATTTTATGGTATAAAATTTTCGTTCATATAGTTCTAATTTCTCCTTTTTTATTTTGTTTGTACTTTTTGTTATTTACAAACCTTTTATAGTATTTTTTATATATATAATGTGTCTAATTGTCCTTTTAGAGGTGGTATTCACCTTTAATTGGTTGCCACACATATTTTGTTGGTTGTTGGTGCCAATCAATCAATACTAATAATAAATGTGTAGGGGTCGGTCATGGAGTAATTTATTTTGTTTTCAGAATTATCGTGTATATAGGCTCTATACATGATACTGAAACTAAATTGACCATTTTTAGAATTTTTTTTCTGTATGTATGTATGTATTGTATGTTCCTGCATCACTCTTAAACGAATTAACCGATTTTCATGAAACTTGGTAGATAAACATTTAGAAGTACAGGACACGTGATAGGCTACTTTTTATCTTTTTTAACGCGGACGAAGTCACGGGCAACAGTTAGTAAAAAATAAAATGAATAAATAAATATTTAAGAGTTAAAAATTTGAGAATCTTGCTTCGTTTGGAAATTTGTTTTGGGGTTTCTTCTCAGGATCGATCGTCATCTTGGCAATTTTTTTCCCTGGTAAAATATTTAATCACCAATGAAAGAGTTTCTTGAAGATCTATTTGATGAATAAATATTTTCAGTCCTGATTTTTTAATATTATTTACAATCATCTTACAATCGTCATTGCTTGCATTTTTATATTTGAAGTAAAGTATTATATCTTCGAATTCAAATTATATTCAAATATATTTCTTTATAAGGTGAGTGATTTCGTTAATTATAAAATATTACAAACTTTATATAAACAACTTCGTGTAATCATACTATGTATAATAAAATTTAAGTCTACAAGAATATTGTATCTAATACAGTTTAAGTGCTGAACATAACACTGAAAGCAGAAACTTTACAACGTCTCTAATGAGTTTTTGATATTTTCTTAAAACTTTTTCTTTACTATTCTCATTTGCAATATGTTTCTCGTTTGCAAAAAAAAGTTTCCTTAACAAATATTAATAGTAACTTAGTTTATTTTTTAATTTAGAAAGATGGGATCAATCGGAAATCAATTAAAAATTAATAAAATAATTATATTTTGACAAAGAACTTATTGAAATTTCAATAATTAAAAAAAAGATTGCTCAATGTTTTTTTTTTCATTTTTTATTTGTGAATACACAGGTATATATTATAAATACAAAACATCCATGACTCAAGAACAAAGGTTAAAAACATAAACATTTGCACCTAGCGGGATTCGAACCCGCGACCGTTTGGTTAACTAGCCACTAGACCAAACATGTGTGCTGTTGTGTTTCAACAGCATACATGTGTGGGTGAGTAAGGGATGCCAATGCCTTTTATCACCTTAACCATATTCCTACTATGGCAGCTTTGTAAATCACTAAAATTTCTAAGCTCAGTGGTATATGGGAGCTTTTAACTAGAGGATAAGTAAAAGGCGACAAACTTTTATATCCAACGGAAGCTTCGTTCGTTCAAAGCCAATGATTGCTGTCATAATTATTGGAAAAACTTTAAAATGGTCCATTCTGTGCTTTGCTGGATTCCGTCTGGCCATATAATGTCTGTTCACAATGTTTGCGACGTTGTTTGTATTCTTAAATGAAATTCCATTTTAACAATTTTATCCTACTAATCTGTATCTATCTTCTATACTAATATAAAGAGAGAAGATTTGTATGTTTGTAACAGACCGATTTTTTAAATTCTTTCACCTATAGAAGCTGAAAGATGAAAAAACCTTATGTTCTTTCTTGTATCCTTGACAACGTTTATGCAAAATTTCATGATGATTGGGAAAAAGTAACAGACAGACAGATAGAGTTGCTTTCACATTTTTAAATATCAATATGGATATAACATTTATAATATCTAACTGATGGTAAACCCCGCATTCAAATCCATTGCGTGATTTAGGAGGAGTTAGCAACCAACAGACAAACGCTAAAAGCAAGTAAGAAAGCTACATTTTTATTTCTATTCTTATCACTATTGCGACTGTTATCTTCAATTAATTATCTACCAAGCTGAAGGGATTTTTTAATTTGTATACCGTTGTGACATTAAAAAAACCACAATTTTTCCTGTAAACAGTTGCACATTTTTTGCAAGGATAAACATTTGCGAGAGCAAATCTAAAACACGAAGTGTACTCCGTTTGTCTTCACAAAGGAGTGTTTTAATTAAACTACTGCCAAGTATTTCTTTAAAACGTATAATTTAACTTTTTATAACTCGTTTGCAGTCTGGTATTCCTTCTACGGAACTTAAACAGAATTACTACGCCCGCAAAGTGTTGCCACAGTGCATGAGCATAATTTTTAGTGCAAAAAGGGATTTGTTTAATTACGAACGATAGATATTTATTAATATACTAGTTCGCGCCCACGACTTCGTCCGCGTTAAAAAAGATAAAAAGTAGCCTATCACGTGTCCCGTACTTCTAAATGTTTATCTACCAAGTTTCATGAAAATCACAGTTAATTCGTTGCGATGCAGGAACATACAATACATACATACATACAGAAAAAAAATTCTAAAAATGGTCAATTTAGTTTCAGTATCATGTATAGAGCCTATATACACGATATTTCTGAAAACAAAGTAAATTACTCCATGACCGATCCCTACAGATTTATTATTAGTATGATTGAGTATTGATGATAATGATTATACCTATATATTGTTAATATTAAATTGTAATTAAATGAAAATTTTACTTTACCATAATTGAGCAAACAACAACGCAGATACTTTACCATAAGACCTTAACAATTTTAATAAAAAAAATATCCATGTGTATTAAAATAAAATAAAAACAAACATGCATGACTCAGGTACAAAGGTAAAAAAAATGTTAACATTTACCCCTAGCGAGATTCGAACCCGTGACCGTTTGGTTAACAGCTCTAGCCTAGGGTTTACTAGCCACTAGACCAAACGTTTTATAGAAAACCTTCATCATGCTAGTCTTCATAGCAAGTCTTCTTTGCTAGTGGGATCCTAAAACTGAGTTCACATACTGATTTTTATGTATTGTGACGTGGCACAATACCTTTAGTTAAAACTTTATGCCCCTAAAGATAAAGCTTCAAGAATCTGTTGGCAGCAGTTATCGCAACAAGTTTGATGCAAGATCGGATGCGGCGTTTGTTGAACTTATTTAAATTGTTTGAATAACACCTTCATAGCACGTAATTTTGTAATGCCACCTGAAGGGAAAGTACTCATAATACTGTAGATAGAAAGTTTTAGTCAAAGAAAACATTCCTTTATTTTTGAATAGAAAGAAAACTGCATTCAAAGATTTTCGAAAATTTAGCCTGCCACACCCGAGAATCGAACCGACTAAAATCTATAAAACCAGATTTCATGGGTTTCCTTTCATTTAATTGATCAATTTTGTTAGAGAGATTTCATCCCTATAATTTACCCTAACGAGCGATGCAATAAAAGTAAAGGGTGTAACTTTTACAGATTTTAGCCGGTTCGATTCCCGGGTGTGGCAAGCGAATTTTCGAAAATCTTTGAATGCAGTTTTCTTTCTATTCAAAAATAAAGGAATGTTTTCTTTGAGTAAAATTTTCTATCTACAGTATTAAGAGTACTTTCCCTTCAGGTGGCATTACAAAATTCCACCCTGTATATGTAGTATATCAACTGTCTGGTATCCATGTGGAACTATTGTGAAGATATTATATTTTATTTTTATTTATTACTAGCGACCCGCTCCCGGCTTCGCCTGGGGTGCATTTTTTCCCTGATTATCCCTCTATCCATGAGTGAAGACAGAATTAAAATCGGTCGAGCCATTCTCGAGTTTTGCGCTTAGCAACACATTTAAAGATTCATTTTTATTTATACTTATATTTGTTGGGTCTAAACGCTGATTATAAAATCATCGTCTAATGAAGAGGGTTTGTGTTTAAATAATTCAGTATTAATCCTCAGGGAGCTGTAGTAGTTAATTAAAGCTCTCTACTGTTAAATAACAAAGTTAGTAAGTAAATAAACATCTTATACACTTTGACCCGGCTGTTAGTCTTTGACTGTATTGAGACGAATATGCCCCTTGGACTTTGGCTTAATGGTGTACAAAATAACGTGGTAAACCGAAGTATTTAAGTAAATCAAAATTTTGGATAATTCAATCCACCTATGGATATATAATATATATCAATACTAATATTATAAAGAGGAAAGATTTGATTGTTTGTTTGTATTGAATAGGCTCCGAAACTACTGGACCGATTTGAAAAATTCTTTTACCATTAGAAGCCGACATTATCCGTGATGAACATAGGCTACTTTTTACCGCGGGAAAAAGCTTCATTCTTACGGGAAATCTAAAATAAAAGTAAATACTACCGGCTTGGATGGCGCCATCTATCCAAAAACACGTGAAGCGACTAACATGACAACTGCTTCGTGATATTTTTAGCGCGGACGCTTTTCAACGCAGACGAAGTCGCGAGCACTAGCTAATTCTATTATAAACAGTGAAATATAATATCCTTATTTCCGGTATCTTCATAAACAAGTGTTTGATTTTGTTGTTAACCCTTCCGGTTGGTATGGGTAAAGTAAATACGCTTAGTTTTTCTATATTATATTAAAACTTGAAGTTTTGCCAAATGGCTTTGTTTTAAGAATTTGACTATTGGACCATTTGCGCTGTAGACCATAATTATGCGAATATAAACCGTCAGTATAACCATGATTAGGTGGACTCCGTATAAATGTTAACTTATTCGCAATCACGTAAAAGGGTTGTGACTACGTTTTCGTGAACATTACCCACAAACTCCATTGTCAACTCTCATACGTCAAGTGTTTGTGTGTTCGTGATACGTCATTGTGCAATTAACAATATATCAAACAATTCACACACAGTAAGGTCAGTATTGTTCTGTAAAGGCATAACTGGAATTACGATTGAAATCACGAACCATTGATGTTTTTCAACAAAATTCCATTACAACACAAAATTGTTGTTTCATAATTATTTGATAATACAAAAATATGCAATTTTTTATAATGTGCGTGTGGTATTACGTGAATGTAAATGTTGGTTAATAAAATTTTTAACTGGTATTATTTACTTTCCTTCTTAGACTGTAAGTAATATACTTAGAATTAAAAGTACTTGCATCGCGCCTGTGGCGCTGCTCGAGTTATATGCGGACGGCAGCCAGCCACATACATCGAATTAATAAAAACTCTGCGAGCATGGAACCCGTCCCTTCATACTAGTTCCGTAAATTTTCGACGCCAAAATATGACAAATATAGAATATGACATAGAACGCAAGTATTATTAACCTTCAAATTATTAGCATTTAAAAAGAAACTTTAATGATAACACGTCTCGGTTGCTATTAGGATGCACTTTGTACTTACGACATTTTATAAATAAGTTTATAAAAGTTCGATCATTTTTCAAAATTTGACATTAGATCAGACAGTTGATGGCTAATAAGCGGGGATGTTTCATGCAAGAGTCAACAATCATTTTTGTGTAATAAAATTTAATTATTTTTTCAAGTATATAATAAGAAAAAAGGTTAACAACGAGTAGAAGTAGTTATTCATAAATACAAAATATTCTACTTCGAAAAATTCAAAATTCGAGATAATTCAAGATATTTTCATACAATAAATTACTAATTATTTCAGAATTAAATTTGATATTTGGTCAAAGTAAAGGATAGATAATAAAATATTAGAATTATGCATTGTGATACTTTTAAGAATTTTGTAAACGCAGATAGAAGTGAAAACTTCTATTTTTCCAATTTTAAAGTTATAAATATCATTATACATATACACACACACGATACAATGTATCACCAATCCAAGCGGGCTTGAGTTCAAATATTCCGTAATATTCCCTATTCATTCAGTATCACCGACCCCAGCCTGATGGTTCACAAAACGTGCCTAAAGATGTTCAATAAATCTTCAATAACACTTAATAATTTCACTTCAATAAATCTTTGTATCTTTTTCAATAATCTTTTTCCAGCTGAATATGAAAATAGGAACTCGAAAACTAAATAATATATTAGTAATAATTATAAATATAATAATAATTTATTTATTTATATTACTTTTTTATATATGTATGTATATTTATTCTCTTATATTTAGTCCCTATAATAAAATAAAATATAATCTTAATAAATTGCATTAGATCATTTGGCATAATGACATCCCTAACAAAGAATATGAGATATTTTAATTTTAAGGTTTTGTATAGCAAACGGTGTACTTTTATGTGAAAAGTGATCCCATTAGCCTTGAGATAATGGGACGAATTATTTTTGCACCACTTGACAACACACGAAGGCATGTTGAATAAAATAAACTATTTTTTAAAAATTTCTTTGACAGCGTTTAGACGTCCGCACTTGACAATGTGGCAAAATGAACTAATTCAAGTCGCGGCTTAGTATTTCAAGCCCTGCCCACCCCGGCTCAGCTGTCGAGGGGTCATATTGAGACGCTAACAATTTTTCCAGTATTTTTCAGTTCGCTGGCCACATACCATTAAGCTTACCGTCAGCCTGTCTGACTTAACTTTATGTATATTTTAGTTAATTAGCTATGAAAACACACACAATACGCATGCAAGCCTGTATCGTGTGCTTCATGAATTAGAATTTATTTTTTGATATTTAAAAATAATATCAAAAAATAAAAATATTAATTAATATAATAACAAATTATAAATTACTAAATATACACTAAATTAAGGTACTTTAAAAAATGTATATATTGAAATTTGTAACTATAATAACAGTTCGCTTTGAAGACATCATGACTACCGCTGTCGTTAGTACGCGTTATGAATGGGACAACAGAGCCCGGTGAAAATGTAGTGAAAACAAGCACAAAGTGCCAATTAGAGACAATCGAGGCGGACAAGCGACACCTTGATTACATTGGATGTTTTTGTCCCCTCTAATTACTGCACAACTCGAACGTATTCGAATTCGCTTTAAATAGGTAACATAAGAATGTGAAAATTGGAAATTAACTGGACTTCTTTTACTGCTAAACTACTTCAGTACTTATATTCTTCGACCATGACTAATAAAATGTTTTACTATAAAGTTATATGTATAGTATGCTTATATAATAAGTAATTACAATATAAGTTACTAGCTGGTGCCCGCGACTTCGGCCGCGTTAAAAGTAAGGCACGTGTAGCGCCTGACTAAATGTGTAAAGCAATAAAACGCCTAACATCTTTGTTGTTATAAAATTTTCAGGGGTTGTATCTTTATATACAACCCCCTTTGTATCTTTAGTTGATAGCTGGTGGCCGCGACTTCGCCCGCGTTGAAAATTATATACTAAAAATCCATTGCGTAGTTTTAAAGATCTAAGCATACATAGGGACAAACAGACGGGAAATTACTTTTTTATACTATGTAGTGATGACAAACATAGAAAAATATAAATTTTAATCTTTTCTTTTTATAACATTAGTAAAGACTAGCTGGCGCCCGCGAATTCGTCCACGTTGAAAATGAAAAAATGGCCTTACCTGTGTCCTGTACGTCTGAATGTTTATCTAACAAGTTTTATGAAAATCAGTCGATTCGTTTAAGAGTTATGGAGGAACATACATACATACAATACCTACACTTACAGATTTATTATTAGTATTATTAATTGTGGCTGCCGACGAATTGACAGATTCTGTGGTAATATAGTGACTACTGTTCTCCTAATACCCTTAATATTCAGTTAGACTTATTACTACGCACTTGCAGTACCTTTGGTGTAGCTTGTGTTATAAGCGATGGAGCCATTAACTGAACCGTTTGCCTGTCTGCCTACTTTAATATAAAAAAATAATAATTTGTAAACAGAATAGTGATGATAATTTTGGATAATAGTCTTTGTGATACACTAGATTCAGGGTCTCAAACAAAATCACTGCGAATAAGTGTCCATTGGATTTTTTTTATACATGCTATCACTTTCTCTCGTTAATTTCTGATAAAAAGATAAATAATGTAAATGTTGCACTGATTTATTGAACCTTAACATTTAGTAATAATGGTTCAAGTTTGTGCATCTAATTTGAAATATCACTCCGAGCTGTAAGTGCGGTGATATTTTACTATGCCACTTTTTGTGAAGCAACCAAGAAGCTAGTGTATCCTATATCAAAGAAAATAGCAGAAACAGCGCAGTGCACGTGGAGAACCATGTTTTCAAGTAGTGACTTTGACACGGAGAGCGGCAAGCGTCAGGGCACGCTCGCTCGGACGTCCCTTTGTACCGGAGTCAAAGCTAATTTCAGTCAGAGTGCATCTCGTGTTGCCGATAATTACAAGGCCGCAATAAAACCTCAACCGGCGAAACTTCGTTAACACATAGTCAACTTCTCTCTCTAGCTTCAGTGACGAAAAGTACCTACTACGTAAGTAATATTGTGCTTTGCTTATGCAAACTAAGTTATTAAAACATATAATAAATTTTAACTGAAATTTTTTTTTATTTTATTTTACAACTAGCTGGTGCTCGCGACTTCGTCCGCGTTGAAAAGTATAAAACGCCATCTACCGTGGAGCGGATTGCTAAAAATATCACCAAGCAGTCGTCATGTTAGTCGCTTCACCTGATTCTTGATAGATGACGCTGTCAAGTGTATCCCGAGCCAAGCCGTTAGTATTTATTTTTATTGTAGATTTCCCGTAGGAATGAAGCATTTTTCCGGGGTAAAAAGTAGCCTATGATGTCATCATAGGCTACTTCATCACAGATAATGTCAGCTTCTAATGGTAAAAGATTTTTTAAATCGGTTCAGTAGTTTCGGAGCCTATTCAATACAAACAAATCTTTCCTCTTTATAGTATTACATTTTGTAAAATGTAAAATAATATAATTTTGTAAAATGTAATCTCGTGATTAAAATACAAAAATATTTACTGAACAATCTTCTCCAATATCCAGAAAAAAAAACACTTAAGTAAGTCGGACAGTTAAGGTGTGAAAAGGTAATAGACAGACAGAATACTTAATACTTTCGCATTTATAATATTAGTACGGATGGATATAGGAAGGATGGATAGTCGTGTGTGCAGTAGAAATATAGCTGAACCAATTTTGCAAGCTGTAATACATACAATAAATAAATAAATAAATAAATAAATAAATAAATAAATAAATAAATAAGTGAGGTTTGAAATAAAATTTTCCTAAATAAGATTCCACAAGAATGGGCTAACATAAATACATCTAAATAACTTGCAAATACTTATACAAAAATTGACTTTCGAAATTTAAATCCAAATTTTCATACAATGTACTAAGCAATGACTACGTACAGTCATTAAATTATTTCGCTTGAACGGAAACTGACCGAACGACAAGTAACGTGTAAGTAGTAGAAATGGAAGCAGAAAATTGTAGGGCGAACAATAGATACTGAACAACGAGTGAAATCTTTTCTATCGACGTAACATTTCGATTTTCTTTTATACTTAAATGTGTTGTTTCAAAATATTTCTCATTTTATAACAATAAGTCGACAAATTGCGGGGTTACTGTTTAATTGAGAAATGACAAAGACAGTTAAAACCAAGTTAAAACGGTCTTCAATTTTACAAGATGGCTTCGTAAATGTCTATTTATTATGAGTATTTAAATTACTATCAAAACTGAATCAATCAATGAATACTTATAATAAATCTGTAAGTGTGTGTAGGTATTGTATGTATTATATGTTCCTCCATTACTCTTAGGGCCTCTTTCACCATCTGTCAAGGAGGCTAACTGTCATTTAAAGTCACCGGTAACCGGGGATAATGGATAGTAATGTTAAAATAACTGCTTTATACTAAACTAGCTGTTGCACGCGACTTCGTCCGCGTAACTTTATAAAATATAATACATTCGTGTCTGTGAAACCATGGAAATACACATACAAAATTTCAACCCAATCGGTCAAGCCGTTTAGTAGTTGACAAACCGACAGCAACGCCACCTACCGGGTCCAATTGTATTTTTAAATTATCCAGGAAACCATCGAGGAGTAACCATATAAAATATCAACCCAATCGGTTCAGCCGTTTAGAAGTTATGTGAAAAAGATAAGTACGTAGGATAATTCTTACTACCCGTTGTCCTATTACCCGTTTCCCCGTAGGAATAAAGCATTTTCCCGCGGTAAAAAGTAGCCTATGTTCATCACAAATAATGTCGGCTTCTGGTAAAAGAATTTTTCAAATCGGTCCAGTAGTTTCGGAGCCTATTCTATACAAACAAACAAACAATCAAATCTTTCCTCTTTATAATATTAGTACTAAATGTATATCAAAATATATACAGTATACCTACTTACAACTGTAATTTTTTCTGGATAAAAGGTACCCTATGTCCTTTCCTGTATCCCTGACAACGTACATGCAAATTTTCATGATGATCTGTTGCGTAGTTAAGGCGTGAAAAGGTAACAGAGAGACAGACTGAGTTACTGTCACATTTGTAATATTAGGTTAGGTATGCCTTACTATTATAATCAGTATATATTTTTTTATAACGCGGATGAAGTCGCGTGCCCCAGCTAGTACATAATAAAACATAGTTCAGTACCTTCACAATTAATTAAGTTTAATAAAAGAAAATTTCGTTTGAAAAGATGACACGAATTTTCGTGAAAGAAAGAAGTTAATTTTCCTATGTGTCCATCAAGCCCAATTATTAAGGATTGTTGAACTTTTATGTAGATTTTGATTTTGACATTTACCGTTATTAACGAACGCTTTAATTATAACGAATTGTTCTTTTATTATTATTTTTAATTGAATTTCTTTAAAAGGAAACAATGAAGTTTTTTCTGGTATGAAGTTACCTAATTTACCTTGTCATACTAATGTTATAAAGAGAGATTAGTTTTTTTTGTATTTTTGTTTGTAATGAATAAACTCAAAAACTACGGGACCGATTTTGAAAATTCTTTCACCAATAGAAATCTACATTGTTAGCGAGTAACATCTTTTTTCTTTTTTAATCGAGGAGGAATCCGTTTACTGACTTCCTGCCACTGGCTAGGCGGCAGGGGTATGTGGGGGTCGACCAGCATACTCCGCTTGCACACGTAGCAAGCAGAACTGGCCCCTACCCACTAAAACTCCCCGGTGCCTCCTTGCCCTTTGAGCGGGGTGGACCGGGCTCTGCCGAGGCAACAACTCCGTTCCACCCCAGGGCGGCCTAGCCATTGCTGGCTAGGCGAACGCCAATGGGGGATTGCCCGGAGACACCCAGGCAATCCCCAGACGGGAGAACCTTGTGCAGGCACACACAGTTAGCCAACCATGTGCGCAGGTCCCCCTTGAACATTTAAAGACGGGCTAGGTATGCCCGCCTTCTCCTGCCCAACCGTCTGCGTCTGAGGGAGGCGAGACCGGCCTCTTCCTCAGCGAGTAACATCTATCTATCTATACTTAATATAAAAATGGCAATGTGTGTATGTATGTATATTCCCTTATGGACTCCGAAACATTGTAATGAAATTTTAAGACAATTTGGTAGCTATCGGACGCCGACGAAGTCGCGGGCGAAAGCTAGTAAGCTATATTTGATAAAGTTACGCAGGCGAAGTCGCGTGTAACATCTAGTTAATAATAATTGTGCTCAACATTTACATAAATAACAATTAATATACACTTTTAATATATTAAAAATTAGTAATTATAATTGCATGAAATCAATATTTCGTTAATATCACAATTATTTAAATGATCTGACTCTATTAGTGCTTAACTATGTTGAGTGGTGATAAAAGCGAATATAGTCCAATTATTTTTACATTTTAAACGTCACCCGGTTATAGAGAATTTCAACGTTTACACTTTGATCTCGCGAACGAACCTCATTTAAATCACTTCGGGTCCATTAAGCAAAACAGTAATTTTCGTTTAATTTATCTGATTAAATTATATAGCTCGCGGATGCTCGTATATAGTCGCTAAGTAGAATTTAAGTTAACTGCAATAGTTTAAGTATGAGTTTCTTTGTAATTTCAATTATCCTATAATATTGTTGCGTGCGGGGTGAGTTAAAATGCCGTTTAGGGGTGTAAGAACACGATTTATTTTCACTGACCAAGATAACTTCCAAAATAATAGAGCTTCTCCAAATAATCCGTAGAACTTGCCAAAAGTCGTCAATAATTCAGTCAACGTGTCACTAATGTACTGTCGCAGAGGTCTTCGAAAAAGTTCGCAAGAGTTGTTTTCGTGTCGCTAGTTAACGCAGAACTGTCTCACTCGAGCGATCCCCTCCGTATTTATACTCACGCAATCTACCTCGATGTTTATCGAAATTACTAGAACCTTAAAATACGTAAACAACATTTGTTTACCTTTCTGTAGCCTATTGTTGTTAGTGGAATATGAACCTTATGTCGCAACCATAAGGTACAGTTTGCTTTGACGCTTACAACGGGACGAAGGAAATTTCCGTACGTCAAACAAACAAACAAACAAGACTTGCGCTCTTGACTTTTCGAGAATATTCTGTACTTTGGTCGTAACAATATTGTAAAGATAATATTACCTTTAATATTATTTTTACAGATACTACTAGCGTCCCGCTCCTGGCTCCACCTGGGGTACAATCTTCTACTCTACTCGCTCTACCATTTGAATATAACTTGTATTGTCGACTTTCTTTATTACTTTCTTCTTTCTTTATTACTTCTTTATTACTTTCTTTATTACACGTTTTCGAGATTTTAGTTGTGGGGCTCAAGTATTTACGCATATTTTTCGATTGGCTATTTAATGAAAAAACATACCGTATCTATACATACATGTATTTATTCTATCAACGGTTTTGACCCATAGTGGGTCAAAAGGGCCCTTTTATTAAGGCTGGTCAAAACTTGTGGGCAATAAAGGTCCACCGTTTAATCAACTTTAAGGCTTTAAGGCAACAAGCAACATGTAATGGAAGGCAATGGTGATCCAAAAGGACGCATACAATGCCCACGATTTTTAATCCTTGGCGCATTTTTTATGTACACTTTATTTTAAGAACAAATTATTAAAATGTTCTATTTCAGTCAAGCGAAAGCCTCTGATGATGTACAACAAATTATGAAGCTCCGTGCTCGCAACGAAATACAATATCCTAATTTTATTTGTATTCATTCAGTAACATCAAAGCGGCGGCAACTTGTAATTATTGTTACAAGGCATGGAAAAAAAGGTCGAAAAAATGGAGTTAATTAAATGTTACATTGAGGTGGAGAAATTACAAAATTCGACGCACATATTAAAGAACGCATCGTAGATAAACTAATATAATAGTATTTGAATTCGTGTCTTGATGAAGTCCGAAATGCGTCCAAAAATTAGTAATTCTACCACCTTGAATGATAGTTCGTTTGATATTTTACACGTATTGATGTTCACTAACTGTACGAAAACAAGGTTTTAATTTAATGCTGACACAGCTGACACCATATAGTGATTTTATCAAGTTTAACTGCTGTGTTATGTGAAAATTTTCTACATTTAATTATATAATAAATAATTTATTTTATTACAGCAAACTTAACAGCATAGCATAATTAATACAATCAATACATCAGCGAAAACTGCATTCAACTCAGGTAAACTCTTACTGAGACAAGCGTGCACAAACGCATAGACAGACAAATATTCTAAGAACTATTTTTTTGAGTTTGGTAACATAAGTACATACAACGTGTACAATTTTTTTATGATATTCAATGCAGATACGGCTTGTTTACGACTTTATTTTTTATTTTTTTATTTTTTACTAGCTGGTGCCTGCGACTTCGTCCGCGTTGAAAAAAATAAGTACGGAAGGATAATTCTTACTACCCGTTGTCCTATTACCCGTTTTCCCGTAGGAATGAAGCATTTTCCCGCGGTATAAAGTAGTCTATGTTCATCACGGATAATGTCGGCTTCTAATGGTAAAATAATTTTTCAAATCGGTCCAGTAGTTTCGGAGCCTATTCAATACAAACAAACAATCAAATCTTTCCTCTTTATAATATTAAGTATGATATACAATTAATATTATACTATATGTAACTAATATTAGACTGAAGTGTGTATCTAACAGCCTTTATTTTTTCTGATTACCTACTACTTATTTGTGTATACTGTGTCAAACATTTTCTCAAGACCGGGCAGCATCCACTCTATTATTAATTAATAAGTTAATTTAAAACAAGCTGTAGCCACTTTGTTAACGCTACACCGTCTTACGCACCATTTGTTTTTTGCAATTTTATGAAAGGCTTTAAAATAACCTTTTTAATCTTTATAACACTGTGTTAGCACAGTAGGCGTTTATCTAAAGTGTAAATTTTTAATTTGTATTACATCACTAAGTAAGTATAGAGATTACATTTTTAAAACTTATTATCTAACTCTCTTCTTTTAATCTGGTTAAAATTAATATTAGTCTCTTTGCTAGTGACCCGCTCCTGGCTTTATACTATCCAATCTTTTAAGTTGGACCCAATTACACATAGTCTAACCATAAGACTATAGTTTGTAATCTATAAAAAGGCATCGAT
This sequence comes from Synanthedon vespiformis, assembly GCA_918317495.1. Lineage (NCBI taxonomy): Eukaryota > Metazoa > Arthropoda > Insecta > Lepidoptera > Sesiidae > Synanthedon > Synanthedon vespiformis. The sequence continues at coordinate 1,934,153 of OU906964.1, forward strand.
GAAATATTGAAAAAAAAGAGGGCAAAAATAAATGTAAAATAATAAAAGATACAATAAAAATTAATTAAAAATAACTTTTACACCCAATAGTTAGTTTCTTCTTTCTTTCCAGTCCTTCTTGTTACCTTTTGTTTCAAGAAAGAAAAAAAAGATATGGTTTATCAGTACTCTGTAGACTCTGTGGATAAAGAAAACACCACTATGCTGTATGGTCCACTTAATGGTAGCCTATAACACAAGCAACGCCAAAGGCGACGTTATAGCCACTAACTAACCCTCAAGTATACCCTCAACCTTTCTGCTGCCTAAAAATAAATCATAAAAACTAAACGAATACAACTCCAACTTCAAGCTTCGTAAAAAACCAAAACACGTGCATTTATTCGCCAATTTCACGTTTCACATAAAACCCATTTTTAAAGGTACCTACTATATGGAGTGCTTCAAAACTGAGGTGCATTAATAAAAAATCCAAAACTTAACAATAGGGCACGTCATTGACTATTCCATCCGTCGGGACGTGAGAGCTGCCTTCTCTGGAATAAACTGACTAAAAATTCAGCTTTTGCCGAAATACTTCATGAATTTCTTTTACATTTTTACACCCAGTATGAGTTGGTGAAAAAGGAATGCGAGCGCCGCCGATAGTTCTCTGTTCATTGGCACAATCAAATAAAGGAATATGCTCGTAGAAAAAAGACATGGAAAGCACGTCATTAATTTCATCTAATAATCTAATTTTGCGTTTTATGATGCTTGTCTATACTAATATTAGGTAGCGACCAGCTCCCGGCTTCGCCCATTTTAATATGTTTTAATTAATTAAGACCGAATTTCAATTATGGAAGGTCTCCCTTTCTTTCCATCCATCCCTTTTCATTTATGGAAAGAGGGATATTTTTACTATCTAAAAAATCGCACCTTGAACGAAATTAATTAATAAATATTTTTTAGTTCCAAAATTTTTACTAACTATGTACTTAAATCCGGACTCTTCTTACTGAAAAGAACCTTAAATGTGATTTTGTATACCCATTTAAATTCAAGCATCTATCCTCCAATCCAAGTTTGACAATGTCCATAACCAGTATAACTTGATTTCTAACAAATCAACCGGTCGCTATCGAATCAAACGAGAAGCGAAGGGTCTAGGAGACTGGTCGCTTACGCCATGTAAGCGATTTATTGTGTCTTCTGCGTTTAGAAACATTTACATTGCAAAATAGATGTCGCGGTGGCGGGACGTTTTTGAATCCAACTGCCAGTTGTATACATAACATTACTGTTTGTAATGTTTCTAGTTTAAATGGAGTTTGGATTGTTGAGTTTAAATTCAAATTGAGAACTATGGCAGTATTAGTAGTGGCCAGCGTTTCCCACACTTCCCCTCGTCGACTGTCCTCGTCGAAGAGGAATAGTGCGTAAACGTAATGGTCCGTGAGCTAGCGACAGATTTTCATGACCAATTTCCTCTCAGTCGATAACTCGTAAGAGAGTTGTATCATATTCATGAAACGTTGTGAACGTCAGCTGCGGCTCCGATGGTGGGTTGAGCAGTAGAGTGGTAGCCGCCCACGCACATATTAAAAATAAATTTTAATCATTTATTCCCGATTAAAAATTCATCAAATTATGGTTAACCTAATATTTTGAAGAAACAAAATTGTCGGCTATTTATAAAATGGTGGATTATACGTCAGCAGGTCACACGAATATATACGTGTTCAGTGATTACCTCCCAATAGTAAATTTATCAGATGATAGTTTATGTATTACTGTTAATAAATAAAAAAGTCAGCTGGCTATATCTTGGTGGGATGCTTGTCAGCTGATGCTCAGAAAGTGTAACGGGCTACCACTGCTCAACCCACCATCGGAGCCGCAGCTGACGTTCACAACGCATCATGATACAACTCTCTCAGGCATTTTACAAATTATCGACTGAGAGGAAATCATTGACGAAATTATAGTGCCTGGCTTACGGACCATAATATCTCCTCTTAAAAAAAGGGCACACTGCACTGATCTGTAATAAAGCACTGGATAGGCTGCTTACTTACAGATTTATTATTAGTATTGATTGATGATTTTGAACGCGGACGTAGTCGCGGGCACCACTTAGTAATAAATATCGTAACAAAAATTCCCGTATATATTTTTAGAAAGAATAATTTAGCTTTAGAGTTTAGAGCAACCATTGGCCGACGTGAATGGCAACGAGAAAGTCACATTTCTATGTATAATGTCGTTATTTAATATTTGTTCTACTTCCGTATTTAAATAAAGAAGTTTAAACGGAACAGGGAGAAATATGAAAAATGCAGAAAAGCTTCATATTCTTTCAGCTTTATAGGCAACGACGAACTGTATTAGCATATCGCGGGAAGTGGCAAAACATAGAACCTCCGTTCAACAACAGCCTGTAAAAACATAACTAATTCACTGGTTGATGTGGATATACCTAGGTATATACCTAGGTATTCCTACATGCCATTCGACGTCGAGCGAAAAATGTTATAATGACATACTTAGCATATTGTTACGTAGATTAAAATTGCTTGAGAAAGTATTGGAACGTTGTGAGAAAAGTTCTTATTAGCGTAACATTATTTATTTTTTATATTCAACCGTGTGCACAAAAAAATCTATAAATTAAGTAGGTATAAGACTTAGGGCCTCTTTCACCATTTCCGAGTAAAATGTCAAATTGGCTAGCCGCCATTTAAAGTCACCGGTAAGAAAGTGTACGAGTTTCACCGATCTTCGATCTTCGGTAATATCAATAAAATTGACACAAGATACTCGTAACATTTACTCGCCAATTAGCGTTACTTGAAAAGTAACTACTCAACACATTACTTGTAGTTGGTGAAAGAGGCCCTTATAGTAGGTATGCAAGAGATAGAATTTGTAATATTTATAAAAAATGTAATTATTATTATAATCTTTACATATAATAATATTATAATATATAACAAATCTGTCTGTCTGTATCTATGTCCGTGAAGATTTCATTCGATTTTCACTAATGGAAAGAGCGTTAAACGAGGAAGGTATTAATACATAATACCTTCCTCTTTTAACGCTAATAGCAGAAAAAAATTAAAAACAGAATTTAAAAAAATTCACCGTTCAATGCCGGGAGCGAGTCGCTATACCTAATAACCATTCGAATACATATAAAACCAATTTTATTTGTAAAACAATAATATAAAACAAAGTCGCTGTCCGCCACTCCTATTAGTTAAACCCATCGAAATAATATATCTTTTGTATTGAAATTCGCTATTTAAACTATACATCGTATTGTTGTACGGTTTTCACTAATTGAAAAGCAACAAACGGAGGTGGAAGGCTAATCTAATCATGACACTTTAATTCATTGATGACGTCACTCATTATTACAGCCAATCATTTGCCAGAATCGTATTTCTCAAAGTAATGGACATGACATGTTAACGGAAGCACATAAACACTATAATGGAATGATTATACAAAACCTATTAATATGTAATAAAATTTTACACAAAAAGCCACTTGTTTTTAGCTTTAAAATAACACGTTTTAATAAAGTTGTAACGAGTAAGTATCTTTCATATGTTTTAGGTGTGAGTACGATTCGCAGTAACCAACCATAATATAAACCCGCAAAATGAGCGAGAATTTTCGACCAACAAAAGCTAACCAAAACTGTGAGCACAATTAAATTGGATGTTCACAGAAATGTTCACTCTAACGGTCATTTTAAAACCATATAGTGAATGATGTAAATGGGTGTCCGCATTCGCGCATAGGGATGTGAAGCGCTTCTGCCTTCAATTGATTATGTCGATTTTCATCATTTTCTACCCCTTCTCTCTCTCCGATCGTTCGCTCATATGGAGGATCGTGGTTACGAAATCTCATTCTCGATTACACCATCCGCTTCTATCGCCCCCTAAGTCCATGGTCGCCCTCATCATCTGCAGAGTGTATCAGGTAAGGTGGCTTGATCTGTCCATCTCGTTAGCGATCAGCCTCGCAAACTTTTGTCTTCAACATTCTTCAACTTTCAACATTCTGGAGCTCATACCGCCTTCCTCTTTCTTCCATAGGAAATACAGACGTACCAAAAAAGAGGGATTTCGACAACATGAGGATGGTAATCAGCCCTACATCTGTATGTCCGATAGAATAAAGGGGAAGGCGGTATGAGTTCATGCAGCTCCTGAGCACACTCTCCGAAGTATACATCTTATAAAAGACACATAGACACATAAAACACACATACACACACATAATCAACTGTTAACTAAATTTATTCTTTCGGCCCACTTAGCTCGCGCAACTGTGACCGCGTAATTCTGTTCGTTGTAGCTAGAGTCTACATAAGCAAGCTAGTTGCAGTCGTGTTTGATTACCGCATATCGTTATAGCGGAAATATTATAACTGTGAGTGATCGTTGCCACACCATAATATGTAAGAAACAGGTAGTGTGATTCCTTTGTTCAGTAATAGGATATATTTTAAATTTAATATTAACTAGTTGTGCTCGAAGAAAGAAAGAAATATTTATTTAAATAATGTTTTCTCTCTATAATATTTGTACTATGCGCTTCAAATTAGAATAGGATCGCGCTTGCTGCAAACTTCACATGATCCGAGTCATCATAGTAATGTCAAAAAAATCCGAATAACAAAAATATAAATATTTTTTATTTATAGTTTATCTAATAAATTTATATATGTATAAATATATATATCCTTACTAATATTATAAATGTGAATGTGAGTTTGTTTGTTTGTTTGTTTATTATGCTTTCATGCAAAAACTACTGAACCGATCACCATTAAATTTTACATACACTTTGTCTGGGACACCAGAAAGGACATAGGGTACCTTTCATCGTTCAACGCGGACCAAATCGCGGGCACCAGCTAGTATATAATAACTATTAAGTTATTAAACTATAAGTGTAAATTACAGTACGATTTAATCGTATTTATACGATCTTTTCGGCTTTGGTTCTATGTAGCAAAGCCCTTAAGTTTGCTAACGCGTCTCCACGAGATAAGCAATTCTTTTTTGGGTCAATGTATACGATTTTATAATAAACTAACTGAATAAATAAATCACATTACAAAAATAATAATTAATTCTTGGCTTGTTTTTTATTGCACTCCGTACACATCAGTAATGAAGTTCGTGAGAAATGCGGTGTCAAATGCGAATTTCCAGTCCTATTCTCATTTGACACGCATAGTATAGATATAGAAGTTAGTGTAGATGTAGGGTTAAATTCTCCCTTGGGTAAAAAGCTCTGATGCTTGCACTAATATTGGAATGACTTTAGAATGTATTATCAATTAAAAATACTTAAAAGCTAAATTACTCTTGAAACTATGTGTAAATTATATCATCCAAACAATTGTGCTTAATTTACTTTACATCTTTGATTAAAAAAATAAAATAACTTCTTTACTTAAAAAGACTCTATCTATCTATTCTATCTCAACCGCCTCCGGAGCCACTTGTATCACATCAATCTCTGCGTCCAACTTTTCCAATATAAACTTGAATTTTTGATCAAAGGAGTTTCTCTAATATTTACAATGCACTTCTGTACATAAGATACTAATTTTATAAATTCTTTGTCAAAGATTAGGCGTCTTACATGGAGTCTATTGTTTTTAATTTTGTCCTGTATAACTTTGTTTTTTTGACAGGCGTTCAATTTTTTTTTTATTTAGATGATTTTTTTTATGTTAAAATCGGTACGCAGACTGACGATCCACTTGATGGAAGGTCCTGTCTTTTTATTAGGATTGTTATCAAAATTATAATGTTTTGGTTACTGGGTTTTAAAGTTTTAAAAATATAATAATAATAACAGATTCAAATTTAAGATAGATACTTGATATACGCTTGCGGCTTATTAAAAAAAATATTGGGCTTCTAGCCAAGCTACGTGGCTTAGCCGTCAAAAAGACGCTCCAAAAATTAATCTCCCATATTTGGTACTCTAAATTTTTTTTCGCTGTTCCGATATTTGTTCAGAAACTCATAAAACTTGACTTAGATCACCGCTCGCCCCTCTTCAGACATATTGCTATTGCCTTCCTACGAGTATATTGAAAATCTGACTCCGTACGCCCCATGTTTGAAAACCTCTTCAACTGGAAACGTATGAAAACGTCAACAAAATTGAAAGCGACAAACTATTGGGCCAACATTCACTAAGATGGATTTTAGAACACTTCGGTTATAGATCAGAAGTTTGCAAATGTTTGTGTATGCAGCTGACGAATAAATAAGTATTGGCCACACTATTAACATCACGGAATTAAATAAGTTTACACGTGATATTATTTTTCAATAGTCATATAAATGCTTTATTTCTATGCAACACAAAATATTGAACATCCACTTGATGGTAAATAGTTAACATACTCGTAGACTAGAAAAAAGAAAATCCAGGAGGAGACATTGAACCTTGAAACAATCTATAGAAAAATAGGTAAACATAAAACACAACAAAAAAAGAAAAGAAAAACGGTCTGCCTTTGTAATTGTCAAGTAATTTGATAAAATATTGTAGCCTACAGCAGACCCTATTCGGGAAGGACATATGCTTGTAATGATTGTAGAAATACAAAGTTTCCAAAAAAGAGTATATTATGCTAAAATCGTAAACAAAAGACCACGAAATATCCCTTGAAATCTTTATAAGATACTCAGCAATTTTCAATGCGAAGTTTATGAACATTATGTCGTCTGCTGGATCAGCAGGAACAGTAATAAAACTTTATTAGCGGTCTAAAATACTTTATATTTCAGTATCGTCCAGGTATATTCTTATCTCATCGTCCAATTTTACGTTAAATTACAAAGATATAAATCAAAACGAAAAGACTTAATAATTGAAATATTGCAGTACAGAGATACAGAGAATTGAAATATTGCAATACAATTGATAGATAATGATTCTGCATCGCTATCTTTCAATGGCAATGGGGCAATGGCCCCAAAATATATATTGTTGAAATGCAATTGTTCTTCAAAGAATTGTATTTCTTTGTTGGCGCTGACGTCATCTCGCGAGTTCAGTGTTTTATACCATAAAGGTATATAATAATTCCAACAAAGTACGTATTATTGTACCTCCTGTGGTTTTATCCTGATACAAAATTGTACCCAACGCGCCTAAAGAAGTTTTCACGCTTTACGCGCTCTAAAGGAAAACTATCTCTAAAGGAAGTTGAATATATTAAAGAACTATACAGGGCGTCCCACGACTATGTATTGATCTTATTGAGCATTTGATAAATTAATTAATTTTGTATTAAAAATGTTAAAATTCATAATCTTCCTTTTATTTCTGACACTATATATGTTATTTAGCAAAAAATAATCCTTATGATGAAGCTTTTCGATCGGTATGATAAGGCTACAGGGTAATTTTTTTTCTCGTGTAGCGGGTTCAATTCCCGGTTCAACCATGTAATTATTTAAAAATCTATGAATGCAGTTTAAATTGTTTTTTAAATTAAAATAATGTCTTCTTTCAGTAAAATGTTCCATCTACAATATTCAAGGTACTTTCCCTCCATGTAGCATACTTGGTCGTGGGACGCCCTGTCTATTGACATGAATTTGTTTAGAGCGATCATATTCTATAGTTATTGAGGTTGCACTGAAAATATTAAGGGAGCCTGCCTCTCTTTTATGGAAAATAATTTTAATAAAAGAGAATTAAAACCTGTTAAAGCTTTATTTCTGCGTCTTCTACACTTATATTTGGGATGCTTTCATATTTTACTGCGACGTAAATGGGTGCGTGAACTAAGTGAGATAGCGTTTTCTTCCACAAGTTTACGTTCGTCGTAAACCGTTCTAAACGTTCTATGATTCATATCTACTGTAGAATACAAAGTGCGCCTGGATTATTTACTCATCTTCGCACAATATTTTAATTTATTATTTACTAGCTGGCGCCCGCGACTTCGTCCGCGTTGAAAATAAAAGTAGCCTATTCTGTGTCGCGTACGTCTAAATGTTTATCTACCAAGTTTCATGAAAATCAATTAATTCGTTTAAGAGTTATGGAGGAACATACATACATACATACAATACCTACACTTACAGATTTATTATGAGTCGGATTATTGATTGATGATGATGATTGATGATTTATGAAATTACCTACTAACTGATCCGGAAAATTTCGTACCGCTTCAGAATGAAAACGCATTCCATACAAAATTTATAAAAAAAAAACACTATTTCTCTTTCATAAATAATATTTCAGATATTTTAATAGTTATCCTTCTGTTCGGGACTTCAACAGAGTTAATCAAATGAAATATCATAAAAATCGGTCCATTTTTTCTCGATTTATAAATGGTGTTAATATAATCCTTACTAATGTTATAAATATGAATGTGAGTTTGTTTGTTTGTTTGTTACGCTTTCACGCAAAAACTACTGAACCGATCACCATGAAATTTTGCATACACATTTTTTGCGACACCAGAAAGGACATAGGGTACCTTTCATCCAAGAAAAAAGTACTGTTCCCGAGGGATAATCTAAAATATAAAACTGTAACTAACGCCTGACCAAAGTGTTATAGCAACAAGTTGTCAAGCGTTTTCATTGCTTTTATATTTTTAATTTTTCATCGCGTACGAAGTCGCGGGCACCAGCTAGTAATATAATAAGAAAATGCGGTGGTTTTACAACGGTAGAAAGTTATTTACCGTTGCCGCGGAAATTAAAACATAAATTTCGCAGAAAGGTGGTGAGGATCATCTCACCACCTCCCCACTTGGACTATTTCTTATTAAAATCTCTATAATGTTTTATTAACTTCTCGTCTATAAATTACCATGACCCTATATTTTTTTCTTAAGTACAAATGTGAAATAAACTAATGTTGGTTTTAACTTTATTTTTCTCCACTGTATCGTATTACTTGTTGGACGTTTTGGACAGTAGAACTTATTGCATTTTCTTTATTTTGTTCTGTTAAACAAATAGCAGTAGAACAATTTGAACTTTCGTCATTAAAATTATTATTCGAGTCCAAAGTGCCATGCTTTGAGTAGAACTACTTGGATATTTTTTGTCCTAACTGTTCTATCGTGTAACTAATAGTAGAACTAGTTGGACTTACCCAAAATTCTTTCTTCTCTCATTACAATACCTAAACATGAAATATGAATAATACTCAAATCGTGTACTTTAAATAATTGGTTTTTGAAGAATATTGAAGGGTTCCTTATGTTATGAGAGGCTCAAATTTGAGTGGTAAGTTAAGGCAAGACGTACAATCCGATCGCGCATTACAATAGAACTCTATCGCTGAAGGACTCCATCTACGACATACTTCTTTGGGCATTATCGAATGTCGTGATTTGGGATTCTTATATAATATTTTCTCACTGAATCTCTTGTGAAGAAATTTGTGGCTTAAACAAAGATGAAATATATCTATACTAATATTATAGACTAGCTGGTGCTCGCGACTTCGTCCGCGTTGAAAAATATAAAACGCCATCTACCGTGGAGTGAGCGGATCGCTAAAAATATCACCAAGCAGTTATCATGTTAGTCGCTTCACCTGATAGCGGGCCAGGCCGCTAGTATTTACTTTTATTTTAGATTTCCCGTAGGATTGAAGCATTTTCCCGCGGTAAAAAGTAGCCTATGTTCATCACAGATAATGTCGGCTTCTAATGGTAAAAGAATTTTTCAAATCGGTCCAGTAGTTTCAGAGCCTATTCAATACAAAATTTTGAAAAAATCTTTCACTGTTAGGAAGCCATAGTGTCAGCGAGTAGCATAGGTTATTTTATAAAGTTACGCGGACAAAGGAGCATGCAACAGTTAGTTATTTATATCTATATCCATATAACCCATTATATCCTTTCACTTCTTCCAAACACAGTGGAAAGAGTGATGAACGAAGAAGGTTTGTTGTGTACAAACCTTCTTCGTTCCGTTAAAGCTATGATATATTCCAAAGTTCTTACGCAAACTTTTTAACTTATGTATTTAAAAAAGTAATGTTAAGTGAAACTCGAGAGTATAGTCTGAAACAGATTTCAATTATACTTTTTTTATCTATACCTATCTCGGAGTCGCTAGGATGTGAAAAGAACAACAGAGTTATTTCGAACAACATTAGATAGAGGCTTTGATGTATCTAATAATAAGGAAAGTATCAAAAAACTGCTTTTTTAAACAAAATTATTGTGATTTATTAAATTTTTTTTTTTGAGAATAATTTTATTTTCTTGACTAAATCACACAAAAATTACACATTTCTTGACTAATTTTTCTTTTTAGATTATTTGAACTAAGTACTTACTACTCGTTTAAGAGATCTATGCCTTGAAAGCTACACATCTTTTGCAGTTTATCAACTCGTATTTAATTTTATTACTAAATTGAATTCCAGCGTTATTTATTTATAAATTGGACATTGAAGTAACAAATGTTGATTATTTGGGAATTAACCGGATGTGTTCTCTGCCGTCTGACGTTTCCGATGGCGATTTCTGATTTTGCTTTTTGTTGGAAATAGTCTGTTAAAATGTCACGAAGAAAATTGTCAACAATAAAGCCGTGCTAGCTGTTAAATTAAGTAATTTGATTTTAAAAACTACAAACATACTACAAACATCTATTTTTATTTGAACAAAAATAAAATTAATTGTGTCACTGCGAAATAAATAACTATTTTAAGTTTATATGCCTTTCTGCGCTTTACTACTTATTGACTTATGCACAACATGTATTTTAATTTGAATTATTTTTGTCTCTTCGTTTACTTGTCAGTGTAATATCCGAACGGATGAACAGCCGTATATTTAACTATCATTAATAAGTAAAAAAAACTTTTGACTGGCTCAGTGGCGGCAGCTCTGCCAACTGTGCCAGAGGTTGCAGGTTCGATCCCCGCTTAAGACAAACGTTTGTATTAATATAATCTATTTTGTCTTGATCTGGGCGTTTTCTAGGTATACTTATATTATTATATTTATCAGTTGTCTAGCACCCGTAGTACAAGCTCTATTTAATTTGGCCTGAGAATGAGGATATATTTTTTGTGATTTTCACAAATTTCCATTTTTTTTCTTAACAAAAATTCTCGCTGGCCCGGTGAATGTCTACACTTTATAGATAGAAGGTGGTTACCATCAGCTATAAACTCTAGCAATTCTAATAGGATAAAGTATAACTTGTAATTTAATGTAACCTAACTCACTTTGTACGTAACTAAAACTGAACTGGCAATGCTATTCGTTACAATAATTTTACCTTCGAACACTTAAAAGCAACTGTACCCGCAACAATAAATAAATTGGTACATTTTTAAAACACACCAGAGCGCTTACAATTTCATTACGCGTTTGTTCTCTGCTACGGAAAAGTTTTACTTTTTACAATTTTATTCAGTTGGGCTGCAATTACGCTGTATTGCCGTTGAAGTTTGTTGTTTTACACTTTCTTTTGCCACTAGGTGTAATGGTGGTGCTATGAGTTAACTAAGTTAGCGCTAGAGAGGAGTTGGCACTTTTGCCTTATTACTTCTTGTTATGTTATGTAACTCGCGTGTTTCCAGAATAGTCCAGTATCCCTCACCTGGATTTTTTTCTGATTACTAACAACTCCGTGAGTAGCTTCGGTTTGCCGAGACGTCCACCTTTTTCCTCTGCGAAAATTCTCGATATTGGTAGCTAAAGGAGTTAGCAGTCGTAAATGGGAAAACGTACCACTCAATTTGTAGAACTATGCGGCCATTTTATTATACAAATGTTTACTAAGCTGCTGAGAAAAAAATCAGCTGGTTAGTAATCCCGCCATCCTTCCCAAAAAACACTCCCAATATATTACTCATAAAAAATATTAATAACCAGCTGATTTTTTGTCTGCAGCTAAGTAAACATTTGTATAATAAAATGGCCGCATAGTCCTACAAATTGATTGGTACGTTTTCCCAGTCCTACGCTTGGAAGTTTTTTACGGCTGCTAACTCCTTTAGCTCCTTTACCTCTATCGATAATTTTTGTAGAGGGAGGACGTCTCGGCAAACCGAAGCTCACGGAGTTTCAGCCTGTTAGTAAACAGAAAAAAATTCAGATGAGGGATACTGGACCAGAACGGTCTCTCATGTAAAAATATCCCCCGTAGGGAAGTGTTTGTGCTCTATATTAAATGTGTTTGTTAATTGCTCTGTCACTGTGGATTAGTTAGTAGTTTTTGATAGTTTTTTTAAATTAGAGTTAGCACGTAAATTTATACACAATTTGTGAAATAGTATTTTTTACTATTAAATTCAAAACTCTTTGTATATTAGATAAGTGAATAGAGAAATTATAATGTATAAAAGGGAATCATCACCAATCAATAGTAATAATAAATCTGTAGGGGTCGGTCATGGAGTAATTTATTTTGTTTTCAGAAATATCGTGTATATAGGCTCTATACATGATACTGAAAGTAAATTGACCATTTTTAGAATTTTTTTCTGTATCTATGTATGTTCCTCCATCACTCTTAAACGAATTAACTAATTTTCATGAAATTTGGTATATAGACATTTAGAAGTTCGGGACACGTGATAGGCTACTGTTTATCTTTTTTAACGCGGACGAAGTCGCGGGCAACAACTAGTACATAATATTTGTGAAATAGTATTTTTCTGCTATTAAATTTAAAACTCATTGTATATTAGATAAGTGAATAGAGAAACTATAATCTATACTAATACTAATATTATAAAGAGAAAAGATTTGATTGTTTGTTTGTTTGTATAGAATAGGCTCCGAAACTACTAGACCGATTTGAAAAATTCTTTTACCATTAGAAGCCGACATTATAGTATATATAATCTTATTATCATTTTACCTAAGTAATTTTGAGTCGCCAGCGCGCATCACACTTTACGTAATTTTTGCTTGTTTGGCGCCGACTCAAAATTACTTAGGTAAAATGATAATAAGATTATTTTATGCTTTTCAGTTTTTTCGGCGATTTTATTTTTTGTTAAAAAGTTTTATTTTATGTTTTTTTGTGGCTATAATCTAATATTTACTACATACTTAATTTTTAATTTTCCCACCCTCATTTTCCCACCCTTAGGGTAGGATTTTTTTTCCAAATTTATACAAGACCAACTTCGAGGTATACCCTCCTATCCATTAAAGAAAGAATTATCAAAATCGGACTACTCTCTAAAAAGTAATGCGTGGTTATACGCTACAATCGGTGAGTGAACAATCAATCATCCCCTGTTTTCCTACCCTTAGGGTTGGAATTTTTTTTTTCAAATTAAAATGGGATCCCCTCGGGGGTGCACCCTTTCAAATAAAAAAAGAATTATAAAAATCGGACCACCCTGTGAAAAGTTATGCGTGTTCATACATAACATATATATATATATATATACGCGTCGAATTGAGTGCCTCCTCCTTTTTGTTTTTTCGTTTTCGTCGGTCGAAAAGGAATCATCACCAATACTAATACTAAATCTCTAGTGTATGTATGTTCCTCTATAACTCTTAAACGAATTAACAGATTTTCATGAAAATTGGTAGATAAACATTTAGACGTACAGGACACAGGATAGCCTACTTTTTTCTTTTTCAATTCGGACGAAGTCGCGTGTGCCAGCTAGTTCTAAATAAAACTGCTAAAATAACCATCTTAGTTTTGAACTCTCTGATTATACACAAATCTGCCTTTAAAGATATTATAATTACTTACTCTGTCACTGGCGACATCTTGCAAGAGACATTTAATTAGTCAGAACCCATTATTATTTGAAGCCTTTCGCGGTTTTAATCTAGTTCACTCGCAGTGATGCAAAATTATTAATCATAGCTTTAATCTATTGAAGATTTTTGTAATATTCGTGCAATCAAAATTAAATTAAATTCATCAAATACTTTTAGGATCAGTCTGACTTATTGTAAAGGACAAAATCAAATATCTATACTAATATTTTAAAGAGGAAAGATTTGATTGTTCGTTTGTTTGTATAGAATAGGCTCCGAAACTACTGGACCAATTTGAAAAATTCTTTTACCATTAGAAGCCGACATTATCCGTGTTGAACATAGGCTACTTTTTACCGCGGGAAAATGCTTCATTCCTATGGCAAAACGGGTAATAGGACAACGGGTAGTAAGAATTATGCTTCCGTACTTATCTTTTTCACATAACTTCTAAACGGCTTGACCGATTGGGTTGAAATTTTGTATGTGTATTTCCATGGTTTCACAGACACGAATGTATTATATTTTATAAAGTTACGCGGACGAAGTCGCGTGCAACAGCTAGTCTATTATATATATAAAAATGTTATGTTGGTTTGTGTGAAAAACTCGAGAATGCGTTAACCGATTTTGATTTGATTTTCACATATGGAAAGAGGGACAAACGGGAATATTCTTATATATAAAAAATGCACCTTGGTCGAAGGCGGTATAGCGCTAATGAAAAATAAAATAATATTTCTATTAATTTTTTAAAAGCAAATGTATCGTTGGATATTTTTACATAAGCCAATCGTATCATGCCGATTAGACAATCGTGTATGGCTGGCATAAAATACAAATGGAAATGTCAGCAAGTAGGTACACATCAGAATTAAGTTTGTAAAGCCGTTGAACGATGAAATGTACCCTATGTCCTTTCTGGTGTCCCAGACAACGTGTATGGAAAATTTTATGGTGATTGTTTCAGTAGTTTTTGCATGAAAGCGTAACAAACAAACAAACTCACATTCACATTTATAATACTAGCTGGCACCCGCGAATTCGTCCGCGTTGAAAAAGAAAAAGTGACCTATCCTGTGTCCTGTACGTCTAAATGTTTATCTGCCAAGTTTCATAAAAATCAGTTAATTCGTTTAAGAGTTACGGTGGAGCATACATACATACTATGCGTTTCAAATGAGAATAGCATCGCGCTTGCTGCAAACTTCACATGATCCGAGTCATCATAGTAATGTCGTCAAAAAAATCCGAATAACAAAAATATAAATATTTTTTATTTATATTTTATCTAATAAAATTATAATTATATGTATAAATCCTTACTAATATTATAAATGTGAATGTGAGTTTGTTTGTTCGTTTGTTTATTACGCTTTCATGCAAAAACTACTGAACCGATCACCATTAAATTTTACATACACGTTGTCTGGGACACCAGAAAGGACGTAAGGTACCTTTCATCATTCAACGCGGACGAAGTCGCGGGCACCAGCTAGTATATAATAACTATTAAGTAATTAAACTATAAGTGTAAATTACAGTACGATTTAAATCGTATTTATACGATCTTTTCGGCTTTGGTTCTATGTAGCAAAGCCCTTAAGTTTGCTAACGCGTCTCCATGAGATAAGTAATTATTTTATGGTATTAATTATATATACGATTTTATAATAAACTACCTGAATAAATAAATCACATTACAAAAATAATAATAATAATAATAATTAATTCTTGGCTTGTTTTTTATTGCACTCCGTACACATCACTAATGAAGTTCGTGAGAAATGCGGAGCAAAATGCGAATTTCTAGTCCTATTCTCATTTGACACGCATAGTACATACATACAGATTTATTATTAGTATTGATGATTGTTTTTTTTTTTTTTTTTTTATGTAATCAAGGCAGCGCTTGGCCGCGATCTCACTTGATGTTAGGTGCAGATGCGGCCAAAGATGGACCACGCTTACCTAGTAAGTGCCCATTTACCCTAGACTTGAAGACCCCGAGGTTGTAATTTTGGGGAAACACGGACGCAGGCAATGAGTTCCACTCCTTAGCAGTTCGGACAAGGAAGGTGGAACTATAACGCTTCGTGCGTGACCGGGGAACATCAACCACGAAGGGATGAAACCCCCGCCCGCGCCTCGTGTTCCGCAAGTGGAACGGCTCTGGCCGGATCAGATCCCATAGGATGGACGCACATTCTCCGTGGTGTAGACGATAGAAAACCGATAGGCATGCTACTGTACGACGATGCTGCAGGCTTTGAAGCTGAGACTCCACAAGAGTGTCGTTGCCAATAAGTTTTTTAGCTCGCCTTTCAATCGAGTCCAGTGCATCCAATTGATAACGGGCAGAACCATCCCAGAGGTGGCAGCAGTACTCCATGCAGGATCGGACTTGTGCTCTGTATAAGTCGAGAAGCTGTCTCGCAGTGAAGTACCGCCTAACCTTGGAAAGGATTCCCAATTTTTTGGCAGCTGTTTTGGCAATGGACTCGATATGCTTGCCAAAGTTTAGATCGTTAGTAAGGTCTACACCAAGGAGTTGTAGGTGGTTTGCGATTGGAACGGTCACTCCCCGGAATGACGGGTTCAGATCAAATGGACTCCGTTTCGCTGAAAAAAGACACGCTTGAGTCTTCGATTCATTGAATCTGACCAAGCTAGCGTCACCCCAGTCGGAGACAATTCTCAAGGCCTGGTCCAATCTGCAGACCATGTCTTCCCTCTGAGAGCGGACATCGTGGGCACCGGCTCGTGCTTCGGACATATACCTCTCAACTACTGTGCTGTCGTCGGCATATCCAAATGATCCAGGCATTGCCAACAGGTCATTTATGTGCAGCAGAAAAAGAGTGGCTGAGAGTACGGATCCCTGGGGGACACCGGCATTAACGTCTAAAAGATCAGACGAGCACCCGTCGACAACTACTCGTATTGATCTTTCCCTCAGGAAATCCGATATCCATTTGCAAAGGCCAGGAGGGATACCGTAGGAAGGAAGCTTGCCTACAAGTCCGTCGTGCCAAACCCTGTCGAAGGCCTTTGAGATGTCAAGAGACACAGCAAGTGCCTCGCCGTGCCGCTCAATGGCCTCGCTCCAAAGGTGTGTGGCGTATATGAGGAGATCACCAGTAGACCTATTCTGGCGAAATCCAAACTGGCGATCACTCAGGAGGTCATTATCCTCAAGATACGCAAGGAGTCTCTTGTTCAATACACGCTCCATAGTCTTACAGATTATGGAGGTGATTGCAATTGGGCGGTAGTTGTTAGGGTCAGCACGACTTCCTTTTTTGGGTACGGGTTGCACGTTGGCAAGCTTCCAAGATTTAGGCACAATACCCTCTCTCAGAGACAAGCGAAAAAGGTGCGTGAGGATAGGGGACAGTTCAGGTGCACATGTCCGCAGTACTATTGCCGGGACACCATCAGGGCCACTAGCCTTGTTCACGTCCAGACATCTTAGGGCCTTAAGTACCTCGGACTGGCGAATAGATATATCTGGCATTGTGTATTCGCAACGAGGTAAAGATGGTGGGGTATGACCGGAAGAATCAAAACGTGAATTACTCGCAAACATGTGGGCAAATAGATCAGCCTTCTCCTTGGCGGAGTGAGTGAGTGACCCATCTGGCTTTAGCAGTGGCAGAAGCGACGGACGGCAGAAGTTCGCTTCCACAGACTTGGCAAGTGACCAAAACGATTTGCTTCCCGATGGATAAGAAGCCAGTTTGGCACCAATACGGCCGATGTGGTTGAAGCGAGCTCTACGCAGTACTTTCTTGCTGAACTTGGCAGCTTGATTAAAGGCTTTCTTCAGGATTTTAGACTCCGGAGATTTGCGAGATCGAGCGTCAGCCCATTTGGTATAAGCGGAACGCTTCAACGCTTCAGCGTTAGCGCATTCGGCGTTGAACCAGGGGCGAGCTCTGTTATCGGGTGAAAGTTCAGAGTGTGGAACAAAGTATTCCATAGCTTGAACAATCACCTCAGATATGGCTTTCGCACAGCTCGACGGATTCGCAGAAGCGAAGCACACTTGCCGCCAAGGATAAGATGCAAAGAAATGCCGCATCTCATCCCAATCTGCTGACTTGTACCGCCATACCCTCCGCGTGGCCTTTGGCCAAAAGTCTGGAGGAGAGTAGACTGATACAGATTTAACCAGACAGTGGTCAGATGACCCTAGCGGTGCTGTCACTACCACTTGGTATCGGTCTGGTTCAGTCGTCAGCAGAAGGTCCAAACAGTTTGGAATGTGCTCGTCAACATCAGGAATCCGAGTGGCACAGTTAACAAGTTGAGAGAGATTTAACGTCAGAGCACATGTCTGCGCCTCTCTCCCAGCGTGGTCGGTCTTCTGGTATGGGAACAACCATTCTTGGTGGTGGGCATTAAAGTCCCCCAGAAGGACAAGCTGAGCCGTTGGATGCCTATGCTGAGCCTCCAGTGCAGCGTCCGTCAGGTGGTTAAACAACCTGGTTGTCTCCACATCCCCACTATGAAATCTATAGACACAAGCGTAGATAATTTTTTCAAGGCCTGTGTCGACGATCATCCAGAGTACCGAAAGATCGGGGTCCTCAAGGTTACGGAGACGTCGGCAGCAGAGGTCATCGCGGGCGTACACACAGACTCCAGAGCGCGGTTTAAATTTGTGTTCCAGGATATAACCTGGGTAATGAAGGTACGCTGTGTCCGCTGGACTCTTAATTTGAGTCTCCGTAAGCATAAGCAGGTGAGGCTTTTCAGTCTCGAGGTGTTGATGGACTGGGATGAGATTGGAGTGCAGACCTCGAATATTAGCGATGTGCACTTTTAGTGATGATTAGTGAGCATGTTTTTAATTTTCACGTTTCACCTGAATCTAATTACGAGTATAATTCCTAGAAAATTTGGCCGGTGAAAACTACTCCGCAACTTTGAACAAAAGTATTGTTCTGGTATACTTACTTTTACACAAAAAACATTCAAAAATTGAATGTGCTCGGGGATGCTCTAAATTCAAAACTACGATACGAATGTTCTAAAAAAGTAGCTTTTCAATTACCTTTTCAATTTCAAGTGAATGTTGCAACGTAATGATACAGCTTCAGTCATGTCTTGGTGGGTTGTTAGCTTTATCAAGGAGTGTAAAGACATTTTCTTTTTTGAAAATGGTATCAGATGTACCAAAATACACTCTTAAGAGCATTCATCCATCAGAATCACGCTTTGGTCAAATCAAAATTTATGATTTTCAATAGTTTCAGGTGTTTTAGTTTGCAGATAAGATGTTAACGTCATATTATTTGTAGTTTTATTATCTAGTAAATGGCTGAAAAATATTTTAAAATGAATTCTGATTATGATCCGTGAGCCAGCGACAGATTTTCATGACCAATTTCCTCTCAGTCGATAACTTGTAAAATGACTGAGAGAGTTGTATCATGAAGCGTTGTGAACGTCAGCTGCGGCTCCGATGGTGGGTTGAGCAGTAGAGTGGTAGCCGCCCACGCACATAATAAAAAAAAAAATAATCATTTATTCCCGATTAAAAATTCATCAAATTATAGTTAGCCTAATATTTTGAAGAAACAAAATTGTCAGCTATTTATAAAATGGTGGATTATACGTCAGCAGGTCACACGAATATATACGTGTTCAGTGATTACCTCCCAATAGAAAATTTATCAGATGATAGTTTATGTATTACTGTTAATAAATAAAAAAGTCAGCTGGCTATATCTTGGTGGAATGCTTGTCAGCTGATGCTCTGAAAGTGTAACGGGCTACCACTGCTCAACCCACCATCGGAGCCGCAGCTGACGTTCACAACGCAGCATGATACAACTCTCTCAAGCATTTTTCAAATTATCGACTGAGAGGAAATCATTGACGAAATTGGTGCCTGGCTTACGGACCATTAGAACAGTTTTTAAACAGTACAGTCCCTTTTTAACTAGCCGTCGACGGAAATAAACACATCATTCATCATTGGTTTATTATCCGTCGGAAATCATAAATTTTGACTCCAGCGTAATTCTGACGGATGAATGCTCTTAAGAATATGTTCCACTATCATTACAGCTCATCTTCATAGTAAGCGTTGCTGGAAATTCTGACTTTGTCAGAGCTGAAGTTTGTCCTTCACATGTACCTAGACTACCTAGTATTCTGTTAGATCGATTGAATGAAACACTAAAACATTTTTACTAGCTGGTCCCCACGACTTTGTGCGTCTTAAAAAATAAAATTAAAAATTAAAACCTGTGAAAATATATTATGAGTAATATATTATAGCGTCTGATATCTTTATCGCTATGACGATAGTGGCGCCGCCAGTTTTGACAAAAGGAAAAAGTACCATAGTGGCACTTCTACCTTTTTAAAAATATTATTAAGATGTGTGTGAATCATTCAAATAATCAAAGAAAAGTTTAAATGAAGAGACGTATGTGTATAGTGTATGTATTTTTGTGTGTGTGTGTGTGTGTAACTAATTAAGCACATATAATGAATTAATTAGCGGATCTGTACAGTACACCTGTGACAATAACATATGAATGTCGCTTGTAAAAGCGCTTGTAAAGGTGCACGCGGTTTTTACAAACTGAATACTAATGAGGAATGATCCGGATTCTGGGCGCTAATGCGTAAACGAGCATTGATAAATTTGGTTTTCATTAATCGTTGATCATTTGTACGAAATGGAGTTGTAATTGTAAATCATTTTACGGTCAGTCAGTACCTTTACTATGAGCAATAATGACCGCACTCGCTAGAGAGAGCGTAAATTATTTAATAATAATAATAATAATAATAATAATAATAATAATAATAATAATTTATTATAATTTATTTGTTGATCATATGTACAGAAATAGGTATTTTAATTACATAATATATTTGATCTATATGATACAAAAATTACATTGCTGGCATACAAAAATCTTTATCTTAAATCTAATCTTAAAATGTGTGAGTATTATTAATTCATAAGTAGGTATTTAATGTTAGTATCGATGTCAAAGATGTCAATACATTGACAGTTTTTCATATAAAGTGGACCGTCAGCCTGTCTGTCGACTTTAACATAAAGAAACGCCTCCAGTTCACATAGTACATAGGCTACATTACACACTTTTAATGATAGCGATAACTGTCTAGCGACCGTAACGTTTCTATATCAATCAATCAATACTAATAATAAATATGTAAGTGTATGTATGTATGTTCCTCCATAAACTCTTAAACGAATTAACTCATTTTCATCAAACTTGGTAGATAAACATTAAGACGTACAGAACACAATTATATAGGCTACTTTTTTCTTTTTCAACGCGGACGAAGTCGCGGGCGCCAGCTAGTAATTTAATAAACGAGGAAAGTTTATGTTTAGATATTATAATATAGTAGATTAATATGCATTGCATCTCACTTTTTAAACAGGTTCTAACCTCAAGAGTAAAGGTAAACTTTGCTAGTATAAAATATCTTAGGACTCGGCGTACCGCTGAGTTTATTTCAAGATATATGAATTATGTAGTATTTCCTTACAATTGAAAATATGTTTGCCGTGCCATGGCCTCCTCTGCACAGCAACGTGAAAGCTCGCTTATACTTACTATACAAATATTATTGTGTGCGACTGTACTTGCTCAATGTTATTTTCTCAGGTTCACGTTTCGTTGTAACTTGATTTTACAGACGGTTAAGTTTGAGCGCTTCATGTGAATATTACAGCAAAATAAAACCGTGACTTACATAACTTACAAAAGTTAAACTGAAATTTGGAGAAATAATAGCAGATTTTTTTATATGACGACAGATATCACGATATGACAGTACTAGGTGCAATTTTGCAGGACAGCATAATGAGACCGCTTGAATTCATTTTATCGTGCGTAATTTTTAATTAACAATAACTCCTAAAATATTTTGCCATTGGAAATGTCTTTTCGTTCGCTTCATTGTCGCTTCATTCACTTTTATCCCTTATATCTTAAAAAGTGCGATCCCCTTATATCTCAGAGAGTTGTGGAGGTATGATATTCCAAAAGAGCTCCAAAGAAGCGTATTCATGAGAGCTGTAAGACGCAAAAATAATTTTTCGAAAAAGTCAAAAACGAAAAAAGTTATCGCCGAAAT
The DNA here is from genome assembly GCA_918317495.1 of Synanthedon vespiformis. Taxonomy (NCBI): domain Eukaryota; kingdom Metazoa; phylum Arthropoda; class Insecta; order Lepidoptera; family Sesiidae; genus Synanthedon; species Synanthedon vespiformis. The sequence goes on from OU906964.1 coordinate 1,956,057, forward strand.
AGTGAAAAAATTTGAAATATTTCTGATTTTTTTATTTTGGCGCTCGATATTTTGGAAACAAAGAATGATATCAAAAATTTGAGAAAAGCTCCTCTGGACAATTTAGTCAGCTGCAATTTGAGCCTAAAATAAAGACGATCGGGTTAAGGGTTTGCCCTGTAGCTTAATCTTTTTGAAAGAAGTCAACAAGTAAGAACAACATAACTTCGAATTCCATAGATTCATTTCCAATGTGCTCGATAATCGTGTGAGGCACGAAATCTAAAAATTTTTTAAACTGTTTTTTGTGAAGGGTAATTAATGCCCATAAATTAAGAGTAAGGCATAAGGAAGGGATGGGATAATGGGCTTTCGCATCCCTTACTCACTCACCGAAACACAAAAACATATAAAATATGCTGTTATTTCTGTAAGGGGGTGTGCCCTGCCACTGACTGCTAGGTAAATGGAGTCGGCAAACATAAACTGCTCGTTAATCGTGAAAATAAATTAATTTAATTTAATTTTGTCGACGACAGTACACGCATGACGTGACCTGTGACCACTCCCGAGTATGTAAAAGTAAGATTCTCTTGAAAGCAGTTTCAAGAATTCAATCTGTGGCGGGACGCCTTCTGTATACGGAATTACGGAACCAGATTAAGATGGGACGAATGTTTCATGAATAGAAATATCAAGACGACTTCTTGATTTACTTACCTAGTTCTTAAATAAAATGTATTCATCCCAGTTTCTTTAGGATAAATATATGTCTCGTGCGCTTTCCGTATGTCCAAAGTTCAATGGCACAGCTTTCAAAGTTACGTGCATAATAAGTATGTTTTAAAATAAGTATTTTTGAACGACTTGAAAACCAGATTCTGTCATATTAAAGTCGGCAGTGCATTTTCAGAATCAGTAGCGTTGCTTAAACAGGCTGACGGTCCATCTGATGGTAGTTGGCTACCGTCGTCGACAACACAAAACTTTCTTAACCCCAACCTATTAAGGTCGGAGGGCTCTGTCATCCGTAATCTCTTACTCACTCACGGAAACACAAAGCACACGTGCAGTTATTTCACGGTGCATACGGTATTTCACGGCAATAGCTGCCCAAATGACTGCGAAACGCAGTATTCCCAGCCTGTGTTGTTTTTGCTTGTATTATAGCCGACGGTAACCATATAACTTCAGATATTTTTTAATAAGAGATGGGTTTGCTCTTGGCCAACAACCAGCTGCGTAGCAAGGATGAGGCCTATGATGGAGCGAGCTCATCCAGAAGGTGCCTATTCACTCGAACTTTGAATAGATTAGGGTTATATGAGCTCGGAAATACAGACGCCGACAGGGAGTTTCAAATCTTGACAGTGCGCATTATAAAGGATGTTTCAAAGCGCTTGGTCCGAAAATCCCCATCCTGAGCCATCCCAAAGGTTCCCATTCCACCTTTGGGTGCTCACCTTTGCAATACTCCATGCAAGATCGGACTTGCGCCTTATATACAGATAGATTAAATAATAGTTACCTTATTACCTAACCATCTTTGTATCGCCAGCCACTTTTAACTTTCAATAAAAACTTAATTCCCAGAATACCAGAATCAACACGAATCATTCGAAACCGCAAGGATTTTATTTTTAATTGAATGATAAATAATAATTGGTGTTTTATAAAAGCAAAATACAATTTAATTGGTGGTTGAGCTCATCAAAGAAACGAATTTCATTAAACTTTATTATTTCGAACAAAAATGACATCGAAAAATTGATTGGTTATTAATTCGTGTGATATCATAAATTGATTTGCAGACTATTTTCATAGAATCAAAGTTCAACTCATTGATTAATAGACAGCCCTCGCTTCGCTTGTTGTTTTTAGATCAAAATAGCCAACATCGCCTAACGACCTCACCAATTTGTCTTCCTTGAGAGTTGCATTTGAACCAAACAGACCTTATAATGTTATATCCATTTGCCGAATTAATTTCTAGTTTATGTAATACTAGACTTCATCTGCGCACCTTTTTACTAAGTGTTGAGACATTTTTTTGATGTTTATTGCTCATTCTGTCATTCTTTGTAAGTAAATTTCTATCAGACGTTGATTTTCATTTTTAGATGATCCCTTGAGTACCTACAGCACTTTTCTTCTGGTCAGGGATACAGAAAAGGACATAAGTCACCTTATACTTATATGCAAAGACGAAGTACTTATATGCAAAATTTAATAATGATAGGTTGAGTAGTTGAGGCGTGAAAGACATTCATTTTTCATTATTATAATATGTATTAGGATTATATGACAATCCTTAAATGGGTTGAGACATTGAAATAGAACAAATCTAAAAAATATGCATTTTTATCTGCATATACCGATTTGTTTAAAAGGTGTACAATTTTATAGTAGAATTAAGGACAAATTACAAAATACCCAGTTTCAGTGAACGCGGCGAAAAGAAATATATACTAGAGTGGCGTTGGGATAAGGAATTTTTGGATAGCGTCCAAGTCGCACAGTAGCCCACAGTATACGCAACAAAAAGTAGGTTTTTTAACTAGTATAAAAAGTCTTCTCTGTTGAAAAAAATTGACGTATTTTTAAAAAACCTTTATGGATTCAAACATATTAAAAATTTATTAAAAATGTTTTTATTTGCAAAAATACAATCACAATCCTTCATATTGTATGTTGCAAAAAGTGATTGCCTTATTCCATATCAAGTTTTTGATAATTTTCCATATTTTAATATTTTTTTATATTCAAAAGTAACTTATATGCTTATATCTTCTCTAGTATTCAGTTTATAATAAAAATACTTAAAACATTTATTGGTACTTAAAAATACGCTTCTAAATATGTATAGTATGCGTATATTTGATATGCATCTAATAAAAAAATAGACATCAAATAATATATTTTTTCGATTAGATCTCCTGTAAAAAAGTGTAATTTGATTTGTGGTAGTTTTGAATTTAAGCAGCGATTTGCATCCTTTACGAAATTTAGTACTTCGGGAACAAGCGTTATTTTTAGCTATTGCTGTCATTCAATTCCATTCACGTCATTCAAAACTTGTGATGCATTCTACTATATATACTATTGGCTAGCTACTAGATACTACTATTGGCTTGCTTTGCTGGACAACCAAATCAATGTCATTAATGCTACGGACGACTTTTTTCTTGCAGCGGCGGCCTGTAGCTCTTTCATTCAAGGAACAGACAAGAACAGACAGACATAACAGAATAAATAAGTGCAAGCAGGATAGAAAACAAATTGCCATACACTTCCACATCCACTGGATATTCGGTAATTCGTGTCGGCGATATTGAAATATATGGAGCAATTAGAAACAATATTGACAAATATTGCTCCACTAACCACTTATTGCTCCACAGTGATTCATTTCCGTTGACGGGCAATTATTGCTCAAAAAATTGCCCGTGTAAGCGCACCTTTACTTATTGCCGTCTACTGTACTTACTGTTTGATTGATAATATTAGGAGAGTTTATTTTGAGTGAAAGAGACCGCGTTTAGTTTACGCCGCCATAACCTAACAGATTCGGTTGTGGTGGTCGCTCTCATTTGAGATTAAGATATAGACAAATTTGAATTTATTCATTTTAATAAAAATACCTGTGCATTGGTACTGTACACTGCTTGTATTGTGCAAGGATTTCGGCATGTATGTAAGTCTTTTTTTCTGTATTTATACTAATATTATAAAAACAGAAGATTTGTATTTTTGTATGTATATTTTTCTATTAATTTATTGTGAAAGGTGTTTAATATTTAAAACTAAAATAGCTACTAACGGAGCTTGAACAGGATTCAAAGTTGCGTTTGAGGTGTGTTAATAAAACTAAGCTAATAAGCATAGTTCAGTTTTAATACACACAATAACTGAATTTCAGGTACGGATTTTTAATAACTCTATTGGTTACATTGTCATTTGTTAACGGTCAACCAGGAAAATGCGACCAAACCCCGCCTCAGGCGAAGGTCTTGAGTCCAAGTGAAAATAAAGGAATATACAAGTTGACTCTTGAAAGCAAAGATAAGGATACACGTAATTTATTTTACCCAGATCAAACTTATGTGTGTGAGTATCTATTTTAAAAACGTATACGCCTACGAATAAAAACCGCATTGACTTTTTGTTGAGTATTTTTGCTATGACAATATGATCAGGTGTTTAAACCAAATGAAAATTTTCCCAAATCCTTTCCCAAAAACATTTAAATGGGTTTTTAAATATCATTGCCCTTGCCGTGACATATAGAAAAATAGTGTTTTTTATGCTAAGTTTTGCAGACAAACTGACGGTCCACACTTGATGGTAGGTGGCTACCGTCGCCTGTAATATTAGGGCCTGCCACTACCTAAAAAGTGATCGCTATAATAATATTTTAAACGCAACATCATGATCAGAAAACAATATACATACGTGTTGATAAAATTACGCAACCCTTGCGTTGGTCAATGACACTTTAAACATTCTAGTATTATCTGATTAATGAACATCTATTTGTAATGCCATAGGATAGGATTTTGACCAAAATATATTTTTCCAATAGTCAAACTTTTGTTTGTATACAATATGTCTGTCCCGTTGACCTAATGTTCAAGTTATTTCTATTATAAGTACCTACTACTATCCATAAAAGCAGCAGTGGTGAATGCATAAGAAATAAGGTTTAACTATAAAACTTAAAATGCTCCACTAAAATCAATTCAAACTGTAGACTCTAATGAAAACTAGGGGCAATATCATTTAGTCGGTAAGACCCCCAATTGCCTTCTCAAACTGCCGCGCCATTAGCTTTGAATAATCCATATAATTTACATGAGTTCACAAAACGACTGGAAACCAAGTTGTCTAAATGCAAATATAGGAAAATGCCTGTTCACTTATTTACTTAGATATTTGTTTACAGTGACCTTGTCTACAAAGAATGAGACTCGTCCGTTCAGATGGTTTATGATAACTGCCGAGGATCCTGATATTGATAATAGCAACTATGAATTTGAGTATAGGGACTCTGACGTTGGCATCCTGAAGACTTTAGACACCGACCGTCAGTCACGATACAGTGAAAGATGTTACAGTTCCGTGGAGAATACGGATAACAGTGAAAAGTATCGGGTCGAGGTATTGTATGATCGGGAAAGTTCTTTCTTTATGTGACTCTTCTTCAGATTTTATTACTTACTCATCTATGTGTTTCTGTCTTTAAAACTCATTTAATTATGGGTTATTCCGTACCTACTCATGCCACTATTTTACTCAACCTATAACAATTATTTGGTCCTTAAATTCTTATTTCAACCCCTGATTATTCCCTTTTTTACAAGAGGACTCCATCATGGATCCTGGAAACAAACTGATAGATTATGTCAGACTCCTACCCCGAGATTTAATAAGGTATACCTAAAGACTAAGCCCCTCGGCGTTCTTCTTGATAACTATTGTCGGAGTTGCGCGATCAGTCGGGCATTCTAAACAGCAAACTCCGCCGCGGGAATACGCATCCAGATACGTATTATAGTCCAGTATCCCTTAAAGGATTTTGTTTGTGATTACTAACAGGCTGAATATTCGTGAGTAGCTTCAGTTTGCCGAGACGAACAACTTTTTCCTCTGCGAAAATTCTCGATAGAGGTAGCTAAAGGACTATTCAGCCGTAAAAAACTTCCAAGCGTAGGACTGGGAAAACGTGCTACTCAATTTGTAGGACTATGCGCTCATCATCAACTGGTTAGTATACCCATCCCTCCCAAAAAACCACTCCCAATAAATCATAATAATGAGGTCATAAAAATTATTACTAACCAGCTGATTTTTTGTCTGCAGCTTAGTAAACATTTGTATAACAAAATGGACGCATAGTCCTACAAATTGAGTGGAAAAAGTTGTTCAAAACGTTTGTCACATAGATTTAAGATTAGTCTCCAGGTATAATTAAATAAATTACACACTCAATACAAAATTATTCTTTTATTGTTTCACAAACGTGACTGCTCAGCTCATTTTAACAAGCAATGCTTAATACAAGATATACTTAAACTATCTGTAATGTTTAAGAATAAATAAACTTGGTCTTTAAAGATTCACTGGGTCTCTCCGAAGCAGAGTGACAAAAAACAAAGAGTCCGTCTTCGAGCAATGGTAGCTGAAAATGAGGAAGTATGGTACGCAGGGGATAGTGATCTGACCATAGAGTTAGAGAAGAATGATAACAGGCCGATTGATAGTCCACCGTATTTGCCTACTGATATCTGCAATTTATGCAGCGAAGCAAGATATGAGGTAAGAGTCTGGTTCTCTAGCAGACATAAATAGCCACTAGCAAATAATAATTTAATAATAATAAGAGTCCTCTCCTATCATGCATAAAACAGTTAATAGACCTGTTAACGGCTTATTTTTGTCGTTAATATAAATTTTCATTTATATAAAAAATCTAAAACCAATCATCATGAAAAATCGAAAACCGATCATCATCATATAAACAGAAAATGTCATAGGATACCTTTTCCTTATAGGCTTATACCTGTATCTGTATCTTTCATATAGAAAGAAAGAAAGAACATCCCTGTCCCTGAAAAAATAAAAATAAAAAATTTAACGCCTGCCAAACATATATGAGCAATAAAGATCGAATTGAAAAAGACAAACTTTCAAATGGTAATTTTTTCAACTCGTCAGACTTACAAATAGTCAGAGTACAATCAAATAAAAATAAAAGTATGTTTATTTTTTAAAAGACTAAACAATAACTAAAATAAAAAACACATAAGAAAAAAAGATTGCGGACGAAGTCGCATGCAAAGGCGCATGCAATAATATACTGTGTAAAATGATTTTTAGCATTATAAGACACTGCCCATTTCAATTTCAATTGATTATTATGCTTTAATTTCTTGATAAAACCGTAAAACAATCTCTTTTAAAGGTCTACATTTAATTGAATAACATAAATAAACAGTTTTTAAAAGTAAACACAAATTTGGTGTATGATTTTCACAGGTAATTTTCAAAGGGCACTGGTCACGAGTCACTCATCCTCGGTACTATCCGAGCAAACCTGACGACAATGGTTATAGCCACATGATCGGAGCTTCCCACTCATACCATTATACATTGTGGCAACAAAGTACTAGGGCTAGCCCTGGTCTTCAGTTATTAGCTGAAGAAGCTAACATCACAATCATAGAAAGAGAAATAATTAATGCTGTAAGTGTTAAAATTATAATTAAGTCACAATAGCACTGCCAAGGTTTGGAACTCCCTGCCGACGTCAGTGATTCTGATTTCAAAGTTGGAGTGAATAGGCATCTTCTGGGTGAGCTCGCTCCATCATAGGCCTGATCTTCGGTACACGGTTAGATGCTGGCTAAGAGCAAACCCATCTTTGATACAAATAAAAAATAAAAAACGGATTTACAGAAACAAATAAACATGAAAATATTTCAGATATCGGAGACAGGTGGCACCAGAACATTGATACGCGGAAAGAGACGTCATCACCCACACATGATGGAACCTTCGCACTCACTCTTCAGAGTGGACAGAATTCACCATTTGTTCTCCGTGGTGATTGCCATGAGACCGTCCCCGGATTGGTTTTTGGGAGCTACAAAATTTGAACTTTGCACAGAGCACGGGTGGTTGCAACAAGGTGAAATTCCTCTGTATCCTTGGGACGCTGGTACAATGAACGGTATCTCTTATGAGGTTATTAATCTTTTTTTTAATAATAAATTATTAAATTTCAGGCCAAATACTAAGGCCCTCTTACACCAACTACTAATAATTTTATGTTTTATTAAATTATGCACTCGGCTTAGTGAATCCTTCGATTGGCGATTTTACTGTACAAACAAAGGTATATCAGGGCCCTTAGCCTTGCCACAATGCAAACGGGAGCGTTACGCTTATTAACGAAACGATAGAAAATAAAGCCCGGTGATTGGTTATTGTAACGCCCACATAAAATCATCGGGCTTTGTTTTCTGTCGTTTCGTCAATCTACAACGCTCCCGTTTGCACTGGGTGCTCTTGGCTAAGGGCCCAGCTAAATTAGCCCCGGTGACTTTAAATGACGGTTAGCCTACTTGACAGATGGTGAAAGAGGCCCTAAGTTTTTAACCTAAGGCCTTGAAATTTTTTTTCTTTTTTTTTGTTAAGCTCGACAAACAGGCTGACGGTCCGCTTGATGGCAGTTTTTAATTTAGTTTTAACATCCCTTACTTACTCACCTAAAACAATTGTACACAATGTCATGCTATCATTTCACGGTGAAATGCAGCTTGCCTTGCCACTACTTTTTAAATCTAGACCAGAACCAACTTTGATAAGTTCATTTCAAAAGTTGATCCTGCCGGAACGGAAATCGAATCCTGGTTAAAACCACTCATGCAACGGATTCGTTGATTCAAAAGCTATTTTATTTATGCTAAGTATTTAAATAATAGTTTGCTTTCTTCACTACTGAAAGCCGTACCAGCGGGCCTATTCTCTATCTGTGGTTTTTAAAAACGTGTCGACTTCAAAGACGACATTAAATAAGAAATAGTACTTTGTCAAACTAAAAACCACACAATAACGCGCCAATAACTTCATCGACATGTATAACTATGGAAAAAACGTCGTAGACATTTTGACATGTGCTTAGTGAATACCAAAGTAGACAATTGTCGAGTCTATAACCGCATCGAGTCGATAATCACAGCAAAACCACACTTAGAGAATACGGGCCCAGCTCTGAAATACTTTGGTGATATCAATCACCAGTGTTTTAGTTGTGCCAATGGGTTACCTGTACTTTACAGAGTCAAAAAACCATGACCCAACCGGTGGACAACGTTGAGAGGGTGGCTGTAGGTTCTTTCGATCGAGAGTCTCCTTTTTACCAAATGAACCTGATTGACTTGAAACCGTTTGGACACCTTCTAGTAAGAAGATTAGACGTGTATCCATTGAGTGGGGAGGATTGCAATTCAGAGGGTACCGAAAGTAAGTTAAGTAAGATTAGATACAATTTAAACTAATTTGAAAATGTTCAGAAACTTTTCTCCTTTTTTATGTCAAGTTCGGCAAACAGGCTGACGGTCCGTCGTTTATATAATACTAGCTGCTGCCCGCGACTTCGCCCGCGTAACTTTGTAAAGTATATATTAAAACCTTCCTCAAGAACCACTCTATCCATTGGTGAAAACAGCATGAAAATAGGTGCAGTAGTTTTTGAGTATATCGCGAACAGACAGACAGATGTTGCACAGGACTTTGTTTTGTGTAGTGTTTGTTCATTACAAAAATACAAATCTTCTCTCTATATATATATAATTTTTTTTTATTTAGGTGAACAAGAAACCGATACAAGAAATGATGAACAAAAGAATGATGAGGTGCCCGAAGAGTAAGTTTGTGAAATTTATTATTATTGAAAACGTATTTGTTTCAGTTCATATATAAAGTATGAATGTACCATCCAATCATCGAATCCCTAGTTTAAAGCGTTATTTTCGTCGCCTAGTTTGACTTCTTAGACTAAAATCACAAGTTAGATAAAAATACAGTGCATAATACACTATATGGAAAAAGTTTGAATCGGACAGATTTATAAAAAAAAATCAATTTTCTGAGAAAAAAAATAGAAAAAAAAACTGCTTAAAAAAAAAACTTACTGTAAGTACTAAAAATTTTCCGTGACAACTCTTTTGTTTTAGGCTTATTAATTAACTTACGTTCTACACTAAAGTTTGAATCGGCTACTTTTATTTCTTTATTTTTATAACTTCCAATTTTAACTCTGTTCCAAATTTGTTGCGCAATATTGCACCTTAATTCATAGTACATTAGGTTGCGGTCATTCCGGTAAAAACTGTGTTCGGTCTGAGGTTGGTCCTTGCCTTAACCGTATTAATATTACAGAACACCAGAAGAGGAGCCAATCGTAGCCGAATCAAAAAATGTAGTTCAAAAGAAATGTGTTACTGAATGGAGCGACTGGACTCCCTGTATCCCAGATACGGGCTCCTGCGGGATGGGTACCCAGAAACGAAGGCTTTATGAACACAAAAATATCTACTATGAAGAAAGTGTATGTTTCGTTTTGCCTATTTATATATTTTAAATCCATACCTCCTACATTATAATTGCGAAAAGTAACTTTGTCTGTCTGCTACCTTTTCACGCCACTACACAACCGATCATAATGAAATTTTGTATGCAAGGTATGCCTCTGTTAGAAATAAACGACTACATGGACAAATTTTATTGAGTTTCGTGAGTAGAGCAATTATTATTATTAAAATCAACAGGAGAATACGAGGAATAGATTAGGCACTCATCGAAACACAACAGCACATTCGCTGTATTGTTTACCATTACGCCCTGGCGTTTACCAACTGATTAAGTTGATGTGCTGTTATAGTTTATAACTACGGAACGCATAAGTATTATTTAGTAGCTTTCTTGTCACTAATAAATTATTTATTCGTCTACTTACAGAACGAAAACGATATAGAAGTAAGACCCGGCGAAGATTGTCTAAAGAACCAAGAAGACTCGTTGATTCAATTTCAACAATGTTTTGTTAATTGTTAACAGTTTTATTTTTGTATTTTAAAAATTAAAATAAACACTTAGAAAAACTTTTTGTTCCTTATTTTTTTTTTAAGATATTACTTACTTACATGCATCATACATTAAAATTAAATATCTTCACATTTTGTAACGTATACTTAAATAGTATAAAGTTTTTGTGTGAAAGAGTAAAATACATTCTCAGAAACTTTCTCCGGCTTCGCATAGTGTTGAAATTTTCAAAAACCGATCGGTACTTATATGTCATAAAATAAATAAATCAATACTAATAATAAGTCTGTAAGTTTGGTTATTGTTTTGTATGTATGTTCCTCTATAACTCTTAAACGAATTAACTGATTTTCATGAAACTTGGTAGATAAACATTTAGACGTACAAGACATAGTATAGGCTACTTTTTTCTTTTTCAACGCGGACAAGTCGCGGGCGCTAGCTAGTTATATAATAAAACTATCTTTCAAACCTCTGCTTTCTAGACTTAATACTTTTGGTTTGGCTATGTCTTGATAGAAAGCCGGACAAATAATTATAATAGATTGGTAGGAAGTCATTTGGAATTTACTGATATTGAAATATTATAGAACGACTAGAAGAGAGGTATGCGAAGCGAGCACGACTTCAAGAAATGTCGTGTGTCTTCTTCTTGTTTTTGCGCGAAAAGACAACCGGTTTCAAAGTGAGCCGGGTGCGCCGCCATTATTTCCAATCCAACATTGTTTTGTATAGTCGAGTGTGAAGATAGGCACAAAAGGCGCATGCTCCGAGTCTAGAGAGTGAGCGCAACGGCCCGTTTCTCGCGACGCAACTTGTTGATTGTTCACTCACTTCATGCCAGTCTGCCGCGAACGATGCGCCGGGTGGTCGTGTCTTCCGTCGCGTCCGTTCTCGCTCCGAACTTCGAACTTATTTTACGAAAATATGTGAAGTTTTCAAACAAAAACTCGTGCAGAACTTCCGTGTCGGAAGTAGTGAATAGTGTTTAGTTAACGTAGAACAAGTTAATTAAGTAGTTTTAATTCATCGAAACTTAATAGGCCTCACTCGTTTTACCTGCACGCTTCGACCCACGACTCGCGCGAAGCGGTTACCTACGTTATCGGATAAACGAACATTTTTCAAATGGATGTGCGTTCAGATTCTGTGATAGTGTGCGTGTTCTGTGTGCTCACAAAACGTGAGTGTGCCCGGCTCCTGTGACAAGTTCTTGTGACGTGCTTGAAATTGTAATAAGAATTGAATCAAGAAACATGTTTGTGCGCGGGTGTGAGAGGGGGTTCCTCGCTATGCTTTTGCTCGGCTCAGCGTTAGTGGTCGCATCGGCACAATTCACAAAAGGTAAAAACTACTTTCCTACCTGGCAATGCCCGACACGGCACGGCTATAGCAAGCACTGTACCTATTCATTGTTCTGTAACCTTTGTTCGTGTCCTTAAACCATTTTTGACATTGAAAACAATAGTCGAACGTGACGTTGACGTTAACTTAAAATTAACGTAAAATTTAAATAAAATACAAAACTAATATAGACACACCTAGTCATTACTTACATATATTATAACTACGGTTGAATCAACCTGTGACTAACAACATTTGCTAAGAATTTGATATGAAAGTCAATACGATAACAATAATAGGTTTCCTTCCTATCTTTCGTATAATATTATCTTTTAACGACATGAATTTTAATTTTTAAGAAAATCGACTTTGTTTTCATCAGTTTATGTTGCAAATTGGGTCAACAGAACCAAACATTAACCAAGATAATGATGATTTGATACATTTTTATTTTCACAATTAATTATTATTTCGACAGCGGAACATTTATAAATTGTAGGTACTGGTTACACGCCCGGGTTCCAAATAAAAACTAACCTATCTTTTAAGTTGGACCAAATTATGTAGATAGACATAGTTGCGAAGTTTTATCAAAATCGGTTCAGTTGTTTAGGAGTTCATTGGCCTCAAACAACGTGACACGAAATTTTTGAAAATTAAAAAATGCAATTTCAATATTTCCTGAAAACTCTCTTGAAAAAGATACAGAACGCATTACTGGTTTCGATGTTGATGGGTCGCTGTTGTGTTGCGATAATTGTGTAAGGAATGCCAGAGCCTCTTTTTAAACGTTAACGTTTTAACGTTTTTTGTAATTTAAACTAATAATTTAAATTGTGGTTTACTGTACCTACTAAGTGGAAAACCACAAAAAAATTATGATATTTAATTTATTCGAATCGGGGGCGAACACCACAGGTGCGAACACCACTGGGGGCGTACACCACGGACCCTTTTCCAAATCCCTTCCTCTTATATGGATAAGGACTTTTCAGACCATAGTAGGCAAAGATTTAAATCTTTTTTTATGTTATAGGCGCCTGTAGCCACTTACTATCAAATGGACTATCTGTACATGTGTTAAGTGACCTCAATTATTCAATTAACATAAGAAAATAAAAATTTGTGTGTGTCAGCTCCAAGCTCCAACACACGACTGGAGTTTACACTTACAAACGATTATAAAATTTAAATTTTCACAACACACCAAAAGAGTTGTTCTTTATAATATTGCATATTATAAAGAATTTCAGACATATTCTAAAATATGCGAAAAAAATTAATAGTTAATAGGTAGGTATTAGTTATTCAATTTTTACCCATAACATAACGCATTTGTGTGACAATTCTTATTTTACTCCCATTAACTGATTTTCAAGAAACTTGGTTGGCTACAACATCATCATAACAATTCTTTAAAAAAAATTCTTTGAAAATGTTTACTTAACTGTCCATACACATATGTTACTTAACTGCATTAGTTATAATATCTTCTAGTAACAAAGAATAGTAAAGTACGTCAGAAGTTTATTGAAAGTTGTGCTTAAGTGTGTACTGTGGCATAAAGAAGCGCGGGAACACTGGCAACACTGAATACGTTGCTTTGTAAGTTTTACTAAATAACTTAACCACAAGAGATCGTATGAAACTTTAGTGTGAGAGTAGGAAATTATTTTCTAGAACTAAGCTTTGAGCTATTCACAAAGTTATCAAAGGCTTGGAGGAAATCTTATGGTTGCTATTTTGCTAGGGTTTACATAAACTAGGTGTTAGTAAGCATAGTACCTATTATCTCCTTTTAATTATAACCACTAGGAGCAGTAGTTACAGCCGAACGTTGCAAACATTAAATTGGTTCAATAGAGAACGTCTTTATATTCGTATTTATTAGCTTATTTTTCAAAATTACCTATAGTTAGTTACCTACTGTACTGACACTTGCCCGCGCTCGTACACATAATAAATAATAATGTACAGTCGGGGTAAGAAAAAATGGATTGAATGAATGTATGAACGAATGTCGACTCTAAGGTATTACTGTATGAATATACCTTAGAGTCGACATTTGCTTTTCCAACGAAACATTGACAAATTTAATTTGAAGACGAAAAACTGGGAGCAAATATTACAGTAACTTAGCCACTTAGCCAGTCCATTTAAGAAAAGTCGCTGATAAAAAATTATTAATATGGAAATAAATAAAAATAATTAAAATAAAGGGTTCGTTGTAAATAACACCCGTATTTTTTAAATTATATAAATTGCTTATATTTATGTTGAATTTTTGGCCTCAAATTTTAGTCAAACTCATCGTCCTCATACTTACTTACCCAAGTTGTTTCAAACCAATCTTTGAGAGTGGATACCCGTAAAAATGTTCAGATGGAAAATTTAAGTTTTCACTTACCTAGATGTTTAGTTTACTGAGACCACAGGCAGAAACTGTTGGAAATTTCAAAATTGATATTTATGAATATATGTATACACTACATCTCATAGAAGTCTCATACTGTCTCCTTCTTGATGGTAGATGGCTAGCTACGATTACATATCCACACAAGCAACGCCGCAAGTACCTAGTACGCCCGTTCCACCTATCCCTATGCAAAATACCAACTATTCATAAAAATGTTCATCTTAATATGTTGACTCATAATGAGTTTGTATATAAATAGTTATGTTCGATAGATTAGTCAACATACATATTATGTTGACTCATTTAAACAGGTACGAAATGTCATAATGTTATGAAAAAAATATTTCACTTTATAACTCAATAATAATACAAAAATTCAAATAATTCAACTAGTTTATGCCCGCGACTTCGTCCACGCGAAATTTGGGGTATTCTATGTCACTTTCTAAACCCTAACAACTTATAACTAACTATAACTAACTGCAAAATTTCACGATGATCGATAGTTAGAGAGCTTTTTTGGAGTTCATAGGGAACATACACACACACACACACACACACACACACACACACATCGAATTTTGTATATTCTATATGTATATACCTAGTTACTTACATATATATATTAAAAAATCGTAAACGAGAGCCGTGTCTGTCAGACTTTAAATATAAAAAAAAATTGTACATGTTGTAGGTACCTATTATAATTATTACCGAGGTTAAAAAATAGTTTGTAGAATTTTTGTGTGTTTGATTGCCTGTTTGTCTGTTCGTTTGTGCTCGCTAATCTCAGAAGCGGTTTAACCGATTTGGATTTTTTTTAGGTTCCTATGGTTTTTAAAAAACAACGCGTACGACAGCGTAGCGACGGTAACTATTATTTAATATGAGGTTATAGGCACAGCTAGAATACCTATTTAAAATGTCACGTAGAAGATTAATTACTAACTGCCTAAAAATACTATATCACATTGAATACCCTCTGTAACTCTACCTATACTAATAAAAATTAATTTGTCCGTTACTCACGCGGTAAGTAAGTCATTTATTTAGCCCCCATTTAAACATTCACCTCCATAAAAAAAAATATGTTTCAGATTCTCATTAAGCATTGCTGTGTAAGTGGCCGTAGATTGTGTAGTATGTAAATTAGAGCCAGCAATGTACGTTGTTTTATGGATATGTCTGTCCAAGTGTTGTTATTGGTACAGGGTGTAGAATACAATGTACGGCTTCTGCGGCGCGACACGGCTGCTTTCGAGATGACGTCATCGCTTAACCGGCCACAGACTGTTGAACCAGTCATGTGGATGACACCAGATGCTTGACCTCTGAATACACACAATACATTTAATATACCTACGTATATAATTTTCATATATCATAGAACCTTCATATTTTAATATTAAATTAGGAATCTAGTCTATCTATATCCTACTATCAATACTAATAATGAATCTGTAAGTTTAGGTATTGTATTGTATGTATGTAACATTTTGATACTATTTTTGATAGTTACTATCTATGGTCGGTTGAGTAGGTACCTATTTTAAAGCGTGACACAGTGTGATCTCTTTCAATGGAAAAGGACTAGGGATGGGTCGAAATTCGTTTCATATGCGGTTCCGAACCTCGACGAAACCGAAATTAATATATTCATATTAATTGAATAAAATTCACATATTCACACAATTATAACTAATTTTGCATGTCAGATTCTGATGAAAAGAGTGTACTGTGTCATCATCAATCATCACAGATTATCTACTAATAATTAATCTGTAAGTGTAGGTATTGTATGTATGTATGTTCCTCCATAACTCTTAAACTAATTAACTGATTTTCGTGAAACTTGGTAGATACACATTTAGACATACAGGACACAAGATAGGCTACGTTTTTTTTTTCAACTCAGACGAAGTCGTGGGCGCCAGCTAGTCATTCAATAAAATTCTACTGCTTAGCAAAATAGTTAAATGAATATTTATGAAATGCGTTACCAGATATTGCAATCACTTGACCCCACTATCGCAACATATATTATAGGCGCGGCTTCTTACCAATTTACCCAAGCAAAATTTGCTAAATGATAACACAGTATAATAATCAATAATTCTATAAAAAATTTACAACATACGAGCGAGCTAATTTAACTACTATTCCTTAGAAATGAAGGTTTAAATTGGAATGCGTAAATTGAGTGTGAAAAGGCAAGCCGGCCGCAGCGAATCGTACCTAATGCCGACCAAGTGTTATCGATGCTATGATAAGAACAACTCGGTCGATTGTGCATGTTATATGCTGTTACATGATTACGGTCACGCGAATAACTTTTCCCTGGATGATTTTCGAATTTACCAACGTTTAATTTGTCTGTAATTATCCCTCAGTCTTCATTCTACAGTTTGAAGGTTGCAATGGGGGTGAACCGAACAGTTTCTGTTTGAACTCGTGCTCGGAATCCACGTCACGTACCGCCGGAACAATAATCTATTGGTTTCTGCAAGGGTCTGAAAACTGAAGTTGCTCTGGTTTTATTGAAAACATGTATCGATTGTGGTATCGTCGATTAATATATCCTATTCATTAGTTGTTTCGCATCAAACTGGATTGTTTTTTTATTTAATGATTTTTGCAAATGTAAAAACGCGCAAAATGAATTCGTTTTTTTTTCTTTGAAAATCCCACAGGAACCTAACATTATTTCCGCGACAAAAAGTGTCCTATATTTTATTACAGGTATTCGTCAATACATCAGTGAAAGCTTCATTCAAATCGGTCAAGATTCAAGTTTCTGAGTTTACCCAACTAGCAAAATATTGTCATATACAGGGTACATAAACGTTTTATAAATAACTGTCAGCCATATGAAAATGGTTTTGTAACAGTTTTTTATACGTAAATATAACGCAGGTTTGGGCGCAGATTATATAACATTTAAATCGTGTAAGGGTCGTTTTGCGGCCGCGTCACCGACAATTCCGTTGAGTAAAAATCACGTAGACATTGAAGTTTAAACTATTAAGGTTTGTAACAGTTTTTACTAATACGCTTACATAACTATATCATCGTACAGACGTGGTCGCGCAGTCAGTGGGACATTCAAGTTAAGACAGTTTTTGTGTTGTGAAAAAACCGGAAAAAAATTTATAAAGTTATAAAAAGGTGAGATTCAGATAATTATATATCTTTATTATTTATTAATGTAAAGAGAGCTTATTGTGTTGGAAAATAAAAAGCGATGACTGATAGTTACTTGGGAATTTAAAATTTCCGATGATATGATAGTTAATCTTTGTTAATATTTTAATGGGCCTTCATAATATTGGTGTTTCAATATTGTTTATAAAAATAAAATACATTAATTATCATCAATAGTTTCCGCCATATTGCCAATAGATATTGGGCGACTGCATTTAGACTTGTATATAACTATTGGTCATATACAAGTTTTTATACGATTTAATGGCATCCACCATGACAGTTGCAATTAGGGTTCCCTTGGAAAATAGAAAAAACCTTTTGTGTATATAGTCATGTAAATACTCTGTTTTTTTTTCAGGGACATAATGGTGATACTGATATATTTTGACGTTGATAAGTTTTTAACAAAAACAGAACAAGTTTTTAACAAACAAAAAACAGTTATCACAGGAGTGCTATGGATGTAATCATCCTACTAATACGACATTCAAACATTTTCATTCAACAGAAGCATAATTAAATTATTGAACTATGATTTCTTTTGGTGCCAAAACTGTCAGAAGTTTGCCATATACGACTATTTTCCTGAGGACGAATGTAACTGCAGCTGGCCAATAAAGGATACCATCTTTTTCCCATTTTTCAGGAACCGCAGATAAAACTATCTTTCCCCTTTCTAAAGTTTGTACAATTTTGAAGAACATAATATCTAAATCAAAACATGATCTGAATGATGCCAAATAAAAAACAATTTAAGTATTTGTGATTTTTATTTACAATTAAAGAGTATGTAGGAGGGGTGTAAAAAATATAGTATTGTTATACGTAACGTAAATGTTGAAAAATGTAAGGAACCACTTTCATTTTTACAACTTTGTTCTTGACTGGGCACAGATTCTTCCAGATTAAATGAAGGTATCGTTGATGTATTTAATAATAATAATTGATAATTTTTATTTACTTTTCTTCTAAAACCACCACTTCGTTTAATTCTTTTCCACTTTTTGTAATCCATTTTATAATTAATGATGAAAAATGGCGACTAGGAAAAGAATAAAATTATTAAAAGTTGTATAAAAGGAGTTGTATTGTCGTTTAAATAATCAATTGACTTATATAAGTTATATTAAAATAACGTTTCAAACTAAAAGTTACTTAAAGGTAGAAGTATATGACCTAATAAGACGATTTTATAGTAGATAACTATAAAATCATTACATAACAGTTTGTTATTTAAGTGTTGAATAAAAGGTTCTAAATCTACAAAACATGGCGACCTGTGACTATTTTCTGACTGAAACGTTTACTCAACTTAACGTTGTATGACAATCATATAAATTATTGAGATGACGTTTACCTGACTCATTAATATGACTTAAATTATATATAACTAATGCGTCGAACTGAATACTACTTTACAACTGTTTAGTTGCTGCAAAACTGTTAAAAAGCCCTTACATGTCTGTTAGTTGTATAATTCTAATATTATATAACTTTTTTGCTAGTTGGGTAGCGTGCACAAACGTGCAGAGAAACACAAAAATAGGTACTAAAAAATATTTTTTGACCTCGGTAACATAAGTAGTTAGTATATTTTACAAATTGATTTTTGGAAAAAATACACTCATTTATGATTTTTTTTATTATATGCTAGCTGTTGCAATTATAAAACATAGCATATATATATGTTACTCACTTATAATATAGCTTCTCAACAGTGAAAGATTTTTTCAAATCGGTCCAGTAAATAGGTTTTTTTTTTTTTTTTTTTTTTTAGTTTCGGAGCCTATTCAGTTCAAACAAACAAACAATGAAAACTTTCCTCTTTATAATAGACATAAACTTCACGTACAAGCGATCATAAAAAGATTCAGTAAATAAGTTGAGTGTTCAGTTGTTTTGCACTTTTGAATGTGTTAATCGACTTATGCGGCCGACTGTACATACATACATACATACATATACACATATATTTTAACAACAATAAGCTACAGCTTTCTAGCGTTGTTCGAAGAGGGAATAAGAGTGATTCTTTGTTGAAATGGAAGTTCGCAGTTCTTTCCGTCATTAGACTTACTTTAGTATAAAGTTTTTCGATGCAACACGAGGAAGGTAAGTAATATCGACAGAAGGTAATTCGATCCTGTGTCTGGCAGCCGCTGTCAAGTTAAGGAGGCATCTAATGGAAATTCTATGTTCCTCTAAGTAGATGGATGGATGTACATTGACGTTTTACTTACAAATACCCAATATTTTTTCGCAAGATACGCATGTTACGACGTCGGCACGTGATTTATTGGAACATCACATTGCTTATGAAGCCAATGTTACAATTAACCTTGGAAGTAAAATTGTTTGACAGTACACATCAATACATGTAGATCATGTAAGAGTCGTAATAGCTTAGAATTATCATTACGTAGACGCTGCACTACATAGATGTTTTAAATTTGTTTACAACTCCTTCAAAGTCTATATTATTAATAGTACGGGAGATAGCGACACTGATTTTTGACACATTTGCGCAACATTTATTATATGGTTTTTGTGTCATATTAGCCCTTGTTAAACATAAAATCGACTCCTGCCGGCGCACCAGCGGGACAACCCTTATTAGCAAAAATGAGTGAATGTCTAAAATGCGCAAAGCTGAAACTTTAAATATTGTTTATTGGCAGTCCATTATAGAAAAAAAAAAACACTTCCTGCCACCTCTAACAATAACCTCCTGCCATCAACACTCAATTTTTTTTAACACTTTTGACATACCACAGCCACTTGTTGTCCCACGATTGAGATGGCAGGAGTTCATTTTTTTGATAGGCTTGCGCAAATATAGCAACCAATAGTGTCGCTATCTCCCGGACGATAAGTTAATCATCATAATTTATTATACTACAAATAAACTTCACATACTTTTTATTTTAATATATTTTCTCTAATTAATTACCATTCAATAGGAAGTAATTTTCCTTAAATGAAAACGAAGCTTATTTGCGAAAGCATGTTTTATTGAGGAAGTAAAATAAAATTCTTACGTTAATAGTTACAGTAATTTTAATAAAAAATTTAATGACTTTAATTAACAAATGTTTTGTTATTTATGCTCTATTTATAACTTGTCAGCCAGCAATGGTTATTACATGCGAAGTTATTTTGATTTTATCACCATCATGCGAAGTTAGCTTTGCAACATTCTTCCTCTAACAGTTTTAATTTTATTAATACTAGTTGGTGCGCCCGACTTCGTCCGCGTTGAAAAAGAAAAAAGTAGCCAATCCTGTGTCCTGTACGTCTAAATGTTTATCTACGAAGTTTCATGAAAATCAGTTAATTCGTTTATGAGTTATGGAGGAACATACATACATACATATACAGAAAAAAATTCTAAAAATCGTCAATTTAGTTGCAGTATCATGTATGGAGGCTATATAGACGATATTTCTGAAAACAAAGTAAATTACTCCATGACCGACTCCTACAGATTTATTATTAGTATAAATTACGTAAAGTTATTATTATATTATTAGTAGTTAACTATGGATGATTCAGAAATATTCCGGAACATACTCGTATTATCGGCGACAATTGGCTTACTGTTGTACAACACGTTATCGTTTTCTGGAAACTAAAACTGCTCTCTATGAAAATTGTTATTGAACACAACACTTATTACCTGATAATAACAAGTACTTATTCCACAGCTGCACCGATTCC
Organism: Synanthedon vespiformis; assembly: GCA_918317495.1. Lineage (NCBI taxonomy): Eukaryota > Metazoa > Arthropoda > Insecta > Lepidoptera > Sesiidae > Synanthedon > Synanthedon vespiformis. Next base: position 1,977,325 of record OU906964.1, read on the forward strand.
GGTGCATAGACTCGTTCGGGATTATATTGTAATGTCATCCTATTCCCTCAATGGGCCATAATTTTTTACTACTCCACACGAATAGGACTGCAATTCTGTTGTATACCTACTTCGTAATTCAAATAAAAAATTATTTTTACTTTTAAACACATTTTCTATGCTTACAGTGTAATAAGATAAAATTTAAGAATTTTGTTAACAGTAACTAACGGAAGTAAGCAATAAATCATTTATTTATTATCTTATTAATGAATATTATAAATGCGAAAGTTTGTGTGTTTGTTTGAACGTTTGATACTCAATCATTGCATAGATTAAGAAGAAACCAACTTATTTACGATTTCAAAAAAATAAACTTATTTTGGATATAAAAAAATTGTTCTGAGTTTATTTTAAGACTGATTTTAAGATTTTCTGAGACAATTTGAATGCGGTTTTCATGGTATTGATGATTACCTGGATTAACATTATATTAGTATAATTAGTATAAGGTACTTTTTATCCCGATAAAATGTTAGGTTCCTGTGGGATTTTCATAAAACGAACTAGTTGCGAAGTTGCAGGCACCAGTTAGTTACAAATTATATAAGTTTAATTGAAATGTTTTTCAGCACATAATTAAAATAAAATAATTGTTTCATATCGTACTATGGTTAATGGTTTAGTGTGTAGATTAAATTACGGGATTAATTTTAAGTTCGCATTAATTATGCAGCTGTACATATATTAAATTATTACAACAAATATTTTGTTGCCAAATAGTTATAAGGTTCGTGAAATATTGCAATAAATAAACCGTTAAACTACAATTGATGTGACAATTAGTTACTAAGTAATAACTAGTGATCAATGGTAACTAATCATTAGCTGGAATTGATGCGAAAACGACTGGAGTTTAACTACTCTTTACGATTTCAGAAATATCGTGTAATAGGCTCTATACATGATACTGAGACTAAATTGACGATTTTTAGATTTTATTTCTGTATGTATGTTCCTCCATAACTCTTAAACGAATTAACTGATTTTCATGAAACTTGGTAGATAAACATTTAGAAGTACGGGACACGTGATAGGCTACTTTTTTCTTTTTCAAAGCGGACGAAGTCGCGGGCAACAGCTAGTAGTTAAATAAAAATGAATCACTAAATGTGTTTTGCTAAGCACAAGACTAGAGAACGGCTGGACCGATTTGGCTGAATTCTTTTTTGTTGTGTTTGATGAAGTCTGAGTGACCTATTTCACCCTCAAAGTTTGCATTAAAACTTGTGTTAAAATATGGATTTTTCAATGATAATATCTTTTAAATTAATAATTTTTTTACTAGTTTGTAGTTATAGCAAAAAAATCGTAGTTAACGACAAGATAAATCGATATCATTGCTTACTTTTGTAAATCTATATCTATACTTAATATTATAAATGCGAAAGTAACTCTGTCTGCCTGTCTCGTTTTCACGCAAAAACTACTGAACCGATCACCATGAAATTTTGCATACACGTTGTCTGGGACACCAGAAAGGATATAGGGTACCTTTCATTCAGAAAAAAAGGACTATTCCCCAAGGATCATATAAAAACATAACATAACATAAAAACAGTGGATTAATAATCTTAAAAACTCCAAAAAAATCACACACCAAGCAAGATTCAAAAGCGTTGAATATCAGGTAGTGAAGTTATTTAAGAAAATGAGATGCAAACACGAGTAAAAATCTTGTCAGAGGCTGAAATGTCGATCCGCATCCGCAGCTATGAATGTGACGATATCACGTGAACGATAATTAAGCGAGCCGGGGAACTCAATAGACATCTATTAGTGGTGGAAACTCCGGTATGAGCCTCTAGGGGGCACTAGTTCTTTTTTAAATAAATGTCTATCTATATAGGTACACTCACGTATCAGAGCTCCATTTTCATTTCCTTCTTCGTATGTTTGTTCTGTCATCATTTCTAAATTGGAATTGGAAAACTTTAACCAACAAAATCTTGTGTCTTGTGTTTTGCGTTTAATTTTTTTTTAAAACATCATATTAGAAGCAAGAGTGTTATTCCAAAATGTAGACACTTTGTGCCCATATTAAAAAATACAGGTGTTTTTTTCAAAGCTGTAATTTTTTTTAACTGGTCAGTTTGTATTTTTTATTAACTACTAAATTTTCTGTAGTTAGTAAAATTATTTTATTTTGCAAAATAACTTAACTCGTTAACTTTAAAAGGTTATGTTTTAGTTTTTTACATTATTTTTTATTTAAATTGATTCTCAACTATTGACAGATATAGTTAAAATATTTTTTATAAAACCAATTTTTAATGAATGATTAGATACAAAGGCATGCCATGCCACATTACCAAAAGGAAAATCTATTTTTGAAATGAAATGGCTAATGTCTTGACATTTTACAATCCATTTCCCGTGACCTTACCGTAAGCATTCGTAATTAAACTCGGATAGCACAATAGATCCCTATTAAAGGAACATCGGCCGTATGTATCCCCAGGGCATCGTTTCCTACAAGAGTACCGACATTGTTTGAATTTAAAATATCTTCTGACTTACTTTTGGTCAATATATTAAAGAATTTTCGCATACATTAAAAACAAATTACTTATTTAAGTTCTTATGTATTATAGGTACTTTGAGACATTGCAAAGTTACTAAAATCTTATATTGTTCTTCAATGTTCTTTTGACAATAGACGCATTTTTTTGCTATTGAGTCACCGCTACTGTACTTTTTGGGAGAATATTTATAAAACCATCTTTAATTATTCGACAATAGCTTCATTTGGAATGGAATATAATATCTTTTATGACCTTTTTTTGTACGAAACAAAAAAAGGCTACAACGTTCATAGGAACGATATATTATTTATAGAAATATACCTGTTGCAACTTGTTTGGTCATGTTCCCACATTAAAAAATCAAAATTAGATTTTTAATATTTATTGTCTACACAATTATCATTGTTATTGTGTTATTTAATTACTTGGATCTAATTTTATTCGGCACGTCACATTGTGCTTTGCAACGCGATCATATTATTTAGAGATTGTCGCCAATTTTATTTTAAAATTTTGCCAAAGAATTATAACTGAATAAATTATTGAATGATCATTTGGACCATTTTTAGCGACCAAGTCGCGCGAAATAGCTAGGCTATTGTAATCTTCTCAGTTCGTTCGCACAGAGTTGTACTATTAAGATCTATTGTTGTAAAAGCGAACAGAAGTCGTTGAATGCCGTTTCAACGTATCCAAGACTCTCATCGCACGCTATCTCTCCCATTCCCTTTATAAAGGAAATTGAACATTGTTATTTAGGTCGCAAGGTTAAATTTTGATAAGGGGAAAAGAAAAAAATATGTTTTAAATAAATATTTACCTTACATCTGTTCATCAACATTTCATTCGTCAAAGTTGTTGACAGATAACATTGAGTGTATAACTAGTTGGTCAAAATTTTATTAGACTAACAAACATTTCTATCGCACATATCGTCGAAAAGTGTTGTTATGAGGGTTGATCCTTTTCAAGATTTGGTAACTACACTATGTGGTTAAAATTTTAATATTTAAAAGTCTAGTGAATTTTCCTGCGAAAAGTAGATATTTTGTTAAAGTTTGTAGTTACACGAAAAATTTTGGTTATACGCGATTGGCGTAGCTATATTTAAGGATATGGGCATGTATGATTCTATTTTATTTTATTCTATCTAGTTATTATAAATAATATATTTTTCAATATACCTACCAAAAATCTAATAACCTATTAAAATAGCCGAAGCAGCGAGCGAAAGGTTGTTTAAAATTTAAAAATAGGCCTAGTTAAGTAGTTACTTTCGTGAGGGAGTGTACTCATGCGCAGTAGTTTACTAAACAATCAAGGGCTTCGAAATAGATTAAATTAGTTATATATAATTATAAAATCGTTCCTTTTTAGATACTTATCCAATAAAGAGATTAAATATAATACCAACCGATTATCGATTTAATCGAATAGTGAGTTGACATTGTCAAATCACTCGAGAAGCCTCGTCTCTTTACTTGGACTACAAGACGCTCGTGATTGCTTATTGATGCAAACTACAATACCCAATCAATGCTCCACTGTAACGGAAAAAAGGTGCGTTGATATTGAAATTTTGCCCAAAAATATTACCATCACGTCTCTTTATTGCTTGCGTTGCCTCACAAAATGCCAGAAAGAATTAAAGCCGGTTGAATTGTAACTCGTCTGTTCTTTTACGTAAAAAACTCTCATTCGAAAGTTTAAGTCTGCATATACATAGACTTTGAAGACGAGCTTTTGAATAATTTAAAAATTATACCAACTGGAATGGAAAACGTTTTCAAATGGTTTTAATTTTGCCGGCCCAAGTTGTGCAAAGTATCAATTCAGATCACGGTTCCCATCCTAAATTCTTATCGTCTGTCTTCCTTTATGCGGATATTTTACCCCGTTCCCCATAAATGGCACCATTAAAAAGCTAAGTCCGTGGCGGAAACGGTGCTACTTAAATATACTTTGCACGATTGCGCAAATTGATATAAAATACTCTTCATCTTTTGATATCGGCTCTGGGCTCCGGGAATCGTCGAGGCACTAATATAATTTTGAATCAAGTTCAGCGCAGATTAAAAAAAACAATTTCACAAGATAACATAAAGAATTTATAAGACTGATAAGTAAGATGTTAAAAGAATAGGACTCTTTGTTTTTTTATATATATTACTAGCTGGTGCCGGCGACTTTGTCCGCGTTGAAAAATATAAAAAAGTAACCTATCCTGTGTCCTATACATGAAAATCAGTTAATTCGTTTAAGAGTTATGGAGGAACATAATATACACTTGCAGATTTTTGATTAGTATTGATATGCAATATGTAAATTTAAAATTAGGTATATATTATAACTATGCTGTGTTTATTGACATTCTCATCCGATATATTGATACGGTATTTTCTGTTATAGTCGATACAAAGCCTATGTAATAGGGCAGCATTTGATTTTACCGTTCCCGTAAATCCTCCGGGATCAATTGTCTATTATGCTTCCGACGGTTTTCCAATATCGTTGTATTAATTTTTATTTTTTTCTCTTTTCAGGTACATACATAATCACTTCGGCTCAGAAAAATTGGGAAGATTCTGTAACTAGCTGAACTCTTCCGGGCTTTGGTGTGGCTCGTTATTCGTTTCTGTTGGAACTTTGCAATAAAAAGTATATAAATATTTAGTTATAGACTGCAAAACGTTTTGTGAAAATTTCAAGTCACTTAACTATTTCGGCTAGTTTTCAAGTTTTGTGGACATTGTAGACACACGGAAGCAAAACTTTATATATATCTCTAATAGTTATATAAAATTCTCGTGTCACAGTGTTAGTTGTCATCATACTCCTTCGCTTTAACCGATTTTGATGAAATTTTATATGTACACTTGGTAGATCTGAGAAGTCGCGGGCAGCAGCTAGTACATAGTATATATATATATATAAAACAACCAAGAATGAAAACACGTGGAACCGGTGTCAGATCATTTATTTAGTGGTTGAAAGAACTTTGCCGGCACGCGTTTCACTCACGCGTGTATGACACATGTTACGTGAAACCGTGACAAGTTGCGAAGTGGAATATCCCCACTGGATTGGCTACCTACGAGACGAGCGAAGCAACCCCGCTGCGTAGCGACGACTCTTCCTGCTTGTGACAACCCTATTCATAAACAACACTGTCCCGGTTTTGTTGCGCGATTCATTTTGGGGCAGTTACGAATTTTAATGTATTCGAAGTTTTATTAAAGCGCAACACACACTGAAGCGGTTCCGGGGGCGGGAATTTTGTAATATAATGCAGTTCTTATGCAGCCTCGAATAAAATAAGAGCTAATAACTTTTGGTCTGCATACTGAAGCCGGTAAAACTACGTCCTCGCCGTGTACACACACGATTACACGCACACAAAAGGAATCAAACTAAGACTCGCCTTATTAAAATATTTACTAGTGAAAATGTCGAATGGTATAAAACCAGTCTTCAAAAAATGAAAAGCAGGATGGAATTATATTTGGTCTGAGTATGCAACATGCCCAACAGAAACCGCCAACGGTAGCGGAGCGGCGCATTGAGATGCGGTTTCACCGCTATCACAAACAGGCGGACGCATTCCGGCGCTGTTTGTGGGAGAGATAGGTGTGTTCTGTTGTACTCAATATATTGGGCTACACAGAGCGGTAGCGGTGCGACACGGTCCGTAGGCTGGATTTTCACAAACTAATGTTTACAATCACACTCATGGCCGCTTTCCCGCCGCGGAATAAGCGCAGTACCCAGTGTGAAACGCACCGGAAAACATTCGCTTCCCGCTCCCGGACCGCTTACCACCCAGTGTGTTATGCGCTTTATTTCAGCTTTGTTCGCAAAATTGCATTGTCGTAAACAACAATGTCAACAGCAGTTTGTAAATTAACAATAGGTGTAAATTAGAAATTGTGTTGGAATATTTTTCGATAAAATAGTTTAAATTTTTATGCCATTCAGGATTTGTAAACAACGTTTTTGATATACACTAGGTGAAAATTGGCTATTATGCTCTGTTGCTTCAAGTTGGTAGTTTAAAACATAATGTATGTTATGGGTTTAAGAGCTATCCATGTAAATGTACAAAGTTTTATGAAAATTGTTTCAAATTATAATTATTATAGACCTTTATTTATTACACTTTACACTAATTTAATAAAGTTGAAGAGTATCTGGAACGTTCATTCGGATTTTAAATAACCTACTTACATCCTATGCAAAATAAATAAATATAGGATACAAATCAGGTGGTTGAAGTTAATAATGTCATAGTAGGTTTATTCCCAACACTTGAACGTACACATTATATATGATTATGTAATTTCCGCGAAATGTTTAAGTGTCCACTGGTGTCCACTCTTAAGTTTTTTTTTAAATGTAGACCACTTTAATTAGAGCTTGGAAAAGCGTGACTTGAATAACGTTTTAAAGTAAATACATTGTGTTGGTACCAAGATATATAATAGGACATAGTGTATTGTGTTCACATTGTGTTGTAGTGTGAAGGCGAATCATATTTCACGTTAGCGCCTCTACGCCCGGCGTGGTTTTGACATTTCAACTGTCTAACATTATTAAATTCTGTCATCTCACAGCAAAATCAAACGGAGATTAATTTTGTAAAGGAATATCTGTCCAAATATTATTTCATTTTATTTCAGCTCTGACGTTAACTATAGTCATAACTCCTTGATCCCTTGATAGTTAGATCAACTTGATGTATTTAAACAAAAGCAGATCTTGGTGCCTTCAACCTAATTATATTATTGTAGTACATTGATGGGTACCTACTTTATGGAGTTACTATGAGACTACTGTTCGGAATTTATCTCGCCCGAACTGACTAGTTATCATGTTTGATTGTTACCTATTATTTCACTAGAGTTAGGGTTACCATATGGAAAATTGTAAAGTCCTGATTTCCATAGAAAAGTCCTGAGATTTCGTCGCAAACGTAATTATCAACTTTAAAAAAGGTGAATTATTTTATGTTTTTATATTATGTTTATGTTAATTACGTTGATTTGTGATACTATCCAAAGGAGATTATGTTTTTGTTTTGGTTGATTGAAATTTTCTAATAAAAAAAATCTAAAAAATTTTCTGTATTTTATTGATACAGAAATATCGAAATATCCTGTGATTACCGAAATCCGGCCGCAATCCTGACAGTGCCCCAAAAATCCTGAAATCTCAGGACCAATCCGGAGATATGGTAACCCAAACTAGACTAGACAACTCGCGCAAAATAGGTGCTTCTGTAAACATAATGTGATAAAATTTTAAAGTAGAAACTAGCTTGCTTTTAAATAAAACAAGGTGTTAAAAAATAAAAATTACTATATTAAAAATCAATAACATTTGCAATAAATGAAATATTATAATATTTAGTTTACTATTGCTGTTATCTCTGATAATTATAACGCGATTTATATGAATATAATATGGTATGGCAAAATTATCATAAAACGACAATATTGGAAGAATAAAATTGTAGAACGAAAAATATTTTCATTTTAGTGCAGTTTACAATTATTTAATTAATAAATACCTTACATTACAATTAAGGTAATTTAGATAAGGTAAGTAAAGCATTAAGGTCTAATGGCTATGTTATTGTTCTAACGGTTGAAGATGTGTGGAAACTTGGGCGTCGTCAAACATTAGCAGACCTGCCAATTTGCGGAAGGCTAACTCTAACTATTATAGACTTTATCTCCTCACATGTTTAAATAATATGTAATACTAGGTGCATCCCGCGGTTTTACCCTCTATTTAAACAACCTATAACCATTGAAATAATATATCTGTAAGCCTATAGCCCTCTTCAAGAATTTTTTAAAAAGTTCCAGAGTTTAACGCATTCGACCAAACAAACTATACTATACTAATATGATAGAGTGATTTGTGTATTTGTAATTAATAAACTCAAAAACTACGTAGAGTAGAAACGCAGAAAGCTTATCAGCGAGTAACTTATATAAATAGGCTATCTATACTTAATATTATAAAGAGGAAAGATTTGATTGTTTGATTGTATTGAATAGGCTCCGAAACTACTGGACCGATTTGAAAAATTCTTTTACCATTAGAAGCCGACATTATCCCTGATGAACATGGCTACTTTTTACCGCGGGAAAATGCTTCATTCCTACGGGAAATCTAAAATAAACGTAAATACTAGTGGTTTGGCCCGGGATACACTTGACAGCGCCATCTATCCAGAATCAGGTGAAGCGACTAACATGGCAACTGCTTGGTGATATTTTTAGCGATCCGCTCACTCCACGGTAGATGGCGCTTTATACTTTTCAACGCGGACGAAGTCGCGCGCGAGCACCAGGTAGTATTTTAATAAAGTTACGCGGGCGTAGTCGCGTTCAACAGCTAGTGTAATATAAATATAAATAGGCTATAAAGATACAAGTCTCCCTTCTTAGAATTTGTTGAAAGATAAATGAAATAAGTGAACAAAAGTACAAGAAATTGTACTTCTCGTCAAATAAAGGAACGCCAATTTAGTGTTGAAGTGAAAGTAATTAGTCGCCCCCAAAAATTATTTGGGAGTTTACGTCATAAGAATTGCTCTTAGTCCACTGGAGTGTGAGAAGGAATTCTATTAAAGTCCTCCCAAGAAAGTTTGAGGCATCTTAACAACTTTGAAACACTACTTAGAACCATTTTATAACCTACTCACATCCTCGCGTCTGCTGGGCGTCCCACTTTGCCAAAGTAAATTGTTGTAAACTTCGATTTTTTTCAAAAATTGTTACATTACTTAAGTATTCCATTTTTTTGTGCACATCAGATATCTAAATATATAATATACTTATTAAAAATTACGATAGAAAATTAAGTTTATCCAAATTTCAACCTAACCTACCAAGGTAATAGTAATTCGTAAAAAAGTTGCTGAGACTTAGATTAGTTTGGAACTTTTATTAGATACGAGCTGGTGCCCGCGACTTCTTCCGCGTTGAAAAAGAAAATATACGATGAGATATCTCAAAAACAAATTTAAAAAAGCAGTTGCTATTTGCGCCATCTGACTTTTTGTGACTGCAGTAACGTCTGCCAGTATTATATATAATGTCACTTTATACATAACGTCACTTTTCACTGACTAATTGACGCAAATCAAAATTATACTAAAATCCTTTCGGAAACAGTACTTTTTTTCTGGATGAAGGGTACTATGTTCTTTCTGGTGTCCCAGACAACGTGTATGAAAAATTTCATGGTGATCGGTTCAGTAGTTTTTGCGTGAAAGCGTAACAAACAAAAACATTTGTAATATTAGTAAGGATTCAAAATAGAAACTTTGGTGTAGGTTAAGCGGAAACCTTGAAGCGGATTTGACCTGAGTTTTTTCACCCATTCAATGCGGTCAGCCGAGCGGCGCGTCCAAAAAGAACCTAAACGCGATCACAGGAAATAGACCATCAATCCGGTTTGTGGAATAAAAGAGAATCAGATATAAAGCTACTTACAGATATGCGGGATACATGTAGAGCATATTCCTTGGTATACATATAATATGAGCTTACAGATTTTAGAGCCAATTTGTGATTTTTAAAACCAAGACATACTCGTATTTCACTGAATAAGTCATAACACACAATGTTGTTATGGTAGTTAAGGATTATATAGTTTTTTTTTCTCGATAGCGGGTCAGTGGCGGGCTTCGCCAATACGCTATTTGGCTAATTTTAGAAAATCGTTTTAAATTATTATACATTACATAATAATCACACTACATTGATATTTCCGAGAGATCTACAGTATTATTAATAAAAATCAATGTTAAAGTTTAAATTTCCAAAACCGCGCCTAAAACGCTGTTTCTGTAATGGCGCTGGTCTTTAATACGTGTGACGTCACACGCTAGTAAACAAACAGTATTAATGATGACACAGAGAACTAATATTAAGTGAATAAACACTATTTATTACTCTGTCTGATATGTTTACTAGCGTATGACGTCACCAGAGTTGCAATCAGTCGGCGCCAAGATAAAATTTCAAAAATTACGATTTTTATTTCCAAAAAAATATACATCATTTAGCTTAAAATTAAGTGACATTATGTTTTTTTTTCTGATAGGATAACCACAATTTGTAGTTTATTTTAAATCTTGTAAAATAGCCAATTCTATGGAGAAAATAAGTCACTATTAAATCAGTAAATTCATACCTTAATTATTGGGAAAAACTCCAGAATCGTAAAAAAATTATAATTGTGCAAATAAGTATTAAAAATTTGTAAGATACATTTACATTTTTATTTACTTACAATAACTGTAGATTGTGTATAATTATTGAAATGAGTGCTAGAATAAAAATGAAAACATTAATTTTCTTTTGCGTCTTAATTAATTTTATACGGGCAACTAATGCCTAAGATCTTTTTCATTGACTCATTATAATACTCTCTTAGTCAATTTATTAATAACTTTTATCACTAATTAAATTTAATTATACACATTAAAACATTAATCTTTAAAATTAATATAAAAATCAAGATTTTACGTTTACAAAAAACCCAACACTTTTTTCTTTCGCTTTTCCTTCGATCTTGTTGCTAGGTCCCAGTTTAATGCTAGATTCGTGCTGGAGTCTAGTGTTTCTTTTTCTTTTTTTCCTCGTGGGTTGCGCATTCCTTTATTTAGTGCATTCTCAGATACTTGGAATGTCTATAACCGGCTTTACGTACACAATGTAGGTAGAAGTTTTGCAAGTTTGTTGGTCGATTTCACGGTGACTCACTGTCCAAGATCGAAGTATTGAACGGCCAGGGGCTAACTTTCCGTGTTTTACTGCCAGTAGTAAGAGGCGAACGAGGCCTTACAAGTTACTCTACTACTGTAACTATATATAATAAAATATTAGCTTGCTTGCCAACGCTCATACAACGTCTAATAAAACTAGGTTATTTTTGTACTGAGAATATAGTGCGTCATTGTTTATCACAAGACTATTGTTGTAGCTTAACTTAAGTATTTATGGAACTTTCGGTCTAATGTGTTTTTAGATACAATTCTCACACACAATATTGAGTCCAAAAATAGTCTCCACATGTACCTTTATATGTATGATATGGAATTTTTTGCCATAATGGCATCCGATCTAGATAAATTTTCCAAAAATATACTGATTTGGTCCATTTTGGTAAAATGTATGAACACATATTATAACAAAGATTTTATCTTTACCTAAAAAGAAGTTTCTTCTATTTCCACGTAAAACCGTCCTCATTTGACTCGCTCGCATTGCTCGCGACTTCGTCCGCGTAGAAATGTATAAAACGCCATCTACCGTATTTTGGATAGATGGCGCTATCTCCCGGGCCAAGCTTTTATTTTAGATTTCCCGTAGGAATCAAGCATTTTCCCGCGGTAAAAAGTATCCTATGTTCATCACAGATAATGTCGGCTTCTAATGGTAAAAGATTTTTTCAAATCGGTCCAGTAGTTTCGGAGCCTATTCTATACAAACAAACAATCAAATCTTTCCTCTTTATAATATTAGCATAGATAATAAACGCGAACATTGTGTGACTTGAAATAACAATTTTAAATAGTCTCATTGCATACATAGTTAAATTGCTTTTATTAATTTAGTTAAATTTAATTCTAAGAAGCGCCAATTATAAATTATTCTTTCAATTAACAAAGTTCGCCACCCGACTAAATTATGCACAATTTGAACTAGGCTTCAAAAGTCTTTCCACGTTTCTTGGTAATCTCTTAGGAAGAGGATTTAGATAAGCTGTCTGTTAACTATTATTAGAAAATAATGAATTCTAACTAATTGGGCCCTATTGTGAAGTACTATTGGATTTGTATTGTGTTTTTAGAAGGCCTAGAATAATATTTATGCGTTACTGAAACACTCACTTTTACCTATATTTGTTTCAATAAGTAAATTGTAAATAATGTAAGCTCAATGGATAATCAAGTTTGAGTTGGCTTATCTCCGTAAGACAAAAATCCTTAAATCAAATTACTTGCTGATATGCTCGTACTTTTAAGAAAATGCTTTCAATGAATTGAAAAATTTAATATCGTTTTTTTTTAAATATAAACGTTGGCAGACAGGCTTGATGCTGTAGTTCTTATTATCTAATATCTGCAACCAAAATTTAATTACAGCATTCGATAGATTAAGGATCAAAGAATTTTTGGTGTGTGTATATATATATATATATGGTATATAGCTGGTACTCGCGACTTCGTCCGCGTAGAAAAGTATAAGACGCCATCTACCGTATTTTGGATAGATGACGCTACCTTTATTTTAGATTTCCCGTAGGAATGAAGCATTTTCCCGCGGTAAAAAGTAGCCTGTGTTCATCACGGATAATGTCGGCTTCTAATGGTAAAAAAAATTTTCAAATCGGTCCAGTAGTTTCGGAGCCTATTCAATACAAACAAACAAACAATCAAATCTTTCCTCTTTATAATATTAAGTATAGATAGCCTAATTACTTATATAAGTTACTCGCTGATAACGTAGCTTTTTGCGTTTCTACGTAGTTTTTGATTTTATTAATTACAAATATAAAATTACAATTATAAAATTACAAACATATTAGTAAAGATTTAAATTTATGACATGTAATACGCCCAAAGAAAATATTGTCCTAGTAACATACAACAAACGGCCGTACCCTATTTTTTTTAAATAGATTCTGTTGCAAATTATTTAGTCATTCTACCGTAGTAGTCGCAAATTCAAAGTTCACCACATAAGGGGCTCTAATAAGGCGAACCACTAGAGCGTGTAATATAAGGTTTGCTTCAAACTTTAGGGGTTGTCTGGGGTCCTTGAATGCGTCGACCAATCGTAGCGTACGGATACCACCTGCCGCGGTGTCCGATGCAAAAAAATAAACGAGCCGCCAGTCTGCGTTCGCTTCTCGGTTCTATTTAAAAAAAAAATCATATATATATATATATATCTTCTATTTTAACAAGGTATGTTTAAAAATAATTATAAACTAAGCAAATAAATAAATTAATATAAATATAAATTAAATGCAAATAGGCCAAATTACATTTATCTATTTTTTTAATTATATAAATATCTTAATATCTAAATACAGCACCATCTTCCACACTATGGGATTCCACATTATAGGACAATGTGTGCGCTTCTACAACAGGCTTCCAGCTAATATACAACAATTATCTATAAATAAATTTAAAGTTTATATTAAGAAAACCCTGTGCAAAAAGGGTTATTATAGGATATTAGATTACATAAATGATGACTGTCCTTGGAGTCAAATATAGTTGATTATTGTGTTATGTAGATTGCTATGTATTGTTACGTATTACTTTGTAATTTATTTATGAAAAGAGCAACTAGGGGGTTTCTTGCCGAGTTCTTCCCCCTAGAAACAGCTTTCCGAACCGGTGGTAGCTTGTAAAGAATGTTGACGAAGATAAATGTTTTGTAAAACTTACGTCGAATAAATGATTTATTATTATTATTATTATTATTATTATTACTAAGACACTATAATGCTTTTATTATGGATACCAGATGGTTGAAATACATACATATTATAAATAAAAAACATCCATGAGCATAGGTAAAATATTAACACATTAAAATTTGCCCCTAGCGGGATTCGAACCCGCGAACGTTTGGTTAACAGCTAGGTTTACTAGCCACTAGTCACTAGACTAAACGTGATTTCAATCACGTTATAACTATCTCCTATCTATAAGTTGCTAAAGAGTTGGATATCCCTCAAATTACTTGATGCTGCAGCATCAGGGCAACATTACTGTGCCATGGAAATACTACAGAAGTATTAGTAAGTATACCAAATTTCACATCAATAGAACATGTGGAAGTTAGTGAAATTCTTTCTTCAACTAAGAAATGGGCTAATAGTTTTTCAACGCCTGAACAGATCTTCATAATTTATAGCTTAGAATACAACCATCCCACTTTCAAACAAAAAAAATCCAGATAAATATCGTTCCAATCTTTAGGAACCTACGATTCCATAAATAAACACACAGATACACAGACCCCGTTTTTTCCGTCGGGCGTCGGGGTTTAAAATATATAATGTCGTGTGTTGAGGATTATATACGCCAATTGCTGAGGATTTCATTCGTCTCCACATTTGTATTGAAATAATCATTATAAAAATATCACCTTTTTTGGAGGCACTCAGTTCTTTGAGCACGGCAAGCAAGTAAGCTGGCGTATTTTGGTCTTTTGGGACAATATTAATGAGCGCGCTATGAATCATTTTATCTGATTTTTTATTATAAATTCACATGTACAGGTTTCAGGATTAATGTTATTTGTCGCTAACTTTATTTTTATATATATTTATTTATGTATAACCATAAAAAGAATCATAATAATTGTCTATAGTTACTCAGTAATAAACTTGTTGGAATATGATTCTATAGCTTGGTATTATGGTTGATAAAAAACTCGAATATGAATTCGTAAAATATTCTTTATTTATTCCAGTAATCAATATGATGATTTTTACTATCTAATATATAAAATTCTCGTGTCACAGTGTTAGTTGCCATACTCCTCCGAAACGGATGATTTTGATGAAATTTTATATGTGTACACTTGGTAGGTCTGAGAATAGGTTTTTATCAATTTTTTATATGCGGGCGAAGTCGTGGGCAGCAGCTAGTATGTATATATAACTTTTAAAGAAATTTTTAAAAGCGTACCACTAAAATGCCACTTGTAACCTCCCAATTGAGACAAATTAGTGGCACACTCATTTAAACTCTGCTAGACCATTCACATCATGTATGTTAACGTATCATTGACCGCTGACATGACAGATGACACAAATGACATACTTCGTCTTGAAAAATATTAAGTCATGTAATAATAATATATAAAACCCATTTATTTCAGACAGTTTTTAAAATTACACAAAAAAAAATCAAAAAAATTATCGTCAATAATCATTCTTACTGATTACATAGAGTTATATAATTAAAATGTAACTAATTAATACATTTGAAATATGAGTTTGAATTTGACATATCGATTTTTTAGTTTTTTCTATCATATTAGCTTTTTTTTAATATATTTTTAAATAACGTATCACTTAGGTAGATATTCACTCACATCAGCATAACATGCATAATATGCTTGCTTAGTATAACACAAATTATACACTTTAGTTAATAAATTATTAGTAATATAATATTATGCCCTAGAAATTATAAAATATATTGAGTAGGGCGCCATTTTAAGAACATTATTTTGATCGGACCAATCAAAATGAAGCGTTGGGAAGGGTGGTAGTAATGTTAAGTCGTAATCATATATCTGAGAAAATCGTCCAAATACATATCCATGGCTGTTTCGAATGTATATATATAGGCCTAGCTACAACATAAAATTAGATGAATATTTTTCATAATGACCTATTTTTATAATTCTTTACATAACATAAGATATAATCAATCTTACAATTTGATTGAAGATTAATTGAACCCAAAATCGGGATGTATTGAAATTTTAACTATATACATAATGTTCCGTTATTTCTTTTTTAAGAAAGATAAAATATAAAAAAAGATCAAAATATGTTTTAACACCCATAATGATCTTTAGCAATAATGACTAGTTTTTTCTTAAATATATGTATCTATACTGGATGTTATAATATAATGGTTTATCTTAATACGATATTTTAATATCAGTTTGTATTACATATTGATAGTTAGTTATTTTATAAAAAATCCTGGAGTAGAAGCATTTATAAAGCGAACAACTCTCAGTAAGATAATATTGTACTTGCGTGCATTTAAGTAGCCGGATGGTAACAATTTGTCCATTTATGGAAATTGTCTTCACGCAATGAAGCTCCAGAATATTTTAAATGCATTTTTATTAAATAAAATCTATAAATAATAAGCATTCAGTAACACCATTTACACAGAAAAAATTCTAGCTTACTAGAACACGCCACGGATTTAATCTAAATTTAGCAAAGGTTTTGTAAGACTTGTTTAGTATATGTTTTATGGTTAGGTTTAATTTATATGTATTCTGTAGTTACGTTCACATACAGACTACTCAATCTACACTCAACACTGTATATATTTAGCGGAAAGGGTCTCTGTGTGGCAGACCCTCTCCGCAGACATAAAAATATTAAAAAAAAAACACTTAGCGATTGGCGAATTCTTCTAGCGAAAGAGACTTTGTCTAGCTCTAGACCTTCAGTAGATTCGCTTTACATTACTAAATTCGATCTTGCTAAAACAAGTGCTCAATGGGATTATTAACCCTTTAACTGCTAAAAATAATTATCCGACAATTATTTTCGTGTCGATTTCGCCGCCGGATATATATACGACTAGCTGGTGCTCGCGACTTACTTAGTATTTACTTTAATTTTAGATTTCCCGTAGGAATGAAGCATTTTCCCGCGGTAAAAAGTATCCTATGTTCATCACGGGTAATGTCAACTTCTAATGGTAAAAGAATTTTTCAAATCGGTCCACTAGTTTCGGAGCCTATTCTATACAAACAAACAAAGAATCAAATCTTTCCTCTTTATACCTAATAGGTATTAGTATAGACAAATTCCTCTACTCATAAAATGTTTATTTTAAAATCATTGAGTTGTTCAAATTACGAGTCTGGCTCTAGAAACACGACCACTCATACAAAACCAAGCGGTTAAAGGGTTGATTTATTGATTATATGCCAGTATGATAATATTATAAGCAATTGACTCTTATGTGTGTTACGCATACACATAAATAGGTAATTATTGAAGTCAGAGCCAATTATTATGAATCACTGTTAGTGACGTTTGGTCGTTTAGTGATATCGTGTTAACTAATATAATTAAAAGTGTTAATTGATTGAATATTAATTATTATGCATGAATTATTAAACTAGGTAGGAATTTAAAAGAAAATATAGTGTTTTATCGTTTAAATTTTTTGACTGTTGAGCTGATAAAAAATTGGAATTAAATTGATTGTATCCATAATTATACCACTAACTATACATAAAATAAAGTCACTGACCGCCTCTCTCTGTTTCCCCTTTAACTTCTTCTGAACCACCCAACGGATTTTGATACGGTTTTCACCATTGAAAAGAAAAGACGAAGAAGTATTGTGTATAAAATTTGTGAAAAAAAAAAGCCGGGGCGGGGCACGCTCGTAAAATATAAATCTAAAACTATGTTCTGACACATATTATCTATATTTCTATGATCATACCTAAAAATAAACATACATGGTCACGATCTAGCTATTGAATTTGAACCTTTTAACGCAATCTCGTGAGAGCAAATTTCTTAGAAAATTTTCTCACGATTTTGACTCACAATAGTGCTAGCATTAAAATGACATCATGCTTTTAGCTTTCAACGGCCACCCAGTCGATCGAACCAATCGTCGACAGATAAGTTGATACGATATCGTCTAACGGCAATACCACTTGAGAATGTTTCTTAAACTAATTAAAAATAATAATAAGTACATGAATTTTTTATTATATTTTAGTACAGGATCGGAAAACAGGTCGTCCTTCATACATCTGTTTACCTGACGAAATGTATATTTTATTTATTGTTATCTATGGGATAATTCGCGATTTAGTATTATTATATAGTAGTTTGTAGCGGCTAGGGTGTTCCTTGTCTCACTTGGCGCCACTTCTGGGACGCTATGGCGGGAATATGTCGCGAGGATGAGATATGAAAACACCAGCGTGATAGATAGCCACTATATTTACAATTGATAATCAGTGCAATAAATATCGGTAGACTGCAAGATATAGTTAAGATGAATAACGAAACGTTCGAAGGCTTTTGAGGCCGGACCGTCGCGCGCAACGCGCGCGCGTGCTCATACGGTGAAGACTATTTCGCTACTGCTCTTCGGACGCCGCGCCTGATACGGACCAGCGCGGCGCGGGCGCGGAAGCGGGGGTGGAGGAAAACCGTCGGTACAATAGTGACCGTTTTGGTTGGCGCGGGCGGCAAGACGCGTGGAGCGACGACGGCCCGACCCTAGTACCGAAGTGGCACGAGGGATGGCGCTAGCTGTGTCTGCAGCTGGTAGACTTGCTACATCCTCCCCCTCCAAGTCAGTGGAAGACTGTGGAACTGACTTGGCACCCTTCTTGCGCGGTCTCCCCCTCCTACGAGAATGGACGACAGTTTCACTACTGCCGACGTAAGGGGTCAGGAGACTGGCATGGTATCGACCACGCGGAAAGTCGTCTCGGTCGACAACTTCATAAGTGGTTGGAGAAACAACACTTTTAATCCTATATGGACCTTCGCGTCTCGGAGCGAATTTACCCGTAAAACCCTTTGCAGCCTGACTCAGGCGATGGCTCTTCACGAGAACAAGTTCACCAACCTCGTAACGCGTACCTGGTCGACGCCCTTTTTCTGCTACATTCTTGCGAATGTCTTGTTGACGCTCTACTCGCTCCTTTACATCTTGTAGGCGTTGCAGGAAAGTGCGAAGATAGGGAGTAATCTGGGGAACATAATTCTCACTATCAATGATGGTACGTAAGTCATGGGTTACGTTTACTGGAGATCGGAACTCACGTGCAAAGGTAAGATAAGCTGCTGAAAGACCGGTGCCTTGATTCCAAGCAGAATTGAGTGCGAAACGCACGGCAGGCAATACTTCAGGCCATCGGCGGTGCTCAGGATCAATTAACATCGCTAGCATTTGCTTCATGTCACGGTTCTTTCGTTCAGCAGGATTGGCTTCCGGGTGATACACAGGAGTCAGGTTTTGTTTAATACCGAGAACGTGCATTGCCTTCTGCATTACAGCAGACACGAACTGGACTCCGTTATCAGAAATAACCCGACGAGGGAAACCATAACGCATAAAAATCTCTTCAATAAGAATCTTAGCACAATTTTCGGAATTGGCTTCGATCAATGGGAACAACTCCACCCATCGGCTCGCAGTGTCTTCAATAAGAAAAATCCATTTCTCGCCACGTTCTCCCTCAGGCAGGGGGCCGAACAAATCCATAGCGAGGACTTCGAAACGTTGTTGCTGAACAGGAGTCTGCAAGAGACCAGCAGGTTTCATATTGGTGGCTTTGTATTTCTGACACTGTTCGCAAGACTTTAAATATTGAGCCACGTAAGACTTCATATTTTTAAAGTAATATCTTTCCTTGATCTTCCTCAAGGTACGCTCTAAACCTAGGTGTCCAGCAGTGGGAGCGTCATGAAGCTCCTGCATCAGCTCTGCTTTCAGCGACTCTGGGATCACCAACTGAGGTTCTTCGGATTCTCCATCCGGATCGCAGCGATAAAGTACACCTTGGGAAAGATAATAACCACGATCTGTCCAGCGCACGGCTGATTCAAGACTATCGGGGTTCTCAAAATCTTTAATGATGTTACCAACATCAGAATCATCTAACTGGGCATTACGAATATTCTCTGGGTTCCTCTGAGGAAGGTCGACAACCACCGGACAAATGCTACAAGGGTCGGAACTCGGGTCGCCCGAGTCACTTGTAACAGGACGGCTTAGTGTGTCAGCAATGACATTAACCTTTCCAGGGGTATACTGAATGTCCAGGTTATATGATTGTATTTTCATAGCCCAACGGGCCAAACGTCCACTAGGCGTTTTTACAGACAGGAGCCACCTCAATGGTTGGTGGTCGGTGGAGACTCGAACTTGAGCTCCTTCGATATATCCTCGAAACTTATCGAGGGCCCAAACCACCGCTAAGGCTTCACGTTCGGTCGTATGGTAATTTCGCTCAGCAGGGGTAAGCAGCCTGCTAGCGTACTCAATCGGCCGCTCCTCTTGAGTCGATTCACCTTGCATAAGTACCGCTCCAACAGCGTAAGCACTAGCGTCTGTCCTTAGTACAAATGGCTCCTCAAAATTTGGCTGGCGAAGAATGGGGCTGGTGGAAAGGCGTAACTTCAGTTCCGCAAACGCATTCTGTTCAGACTCCCCCCATTGCCAGCGTCGATCTTTCTTTGTAAGATCGGTCAAAGGTCGCGCGACCTCTGAAAACTTTGGAATAAACTTCCGAAACCAGGAACAGGTTTGTAAAAAGGTCTTCAATCCTTTTAGGTCAGTCGGAGGCTTCATGTTCATCACGGCCTGGACCTTAACAGGATCAGGCTCAATGCCTAGGGAAGATACAACATGTCCCAAGTAAGTGACCTTGTCTCTTGCGAAGACACACTTACTCCGGTTCACTTTTAGATTGAAAACTCGAAGACGATCGAAGACCTGCTGCAGGTCCGTCAAATGATGCTCTAAGTCTGGTGAGATGATCTCCTTCTTCGAAGGAGAGACACGATACGGTGGGCTAGCAATGGGTGCGGCGTCTTCTGTATCGATGTTGTGGACGGCGAATCGGGTCGGTCCTCCCCCTGGATCAAAAATGTCTTCATTGACATTCAGGTCAGACCGTTGTCCTCGTTCGGTCGCAACAAGGTGTGAGCCCTCGCTCTCGCGGAGACCCACCGACGAACAAGCAAAGGATAACGAACTCGATTCATAAATGATTGGCTGAGGGTCCCTATTATCCCGCAGAGACCACTCCCCACGATCAAAGTCCAACACCATGCCAGCATCGCGAATGAAATTCATTCCTAATAAACTATCTGTAGCATTTGGTAGCATAAGAAAACAGACAGTTAGCGCCACCCCACGCACAGTAACATTTACATGTGCCATTTCAACATTTTGTGCAGAAACCCTACCGTCAGCATATTTTAACTCAGTATATACAGTGGTAAACAAATGACCATTATTTACTAAATGCGCTCTTAATGAAATACTGCCAATACAATGTTTAGCGCCGGTGTCTAACAACACCTTACCGATAACACCATAAATTTCTATGTTTAACATTGGACGCACTCGCGAATCGATACGCGTATCACTCGCGGACACAGACTGAAACACTGATGACACAACAGTTTTCTTGTCTTTACACGTCGGGCAGTTAGAGCGTATAACGCCGGGTGCTCCACACCCGAAACATGTCACCGAAGGCGTAGGCGCAAATGGCGCCTTCCCTTTGACATCAATGGCCGCTTTCTGCTTGGCCAATTTTGGACAGGCCTCCTTCAAATGACCAAACTGCTTGCAGTAATTACAATGAGGCCTGTGATTGCTCGCACTAGTTGGAGGTCGAGTAGAAGAGGACGGAGTGGCGGCCGGGATCGCCGGCTTGACATCAGCAGCAGCGGGGCGCACTTGACCCTCGTCAAGAATGTCCTCGACACGACGCGCTTCCGCTACTAATTCAGCAAACGTACTGAAGCTGGTGCGGGCCACCTTCTCTCGGATCCGACGCTGCAGCAATCCATAAATCATGTCCAGCTGCACCACCTCTGACAGAGATGACGGTGGTAGCTGGGCAATCAGTGCCCTCAGATGGCACACAAACAAGTCGGTTGACTCGTCGGGACGTTGCTCCCGTTCAAAGATTTTTCTATAAATTTTATGTGGTGGTAGTCTCGGTCCGAAGGTAAGCTTCAAAGCTTCGACCGCATCATGCCATGTGTGTGTAGTATCCTTTACTCCTTGCCACCAGGTAGCAGCAAGTCCCGTGAGTAACATCGGTAACCCCCGCAGAGCATTACTGTTGTCTACACGTACGCATTCTTTATACGTCTCTATGGCATCAATGAATGCTAAAATATCGCTTGATTTTTCACCATCAAACCGCGCCGTACACTTGGCGAAGTGCCCAGAACAAGTGGATGTACTTACAGGCTCACGACGATTACTTAGCCTCTCGATAAGTAGCAGCAGCTGGTCAGTGGTCATAGCCACCGGAACAGAACCAGCAGCGACTTGTGCGTTCGCCATGGCCGCAGGCGCAGCGCCACGCGGATCGGAGTCCAGCGCGGGCGCTAGGGGGGGCGCCGAGTCCTCAGACTGCGCGGCGAGCGAAGTCGGGCTCGCGGCACGCGATCTCGTTAGCACCATTATTCAAGACGATTAAACACCACAGTAAAATTCACGTTGGTACCATACCGCACGCCGCAGTACGAAACAAGTACCAAAAAAAAGTTCACGAAACACTTTTACGAAGTTTAGGTACCCTAAGTTGTAATACCTAGGTCACAAGTACACTAAACAGTTCGCGTTGGTACCGTACCGCATAGGCCGCAGTACGAAACAAGTACCGAAAAGAAAAAGGTTCACGAAACACTTTTAGGAAGTTTAGGTACCCTAAGTTGTAATACCTAGGTCACAAGTACACTAAACAGTTCGCGTTGGTACCGTACCGGCATACGCCGCAGTACGAAACAAGTACCAAAACGTTTACGAAACACTTCTAGGTGATTTAGGTACCCTAGGTTATAATGCCTAGGTTCACAAGTACACTAAACAGTTCACGTCGGCACCGTACCTTAGTACGAAACAAGTACCAAACGGAGTACCTTGAAGGTTAAACGTCGCGAATTTTGTCCATTCCGATTAGATATCTTGCCGATATAACACACTATTGCATCTAAAACAGTCCACGCACTTTATTTTCAACGTAAGTAAACAATACGCAATTCCCGGGAAAAAACACAAAGAGTTCGCGGCCTATATGACCATATAAGGTAATGAAGCGAAGCGATGCGCCTCGCTCCGCCCACTCGTCGAAACGGTTGGCCACGTTCCCGCCCACTCGGCGTAACGGTGGAAATGGCGAATATGACGAACTCGGTGTTCAGGTATTACGATTTTGTTCGCGTAACTGTCTTAGAAACTGATTGTTATTGCAATTAGGCAATAATTACACAATATCACTATTAATTTCGTGTTCTGCCTCTACGTTGGGCGCCATAATGTAGCGGCTAGGGTGTTCCTTGTCTCACTTGGCGCCACTTCTGGGACGCTATGGCGGGAATATGTCGCGAGGATGAGATATGAAAACACCAGCGTGATAGATAGCCACTATATTTACAATTGATAATCAGTGCAATAAATATCGGTAGACTGCAAGATATAGTTAAGATGAATAACGAAACGTTCGAAGGCTTTTGAGGCCGGACCGTCGCGCGCAACGCGCGCGCGTGCTCATACGGTGAAGACTATTTCGCTACTGCTCTTCGGACGCCGCGCCTGATACGGACCAGCGCGGCGCGGGCGCGGAAGCGGGGGTGGAGGAAAACCGTCGGTACAATAGTGACCGTTTTGGTTGGCGCGGGCGGCAAGACGCGTGGAGCGACGACGGCCCAACCCTAGTACCGAAGTGGCACGAGGGATGGCGCTAGCTGTGTCTGCAGCTGGTAGACTTGCTACAAGTTTTAAGTATTAGCCCCATTACTGCCCAGCCAGGTCTTATAGTATAGTACTTTGCGTTCGTAACGCGGGAACTATTACATAGGAAATAGTCTATGGAAGTAGTAATTTGTTTCAAGCACACAGTTTTTAACTTTGATTTAAGGTATAATAGTTAATTTATCCCTAATCGATTATGCGACGCTGCCAATGACAGACCCTGCTCGTATATTAAAATTCGGACCCTTAAAAGCGCTCTATATTTTACTTTTAAAAGGTTTCCTTTAACTTCCCACACAGTCATTTTGCAGAAAGCATTTTTATAACTTCTACTAAACCCATTTCAAACCGAAACAGCCTGTAATTACACACTGACATTACAGCGAAACGATTTGCCATATTTCCGCATAACGACCTGAGTCACCAGTCACCACTGACTTATTTGAGACACTTTCTATTAATAATTCACCGTATTCAACACTAGCTTATAACATAGCTTATTTAACTAGTTTATAATGTTAGTAATGGATCAAAGAACCATACTAATATACTAAGTATTGACAAGAACCAATAAGCAACGAAAGGTAAAAACACGACGGAAGCAACATTTGTGTCGGCTAAAATGTGTCTGGGAAACAAACCGCTATTGGGATCATAAATTATGCGGTACAATGTATGGGATATTTTCTATAAATTCACATGCAATGCAACGAAGAATACAAAAACATTAACAAAGATCAGTCCATGTGAACAGACGCTAAACAAAAAATATACTAGGTAATTTTATTGGCAGGGTAAACAGACAGGTTGCAAATCGCCATATGGAAAGCGGAGATTGTGGTTCACAAGTTATGGAAGAACTCACTGGAAGGGAAATTATATGAAAGTTCTAGCTTTTACTATAGACTTAGTACAAGTAAAATATTGTGAATGAAATATTTTTTAATTTTTATTTTAGTGTTCGTGTCACGAATTTATAGTTTACAAGCTGTTGCACGCGGCTTCGCCAGCGTAACTTTTTAAAATACTAGCTGGTGCTCGCGACTTCGTCCGCGTTGAAAAGTATAAAACGCCATCTACCGCATTTTGGATAGATATAGCGCTATTTCCCGGGCCCAGCCGCTAGTATTTACTTTTATTTTAAATTTCTCGTAGGAATGAAGCATTTTCCCGCGGTAAAAAGTATCCTATGTTCATCACAAATAATGTCGGCTTCTAATTGTAAAAAGTCGGTCCAGCTTTTGAGTTTATTTATTTACAAACATACAAAAATACAAATCTTCTCTGCAACAGCTAGTCATCAATCAATCTCAATCAATCAATCAATACTAATAATAAATCTTTTGGGGTCGGTCATGGAGTAATTTACTTTGTTTTCAGAAATATCGTGTATATGGGCTCTATACATGATACTGAAACAAAGTTGACCATTTTTAGAATTTTTTCTGTATGTATGTATGTATGTTTGTTCCTCCATAACTCTTAAACGAATTAACTGATTTTCATGAAACTTGGTAGATAAACATTTTTTCAACACGGACGAAGTCGCGGGCACCAGCTAGTAAACTATACGTGTGACGAATTTCTTTCAAATCTATTCAGCCGTTTTTGTGTAAACTTTGCAAACATCCATGTCACTTACAAACTTTTGCATTTATAATATTAGTAGGATTTACTTAATTCATTAACTAAAGCGAAGTTGTTAAATAAATAAAGAAGGTAATAAAGTTTAAATTAGAATTATGTCATTGTCAATTTCGTGCACCATTTGCGTCGTGATAAATTAACGAGAGTTTTCGTTATGTAAAATATGTCGCCGAAAATAATTTTTCTGACGCAAGTAAAAGTTACTTATTATTTGTTTAAAAATAACTTTTCAATTTTTCTTACATTCGTGTTGGACTTTGGTAAAATTCTCTTTCTCTTTCTCTTTCTCTCTCTCCCTCTATGTATCAACAATCTACATAAATAGCTATATTTGTTCTTTTATCAGTATTTGTAAAAAATCTTTGGTAAAATACAACTTTTTATCCTTAGAAACTTACAGCTGATAATTATTAGTTTTTTTGGGCTAAATAGATTAGAATAAAATGTCAGAGGATGGTCAGAGGTTAGTTTATAATTTTTAATTAACTATAGCTTGTAACTGTATTTTCCAATCTTATATAATTTATAAAAATGAATCCCTAAATGTGTTGCTAAGCGCAAAACTCGAGAACGGCTGGACCGATTTTAATTCTGTCTTCACTCATAGATAGAGGGATAATCAGGGAAGGTTTTTACGTAAAAAAAAAAAATGCACCCCAGGCGAAGCCGGGAGCGGGTCGCTAGTATAAAATATTTGTAAAATATTCAATAGATAGAGCGTTATCTCCTCCTACAAAGGAAACGAAATATAGGTGTATGATTTATTGAACTAAATACAAAGAGATTGTGATATTCTTATAATGGAAATGCAGTAATGTAGGGGGCTGAGACCAAGTTGTTCGCGGCAACGGTTAACCGGTTTTAGCCGGAAAGTAGAGCGTCGCCCTCGTTCCTGACAACTTTGTTGTAACTAATATCTTATGAATTACTTTACAAATATGATTTTTGTTTAACGGTCACTTTATTTTCCTTCCATCAGATTCCTTCCTTCCATAACAAGTTCATCGGATTGGCCCCTTTCATGTTAGAAAAGCTGGTTATTTTAGATTTATTTTTATAAATCACTAAGCGCCTGTTTCACCAACGTAAATTAACGTAATGTTAATTAATTAACGTAATTACCAACGTAATGTTGATTAGTTACTTTTAGAAATCATTTTCTGTTTTATTGAATTATGCAGTCGGTTTAGTGCATCCATCGATAGCCGATTTTTTATTATTATTTTCTATTCAATGTTTGGGACGTTTACCGTACAAACAAAGGTATACCAGCTCCATTATCCCCGGTTACCGATGACAGTTACGTCAAGTAGGCCATACTTGACGTTTGTGAAACAGGCGCTGAGTAAAAGTAGGTAGGTCCGATAAATGAAAACTATAGCTATATTTAAAGAAAACAATGTCACTAGCGACCAATTTTCATAACAATCTAATTAATTATTTATCAAGCTTTCTTGCTTAAAATATAAAAACCTAACTTGAACTTATTATTTTTTTAATTTTAATTGCGAGGCTTAAACCTTATAATTATGTTGTTGTACTCGTATAGTTAGTTACGTTTGAGTTAGTGAAGTCACTTAAAATAATACGAAAGATATTTAGGTTATTTTATCAGTTTTGTTTTTCCGAAGACAGAATAAAACAAAATCCGCAATCACGAAGTACACCGCAATTTCCCTCCAATTTAACCTGTCTGTTTTCATTCAATTTTGAGTTGTTTTTCTTGGGAGACTCTTGAAATTGGTTCAGAAATTATTTGCACTCAATCCACCGACATCAGAATCATTATTAATTACTTTCTAAATTATTAATTTGGTTTAAATTCAAACATAAAGCCATACTTTAATTTTTTAATGTTTTCTTCCCTGGTCCCGTGGTTTAGATGTAGTGAAGGGGCATAGTTTAATACCATATCCTCAGATACAATAAGAATTAAAGATAGACCCCTTACTCGTCGTGTACATACACGGTTACACGCACACAAATGCAATCAAACTACGCCCAAAATGCAGAATTGCGTATGAAAGAGTGTAGAAACCAGTCTTCAAAAAATAAAAAGCAGAACCGAATTGCATTTCACACGTAAGTAAACTTGGAAACCAATATTTTCAATAAAATAAACAATAATTGAGGTTATAGCTTGGAACACAAAATCTTACACAGTAAACGGCCTACGAACACATACAGTATATAAAACCGGCTTAACTATGTTGTCCGCAAAATTCTGTCTATAGTTCTTATTTGGTCTGAGACCATATCTTTATAATTATATTAGGTTATAATTTTTGGTTTTAATTACCTTTTTAAGAATACTTAGTAATTATCTTCATTATTATTTTTCAAAATGTCTCATATCTTTGTTCTTTGTTGTATATTCAATTTGTTTTAACTGCCATGTACGTATATGTTATTGAATATCGTTACATTCCCTTATGAACATTTATTCATAAGACGAAGAATTTTCTGATGAGTCTATTATGTATTCAAAGCAGTATCGTTGCCATTTTGCTTACAATAAGTGCCGCATACATTTTCATACTTTTAACATTTTTTATTTGCTATGTAAACGAAATGTGGTGATTGGCGGAAATTGGAATGTATTTTTGTAGGATGTTCAAATCTGATTGTCCTAAATTTTTCAATGTTTACGTCTTTTGTCAACAGCAGCATTTTCAATGAACCTATTCCTTGCATATGATATTAAAAAATCAAAACGTGCAACTTCAGATGAATAAAAATCGTCATCGCCTTTAGTAAGTTAAACGGTAAGGACAAGAAGAAAGTTAACTAACTATTACGATCCGTCTATGTCATAATCTAAACACCGAAACATAACACCACAACTGAAGGTTCTTCGCGGTAGTCGTATTTGAGAACTGTAACTTGAAAGATTACACAGGCCAACGATGAAAAAACTTTTTCAATAATTTTAGCTTATTTCTGTGTAATTTGGTGTACTGATTCCGAAAAAAATAAAAAAAAAGTTGTATCACCCACCAATTTCTCACATCAATCAATAAATCTGTAAGTGTAGGTATTGTATGTATGTATGTTCCTCCATAACTCTTAAATTAATTAACTGATTTTCATGAAACTTGGTAGATAAACATTTAGTCGTACGGGACGCAGGATAGGCTACTTTTTTTCTTTTTAACGCGGACGAAGTCGCAGGTACCAGCTAGTTTCAACATAAAAATAAAATTTTCTAAACAAAATATATTAAAAATGTTTTTAACTATTTAAATATTTTAAGTTAGCAATATATGCTAATGTTATAATATTTGTATTAAAATATAATATTTGAAAAATACA
Organism: Synanthedon vespiformis; assembly: GCA_918317495.1. NCBI lineage: Eukaryota > Metazoa > Arthropoda > Insecta > Lepidoptera > Sesiidae > Synanthedon > Synanthedon vespiformis. Next base: position 2,006,134 of record OU906964.1, read on the forward strand.
AAAAATAAACGTTAAAATTATTATTAAAAATAGTTTAATAATCTCATTTTAGTAATTAGATATTATTATAAGAGAAAATTGTGAGATATAATAAAAAGAAGTCTTACAGATCAAATTTTCCCTATTTTTTCAAATATGTAATCTGTGTCGAATTGTGAGCGACTGGTGGGTGATAGAAAAAAACTGCTATCACATACAGATTCAGTATCCAAAAATACATCAAATTGAGGTAAATATATTAAAAAAGTTTTTAAAAACATTTTTTTCGTTGGCCTGTGTTATCCATTATCTTTTAATGAAGATCCTGAAATGACCTTCATAGTTAGCGGATTGTGTTGTGGATTCAATTGACACAAAAAATATATTATTACTTTTAGATCCCCTCGTTTGTGGATCGAAGTGGCATATAAAATTATGTTTATTATTGTACCCAATGGTAGATTTAAGAGGAGATAAAGGTATACGCGGATCCACATATGGAACCAAACTGTGGATTCAAGTGGAAGGAGCCGATAATACTACTGACAGTAGTAGTTAGTGTCATTCAAGGTACAAGTAAAATGACTTTAATGACTTATATATGGCGGTAAAGTTTGTATAGATTCACGTCACAATATTCGATTTCATGGAGTGTTTGGAATTAAATTTGAAGGCTGAACTGAAAACAGATTAATTGTTCGCAAACTTCTGAAACTTTAGGGTATTACGTGCAGCGTTCATTCTCATTCTGTACGGAGAACGCTTTTAAATTTTGATCTGTTCATTTTTATACGTGGTTTAAAAATATTTGAAATTTTGACTCTACTGTTTAGAATATATCGGGTGCGATTTTTTTCTGAAAATTACAGTATATAAAAAACGTTTAACGGTCTTTTCACTAGGGAAAACCGCATTAAAATCTGTTGCAGAGTTTAAAAGACCTAAGCGAACATACATACATACAATAACTACACTTACATATTTATTATTAGTATTGATGATTGATGAAAACAAAAAATGAAAATAGTTACAATACAAATCTTTTCTTTTAAGTATAGATTTATATCTATGTATAATTTTTACAACTTGAGGTTTGTCAAGTTTCTTAACACGGTCCAGTAGTTTTTGAGTTTCATAGACAAATATTTGTATCCAACTCTTTTTCTTTTATGTTTAAAACCTACGCCCAGCAGTGGGCGTAAAAGAAGACGATGCAACTACGACATTGATAATAATGTCGTAATTCTGTGTTGGATGTTTGACACTATAACTTTTGTAGAATGTCGCAATTTTTTTTACGCAACCTCGCCTCAGTCTGTTATGAATTGTTCAGTCGATTGTTTACGAAGCCGCACCGTACAAACGATCATATTCTGTACAATTTTACGCCGTCATATTTGGTCAACGTACCAAATACTGAGTGTCTGTAAAATGTCCGCCCGTCTCGTAAGTTCGTATTATTGATTATGTTTACTTATTAGTAAGTCGGCTTGTTTTTTTTATGTTTACGCACTCTTGACGAGGGGTAGTGTGGGACTCGCCCAGTGAAGTGACTTATCATCAGCGAGAATACCCACCTAAACCTCCCAGGATTCCACCAACAGTGGTGAAAGGATGGTGGAATCTGGGGATTATTATAAGGATGGTTTTAAAGCGTCTGGTCCAATACAACCAATTCCCAAATTGCCTGAAATGTCAATACGCCTGAATCCCAAATAGACTTTTAAATCGACTGAATCCTAAATCGACTAAATCCCAAAACGACTGATTCCCAATTCGCCTGAAATTCAAATCGCCTTAATTTTTAATGATTGATGTGGAGATGTCAGCAAGGGCTCAGATTAAATAAGAGTTACGCAAGGGTTATATGATCGGTGGGGATATGGATCGCAGATTTTCCCGCGCAAAAAATAAGAAAAAAATTGGTAAACTGCAAATAAACTTTTTTGCAATTGCAACTTTGCAAATAACAAAATTGGCTCTGATAAACAATAAACATGCATAATATCTAATAATATTTTCAATTTTCAAATTTTCAGGAATTTGGTACTAAGGCATTTCGGATTTGAGATTTGGTTGTAATGGGACAGGCAATTTGCATTTCAGGCGAAATGGGAATCAGGCAATTTGAGATTTGGTTGTAATGGGACAGGCAATTTGCATTTCAGGCGAAATGGGAATCAGGCAATTTGGGAATTGGTTGTAATGGACCGGACGCGTTTTAAATATCAAACCGTGGCGGTATGTGCTGTATTCCGTAAGAGGCTAATAATATCTATGTACGACGAAAGGACTACCGCTTACATTGTCCCACACCTTAAATATTAAATTTAAATTAAAGCAATATTTTTTTAATTGCAATAAATAGTATTAGACTAACGTGTAAGTCTGCTTCATCCCCAAAAAATTGACGCTTACACGTTTTTTGACGCGTTTGATTGAGTGAAACTTGCAATAGGCCCTTGAAATCGTCTATGCCTTTGAAATGTAAAAGCGAGTCCAGACTATATAACAAGATGTTTACATAGTATAAAGCAAAGTCGCTTCCTGCCGTCCGTCCCTCTGTATGTACGTACATATTATATAAGATCTTTTAAACCCGTTAGGTTTTAATTGTGTTTTCACTCATGGAAAGAGCATTAAAGCGGAATGAAATAAATAAAAAAATACATCACAAAGTCATTACAGCCAAAAGTCAGTGGTATATTTCTCCCATGACATACCAATGATATTAAAAAACCCCATATATTGCACAAATACATAGTGTACTTAATTCTATCATTAAAGCAATTAAAATTAAAAAAAAATTACTCGATGAGAGTTGACACCTTACAAATTCAGGTGGATAAATTAAAAAAATAAATGATAACGTATCGCTAATATCAATGGAAACGGGTCTTATTTTGGTGATAAAAGTTGGGCGGACTTATCTTCAGTTTTATGGTGGGCTGTGTCTTGAGACCATCGACGTATGAACGCTTACTTTGTGTAACTTATTACTCTTTGTTTGGCGTCTAAAATTTACACAACCGACGTAAAAGGACCGAGATGTTTGAACTATTCTTGACATTTTAAGACCTTTCCTCGCATATGGAAGATGTTCCTATTTATGTTAGGAATATATTATTTTGTGTTCTCATGGGGTAATATTTTTGAAAAAGAACCGAAACATAACCCGAGCGATATTTTTATTAAATCACACTAGATGTTGTACGCGACTTCGTCCGCATAATACTGGCTGGTGCCTGCGACTTCGCGTTGAAAAAGAATCGTATGGTCCCATTTCAATTTGGTGCAATTCTGACAATGGCATCCATGAGAAAAGACCATGAGACGGTTTGAAGTCGGTTCATTTTTTGTTAAAAAATTTAGTTGTACCATTAGATACGAAGAAAATATAGATTTTTACTGGGAAAATATCGTTTAATTTGATGATGGGATTTCATGGATATTTAAATTTGAAATAGTTAAAATACCTTGCATTTCACAATAGTTACAAGTTTTCAAATTAATTTGAAAAATCTTTAAAAAAAAAAATTATCTAAATTTTACATATCTTAAATTATACATATTAACAATGAAATTAAGAAAGACATTCATTGTCAAATTGTTTTTATATATATATCTGAAATATTAAAATTAAATTGCATTTGCATTAAAGTGGAATTTAAAAAAATAATGGCCTGGTTTATAATGATGTCCTTATAACATTTTCTTTACTAGTGGAACTTCACTACTAGTAATTCCCTAGGAGAATTTTAAACCGTAACGCGATTCGCATGCAGATTTGATTGCCTATTACAGGTGCCTATACACCTCTACACAGTCTACACCGAATAACTGATGCATTGTTTCACGTACGAATATAACTCGGGCCAACATGGCGGACGGATAGCTTAAGAATGTAATATTGGGCATTTCCGTTACGATGTATTGTTTTAAATCAACCGCCATGGTGTACCACAGTTACCAACCACCTTTTCAAGTTTAAAACAATGGTTGAAAGTTTAAAATTGAATGAACAAGCCATTTTGTTAGTACCGTACAATCGCCGATTCAAACCTAAAAGGTTTTAAATATTTCAGTGTATTATATTTATTTAAATAAATGTTATATCGTAACAGGTATTAGTTTTTTTGTTTATCAGAATCAGTATATTAATTTAAATTTTTATAATATGTTACATGACAATATAATTTCATCTGCTTAGGTATATATTTATCAATCAATCAATCAATCAATACTAATAATAAATGTAGGTAAGGTAGTATTTCTCTGTTCTTTAAGTTTTTCGAAGTAAAAATCTGTGCATCTGATTGGATAAAAATGTAACCTCATGCTTCTTAGACATGAATATGAAAAAAAAAATTGAAGGATGCATTTTTTCTGCAATTTTTTTTTCTACGTAGCCGGGACCGGGTCGTAAGGTATATTTCGGTTTTGATAATTGTTTTTTTTTTATATCGGGCCGACAGTCCATTTTTGAGCGTAGGTTGATAAATCGTCGCCTATAAATCCAGCAACATTTAAGAGCTCTGTCAACCCTAATAGAAAGACTGACATGAAATAATAAAAAAAAAGCCACAAAATTATGTATTCACAGTGGTCTTCCATAAAGACCCGTTCTAATTCTAACATTTTGATGTTACAATGGTATACTGAATATGGTCACGTTATTAACTCAAATTCAAAATCTACGCATTGTCGACAATTGTATAAAACCTGTTTTTACGCTCTATATCGTCTAACAAGTGTTTCGTTAGTAGGTTAATATCAGGGCAGTTAGATTTTTTTGGATTGTTAATCAGATTATTTTACTAAATAAATAACAAAAATAACTAAGTTAATTAATATTTTCAAAATAATTTTGTGATTTTTTTTTATTAAATAATAATTCCATTCAATTTCTGTAATATATGTCTTATCAGTTCGTAAAAGTGCGATATTTCAAATTAATATAAAAATTATAAAATATGATTTCTGTCTGTCTGTCTGTCTGTCTGTCTGTTCGCGATAAACTCAAAAACCGATTTTCATGCTACGCCCGGATTCAAAATAGAAACTATCCATCTTTTAAGTTGGACCAAATTACAAAGTTTTATCAAAATCAGTTCAGTTGTTTAAGAGTTCATTAGCCTCAAACAACGTGACACGTAATTTTTATATATATAGAGAGATATATTTATTTTAAAAGCAATTCATTACTAATTATTCACGAAATCGATTCAGTGTTAAATTGGTAATCATGCCATATCAAAGCAGACACTTGATTTTATATTTACAAACGTACCCACAAATAAACTATCTCTGCTCGTCGTATCGATTGACTCGCCAGCCAAGTAAGTGCTGCTAACGTGTGAACTATAGTTAATTTAACTATAATAAATAGTGGTGACTACCATTGTAGTCACGAACTGTAATTTATACCTCATTCATTACAAGTGTAAAGTCGACACACGAGACTCAGTTACGCTCTTTACAGGACATTTTTTTGAGAAATCCTTTGGTCGAGTCTTTAATGTTAAGGTGCTTACTTGGTTATTAGTTTAGTCGAAACCGCTATACCACTCCTTAGGAATGCGGGGTGAGGCGGGAGGAAGGAAGGGAAAGATAGCATGTCAAGTTCACCAAAGATCTTAAGATATCGATTTACAATAATTTTAAACGGTTGAGATTATAGCTTTCTCTACATTTATTGGTAAATATGTGAATTTTACTTATCATTTAATTTTTTTTTTTAATCGAGGTAAAATCACAGTTTTGTTGTCATGGGATATCGTACGACCCATCATTGGACACTTTTGATCTTTTGTACGTTTGACATAGGGAAGCATAGACGACCTATCTGTCTGGTTCTGGTCAAACTGCATATTATATTCTCGGGTTCGATTCCCAGCACGGCCAACTTTGGAAATTAAGTATACAATATTGTCTCCCTTTCCACACTGGTTAGAATGTATTGCTTGGTTAGTTAAGTTCAGTTTTCGAAAGGCATTAATGACATTCTCTATTTCTCAATTTGCGGTTGTATATCGCGCGGTTAACCAAACCATGCTGCGAACGAAATATTACAATTGCAGGTTGCGAACATAGTATTGTTGATAAAATTTATTAAACTCTATTAAAACGAATTACTATTAAATGGTAAATGGTAACAATATGGCGGCAGTATCGTAGAACGAGAACTGACCACTAGCCTCATACATTTCCATTGCAATAAGTCAATCGATCGCCATTAGTTTGCAGTAATTTTTTATATTAACTTTAAAATGGCCAGTCTCTTTTACAATGCGATAATTTGTCCGACATTTTAATGAAAACATTGATTTTTTACTTTACAAACTATGTCGCTGTAAAAAAGTACAAAAACTAATACAGTTTTGTTCATAACTACTTAGTTAGTCCGGAAACTGGATTTTCGATGTTGGTTTCCTAACTAGACATTCTAATCGTTCAGTATGCCTTATTAGTACTTTCTTGTTAATAGCCAAATTAATAAGAACACTGTTAACTTAAAATATATACCGCAGCCACATTAGTGAACTATGTTGAAATATAACAACGAAATAGCAAGGCAATTTCTCCCCTGTCAATTAGGAAAATTAAATAAACCGAAGCGGGTTTGGTCCGTGAAAGTTAATATCACTTTTATAGCGTCAATTTGAGAGAACGCTATGCGCGCCTTTAAACTAAAATGCGTATTATTCAAATATTAAAGCTTTAACTTATCGTTCTTTTTAATTATTTAATAACCAAATCTACTAATTAGTACACAGGAAAATGGAACTCTACCTCTATCCAACTAAATAACCATGGGTACATATTCTATTGACATAATAGACCTCCGTTTGGGAGGATAAACACTGTGACACGAGAATTTTGTTTATAATATATTACACGAGAATTTTAGATATATGATCAATCTCAATAATTTATTACTGTATTTAAAAACAAAAAAAAAATTAAAAATCTTAAAATCTGCATCAACATTCGCGGATGAAGTCACTTGACAAAAATTGAGACAAGAATTTGATCTGTTTGTTGAATAAAAAACTAACAAATGAGGCCATTTAGATGAAGGAAATAAATGTAAAAGAAATATGTATGTCGGACTAATAAATAATTCATTCATTTACAATATAGATCGTGATCATTTGGCGAGCCAACTGTGTCATTTTTGTATTCCAACTCCGTACTGGACCAGTTTACAAGATACATAAATGAGGAGTCTCCCACAAGATTCCTATTAGCTGCTTTATATCTGTTCAGATTGTCCGTGAAGCTCAAAAACATGTCACGTTTATTTTGAAATGATTAAATTTTTCTTACTTGCTTACTTCAACAGAATATTTGGCAATCTGTTAAAATTCTTGGGAGTAAAGTGCTATTTTACTCCAAGAAGCCTCTATCCCCACTTGTAATACCTTGCCAAAAAAGAAAAGTCCACCTGCTAGTGACTATTTTAACCCATTTTGATTAGTAGAGTGTTTATGTTTTTGAAAGAAATGTAAAAGACAGATCATTATTCAATATAAATATTTACCTAATTTTATTTTATTTTATATAGAAACAAACTGTTGAATGTATAAATTTTATATAATTTTTACTAAGGTAACATTTTATTAATCGTGTATATGTATATGTTGTTATAAATCAATAATTATCCAATTATTAAATTACCAGTTACCCAATTCGTAGGTACAAAAATCTCTGTAATTCAATTCTGTCGTAATTAAAAACTTTGTTGAACTTTGACACGGCTCAACATAATGTGCGTAATAATGGATGTGAAAATATTCAGGGCGCGCCCAGTCAAATTAGGCGGGAAATATTCCTATAAAATATTTACTGGGTGAGGTCTTCATTATTTCCCTTAGGGGCTATGCACACGACGACTTAAAACGCAACAATGTCGCACACTAAACGCATTGTCGTCGCATTCAGCGTGTATGGACACAGTCTTATTTGTTTGTGGATGTTATCAGTGTTTATATTTTCGTGTTAGACTGTAAGCTATTCACTCGGTTTCTCTGAACGCAAAAGAGCTTCATCATCGTCACAGCCACAGGAAATCCACTGTCAACTATTGGACATAATATGCCTTCCCATACTTTTCAAATAAGACCGGTCAGAAGTACTTAGAAGAATTAGATTTTGGTTATAACAACAGTCGACTGATTTAAAGATAAATAACACATTAAATTGACAGCGTACCTAACGAGAATTTTGTTCGAATTTTGTTGCTGCAAATCTAGAATATCGACTTTGATTTTTACACAGGTTCCGGAACCCGCAGTAGTAACGAAAACGTGATGTGGTCTGGGAGACATGATTTTGAAAGCGTTTGCGAATTTAAGAAATAATTTGAAAAATTGTACTTTTTTACGTGTCTGAAGGCTAATTTGCTTTAAAATTGGTCACAGTTCTTTATTTATTTCTATGAAGGTTTTCATTACCCTACATTTCCTAAAAGAAAAAGTAGTCTTTATAAATCCCTAAATTAAAGGAAAATGAAATAGATGGAATGTACTAAGTGTGTCTTTAGTACAGACACTTCAACTTCATTTATAAGTATAGACTAAAAAACCCTTAAACGCTAATACAACACTATGAAGTCAAGACGTGGTATATAACGTGATACACAACAGCACTAATCGCAGGAAGACGTTCTAAAATTATCGACCACTTATTAGAAGCGGTAACTCAATCGCTTGCGGGCACGTATCGATAACATACAACTAGGTATCGATACTTTAGGTTTATATAATGTAGTTTGTTGCACTGCACTTCGATAGGCATCAGCAAACGAGCTGGAACGTTAGGGTGCTATAACCTGCCTACGATCTATGTTTAAATTCCGGTAACGATAAACACCGCTTATTCATACCCCAGGAAGTATTTTAGTCGAGTCTTGGTGTAAACTTTAAACTTACCTAATAATAGTCATTCTTTAGTATTATTTCTTTATTTTAGTACAAAGAAGTTAAAAAAAAAATTATGAAAATCACTAACACTGCTTTCCGCGGTTGCAAATTGAGGAAGTCTCTCTGGCAGTTTATAATTTACTTAGCTAAAAGACCACACCAGGTTTAACTGGTGCCCGCGACTTCGTTCGCATTGAAAAATGAAAAAATATATGGAGTAATATCTTATACATACATCTTATACGACATCTTTATACGATAGTACCGCCACCAGATTTTTTAAATATTTTTAGATGGTCATTTTTCTGATCGGGATATCATTTTTTCAGAATAAAAAATCTTATATGTTAATTTGAGTGCCAAACAACCAAACTCGTTCAGCCGTTTTGCATAAAAGAATAATTAAAATTCATACAATCCATCTTTACAAATTCATACGCAGTGTGTCCTGCCACTACTTTCCAAATCCAGATCTTGGAAATGAAAATTTTCATTTTCAAAGCGGTCCCTAGAATAGAACCCGAGGTAGTAACACAGAGGGTTAACCACTCATCTAACGGGCTCGTCAATTTCCCAAATGTCTCGGACTCCGTCCACCAAATGGGTGTAGCGTTGAAAGGAAATGAAATATTAACCTTAATTAATTGTTCCATCTATAAAATTAGTCGTTACAGTAGCAAAAATATCTTTGGACGTAGTGAATTTAGTGTCCAATCTACTTTATCCGTATCCCCTTGCGTGTCTTAGCTGGAAGCGATTTGTTTTGATTATAGCTGTTTCTGCAACACAAAACAAGTCATAAATTAATGTGGAAGACTTAATTAGCCTCCGTGTTTCCAATACCATTAGTGGTTCGTGATGACAAGTTCCCTGATTCATGTGGAATGGATAAAATATTTGTGGCTATTGTCCATCGCTGCCTTTAAATCATTACTGTAAAGCCGGCGCCAGACATAGCAACAACATTTGTTCACTTATGTGATCACTTATTTGAACACTATGTGGGTATTTATTCAAAGTATGACTTGCCACTTTGCACTTTTCCATGTCGGTTTTTGGAGCGCACATCAAAGCGTTCAAAGTTCAAACAGTGCGTAGCCTGCTACACTTGCCAAACAGTGCGTAGCCTGCTACACTTGCGCAAAGTCCAGTGCAAAGTCCCAAGAGTTATTTTCATAATAACTCTTTTTTAGCGTAATAATAAAAAATGCCGACTTAGCTTAGTTTACTTAGCTTAATAATAAAAAATAGAGACTTTTTGGCTTAATTTTTTGTAGACTTAAATAATAGAAATATAATAATAGAGATAAAGTCGTCGTCCATCTTGTGTGTTATCTATTTGAATACTGTGAAGCGAACGTGTTGCAAAGCATGTCTGGCAGGTACAACAAACAAGTGTTCAAATGTGTGAGCAAAGTAGCTCAAAGTCTTTGTGCAAACATTTGACTGTATCTGGCGCCGGGGTAAGAAATTTGAAACGATGTTAGTTAGAAAGTTTTTGTGTGACCCATAAAATCCATAGTGATTTTATTTTAGAAACTAGCTGTTTCACGCGACTTCGTTCTCGTTACATTTTAAAATGTCAGTATGGTTTTATTTGATAGTAATGTATTTTATTTATCCAATATTATAATGTTTACATTACAATGTATAGAAATGAAGTAACTAGTAGTTATTCATCTAACAGTTTGTAGAGTACTGTTTTAATAATCTGAGGTAGAGTAATGCCCAAACATTTGACTCATACATACGGTCTCATATCAAACATCTCGAAATCCACTTCAAAGAGGAAGTAAGGGGAATTAATTCAGCTATTATTGGAGTGTATAAAAAGGCCAATGGTTCCGTATATACCGTTTACTTTGTAGACGAACGGAAATTGAAGACATTTGATATCTCGGAGATTTCGAGGCATTTTCGCAAGAATTCTATTGAGAGAGTGTGCGTGTTGGCATTACTTGTTAGTTTGTTTGGAGCACATTTCCGTTACGATTTAAAAATTTGTCTTAATTTTTGTTTGTTCAATGCATTCTCAGAAAAGTACAACTTAAACGTTGATACTTCGCTCTTGAGGCATAAATGTAATGGCTAAAATTTTTCATCGTTTGTAAAGAAAAAAACAACAGGAATATCCAGACTTGTTGCTTTCACCATCTTCAGCAGTTCCCGAGTTATGCGAGAATTCCATAGCGTGGAACGGAATTGTCCTCAAGCACGCGACATTTTCATTGCCTGTTACCTTAATAAGGTCTTTTGTGCTCAAACAAATGTTAAACGCTAAAATAAATTCATTACCAAACGCGACGACAGATTTTAATGTATCAACACAAATTTTGTACAATTTTAACAACTCACTCGTTGTTCGTTGTTCATTGGGTCGCTTTTATTTGCCTATTTTGTTTACTACTGGCTATTCGCTTTTAATTGGTCATCACATAAAGAATTAAGCCACATTGGTGTGTAAATTAAAGTGTTTTTTTACTTACTTAGAGCTACTTAAATGTTTGGCACATATCCGACGGGACAGTGGTTAGGCAGCTGATTATGGATAGTGGTTACAGTTCTCATGTATTTAATTATACTGAAAATCGCACTATACACTCCTGTCTTTGTGATAGTTGTAAATACACGAGACGGCGAGCGTTCAGTCGTCGAAAAGCTGTTAGTTATACCTCAAAGTATATGTGCCGAAGCCCTTAGACTTCGTTGCATGCCCTTTATTGTTTGCTCTAATTACAAGTGAAACAGTTGAAGGTCTACCAAACCTCGCTAGCAAGTCATTTCATACAAATTTAATGATAGTATGAATGGACGTTCAAGCGAAAGTGGTTGGTATTGTAAAGTTAAATACACCGTGCCACTATAGTGGTTCTGTCGCACGCGAGTTTTTGCATATCGTATGTAAAAATTAATTGCCATAGTATAAAAAGTTGCTAATTCGTCGTACGACGGTGTCGCCCCAATTTTCTCATGCGTCATTTCACTAAATCACTAGTTACTCCACCAATATTTTTTTTGTTTACTTCGAATAATAGGTAAAATTGTTTTCAAAGTTTTGTCGGGTGAATAACAAAGAAAAGCAATTCGTCTTTGGTCTAATTACTTTAAAGTTAAGTAACTCCGGCAGCTGTTATTATAAACTTTGTTGTTCTATGTTAAGGTTAAACTAAACTACAGATTGTTTATTCTGTGTTCAATTTTAGGATGTAATTTTTGCCCTCGAAGTTGCTTAAATTGGAAGGAATATGGACTAAGAAATGAGACTCGACTCGGCGGGGTCAACAGTAAATGGATTAGGCGAATAAGGCCTGGTAGCTAGGAAAAGTTTTAATGCGTTTGGATATAAATCTGACTTATTTATAGCCTTAGCCTACCTTTGGTGTGTGACAAGTAACTGACAACATGCTTGAGGACTAGGAAAGTAATTCTAACAACTTTATATTTTTAATATAGGTTTTCTTATGTAAGCTCTAGGCTTATTTAATATTAATATTATTAATATTAATATTTATTAAAAAAAATTCTTTTATATTATATAACTAGCTGTTGCACGCGACTTCGTCCGCGTAACTTTATAAAATATAGCCTATATCACTCGCTGATAATATAGCTTCCAAACAGTGAAAGAATTTTTCAAATCGGTCCAGTAGTTTCGGGGCTTATTCAATACAAACAAACAATCAAATCTTTCCTCCTTATAATATTAGTATATAGACAATTTTATAAATTATTTTTGAATAAACTAAATCAAAGTCTTTTTTCCTCACATTAAATTGTTATAGTTAGGCAGAGTAGTTTAATAAGCTGACGCCCGCGACTTCGTCCGCGTTGAAAAAGAAAAAAGTAGCCTATCCTGTGTCTTGTACGTCGAAATGTTTATCTAGAAAGTTTCATAAAAATCGGTTAATTCGTTTAAGAGTTATTTATGGAGAAACATACATACATACATACATGCAATACCTACACTTACCGATTTATTATTAGTATTGATTAAAGTTCCTTATAAAAGCTCTCAATTGTGACCTCTTAATAATTTTAATAATGATTTTATGTAATACCTTTTTTTGATGACCAGTATTTAGTTCGAAATGTACACTAATATTTCATTGATGACAATAATAGCACTAATTAATCATATTATGTTTTGGTTTTTCATATGTTTTTTACAATCATAATGTTTTGGTGCCTATACTATATTAAACGTAACAATACGCGTAGCAGAATGTGGGAGTCAACCGGAGTCAACACAACACTGCTGACCTAAACCTACTTGTTAAAAACTGCACTATCATAATCAGAGTTTGATTTACACAATATTCTTTTGATAAAAAAACAAACAGCATGGGAACATTTTTACCTTGTCCACACAAATACAAGACTTGAATGACAATGCCTTATTTAAACTGTAACCATTGTATGATGTTTTTGTATTGAAAAACATCATACAAAAATATGTGATTTTGTATGGCGTCTAACCATAGTGCATATCTTAAGAAATGAAAGTGCTTTATCAATATCAATCAATCAATACTAATAATAAATCTGTAAGGTATTGTATGTATGAAGGCTCTTAAACGAATTAACTGATTTTTATGAGACTTGGTAGATAAACATTTAGATGTTACGGGACACAAGATAAGGCTACTTTTTTCTTTTTCAACGCGGACGAAGTCGCGGGCGCCACCTAGTTTTTTATAAATCTAAAAATCTAAGTGCTAAAATTACTTTTTTTTATTAATTTTTTTTTTTTATTTTATATTGTTGTTAACATAACATTTGCAACAGGTTATAATGATGATTGTGATGCATTTTTAAAGACATGTCATCATTTTAGATACATTTTGATCATAATAAAATAAGTTAATATGAATGTAAAATTTTGACTGATTTTTTTAAATGATGCAGATCGTTTAATCAATTCACTTTTTTATTGTCCATTTCTCAATATTTTTACTTAAAATTTCTTCATTTTTTTTGTTACTACATAACTATAAGTGAATGAATATTATTGGAATAATTATATCAGAATAAATCTGTCTAATTTTAAATTGTGAATCTTTCTCCTTCACACTAATAAACATTAAGTTATATACATATTATAAATACAAAACATTCATGACTCAGATACAAAGGTAAAATGTTAACACATAAATAAACATTCGCCCCTTGCGGGATTCGAACCGGCGACCGTTTGGTTAACATCTTTTGGTTTGGTTACTAGCCACTATACCAAACGTGTCGTCAAATTAAATAATATCATTTAGGTATACTACATTTACAATTAAATTCTGTCTATCGTTGTTTCCCATAACCCAATAAATATTCTTTAACACTATTTTCAAATAAAGTTTAGAATAAATAGGTACTTAAGAATAGACGCGACATGTGCGTCACGCACCATCATGCAAACTCTTCAAAGCTGAAAGTTTCGGGTTGTTATTTCATGCGCCGTGACTTGGTCTCGCCCGACTTATTATCTTTACGAGGGGTTGAAAGCTCTCACTTTTTTATTATTGCCTTTTATATTGTGCCGGGTACTTAAACTGTTTAAGCGAGGTCAAATGAAAGGGCCCAGTGTGAAACAAAGCCGGTGTTTTGTGTAAGAGTGTAATATTAGTTTATTTATGGGCGTGCACGAAATTTTCAGTTCAATTTATGGTGCGTTACGAATAGGGCTGCCACTTTTTAATTTTCTTCCAGTGTTTTTTTTTTTTTCAAATTTTTTGTTAAAACTTCATGCGTTCGGTATGCCGCACTAACACGTCCCTGTTAAATAATATTAATTAAGTTAATAATACAGTTTAACTTTTTTAGTTATAAATAATTTTATAGCACTACAGTTCTGAACAGTAATTTAATAAAGACCACATCGACCTGTGATATTTTAATAGAGGCCTGAATATTCTACATGTACACATTTTTTAGTATCAAATTCGGGTTGCTGTGTTATTTGGAATTTCTTTTTCAATATTTCCCTCAAACCTGTGTTTCATAAAGAGAGAAAATGTAGTGCTAACCGCATTATTCACACAGATTTCCTCGCCGCAATAACGAAATATTTTGCTAATAATTAAAGCAAGCGAGTCTTCCACGCTTTCCAGTACTTAGATGAGTAATTATACAATTAATTCAACAAGGCACCTAATATTACGGCCGGGAACTTTGTTTTTGTGCGAAATAAGAAACAACTCTCATTGTTTCTTGTTTGTTAAGAGTTTTATGTACAAGTGTTGTTTTTAAGTAGCTACCGTGTTTTTGTAAAATCAAAAAGTACATTTGCATATATACATTTAAAATTTAATAGAATCAAGACAAGATATTATAAATTAAGATGTCAAGATTTGCACACAGAATATTTGTCGGTTGGTCATGAAGTTAAAAGAAAACTAATCATCTATGGTAAAATATGGTCATCGCAAATAAATCATTACAAACAAAAATATAAATTTTCCCTCTTTATAATATTAGTACCTATAGATTAGTAGCTGTTGCAAGCGACTTCGTCCGCGTAACTTTTTAAAATATAGCGTAAGTTATTCGCTGATAATATAGCTTCCTATAGGTGAAAGAGTTTTTAAAATCGGTCCAGTAATTTTTGAGTTTATTCATTATAAACCAAAATACAAATTTTCCCTCTTTATAATATTAGTAGCTATAGATTACTAGCTGTTGCATGCTACTTCGTCCGCTGTTGCATGCTTTCTAAAATATAGCCTACGTTACTCGCTAATAATGTAGCTTTCTATATGTGAAAGAATTTTTAAAATCGGTCCAGTAGTTTTTGAGTTTATTCATTAAAAACAAAAATATAAATTTTCTCTCTTTATAATATTAGTATAACCTGTGGTCTTTATAATATTGTAGTTACAGCCGCGGTATTCACCAATATTGGCATTATTGTTTATCTCGGAGGCCTTCCCACATATAAAACGCGCTATTTAATATGACTGTGTCCTCAACAATTTCCCATTTAAACTCGGTGGCTTTGTAAATAAGTATTCCAGTTCTTTTTTCGAAAATGAATTTTTATTATTGTGTAATTCTTACTTTTATGTTTATTATTTTCATTTGAAATGTTACGAATTATTCAACAATTTCGAAGAATTTGCTCTGTCCTATTTTAACATTATAATTGCGAAATGTTTGTGACTATGTATGGATGTTTATTACTGTTTTACGCAAAAACGGCTTTACGGATTCGGATGAAAGGCACACAGATAGCTTATTACCCGGATTAGCACTATATAATAAAACTCATATATTTATAACAATTAGAATAAATATTTATCTTATGTTGTTTGTTACAGGTAACCTTTAAAAGAATACTTCACCTACATATCTGCACTGAAATCAAATTAAGGTAAAACAATGTTATATATTTTCCTTACGAAAAGTCTGATCTCGATGGAAAACAGTACTATATATAAATAAAGAAATATGAACATAACACTTGCTCTGAAAAGCTACTTATCGTATATATATAATGTTAAAACCCCGCAATGCGCTTACGTAATACGTATTGACACAGATTTCGCTGCTGTTGTATGTATGCATTAAACTAAGTCTTGTCTGAATCCTAGTGTCAATCTCCTATTATAAGAATTAGTTTGAAGCAGTTTGTAATAACAATTATTACTGAAAATTTTAGTATTAAAATTTGTAATAATTTATATATATTTATATAAAAAAAAATCAAAACATTATTAATATTCGGTTTCAAATGAATTCCAACATTTTTGTCCGACACATTGCTTCGGTTTAGTTACTAGCTGGTGCCCGCGACTTCGTCCGAGTTAAAAAATAAAATACATACTCCTGACAAATTGTGTAAAGCAATATATACCTGACATTGTGTCGAAATTATACTTTTGCCAAGCGTTGAATCTTTATTTTTAGGTGCGTTTATCTTTTTTTAATATTAGCACAGAATGATCAGGCGTTTATCATAAAGTAAAATAAAAAAAAAACTGATCTTTTTTACTACAATATGTTTGCTCACACAAGATTTACTAAATACCAAAAAGTGTGATTGATGATATTTGAGAAAAATATGTTTAAACAAATACAATAACAGTTTGTGGTCGCAATGATACAACAAGCCATTTTGTTAATATAATATTCATTCTAATCATTGCATTGTGTTGTGGGTAATATTATGTAAAACACCTGTCGCTAACAGCTACCTCAAGGCCATTCTAAAATATGCTAACATTGATTAAATACATTGAGAAAATACTCAATTCTTCTTTTTGTAGGTTTAACAATAAAGATTGGATGATAAGTGGTAATGTATTTTATTTAATAAATCCAACCGATAAATTATAGTTTATGTTTATACTAATTTACATATAAAATTTGGAGGTATAAATTGGTCCCGTTTGGCTGTAAAATATAAATCTGTGTTTTAAAAGAGGTTTCTTTGAATTTTTTTTTCTATCTTTTAAAAGTTTATCAATCGTGAAATCCAACCGTATAAATGAAGTCAATAACATGAAGAAACAGATTACCAAACATAACTTTCATAAGTTTTGTCATTGCTGAGAAAAATCCAAATCCCTGCCACCAAAATTTCCAATGCGTCGTCTTAAACAGGATACAAAAACCTTTCTTCTTCAATCTTCGTCCTAGAGCTACACGTCTATTCTAATAGGAACATAAAGGATCAATTATGTGCCATAAACTAGTTGCAAGCAACAACTGACAGCGCATGCACTTCGCACAATCTCATTTACTCGGCTGTTCGTCAAGGACAATTCGGTTAATGTAATGCACTACAAAGTGCTGTCTACTTCGTGACTATTATAATTAGTGTAGGCGATATTAACGTCATAGAGTAAGCACAAAACAATTAATAATGCTGTAGAAGAAGCAGGATGTCTTTAATCGCTTGGCAAGCAGTTGGCAGGAGCTTATCCTAAAAGCAATGAATATACCTAAATAAAACGACAAATTTTGACGACATTTTGATTTTTTTTATATTTTGATGACACGTTTCTTTATTGATATTTTTGTCGGGCGTAAATCTTTTTAGGTGATCCTTCGGGAACAGTAGGTAAGTACCTAATTTTTTTGATAAAAAGTACTTTATATCCGATTATAATAACGATAATTACTCTGCAGTAGTATTTATCTATCTAAATTCCTGTAACTATTCTAAGGAATTGTTTTTTATTGCATTCAAAGATACGAAAACAGTAAATTTTTTGCATAAATTATTTAAATAAATATTACTTCAAATAAAACTTATTATCATTCAATAAACATTATTGTCATTCAATGAATAAAAGTCTTTCTGTTATTCAGAGAGCAGTGTAATAAAAATAGCTTTGCCAAGTATTGACTGGCAATAACCATTGTAATAGAACCCTATTCATTTGACTAGCCATTAACAAATGTATAGCCGAGTAGCAATCGCGAGGATCTTAATTAAATGGTAAGCTGTGTTGACCTACATTAAACCGTTCAACTGCATTTACGGATTTATGAAGTCATTCGGTTATATCCTGTGTATTAATAATGACAATGTTATCAAGTTGGAATGTCATTATTATATGAGAAATTTCTTTACACAAATTTTGATGGTTTTATGCTTTTTACACGATTTTTACAAGTGGAATTTAAATTCAATTTTTGGACTAATAATACGTTATGACTAATAGTACACGAGTTCACAGTGTTGAGCGTTTATAGATAGTTTTTGTCAAATCAAATGCTAATAATAATAATCAATACTAATAATAAATCTGTAAGAGTTGGTCATGGAGTAAGTTACTTTGTTTTCGGAGATATCGTGTTTATAGGCCCTATACATGATACTGAAACTAAATTGGCGATTTTTAGAATTTTTTTCTGTATGTATGTGTGTATTTGTGTGTGTGTGTGTGTGTGTGTGTGTGTGTGTGTGTGTGTGTGTGTGTTCCTCCATAACTCTTAAACGAATTAACAGATTTTCATGCAACTTGGTAGATATACATTTAATTTTAGACGTACAGGACACAGGACTACTTTTTCTTTTTCAACACGTAAGAAATCGCCGGCACCAGCTAGTAACAAATATTTCTTTAAAGTAGAACTCTGAAAAAATGAACAAACCTTTTTGGCCTACACCAACAGACGATTATTTTAAAGAATTCGAAACTGTTGTAACTTAGCGAACAAAAAGTCTAGACGATTGCGAACGTGACAAATTTTAGTTTGTCAAAGGAACAAAAAAATCAACAAAAGTATACCTGAGGCTTTTCGATTGAATTGTACTAATATTAAAATAGATTTTTAATTTTCATGACTTTAGCTGTCAATAGAGCAATAGTAACTTTGACTAGAAAAGAAAAATAGATTAACTTCTTTTCACTATCAACCACTCTCTTACAAAGACCACCGTAACCGTGAAATAACAGCTTGAATTGTAGTCTTTTGGCGAGTGAGTAAAGGATGCACATTTTTCAACCTCTTATATGTACAAAGAATATACTGAAACTATAGGAAAGTACATTTTTTTTGTCGTTTACCTTATAACCGATCTTACCCAAGTAATTTATGGAATTATCTTTGTAGTAAGTGCATATTTTTGATTTGTTGTTATGACGTCACCGCAACGAGCGCAGGCCCGTCGCGATCTCATTTTTAAAACGCCATATCTCAAAAACTAAACGATGTATCAAAATATTTTTTTATACACAGGTATTTATTATTTTCAATAGAGAATACGAAGTGTTAAAAATTAAAATTAGTGAAGATTCTCCATGGTGCTTTAAAAAAACCGTTAAATGCAAAATAAAATATAAATTCAACCTAAACTGCAAATAAAAGAAAATGTTTTAAGAAAAAGCACTCTTGCAAGAGGCAATAAGAGCCATCTATCTAACAACAAATTCTTGATACTCGTCTCTTCGTTCGTTAATCTCTTAAGAAAACCTTACGTATAGCTATAATTGTATAAGCACTTAAGATAATTTGCTAAATGCTGCTTACATAAAAGGATAGGAAAGATGATTAGCGATTACATTACATTAGAAAAGAATGTTGTGTAGCTATCTTAACTGGCTTGTAGTGTAGGATGTAACTTAACGTGTAGGTTTAAATAAAGTTAGAATTTCTCTTCCTCAAAAAATACTTTTGTGTGCAAACTTTCGCATTTATAATATTAGGATTATTTTTTAATGAGCTTTTAAATATAATTTTTGTTCGCCTAACTTAACTCAAAAGTTAGTCCATTATTTTTAAAACAGCATTAAAATTTTAAAACCGGAATCACACGTAAAGTTTAAAATTTTAAAAGCTATTTACAGAAATAACCGAAACGTTGCGGAAACAATTTAGTATGTCGACACTTAACCATACTGACGTCCAATATGAACTTATTAATTATGACTGCATGATGAACTCAATAATTAAAATACCAAGAACTACTATTACTATCGATTGAACACAAGCGTCCGCTGAAATTAGAACCAAAAGCATCGTAATCTCAAACGACCTAGTTTGAAAAAACCAGACTCACTTCGAAAGTGCCTTGAGTCAATTTGAAATGTCAATATTCCTTCTCGCTCTCGCAGCTGTATTGTGAACTGAATAGAAAGGGACAATGTGTTGTAAGTTGGTTGAATTAATGTCCAGCAGAAGTCAGGAGTCAGTGACTCAACAGCCGTCGTGGTCACTGAGTCACAATGAGAGATTGCACGTTTCCCCTTTACATTGACGGTAATGTCGTGCCTTGTTTCTTTGTCTTGAATAAGATTTATTTTATACTAACCTTTGTGGTCGGCTTGTCTCGCAGTGGCTAAAATTAATTGTTGCCACAAGACGTCTATCTGATTTTTTTATTTTGAAAACCATTAAACAGAGAACATTATACTTCTCTGTCACCAAGCAAAATGTCGTTTTAATGCTTTTAAATGACACACTAGCTGGTGTCCGCAATTTCGTTCGCGTTGAAAAATCTTTATAAAAATTACAGAAAATTCTTTTACCTATAGAGTAATGTAGCTTTCTATAGATTTATTTAACAATGATGAAATTTATATGCGAACCTAACACTTAGTTATATGTGAAAATGATATTTCTGAATACAATATAGGCTTTGGTAAAATAATTTTGCTATTAATATCATACACATATTTTTTAATATTTAACGTTTCACCTCAATCACCTGTATTATCAAAAACATTTTTATTTACTTAAAATTGCAGTATTTTTATACAATCATTAAATATTTTCAACATGTACACAATCTGGTATTGTTTTAATATATTGTACTATTTTTGATATTTCAATAATGCTAACAATTTTGTTTCTCATTGTTTCAATAAATTACACTGTGAACGTTGAAAATAAATAGTAGATGATTCATTTTATCTTTTGCAGTACTTCCTGTATCAATTGGATTTTACACGTTATCGGAGGCAGAACATGGTTTTAGTAATTCAATTATCGATAGTCGATTTCCGCCTGCAATCTTTCATTATTCTAACTGAATACGATTTATTTTATACTCAGGTTAGCTTTCGTTCAACTTTTAGGAATGTTTTTATAGAATTGCATGGTCAATATTTATATTGTAAATTTTTTTGCAATTATATTCATAATGACACATTCATTCTTCTTATAAACCTCGTCAGCTGTAAACGCACAAATTGCGCCAAAAACTTCGCTAAAAACAATTAAAAATAGGACGATTCGAAATCCACATTTTATTATAAATACTAGCTGGCACCCGCGACTTCGTCCGCGTTGAAAAAGAAAAAAGTAGCCTATTCTGTGTCCTATACGTCTAAATGTTTATCTACCAAGTTTCATGAAAATCAGACGTTAAGAGTTATGGAGGAACTTACATACATACATACATACAATACCTACACTTACAGATTTATTATAAGTTTGATGATGATGATTGATGACTATAATAAATGACATGAAATTTGTTAAAATTTGCTTGTGTGTTGGTAGTTTGTCTTGGTCGCAAGTTTGATATTCAGTTATAATCCAACTGTGTTTACCTTGAATTGGATCGTCAGATGATTCGAATACAGTGTTGTTATGCAGTTCCAAGATAACTTTGCTTTTGTTATGGAGTTGGTAACAGATTTCGTTAATGTAGCTACAACCACAACAGTAACATCGAATTTAAGCACCATCAAAGCGAATAAAGTCTGTCAAAGTCGGAGATTTATCGTCACAACTTGGTCAGTTACGCTAAGTTGCAAACAAGTTTAGGGATTTGGAACTGTTGCTCGAATAGATTATATTAGAGTCGTCCTGTCTTGTCTGTCGGTAAGGATTTCACCACGAACCACTTCTAGGGTTTCTCGGTTCAGGTGTGGATTTTGTTTTAATTGAACTATTTTGGATTCGACATTCAACGGTTTTTTTAGCATCGGTTTTTTCCTTGTTATAGAATTAGTTCTACTTAGTACACAGAAAGATTTTCTATTCGTACACTGAATAGAGCCCAAATGATCGTTGTAATATTATTTACAGTTTAATAAGCATAATAAATACATTTATTTGATCTTTATTGTCATCAAATCAAGGCAGCATTTGACTACAATCTCACCTGATGTAAAGTGCTGGACCCATAGGTATACATAGGACATAGGTAATAGGTACATAATATGTATATTATGTAGGTAGTTCTGCGGTCGGAACTCGGACCTTGACATGTTTGGTATAATTATTTATTGTGCTGCTGTCGCGCCATTGTGTGCATTTGTTGCCTACTAAACACACGTGACGTGCCGTCATAGTCGTGGTTTAGTGCCTAATGGTTCCATTCGAAGTACATTGACGGTCTACACAGCCAGACTACAAAAATAATAGGTACCAGTGCCTCTGCGAAGCATATCTTAGACTTGTGCAACCATATTTAACGTTATATTTTGTATTGTAACTATTGTGTGTTCACCTGTGTATACTTTCTGTTTCTGTTCTGGTGTTTCAACACGAGATACGAGTATGTGTACAAATACACAATTCATGTAACTATCAAATTCTATAACATATATAAAATCAAGCTTCATTCTAATTCAAACATTTTTTTTATTTCAAAAAATAACAAAATACAACTTCTTGAAATTTATTAATTAATTAAAGTTAACCTCGCTTTTCTCTAGTGAAATAAAATACAAATATTTAAAGGTGTTTTAAACCTTCATATATGAGTTGTCATTGTTGCTGATATACTGCTATATACTCAGCGCATATCATATCACCATGAAGTGCAGTATAATCTTATGAAATATGTAAAAGTTAAAACTGGTGATCCGACTACAGATTGAAAGAAATCCTTTCACAGTCGACGCGCTAAGCTGGGAATGGTAAATGTAAAGTCTTCACGCCCACCAGTCAAAACGCTGTGTCTAGTCTAGACTATGTATACACTAGATTAGGGTTGTCGGGCTTAACATTTCATTAAACACAATAGTGATTCAGAAAGCGTATAAACGCTCTCATTTCTTTTTTAAACTGTAGTTATACTAAGTTTTACAATATTAGAAAGTGGATTATAAGTAATGCGCTGCGTTTATTTACAGGTGATGGTAGCCACTTACCATCAAGTGGACGATTAGTTTAACGGGAACTTCTATAGATTACACTTTTCTATACTTTTATCTGCAGGTTTAATTTCACAGAACATGACATTATGGTCACTCATTATAAACCAGTTTAAAATATTTACATTATAAAAATAATGCAAAATTATAATTTTGATGATATCATAAGTATCATCATCTTTACGTAAAAACATACCAATGTTTTTTATGTACAGATTTCATCTTTCTAAATCCAGCACAGCAGAGTCAAGTTCATTTCCGAAGTCGGGCTCCTTCAAGAGGTTATTTTGTATATAAAATTTATTGCTTTAATTATATTTTACCTATTAGCAAAACAAAATAGCATTCTTAACACCGAGGAATGACTTTGCCTGGCTTGGTCATCCCATTGTTTCCTATTATTCGTATTTTGAAATTCAAACACACAAACTTTTCAAGCTGCGTCGGAATTCATACTGAACAATGACTAGGATTTTCGGCTTACGTTTCACTGCCACGAAATAATTGCCACGTGTTTCGACATGGCTTAGATCCACCTTCATCAAAAGGCATAACCAAAACGAGAAAACACGTGAACGTAACTAAAACGAATATCCTACTAACGAATCTTTAAATTTGGAATACCTAATTACGGAAGAAGTTTCTAACTGGCCAGTTGAACAACAGTATGACATCAAATTGCTTTTTTCTATACTAATTTTATAAAGAGGAAATATTTGATTGTTTGTTTGTTTGTATAGAATAGACTCCGAAACTACTGGACCGATTTTAAAAATTCTTTTACCACTAGATGCCGACATTATCCGTGATGAACATAGGCAACTTTTTTACCGCGGGAAAATGCTTCTTTCTACGGGAAAACGGGTAGTAAGAAATTATCCTTCCGTACTTATCTTTTTCACATAACTTTTAAACGGCTGAACCGATTGGGTTGAAATTTTGTATGTGTATTTCCATGGTTTCACAGTCACGAATGTGTTTTATTTTATAAAGTTACGCGGACGAAGTCGCGTGCAACAGCTTGTCTATTATATTTTTATGCTAAGGTCAACAGACAGACCGATGATCTATAAGCAACGCCACAAGTTTTGCAAGTGCACTGCCGACTACAGTGGGATTAAAGATATGGAATAGGGAAATGCTTTAGGTTAGGGTATTACTACACCAATTAATCGATCATAATATGATAATAATATGATCGATGGATTGGTGTAACAACACCCTTATAGAACTAACTAAACCAAAAACCCTACGTGTGACATGTCAACATTTTGCATGTTCGCATTGTGTGTTCAACATATGAGCCTCGTAAAAGCAATTGATTTGTAAAATACAAGTGCATTTGGAAAATAACTTCGTATCAAAATTTATTTTCTACTAGTTGGTGCCTGCGACTTCGTCCGCGTTGATAAAGAATACTAGTCTATCCTGTATCCCGTACGTCTAAATTGTTTATTTACCAAGTTTCATGAAAATCAGTTAATTCGTTTAAGAGTTATTTATGGAGGAACACACATACAATACCTACAGTTACAGATTTATTATTAGTGGTAAAATTTCTTTAAAATTTATTTAAAAAAATTGTAACTTTTTTTAATAAATACTTAATCAAGAAATATTATTTAATTACAAAATGTTTAGAAAAGTTCGAGTTTCCTGAAGAGTGCGATTCTTGAAATTGTCAAGTTGTGTTTATGTTAGTCTTTGGTGTTTTATTAAAAGGTTTTTGTTTGCTTTCGCATAATAAAAACGCGCGTATGAGTTTGAGATCAAAAGGCAATTTCCGAGAAACGTTAGGAAAGGCGGGAACGTTTTAAGCGTAAATATATTTGGAATGAAATTATTAATAAAATTGTTTTTACATTAAAACATTTTTGGATCATCTTTTGTTCTTCGTTTCATATTGATGAGACCTCTGACAATATAAAATAATAACGCTACAAAATCATTTAATTCAATTTTGTAAAAGCATCTAGACATATTATATCTTCTGGGTGAGGTCGCTCCAACGTCGGCCTCATCTTTGCTTCACGAGATTGGCCAAGATCAAACCCATTTGTCTATACTAATATTATAAAGAGGAAAGATTTGATTGTTTGTTTGTTTGTTTAGAATAGGCTCCGAAACTACTGGACCGATTTGAAAAATTCTTTTACCATTAGAAGCCGACATTATCCGTGATGAACATAGGATACTTTTTACCGCGGGAAAATGCTTCATTCCTACGGGAAATCTAAAATAAAAGTATACTTGCGGCTTGGCCCGGGAGATAGCGCCATCCATCCAAAATACGGTATATGGCGTTTTATACTTTTCTACGCGGACGAAGTCGCGAGCACCAGCTAGTAATATATAAAAATGGAAAACAGTTGTTTTTATGAACCCGCTCCTGACTTCGTACGTTTTCGTACGTTAAATGTAAATTACACAAACCTCTTTTATGGCTTTTTTTTATTTTATATTTTATCAATCAATACTAATAATAAATCTGTAACCATCTACCATCTAACGGAACCTGCCTGCTGATATTTATTTACATGGAAGTGGACATAGAATACAAACATGTATTTTTAAAAAGGCTTCTGCCATGGTTCAGTTTAGTTGCTTGACATTGCTTGACAAACATTAGTTACAAGAGTAAAGACATATTAATATTATAACTTGTAATAATATTTAAAATAGTTTTTTTTTAAATTACCTATTCATTAATTTTATCTAATACACAATAAGGCTTCTAATATTCTTATTTAATTTCTTAAGTAAGTTCAACTGAAGTTTGGATGTGAATCAGAACTATTGTTGTAACTGTATCATAATTTTAGCGGTTAGCTAATTAAAAATGCTCATATAATAGTGTGAATGCTGATATCGATCATACGTAAATTTGGCTTAGCTGATTTGATTTAAATTGCTATCAGTGTAAGGTTTCTATTGCATAAACGATAGGCAACAGAGCAAAACGGGGTTGAGATTGAATTAACATGCGTTTTGTGCTCTATTGTTGGCACGTGTACTACAGCCTTAAGAATGGTTAATGCTAACGCGAAATGAGCTGCGCGGGCGTCGGTCAGCCTGGGTCGTCGACCTGGGGCCGCTCGACAACCTTTGTAGGCACAACGGGTTACCGCTCACCGTTCTCACTGTCACACGACACGATAAATTAGACCCACTTAAAGGGCACCCTGTACGAGCGATTGAAGCCAGTAATAAGTGTTTGGGAGAATTCGTTGTCTCAACTTACTATAATGCAAATAACCGAAGACAGAATGCGACACAAAACATTCGTGACACTTATTGAACTCGCGAAAATAATAAAACATACGCCAGCAATTCCAATATTTTAGAAAAAATATATATGTATATAAAAGATAGGTTATAAGGTTTTTCTAAAATATTGGAATAGATTCTAGTTATGGATGTTTTCGTGGAAAAAAACATTTCTGGCTTAGACACACGAGTTCAGCCTGCGAAAATGTAAAAAATTGTTAATTATACTAAATTAATTACTATAATATAAAATTAATTAAGTTTTTTTTACCGTCCAAACCTTATTTATAGTACGTGTCTGAAATGTCATGTTTCTATTCATGAAATTACGTAGTATTCGAGTTGGAAAATGTACTCTTAAACTCTGCAAACCGAAATGCTCGGGTAACTAATCCTACCTGATTGTGATTTAGTTACTAAAGTAACTTCACTTCTTATAAATAACCAGTTTACATTTATATTTGAATCAATTGAGAGTACAAAGCTCTTAACAATAGACAATCATGCGTCCAATTGTTATTCAAAATGTTTATTAAACGTACTATAGAGCTATAAAGCATATATTTACATGTATTGTAAGTACTCCAACAATGGAAACGCAGCCCGCATGGTGTCACGGTCACATATTCTATCTCTACATTGTAGTTTTTTTACTACAAACCAAGCAACAGTTCAAGTTTATGCACATAATATAATCTAGCTTTTATTTCTATTATTTTATTTACTACTTCTATTCCTTTTATTAATGTTCGTCTACCATAACTAACCCTGTGTACCTAATACTACACCAATGCTAATAGTACACAAAATGCGGCATCTATTTAACTATTGATATCTGTATTGATAATTAACTTTTAAAAATTAGCTATTCAAAAATTCCGACAGTATAAATTTATCTTATATTAGTAAAGTTTGTATTCTAATGCTTTAAAAAATATCTGAATAGTAAAAAATATAATATATCTCATCAGTTTATAGCTCCGCTTCGTATATTTTTTATTTGAAACGCAAAAAATAATTTGTCTGAGTAGGGTGAGTTTATATTATACGAAAAGGTTTAGAAAAAAAAAAACCTTCGAGAACAAAATTTTCTCTTATAAAATATTTTTATAATCTGCATATTTTTCACATAACTTAGGTTTTACTAGCTGGCGGTCGCAGATAATGCTTAATATGTGGTTTATGAGATAAATAAACTGCCAATGTAGCGGCGGAGTACAGAGCGGAAACCCCGAAAAAATGAATCATAAAAATTATGGCTATATTTCACAAAAGAGGTTGGAAAGCGTCTTTTAAATTGAAAAATACAATCCTCCTTTTTAGAGTTAGTAAACACAAGTGTAGGGATGTCTTATAATAATTTTATTACGATTATGTATTAGTAATTTATGTCGATACTTTTTTTAAAAAATAAATAATGATAATTTATATGTTACAATATCCAATACTAGCTGCTACACGCGACTTCGCCCGCGTAACTTTATAAATTAATAGCCTAAAGATAAATGGACTATCCAACACAAAAATATTTTTTCAATTCAAACCAGTAGTTCCTGAGATTTAGCGCATACAACTAAACAATCAAATCAAATTTTTCAACTTTATATATTGGTATATATATAAATAAATTGAATCGCTAAATGGCTGGACCAATTCGGCTATAATTTTTTCAAATATTCGTTTTCGTTCATGAAATATTTATTAACGTCCTAGCAAGGTTCCTAGAAGTATTGTAAGAATTGCCGGGAAATGCTACCGTGCGAAGCCGGGGACGGGTCGCTAGATTCTTATAAAATTATCATAGATGTTATGTACATACATATTTCAGCCGGCCATTCACGACAGTCCGGCGCTTCATGTGGCCGGCTTAAATACAGTCGGCCGCATAAGTCGATTAACAACTAAACAATCAACTTACTTACTGAAGCTTTTTACGATCGTTTGTACGTGAAGTTTATTTTGTTCTTTAATCGTGACAACGACTTATGGCGCGTTGAGTGTTCAGTTGTTTTGCACTTTTTGAATGTGTTAATCGACTTATGCGGCCGACTGTACCAGTGAAAATAAGCATTCATAGAGCCTTTATAAAGTATTTACCAACCATAGTGTACTTTCCCACTTTCCTACGCTCTATGGTGTAACTGTTGAAGTTCAGTTGTGGAATATGGATATTCAATTCATGACCTCCATTAGGCCTAACAAAAAACACAGTATTTTTACTTTTCTCTCTTTGCCTTTCTAAAACAAAACGGTAACTTTTTATCGATAATATCTCTCGTTCGCGCTAACATCACTATATTGAAGTAACTTTAATAACTCCAAGTTGATGGGCGCTTCAAAAGCACCCTTATTTTAATAAATAGTAACCCAGTTCGCTAGATTAGGCAGCCCTTTGATTAAATGTTAATTGTCCTAATTAACAACCCGGAACGTAACTTATTTCCCACCAGAAATTAACTTTACTTACTCTATTTAATCTGCAAAAGCGTCCTATAATGTTTTCTTGACATTTTTCGGATAATAGTACGCAGATCAAAGGAGAATGTTGGAATCTTGTTGGAATTCAAACACGCATTAAGTATACTCGCTCCCCAGGGTCGTTGAAAAGAATAATTTATTTGAAACACTTCATCAAATTGGAGTTAAAGGCAACCGAGGAAATTGATTTTATGATTCGACCCTAGTGTATTGGGTTACATTCTTGATTCATTGTGTGGATTTCAAGTATTAGGCTAAAGATTAGTTTGTTTTGTACCCGAATAAATTTATTGCTTCAACCCGCAGTCTCATGAGAAGTCTGTCCCCAGCAGCGATCCTTATTAATTGTCACATGAATCCTACATTTAAGGATACTTGCATTAGCTATGTGTTACATAAAGGACTCCGCTCACTTGAGGAGAGGCGAAGTGGCTATCAAAAGGCGCGCTAATCTCAGAAATGGCTTAACCGATTTGAGTGCAATTTTAACTGATGTATTGCTGATTACCTGGATTAAACTATAGGTTACTTTTTATCCTGGAAATATGTTAAATTCCTGTCGGATTTCAAAAAAAACGAACTACAGCGCGTACGAAGTCGCGGGCATAAGCTAACAAGTCTATTTGGTTTCTAAAAAATGTCATAAATCACGTTATGGCATGGTAGAAGTGAAATGTCATGGCTCGGAAACATCAGATAATTCTAACAGGCAACTGGCCATTTTGACAAGAAAAATTTCAAGAGATTGACTGCCAACATAGAGAGAGAGGCACTGAAAGAAGAAGATTTGATTTCTAATTAGTGTTCTGTCAATTCGTTTCCATTTAGCACTCATTTTAAATAATTTACATCTGAAATCGCGATGAAAAAATAATCGAGATCGAAGTTGGTAGCAGAGGAAAAATAATAATAAGAAAAATATTCCATAATATTTTTCGTTCATCTCGCCACTCTATTTAGCCGGTGTCAATTTTGAAAAACAAGAATGACGTTACGACGGCAAAGTAATTATTTCTCCGACAGATTTCTCCGTTTAATTTTGAACGAACAACGGCCATTTCAGACATTATGGGTGAATATCGTAAACAAAAATATGAGGAAGAAATACACGTTTTTAAAAATATTTAAACAAATGTACATTTAAATTTAAACACAAGAATTATAATACTATTTAACTTTAACGGTTACTGAAGTAACTACTGTACATACAGATGTGTCTACAATTTTCTGATGTATTTTAGATGTTGGCTATCTGCATCTTGTTTGTGGATAAGATCGTGCGTAAAAATAGAATTTAAAAATAGAATTTGACGAGCTCTCTGGATCAGTGGCTAGTGTGCTTGCCTTAACGCTCTGTGTCAAAGCTCCCTGGTTCGATTCCCGGCTGGGTCAACTTTAGAAATGAACTTTTCAAAGTTTACTTTGAACTAGATTTAAAAGTAGTGACAGGCAGGGTATGGCAACAGTAACCACCCCCTCACAGAAGAGATCACTGTGAAATAACAGCATGGGTGACAGAATATCGAGACTAACGAGGCATACCCCATCCCTTGCTGCTGTAGTCAGCGCACTGTGTTATACTTCTATGATATGACTGCTAAATATGCTGCTCCAGAAAGAAATGTTAGTGCGAGTTCGTAAAAGTTTCATTCTTTCTTGTAGATGTAGAATTTGTGGAATCTTAGTGACAATAAATATCTTGTAGACAACTAACTTAACTGTACATCATTCATCCAGTTGCTAAGCTTTGCTATGAATCACACAGTTAAAACTCATACGTATTACTCATTATGTCCCTACGTGGCAAGATATGTTTTATATTCAAATGTCCTTTGTCAGGGGTGTCACAAAGACTACAAAATAAGTCCGGATCTCGTGGTGCCGATGTCGTCTATTTGCGTACGTAAATTGAATGTGTGCTTGAGAACAGGGATTTAGCAGAATAAGATTTGGTTTTGGTTTTTCTAACGCTTGGATATCTTTGGAAGTGCTGGATCTCAAAGATTCACTTAAGTATGTTTTTTTTCTAAGCGCAATTAATTTTTGTGGGTTAAACTTTCATTCTTACTTTACGATGGTATTTATTTATTTACTACCTGGCGCCCGCGACTTCGTCCGCATTGAAAAAGAAATAAGTAGCCTATCCTATGTCCCGTACGTCTAAATGTTTATCTACCAAGTTTAATGAAAATAAGTTAATTTGTTTGAGTTATGGAGGAACATACGTACATATACATACAGTACCTACACTTAAAGATTTATTATTAGTATTGATTGATTGATTGATGATTGATGATCATTAAACGGCCAATGGTGTAAACACAAACTTCTTGTCCTTTCTTTTACAAGATGATAAATTCGCAATTTTTTTAGACACAATTGTATGATCAACGCGCATCAATGATTCGATGCAAATCTGTTCTGTTATCTCCCAGACGCTACAAAAATTGTTATTGTTGTGCAATAGGTTATTAGTTTGCGCTCATTTTGGTAATAATTGTGTTCGATATGAGGTTGGTCCTTGTCATAAATAACAAAGCATCTTGTACGAAACACAAGTACATACCGTGACTTGCACTTAGTAAATGTTTTATGCTGCTTCATCCCACTAGGTAGGGAACGTTTACAAGTAATTTATGATGTTTTACCTCCATCCAGATAACAGTCCTCAGTGACCTGTTATTGTTCTCCTAATGGCCTACAACGTGCATTGTTTGTTTTAACAACCACTTTTTCTGAGTGCTTATTCATAAACCGATTTAAAGTTCGTGCAGCAATGAATAGGCCGATTCAACATACTTACCCACTAGTGTAAATTTTATACAAAGATTCGATGTCGTAAGACACTGAACGATTAATGTAATTTGTTAATTATTATATATTAACGAACTAGCTGGTGCTCGCGACTTCGTCCGCGAAGAAAAGTATAAAACGCCATCTACCGTATTTTGGATAGATGGTGCTATCTCCCGGGCCAAGCCGCTATTATTTACTTTTATTTTAAATTTCCCGTAGGAATGAAGCATTTTCACGCGGTAAAAAGTATCCTATGTTCATCACGAATAATGTCGGCTACTAATGGTAAAATAATTTTTCAAATCGGTCCAGTAGTTTCGGAGTCTATTCTATACAAACAAACAATCAAATCTTTCCTCTTTATAATAGTATAGATTACATGTTACAAAATTATTGTGTAGGTGGTATTATTCTACATATTATTATTTTTGGTTTTTGTTAAGGGTTGAAAATAAATTAAAAACAATACCCATAAAGAGTAGGAAGTCTTACTTTGTCCACAATACTTGAGAAAAATATATATTAGCAATAAAATTTATCATGTCGTTTCTTATATTTTTAGATGATCCCTCAGGAACTGTACTTTTTTCTCAAAGGTACCCTATGTCTGCAAGCAAAATTTCTTCTATCAACCAAAATTATTGGAAGCTTCCATTAAAATCTGAAGCAATTTACTTTTGACAATTTGTCAAAAATAAATTTGGGAGTCAACTATATTTTCATGATACTGCGTTGTAGAATGGTTACTACCATTTTACATGTATTTATATATATGTTTGAAAACATCTTGTAATTTTACTACGTAAAAAGAGCATCGCTCGAACACGAACATCGCAACTTTTGTTCACTGTTCGACGACTCTCAGAACTTTTCCACTTTTCCTTTCATCTCCCTCCAACATGATGTACCATTTACGAAACATCTGTACGATTACGCGTTTTCCTTTGTCCATTTTCTTCGTGAAATCCATGGGGGAGTGACTGGCAATGTTTTTATAATGCTCTTCATGACTTTATCATTGCTGGATTATGTGTCATGAAGATTTAGTACTGGCTGAAATATTACATACACACACGAAAACACACGAAATATTACATACGCGGTGTGAAGAAATAATAAAATAATAAGATATTTGAAAAAAGCAGTTCTAGCTCGGCTGTTTCGACGGAAGAAACAAATTCCCTCTTCAGCCTGGAGCTTTCAGTCTTTCGATCTTTTGTGTGGAATTGAAATAATTATTTATTATATGTTTTAATGAGTACAATAACCTGTATCCAAAAAGGAGATGTATTATGAGCGATATGTTGATGGATAGAATTTAGGTATTGTTCGGAACTTAGAATGCTTAAACGCTAGCTTATTTTAGCTATGCTTAGAACCATATATTTTTTTAATTTTCCAAATAATATGCTGATGATAGCGATACATGCGATCTTGAATATTTTAAAGTGTCTTCTTTTCTAATGTTTCTATATACGAATAGTTAGATTTTCCTTGTTAAAAATGAGATAAACGTTAAGACACAACAACAAAATGCCTATATTTTAAAAAGGAAGCTATTGTTGGCTTTCCTGAAATCCTACATTCAAAGGCAAGACGGTTATACAATTAAAATCTAAGCCTGGGCGACCTTTTTTATCATTAGAACATACCTAGACTTATCATAGACGAGAATTATCATTTTTTTTCTTATATTATTACTTTCTAATCCATTGTATTGCACAAGCCTTAATGAGTAGGTTAAGGCCACAATATTAGTAAATTGATATCTTACGATTATTATACGACCATTAGGACATTTTGTGATTAGCGTGACTAAAATATATGTATTATGTTCTATATTAAAAATATTACTAATGGTTTTTCAGTCTTAATAAATTCAATGGAGTAATGTTCAATCGACTATTGATTAAAACAAATGGATTTAGATTTTATTGAAACGCGTTACGAATGGCTGGAATGAGAGACCTTGAAACGTTTATAAAAAGCCTTACAAAAGACCAGACTCATTCTTCATCTTAAATTCAAATCAAATGAGAGAAAAAAACAATGCAAGAAGAAATCTTCACTCTCAAACATAAAGCTGTAATGAAATTCATCCCCCCGGTGTGTTGTGGGCTATTATTCAACCACATACAATATGTAGTGTACGGCAACAAATGCTACTGGGTTGAACATGGGTATGATGAATTAACACACTTCCCTGGATGAGGCGTCCCTGTTTTGGGCGCACTTTTGAGAATGTGACATATTAAATACTCAATTTCTTCTCATTCATTTTTTGCCCTAATATGTAATAATAATAGTCCACTTGGTGGTAGGTTGTTATCGTCGCCTATAACACAAGCAATGCCAAGTAGGATTAAGGTTATGGGATTGGGAAGGCATCATGCACTTACTCACTTATGAAACACAACAGCACACATGCTGTAACTGCTGCCCAAATGACAGCGTAACACAGCCACTACTTAAATTTTTTTGATATTTTTATTTGACATGTACCTACATAAAGGTATAGTAAGTTATGCCCAGATTGGAGTCTTTTATTTAGCAATACTTTTTAAGTATTCTGGACGTTATCTCTAACTTGCTGTTCGACTCGTTGTTTAGTCAGGTATCCAAGTATTTGTACTTCCGAACTCTATCTAGATTTGACCTAATAGCGTTATCTTTGATATGACCTAATAGTTTGACCTAATAGCGGAAACATCAATTTTCGCAGAGATGACCATAAATTTCGTATTTTTAGTTTGAGTCCATTCCTTTAATCACACTTTTCTAATCTCTCCACCATTTGCTGTAAGTCTTCCGGTATATATGCTACTAGCTGGTGCTCGCGACTTCGTCCGCGTAGAAAAGTATAAAACGCCATCTACCGTATTTTGGATAGATGGCGTTATCTCCCGGGCCAAGCCGCTAGTATTTACTTTTATTTTAGATTTCCCGTAAGAAAGAAGCATTTTCCCGCGGTAAAAAGTATCCTATGTTCATCACGGATAATGTCGGCTTCTAATGGTAAAAGAATTTTTCAAATCGGTCCAGTAGTTTCGGAGCCAATTCTATACAAACAAACAAATAATCAAATCTTTCCTCTTTATAATATTAGTATAGATTATATAAGACTATGTCAATTTATATATAGCTTCAATTTTTTATTTGTCTTGTCGTGAGAAGGACGCCGTTAGAAGGACATATTTACGTTAGCCGGCAACCATAAACTTGCTCACGGTCGTTTGACTTTAGTTACCACTCGCTTGGAGATGTCTCCATATTGACGTAATTTCCCTCATCCTACCTTCTTCATACCTCCGTCCCATACACAGATTTAATTATATTACCATTCGTACTTCAAATCTTCAATTTAAGCTTAAAATTTTACCTTACATGAGATATATTGCCAGTAAAAGTAAACATCAAAACCATTAACTAGATATGTATTGTAATACCTACTAACTATTAGTGATCGATATAATTGGTATATTAATGGTGGCAAACGATAAGTAAAAATAAAATTGTTCATGGAAATAAAATGAAATGAAAATTTAATCCAATTATAATATTTTTGTGGGGTTTTTGCTTTCGAGTTATCTTATCTAGTAAAATTTTAATTACTTTTCTGATTTAGATATTTGGAGATGCATATTCAAAGAAAAATGGATTAAGAATATTATAAAGGAACATTCCATTAATTTTATGTTTGCGTTGAAGATGGCTTGCGATTTGTACACAAATAATTCTAACGTATGCCCGTTACGTCAGTACCATACTTCTTACCAGGTGTAATTTGCTTCTACGTTTTGCCAACAATTACAGTGGCTCGTTGCGTCTCCATAAACACGTGCTGTGCGTTGGCTTGTCGACATGATTTTATCGATAAAAATGTTTATTTTTATATTATCTATACTAATATTATAAAGAGGAAAGATTTGATTGTTTGTTTGTTTGTATAGAATAGGCTCCGTAACTACTGGACCGATTTGAAAAATTCTTTTACCATTAGAAGCCGACATTATTCGTGATGAACATAGGGTACTTTTTACCGCGGGAAAATGCTAGTAATTTATAATTTGGAAATCTACATATATATATATTAGTTAAATATTATAATCCATGTTAATATAATAAAGATGAAAAGCTGTTTGTTTGGTATAACGCCAACTCTAACATATTTTTTTATGTTAAGGTATGCAGACAGATCGACGGCTCACTTGAACACTCAATAATTTCAATTAAATTTCTCTAACTTTGGACGTGAAGGCACAGATTGTAGAATTTTAAGAATAAATGGAGGTCTGGGGTGGATTTTATTACACAGACTATCATTAAATGCACATACCACACACAGTTTACTCACACTGTTTGAGCATTGATTAACTATCACCTCTAATCTACACTTAAACATTGAAAAGACCTATAAATGTTCAGGCCCAGAATCGAAATGTTCTACTGGGCTGTATTAAAATAGTATCACTGTAATTTAGGGATAATGCTTTTAAAATTGGTCATTTGAAGAGTTCTCTAACATTATTTAGACGTTATCGCGCAGTAACAGTTACTTTATGAGAGTGAGATCGTGATTTTGACCTTTCTGAACGGGTTGCGGCGACCTACATCAGATAACTTTGACGTATTCCACAAAAACATTGGTGCTCCAAAAACTTTTGCGTGAACTTTGTAGCCTGTGGGGTGTCTTATCGAGCTAACCAATGAAACGTTCTGTAGTTATTTATGTACGCACGTTCGGGTGAGATTTTATTTAAATCATTACAAATTCTTTCGTTTGAAGATATCCGAACAACACTTTTTTTCTTGCTGAAATTTCGTTATCTTACAACCAAATGGCGTTACGGTTGTGTCGCTTTAAGTAATTTATGTCTGTTTTTGTCTATTTTGCTTTTTTTGCTTCATAAATGTCCTCAACCAAGCGTATCGAACGTTGTTTATTCTGGTTGAAAGTTTTTGTCTACTTGGTAATCCAAATTTTAATTTTAACCTTAAAATACTGAAATAATGAAATGGTAACACGATTTAAAATCGTTCCTTAGTTATTCCAATGTTTGCATGTTTCAAAGAGAACAAGCTAGATATTTTGAACTTAACAGTATTCCGACAATTTATTTTGATTGTAATATGTACATAATCTATAAATTTAGGTGCTTATGGGTGCTTACCTTAGCGCTCTAACTAAGGGGCCCAGGTTCAATTCTCAGCAGGGCCAACTATAGATTCATGATTGGTCTACGCTGAGCGTCATTGAACTTTCGAAATGGACTTTAAGGTTGACTCTGGTTTGGGTGTGCAGGTTATCCCATAACACAAGCAAGTGCTTACTTTTCAGGAACTAAGCAAATTTACTTCTTGGCTATTTATTTATCTTCTTACAGAAGACCACTGAGAAATTGTTTTGCCCTTGGCGTTTTGGTGCGACAGCAAGTGGTGCATCACAACATTTGACCAAAGGTATTAAACAGTGTTAGGCATCAGTCCTACGATCAAGTCAATCTTCTATCAACCTCCGGTCCTTTATCATAAAAAACGTGGAAGATATGATTGTTTTAACGTTGCTAGTCCCATCACTATTGCATCGTATACGTTAGAGATGTTACTGATAACCGCTGTTCGGTATGATTTGCGAGCCCTAATATAAGCTAGTCTGACCGCGCCGACATTGTTTTATTTGTACATTGTAACATTACAGTTAATTTTTTCTATTAAAATGATGTTGAAATAGATATTTTCAGCTTATGTACTATGGATTACTATTAAATGATTTAAAATCTGACTGTATTTCTGACACAACTGCTGTAAAAGATAACCAATTTTTTTAGTAATTATCGCCTCGAAGATTACGCAATGGGGCTAGCTCATATTTGCTCACACTCGAACGAAATACCTTTGACCAGCAATGGTACATGGTTATAGTTATTTATATTACTATCGTATATTTATATTTATAAAATTGAAGTAAAATAACTGCTTTTTGCTAAATGTATTTTTGTGTGTTTTCCGGCTGATCTAAGAAACGGCTCTACCGATTTTGACGAGGCTTTCACTGGCAGATACCAGATTCTGTTAAGAGTAATCTAACCCACTTTTATTTTTGAAATAAAATGTGTAAGAGTGTCGATTATATTAAACTTACTATAGAGTAGGCTAATAGAGATAACTTGTTATGAATAGTAGCGGAAGGTGTTTAATTTACCTAAGTAAATAGTCAACAGCGACCACTCAATCGATAACGCCGGTGACCCCTTGTAATCGGAAGGGACATGTATAAATAATGAATTCCGCTATTGTAATAAATGCTTAAGCCGGTAGAATGGAAACTGATGGACCCGCGATAAACCTCCGGCCCTTGGTTGACCGGTGATCGATCTTGAAGGAACTCAGACAGATATATGCGTATCCTTCTCGAGATAGTGAGGGATAGACGAACTAGTGACGTGTCGTCCTTTTTTTAAAGTTCTATATATATAGCCTTTAACGTTTTGAATCGAGTAGATGCACTTAACATCTAACTTTTTCTAGGTTAATATTATAAATAACTAAGTTTGAAATTTATAAGTGAAAAGAATTTAACTAAATAGGCGAAATATTAAAATATTAAAGATGTTTTGTCCTTTTTATAATCTATTTTATAAAATCACTGAAAAAATATTTTCCAATAAACATTTAAGTAATCACTTAAGATATATATTAAAGCAAACAACGTCTTTGTACGATTTTATGGAATATTTCACGTTCTGATTATCCTTACATTATATAATTTGAAGTCGCTTTCCACGTCTATATGTCTTTATTAACCCACTCATCGGATTTCGATGCGGTTTTTAACTGTAGAACAAGCTACAAATAAGGATTATTTGTGTAATTAGTAAAAAATAAACTGCATCCGTACCACCGGATTGGCATTTACTGGTTCGCTTGTAAATTTAATAATTAATTCATTAAAATCATTAATATTATATAAAATAAACCAAAATTTTCACGAATACAAAATGTTAAATTTATCACATTTTCGTCGTTGCCTTTTGCCACACTTGGGTACAAATTTGCGGCGAAAAGCTTTGCGAAAAGCGATGATTCATTTTTATTCTGTTTAAAAGTGCTATTTTTTTCTTTTATATCAAACTTGCAACTCGTGATATTATAACGAATGACCGATTTCCGTTGACAACTGTAACACAGTGCGGACATTCGTTTATACGCCTCATTAGTTTATCCGGGAGAAGCATACATATTTGGACCATCTCCGGGAACATATATCTCTTTTATTGGTAAATAAATGCGGACAAAAAAATCGTTCCTACAGAGATAGGGCAGAACGCTCATTTTTTGTACAATTCTCATAAATAAATATGACTTTTTCCTTACACAATACAAGATGTCTTTCAAGTTACTAATGAAGAGCAAGTTATTCACGAAGGTCCTTCAGATTCGACTTCAAAGAGACAAGTCTATTATAAAATTCTTTAAGAGTGCACGCTTCAATGTTTGTTCCTAAAAGTAGGAACATATTTTTAAGAGATTCTTAAAAACACTCAAGTCAAGTACATAGCTCGAAGAATTAGCAAACTGAAGTCGTAATCAGGACTCTAATAAGCTATTATCTAGTTCTGGTTTTGAGAATTTTGTCAAATATAAGAAAGAAATTGTTTTTTCATTTGTACAAAATTGTATTCACATTTAACAATTCAATACAAATGAAAAATACTTTAATACTTATCTGTACTTATACTTTCATATTATAAAGAGAGAAGATTTGTTTCTAGGTATATAAATAAGGTATATAATAAATGTAATAAATAAACTCAAGTTCTTTAACCTATAGATACACAGCTACATTATCACTGACATAGCCTATATTTTATAAAGTTACGTGGACCAAGTCGCGTGTAACATCTAGTATCATATAAATTATATTTATGTTCTCTACATATCTATTAGTGAAAACGTAATACAATTAAAAAAATCAATTCCAAGTATATATGTAATGTAGGTATGTTCTTGAAACGAGAGGGAAACTGAAGGCGTAGAATGTTAAATGAGGTGCATGAGGAAATGTCATATTGTAACGTCATGGTCATGTGGAAACTGTGTTTTTTTATTTAAACTGGTGCTCGCGACTTCGTCCGCATAGAAAAGTATAAAACGCCATCTACCGTATTTTGGATAGATGGTGCTATCTCCCGGGCCAAGCCTATCTTTTATTTTAGATTTCCCGTAAGAATGAAGCCTTTTCCCGCGGTAAAAAGTATCCTATGTTCATCACGGATAATGTCGGCTTCTAATGGTAAAAGAAATTTTCAAATCGGTCCAATAGTTTCGGAGCCTATTCTATACAAACAAACAAACAAACAATCAAATCTTTCCTCTTTATAATATTAGTATAGAAAAGACGAGCCCTCGTTTCGCATCAGTAGCACTACCATGACTTGCTGTCGAAATCTTACGTTAGTTTACTTCTGTCGATAACGAACCTTTCACCCTTCAATGTGCTAGTGAATGATTTTACTACTAACGTTACGGTATTTCTCGAGAGCATCAGTCAAATTTGTAACTCATAGTACCGATTTTGTATAGAAATGTCAAGTTAAACGTTAGTCGCTAATGGTCGCTAGCGACTACATTCGATAGGTTTTTTACTTATGCAACTCATGTTACTGGTTTTAGTTCTTTGAGTGACCGCTAGAGGCGCTGTACAATTTTTCATACAAATATTTTACGTTCTCGTTCATCTCTCGCTAGCGATTTCGGTAGTCATAAACTCATGGTAGTGCTACAGAGCGGTAGTGTGTTGCCGCCACATTCTTAACGAGTCGATACCTCGGATCACTTTAATTAACTACGTGCTTTGTGACACTTGACACACAAATCACTGTGTCACCAATCCTCTCTCTGGTATAGCGGTAGTGTCTCTCTATTTAAGTCAGAAGATATATTATTTCGATGATAGTATGGTTCCACATTAGTATGAGATAATTTTGAACCACATACTCTACATTCATGTAGACAGATTTATAAGTACACATTCTTCTAAATTAATGATTTATTAATAATATACTAGCTGTTGCACGCTCCTTCGTCCGCGTAATTTTATAAAGTATAGCCTATGTTATTCGCTGATAATGTAGCTTTCTATAGGTGAAAGAATTTTGAAAATTGGTTTAGTAGTTTTTAAGTTCATTCATTACATTCTTATATATTAGCACATAGAAATATAGTATATGACGAACTCAATTTCTTAGATTAAATTAAAATATTTTGAATTTAAAATAAATAAAAAAATCGCATTTAATTCAAAGACATTAACTGTGTCTCATTAGAAGCTAAAAGAATTGTCTCAAAACATTATAACCATTATTTATTTATGATACTCTACTAGCATCATAAATAATAATCAATAAAATGAATAATTTTTGCTCGTCCTCTAATATGTCCATCTTATATGTTTCAGGTAAGCTTCAATTTGGAACAAAGAAAAGTCATCAAATTAATAAGCACGCAAGAAAACTAAAAGTAATGCAATTTCATATATATGACTGTGAGTAACTTAACATAATATTTTATTATGATATTTTGGAAGTAATTAATATTTTATGTAACAACCCACGCTTTATTGTGTCTTCCTAATGGCCCATTACGTCGGTACAAGTTCTTATTTCTCTGGCGTACTTTGTTCTAATGTTTGTTTAAAATTTTGCACAGTCAGGACCTCTCTAGAAATTTTTGTAGAGAACAACTCTATTACACTTTCACAAAATAATATTTTCTAAACTTTAAAACCAAAAAAATATTATTTAAAAACACCATTTGTTTTATGAAATTTTTCGATATTGGTGGTCAATACCAAGACCAAGACATTTCAGAGCGGGAGCGACCTTCAGCAACGAAGAAGAAGACTTTCTAACTAAATAGTGACAATGACAAGATAAATGACCTATGACCTATGGCGTTGCTTTAGTCAATAGGCGACGGTAGCCACCTACCATCAAGTGGACCGTCAGCCTGTTTCTCGAAATTAACATAAAGAAAAAATATGGCACAAAGTCGTGACATGCAAAAAAATAAGACGACGATGTGGCGTTTTCTTAAAATAAATTAACAAACTTCGCGACTCCTTTAGATAGTTAATGCAATAAAAGTTTAAAGCTGATAGAAGTTGGTATACATTGTGGCATACTTAAGTTTGGTTATTCAAAAGAACATTAAATTTAAAGGAGTTCCAAAGAACCCAACTTTTATCAAATTTTTTGAACATAAACAATAATTTTCATCATGTTATTTTATTCAGTTAATTTATATAAACAAAATTAGTGTTTAGCTCTGTTTTTTTTTTCCACATTTGGCAAATATTATGCAAATGAAACGAATGATTAAAAAATGTACTGTTAAAATAGAAATAATGCTGTAAAAGATGAACCCTAATCTTCTTAGTAAATGGATAGTCTTAGCGTCGCATATCATATTTTTTTATCAAACACACATTATATCAAATGGAATGGAATCAATATTTAATACTAATAATAAAATCTCTTTGTTTTCAGATTTATTGTGTTTATAGGTTCTAAACTAGGAAACTAAGTACAATAAAATTTTTAGATTTTTTTCTGTATGTATGTTCCTCCAGAACTCTTAAAGGAATTAATTTGGTAGATAACTTGGTTTTCAACGCGGACGAAGTCGCTGGCGCCAGCTAGTAGTTTATAAATCTGATATTTTTAAGGCGTTTTGGTTTGCTCTACATTGCACCGAACGTATTCAAGTGTCATGTTACCGTACGAACTTGTTAACGGGAGAAATTGACTACAACAGTGTTCGAAAACTTGGTTTATTTGACGTTTACTTGTAAGTTATGTCTGACAGTAATTTATTGTTGGACTTAGTTAAACATTAGGCCGTCTCTGCCAGTAAGTTCTCAATTCAATTGTGTTGCTTTTATTTAATAACTAGCTGTTGCCCGCGACTTGGTCCGCGTCAAAAAAGATAAATATCACGTGTCCCGTACTTCTAAATGTTTATCTACCAAGTTTCATGAAAATCAGTTAATTCGTTTAAGAGTTATGGAGGAACATACATACATACATACAGACGTAAACGAATTAACTTATTTTCATAAAACTTGGTAGATAAACATTTAGAAGTACGTGACACGTGATAGGCTACTTTTTATCTTTTTTAACGCGGACGAAGTCGCGGGCAACAGCTAGTATAAATATAAAATATATTATACTTTACTGTACCTTACTTTATACCTTACATTTTCTATCTTTATGGTCTCTAATATACAATTTTAGTTCATGACATACATTTAAAAGGGTGTTTCCCCACAAAAATGAAGCTAACTCCACCTGCTTTATATTCGGGTGTTGGTTGAATCGACGCAATTGGTCGATTGAGTTCGATGCAACTGCTCGATTGGGTTATATTCGATTGCTAGACGGGTTTTGATCCGTTAATACCGAGTTGAGAACGATGTACACCCGCAGACTCCAATATGCGACGTGTCTGAATTTGAATTGCGCTCCAACAGATTTAATGGAAATCTTAGAATCGATTTACCTCTCACAATTATTCGTTTATACTCGAATCGAATCGCTACACGATTATTGCTAATCACTGCCAGTCGTGAAATCTTTTTTAAATAAAAATATTAAAGGTTGCGTTCTTCAACTATTTTTGTGGGAAAGTGTTAACTTTCAACAGTTTCTGTCAGCAGTACCCACTTATAATGAAATATAATTGTTACAGATAAATGTAATAAGACTCGACGATTCTTGTTTCCTTACGTGATTCCTGGTAATTTATAACGTGGGAAACAATCGATATAGATTCATGTTTCACAAAAGTTTTTAATTATAAATCACTAGCTGGTGCCCGCGACTTCGTCCGCATTGAATGATGAAATGTCCTTTCTGGTATCCCAGATCACGTGTTTCAAAATTTCATGGTGATCGGTTCAGTAGTTTTTGCGTGAAAGCGAAACAAACTCACATTCACATTTA
Source organism: Synanthedon vespiformis (assembly GCA_918317495.1). Classification (NCBI taxonomy): domain Eukaryota; kingdom Metazoa; phylum Arthropoda; class Insecta; order Lepidoptera; family Sesiidae; genus Synanthedon; species Synanthedon vespiformis. The sequence goes on from OU906964.1 coordinate 2,050,132, forward strand.
TAATATTAGTAAGGATATCATTTTTATGCAGAATTCGAAGCCTTATTTTTAACTTATAGCAAGTAATTATTTTAACGCAATTTCAACGAATAAACAAACGTACTTTTTATGGTCTTGCTTTACTTATAATTTTTTAAATTTTTATTTTTATGGCATGGTATCACCTTCTTCATAAAACTCTGGGAGCGTGGCTTACGCTGCTCGAATAGAATGAATTGTCTTCATTCAATACTAATAATAAATCTGTAGGGGTCGGTCATGGAGTAATTTACTTTATTTTCAGAAATATCGTGTATATAGGCTCTATACATGATACTGAAACTAAATTGACGATTTTCAGAATTTTTTTCTGTATGTATGTATGTTCCTCCATCACTCTTAAACGAATTAACTGATTTTCATGAAACTTGGTAGATAAACATTTAGAAGTACGGGACACGTAATAGGCTGCTTTTTATCTTTTTTAACGCGGACAAAGTCGCGGTCAACAGCTAGTTATAAATAAAACTGCCCTTAGCAAAATTGTGCCCGAGAGAAGTAGGGATGCTGTTACTATTATTTTCAAATTATTCAAATAATAATATGTTGCTAGACATCAACATTAATGTGTCGTCCATACATCATGGCCACATATAATTTGTTCCAACATTCGTATGAAGGCAGTAAATATGTCAACCATAGGACGTAACTCAGCGCGTGGCGTGATGCGACTGAATCGGATCGCCGAGTTATGTGCTATCAGGAATATTAAACGAACCGTCACGGCACTGTGTAAAATTGTTTATTTTTTAAGCTTTCGGTAAACATTTTATATAAAGAAAGCTGCGAATTATAAAGGGATTAATTGCAGGAGATAAAGTTTCTCACAAATGGAGGGAGAATAGATGTAAACTTCTTTATTGAGTGAAGTAGCAGCAAGATTAAAATTACTCATATACAAACATTAAAATCGATAGACAGTAAAATCTTGAAAACAATTTCTAAACAATTCAACAATCTTGAGAGTATTTTAAGTGACGATAAGGTTGACTCTACTCATCTTCTAACTTAATGGCAAACAAGTCAGAGACGCCTTTGAACTACATTTTGATATAACTAAAGCCTTTACGCATCCGCAAGACAAGAAATCGCGAAATGGACATTCGTTCGATCCCATAGACCTCTCAACTATTTTGCCACCAAATTCATCGATTCAACTTGCAAACTCAGCATTGGACCATCCAATTTTTGTCGATTAGCTTTGATTGTGTTCTCGTCATTTAGCAAAACTTAATCAAAACACTCCGAACCTCTGAATCTGTAGGTATATAAACCGATATTAAATTTAACTACAAATACAATTTTCATATAATATATCTTAACCTTAGTTTGCCACTTAATCAATTCCGAAACAATGATAGCTATCACAAAACATATCTCCGTAGATTCCAAATCACAGACACAAACAACTCCACCTCATACTTTCCAACTAAAACCACGAGGTTCCGTCACCACCGCCAGTGTTTGTGAAGATTTTTATAGCATTTTAGAAATACGCAAAAATCTCTTTTAATTTTATTTAACCACATAATGATGACAATATTTTGTTGGTAGATTTTTTCGCCGTTTAAGGACACAATAGTAACACAAGTTGTATATGCGATGCCAACCTTTCATAAATTTCGAAACGCTCGAAGAAACCATAACGTAGCAAGTTGGAAACGCACCAGGAGGGAGTTTCATTCAAATAAATAAATGTTAGCGATTTGCTGTTTTATGGTAAGCATGATATAGGTTAATTGAGGATAGGATTTAAGTATAACCTGTATTGACATTACCTGAAGAGATCGGCGGCAATGCACCACATTAAGAACATAACGTGCATATCATATAAGTAGGTTGGAGGTGCAACACCATGAATACTAACACGCGAAATGTTACTAAGTTTATTACAACCTGTGACTTGGTCTAATTTATATTCATTGGTACTTTGCAGCTTGCGATGTATGCGCTCAAAACGTGAGATGTAATCTTCAGGTTAACTTGAACATTTGCGTGCAAGTATTACATTTAGTAATCTTACATCAAAAGCAGATGTCGAATCCTGGCCAGGTCTACACCTAATTGAAAATAAAACGGAATAAGGACATTGTAGTATAGAATTAAAATATCCACACACCTGTATGAAGTTCAAAACCACTGCAAACGAATTCACTTGTAAAGTAACTCAAAGTTATCCATGCTGTGGCGGGACATCTTTTTTTTTAAATTTGTATTTAGAATACTGCTTCTGAGTGTTCTGAAAAGTGGACAAGTGAAAGTTTTACGAGCACTGTCTTACTTCGAAGACATGGAAGTCTTACAGATCTGCAGATATGTTGGTATTTTTATATTACCAGTAAAAAAAAATTGTTACAGTGTAACCCCAAATCGTATGTAATCACGTGAGCACTGATTTGTGTTGTGAAATTTTTCATGGCCATTTCTTAAATAATGGTTCTCGCACCAAAACGCACAATTTCAGGTTCCCTTATTACATTTCCCGTTCACTCGTTTCCGCATTTTCGCTAGGAGCTTCAAGCTCTTCAATTTCCAGCACTGTTATTCTCTAAATTGCGAATCACTTTAATTCGTAATTCACTCGAGCCTGCGTTGGTACTTTCGTGCGTTTATCTAACTTGTTGCGATAATGCTGAAGCGAGAGGATGACAAATCATAGAAGAGATTAAAGTTACCTTGCCCTTAATCTGTAGGCGCGATTTATCGCTCGATATTATTGACCGGTAAAGTTGTTCGATATTTTACATTGCTTTTACAGATAATCGCGGTATTATTGAGTGATATACTAGTAATATTAGACCGCTGTTGTCCATGGTTTTTTTTTAAATCACTCCGTCAAGCGTCGAATCGGAGAGTCATATCCAATTTTTTTGTAAAATACTATTATTACCCATATAGTGACATGATTTCGATCTATGAAAGATCACAACATCAAAATTCTAATACAAATTTAACTAAGACTTATAAAAGTCAACAGTTTGCGAAGACTATTGACACATGTATCTTGAAGTGCAAGCAAGCGGAAGTATGCTGATTTCTCTACTTCTGTAAATTCAGCTATGAATATTTAAACATAGCTAGACATCGTGGAACAAAGAGAAAAATATGTAAAAAATTATATAATATAAATTACCTATGTCCTGTAGTTCTGCAGTCCTCCTTTTCTCCTATTTGCGACCGTCTTAACATAAATTAGAATAATTGGATACTCAATAACCACAAAATAAAAAATTAACTAATCAAAATATATTTGTTTAAACATATTATAAATTTACAGTAATTTTTTTTATATAATAATAAACAATCATTATGGATTAAATTGTTCAGTTATCGTTTAAGTATCTGAGTGATACCGCAATAGCGGTGACATTTTAATTAATTTGTTTGTGCATAGAAGTAAAAAAGAAAATGGAAATCTATAGAATGATCGTATACACTACGAAATGTATAGCTACATACATTAATCGTATCTACAGTAATCACACATTTCGTACTGATACTGTATACATCAATAGATTTTATGTGACTCTACATATACTTACTTAGTCAAGTCACTTTTGCCTTCATAACCAATTGATTTTTTTTTTGCACATTATCCAGAAAGTCCATGGGACGAATGTCCTCTTAATCCATTAATTTTGAATAATATAATAAGCAAGAGTATAACACAATATTGAAACTGAATTAATTAGAAACAGCGAGATAATAAAATTATTCAAATAGGCTAGCATAATGTTTTAGTGTAGACGTGCCTTGCCAAAAGAATTAAGCATATCCAAGCAATGTTACCTAACGTTAATGTAATCTGACTTGTAAAGTATTTAAAATATTACGCTTCGGAATAATAAGAGAAAAAATATTTTCGACTACTCCTTAACATGTTCTTATTAATTGCAGTGCCAATAAAAAATACCTCGAAAACTCCTGAATGTGTGACGACTGAGAATTTTTTTTAATAAAATTTCCTTCATTTTTGTTCGTATGATAAACGAGCTGTTGCACGCAACTTCACCCGCGTAAATTTATAAAATACTAGCTTTAGCGCGCGAATTAGTCCGCGTAACTTTATAAAATATAGCCTATGTCACTCCCTGATAACGTAGCTTTCTAAATCTTAAAGAATTTTTCAAATCGGTCCAGTAGTTTCGGAGCCTATTCAATACAAACAAACAATCAAATCTTTCCTCTTTATAATATTAGTATAGGTAGTCTATGTTACTGACTGATAATGTAGCTTTCTGTAAGTGATAGAATTTTTAAAATCAGTTTAGTAGTTTTTGAGTTTATTTCTGTTTACATACATACAAAAATACAAATCTTTTCTCTTTACACTCGTAATATTAGTATCGTATGATAAATTTGCAAATGAATAATGACGAAATGCGAAATAGACTTTATGTAATCGGTAATACTAATATTATATGATGTAAATGGGAAAATGATAATATGGGAAAAATTACGAACTGCGAATACACAGTATACAGTTTGCATAATATGATAAATTGGGAAAATGATGAAGTGCGTATCAATTTACTACTCCGGATACATTTAAATAATGTTATAAAGAAAATTTCAGTCATCCTAAGTGAGTGCTAAAATAAAATAAAATAAAAGTTCATATAAATCTCATTACAATTGTTAGTTGCTAGTGTCCAAAATCAAATCCATATTTAAACTTATCCTTACCCCAACGTTAATTGATAATAATAGATACTGCAAGGTTATTGATACTTATAACTACAAATTTTACAAATTTTAGTTATATTAAGCGCCTCTTTCACAATCTGTCAAGTAGGTTAACTGTCGTTTAAAGTCACCGGTAACCGGGGATCATAGAGCTGATATACCTTCGTTTGTACGGTAAAAGTCCCAAACATTAAAAAGAAAATAGAAAATAAATCGCCTATCGAATGATGCAGTACTTAAACAAAATATTTTAATAATTTTCATTATTTTTAAGATTTTTAGAATCTGTTTTAAATTTTTAATTTTTTTATGTAATACGCAGATGTTGTTTATAAATCAGAACTAATATTGTTTTTATGATATGCATATTATATTTTGGTGGCACGCTTGGCGACGTAAATATAAAAATGGCATAAAATTTTAAATCTTACTCATCTTCAGTCGTGTTGACCATTGACCATATACATCTGCGACAGATGTTTCATCCAAATATCTTGCTTAATAAAAGTCACGTATTGTTTATATAATTATGAATATGAATCATTTTGAGACAAAATACAGAAAAGTACTCCATGTGTAAGATTTATGTTACACTAGCTGGTGCCCGCGACTTCGTACGCGATGATAATTTAAAAATATAAAAGCAATTACAACGCTTGACAACTTGTTGCCATTGACACATTGGCCAGGCGTTAGTTACAGTTTTATATTTTAGATAATCCTTCGGGAACATTCCTTTTTTCTTGGATGAAAGGTATCCTATGTCCTTTCTGGTGTCCCAGACAACGTGTATGCAGAATTTCATGGTGATCGGTTCAGTAGTTTTGGCGTGAAAACGAGACAGACAGACAGACAGAGTTACTTTCGCATTTATAATATTAGTAAGGATGTGATATTATTATAAATATTTATATATTCGTGGCTTTTTCTTTAACCTCAATTTTAAACTATTTAAAACTGAAAGCCATTATCTTGTAATTATTTGTTTATTTACTTACACTATTAATACATAATTTAATTATATGCTTATTATACATTAAAATTATATGAATAAAAAAGACATTTTTTTTTATATATCTAAATTCATTCTATTAGACGCAAGTATTAATCATTAAGTTTCATATGGTATCATATGGGTTTCATATAAAAAAAAAACGAAGACAGTCATGAGGACTTCTGACACAAAGTCGTATAACGCGGCTATAGAAGTTTTCACTTCAACAGAGTAGTTACATAACTGATATTTTTTCTAGTCTAGCTAGAAGAAACAACTAAATATTTTATAGCCCAAATTCGTGATTGATTCGCTACATTCATAAAATGTTAATCCAACCAGAAGCTCTGCATATATTTGAACCCAATTTGAACCGGTTAATTTACCCCCCAAACACACCTGTTTCAAAAACGAGCCCATTCATGTCCAGTCTTCCGACCATTGGTTGAATGTTTTGCATTTTGATTCATTATTTAACTCGCAACCGACGCTGAGGGGTTACACTCCCAATTATTGCATTAGGGTGCAGAACAATGCTTGATCTTCCGTGTCTGGGGTGCTAAGAATATGTCCCTATAATTGCTTATAATAAAAAAAAATCTTTAGCTGTTTAATGAACCGATATTGTTGCAGCACCCCAATTTTTACAATGTATTGTTAATTTATTACAAGTGCAGTCCTATGTTTTTCCATATGGCGGTACATTTTTGTAATTGGATCCGCAATCGCAGTTGCTACTGTTTGTTTGTTAAACGAAGCGTTATCCTTATATCGTGCACGAAATTGTTTCCATTTATATTTGATATTTTTATATGTTACGTATCTGCGTAAAAATTAAGACGACGAAATTTTACATTTATAGGTTACTAAAATATTATAATGCTTAAAAGAAATTAATGAAGAAACAGACAGAGGTGGACAGCGACTTTAGTTTATACTAACTGTAGCACGCGATTTCGTCCGCATAACTTTATAAAATACGATTTTTTCGTTTAAATAAAAAAATATTATGTATTTTAATAAATCCAACCCTTAAATTAAAGTGTATGTTTATACTAATGTACATAGAAAATTTGGAGGTATAAATTGGCCCCGTTTGGCTGTAAAATGTAAAACTGTCTTTTTAAAAGAGATTTCTTTGAATTTTTTTTTCTATCTTATAAAAGTTTATCAATCGTGAAATCCAACCATAAAAATGAAGTCAATAACATGAAGAAACAGATTACCAAATATCACTTTCATAAGTTTTGTCATTGCTGAGAAAAATCTAAATCCTTGCGACCAAAATTTCCAATGCGTCGTCTTAATATCAATGCTGTTTTAACTTTATTTGTAGTTAATAAAAACAATTCCTATTTATTTTAATAAATTTCAAAGGGCTATCAGAATGAAATAAAATGTACGCAGAAGCCGTTTGACCAAAACAAACGGTCCACAGAGTAATCCGAGTGTAATGGAAAGGCAGTCATGCAAAAAAATAATTGGTCCCTTTACAAATGTCCCTTTGGTTTCGATGAGTATTTTTAATTTTAGAAAACTGGATCCGAATGCGTATAACAGTAAAACAATTAAAACAATGTTTCATTTCTGTGTCCTTGTCATTGTCCTTGCATTAAAAAAGTTCTATTTATACGCCTAATATTCAGAAATTCAGGTTCAGAATGTCTAGTATCAAAATGTCTATATGGCAAAATGTCTAGTTTCTCAATATGGTTACTTTATCAAAAGAACTTTACACTCATCTAGTTATAATATTGATGTCTACTTGTAATATACCATTCATTTATTACTCTCGGTTTTCGATTTTTAATTTATTACCCCCCTTGGGTAAGTGGTTAAGGTGCTTGCCTTAACCCTACTCCAATGGTTCCAGGATTCGATTCACTGCAAGGTCAACTAACTACATGAATTATTTTCCCTGGTTGACCATATTCCGCTTAATTTGACTTTACTGAATGCCTATGAAACAAACGAATCAAAAATTAAAAAAAGTTAAAAATTTTCAACAGTTATTTTTGTTAAATTATTGTAAACATTTTTTTGAAACTTTTGGCATAAGCTTCATTGTTCCGTTGTTCAAAGGCAGTTTTGAACTTTTTCGTTCATTTAACATAAATAAATACGTACAGCCAAAATAGAAATTTTATTATTTCTCTTTGCTTAAATATTCTCTGAATTATTTAGTGTTTTTTGCGAAACACAATAATTCAGAGACGTTCCGGCGATTCGGCTTCGTTCGGGTGCAATAATTATTGTCTCCTAGTGTAAAGAATAAATAGGCTATTGTCCATCAGTGAAAACACTATTTGTCTAATTATATAGTCTAGGATGTATAAAACATCCTAGTTACCTAAGATATACAGTCTACATAGTATAAGGATACAAAGCACGTACTGATAAACTAATACATTATACAAAATACATTATAAAAATACACAAGTTTTGATTCGCAATTAGTATTTTTGGGTGGAGACAATGAAAGCCCACTATTTTTGTATGTGCCATATTACCACTTTTAATTTTCAATAAATAACTTTGCTAGTCTATATATTAGCAAATTAGCATTAAATGTTTACATATATTTAACATATAAATTGTTCCAACTGCCATGAATTATATTGCTGATAATCTACTTCTCGTATCAAGTTTGAAGTTTCTCTGGTAAATTGTCGTTTACAAACATGAAGCCTCAGTGTAGGGCCTTATGTAAGCAATGCGTGACGTCACACGCCGTTTCTGGGCCTTTCAATAAAGCACCCTCGGAAAGTTCCAACAACGTATTTCGTATTCCACCACCATTTGCCTCGTATTATGCAGACGCTATGAACGTCCCCAATTTTCATTTACTTAGGTTTGTGCAAACACCGATTTGAATATAAAATATGAATTTGTTTCAAACTCTAAATTCACGTCAAATTGCGTACCTACTATATTAAAGTTAAAATATTTATTAATAGTCCAAGAAAATGAGCCTTTAAATCAAAATGTGAGGTAAATACTTGAATTTTTTATATAAGATTTTTTGGATGACTAAAATACGACCTGTGAAAGTTTTTTTAGAAGACGTAAGAACTACAAAAAAAAAGTTTAAATGATCTTATACGATTGATCTTATTTTCTTGGACTATAAGTACTAGCTGGTGCTCGCGACTTCGTCCGCGTTGAAAAGTATAAAACGCCATCTACCGTGGAGCGGATCGCTAAAAATATCACCAAGCAGTTATCATGTTAGTCGCTTCACCTGATTCTGGATAGATGGCGCTATCAAGTGTATTCCGGGCCAAGCCGCTGGTATTTACTTTTATTTTAGATTTCCCGTAGGAATGAAGCATTTTCCCGCGGTAAAAAGTAGCCTATGTTCATCAAGGATAATGTCGGCTTCTAATGGTAAATTTGATTAGAAAATTAATAACATAAATAAATATATAAACAATAAAGATTGAACATAAATATTTTAACATTCAAAAAAATTGGCGCGGGCGAAGTCGCGGACAAAATCTAGTAGATATATAAAATCCAACTTAAAAGGTTTCCTTTAGGTATAATTTATGCCTTGGCTAATTAATGAAACGCTTCTTGAAGATTCTCCCCTTACATTTTCAGAAACCTGTTATGTTACGTTTCCTTAACTTTTTTCAGGTGTACTCTGTTTCGGAACGAGCCCATCTAAATGTTTACTGTTACGAAATGACCTTAATTTAGCGATAACACTCCCGGGCAATCCTCTGAAGGGACGTAAATTGTTCTAAGTCAAAAACGCGGCTTCATCGCTGCCCAACGTTTCGATATCAAGTGAATTAACAGTATGTACATTGTTCAACCAAAATAATTCAAACTGAATTATATTCCGAATAAATATTCGTTTGAAATCAATTTAATTTCACACAGCGCCCTCTATCTAGCCCCAAACTAAAAAAGCTAATTATTTGTTTTTTGTTAATATGCATATTACACATTATTATCCGTACTTATTTACTCTTTCACGCAAAAACTACTGAACCGATCACCATAAAATTTTGTATACACGTTGTCCTATGTCCAGAAAAGACATAGGGTACCTTTCATTGTTCAAGTCGCGGACGAAGTCGCGGGCACCAGCTAGTAATCAATAGTAATAATAAATCTCTAAGTGTAAGTATTGTATGTATGTATGTTCCTCTAAAACTCTTAAACGAGTTAATTGATTTTCATGAAACTTCGTAGATAAACATTTAGACGTACTTTTTTTCCTTTTTAACGCGAACGAAGTCGCGGGCGCCAGGTAGTAAATAAAATAAAAACTCGGACCAAGAGCAGGAATCAAACCTGTGACCTGTGACACAGCAGGTAATCGGTGTTAAAAATCATCTTATGTAATTCGAAACGGCATAATCCAGACATTTTTGTGTTCCACGATGGAATACGTCAAAAGCTACGTGGAAACTGTCTACAGATGTGATATCCATATTGACATTTGATATTGACAATAAAATTGAATATATCACATTGAAAATCTCGATAGAAAAGTCTGTAGACATTATATCACGACAGTTCTTGGGAAGTCTATGGAAATTGGCAAGTTTAATTGCTCTAACATTATTGCCAATGTTCACAAATTTTTACTTAGTTTTCACTTCTTAATATCTTCAATTTTTAAATAGTAGATGACGTCTAAGAAGAGTCCAGATGGAATATCACCCTGTTTTGAGTGGTGCCAGTATTACTTCTAATTTATAGGCATTTATTTTTAACGGCTGGGCCTATTCGCTTTTTTTTTTTTTTTTCAAATTATCGTTCAATTCTGAGCTTCAGTTCACCTTCTTATGAAAAGATAATTAGAAAAAGTGCCCTGAAAATTGCATCCGTGCATCCTTACATACTTTTTATTATATTAATATCTGAAGCTGTAGGTACAGTCGGCCGCAAAAGTCGACCAACATATTCAAAAGTGAAAACAACTGAACACTCAACGCGCCATAAGTCGCTGTCACGACAAGAGAACAAAATAAATTTCAAGTTAAAAAGCTTCAGTAAGTAAATAAGTAAGTTGAGTGTTCAGTTGTTTTTCACTTTTGTATGTGTTAATTGACTTTTGCGGCCAACTGTACTACTATTTTTACATACAAGATTTACAAAACTTTACACTGAGGCTGAACTGGGACATCAATACACTAAAATTAAAACAGTTTCACAAATATGCACAACCGAATTGGAGTACGCGTTAGTTTTAATAGAATAACGAAGTTATTTAAGCTGCTAACACGCTAGGTAGCCTACTGTTTATAAAGTACCAATATTGTGTTTCAGTAAATTTACATTCTGGGTCGGCGCGGTTCGCTGCTGTAAATCATTGCAATTTTATTTCGGCCTACCTTTTGCGTACGCACTACACTTCTTGTATTTGTTTGACGCGCTGGGATTTCGTGGTAATGGCCTTGTTTAATCATGGTCAAGTTCCCAAGTTCATATGCTGTAATAATTTACTATTTGTATAATGTAGTGTTTCTGTATAGTTATAACTAAATCACAGTTTTATACACTATCTCGCGTTCATTGTACGATGGCAATACCGATGGTGGCCACTCTGAGGAGTTTTCCGTAAGCCGCGAGTTGGAATAGAGGCATTGAAGTATAATACCTGAATGAGTAGACGTGTTATTTGCCAAATATACAGTGATTTATCGAGACGGTACCACCCATACACTATACAGTATTTTATATGCTCTATGAATGAATATGTAATGACTTTCGATTTATAAAACCAAAAACTTGCTATATGTTTTTATTTTTCGTGCTACTCGTACTGTATAGGTAGTGAGTAGTGACGTATACTTAGGTTCTAGTTATATAATATATATATATACCATCACAATACTCAATACTTTTGAATTTATAAAAGTTATTTTCAATAATTCCAAGTTAAGCCTTCGGCAGAAAAGCTCAATGGGTCTTATTTGGTTAAATGAAATAACATTAAGTGCTAAGAATAATTTTCTCAGTGCCTTTAATACCATTTTATATTGCGAAATGCGATTTAAGTGTTCAAAACTCTTAATCTTATTCCGCAACATTAAACTTTGACAAATCGCGAAATGAAAAATGTGCCGCTAAAGCGCATGTTCCATCGTCATTTAAGATGTATGTATGACTACTTTTATATACCTACCTAAAACATTATTACATATGTAGACGAAATTTTCCCCAAAAATGTACGGAGTTATTGTGAAAGTCACTTTGTTTTAAACTTCAGAAAATCACCGTGTTTAAAACATTAATTTATGATTTGATGATTCGTATAAACAACTCCACTAATCCGCACTTCGGCCAGTTTTATATTAGACTTAATACGAAACAGTAATTAACTAACTACGCACAAAAACAAACTAGAAAACTAAATTTGAAATATAGCAAAAATAGCGACTTATTTTTATAGAAAAATTCTGTAACAGTCAAGTAAAAACAATGTCCGTGTACCTTAATCAAAAACTAAAAGCGAAGATAAAATGTAAACGTCAAGTCCAAGAAAAGTGCTACTTCGTACTCATTTTTCCGGCCTCGTTCCAACAAATCAATCCCAACGAAAGATAATAGTAAATCGCTGATCCACTAAACTCGTATTTGCTAACGTATTCGAATCCTTATGAAATAATTGAGTAAATGCTGGCAGACTGAAGTTTGCTTGTTAGAATCCGAAGCTTTGTTGGATTCAGTTTGTTTCATTGATTCATACAAGAGATTTTATCGGAAAGAATTTTACCAAGAATACTTATCATACAATTCGTTTTATAATTTAACTTGAAACTTTATGAGTGCTGATAAAGTATCGTAGGGGACTACATGGGGTTCGACGAAGACCTAAAGTGTCTTTTTCAATGGGTGTTTACTATACTAGATATCATTCCGAATCATTAAATCCGAATCATTTAATTTTTATCATAAGGTCAACACTTGCAGCAGGTGCTGCAAGTGCGCTGCCGACTACAGTACAGACTGGCCTCCCTTATTTAGCCATCAAAACACAATAGCACATGTGCTGTTATTTCACGGTGGTCTTCTGTAAAGGATTTAAAAGAAAAAGTATTTTGAATATTACAAAATAGTTTGTTTAATGTAATGTAAACACACATCCCGTTTATCTATTTATAAAACTGTCTGAGATGTGAAAAATAAAGAACTGGACTTTTTTTTCAGAAATGTGACATATTTTTTTGGGGCATGAATTATTTAGTAACTCATGCTAATCCTTATTCAAAAGGACATTCTAATTACTTATTCCGTATTATCGTATTTTAAAATTTTTAATTACTAGGCATTTATTAGGTAATTATGGTCTCGTACTCAGTAAAAGAGGAAATAAATTGGAGAAATCTGAGTAATTAACTCCCAAATATTCACGTTTTCAACGAAAAACCTTAGTTTTCAGTGGAGTAACTTACTTTTCACATAATGTATCTTGAAAATATTATAGTAGAACAATTTGGACATTTTCCATTAAAATTATTCGAGTCCAATCTGTCATACTTTGCATTAGAACTATTTGGATTGTTTTTGCCTAAACTGTTCTATCGTAGAACTGTTTGGACTAACTTGAATTTTTTTGCAATTTTGATATTTTTCTCTTACTAAGGTCAGACGTAACATTTCTTATTGGTGTTTGACTATAAAATCATATGATCCACATAAATCGGATCCAATTAGAGGCGATCGCGGAGATTGACGGTTAATTTCATTGGCCCGTCTGTCTTCATTGAATCGTTTTATGGCGACGCTCGTTCAATTAAAATCAAATTTACATTCCCCTTTCATTTGATTGTTGACAGGTCTTTGATGTTGGATAAACTTTGTGTGCTGTTATTTACTATATAAACTAAATTTCTATTACAAAAGCCAAGTGAACAAGGGAGTAATATTCAAAATGTATCATTGTAGAGACAATTTAACAATTAAACATATCTAGCTAGAGAGATATGTTTGCAAAAGTATAAAAGATCTTTTTTTACTATGCAGGCATGTTGTTGCTCCAGGAGATGGTATGTGGCTGTACTTAATGACTGTCATATATAAACACATACAACTCCATGGAGATGCAAGTGCGCTGGCGATCCTAAGACAGAGAAAAATTTTGACATTGCTACTACGCTGACGGGTATCCATGAAGTTTTCCCAACGTTAAAAAGTCATTTACCTACTGTTGTTTTACAGTCATTTAGGCATCCAGTCTAGAGGCAGTAGTCTTACCCTGAAATAACAGCACGTGTGCTGAATGAGTCACCTCAATGTGGCTCATTCAGGATGTGGGCACATCCCTCTCTATGCCTTCCTAATCCCTTGTCCTTAATTCTACTTTGGTCGGCAACACACTTACAGCACCTGAGTGCCTGTCAGGTGTTATAGGCGACGATAGCTAACCTTTTTTTTTTACATATCTGAGTGCAGATCTCATCTGCACAAAATCCTAGAAAACAAAGAATTATGTCGTATTAACATAATTATGCCACAAAGTGGCAACGGTGTCGATCGGGCTAAATAAGAAATGACTGGATAATTTATAAAAATAAAGGTTTTAAATAATTAGATAATGTTATAAATAATAATATATGAATATTTAATTAGCCAAACAAGGTCCCTTACTTATGCAAGGGGTAAATGTCTTTGCCCCAATTATAATTTGGACCGTCAGCCTGTCTAATCTTTTGACATAATATATGATCATTATTATTTTTCGTTACTATTAATAAATATTTAAGTACTATTTATTTTGTTTTCACTTTGTTAATTGATTTAATGTTTGTTTCAGGTAACAATGAATTTCGTCTGTGCAAGATTGGAGCTGACAGCCTTTGTCTTAAGCTGCATTCGCATAAGCCGAGATTCCGAGGCGCATAAAGGAAAACAAAATGGCCGACATTATAATAGTGCTCGCGTCAGGAAAGCAATCTTTGAAAATAGGTTGGTCGTAAGAATTTCTCTTCCATTGATGGGAAATGCTGTCAGTCCTTTTCTTTGGCAGCTGTATTAAAAAAACTAATTGAAACTTTTCTCATGACAATTAGTTCTACCTACCTTTTGTATTGTTTCCTATCTGTGGCTATGTTAGGTATGCGTTCCCATTCGTTCATTGAAGTTCATTCATTAATCAGAGTTTTCATTCATTTAAGTGGTGACGACTGGGAGAAATAATCCCATTTACCGCCATTGGTGACGAACATGGCTATATAATGACTTGCCTGCTTATCTATGGTAAATATTTATTAAAAAATCACTTTCGAAAGCAAGAAGAGAAGAATTTTATTAATATTTCTTCCCGCCCGCGACTTCGTCTGCGTTCAAAATAAAAAATTAAAAAGTAATATAACGCTTTTGACCCCTTGTTAATACTTTGGCTAGGCGTTAGTTTTTTATTTTATTTTAGATGATCCCGTGGGAACATTCTGGAAGAAAAGTAGGTACTTTATGTTCTTTCTTCTATCCCTGACAACATGTAGGTATGCAAAATTTCATGACGATCGGTTGAGTAATTAAGACCTGAAAGCGTAATAAACAAACACTTTCGCATTCATATTAGCAGTTAGCTAAATAAAATAAATAAAACTAATGAAAACATTGACATTAAAAATTTATTTAACAATTTAACAGATGCCATATTTTCTGTGACAGAAACAGAGCCTCTATTCCAATTTGCATGTTTAGAGTCGGCTATAAAATAGTTTTTCAATTTCACTGAGGACAATAATAAAATAAAAAATAAAGGCAACAATTTGAAACCTATCACTAGGAGCAAACAAACGGCAATCGAGTTACCAGTACCAGTGTTTTATTGAGCGAAATTCAAAAACAAAATATTTATTGTCCGCTCTCCCCTCCGGTTTAGAATAAATACGAAACGTTTTTCTTTCCACGGTTCGTCTGGAACTGATAAAGGACAACGATGTATCGAGCAACCA
Source organism: Synanthedon vespiformis (assembly GCA_918317495.1). Classification (NCBI taxonomy): domain Eukaryota; kingdom Metazoa; phylum Arthropoda; class Insecta; order Lepidoptera; family Sesiidae; genus Synanthedon; species Synanthedon vespiformis. Next base: position 2,065,774 of record OU906964.1, read on the forward strand.
CACTGTACGATTCGTCTATTGTTTTGTTTTTTCTCGAGTTTTCAACTGATGGATTCTGTTGGGAAAGTGATTTTTTGAGAAAATAGGAGTGAAACGTGACAAAAACCGAAGAAAATATCATCATTATCATTATCAGCTGTAAGACATCCTATGCTGCAACTATGCATCCTCAATAATATTCTAGTAGGACCGGTCAGAGGCAGTTTTAATGCCAACAATTATAGGACGGTGTATTAATAAATAGTAATGAAATGAAATTATCCGGTGAATTATTACTAAGACCACTCGAAACACTACAAAGAGGATGCTGTATGCTCAAGCGCTTCTTTTAGATATATATAGGTGAATTATTATATTGAGATTTGAAGGCGGGACTTGTGGGACAATTGCGCACAAAATTGCTAAGAAAAATGACATCTTTTTTTTCTTATTTCGTAATTTTTCACCTCACTAACTTAACATTACAGGCAGTGTCATTCCTTCCATAAAATCATCGTGCGATGTCGAAGAAGAACGTTTCTTTAGGCATTTATTCACCGTGACGTATTTACTAATACGATAAAACAATCTGTACGCAACAGTACCTAAGAGACTCGAGACGCGCGAGCGAAGTGCGAGAGGGGAGGAGCGACTGAGTCTACCAATAACGTGTCGGCACACCGACGCGTACCCGCCCCTCACTTTCCTCTGCCCCCTCAAACACCTAAAAATAGAGTTCTGCGCACATTTGCCGAGAAGTCTTTATTCGCTGCACGACCTATACTTTATTAACATATCTAAGGTCACTTGTTATGGAGGACTTAACAATTAGGAGTATATATTAAAATTATGTATTTCGAATGAGTAATTCAATAATAAGATTATTTAAAAAAAGTGTATTTATGATGAATATTACATAATTCAATCATCTCTTTACTAACTCAATATTTTTGGTGTACAAGCACTAGAAAAATGGTACGTGCTTTATTGTATACAACTCAGGGCTGCTATATTGTCTATTTTTTGTCAGATTGTCCTAGTTTAAGATAATAGGCATAAGGTTGTCTGGTCTAAAAGAAACGAGGATTATTTTCGATTAATTTCACATTTTACTAATTAAAATTTGCTTTTTATAATTATGTATCTAACCCTCGATGCCCGACGCAAAACGGGGCGTTATAAGTTTAATGTGTGTAGTTGTGTATCTGTTTGTCTGTCTCTGGAATAGTAGCTCCCAAACGGATAGAGTGATTTTGATTTGATTTTTTTTTTGTTATTTGAAAGCTGACGTGATCGAGATGCTATAGTTTTAGCTATAGTTTATGAAGATCTTTTCAAGCGCTTGAGGGTCATTAGCCCATGTCCTAGTTGACTCCTCAGCAACTTCAACACGTATAACGCGTTTGGGCACAATATAAAGTCCAAAGTTAAGATGTACTAAAAGAAACAGAGACTCCTTTTGATTTTTATCTATGCAATAATTTTTAGTAAAATAAAGATATAAATTAAAAAGCAAATATAGAGCCCCGGACAGAATATTAATAAAATAAATAGCAAGTTTTATAAAAATACTTTTTAAACAGCAACCCTGTACGATGAAGCATTAAGGGTCGCATCACGTAGACGCATATTTCACTGTTTGAGTCTCCGGCGTCACATCGCACGTACTAGCCACTGATTAACGGTGTGAAACAGGCTTAATGAGATTGCTAATTTAGCGATCTGCTAGTTCATTAAGAAGACTAGTTTAAGGCTATCCAGGAACTCGTCGAGATGGCATGTATAGCGATCGCAATAAGCTATAAACGAGGGAACTTTAATCAATTTTTTAATTTACTTTCAAGACTCTTTTAACGTCGTTCTCGACTCGACAAATTCCAAGATAAATTCTTTATTAGTTACTATAGCTATACTATTATAGCCTGTGCCTGCGACTTCGTCCACGTTGAAAACTAAAAATTATATCGTATCTAACGCCTAACAAAGTATATTGGGTAATAATTTATTTAATCTTTATCGTTGTTATAGTTTTTCCAGGCGTTAGATTTTTTTTTTATGATACCACGTAAACATTTAATTTTTCTTGATGAAAAGGTACCCTCAGTCCTTTTCTGTATCGGTTTCATGGTCATGGTGATCGGTTGAGTAGATAAGGCGTGAAAAGGTAACATACAGACAAAGTTACTTTCACATTTATAAAATTAGCATGTATAATATAGACAGTATGGATGTTACCTTATTACCATATATTAAAAAATACATACTATTGGTTTATTCACATGGAATATGATTTAAAAATATATGACAATTACATTTAAATAAGTAAAACCTTTTTCTATTCTTTAGAGTTCTGCTTAAAACATAAAATGTGTAGCTGCCTCCTTCATTCCAGTTAAAAAGACGACTCAGGGAATTTCTTTCACGGGGAGTTAAAGCGCTCTAACCGGATATTTCCCGGGAAAAACTTGTTCCGTGAAATTGTATTAAAAGCCTTGATTATCTATACGCCCGTCCAGATACTGTGTCACTGGTACAAAATGCAGCTGTCATTCTGGTACCATTCGCTTTTGAACGACTTACCACGAAATATAATCACTACATAGTTAAAAACTGTCTGTTCGCGATGAACTCAAAAACTACTGCACCAATTTTCGTACTGTTTTCACCAATGGATAGATTGGTTCTCGAGGATGGTTTAAGTATATAATTTACAAAATTACGCAGGCAAAGTCGCGTGCAACAGCTACTATAATCAATCAATACCAAAAATAAATTTGTAAGTGTAGGTATTGTATGTATGTGTATGTATGTTCCTTCAAAACTCTTAAAATAATTAAATGATTTTCATGAAATTTGGTAGATAAATATTTAGACGTCATGGGACACAGGATAGGCTACTTTTTTCTTTTTCTTTTTTAGTAAGTTATAATAGTCATATATATAACGTAATGAACTTTATAGGCGACGGTAACCACGTACCATCAAGTGGACAGTCGGCCTATATGTGTACTAAGTAGTTACTTGACTTTAAAATTGCGCTTACATTTAAAGCCCAGAAAGATATAAATAGTTTTGTAGACGTGTTGACTACCATAGAAATGACGAGCCATAGATACCATAGAGACGTGTAAAGAGCTCACCTACTAAACATGCGCATAACTCCACTGTCTCGCAAGGATCTTTGATAATAAGCATATCATTGCATTTAAATCAACTCTGATTATCACGTGTGCATGAGCTTTTATGTTTATGTGCATTAATTTGCGGGGAACTTACTAATCTACATTTTATGTTTCCAAACGACTATCACTCGAGAAAATACCATTAGCTAACAGGATGTCCATTTTCTCCTCCTTATTTTTTCGTCTAAGTTTTAAAGGTGCCACCAGATTATGTAACAAGAAAAGTTATAAAACTTAGTTATATATCATGTGTTATATTTGTATGGACGATTTGTGTTATATAATAAACAAAGTTATATAATATTTGCACGTGAATCACGTTACACGTATATAGGCATAATATGCCCGAGACGATAGTAGATTATGTTAGATAATATTGTTATATTACAGTGTTATTTTAGTGTGTACTGTCTTGTTTTATGTCACAATGTTATATAGCAATATACAAATTTTAAAGTCGCTCAGCGAGATATGGAGCCGAGCTGTACTCGGAATTTGGTAGATAGGGTCAGAAATTTCGAAATTCACTGAAGAACCAAGGTTGACGTCATAGCCAAGAGAATTAACAAGTCGAAGTGGCAATACATCTGTCCCAGATCATCAGGCTTCCTAAATGCCTCTACTGAGCGACAGGCGAAAAATTTGTACAATATCACACTAAATCGTATCACGTAGCTCATAACACTAGTGTGGTTTGCGTAAAAATTAACGATTTAGAGTGATATTGCACAATTTTTTTGGAATTTTTCGCCTGTCGCTCAGCAGTCGCATTTAGATAATAAGCCTGCGGATAACCGATGGGGGTAGAAGAGTTCCTGATTGAAAGCCACGAATAAGAAAGCGCAGCGTGGGACGCCCTGCAGCCAGGTGGAGAGACGACCTGAAAGGCTTCGCGGGAAGCAGCTATATGCGAAAGACAGAAGTGCGTGAGTGCGAGCCTTGGGAGAGAACATCCAGCTATGGAGAAACATAGAGTGAAGATGATCATGACATGAATCATGATAATGAAATAATGTCTACATGTTATACAACAACAGTTATGTTGTTATATCTGGTCGAACTCTATTTTTATTTATAAGCAAGTAGCTGCTGCCCACGTAACTTCGTAAGTTATATACTAAAACCTTCCTCGAGAGCCACTCTAGCCATTGGTGAAAATAGCGTGAAAATCGGTGCCATAGTTTTTGAGTTTAACGTGAACAGACAGACAGACGCGGCGGAGGACTTTGTTTTATAATATGTAGTGATTTATAAAGTATAATCTGACTGACAATAAAGTTGAATCTCACAGTTAAATCTGTGTTAACATGCTACATTATAATATCTAAAGAGTCTGTAAGAAGTGCGGTGCTCGTTTTTATGCATATCAAATAGACTGAAATCATTGTAAATTCCCATTGAAAGTCCACCGCAAAGTCGCTTAGAAGTATACCTTTTTCACTTCATACTATATTAAACTCATGCTTTTCAAGATCGGACAAGATAGACTGATTTATTGCGTCGTGCAGTCAGGATCGGTGTACCTTTTTTTAAAAAGAATTCGCTGTAATGCGACAACTCAACTAAGAGCCTGGGTACATGTGACGGAGATCTATCATCCAATTATACATAATTTATACTATAAAGAGAATAGATTTGATTGTTTGTTTGTTTGTATAGAATAGGCTCCGAAACTATTGGACCGATTTGAAAAATTCTTTTACCATTAGAAGACGACATTATCCGTGATGAACATAGGATACTTTTTACCGCGGGAAAATGCTTCATTCCTACGGGAAATCTAAAATAAAAGTAAATACTGTCGGCTTGGCCCGGGCTATCTCCCGCCATCTATCCAAAATACGGTAGATGGCGTTTTATACGAAGTCGCGAGCACCAGGTAGTAATTTATATAAGACTAAATACTCTACACCACTATTATAGTATATTGGAAAAAATGTCGCTCTCTGTGAAGACATTTACTGTTTGCTAAGGGATTTTGTCCTTTCTTTTTCATCTTTTTTTGTTGTAATGAATGGCGGCGCGGCGGCAGGCTGACGATCCGTTTGATATTTGGTGTTTAACATCGCCTAAGGACACTACCTACACTAGGGAGGCTGCAGGTGAGCTGCCAACCCTGCAAAAAAATTTTTACGACTCACTTGAAGAAACCCATATTATAACTACGTGAAATAACCTAAAACAAATCAGATCAATCATCTCTGTCACTGTTTAAACGTCTCGTAAACGGAAAAAAATATTAGAGTGGGTACACTTTAATGTGCAGATAAAACCCAACTTGTTATTTATTTTGAACCGTAGATAATTCTTAAAATACTTGCCTTTAATGATTACCACGGCATGTTAATGGTCAACTCTTTAAGCGGCTGAATACATTCGTCATTCGTTAGTAACGAGGTCGCCGACCTGAGCAGCTGGCCTGCTTTATTATTCCTCGTGCACTATGACATTATGTTTTACGAGATAATTGAAAGAAATGCGGTCATGTTATGGGAAATTTTGTGTCATAATTACGGTTGTAACTGACACTATTTGCGCGTGCTTTTACTAAACCATGATTACTTTTTATTAAATACGTTATTAATTATTAAATAAAATAAAAATAATATTATGAGAAGAATTTTTTAATAAGTTCTGGACTTCGTAGTCATATTATAAATGTACTAGCTGTTGCACACTACTTCGTCCGCGTAAGGCTATGTTACTCGCTGATAATGTAGCTGAAAATGAGCTGAAAGAATTTTCTATAGTTAGTGAAAGAATTTTTTAAATCGGTCCAGTAGCTGTCACAATATGTTTAGGCAAAGATAACAGTGGCAAAAAAATATGTTAAAACAGCTGACGTAACCTCGAATCGCCTGCACTTTTTTCGAATTTAGTATTGATTCCAAATAATGATTACTTGCTCTGAGGAAAACATGTCGGGTTTTCCATGCTTTCATCGAGACTTAGCAATCTTCGAATACGTGTAATCTTTGCCAATCCGTACCGTAGCGGGACGATAGCCATCAGCAAGGTACGAGTATCAACCTCAACCATTTTTCATGGATTACATTAGGAACATCATCGTTTTTATGCTAAGCTCCCATTTTATATAATACTAGCTGGCGCCCGCGACTTCGTCCGCGTTGAAAAAGAAAAAGTAGCGTATCCTGTGTCCCGTACGCCTATTAAATGTATGTCTACCAAGTTTCATGAAAAACACACACACATACATACATACATACATACAATACCTACACTTACAGATTTATTATTAGTATTGATTGATTTTAAAGAAATTATGTAAAATATCTAAGAGTAAAATTCGAAAACGTCTGGACCAAATCGGCAATTTTTTTCTTCCTAAGAAGGTTATTTTATGAGATTTTTTTCAAAAACCATTTGAAGCCTGAGGCAAGTCTTTAGTTAACAATAATAAATTTTATTGAAACTTCAATAATTACTATGAGATAGAAAGAAATATCTTATAACTCTTTCGTTTTTCTATTTAAGGAATTTAATATTTGTTTTGCCAGTACTATTTGTGCATATCCAATTGCTCGATTAGGACCACGCGGCCATTCGCACAGGTATTTGGCAATAGCAATGGACAATGGTTATGTCTGTGCAATATGAACAATATAAATCGATGAAATAATGGCAACACTCGATGTTCCAAACTGACTACTAAATTTGTGGATTACCTACGGTAGCTGCAGTAACTAAAATATAATTCTATAGTATTACAACTCGTCAAATGGTAATTTCATAGAATCAAAGTTGTGTAACTTTTGTGTAATCAAAGCATATTATTGTCTTATACCATTCCATTATACGTTTGTCATCGTGGCAATTAAAAACGGATTCCAATATAAATAAATCCGTATTTGTTCGTTAATAGTTTTTGTTTGGATTATCGTTATTAAAGTCTCAAGTGAAATACGTTGAAATATTAAATATTTAAGTTCTGTCAAAAAATGTTTAAGCCATAAAAAATATAAACAAACGTATTCCTTAAATGACAGATTAATTAAAAAAAAAATGAAACACAAAATATGTAGGAATTAAATATTACCTATCTACTAAACTAAAAGTTGTATTGTTATTAAGGTAATTGTTTTACTGTTCTTTTTCATAGAACACTTGCTTGCTATTGCTTGCATAGCATAGCAAGCAAGCATAATAAATAGTCTATGAAACCGCGACCTTTGAATCTTGTATACTTGGTCCGTGGTCTGTGCAAGCACCAAGCTATTCAAAAAAGGTAAGCGGCAAAAGTGGGATGCGCCCGCGCTCACAGATCGATCGATAAGCATAAGCTAACGCCCGAAGCGTTCCGACCTAGCGCGAAGAAAACCGACACCAAGAAGGAGGTCATTCAACGTTTCCTTTTAATTGCTGTCTCCTATCGCCTCGAGTAATCCGTCTATTCCCATCTCTTTCACTTTTGAGACAGAAATGCAGCTCGACATTGATTTAGAAAAGCAACGAGTCCACTATATCATATTTATGCTGGGGAGCTGGAACATAAATTGAACTAATATGGACATCAATTTTAGTTAAAGTCGGTCAATGCACTTCGTATTCATTCGATAAACGTATGCCAGTGTTTTAAGTGATTTTTATAAAATTCACTAAATCCATATTCAAACTTTTAGATTCATACGATGCACAAGTATAAGATTATATGGAAGTATAAGACTACTGTGATATGTCATTTCAGCGTATGCGCTGTTGTGTGATGCGTTTCTGTTAGCGAATAAGGATTTTCAGAGCCAGAGCCTTTCACTATCCCGTCCTTATCTGTCATCCTATTTAGGTTAGAGACTAGACTGTAATTAAGTGACAATTAAGTCGTTTATTACTTCATAAAATTGTTTACTTAAGATATAACCATTATTTTGTAAAGCATAAAATATTGTTTCAATAAACATACCTGAATACTGCAAAGTGCAAGTAGTTAACCTACGTTGGGTTAAAATAATAATTAGTAACTTCCTAACTTCCGTTGTTTTAATAGCCCCAAAGTTTATCGATGTGCAGCTAAAGTTTCTTACCAAGTTAAATTTTACTTTAGTGTAGAACCGAAAAGGCACTTAACTGTATAGTACACTATTTATATGTTAACATTCTTCAAACCACTTGCTATAAATACTCTACAAAAAACGATAATAAAAGTAGAATCTACTTTATTATAGAAAAATATTTCTAAAATTACTATTAAAAAAATATTAAATTAAAAAATATAAAAAAAATTAAATTATTTTCTGTTGAATTCGAAATTAAACTTTTAATTTTTTGTCTACAAGTGGCTTTTTATGGTTAAGTACTTGTGTGAAAAGTTCTTAACCTATAATCTTCTGTAAGATTCAACGTTAACACACAGTCTTACAGAGTTATGTATTTATATTTATTTGTGAAATCATTTTACATGTGTAGAATACAAAAATAAAAAAGGTTATTAGTACAAAAAAATCGTTATATATTTTATTCAGGCTACGAAAAGCTCCAGGTTTACATGACAGTTAAGCGAATGCAACGAATAATGCAACTGTCTTTTTATCATTTTGTCGGAATGCTCATTTTTAGAGCGTCTTCTTAACGAGGGATAATGAAAAAGGTATTAAAAACGTGCGGAAAACAAGTCCATTAAATTTTCCTACACTTGAACAAATATAAACCAGTATTGATTCAATGCTAGAATAGTTTGCCTTATAGAAAAAGCTCGGAATCACAAACGATTACTAATTGTCATTAGAGTATACCTTGGTACATACTGGTAGATTTTAAATTTTATCACACTATTTGTTTAAGCGCCTCTTTCACCAACGTCAAGTAAAGTGTTGATTAGTTACTTTTAGAAATCATTTTCTGTTTTATTGAATTATGTACTCGATTTAGTGCATCCATCGATAGCCGATTTTTTATTATTATTTTCTATTCAATGTTTGGGACGTTTACCGTACAAACAAAAGTATATCAGCTCCATTATCCCCGGTTACCGGTGACTTTAAATGACTGTTTGGCCTACTTGACGTTTGTGAAACAGGCGCTAAAACGAGATAGTACGAGCTTGTAAATTATTATATGTATTAAAAATAAATTATTTTGAATTTGAAACTTACAATTAAAAATTTGTCTGGCGTACATGATAAAATTATACAGCACTAGCTTTTGCACGCGACTTCGCCCGCGTATCTTTATAAATCATAGCCTATGTTACCTGTTGATACTGTAGCTTTCATTACAGACATTTATAATATTAGTATAGATATAGGATGATAGATAAACTTTATAGTGTTCATAAAACAAGTATTTGATTTTCTAAAGTAGGTATTATGGAATTTGCAGCCAATGCAACAATGTCTGCGAACTGAGTCTCTACAGTTGGTCTGCAACAGTTCGTTCGATTATAAAGTTCAATGGCCCTCAAGTCTAGTAATATTCCTGGTGTGGACGCAGATATCGTCGATCAATTACGGACTGTCACAGTCATATATCATGAAGCGTCGACTTAGCTGCAACTCGGTGTACGGAATGCCTGCTTAGATTAAGATAGAGAATCCTGCTTTGTTCAAGATGCAGCCATCGATTAATTACAGTTACTCGTAGCAAACTTTATAATTGAATTTGATTTTGATACGATCAGATCTCGATTACGAGGCAAATTGCGGACGATGATGTGGGTATGCAAAATTATATTACCATATAGGTTAGCAGTCAAGCTTCAGAAACGGCAAAATTTGCGCTGGTTCGAATCTCGGTCTTGCTTCTCTTCAAATGAGGAATAAAACTTGCCCCAAGAGTTAAAGGGTTAAAGAAGAACTACCGTGGTGGACCAAAAAACCAATACCGCCTAACATTGAGATGAGTAGGCTTGTGTCTTTGTGTCCAACAGTATAGAACGTAATAATATATTGTTATTGAAGCAGATTTGTATGGATACATTAATGCTTATAATATAACTAGCTGTTGCACGCTAATATATGCGACTGATAAAATAATCTACTGGTAAAATAAGCGAAAAAAATAAACGCGAACATTATAAAACGCTTCATGAAAAATCGTTACATGAAAAAAGACGAATAAACGCGATGTGAAAAAATACTATGAAAAAATGATTTTGTGAAATATGTCGCACAAATACTACTTATACCGCGTAACTTTATAAAACTTATTTATAAACATGAATACAATTTTTATAACAAATAACTAATATAAATCTTATTTTCTCTTTATAATATTAGTAAGTATATATGACTTTTATTTGGTCCAATCACAGCTACCTGTGGTGTATGTGTAATAATGTGTATGTATAATAATAATATGAGTAAGACTAATTATGATAAAAAATTAAATTAAAAATATTCTGTTATTTATTATCGTTATTTTATTAGAAATATAGGTGATTAAAAACATGTTCGAAGAAAGAGCTGCTAATAATTCTCATGAGTAGACTTTCAATTATCGCCGCTTAGTTAGACCTTCTGCTCTAAGTACTTTGACTGCTTTATTCCGTATGTGGAATATAAATTACGAATCTAGGCCAGACCGAGCTCCTTCAAGTTATAGATTGTCTTAGTTATTATCTATTGTTATAACGTCAGCACATCGCTTTGTTTCCTCAGACATATTTCATTGAACAGCGACTGGCCAATCAATTTCGGGGCTCCCTTATAAATCATCTTGGACGTCGTCGTCCTAACACGCTTGCGACATAAGGAAAAAAATATTATATAAAAGCCGATTACGGCAGACTAATAATATCATCAGAACAAATTCACTCCTCAGATTATATTTCAATTTATAAATAAATCTTGCATATTTTTTTTTAATAAGTCATTTTGAATAAGGCTTAATTTACGAGTTTTTAAATTTAATGATACCTTTATTTATATATTGTGAAATACAACTGTTTGCGTTCCTGAATTGTGTCTACATTTGCAATATTTTTCCTCGTAGACGGGACAATCGCCAATCAATTATCGCTTTCCGGTTCCATAAATCATCTCGCAAGACGTTGTAAAAGTCACTCCCAGTTTGCGACTTTTACCTTCTTATAAATATGTACAAGACGGAAATGGCAAAAAGTATGACAAAAATGTAATAAAATTTACATATTGTTATGATATTGGTACAGTATTGCTAATGATGTACGTAGCTGTTCCCAATATAAACATGGAAATTTTACCCTAATCATATTAATTTTGTTAATGTATCGGTTTTTACTTAGCAGTTCTCGTCTATATTATCTGTCTATACATGATCTACAGTAATGTTGTGAAGAGGTAAAATTTCATTATAGGAAGCGATTATAATATTTTTTTCAGCAATGTCTATATACGTAAATTACGTTTTATGTTTTACATCGAGCTGTTTTGGTGACATTTTGTTAAAAAACATTACACTTCGCTGAGCTTCCGATAATCAAAAGACATTTATCATCTTCAATTAGTGTCTTTCCTTCGGCGTCTTCCCTTAAATATTCTTATTTTTGTTATTTTAATGTAATTTTTGTGTATTTTCGAAAAATGTCTACATAAAAGTACACGTTAGTGCAGAAAAGGCTTCCGACCGTATTCCGTAACTGAGAAAATAAATGTTAAGAAAAAAAACTCGGGCTAAGAGGTTTTTAGAGGAAGGTCTTGATAATGACAGTACTTGACCCGGCGCTCGAGTGAGGTCCGATAGTCCCCCGGTTAAGATGTTTTCAAACATGCAGCCTGCTTTTTATACGAAGGGTAGTTTAAGAGATTACACCATTTTACGTTATGCGCGATTTTGGCAAAGTTTGCGCGATGGAGATTTCAGGAACTTAAAAATTCGGGAGGTGTTTAGAAAAATACCTTTATGTTAGACATGCAATGACAGTTTTCAAACAAACTTCCGAGTTTACATACTCAACAAATATGATTTAATTTACACATTTACACACCCAATCTTTGGACACTTAATGTGTTTGCTAAAGTTAACTTTAATACCAATGGCGATAGAATATATAACGTTAGTGTGTTGAACCAAAATATTATTTGTCACTGTCAAAGTTATTAGGGTTTCCGCACTCGCAAATCGGAAACATTATCGTTATCAGTGTCATCGTCAGAAGAACTAGAATTCCATGTGACATTCACCGACTGAAATGGAGTAAGTAATTATGGTTAGTTAGTGCTAATTTTGACACCATTTTAACAACGGTTAAAATGGTGCAAAGCGTAATTTCTTTAATCAAAGATATGGTCTCTGGTTTGTCTTTGGTTAGCAATATCGTGCAACTCACTTAAATCTCAATTGGCTTGCAATAGATGGAGCTGAATCTTTTTTTCGTTAAGTGTATGATTTAATTTAAGAATTTATTTTTTCCGAAAAAGCATAACTTTAAATTAAGTTTTGAGTGTAGGCTCAAAGAATATGGCAATGTTCCTATCACCTAGTTTTAAGAGAGTTTATAAGTAATATACAACGACTGGATTATTCTATATTGAAGTTTTGAGAAATTAATCTATTACTTGAGACGCCTGAAGGATTTCTGATAAAGTTTCCTTGTTATAAAATATCTTGAGAATAACAAGCTTTTTTTAAACTCCAGCTTTCTCCTTGAAATCAAAGTTCTATATAAATTATATGTTTTGTAGAACTTGAATCATTGTTCGAGTTATTAGTCGCTAATTATCATCATCATCAGTCCACAAGCGTTCGCCATAGAACATAGCCTTTTTAAAACAAAGATAAATATAAAGGACCGTTATATTTATCTTTGAGGTCAGAACTCCTCTATCCTAACGCAACTCCTACTGCTTTCGACGATCCCGTTTGATGAGTGGTTAGGTGCTTGCCTTAACGCTCTGTTCAAAGGGTTTAGGGTTTGATTCCCGGGAGTTTGAGACACACTGTACGAGAGAGTGAATTCAGTAATAGGTATGCGAAGACAGTATGCGACGAAATTCGCGTCCTTTATTGAACTCGCTATAAATAATAAAACATATGCCAGCAATATCCAATTTTTAGAAATACCTTTATAGATTAGCTATTGACAACCTCATTTTAAATGTATATTATAGCTAGGATGTTTTCATCCTTGAAACATGCAAGTTTTTAGAAATTGATAATACTAGATATAAAATGGATTTTAGTTTCTTCGTTTTCATACAAACCCCTCATATTATGTATATCTTAGATAATGTCATGCTTTTTTTTACGTATTGCTACGATCAATAATAAATGAGTAAGAATCATGGAATTACGTAGTATGGATTTGGAAAGTGTGCTCTTAAAGCTAAGTATAATTGAAGCGTCAAATAAAAGTGTTGAACTGTCTAACAGACGTCCAACAATACTGACATTGTCATGAAAACTCCTACAATCTCAACAAAGAAACCAAACTTACTTCGACGAAAGTTATTTAAAAGTCTATAGCTTTTTTTCATGCGGCAAATTGTCGTTTGCAACATTTAAAAGAATAGAAACGTAGAAACACTGGTAAACAATGGTCATTTGATAAAACGTAAACTTTTAAATTTCATACAGAAGAGGACTTTGCATTCTGTTAGAAATAATTTTACAGGAATTATGGTGATATAAAAATGAAAAAAAAAAAAAAATGAAAAAAAAAAAACGTAACGCCCATGGCAATATAGTGAAAATTACAAAACTAAATATGAGTTTGTATGCTGATTTGCATTCCAGTCCAGAATTTAAACCTGCTATTTCAGTAACAGCTGTACCTTTTATGCTAGTTGGTTACAAAATAATAATCATAGTATAAATTCAGAATTGTTGAAGATATTTTAAATATTCGCAAATCATCCTGCTTTTATCTACATATTTTTAAAACATTGAATTTAAAAACTGTTGTTGAGGTATCGAAAAATAAATATTACATTCATATTAATATGGCGCAGCGGTAACGAAGAGCAATGTTTTATAAGGCAAACAACATACGTTACTTGATTTTTACTTTTGTAGCCACATTTCATAGTAAAATTCCAGTTTCCAGATTATGATAAAATATTGCAATGTTAAGACAGTATACATGCATATACTTATAATTATATATACCTATCATTCTTATAATATACAAGCATATAATATCCAGCGTCTCTAAATTAAAAAAAAGATTAATGCAATTGAAACTTTACCTTAAAAAGTTTAATGCACGCTACGATTAATGTACACTTCCAAAATGTTCTTTGAGTAAATTTTTTAAAACAAAAAATAATTACTTTGAAACGCACGTTCGTAGTCAAATAAAGGTATAATTTGCAAAGTGCAGCTTTCGCATACATAAAAGCGAAATCAAAGTTAAAATATTATGATCTTTTATGAGATTGAGTGGCGATCTTTTATGAGAGTAACAAATGCCATAATCGTTTAATCGTTAAAAGTTTATTGAAATTAGCTTTACTATTTTTTCCACTGCTTGCTTTATTGTATTTGCTGAATTGATTCGGAGAAATCAAATTATATAGTACACCTGAGCTTTACAATCGGTAGTCACTGGCCGGAACTATTTATCCTCTGGACAGTAATTCTTCGAAGGTCTATTTTGGAATTGCTAAGAAAGGTTGAATTTTGATTTTGATGCCTGATATTTGCTGATGCTGATTTATACCCAACATTTCCGAAAACTCGATAACTTAACTTCTCAACCAATCGTTGTGAAATTTTGAATACAAATTGTCAGAGATATGAAATAGGATATATTTTGTGGGATATTTTGTGTTCTTTAGTGTTCTTTAGTAGTGGTAGGGCACACTGCGTTTCGCAGTCATTTGGGCAGCCCATCTGCCCATTTACTGGGCGGCAGTAACCACCACCTTACAGAATACCACCGTGAAATAACAGCATAATGTGCTGTTGTGTTTTGGTGAGTGAGTAAAGGATGCCAGAGCCCATTAGCCTTAATCCTTTTATGGTCGGCAGCGCACTTGTAGCACTTATGGCGTTGCTTGTGTTATAGGCGACGGTAGCCACCTACCATCAAGTAGACCGTCAGCTTGTCTGTCGACCTTAACATAAAAAAAAAACCATTCTATTATAATTTCATGTTCTTTGATGTTCTGTTCATTAAGCAGAAAATAATTTTTAAACTTATTTTATGGTTCTTATATTCTAAAATTCAAATTGAATTAAGTTAAGTATAGCGTTGACAACGGAGTTTAAGCTAACAAACAATTCCATAAATCCCTTTCAAAGATATCTTGTTCGCTCGAGATGCTTTATTGTCTCAGATTTACCGTTAAACAGCGGTAACTCTTTGCTGCTGACAATCAGCGCAGAACAAAAACAAAACTCTTTTAATAAAGCTTTTGAAAATGGAATATCGTTTACGATATTGTTATACGAATAAGATTATATGGAAGCCTAAGTTTATGAAGATATATTGATGTTAATTACTCTTATCACGCAAAAACGGCTTAACAGATTTTCATGAAATTTGGCGAACTGCTATAGTTTATTATTTGGATTAACATATACTATATAGGATACTTTTGATAGGCATAGTCTAATTAAAAATAAATGCGAAAATTTCATCTTCAGCGGTGAAGATGTCACATACACACCAGCTAGTGAAAAATATATGAACTTGTAGGTTCTTTTACTTATATGTTTTTTTGTTGTCGTAGAGATATGTGGTTTTCACAGCCCCGACCTCTCGTCTAAACGCCGTGTGCATAGTTATTTTCTGAATCAGACTACGTGTAGGCGAAAACGAGTGGAAACGAACCATTCATCGCTTCATATTCAACAGTTAATGAGTGAAAACATGCTAAATGTTTTTATAAACACATTTCGCCAGCGAGGAATGGCGCTATTCTAATTGGCTGTACATTCTGTACAACTGACCTGTTTGCAATTGGGTAACTGTTA
Organism: Synanthedon vespiformis; assembly: GCA_918317495.1. NCBI lineage: Eukaryota > Metazoa > Arthropoda > Insecta > Lepidoptera > Sesiidae > Synanthedon > Synanthedon vespiformis. The sequence goes on from OU906964.1 coordinate 2,081,784, forward strand.
ATAATAAGCATTTTTGTTTATGGAACACGCGAAGTGGGAAGTATTTCATTTATTTATATAAAAATATGTGAATTATCTTTGTGGTTTTATAAAATACTAGCTGGTGCTCGCGACTTCGTCCGCGTTGAAAAGTATAAAACGCCATCTACCGTGGAATATCACCAAGCAGTTGTCATGTTAGTCGTTTCACCCATCGAAATAATAAATCTCTGCGATGGCGCCATCTCCCGGGCCAAGCCGCTAGTATTTACTTTTATTTTAGATTTCCCGTAGAAATGAAGCATTTTCCCGCGATAAAAAGTATCCTATGTTCATCACAGATAATGTCGGCTTCTAATGGTAAAAGAATTTTTCAAATCGGTCCAGTAGTTTCGGAGCCTATTCTATACAAAGAAACAAACAATCAAATCTTTCCTCTTTATAATATTAGTATAGATTAAGAGACAATAAATCGCGATAAAAACTGACACGACTTTCAGCAATGGATAAGTTTATTTTTTATATGTATATAAGAAATTAGAAGGGGTGATTAGAAGGCGAAATATTATGATTTATTGTTTCATATAATCATAAACACCGGTTCCTTTTCTCCTACATTCGGTTGTTAATTTTACTAATACTATTTCATTGACACTCCCACTTGCAAATTCTGGTTGGAAGCTTATTCGAGAGTTCACCAATTACTTCAGCTTCGAAGTAATTTTCCACCTGAAATCTCACACATGACCTGTATCTATAACAGCAGCTACAGACACTGAAATGAGTTTAGATAATTGACACTGGCTTAGGCGACGTAATTTATTTTCGCATAAGAATCGGTACAGCTCTGCTCAGTATAATTAAATACATAATTGAATATTTATCAAATAAATTCACTAGCAATTTTTTTTATTGAGGCCGAACTAGCACAATGATTTAGTCATAAACAGATCCTTTTTGACAAAACTACTGGATGTATCTATTTCGTGTAAAGTTATTTGAACTCTTGAATAACTAATCAATGTTTGTATTCAAAGTATTTTAGAGTGTTTGTACAGATGACAAAAACCCAAAATACTTTGGAATTTTTCATACATTTTTTTAAAGTTTATATAAAAACGAACCTAGTTAACGACAAGATAAATCGAGAGCATGATATGCTTAGTTTTGTAAATTAAACATAAAACAGCGAAAAGAAAATTTAAAGACGTTTTCACGTCAAAAAAAAAACTAATTTTTCATTCATTTTTCCGGTAACATTGATAACATTCAACATTGATGGCAAAGGTTTTTGTTTTAGTTTTGGCCCCTTTTTAGTTTTATAATTCAATTCAACTCGGCTTTGCTTGTATGGGTTAAAACTTTGGTTTTAAAAAAAAGGTAGCTGCATTTGCTTTATTCTTATATTTGATTGATATCATTTCTGTAAATCTACACTCAAAAGAGTTGCACGATATTTCTTATTCCTTTAAATTAGTCACGGGCTAGAAACCAACTGAAGTTACTTTTGCGGTGTATTTTTTTTAACATTTTCAAAGCGTTCTTCTGCAAAACGTCTTTTCATAACTACATAATAAATAAAGCTTATTTCCATTCTGAGGTCTTAAGGTTATCTTTTTTTTAAAAAAAGCATAAAAAAACATAAATAAAAGGCCTGGCTTCGTTCCAGACGTTTTAGAGTATTAAACAGTTTTTCATACTTGACATTAAGAAGTGACGGCAGTCACTGAAGAAACACTTTGTGTTGCTTAGTTATAGCCTGATTTGTGTACAACAGTGTTAAGTTTTACCACAAGTAAATACCGAAAGATTATCTAAACGACGCGCAACCATTATTCACAGCATAAGTGATTTAACCAAGTACTGACTGAGACGTAACTTTGAATATAGTACAAACATTTTTTTAATGAGTTAACATGAGTAATGGTAAAATTGTTATCACAGGTTCAAATACTCTTTGTACTTCAGATTTAATGTGTGAATTAGCACTAAAAGTGGAGAGAAACTTCGCAAAGAAATAAGTATTTTCGTAAAGACTACAAATTGCTGAGAAATACGAAAAAGAAAGAAAAAAAAAGAAAGAAAGAAAGAAGAAGAAGAAGAAGTAAATATAAAAATAAAAACAATTCTGAACTACCAAATAGTACCCAGACTGGATTTTAACATTACCGCATTTTACAATAGTGAAACATGGTTACCAAAAAGAAAACATTTTTAAGGCGTTTATAGGGCCCTTCAAATAGCTTAAAAAGCATTTTAATTTATAGTCTTTAAACATTGGAATATCTTTCCTGAACTTTGATGTTTCGATGTAATGACCCAAGTCTGTTTTACGTTTGCGAGTTCATTGGTCTTACGTACACAGATGAAAATTGATTTTGAAATGTTTATCGTACGTCTACTGTTAAATATTTAATACGTTTCTTTTTTCATTCCAGGTAAATTGCTGTTCAAGGACTCTCTTTAGTGGAAAGGTATTTTTTGTAGATGAAATTAAAACGAGCGAATGAACTGTTTACTCAATTGTAATTATTTTAATGATAAGTTCACAAGGTTCAAACTTGATTGGATTAGAACATACAGTCGTGTGCAATAGTTACATATGACTGTGTCCTTACATTTAACTCCTCAATGCTCTGGTAGAGCCAATTTCTTGAAGTCCAGGCTCGAGAGAGCCAATTCGAGGTCAATCGTCGAATCTAGCTCAGATAGGCTGCGTTCGGGAAACTCCGAAAAGTCCGAAACATCTTCTCGTCCAAAATTACTCAGTGTCTCAAAATACCTCGTAAGCTCAACGTCGCTCAACGAGCTATGGAAAGAGCTATGGAAAGAGCTATGCTCGGGGTTAATCAGGGTTAATCACTGCGAGATCGAATCAGGAATGAGGAGATCCGTAGGTTACGAAAGTTACCTACATAAGCTGGCGGATCAGTAAGTTGAAGTGGCAGTGGTCAGGACACATTTAGTACAGAGAGCCGACAGCCGCTGGGGTTACAAGGTTCTTGAGTGGAGGCCACGAACCCAAAAGCTGGACAGATAAGGTGAGATAAGGTGAGGTCGCTTCTGACCGTCCTATTGGAAATTATGGATTTTAACGTTTTTAAAATTTAAGAACATTTTAAACTATTTCCCATTTTTTTAAATGTAATAATATATTAAGCGACAAATAAATGATTCAAAGTTTCCGCTCTTCATAAATAAATATCGTCAATTTCGGATTGAATTTAGCTGATGGCTCAGCAGGATCACCGCCTGGGGGTATAATATTTGTAATAAAATGCAATTACGGTTGAATGTTGCCAATTTGATATCGGCTCATTGTCGGACTCCCTCGGGCGAAGTTCGCGCCCCAAATTAGGGCTGTTCCCATTCACCCTAGAGAAATATGGGACCCATTTTATACAAATTTAAGATACGTAATTTAATAAATTTTACAAATCAAAATATATATTAGTGCAAATGTAAATTTTAAACTTACATTTATTTTTTGCTAATATGTGGCAATTATTAGTGTCTTTTTTATTATTTATTATTATTATTATCTATTATATTTTTTCTTTTTTTTTTTTTTGCTGTTTATTTCTTAGGAAAACTCTTCCACGGGTAGTCCCTTCACCGTGGAAGAGTATGACCAGCCGGGTTGTAAGATGTAACTTTCATACTTTCGTTTTCATGTTTAGTTAAATGAATATGAGGAAATTACATAACATTTATTTTAATATTTTGAATGCACATAGTAAATACGATACGAGCCATAATTTATCATTGCGTTTCATTTCGGGGCATTAAATTGGTTCACAAGAGGAATAATCCACATCGCCAAGGGGCTACAGAATCCGTACATATGCTATTAAATGACGTCACGGTCTTCACTCCTGCTATTAGTACACGCCCCGAAAAATAATGAAAAAGGGAAGTACAATATTAAATTTCGGCTATTATCATTTTCCAAAGTAGTTATGTGTAAAGAGAACTTCTCTTGTTTGGGTAATTGCGGTAATAATGATTTGAAGTACATAATTATACATTATTGTTCAAACTACTCTTCAAGTAAAAACTGTTTCAATGTTTAAGTAAGAAATAAAAGTCTAAGATAAAATTTTTAATAGTTGTCAAATTGTATTATATGAAGTCTGTATTATAATGTATTTCAATATTAACTAGATGAATGCTCACAAGAAAAATGCTTTTATATATTGCTTTGCTAGCTTAAATATTTGACATTTTATTTTGTATTACTTTTCTTCATTAATATTCGATCGAACATTTTATATTCAATCCGCTCTTCTTTTAATTTTGAGTGGTTATCTATCCCAAGTAACATAAATCAGGTCGGTTCTACCACATACTTAACATTTGATGTAAATTAGTACATAAATAAAAGCCCAGCTGGTACCTAATTATTGCAGAAAAATAATTGTTACTAGACTATTCAAATGGAACAATGAAGCCCTTAAGTAATGGATAGTCACATTTTATTGGTGTTTATATTTCCATTGTGGTTATGTAGATTTATATTAGTTCGAGGATCAATTTTCCTTCCCCATATATATATTGCGTTTTCCCCTAAGGTGACTCTTCAAAATGGCTACCTGAAGATTGTTCGTGTTGTATCTATACGAGTGCATGATATAAAAATTGCGTAATACGTCAAGTCTGACGCATTGTGTGGGCGGAGGGGCCCGTAGCTGATTAATGACGGACCGGATAAAAACCATGGGCAACATTGTGGAACCCCAAAAATTCGCCTTTGTATTTATTGCTTATCCATTTTATTACGATCAACCTTTTTCGTGTTTACTCGAACGTAGAGTGACCAACGTTGTAGAAATGAATTTTCTTAATTGATTTTTTTTATTGGTTGTATTCTTTCAAAAAAAATTTTTACATAGATGACGTATTTGTATAAATTTTTAAAATTTGTACATTAATTAGCTTAGCTATTAGTACATTAGCTATTAGTTTTATTATAATTTTATAAATTAATATTAAAAAAAGTCACGTTTATCTCTCTCGAAGGATCGTATTCTGAAATTTGACAATACAAGCTAGTGACTGTGCTCGCGAGTATGGTTTGTTCAGTTCAGCTACAGAAAAAAACCTGACAATGTTTATAAGATTTTTCGAAACGTTGCGTTCGGGAATGCGCTTAGGTGGAACGGTCATAAAGTGCTTTCGGTCGTGTTCAAAATTTTAAAATGGTATTCGGTGGAGAGAGCAATCTCAACGGAGGACGACGAGGTTTCATGGACTGTGTGCTTCTTGCCGTTACGGACATACGTGACCGTACTATTGCATTAGATTAGCAACATTGTCGTCTCTATTGTTTTAAATCGTTGACTTAAATTCCTTAATCCACTTAAAAAGTTTTATTTGCAGATCGAAATCCAGGAAAATTTACATTCACTTTTATAGTTTTGTTTTCAATGTACGGCACGATTACAGTGCTCAGCCAGTGAGGAAGTTTTCAGTATAAATATTACGAGATAATCTTCAAATACTATGATATATATAGCTACACACTCCCGGCTTCGGGGTAAAAACTTTAAGTTATCTATCTTTTCTATCTTTTAAGTTGGATCAAATTACACATAGTTACGAAGTTTTATCAAAATCGGTTCAGTAGTTTAGGAGGTAATTGGCGTCAAACAACGTGACACCAAATTTATATATATAGATAAATGTAGTAGTGATAAGTGACACAATTTGCGTTAATTTTTTTTTCATTCTCAATTCAAGAGCAAATTTAATCATTACTGAATCAGTATATGAATCCGAGAATATCTTCGTCAGTTTGATGATGATACATTTATGTTCACCTTTGTTTTACTGTTTTTATTCTCATTTAAAAGCATATTTATCACCAAAATTATATTGCGTGACTTCTCCAAGGGGTCAAGTATTAGTATAATACTTTTGTGTTTATCTTTTTAACTCTATAGACTCAATAGCTCTAAGCTAGTTAATTAAAAATTTTACACTAAGTAGTTAGTTTTAATTTAGGTTATATATACAACAATCCTGTTTTTTATTACTTGTATTAAATTTGAATTATTTTATTTTTAATGTCTCACAAAAAACAATTTGACTTAAAATAAAAGTAAACTAAAAATAAGACTACTCGGAAATTGAAAAAATGAAACAAGTAAGAAAAATCCTGGAAAAATCAGTTTGAAGTTACAAAATATAAAGTACCGTTGTGAATATATTTCGTTTATTCTATTTTAAAAGCTAACATAAATGTGTTAACGTATGCCACATGCAGATTTTATTTAATTACTTCGAAAATGGAGTTCTATTTTAAAACGAACATACGAATTTAAAAAGAATCATTGGAATTCTAATTAGTTTTGGAACTGAAAGGATTTTTTTATATTAAGGCTTTATGGTGCTGCAAGTGCGCTGCTAACTACAATAGGATAGGATACAAAAGGATAGGGGGGAAATTTGCTCTGGCACCCCTTACTCTCCTCACAGAAACTAAACAGCGCCACGTGCTACTATTTCAAGGTGAAACGCATTTATTTCCAATATTGGAAGTAGATTTGGAAATATATTTCCAATATGGAAAATCATTTTAAATATATTTCCAATATTGGAACTTCATTTGGAAATAAATTTCCAATATTGGAAATTCATTTGGAAATATATTTCCAATATTGCCGCAATCGAACGCGGGTTGATAGATATTTTTTTTATATTTTTAAGTTAAAATGTTAGTTTCTTTTCTTAAGTCTATGTTATAAAATTCTTATTAGCGTTATCTACAAGGGGTTTCCCCTACAGATGAGGGCGTTGAATGACGCACGTCTAGTTACAGGGCCCCCGTGGAGGGCCTTTGTACTTTTATATAAATAACTAAATAATGGCAACTATTTGATTAGGACTTATCGGAAGGGAGGCCTCCCTTTAATTTTGGAGCGTTAAATGCGTTTTACAAATGGGATTTATCGGTAGCTTTGTATGAAATATGTTTGCAGTCCGTTTTGTAAATATTACACTCCATGCGGCCTTTTTTACACACACTGAATTCATTTCAGCCGGTGTTTAAGAGAAACAGATTTTTTTGGATTTCAGGATGAATCCTTGCCCATCACTAAGGTAATAACATAGTAACAGTTACCCTACCTACCTATTTATAGTGTTCTATAAAACAACGTTTATAGTGTTCCCAGTTAAAACAAGGTTCCTCTCGCCTCACGATTTCTTTAGGGTAAATAAATATATTGTTGTATCTTAATATAAGTAATTTAAAAAATGATTTTATCTATTCCTTTTAACGAGGAATTATCATATATTAAACTACACACTTCAGGTTCTAGAAGCGAAACAACAAAACCTTTTAGTATGTACAACTATATACCGTATGGTATAACTGGACCAATTTTCAAAACTACACGAATTATTTCTCCTGATTGCCCAATTCGGCTTAATTTGACTTTACTATAAATAATTATATATTCGATTAAAAGGAAAAACTTCAAAACATTACTAAAGAAAACTGTGAGAAAACTTATTGTCTATTATTATTATTAATGGTAATTATTAATAAATTCCTTTAGTAGGTACATACTTATTACTGTAATGGTTTAGTAGATACATATGTATTTTTACACTTGACTGTATCTCATTTGTCGATCCTGCGTTCAACACTAAAGCAAGCACATGCATGTAGCAAAAGTGAGGGAACAACGAACAGAAAATTAACCGTACACCGTCTCGGTAGCGACCTATTACGTTTGGAACGAATTAATTGTGTTCTAATTTGATATTCGAGCACTGATTGCTCTAGTACGCTTGTTTGAAATGCACACAGGGGCACGGGACCCAATTAAACGATTCACTCAAAAGGGTGTGCCAAATTAAAACCGTACTTTGTGTCATCAGCCGTCAATTACTTAAGGGATGCGGTGGCACAGATTTTCGGTGGCGCGTTTCCATTATATCTTTCATTACTTCACTGATATTACAAGTGTGACAGTTTGCGAGGATGGATAGTTACTCTTTCACATAAAAAGTACATACTGGATGGATTTGTGTGAAATTTGATACACAGATAGTTTATCGTGGAAAAATGTTAGGTTCCAATATAAAAAATGACATCACCGTCGCGTCGTTACAGCGACAAAGATGTCAGACGTTGTATTACTCATATATTTTCTTTTTCAAAGCGGACGAAGTTGCTGGCACCAGCAAGTGTTTTTTTTTTAATATAAAAACAAGACAGCGCGCTTGGCCGATATCTCACTTGATGTAAGGTGGACCACGTTTACCTAGTAAGTGCCCATTACCCTAGATTTAATAAAAACTACACTAATAAATTATATTTTTTTAATTATATACACAAACAAACCCTTCTTATTTATATATAACTTTTTGCATTTGAGAAAACCATATCAAAACCTGCGTTAACTGAAAAACAACTTGAAGCGGACAGCGACTTTATTTTATAAAAGAAATTTATTATTTTAAGAAGACTTGTTAAATATGTTATACTCAACACATTTTTGTAAATATGATGATGAATAAATGGGATCGACAAAGAATTTACATTAAGTATTATTTAAGCTAATAAAATATAACGACCGTTCGCTTGGTTGGATTTGAGATTTATTCGAGGATTAATACACGAAATATGAATTTAGTGTTATTTATTTTGTGTTCTGTTTATTCAAAGGGTCTGTCATCTCTCGCAGTAGACTATTTATTCACAAACCAAAGAGTGACGGGTGGGGTGTATAAAATAATATTATTTTTTACATTAACCCTCCATACAACACACTTCTTGGGCTAATATTTTTCATTAGGAAAACCACTAACTGTCGCCATTCTAAATTTATTGCATTTCATTTATAAATTTTATATATAGCTCTTGCTATTTATTTATTTATTACGACCATTAACATAATAACAATAGTATCTTTGCAATTTTGCATATTCCTATTGGCACAGGCCAATATCGTACTTACCTTTTTGCTATTTAACAATAGTGAGTAAATAGGTTTAAGCTATTTACTCACCACTGTTATTATGTAATTTTACCTGTAATTTTCCCTAGAATAAAATAAATAAATAATAATGGAATGAAAAATGAAAAATGAGAAAACTGTGTACGATAGCTATTAAAATGCCTATGTTAAAATAGGCACCAACATAGGCATTTTAATAGTCTATTTATATAGTGTCTATTATTTATATAGTGTTAAAATTTTATTTTTTACACAAACACTTTGTCCAAAGCAAAATTATGCAGCAGCAGTAAACGAACATTATGAAAATTTTAATACAGCGCAGATATAAATCTCAAAATCTATTTCCACAACAACAGCTCTAATGTCAATTAACTCTATAACGTGCCGGATCAAACTTTGGACACATGTTTTAATATATTTCCAACCTTATCTACCCCATCGTGTAAATTTAGCATCAGCAAAAAGCGCACTCGCACAGAGATTAACGACGGATCAAACTGGGTTCGAAATGCTTACCGCACTTGTCGTGGGTTTAGTAGTTAGTTACGTGATTTGTCCTTTGTCTGGGTTTAATGCGCAATCTGATTAACTAAACACTCTGTTTTAGTTAAGAAAATCACTGAATATATAACTATTTTCAATTTATAATCGTATACTATATATATACTCATTCTGTATTGATAATAATGTTTTATTTACCCGATAAATCGGACAACGTGAACTTTTTTCCTTAGGTCTGATTGATCAGACGAATAGCAATTAAATATTGAGTACCATATATCTACTTTTGGTGCAGTACCAGTTCAAATTTATTCTTTCCATGGAGAGACAGAGATCTGTGATAATAAATGATTTTTCTATTAGAATTTTCAGTATTGATTCATCGTTTGATTTGATCTAACTTGAACTCTTCATGTTAATGAGTCAATTCTAATAATAAATCTGTGAGTGTAGGTATTGTATGTATGTAAGTCCCTACATAACTCTTAAACGAACGAAGACGTGCGGACACAGGATAGACTACTTTTTTTCTTTTTCAACGTGGACGAAGTCGCATTATATAATGTCTTGGTGAAGATGCGTCTGCCTTTACGGATGAAAGATTAAGCGGCTGCCTGGTGAGGTAGACCAGGAAATTAGTTTTGGGGAGGTACAAACGTCTTACGTATGGGAAAAGCCAAAGCTCAACCATGACAAATTGCATTAGTTTATTGTATATTACTGTATGCCATTGTGACATGAACGATTTTCGAGAAAATATCACAAAATATTTATTTCACTAGTCTTGTCTGAGATATAAAATTTTATTGCATCGAATAGTCGCGTCTTGTAGTATCCGATAAACGCTGACTCGTCGTCTTCGACGTCTAAACATTATAACCACTTGAATAGGATTGAATGGAAATAGGTTTATTATAAGAAAAAATGTGGAATTTCTTTTTCGATTCTTCGCATATTTAATATTTGGCATGTTTAAATAAGTTTTTCAATAGGATTTTACTTGTCAAATTAAAAAAAAATCCAATCCGAATAAAAAAATAAAATTTGTCCTTTAAAATTAGACAAATACTCGTAAGTAAATAATACACAACGTTTTAAGTGAGCTTTCTATACTTAGAATTAAAATTGTTTGCAACGTGTCTTGCCACTTTCTGCAAAAGCATTATTGCTTTTCCTCGCCACTTACTTACAATGAATAAATAAAAAAATAGTGGCCGGCGTATTACACACGGAAATCGCTTTCATGCAGCTACATATCGAAATTAATTTATGTAAATCCATAGAAACAAAACTTTTACTTCGCTTTGATAATATTGTTTTCTTGAAAAAAAAAAATGTAAAAAGTATTACGATTTAATACATATAAACCTGCACATCTCCTGGTATTGTTTGTGTTCTTATTCCTGACTTGTACTATATAAAAAAAAAATATCGACCAATGGACGAAAACCGTATAAGATTTCAACCGTCTTATGAAATTTCTAACTTTAATTGTAGCTATTATAACATTTTTTTTAATATTAAGCCGTATACAAGCTGACAGTTCACTTGATGGTGGGCACTATTTTGTTAACCAATCTAATCGTCTGTGTGTCTCTAAAAAGCAATCAATCGAATGTGAGTGCGCTTTCGCGTTAAGTGCCCACTACACTTATGTATATTACCATAGGCATAGCACCTACTTGGCCCTAACAATGTCCGGTCCATTTACTCGTGGACTAATAGCAGACTACCTAGAAAAATAGGAGACTCATTTATTTGTAAATGAATGTGATGTATTATAATAATAAATTACTTCATTATTGCGTCCGTGACATTATCCAGTTTGTGACAACTGAATGTTATGGATAATTTTAGCCATAGAACACTCTGATACTTTAGATAATATTAATCGTAGGTCAATTCGATGATAGGTGGTTTATTTTAACATAATCAAATGATGATCTAGATAAGGAGCAGATATTGGAAGGTTTGTGGGATCCCTTACTCACCGAATCACAACAGTACACTAAGTACAGTTATTTTTATCTATGCTTCTCAATGTACAGGCAATCTATAGGCGATCTGTTTACCTATATGCTATGTGACACATAAATATATAGTACAGAGGCGTTTTTTATATACAATAGTTTAATAAATCTGCACTGCAGCAGTTCTACGATAGTAATTTTTGATAAACGAAATCACCGTTTTCGTAGGTTATATAGTGTGATTATGCGGGCGCATCGACCTATCCCGCCCTCGCATTACGGCCACCGTTATGTAGATTAAGTGTCCTCCACACAAGCAAAAATAGCGCGCAACTGGAATAGGTAGTTAGCTGATAAACAGAGAACGTATTTCCATCTAAAGCTTCCTTCAGACAACTTACGATGTGTATTTTTTTTTGCCAAGGTCGACCACAGGCTAACGGTCCACTTGATAATAGGTGACTACCGTTGCCTATAACACATGCAACGCCACAGGTGCATGTGTGGGGTTAAAGATTTGGGACGGGGAGGAAAGATGCTATACATTTTTCAGAACAGAAATTTAACGGCATTATATCTACTTTTACGCTGATTTCGCCTGCGAGCATATTTAATTACACAGATTGAGTTAATTTCAAGATTCAAACTTCTTTCACCTCGGTAACATTAAGTACAATTTGCACAATATTTTGTTTTAATTTTTTTTGTAAAAATATTTATTGTACGGCTCGTTATGTAGCCTTCGCCAAGTAGACCATTTTAGAACATTTTAATAACTATGTACATATATACCAGCTCCACGCAATGTTTCTATTGCTGTGACTGTGACATGTAGAGTTTTCAAAATAGCACCTATTCATATTGGAAACAAACAAACCTATTTTATACTCGTATGTATGTGTCGCTTTTCATGAGTTTTTTTTTGTAGCTCCACATTTTATCGCTAACACTCTGAAGTAAACCTAAAACCACATTTTCTTGTTTCTTTCAATGTACGAAGCAAGCAAAAGATTGTACTTATTCGTTTGTGAAACACATTGAGACAAAGATCTGTTCGGACGTGTTGAATGAATTTGTAAACATTATTCCTTATAATGTTATAAAAAAAAAAATTTATTTTTTATTTATCTTTAAATAAAAAAAAATAAAAAGTCAGTAGGCTGACTGTCTAGGCAGGTGACTGAATCAAACAGAATGGGTTATCTCGTATAAAAGTAGGACAACAAATAATATTTGAAATATAGTTTAAATACGTGTTACTTGTTATTACAATCAAAACTACAAATATTTATAATATTAGTATAGATTAGTTAGATTCAGGTATGTGTCGTGGCACAAAATATGATGCAAATATCTAAATATCATTAATTAGAAATAAACTTTGTAACTACTTGTAACCCATTAATTCAAAACTATTTAAGCAAAGAGATTACACGCGATCCTTTGAATTCTTTAGAGAGGAACTAATTCCACGATTAAAAGTCCCCTTCCTATTGATCTGTTACATAAGCTGACATGAAAAGGGCAATTTAGATCGTAATCGGAGTGTGAGGTATATTAGAAAACCAAGGTATCGTAATGGCTGAATATATTACACAACACTATATGTTGCAAAATATTCTAAATGTTATAAATAAATAATGTAAGTTTAAGATAAAAATTTAAATGTCTTTTTGGTAGCTGTAATAAAATCTGTACCTATTTATTATTTGATAATAATACTTTGTATTATTATTAAATAGATAAACAGACAATAATCTTATACTCTACAATAAACTATGGTAATTTTGGCAAAAAAAAAACTGTAGTTAGCAGAACTTAGTAATTATTTGATGCCGAGATAATATTATAGGAAAAGTCTTTTAATTTAACACTAAATTTCTTTTTTGTTAATCTTTAGCACAGAATAAATAATATTACTTACTACATTTACTACCATACCAGAGCCAACTTTGAAAACTTAATTTCCAAAGCTTACCTTGCCAGGAATCGAACCCGGGATCCCTGAGAGAGCGTTAAAGCAAACATCCTAACCACTCGTCCAGGAGTTCGTCAAATTATTAGTTTCTTGTGTGGAGCTAAAGTTTATTAGCTCCAAAGATATGTTTTGAGTATTGAGATGTTTTATTATCCTAATTTAATCAAAAGTCACTGTCCACTGCTACAAAGGTTTTCACTCAAGTTTTACGTTTTGTCAATTTTTCCAAAAAAAAAGTGCTTTCACATCGTCACCGGTGGCAAGGGACGCGTGTGTGCGTACCCTATAATGCGTCTCGGTGATTGATGGGCACATGTCGTGTGTCTCGGCTTTATGCCCAAACACGCTAAATGGATGGTGTGGAGCGATACCAACGAACGATTTTCCTTAAAACGCATCATATTTTAGCCCATGAAAGTTTTATTAGTCAATAAATTTAAATCCAGAATTCCCTATTGAATTCGTAGTAAAATTATTTTCTTGTCAACATTAGAGTTCGGTCGGACCTATTAGTTTTATTGACCCGTAAAACCGATGCTTATTTCCCTGACGGACGGGTAATGAAAGCTTGAAGATAAACCGAGTTAATATAACTTGACATTTAGATGAAACCTTAAAGTAAGTCGCAGGAAATAATAAAATTACATGATAAAAATCTTTACTTAATAGAATTTAAAGTCGCTTTCGGCATGTCTCTCTACATTATTGCAACAGAGATTTTAATGTGATTTTCAGCATCAATTACATAATTATTCACGGAAGGTTTTTATGTAATAAAACCTAATGAAGTTTGTATGTAATTAGAAAAATAAATCATATTTCAAACGTGTTCTTAGTTTGTTTGCTTGCTTGTTGCTTGGTTTGTTTTGCTTAGTGCTTCAGTTACAAAAGGTACTAAAAGTTTACGATTTAAGTGTAAAAAAAGTATGTATTTTATCTGTTTTGTTAACTTTAGTTGTATTCGTGTGTGTCATGTGTATGCAAATAAATGTTTTTCTATTCTATTCTATTCTATTCTATTCTATTCTATTCTATTCTATTCTATTCTATTCTATTCTATTCTATTCTATTCTATTCTATTCTATTCTATTCTATTCTATTTGATAAAGGTATGAATTTAAAAACTGACGAAAGTTTTCGTACCCGACTGTACATATTATAATAATCGTGTATCTAATCGTCATGCGTGCATTTTTTTCTGAATTAATTATTTGAAACTGTGACGTGTCATGTGTGCAGCGGACAAAATACAAAATGTACTTCATTTAATGGATTCCATCTATCGAAATTAATTTGGGTCGTTGCGTAAATATGTTGATGAGTCATTATTTTGAAAAGTTTTGTGTGGGCACCGCGTCCAATTGTTCAGCTTTAAGTTCAGTTTTAATTAATTTAACCTTTTTATGCTACGGGTCGTTAATTATATGCGTTCGAGTTAATATCACCTATCATTTCTTTTATTACCATTTTTATGGATTGTTTTCACACGTTAATAAAATTAGTCTTAAATTGTTTATTCTTAATGAATTGTTTCTCTTAATGAATTGATTCAGAAAAGTGATAACAACTAAATCTAGGCATAGAGTTTGATATCTATTATCACTCTATCATTTATCATATATTAACTCCCTAATAATGTAACTTTCTAAAGGTGAAAGAATTTTTAAAATTCGTCCAGTAGTTGTTTAATTACAAATAAAAATACAAATCTTTTCTCTTTACAATATTAGTATAGATTTAAAAAATATCCACTGCATTCTACATGCTAGTTGTTATAATATATTTTTTTAATTTCTCACCCATATGGGAATAATATACTTTTACATCGCACTCTGCCATAAGTTAATGGGACTTTTCGCATTAGCGACCAATCCATTAAAGTTCAGAATCAATTATGGCTTTACATACCTACTGCATTAACGAATGTATAAAACAACAAATTTGACTTCGATGCAATACTGTTAAGTGCATCACTGCCCGTTGACATATGCGCGACAACGACAACGTAAAACTGTGCATTCGGTGTGATCCTTACTGCGTTGAAAATAGGGTTGAAATTCTATCGTGTCGAACGTATGGGGTTCTATATTACGACATACGTCATCCATCATGTGCAAAGTGTCCGTGAACAAACTATTTACTAAATGGTAAGTGTTTTAGTAATTAATTATAGTATGCTGTCTGAACAAATTAAGTAAGAACGGATGTAGAGAAATGCTCGACTCCTAATAGGTACTTTACCGACGAATAATAAATCTGTCTGGCATAACATACGTTACATTTTTATTTATTGTTAACTGACTTTGGCTAGTGGCTTTGCCTCAAGTTTAATTAGAAAATAGTCAATGTAACTATGTCTTCTCTTTTTTTTAAACGATCTAATCTAAACGATCTAAATTTCGCTATTCGCTATTTAACGAGATTTTTATTCAGTTGTCACATCGCACGATTTTAATGCGAAAGGCCAAATTTAAATTCATAATTATATATATATTTTAGTAGTCATCTCGCAAACATATAATTTTCTTGGCGTTGTTGTTCGCAAACAAACGCCAATTGCCTACTACGATTTTCTGAAGGTGCGACATGACACCTTCAGAAAATCGTAGTAGGCAATTGGCGAACAGCGATTTTAAGTTATAATAATTACTTATGTAAATATATAGATGTAGATTTTAAACTTCTGAACTTTCTTTACTAAACAAAAACGTTCAAAAAATTTGTGAAGCGTTTGAAAGCTTCAACACGTCATAAGTCACAAGTTACACTTATCAAGTTATCATATCACACATCGCCATACATACATACAATATACCCGAGTGTATTTCTAAGAAGTACACATAATGAGCTCACTTAGAAACCTGACTGTACCATTAAAAATTGGTGCTGTGTCGTAAGCCTTATCGCTGTGTATAAGATACATTAACGTTTTTTAAAGCAAAACTTATTTTTAAATAATAAAATTAAAATAATTCAGAGGAGCCTAATTTTTCATTACTATCACGATGCTTTTCGACGTTCATTTAATTTATATTAGGGAAACATAAAATATCTCGCCAGTCGCCACACATTATACAGATACATACAAGAATAACAGAAATCAGCATTCTTTCTTCTTTCTTCATTACAGACAGCTACAAGCTGACCCATTATACAAAGTTTGTTCACAACATTGCGAATTCAATGTGAAAATTGACGCGTCAATGGATATCGTGCAATCCAATTTGTCACGCAAACTTAGCTTGTGTATGTGTCCCACGGGGTTACATTTCTTGTTTGTACTGTTATTTGATGGCGTGATATCGGACGCTATAACGGTTATGAGTGGCTACATATATACATATTCTTTTACAATTGCTGCTTAGATAAAATGTTTCTCAAAATTCTTCTTCAACTCGCACAATATTATGTGAAACTAACATTCATTTCACAGTGATAAAAGATGAGGGATAAGGAACCGATGGGGTAATTTTCTCTGGCATCTCTTACTCACTTAGCGAATCACAAAAGCACATTATATATGCTTTCTGTAAGGTTTTCTGTATCGTTTTATCAAAGAGTTTGATTATACTTCGGCCCCATGATCCTATGAGATGACCAAAATCTTTATTACTACTTTGTTAAAAACTGTCAAAATCTGAAAATACAGTTGGAGAATTTTAAAACATTTCCACTGCTGAACACTGAGTTACAAGCATATAGTCCTCTCAAACGCCCCGAGGAGTTAGAGAGGCTCATAAATTTTGCGTAAAAACCGCACCCAGAGTATACAAAACGATTTCTTTAATTAAATCCTATCTCCTGGCCATATCATATGATCTTTCGCATCGGCCATTCAGTCGATTTATATTATAATTGCAAGCATTTCTGTTGCAATTTATTTTACCCGTTGGTCGGCGGTACAATCAAGTGTAAAAATATGTATGTATCTACTAACTAAACCATTGGAATAACATGTATTGTACTGAAAGAATCATGAAATGTATAATATTTTTCTCATCATTATTAATTTCTCATCACTAATCAAAACAAAGTCCTCCACCGCGTCTCTCTGTCTATCTGTCTGTTCGCAAAAAACTCAAAAACTACTGCACCGATTTTCATGCTGTTTTCACCAATGGATAGAGTGATTCTCGAGGATTTCGTGTATAATTTACAAAGTTACGTGGGCGAAGTCGCGGGCAGCAGCCAGTCATTAATAATATGTCTTCGCAAATGTTCCAAAATTTTATTAATTAGCACATGAGCAATATAAATGTCCAAAAATTACAAAATGAGTTTTGAATAAATGTAAGGGCATTTAGGAGCGGGCACGATCGTCGGGAATGAAGAAGTCGACTCTATCTACCATGTTATTGGAAAAAAAATTAGTTTATATTTACGAACGATATTTTGGATACAAATTTATACATTTGACTGCATTATTCAAGTGGTAATTTATTTTTTCACCTCTCTCTAACGACTTTTGTTTCAACAAGACTGTAAATTTCAAGTACAATTTTTGTGTTGTCCTAATGGCTTAAGATATCTTGTTCTTTAAAGTGTAAGAAAAAAGAAAGAGCTTTAGTAACAGTTTTCTGTCGTTAAGTCAAAACTTTTAATTTTCCGTTCACGACACTAAGCTCAAGTGTACTTAACAGATAATAATAATGTTGGAATAGTTCTCGATTTGAAAAGAACATTTAATTTTGAATGAAAAAGTTATGAACTTTGTACATACTTTGTTTAACATTATTATTAAGTTATTATTTATTTTTCAACCAGAGACCAGATTCAACTTTTAAAGTTTACCCTGCCGGAAATCAAATCCAGGACCACTGCGATAGAACGTTAAGGCAAGCAACGTAACCACTCTTACAATGGGCTCGTCATTAGAATTCATCAATGGTCATAGACTGACCACTTAAAGACAATAAAGTTTTTGGAACTTAAACTTAGATTAATATGCACGTCAATGACCATACACAGCTTTGCCAACATTCCTTCGATAACTTTAACTGTAACATACGAGTATTAAATTTATATTATACATTAAATAATCTATGTAGTATAAACTAGTAAAGAGAGACTGTTCACTATCCAATTTAATTCCATAAAACCCTCCGCCAGTGTCATATTGAGATATTTTTTAGATTAAACTATATGAAATTCCCTCAATGGCCTCTACTTATATTCAGGACAAAATTGAAAACACCTTACGAACCCCTTCCGAGAAAGGGATACGTTTTGGCACAATATAAAGATCCAGTTTATTGGCTATCGACATAGAAGGCCTTCGTTGGTAGCTATGCCTCGAAACGTAAGGAACACATAAATTTCTTTACGAGGTATAAAATATACCCTTCACGCGTATCCATCTTGCGACAGAGATCAATCGGTTAATAAGACATATTCACCTTAATTCAGAAACTGTCTAATGAGTAAACTGGTGAATTAGTGAAATTGACAAGTAAGGAAACTGAATTATCAGATATAGTTTGGCGATAAACTTTAACAAAGGCTATGAATATAAGATGTACATCAATTACGTCTTACGTTAGGATTTGCAGACGTTGAAGATGCGATTGCACATCTTGTTAATTTTGCTTCTGATGAAATTATTTATATATATAGGAACGTTTTTGTCGATTTTTAGCCATTTTTATGGCGTTATAAACTCGTCTTAACTCTTCATAGGCAGTGGATTTACACCCTAATATGCGGGAGTACTCGCGGGAGTGTCACCGAAACTCGTGAATTATAGATTTGGAGACAAAAAGTTTGATTTAGGGAAGCACTCAAGATTTATGCTCTCCTCGTTTCGCGAATTGAATATATAATGGTGAACGTGTAAGCCTCGCCACTCGTTGTACTCTTGAGTGATCGATGAGTTACTCGAAAACACTTCTTTTTATGTACAGCTTGGAGAATGATCAATAAAATAATTGATCATTCTCTAAGTTTACTCCAAAACATAACACCATTTCATTGATATGAACTTTTCTGTCTTCTGTAACACTAACGGCAATCTGTTGTATATTTTTAAGAATCATCTAAGGTGTATGGTTTTTAAGAACACCAGAGAACCGCTCCCGGCTTTGCCCGGGGTGAATTTTTTTTATATTTAAACCTAACCCGTTTATCCTTCTTTCAATAAATGTAAAACAAATCAAAAACGGTGCAGAACTTTCCGAGTTTTTGGAACGTATTATAAAAGAGATTATGTACAATGAACCGCTGTAATTTTAATAAAAATTTTCATCTGCCTAAACCTTTACGAAAATTGGGGTTATAACGGCTGAAGTGAAAATCCTACTGAACTAAATAGGTGCGTTTAATTTTCTTTTTTCATGTCTGACCCCATATAATGCTTTCATACCGTCATGCAGTAAAATTCATATACCCGACTTGAATTCTATTTTTGTTGCGCTAGTCTTTTTTGAGGTGCCACAATGGACGTATTCAGTATGGCCATGTTCCACTTGCTAGGTAAACACTGAATTTTGTTGAAAAAGCTTTTTAAAATGTATGCATTATTTTTATTACTGCATTTTGTTTCCAAAGTACAAATAATTTTCTAGTGACCTACTTATTTATTTGTGTCATATCTTTGAATTCATACTCTCCAAGGTGTGTGGCCTTTCTGTTGATTTCTTGGTTTTCTTGATTGACGTTCTGCTAAAATTACATCTTATTATTTTATGCGTCCTAAGCAGTACCATTAACAATAGATGTTTTAGCTATATGTATCTAGTTGGAGAAATGAACAAATATTATTTCAAATTATTAAGACACAAAGAGAGATCTTATCCGTATTTAACAAATACATCTAATATAATAAGTTATGTTAAGTAGTCCTTCACATTGATATTAAATGAATAACCAAGATTTCCTTGAGAATTTTCAAAGAGTGAATATCAACAACATCAAGTAGTCTTTGGTATTTAATCAAATTTGGTATCAAATTGAAAATATTAGCACCATTATTAATGTTACAATGTTAATAAAAGCTCTAGAAAATTAATGATAGATATTTCCCTTGATAATATAATATTAATAGATTTTAAATTGAAAATTACATGCCTAATGCAATTTAGTCTGAATATAAACAGCCAGTATAATTATCTTTAACCACAATCATTGTGTGTAGTATCTCAAGAGAATTACTTTAACTTGTACTCGTACTCGTCAAATTTTGGAAACCATTTCCTTAGGTATTGTAAGTTTTTTTTGTGTTCATCTTAGACATTTCACCTCTTTGTGGCGTCAATATTTTATACAAGTTTAGCGTTTGTTTGAACAAGTAACTATTGTAATTTACTATAATAAAACATTAAAAGGTTTCTTGGTCGCTTTCTTGAGTAGACGAGACTTGACTATAATGATAAATACACTATAAAGATCCGTATTGTGTGCAAGATTGAAGTCCATTTAAAAAATGTGAACCCGTTCGAAAACACTCAGAAGACGGTGGCAAAACAAGATCGATTTTCTTAAGCGAATGGTATCTGCTGCATTGCGGACTGCACTAATAGGAAGGAATAATAAAATAAATGAATATTATATTAAATGAATATCAGTTACTTCCTTAAATGCCAGACATGACTCGCAAGTGTTGGAATGTTTATATTTGCATAAGTTTGATATCGTGCCCTATCAGAGGTTATTGAATTGTTATCGGCGGGGTCTCTGACCATTTTGTTTACTAGGTAAATGTTGTTGCGTCCTAAAAAGATATATATATTTTCTATGCCTATCCTACACGTGGACCTAAAATCTAGATGGTATGTTAAGCTTCGTCTTTTTCTGTTGAAAATCCTGACTCATTTTCAATAACACTGATCAGTTTTAGGGTTATTAAATTGATCTTCATCTGTTATTAAATTGAACATTTATTATAGCTCTATAACTTTTTATTATGAAATCTTGCTGGAATAATTCTATATACTCATATAATTACTATTTATCTTCTTTCTTATTCTTCTTAATATATAAAAAGCGATGTGTGTATGTATGTATGTCTCCTTTAGTCTCCAAAACTGCTGAACCAATTTTGATGAATCTTTCAGACAATCTTTAGATTAGTGCAGCGGGTGTTCCTGTGCAGTTTGGTAGCGATCTATACTAGTAATAAAATTTATATTGTAGATCTACAAGTCAATAATATATTTTAAAAAAACAAGACTTCACGCATTTTTTCCATTCCTAGTCAAGATCTGAAAACTAATCAACGAAAATACAAGTGGATTTCTGTGCCAACTTTTCACATGCAGGTTAATATTATGCTGCTGGGACCGGTCGCCGCATTGCACCTCTTCACTTCAAGAAAGCTAGCTTACACATGTAACTGCCAAGATTTAAGAGCTGACGGCATTTCATTGAAAATATTTGATATTTGTATCTGTAATTCTTAGACATACATGAAATTTATGAGTTATCCTTGAGTCTCTTCAGAACACCCTTAAAAACCCCAATTGCAGTCTTATTATTTATAAGTCTCGTGTTGTCGTTTGTAACTAATATTGACTCAATTCTAAATATACCAAGGCTTTTTGTCTACGTATTGCAATGCTACCAAGTCCACTCAGTTCACGCTGGATTGAACTGTCTTTAACTTAAATTTCTGGTGTTGATTGTAAGATGCACAACACTAACATCAAAGACATACAATCCTTTGAGGTAAATTCTGCAATTGCCATCTTTGCGACCACCACACCAAAAAGGATCGATAAGACATCACCGTAACGTATGTAAACTCATCAAATACCTTCATAAATCAACATCGTCAGGTCGTAAAGTACTGTTTTTAGTTGCGTCCCATTCAATAAATTCGCAAGCATTTCCGGCTTCGCCTCGTGCAAGAATGTCGATTCTGACCCGAATACGTCTGGCACCCGTACGTTAACGCGCACGTTTGCGTTACTCTGCAAAACAAGCTATCGTAAAACTGCAATGGCAAGTTCGCACGCGTTTATGGTTATCGACAAAATATGTCCCTATGAATGTAAAAACAAATATATTCAATATTCACGTGGCACTATTCTGTTTTGCTTGTTTTTATTAAGGGTACATTGCAGCAACAAATACGTTAGGAACCGCTTAATAGTCTTCTATATTTAGTCCATGTTAACTCTATAAATTATAAGTACAGTAAGCACATTGTTCGATCTACTGCTAATCATGGAACTGTTATTTTTTTTTTCCACTTTTAGTAGTTTAACTTATTGAAGTTAAACTTGTAAAGTCTTATCATAAACACACGCGGTCCTATCAATAGGGCAGATATTTTATTTATTTATTATGATATTAGATTTATGAGGATCTTTTTTTTTCTATATACCTATATAGCGTAGAGAATCCACCCAAAGGTCCATACCGTTTTAAGGACTTTTAAGGAATTTAAAATGTTATTACATTTAAATTTATCGAAGGGTTTATTATATCCAACCAAGCCAAGAGTATCTTTAAGTCACTTTCAAACATATAAATCTAAGTACAATATGAGTACATTTACATACAATATCATCAACCCACTTTAATGGGTAAACACAACTCTTTATTTGCACTTGATATTATAGTGATGTGCCACATGGATCGTAGCGCAACCTCTCGGTATTGATTCAAATCATATTAATTGAATTAATCTTGTAATTGAATAATTGAATTAGTTAGCTCAAGGCAATTATTTCAATAGCCAATTAGCACATACCGTAAAGTTAATTTATTTCAATTAAATACATAGATACCTATGTACATATTATATGGACTTTTTAAATAAACTATTTCGTTCTTTTTTGACTTACTTCAATTAACGCAAATATTGTTAAATTCTCTCTCACCTCATAGGTATTTTTTTTTTCAACTAGTGACAAAAACCGTTAAATGTTAAAAGTAATTCTATAAGTTTAAGCGCCTCTTTCACCAACTACAAGTAAAGTGTTGATTAGTTACTTTTAGAAAACATTTTCTGTTTTATTGGTAGGAAAGTGAACAAATGCTCTTTTATCCGCATAGTAAATCAATTAAGAAATATTCCAAAATGTGACAATTCTTTTTTAAGTGAAGGCTTATTTAGCAATAATGATTCCAGTGGAATATCAGATACAACATTATAGAATATCCAATATAACAAATAAAATAAATAACTCACGAGGTAAATCAGTATGTGTCCCAACACTAGAGAACGGTAGGAATTTAATTGATATAGCATACAGACGAACGCATTCATACCTTTAGAGTGATTCAGACTTACTAATGCGATATGAGAACCTTGTATATAATTATGAAATAAGTAAACTGGGATTTTGATTCTACATCTGTTTTATTTTACATGTTTTATTTCATATCTTAATTTGATTTCTTTTTTACAATGTAAATGTTATAAAAGACTAAAAACTAGAGTGCCGCAAGCAGCGGGGTAATGCTCGAGTTACCGGTTGTTAAGGGTGCAGAGTGAGGAACCTCCTGACGATACGTGCCGTGTCAAGAAGTACCGCCTTCTGTATTTGTCTCTTTATCCAGCCATTTAGTGAGAGCCTCTTGAGGTGTTCTTGAGATTCTTCGCCATAAATCCCGGTTTCCACCGCGAGCGGAATGGACTCCGTTTAACTCGCACGACTTTTTTGCTCGCTGAGTCCTTTGTTCCGCTCGCTTATTTGTTGGTGGAAACGCAAGACGTATGCAGTTTAGTCGTGCGAGTTAAACGGAGTCCTTAATGGGTCCGCTCCGCTCGCAGTGAAAACCGGACTTAAGACCGTTCGCAGGGATTTTCTTTTCTTCCGCTTGTTTTTCTTTCCATGTAATTTAAAATTGAGTATTTTTCTTAATATTATTTTTTTTAAACGCAATAATGACGCTATTAAAAATTTTGTGGAACAACCTCAAATTCCTTTGCTTCAACAACTTTGGCACATATGAATATACGTATATTTTACTTAGTTAAAACACCTGTCTGTTACAGTCAGGTGTTCGAACTCGATGCGATTGCCGATTGGTGGTTTTTTCATCTGCCTGCGGATGCGGAGCGTTGAATCTATTTTCTTTTTTTTTTTAATTTTTCGATACCAGCTTGGTCTTTTCGATTTGACGTGGTCCGAATTTTAAATGAACTTTTTTTTATTCTTATAGTGGCTTTTTTTAAGAAGGGCAATTAAATGTCTTCATTTTCTTTCAAAAATAAATGTTAATAAACAGCACTGAACTGATAACGTCTTACTGCATGTACAAGACAATATGGGGAATATTGAATGGGAAACCATTATTAATAAAAGCTTGAAAATTAGTAAAAGTTTAAAAAAATAGATAAAGCTTTTTTATTTAAATGTTTTTCAATTGTGCTCCTTTATCGGAAGAGTTTTTTGCCTTATTCCATTAAGATGCCACAAAATTTTGCACTAGTTGGGAGTCACTGATTTAGAGAGACACAACACAATTTCCAAAATTAACTTAAATTAAATTATATAATATTTTTAATTAAAAATGGTTATCGCCATTTCTGACACTCGTCAATCGTTGCTCGACGTCTTTTGTTTCACGCCTCCATATTTTGAAAGTACAACATTGATTTCGGGTCCAAGTTACTTCATAAAATCCACCCCAAGTTTCTTGTCATAACGCTTGTTATTAATTGAAATTATGCAAAAGAGCCCTAAGAGTGTTTGTGAAGAGACATTTCCATATTCTTGCCGTGTTTAATAAAACTATGTTAAGAGATTAAACTCGAACATTTTCTCATTAAAACTCGATTATGCTAAAGTTTAACAAATGCTACATTGTTTAACAAATGC
Organism: Synanthedon vespiformis; assembly: GCA_918317495.1. Lineage (NCBI taxonomy): Eukaryota > Metazoa > Arthropoda > Insecta > Lepidoptera > Sesiidae > Synanthedon > Synanthedon vespiformis. The sequence goes on from OU906964.1 coordinate 2,106,949, forward strand.
AGTACTTATTTAGACATTTTTTTCAAATAAACATAGGTGCAATTATGCATTGCACCCTGGCATTAATAATAACCTATTACAGTTTGCGGTTATAAATAAATCCTTGGCTAGTCTTAAGATACTTTGCTTTATACACTTGATCAGATAATAATATAAAAACTCCTTGTTGCAGGTATGCGTCAACCGATGATACATCCAGGCGGAATGCAGTTTATACCGGCCTTATTTAACTATGGGTTATTCTTATTATCGATATAAGAAAGGTTAAAAATTAAAATTAAAACTCACGTTTGTTACTCGTCGTATATATTTTTAATAAAAGTACATAGGAAATGTATACTATACTATTGGATACATTTTGTATGCACATTTCCGTTCATCCTGATGGCGGATATAAATATTTTAAAGCTCCTCAACAAATGCGTCTTTCATGACAATGCTCTTAGCATTACCATATTAAATATAAGCGAGACATAAAAGCATATCTCGTAGCACGGGTGCAGTGTTGGTGACAATGTATAATCTGCACACAAAAGGACTCAACGCGATCTATTCTTGGGCGCGTAACACGTGTGTAGCTATAATGTTTTACTTTGGAGGAGTATAATGGGCTTCTTTTCACGGTGAAGACGAATAATAATATCTGTTTAAAAAAAATCCAATACTGAAATTACTTTTTCATATTTATAAGAAAAAATCTAATAAAAGGTAAATGAAATGATTCATATTTTATGAATTCTTTACTTTGAAGTTCAAAACTGTGACTATAGTGTCTTAAATTAATATTAGTATCCTTCTACTGACACATAATATTATCGTCATTGTCAAACCAAAGTATGCTATATACTCTTTTTTGAGAGTCCGTCAATTTGACTTTTAGTAAATAGTTAAATGCCTCGTCTATCTTATGAAAAACTGCTAAGTGCTTATGAGCACTATTTGTCGTAAATTCTATAAAAATTCTATAACAATCTTAAGTTGGAAACAAAATACAATTTTTTAATTAAACCTTCTAAGTATTTAGTATCTAAGGCCATTCGGACCGGTAAATAATTATTTATTTATTTATTTTATTTTAGGGAAATTTACAGGTATAATTACTTATAATTTATAGTGGTGAGTAAACAAACTTAACCTAATAAAAAAATTCCACTTATAATACACCAACTAATCAGTAGAAAGTTATCGCAACTATATCATATATTATTCTATATCAGCAATCGAATAAGCTAAAAAATTTGCAAAAAAAAATACATCTTAAATGTCGTTATCAACGTTATGGTGGGGTAATTCTAACGAACCTAAACACGAGTGTTACGTTATTTTACGGTGATCTTCGAAAGAGACTATAGTTAGTAACCTTTTACTTTGCCCCGTTCGTAACTGCACGATACTCGTATAGTATGTCGAGTGCCCACTTCCTTAAATCATTCTGTTTCCCCATTCCCGTCGCTAAGAAATTCTTTCAGATAGAACTGGAGCGACACAGCCTGACTTAGCCCGGGTACAATGCATAAATAAAATATAATATACTAGCTGTTGCACGCGACTTCGCCCGCGTAACTATATAAAATATAGTTACTCGCTGATTACATAGCCTTCTATAGGTTTTGTATAACGGTTTTAACTTTTTTTCTTTTGGTAAATTGGTCCAGTAGTTTTGGAGTTTAATAATTACAAACAAACAAATCTTCTTTCTTTATAATATTAGTATAAGATTAATATGTCCATTTGTAATTAATATTCCAAATTATAAATTAATTTTTCAGTTAAAGTGTAAACAAAGGCCAATATGTGAATCCCTTAAGGAGCTCCTTCATATGTAAACAAACTTACAAATGCAAGACTATTATTAAGTAATTATACCTGTTAATTTCCCTAAAATAAAATAAATAAAGACCTTTCTTCTAATTATTATAATAGTAGAGATAGATCTCGAAGTAATTTGTAATCTGCAATTATTGCGCATTTTATAATATGCATCCTTAAAAATTCATAGAGTTTTTAAAATAATTCTCTTTGTCTTAACGGTATCCTTTTAGTTTTGTCTAGGTGTTGACTGCAAACTCCTATATAATTAGGTAGAGTCCGTCATACCCTATAAACAAGTTTAATTAATTCAAAATGAGGTCCCGAGCGTTAAAAAAAGCGAGGACAACGGGGTCTCAGGTAAACCGGATGCAAGGTAAGAATGCCTTAGAATTTTTATTTTTAAAGAAAATAAACCGTAATTAATGGTAAACCTCTTGAATGAGTCGAGTTTTTTTTTTATTTAAACGAGCAAATGAGCTTTTATGATAGATTTATCAATTGACATTGTATTTCTATTATTAATTCTATGCTCACGGCGCGTTTAAATTATTATAAATCATAACTATGTTATGAAGTTATTAGTACTACCAAACTTATATAATATAAAGTCTTTGGTTAAAGGCTGAATAGTTTGGAGGCTATAGTCCAAACTAGTAATCCCAGAGAAGTATACAGTGTAATGTTCTACTATACTTCTACTTACTAGTTATACGCAACAGCACATGTGCTGTTGGGAAGTAAAGTCTGAACTGAGCCTTTGACCCTGTAAATATTCGCATTACTTAAATTGAACCTAGAGATGAAAATCGAAAGAGATTTGGACAGAAACTGCCTCGCAGAGCTATTAGCCGACAAGACCTGCACTAAGCCATTTATTGCTTATTGCGAAAAAGTAGCAAGTGTGACTGCAAGAGCGAACGGCTCGATTAGTCATGTGAACTAATATAATAACTATATTAAGGAGCATAATAAGGCTGGTCGAGTCGCTCGAACTTTTGGCTTCAAATAATGAAATAAAATCTATATGTATGTATATATATGTGCGTATATATGTGTATATATTATAATATCATAATAAACATATGTGTTCTATATATGTATAATATATTTATGTGAGCAGAAAAAAAAAACATAGAAGTGTGTATTATTAAATTTTCAGGAAAAAAAGAAAAAATGGCCGATTAGTACTCTGTACCATTGTACAGCTGTACCAAACTCTATAGAGCAAGTGGACTTAGTTCGTTTACTCTACTAGCTACATAAGGTCTCTGATCCATGTCAGAGGAACCCTAGCCGGTAGGACAATAAAAAAAAAATATTGGCAATTGCGCCATTGAATTTCCTATGGTATTGTTTATTATAGGCGACTGTATCCACCAACCACGTTCACAGTAAGACCAATGAAAATCAATCGTCTATAATCGCTAGAACCCTTTTGCCATTTTCAAAGAAAATTCAATCTTTGTCAACTTGAAAACCAAGTCTGTTTTACCAGTTTGTTCTAGATGATTTATATATTAATATAATGTATCCATTTTTAAATTAAAAAATGCAACAATACACCAGATGCGCCTTCGCTGTGCTCTCTAAAAAAGCCATATGGCTGGCGTCGCCCTATTAGATGCCGCGTCACATAATTTATGGCCTCTTATATCGTTCACCTGTTCACAACACATGGCTCATCTCCTTGCCCATACAATCAATATGCCTACTTATGATATTTCTCTTTAGATTTGTTAAGAAAAGGGTACATAACATATCTCACCGGACACAAATGAAGACGTGTCTCATACATTTGAAATTTTGCAACTATTCACACTTTCAGGTTCGCAGCTTTAGTTAAAATGCTAAAATGAAAACAAAATAGAAGGCGCTAAACGAAATATACTGTTGAATTTAAAAGAAAATTTTTATCTAGATATCTTTATGAAGTATAATCTCCTATAACATAGTAGTCTTATAATAAAAAAATCGTAAACGAACCGTGTCGTGTGTACATTAAATATAAAAAAAATTAAAACACAATGTGTACATGTTGTTGTACTTATGTTACTGAGATAAAAAAATAAATATTTTTTTTTGGTCTGTACGTTTGTGCACGCTAATCTCAGAATCTAAGGCTTATCCGATTTAAATGCGGTTTTTATGAGTTGTTTATGAAAAGTTGCTGCCACAAATAATTCACATTGTATTTGACCTGTCACAGTTCACAGTCATTACACTTATTTATTTATTTTTCTTTACCTCTTATCATAGAAATAGGAATAACATTTCTAATTATATGCCTCTTATAATGAGCTTATCATAAAACTTAAACGTATCCAGTACTTAATCATAATAAAGGAAATAAGTATGTAACTACACGTATACAAACCTTTTCATGTAAACACATCTTTCAATACTTGATGCCTAATATTTCAACGCCTATCGATAATACCACCAAGTTAACAATGTGAAGCTTGAACTATCCGAAATTAGACTTTAATGGTACCGGATAAGGCGTCTATTAGTTCCGCTTGGTCGACAACACCTCTCATCAGACTTCAATCGTCGGTTCTCCCTTTAACCAACCAATCGACAACACTATTTGTTTTTAAAACTACTCTCCTCACACGAAAGCGTCATCATTAAAATGCTTAACGATTTTTTTAAAGGAAATTAGGTTTTTATGTCCCAGTCATAATTTTTTATATTTCTTATATTTTCAGTTTTGATTTTCCCTTTTTTTATTTTTTGGGTGTGCGCTCCCCAGCAAGAGCAGTCATTCATTTCTTTAAATCTGACGTAGCTGACAGTGGTTAACTGATTTGCCAGGTCGTTTATCTTCTTAATATATAAAAGGCTATGTGTATATGTATGTCTCCGTATGTCTCTCATAGATTGCAAAACAGCTGAATCGATTTTGATAAAACTTCCAAACAATCTTCAGATTAGTGTTCCTGTGAAATTTGGTAGCGTCTTTTATGTATATTAAGATAATTATTTTTAAAAATTTATAATATGTATGTATTTATGAAAAAAATGTAGTATGTATATCAACTGTCTGGTTACTGGTTAAGTAACTATTTACTCTATGCTGGTATCCATAAATACAAGCATTAATTGCTTTGTGTGGAATGTGTGAATATATTTACTATTTATTATTATTCTCCCTTTATATTTAACATTGGTATAGAAATACTAAATGAATTTCAATATAAACGGATGTACTTACAAAATGCTAATTGATGTTTAAGCAAAATTCAAGGTATTTTTTCTTCTTATGTGGGGTAAACGCTATCACAAATGCTGACGGTCCACTTTATGGTACATTCTATATTACTTTTGCTGACAGTTCAGAGTTTTCGGTCTTATTTAAATCCATAATTGTTTTTTTATTCCCCGTTTGTTCGCTATTGGAAACGTTAATATTTACAGTTGTGTTTGTGTAGTGTCCGTAGCTAATAAAACAATGATTGACTCAGTACCAGGAGACAGGGACGTGACTAGAATTTTACGCCCAATTTTATATCCGCGCATAAAAACAAGGGCCTACACCACGTGAAAGATTCATGATATGGGTACCCTGTGCTCGTTCACACTACATCACTCCGTGTCACAGGGCAAATTGTTACGTACAAATGAGGTTCGAATCGTGCAGTTAACGAATTGCCAAGAAGATATATTCCCTGTTCTGTATAAATCGAACATGTATTTTATACTTGACTTTCTGTCGAAGGCATCGTCATGTATAAAGCATAGTGGATGTTTATTTTATGCCTCATTATTTAGGTCGTATGCTGAGTCGGATGTATGGCTTCTACGACATTCACTGCATGTCACGTACGTAACAGAAATAAGTTAGGTTTGTCTTTAATGGATTTCAGCGTTCACTTATTTTGCCTTTTTCACGCCATTTCAATGTTCACAAACGAAATATACTTAATACTTACTTTCATTTGTTTACTAATTAAGTTTTCGTTTCTGTCTCTATTATTGTTCTGTATCTGTAATTAAATTGGTAGACAAAACATTTCAGTATCTTTTTCTAATTTGTTTGTGAATTGTTTTTTAGCGACTTTTAGTATAATTATTTTTGAAACCGTTTTTTGGAGTTTACTCCTCGCATCGCACGGATGCAAATGATATACCAAAACCTTCCTCGAGAGCCACTCTATCCATTGGTGAAAACAGCACGAAAATCGGTGCAGTAGTTTTTGAGTTTATCGCGAAAGGACAAAGAGACGCGGCGGGGGGCTCTGTTTTTTGAGGTATAGAAAGACAAAGTTTAATTTTAAATGTAATGTGTTGAAAGTTTGAAAAGTGTAATGAAATATATCTCTTTGTTTGGAAAATGTGTTATAATAGACGTTTACGCCGAACTTACGAACCTAGTTGTTTTCGCCGACCCCGCGCTAATAGGCATCTAGACAGTGACTACGAGGTTTAATTAAAACTGTACGAATTGAAATTCCCACATTTTAGGATGGCGAATTTACTCAATAATGAAAACAGTAGGGCCTTGTGGGGCAACTCGAGCTTATTTTTGTGTTGCATTTATAAATGTAATATAAATATTATAAAGGGAAAATATTTGTATTTTCGTACATTTTTGTTTGTAATGAATAAACTCAAAAACTACTAGACCGATTTTGAATAATTTTTTATTCAAAATCGATCCAGTAGTTCTAATAAAACGTGTATTTTTTTTTATTAGTTAATGTGTACAGATACTGCTCGTTTACTATTTTATTTTATGAATATCTCTATATAGATGTAGAGCTGTCTGCAAAAGGGTTTGGAAATTTACTGGCTAAAAAATTTTTATTCGTGCGAAGCCGGATTGGGTTGCTAGTTTTATTTATAAAAAATGCCATCCGAATTCTAACATAAAACATACACGCAGTCAAGCGCGGCGACGAGCTCATTGACCCCAGAGCGGATCGCGAGTGTTTAGGGCGGAAACTGGCCAAATACTTGAAGTTAAAAGATAAATTTATTCGTATAGTTAGTACTGGTTAGAGTTGTATAGTTTTTGTAGTAGGAGCAATCGTTTTACATATTACAAAACAAAGGCCTCCGCCGCGTCTGTCTGTCTGTCTTTTCGTGATAAACTCAAAAACTACTGCACCGATTTTCATGCTGTTTCCACCAATGGATAGAGTGGTTCTCGAGGAAGGTCTTAGTATAAAATTTACAAAGTTACACGGGCGAAGTCGCGGGCATCAGCTAGTATTAGATAAAGTAATACCTACGATTTTTATAACCACTCAAGATTACTATGGCACGCCATATATGTGCTGCATATTTTGGTTGGATTAAGAAAGGTATACAATATACATAGATTAGAGAAATAGGGAATGGTTACTCACTTAGCGAAACATAACAGAATGTACTCTACTGCTACTTACTTGCAAGACCCACACCAGTACTAATCAGATTTGAAAGATTGAATTATTATTTCACTGTTGGGAAGCTATTATTAGCAGCTATCATAGGCTATATTTTATAAAGCTACGCGGACGAAGTCGCGTGCAACAGCTACTTTATTATATTTACAGTAAAAAATAAATATATAGCTAAGTACTCGAATGGTTTGTTTATCAAACTGCTCTACTGCCTTTTCCGATTACGTAGGCAGAGCAAAGGGGAGACGCGTTACTCTTGCCTTGTTTTCATTATCATTAACCACCCCTCGATTAATCTTCGTTACAGTGGAATTGTGGACTATATAAAATGCATTGCTCATTTGTGAATTGGTTTCGAGCGGGCTCTAATATCTTTGGGTATTTCAAAAAGGCAAATTTAGGTGACCGGTGACCCTCTTTTCTTTCAACGTGAAATATATCGCATCGCATATGATTTCGTTTCTCAAAAGCTAAATTAAAGTCTAAACATTGCTAACTTTTTGACCTTATCGATCATTTGGGGGGGTTGGTTTTCCAAGTTACAACCAATAATCGTTATATTTTAACAACCACTGCAACGAATGCAATTGTTACAAAAGGAATATTGTGACAAATTATATCAATAGCTTTATCAATCAGTACTGTTTTAAATATAGCTGTTTTATATTTATATTATAACCAACTACAAGACAAGTAAAGTGTTCATTAGTTACTTTTAGAAATAAATTTATTTTTGATTAAATTACGCACTTGTTTTAGTGCGTTTTAGGTTTTTTATTATTTTCTTTTTAATGTTTAGAACTTTTAACGTGCAATAAAAGGTATATCAGCTAAATTATTCCCGGTGACAGTGACTTTAAATGACGGTTAGCCTACTTGACAGATAGTGAAAGAGGCCCCTAAGACTTGAATATGATTTGGCATTGTTATAGAACCGTAACCATTGACAATATAAGTTTAGCTATTTATATTATATGGGTTAAACAAACCCCCTCTTCTGCTATACAGCTAGTTTTTGACCTAATTCCTCGTTTTTGACAATTAGGATTAATAATAATTCTATAGTTACGTATATTTGAGAAAGTTAACATTGTTAAAAAATGTTTAATTCTAGTGTAGACAAGTAAGATATTTAAATAGGCAAAGAACATTCAAATTATCAGCTTGTATAATATAGAAACGGTTCGAAAACTTCAAACAAGCTCATATTAGTTGAAACTATTTTGTAACAACAAATCTATGTCTAACAAGTGACGTTCGTTCGGTATAATGGACGAGGTCATTAGTTAATACCATCCCGGGGCTCAATAATTTATCTGTTATTTAGCTGCGCAAGCGCTCATGCATTCGACAGAAGCGGTGGAGTATTTAACGCATACCACAACGCTAATCGGTTTTGTAGTAAAAAAAATGTACCCATAAAAACTTGAATTATTTATGGGATTATTTAACTACTAGCTGATGGTGCCCTCGACTTCGTCCGCAATGAAAAAATAAAATAAAAATATATATAACGGACAAAATATATGAGCAAGTAAAGGCATGGGAAGCCAAATGTATTACCAACTTGGTTTACCACGCGACTTTCACTAGTTCTCTCGGGGTCTTCAATATGACTCTTAATATGTACTACAATCTGACACTAGAACTTAGAAGCGCAGGTATTTGGATTTAAACTATTTATTGTGCATGTAAAAATAAACGTATGTTCGGAAATAAAAAAATAAAATAACAATCTCATTATCAGGAGCTTAATCTGTCGGATTGTTTGCCCTTTCCTTACTTTTCTCTTTTCCTTTTTTTTTAATCAATACATCGAACTCCATTTATACTTGAGGTCAATACACTACCTACTTCAACCGTTTTAATTATTCTATCAAGAATTATTTATTTCATGTTTTACTTAGCCGTAGTTACTACATATTCAAAACATCGGCCTTTAGTTCTAATTATCGGGCAAATTGTCTTTTGAACTTACATGCTCATTAGGGACGAGTAATGACGCATGTTTTACTCCCAGAAACGAGTAATGGATGGGGTCTGATGACGCGTAAGACAATTAGGGTTTATTTAATATCGTGTACTATTAATAATGTAGAATTACTTTTATATGTGTTAAACCAAATATATTGTTGGAAATTCTATTTGTATCGGGAAAATGTGATCCCTTACTCTTTCACCGAAACGGTGGTCTTCGATTCTAATAATAAATCTGTAAGTGTAGGTATTGTATGTTCCTTCATAACTCTTAAACGAATCAACTGATTTTCATGAAACTTTGTAAATAAACATTTAGACGTACAGGACACAGGATTGATTAATTTTTCTTTTTCAACGCGGACGAAGTCGCGGGCGCCAGCTAGTTAATGATACTTAAATCTGTAAGTGTAGTATTGTATGTGTGTAAGTTCCTCCATAACTCTTAAACGAATTAACTGATTTTCACGAAACTTGGTAGATAAACATTTAGACGTACAGGACACAGATTAGGCTACTTTTTATTATTCAACGCGGACGTAGTCGCGGGCGCCAGCTAGTTCATAATACAGTAAAAGGCTTTGACGCTTGATTGTACGTAAAATTCCAATAAATCAATCCTGCCAGCTAGAGCGTATGTCGAGTTGAGGGCTAGTGAAATTTATTTAAACTTTCGCTAAGTCCGGTCCGGAGTACCTGACCCCTCGTTCGCCGGTGGGTGACGAACCGCATCGCCCGCCCCGTGGGAACTATGCCCTCAGGCTTCCATGTTCATTTTATGTTTTCTTCAGTTCTAATAATGTAGCGTGATAATCTTGATAGTAAATATTTAAATTTTTTCTTGTCCGTTTACATTATTTACAATTTTTTTTTGGGTGCTATTTTTATAATATATCCAAGATATAAATGCATATCCAAGATTAATAACTACATCATTTAGTATATTAATTATTGTCCGTGTATACTCACATTAATATTTCACCAGCTTCCAGATTCAAGACCTTATAATATTATAAAAAATACTAGAGAAATTATATTATATATCTTTAAATTTACCAAATCGACCAGTATATAAACAAAATATAAATTATAGGTACCTTCTAATTTGAGTAAATATACTTTATGAAACTTTATTAATATAAAAACTTAAAATAATTGTTGCGTGGATGTGATTTTAGAATATAAAATAGTCTAGTTGGTGTCAGAACAGTTAACATAGATTATAATTAGAATTGATATATTTACGGAAAGATATTATATTATTTCGATGATTCACGGTAATACTTATTATTATCAAGCGCCTACTTTCTATAGATATCGCGCGTCTCGCGACATATTGCTACAATCTTTCTAGTAGGCGTCTACTAATTACGGATAATAATGTGATGATAACTACATATAAAAATAAAATTGTTTCTTTAAATATTTAGGTACATCACATTTATTTTCTCTCAAAATTGTTTGAGAGTCAATTTAAATTTTCGTGAAGCACAATAGAAAGTTCATTTACCTGTGACATTTTCATTCCTTCACAAACGCTCAACCGTAATCGCTGCTTTGTCATCATTCCTTTGATTTCGAGCTAATTGTACGCAGAAGCTTTGAGCTTCAAATGCAAAGAAGACAACTTTCATCAGAAGTAAGCTTGTGTGTGACGACGAAATGTACCTATTGCAAGTGAAAACGGATATCAGAAAATTATAAAACATACGCAAGCAGTTCCTATATTTTAGAAAAACCTTTATAGATAGTAGCTATTGAAAACCCAATTTTAAATGCACATTATAGATAGTATGATTTCATGAACAAAAAATATTGGCTTTTAAATAATTATACATGAATTCAATCCGTGAAAATGTCCCAAATTCTGCACATTTTAAAAATTAATTGTACCAGAATGGTACCAGATATGAAATTAATTTAATTTTTTTGTTTCCGTACCTTCATATTAATTCTCAGAAATGCCATGTTTTTCATGTATTGCTACCAGTGAGCATAAAAGTACTAGAGAAGTAACGTCTTACAAATGATTCTCAGAAATGCGTAACCACTTGACAGTTCAAAAGACGTAGCTTTGAAACCGATACATTATGCCAAAGTAAACTATATTTGTCTCGTTTCATCCACTAATTAACGCTACTTAATTAATTAACTTTAATTAATTAATTAACTTTAACGGACGCGTCACGCTTCCTATGTCAAGCAGGCAACTGACGTCAGATATGCCTGCAGGCATCTTCAAAGTGTCAACGCGTCGCTGCCGTAAACTGCTAATCTAGTAACATATATCATTGATTGCTACCATCAATAAATAAGGAGTAATCTTGGAATTATGTAGTATAGAATTGGTAAGCAGCTCCCGTTGGCAGGTAAGCTCTTAAGGATCATTTAAACGATACAAGGGTTTGATTGCTTGCATATAATTATGTTTTGATATGTTTGTCAAATATAATGCCTGTTTGATGGTGTTTAAGAAGAGTTGCGAGTGATGCGGTGTGTCGTTAAAGAAGTTTGAGTGTACGCCCATGTATGATGAGTCCATGAAACTAGCACGCCATTTTTGTCCCATAACAAACAAAACTTTGGACACAAAACAATACTTTTGTGCTTTCTCGTTTTACTTAATGGTACGCCCGTCTCACATCACAGAAAAAAAGTTGTAGCTAATTGAAGTAGTTTTAGTCAAGCAACCTTATGTTAGTATTAAATCCTTCAAACATGTACTATTTGATAAGCATATTTTGATCCCTGTTGAACACACTGAAGTAGATGGCACTAAAAAACTTTAGATTTGTTTGAGTATAGAAAGAAAATTTATGATTACATCTGTGACCATAATAATTAATGATAAAATTAACTAGAAATTTTAAAGTCTCAAGTTAGGAATCGAACTACTTCACCGGGGCTCAAAATTATTCATCCTAGAAAGAAAGTGTTAATATTAACAGTTAACATTGTTTCATTTAAGCTGTTTCTTTTTAAGTGTCCCTCGAGCGTAATTCAAGAGAATAAATTCCCGTAATACTTGTTGTGAGAACTGCTTAAGATTTGTTTTATCTCCTCTTCGTGATAATTGAGCCCTCTCTCACCTCTGATTACAGTATCAAAAGAACCTCGTTAATATATTTTTATCCAGTGTTGTTCTTAAATATATTTTATCGATAAAATTATTATTAAAGGATGTATTTAAAATTTTTTTTCTGCATCTCTATTTTTTGTCGAAACTTCATTGTCACTTTTATTGTTAATTTTTTTGTTGATAAAAAAATTTCATTGGAGTTTTTGCGTCTGTATTTTTATTTGGAACTTCGGGTTAACTGTATTAAAATAATAAATAAACTATATTTTATATAGTATATATATTTTATTTAAACTATATTTTAATAATAGAGTTTGCACATATATATGTAACAGATTCTAGCTGTAGCACATAGCATATTTTATTAAGAGGTCGTTGTTACTAAAATAGTGCTCATATAATAAAGCACTTAGCAGTTTTTTTATATGATAGATAGGGGAGTGAACTGTTCATTAAGTCAAAATGTTGGAATATCAAAACAGTGAACATAGCATATTTTGATTTGACAACGTCTAAATTTCCATGTTCAGGACTTTGGTTTTTTTTTTAATATTTCAAAAAATATATATTTATACCACCTCTTTCCAATAAATGTATAATTTCAATTTGCATCCGATGATAACGACGTGACAGTGTACCTGAGCGAACTTTTTTAAGAGCTTTGAAAAATCACAGACGTCGACACCCGAGTGTACGGAACGTGCCCACACTTGAATATTCAAATTGGCCTAACACACAATAGGACCCTCCCCCTGCACCGCTCCCGGTCTCTGCAGCCAAACGTCTCCTCCCCCCATCTAACCAAAGGAAGTTCCACAAAGGTTTGTGGAGAAAAAACAAGGTTCCGGTGTCAGTTGCACGCGATGTTTAAGGTTTATCTGTATAACTGTCTGTGTCGCACAGTTAAAGGTGTAATACATTGGTATTCAGAAAGATATCCTTCCCGTAAACGTATCTAAAGCTCACTAAGTGGAAAATTCACCAAGTAAAGTTATGGTGCCTACGTTTCCCATTAACGACAAATCACAACATTTTAACAGTAATCAATAATTTTTTAAATGTTATCTCATTAAAACTTTTTATGAGTTTTAGTGTGCGTGTGCGTACTTAATTTCCTGAGTATTTCTTGTTCAAAAATACTATTGTTGTACAAAATGTAAATTAATGATAAATGTAGGTAACTTTTTGCGTGGTTCTGCTAAATGCCTTGCCGTCTAATTATAGTTTGGAGAGTATTATCTACTAGTAAACTTTCTAAAGCTATTAGGAGCTCTTGGAAAGTAGCTTGGATGTGAGCTTATTTTAGCGTCGCGTCGCATAGATTTAAAGACTAGTGTACGTCTACTTAATTTCAAATAATATGATTTTTTTTTTGGTTTTTGAATAGTGTAAATGTTGGCTACTTATGTTCAGCATAGTTAAATGAGTTGGTGTTATGTATTGCCAGCTCTTTCATAAAATATTATAATAGTTCCGTTGCTTTGTATCGCACGACATGATCTACGAGTTAAGGAAGTGAGTGACTGAAAAAGATCATAATTACGCGCGATTGTCTCTTTGTGTACAACTTCCGTTCGTGTTTTATTTTACTTTATTAAAATGACTATGTACTACAATCCGTAAAGAACACTCTGTATAAATTTTGTCATTGTGTTATTTCATGCGGTAAAGGAATGACAGGATTTTTCGCTTATGTAGATATAGTTGTAGAATTCTGGGACAGATTTGGAATCCTTACATCTGTCTGTCTGTCTGTTCGCGATAAACTCAAAAACCACTGCACCGATTTTCATGCTGTTTTCACCAACGGATAGAGTGGTTCTCGGAGAAGGTTTTAGTATATAATTTACAAAGTTACGCGGGCAAAGTCGCGGGCAGCAGCTAGGTCTTTTATAAATACAAGACAGTTTTTATAAATTATTTATTGTTCTCTTTCAATTTGAAATCGATATAGTAATGTAGGTTAATAAGGTAATTACTTACATCCTAGAAATTATTATCGTCAATTAAACAGTTACGGTTAGTATGTTATGTAATTTATTATTACAGGAATTTTCAGCATGTTACTAGAAATGGCTCGAAATTGACGTTCTAAACTTTCAATAAGTACTTACAAAGATCGGTCTTTAACTTCGTACGTACATACAAGGTAAAATGTTAAACACATATAAACATTTTCTCTCTATTTTCGTTTGGAGACAGTAGCCACTACCACCCTTTACAAAGTACCATCAATCATATCAATCAATACTAATAATAAATCTGTAAGTGTAGGTACTGTATGTTCCTCCATAACTCTTAAACGAATTAAATGATTTTCATGAAACTTGGTAGATAAACATTTAAACGTACAGGACACATATAGGATAGGCTACTTTTTCCATTTCCCTGTACTCTGAATATACATAGCTGGACATACTTTAGCTGGGCGTCTTTTCTTATAAAAGTAAATATTGGGTTTAAACAAGTATTGCTATTTAATAATTTCTCTTTCTATTGTAAAATTCGCCAAAATCTCTAAAAAAAAGCAGTTTCATAGAAAATCACGGAACCATCTCTAAACTAATATTAAGAGGAAATATTTTGTTTGTTTGAATTGAATAGGCTCCGAAACTACTGGACCGATTTCAAAAATTCTTTCACTGTTGGGAAGCCATATTATCAGCGAGTAACATAGGCTATATTTTATAAAATAACGCGGACGAAGTCGCGTGCAACAGCTAGTAGAGTATAACGCTGATCTATCGATGGAAAAATTGCGATAATGTTGGAAGATTTGTACCTAAAGTAGTAGATACTGGCCAGTTTCAATATATTCACATCAAACACAGTGTCCATATTTGAAGAGACATTGAATACTGAAAATGGGATTTCTTTCAGCTATCAAAGCTCTCCGCATATTCAATTTGCTTTCAGTCACATTTTATACGACTTTCCATATGAACACAAAATGTTTCAGGAATTCTACGCTATATGTGTATTATAATATTATATTATTATAGTGTATTATATATTCTTTTATAATCGAATGGGGCTTTTATAATGGAAATAACACGAGGTAGGTTTTTACATATTTTTTTAACAAAAAATGTTTTTACCAAAAAATACAAAAAAAGAGGCCTGGGCGGATCGCTAGTTTATATTTATATAACTAGCTGTTGCACGCGACTTCGCACGTGTAAATTTATAAAATAAAGCTTATTTTACTCGCCGATAACATAGCTTTCTATAGATGAAAGAAATTTTAAAATCAATCCATTAGTTTTTGAGTTTATTCATTAATAACATCTCTCTACTATATACTAAAGTATAGAAAAAGATTGTATGAACATTCATTTGTCATGTATGGAAAAAGACCATTGGATAAGACAATAAAGGAGATATCGAAAAAAATTAACCTGTCTCTCAAATTCAGTAAAAACTTTTGTACAGCAATGCCAACTAAGTTTATTCTCTAAATAAATTTCAAGTGGCTAGTTTTCCTTGGTTACATTCTTCGCGCTCCGAGGCTCTATAATGAGGTTCGTGTTTCAAATACATTAATTATCGCTTACACAAAGAGCGGACAAATTGTCCCCTTGGTGGGTTGGCGTGTACTGTACCTGCCTTGCACACCTGAACTTTAGATAGTTGAGACCTTTCTTTAGTTAAGGGTTATGTATAAAAATGACACGTATGTTATTGAAATATTATATTATGAAAAAATAATTTAAACTTTCGTTTTAACAATTTATAGTATTAAATTATTATTGTAATCGTATAAACCAAAACCCAACTTTTCAGAAGGGAAGAAAAGCGTTATGTTTTTTTTTTTTTTTTTTTTCAAATAACATCATGAAGAAATTATTAAATATCAGAGGATACGGATATTGACATGTTCCACAGTTCCATAGTCAAAACAAAAAAAAAACATTATGGCTGAAAAATTTTTTAGTGGCCTATAAAAAAAATTATTCAGTTTTTGTTATCTATAAGTGGAAATTTTTTATTAGGTTAAGTTTGTTTACTCACCACTATTATTAAGTAATACCTGTAAATTTCCCTAAAATAAAATAAATAAATAAATATCTAAAAATAATAAGAAATCCTTTAAGATTTCACTATCGTATTTAAGGGGCCTGAAAGTTTTATCTGTTCCTTACGCAATAAGAGATTTCCTTGTCACAATAAATAAAATTTAAGAAAACGAATAAAGCTCTTTCTAGAAACAAAATACTTCTTGAAAAACTCATAAATTACGACTTCTGCGTTTAAGAGACAAGCCAATTTGAGTTTGGCTTATTTCCAATTCACAACACCTATTCGATCTATTGTACTGAACTGCTAGCTTTCTTTGTTTTGTCATGTATCTGTGATACATCAAAGCAATTTCCCCTGCGAATTAAATCTTGCGTGTTCTTATATAATTAAATGGGCTCCATACCTTATCTTGGTTTGTGAATTTATCTTTTAAATACCTGTGAACACGAGACTGCTAGAAATTGACTCGACAAGTGATTTTATTGTTAACAAAATAAAACCTATACTTATTAAAAGTTATGGTTTCTTACAAGCATATCAATACTCAATACTAATAATAAATCTATAGGGGTCGGTCATGGAGTAATTTACTTTTTTTCAGAAATATCGTGTATATAGGCTCTATACATGATACTGAAGTCTGAAACTAAATTGACCATTTTTAGAATTTTTTTCTGTATATGTATGTATGTTCCTCCATCACTCTTAAACGAATTAACTGATTTTCATTAAACTTGGTAGATAAACATTTAGAAGTACGGGACACGTGATAAGCTACTTTTTATCTTTTTTAACGCGGACGAAGTCGTGGCCAAAAGCTAGTATATAATAAGCATATATAATAAGTTACTCGCAAATAATAAATCTGTAAGTTTAGGTATTGTATGTAGGTATCTTTCTCCATAACTCTTGAAACGAATTATCTGATTTTCATGAAACCTGGTAGATAAATATTTATACACACAGGATAAAGACTTGTTCACAAATTCCGTCTGGATTTTTATCAGCACAAATTAAATGAGTTCTCCTTTGTACTAAATTAGAAGATTAAAAACACGAAGAAAAAATGCGTGCTCCGCTCTAATATCATGCCCGTAATTTACATTGTCAATACCACCATCAATCAAGCTTCGGTGCGGCTTAAAATTGATCCAACCATTTCAATCAAATCCGCTTTTTTGTTTGCACTATTCGCACGTTTGGAGAAGGGCGGCTTATGTTTGATATAAGTGCAGTTTTGAAAAATAGATTGTTTTCAACAAATAAGTGCCTGTAATGTCACAATACAGGTTTTATGTATCTGCATATTTTATGCTGAGACTCGGTAGAGATTTACTTTCTTGACATCCAGTGCACATTTTTTTTTAAACATTTTTTTTTTTCATTTTTACTATAATACTTTCGGCCTGAAGTTTTATACAAATAAAACATTTATTAAAATTATTCAACATTTTTTCCTATTTTTTTTTCAAATCGTTGAATTTTCTTTGAATTTAATTTTAAACTTTCGTTAAGTATAAATAAAGAAGCTTCATAATAGAAAATTTGGAAAATAAAGCACCTGGAAAGCCTGGAACGGGTCGCTAGTAAATAATATACATATAGAACTTAATAACTGAATGAGATATAAGCAAAACATGTGTTATATTTCACTTTGTCTAAGCCGAATTTGTGTCGATCTCTAACAAAGGCACAAATCTCAGTAGATAACAACTTCACTCAGAATCTCTTACCACAATAGACTGCAGTGTTTGATTCCTTTGGCTAGGCATCGGGAATTTAGTTGGCGTGCTACGGGTATCTCCTGTCAAGGCTCTGACTGAAACTTAAACGTTTGGTATTAATGTCTTGACGTTAACTAAGCCAAAAATTCTCACATTGCAAATGCTCTGTTTCTGATTTTTACTTTTTTTTTTAATGTTAAGGTCGACAGACAGGCTGACAGTCCACTTGATGGTAGGTGGCTACCGTCGCCTATAACACAAGCAACGCCATGAGTGCTACAAGTGCGCTGCCGACCATAAAAAGATAAGGGAAAAGGGAGGGATGGGGGGTAATGGGCTCTGGCATCCCTTACTCACTCACCGAAACACAACAGCACATTTGCTGTTATTTCACGGTGCTATTCTGTAAGGTGGTGGTTACTGCCGCCAGACGGGCTGCCCAAAATGACTGCGAAACGCAGTGTGCCCTACCACTACTTTTCAAATCAAGACCAGAGTCAATTTTGAAAATTATATTGAAATGTCCAAAGTTGACCCCGCCGGGAATCGAACCCGGGGCCCCTGAAACGTTAGGCAAGCACCCTTGCCACTCGTCCAACGGGCTCGTCAAATTTGTTTTTCTTACAGGTCGATTTAATTGAAACCCAAGCGATAGTGGATTCTATGGGTCCGTGGTGTTTGCCCACAGTGGTGTTAGCACCTGTGGTGGTTGCCCACGAATTGAATAAATTAAATTTCATTCTTTTTTGTGCTTTTCGACTTAGTACAGTAAACCACAATTTATGAGTGGTTAGGTTAAAAAAAACATAAAATTCTTAAATTATCTAAGTTTGTGTTCCATTTCAAATAAATTTTACAACATATTAATTAGAGTAAAAGATAATAACAGTTGACAATGTGACAACTGTGTTGTTAATTATGACGATAACAAACAACCGGTTTGTTTGTCTCTTTATTATTAAATATTGTTACTACCGCCTGTTAAACTAAGGTTATCTTTCCTTATCTCGCAGCCGGTAAGCGTACGCCCGTGAAACGTAATAGGTTTAATTGTTATGTAAACATGGCTTCGTATAAGCTACACTGACTGACTAATTATTACTACACCTGAAGCTTATCTAAGATAATGTGTTGAATAATAGGATAGGTTTACTGTCACACCCTTCAAAATGTTGATATTCGCTTTGACATGTTCTTATATGATGTTCTTATTTTTGGAAATAATGTTCACCTGCTAATGGTAAAAAAACATGATGAGCAAGCGTGATGATGAAGCGAGCAAGTTCCAAACACTCAAACATAATAAATGTTAAGTTTTGCCAATTCAGCTCTTTGACATAAAGCAATAATACTTACATATTATGTAATAAAAATCCTTTTTTCTTTAGTAATATTGTATAAAAAAGTTTTGTAAGCTGTTAAGTAATACAAAACCCATTATTCCCATTTCCCTATGGGTCATATTGGGTTTGTCACAGACCGTATGTGATCTGTAAACAAGTGACAAATATGCATCAATATAATATATCTCAATTATGTATACAATTTATATTTTTTATTAGAAAGATTTGTGTGTCTAATTTTGCTACTAGCCAGGCCAGTATTAATGAAATTTTGATGACCTCACGCGTCACGAGGTGCTTAATCACCTTTAAGTTAAGCATCTTCAAAGTGCTTAATGTTCATTGCAATTACGAAAAGTGATACCGCGTTATACTCCTATTATACCTTTTCTTTCTGTTTCTTTTGGTTAAAAGTCTAAATATCGTGATTTCATATAAAAATTGGTAGAGTAATCTAACATTTTATTTCTAACTACTAGTTTTTACGAGACTTCGTACGTCTAACTTTATAAATAACTAGCTAATGCTCGCGACTTCGTCCGCGTTGAAAAGTATAAAACGCCATCTAGCGTGGAATTGATCGCTAAAAATATCACCAAGCAGTTGTCATGTTAGTCGCTTCACCGATTCTGTATAGATGGCGCTGTCAAGTGTATCCCGGGCCAAGCCGCTAGTATTTACTTTTATTTTAGATTTCCCGTAGGAATTAAGCATTTTCCCGCGGTAAAAAGTATCCTATGTTCATCACAGATAATGTCTGCTTCTAATGGTAAAAGAATTTTTCAAATCGGTCCAGTAGTTTCGGAGCCTATTCAATACAAACAAACAAATCTTTCCTCTTTATAATATTAGTATAGACTACTAGTTTTTGCGAGACTTCGTACGTCTAACTTTATAAATAATTAGCGAATGCGAATATCGGGATATATTTTACAACACTTTATCATAATATTAAACTTGAACACAAAATTTACTCAAATTTTCTTTTTTGTTTCAGTTCGAGACCATCCCTCACATCATGTCACAAGATTAAGACATTCAAGACACCTCGATGGCTACCTTCCCATACACACATCATCCGTGAGTATTCTCATCCCCATCTCATTCTATCATTCAATTTCATACCTCCATTCACTCTAAACCTGTATCGCCCTGAAAACGCTTTATCCTTATAGAGTTTGTATTTTGTTTATTGCTTATTTATTTTTTATTAAACAACATAGACGTATTATGCATGGTCATAATCGTAATTTTTCTTGTGTAAATTAATATTCGATATTAATAATTTTATTTAATTTTAACTGTAACAAAGCATACACAAGGAATTTCGTAAGTAATATTCCTTAAGAGAAACCTCAAATTTTATGTCCTTTTGCAACCTCACAGACCCAGGAAAGCAAGCGTAAGGTATTTTATATAATATACATGTAATGTAATATATATTTTCTATGTGAAAACCTTCCATATAATATTTGTATTAGTGTAAATTTTTCCTTATTTTTTAATATTCCTAACACTAAACAAACTCTTAACAAAGTTCTTAAAGCGTAAGCCACAGTGACAGCACTTCGGCGAGAAATTCTGAAATCTTCCATTTTTATTTACCACAGACATTTTCTTGAAAACAGTCGATAAATGGGTTTATTAATAAATTGCGATCTCAAGTCATGTTTAAAATAAAAGATTAAAATCTTGAGAATAAATGCTAGAATCAAAATAAAGACAATATTAGCTTGCTGAGTGTTGTCATTGTGTAAAGATAAATTGCGCTTTAGGAAATGTATTGTATATAGGAAAGAAATACATATATATATTTTATATATTAAGCATTTTTTTTTCTACATTTTTTAAAATTATAATTTACTAATAGGCTCTACGTAATTATTTATTTTTTATAGTTGCGGTTATCGGATGCGACGCAGGTACACATATTTTGTATTACGCGATCGTTTTAATATTTTTAATTTTTTATATGTGACGCATCGGATAATCGCGAAATATTTTAATACTTTTTTAATTAAAAAATTGAATATATAGGTCTTAAAATATAAGATATAAAGTATAAATATATTTATTTATATATATATAAGTCTTAAGAGACTTATTTCCGAAATTAGGGAAAAAAATAGATGTTTTCAAATACACTCAGGGTGTGTCTTTGTAGACAATTAATTTCCAACCAGTCATTATACGCCGAAGATTTTATTGTTTCTGTTTTTATATTTAATTGTATGATTTCGTAGTCTTTTTGTAATGAGAAAAAAATCTTGTTATAATACTTGTTTAATGGTGCCCCTGATATATTAAAAAAACTCCTATTTTTTTCATTATTTCAATATTTGTGAGTACTTACAAGCAAGACTTACATAAGGTATTCATAATACCTTAATCATATCACGAGTAACTTGATATGAAGCTATGTAAGTGTATTCAATTCCAAAAAATATTCTATACTAATTTCAACAATAGTTTTCATTGTTTATCGTTAAAATAAAACGTTAACACAAATACTAAGTTCTATTTTGTATATAATTCTGTTCGTTGCATGATGACCACAAAGCTTTCCGAGTTAATTGTTAATTTGAATAATTAAAGCGTTGAAAATTCTAATGATTACGCAAAACATGTATTTGCGTGATTGTTAACATTATGTTTAGGTGACATGCAACGAAAAGAAAACCTACTTTTGTCTAATGTCAATAATAAATAACATTTTAAGTATTATATAAAAAGGTATCTTTCAATTAACACACTAATCACTGTTTTTTTTTTGTAGTTTAAATAAAATTCAAACATGAAAAAATATGAAATACACCGCATTTTTACTAAGTATGTAATGACAAAAAGATTTTCCATATACACTATTATAAACAACAAGTAAAATTGTTATTATCATTTGACAAAAGTTTTTTTGAAGTATTGCGTAGAGGTAAACTCTACAAATAAAGTGCTTTATCACCCTAAGATTGAACATTCTTTGTATATTGTAGAATCATAAGGTTTGTTTTCCTTCAAATCTAAGCCTTAGCGAATTTTGAAATGAATGGAATTTATTTACGAAACTGATAAAGCACTTTTCTGGTCAGCCATACATTCTAAATGTTTAAAGAAGCAATGCAGCGAATATGGAATAGACGAGCCAAGTACACGCGTCCTTGCCCTGTCCTTGTCATGTCTATATCTCGTCATTACTGTGTCCTTGGATCGATGTAAATAGTGGTGTCTAAGTTTATAAATATATTATATTAATGTGACACTGTAAAGCTTTCATGAGTTGAGTAAAGTAATAACGCTAAAACTCAAAACGTGTAGAGAATCTCGCTCTCAATCACCACGTGTGACTTGAAAATCATAATACGACTTAACAATGGATGATATAAGATTTAATATATCTATACATTAACTAACTGATTAATAATTACAATATACTATAAAATGACTTTTATCTGACTTTTATTGGTAAAAATCCAATGCATCTAACATATAAAAAGTGTCTACTATTACTATTTATTAAAAATATGAGTTCTTTAGTGACAGTTGCATTTGAACCAAAAGGTTGGTTTCATTGCACGAGTTTGTCGCATCCGAGTTATATAATTCTTGGTAGCAATAATACTAGAGATAAAACGAGAGTCGACGTTAAATTTTAACAGACTACGGAGTGAGCCTCGTCTCAAATGTCAAACCAGTCTGCTGACACCACTATTTACGTCGACTTTAGCGAACTAAAAATTAACGTTGTGGCACGAACTAACGCGGTTTCAGTCAATACCGGCGACGTCACCGAAGCTGGCAGTCAAGTACAACCACAAACCACTCTTCACCGAGTGTTCCAACTATAGGCCGACGGTGAAGGAGGAGCAACCAGTCGGCACTTATGTTTTCACGGTAAGTTATTATTGATTTCTTTAAATTTGTACACACATTTTCCGTCTATTAACCCCCGACGCAAGTACGAGGTGTTTGGCATCGTAGCTTCCCAATGGATTTACCGATTTTGATCGGCTTTTTTTTTGTTTGAAAGCTGACGTGGTCGAGATGATTCTTAGCTTAATTATTATGAAGATCTGCGTTTGAAGACTGTCACCTCTTTTCACTAACTTCCACGTGTTCGAATGCTGTGAAATTTGGTATAGGTACTGATACTTCTGTGGTATTTCCATGACGTGGTAACCGTAACCTGATTGTGCTGCATCTAGTAGTCAGCGGGATAACCAAATCCTCAGCAACTTAAAACTAACACAGTATACACACAGTACCTAATTGGATAAAACTTTTCTCTGGGTATAAATTGGTAAATTTTTTGGTAATGGTAAGTTCGTCAGGTAGGCCAACGGTTCACTTGTTAGTAGATGTTTACCGTCGCCTATAACACAAGCAACACCACTAGTTCTGGAAAAGTAGAATATGTTTTTATATATTAGAAACATTTAGTTCTTCTTGTCTGGTTTTTATGAAAGGGACATTCTAATTAATTCCTCTAATCTTACAGGTACATGCAGCGGATCAAGATCCGCCCGAAATGGGTGGAACTGTCACGTATAAATTTGTATCGACTCCTGGCGAAAAGGAAAGATTTCACGTCGACCCCGAATCGGGAAGAATCACTACAGCCGACGTTAGTATTACTATTTTTATTTTGTTACTTACTAACGTTTTTAATTAAAGTTTTCTTTGAAGTAATTTTTTAAAAGGAATAATTAATTTTATCTACGCACTTTTATTTATCCACTGAAATTGAGCCGCTGTCATTTATAAGACCTCTAATTTTCTCATTTACAAAATCATGCAGATATTCGATCGAGACGAACCTTCAAGAGAGAAGGAAGCATATATTACAGTTCGAGCTAGCGATAATGGACAACCGCAGCTGGATGATGCATGTACTATAAAAATAGTAATTGAAGATGTCAACGATAATCAACCCGTTTTCGACAAAGTTGTAAGTATTGTTGCTTATCAAATAATTGACCTAAAATCTAGAGTCCAAAACATGTAATTACATTTGTACTATTAAGATATGTTAATTAGTTTCTAGGTCTTTCATAAACGGAAAGGAAATGCGTAAAACATAATCCAAAACTTGTATATTCTTAATACCATTTGTAATTTTGTCTTTCATCAAAATGTGACTAACACGCAATTCGTTCATTAGCCTCAAACCGTGGCGCAGACTTTACTAACACTTGCCTGTTTTTCAAAGGTCTTCCGTGGAGACGTTTGGAAGGTTTGTCAAAAAAACTGAAAATTTCACAGAGAGAGTTCCGCACCGATTCGTTGTTCACACCGATTTACTAATATTATCTTTGTACGATTTTGACTATTACCATTGCTTCTATAATATCGAGTACTTACTTAATTTATAAAGTTTTTTAAGGCACTGGTAATATTTGAATCTATTATTTTAGTCTAATATTAAGATATCTCCTATTTCTCTTAATTGCATGTTTTTGCATGTCTGATTAAGATCATAAGCCATTAAGGCGTTCTTATTATTTTTTTTAGATCTGTGTTTTTTATAAGTAATACACTTTCTTTGCACATTTGTAGTTGGTGTGTTTTCTTTAGCTAGGCTGCTCTTTCCCCCTAGGTGCATTTTATCACACTGCACGATTATTATTATTTTGAAAAAAACTTTCTCTTAGCTTTGGGCATGCTTCGCGTAGAACATGTCTCTCTGAAAGATTTAATCACATTGTGTGATTTTTTGCACACTGAGTTATATTTAGAAAAAAAAATAATACACCAATTTATAAAGCTTTAAACATTTTTTCTCAAGTTTAAAATAATTTTAAGCAAGAAAGCATTTGTATTTAAAAAAAAAACATGTTATTCGAATTTTGAAAATACATATTTTAACTGTTCGCTCCATGTTCTTGATTTCTTAAATAAATTCAAACGAATTAAGGAAATGGTATGATCACCTACCTCATTTATATATTTTCTTTGGATCTAATGTTAATCCCTATGCACAGTCATATTCGGAGTCAGTTCCACAAGATCTTCCGAGTGGGCGCGAAGTGATGAGGATATCAGCAACAGATATAGACGATGGAAACAATTCAATAGTTCACTACAGTCTCGATACCAATTCACCGGACCAAGCGTACTTCTTCATAGATCCAGACAATGGAGTTATATTTTTAAATAAAACTATTGATGTAAGTATTAGTTATTGTCAAGTTATATTTTAATTAAAATTAATAGCAGTTTTGTAAGTTAAGTCAGGAAATAATTAATGGATACTTAATTTTTATATTAAAGCTCCTAATTTAATAATAGTCTTGTTAAAAAATGCTCTTATATTACAGAAATTGCCTGGCTACAAGTTTAAACTAAGCGCAATTGTAAAAGACATGGGTGATCCGCCTCAACAAAGTTCGATAACTTTAGATATCCAAGTGGTGGAGTCTAACAAGAAAAGCCCGTCTTTTATCGAAGTTCCCGACAAACCGATAAGATTGGCTGAGAATTATGCAGATTTTAACGCACATATAGCTACAGTAAGAGCTGTGTAAGTATCAACCAACTGCTTTAAAATTTGGTAGCACTTAATAATGTCAATGATTTTTCGTTATATATCCTTAAATTAATATAACATTATTAGCGTTAGTACACTTATTATTAGAAACAAACACTTGACTTGACTTCTGAAACAAATTAAAAAAAGACAAAGTAATCATATATTTTTATTTTTCATTCAGATCAAATATTCCGGAAGAAAAGAAACTGTTGTTTGAATTAGTAATGGGTCAAACTGAACAGACAAACAAGTGGCATACTTTTGTATTAGAATCGGAAGCTGATTCTGCTTACATTAAACTTGGTAACCACTTGGATTTCGAAAAGATTACTGACTACACACTTACAGTTCGTGTTCAGGTAAGAATTTAAGAAATTAAATTAAGAATTATGAATAAGAATTCGTGTTTTTAGTATTTTTATGTGTTATTTACTTTAAAATTTAAAATATAGTATATTCATACCAAAATTTTCTCCACAGAATAACTACAATTTGGCAGCAGAAACAATAATTCAAATAGAAGTAGAAGATGTCAATGACAATATTCCCATATTCAGTGAAGTCAGATCAGGAAGTGTATTAGAAAACGAGCCTCCAGGAACACAAGTGATGCAAGTTCGGGCTTTCGATGCTGATGGAACATCAGCTAACAATCAAGTTACTTATGAACTAGGCGATCCTTCAGATCCATTCGCTATAGACAGTATGACTGGAAATATTACAACACTTAAAATGTTTGATAGGGAGGAAAGAAGTTTTTACAATATAAAAATTATTGCCACTGATAATTCTGAGTCGGCCTTGATTCCTGGCAAGCATAATTCTGGCCAGCAAGTGTTCAGAATAGAAATTGCAGACAAAAATGACAACCCTCCTCATTTTACACAAAGAACTTATGTAGCCGAGTCTATAGCGGAAAATGCAAATATAAATGTTTTGGTAACGCAAGTTACTGCTTTGGATATTGACACAGGTAATTGCTAATTTAAGGTTAATTTTAGCTGCAATAACTTATTTGTTATTATACATGGAAATTCCAGTTTTAATTGCAATTTGAACTAAGTCAACATCAAAGTTCTTTTAGCACAGCAGCGTAGCGTTAATTAATAGTACATTTAAAAAAATTCACTGCTTCTTTTTAACTATGCTAACTAGATCACTATTTGTTTGCAATATTTCCTTTTTTTATATTCAGTTTGTGATTTTATTCTCTTTGTTACAGCTTCTGTCGTGACTTACAGCATCGTGGCGGGCAATACGTACGATGCGTTTGTCATACGTAATTTTACTGGTGAAATTAGGGTTAACAACGAATTGGATTACGAAAATATAACTACATACAGTTTAGATGTTCGCGCTTTCGATGGCCAGTTCGAAGATTATGCAAAAGTAATAATAAATATTGAAAATTTAAACGACAACCCACCAGTATTTTTGGCAAATTACACGAAGACTATCGAAGAAGAAAAACTGTACGAGGGATGCATAGTCAAGGTAATTTCTTTTAATATATATTCTTGATTTATTGTTATTAAAAAGTAATTTGTTGTGATATTTGCCGATGTAAGTTTTGTAATATTATTGTGTTTTTTAAAAAAGGCTTGTTTTGAAATGAGATTGTTCTTGAAAATTATAAAAAGTTAAGTTCAAAAGATATAAACACAGTCTAAAGAAATTCTAATTTTTATGTTAAAATTGACGACTTTAACTACGTTATCATGAGCTTTTAATTAGAGACGTTTCATCTTTATTTACAGGTGGAAGCCTACGATCCAGACATCAAAGATCGCACTGCATTTCAAAATATAGTGTATTCTCTAGTAAAACACGAACAAAAAGAATTTCTTCAAATTGACAATGACGGATGTTTGAGACTCACAAAACCATTAGATCGGGATCAGCCCACAGGTATTTACACTTTCAAAACTCTCGAATATAATGATACTAGTTCTTTATAGTCATTACGACAATTTTATTGCTTTAGGCACTCCGGTTACTCACCGACCTTATTGGTCAATCAATCATAGTTCGTTTACTCATTTTAGGTTATTTTTACGACACGTTTTTGTAGCAAGTCTTTGTCGTCCTATTTTGAACCTATATTTTTTTATATGAATTGTAAATTCAATGGGGGAAATATAAAAACACTTTTCTACAGAGAAGTTACTTCGACTGTATAATACGCTTTACATCTTCTAAACTACGCAACGGATTTTAATGCGGTTTTCACTAATAGAAAGAGGGTTAATAGAGGAAGGTTTCTATATATAAATTGCAGAAAAAGTTGCACTTACATCCGTGCAAAGTCGGGAGCGGGTCGCTAGTCCTGACATATTATAAAACAAAAGTCCTCCGCCGCGTCTTCTGTCTGTCTGTTCGCGATAAACTCAAAAACTGCTTCACCGATTTTTATGATGTTTTCACCAATAGATAGAGTGGTTGTCGAGGAAGGTTTTAGTATATAATTTACAGAGTTACGCGGGCGAAGTCACGGGCAGCAGCTAGTATACTTATAAATTGAAAATATTTAGATTTGAAAAATTCTTTGTTCAATGTGTTCTAACCATGTTCTAACTGTGTGTGTATATTTAAATAATGGACAGAAGGAAGTGTATACAAGTCTTCATCTTGTTATTGGAACTATGTTTTACTGTGTCCGATTAGTAAATTGCACAAAATAGCCCATTGTCGATTCTATTTTCACGTGGCGACGAATAGCCTATTTCAGTAACTATTATTATATTTGGAACTATGTGTGTAGGCTTCACCACATGGCAGATTCTCATCGTGGCAGCGGACAACGGGGGGAAGTTGGGCTCGGATAGTCTGAGGTCGACCACCGAAGTTATATTGGAGTTAACTGACATTAATGACAATGCGCCTTTCCTCACTAATGTAAGTACCTTATTCCCAATATTGTTAACAGTAATATAAGTCATTATTGTTTAAAGATGTTAAAAATAATATAACAGTTTTTGACTTGAATATTTACTTCCGTAGTGGTAAGCAATTCTGAAAAGTGATGATAACAAAATCCATACAGTTTGTTATATTATAATTTTTAAAAACAGGTTATGATAAATTAAAAAAAATAATCATTATTGCGCCCAATTTTTCAGAAAGTCGAGAGATTTTTCGGTTCAAATTCTTTTAATTCATAAAATTAATAGATATTTAGAGTAATACTTAGTAACAAACTTAGTATGTAACGATTTCATATGCGTTAGAAATAAAATCAGTACTGTCTTGATTATAACTTAAAACGTGCTAGCCTAAGGACTGTGACAGTCTTCAAAGTCCTGTCAATTGTTGCTAATCCTTAGTGGTCTAGCTTATGTCTCCTGATTAAGCTCTATCTAGCTCTGATCTAAGCTCAATTAATTAATATAGGTAAGTGATATACTAATAGGTGATATACCTAGACATATACATATATACAGAATATTATCATGGTTTCTAAATGTATACATATAATATATAATATAGTAAAATCGTAAACAATTTTTACATGATACCGATCTCAAAAAAATATTTTTTAGAATTTTTCTGTGTTTGTCTGTGCGTTTGTGCACGCTAATCTCAGATACTTATTTGGATGAAATTTGACACATAGATAGCTAATTATCTAGATTAAATTATAGAATACTTTTTACCCTAGAAAATTTTTAAGTTCCTGTGGGATTTTCAATAAACGAAATGAAGTCGCGAGCACAATTAGTATATAAATATAAATAGAAATTAGCGAGCTTCTGGCTTGGATCTCGTCGTAGAATGAACGTGGCTCTTTTCGTATTGACAGAGTAACTAATGCGATTTAGTCAAGTAGTTTTAATTCAATATAAAACGGGGTCATTGCGTGGACAAACTGCAACATTTCAAATGTACTTCAAATCGGATTACTACTTGATTAAATGGTGAACGGGGTTAAGCATTCGTAGACTGCGGCCATTTTGAATATGTCTCGGATTCGAAATTAATTTTATATTATGACAATATTTTATACTTTTATCTATTTTATTTTTATTCTGTAAGTATGAAACATCAATACTAATCATACAATGTATGTTCCTCCATAACTCTTAACGAATTAACTGATTTTCTGGAAAGTTGGTAGATAAACATTTAGACGTAAGGAACACAGGATAGACTACTCTTTTCTTTTTCAACGCGGACGAAGTCGCGGGCGCCAACTAGTTAATGATATAATTTTTATTATTATCAATTAATTAAGAAATTAACTTAATTAATAAAAATTAAATCAATTTGGCATTCAGTGGAATTATAGGATTTGGGACTCAATGGATTTCAGATTCAGTCGATTTAGAATTCAGTCTGTTTGGAATCCAGTTGTATTCACATATCAGGCAATTTGAGATTAGGTTAGTACCGGAGACAGTAGGGGTACGAAAAGCTTCGTCAAATTTCAAATTCATTCCTTTATCAAATCATCAATCCCTCTTAGTTCCTACCTTTTGAAACTAAAGCATTAGATAGACAAAAGCTGACAGACGCATGAAATGAAATTTCGAAACTCGGACACTTTATTGTTATCGACTCGTCTTTTAAATATTTAGAAAGAAAATATAACGATTTTTTTAATTTCGTGAAAATATTTTTCCGCTAAAAAAGTCTGTCTTTAACCTGATTATCAACCTCACAAATTTACAAAACTATTTCATTTTAGTTATCGTTTTGTTTATTTTATTTCATAACTTTATTTATATTATCACCAAAATTATGTGAAATCATATTTTTTTGACACTTAATTTTTGATAAATTTAAACATTTTCTATAAAAATAAAACCGAAACAAACAAAAGCAATCGTTTCACATTTAAAAGCGGTATTAAAGCGATATTTTATTTCTTCAACTCACGAGATAAGACCACCAATAAAAAGGTTTCCACTTTCATTTTTCACTGTTTTCATCCATTTTACCTCGGCACTCAAGAAAGGACATGAAATTTCACCTTGTAACGCTCTCGAGGCTTTATAGATCGTTTTAAAAGAATTGCCATCGATAAATTTCAATGGAGCCATCAGGGCTGAACCTTTTTGTGGAAACTTGAGGATTTTCAGCTAGCTTTACACATCTGACCAATATTAGTAGATATTTTGATTTGATAATTTTGTTTTGTTATCGGGCCTGCGCGTGTGTATATAACTAGCTGGTGCCCGCGACTTCGTCCGCGTTCTCTATTTTTCAATTCGAACCATTAGGTCCTGAGATTAGCGCGTACAAAAAAAAGAAACAAACTCTTCAGCTTTATATATTTGTATAGATTTCATGTGAGCATTAGACATCGTACGTGCTGTAGTTAGTTAGTTTTTTGAAAGTCTCACAGGAACCAACATTTTTCTATCTGTGTGCCAAGTTTTATTCAAATCCGTTCAGCCGCTCAAACTTTCGCATTTATAACATTAACGCGAGTTTCTAATACGCTATGTTATGCTACTTGAATACGTTTTTTTTATAAAGCTCACATAATTATAGTGGGAATTATAGGAATCTACTTACTTTTATGTTATCATTAACGATAATCTTAGTCGTTATCTACATCGGCTTGTCCGCGATTCGAAACCATTTTTTGACCGTTGACCGTTGATTTTGATGGCGTCGTCGTCACGTGACGACCGCTTCTACGGTTTGTAGTGAACTATTTAATTGTTTATTTAGATACACCAAAGGAAAACACAATGATAGAATTTTTACATTCCAATTACAGGTATACACAACAGTTACCTCCAATTCGATTTTCGACCCCTACTTAAGGCTTATATTATACCAAATACAAATAAATAAATAAATAAAAACAAATCCAATCTAAATTTATAACCAAAAACAGTTACAGACTCAAAGCAGACAACTTTACCTATGTATTTACAAGCAGACGCAAATTAAAGAGTATATATAAATAGCATGTAACTATCATTTAGAAACTTAAGGCTTACAAAATTAATATGTGTTGAATAAATTTCAATAAAATTTACAAATAAAACCTACATATTCTCGAACACTCACAATGCCTTTTTCAAATGTCTGAACCTTAATTGCCTTAACACATTTAAGGCAGTTTAAAAGAGCAGTTTAAAAAACATTTGAATATTGAAGCTGTTGTGAAAGTTTCAAGCGGTTGTCAATAAAAAAACAATCGTCCGCGCTTATATTTATGATACATTTTATAACGGACGATATTGTAGTAAATACAGAGCCACAGTGTAAAATCATTAAATTTTACACTTTCAAGTCATTACTTTGTACAGAAATTGCATACACGTTAGCAAGTGCCTCATACTTAAACCCTGTAAAGTGTTTTAATAACTCTTTAACTTGCTATAATTATTCTGTTTTTATGAAGCGATTTGTTCGCTATAAAAACGACATTTATTCTGTAATTTTATAAGTGCAGTCCTGAACAGTCTTCGTGATCCAGCGTAATTTATATTGAAATCTTTGTATAAAGGAGTATTCTATAATGTTATTGTATTATACCGTAGCTGTTGCCATGCCGTCTTCAAATTTGCGCCGGCCCTTATAGATAGAGGCTTTTGCATTTATAATATCGCTGTGAATTTGAGATCCCTTTTAAAGTTTTGTGGCAAACATCCCTTTGTTGGTTTAAAATGTGCCAGTTGATAAGAGAAAAGTTTATATAAATCTTAAAAAGTTATTAAACTTTAGTGTTGAATAACAAATTCAAATTCTCAAGTTTCATGATTGAGAGAGATTGTTTTCATCGAGTGCCGGTAGGCCCCCGTCAATTTTTTATGCAAATTTACTCATCGATTGGCGTTCGATTTCGTACTCTCGAGACTTGAGAATACACGGGCGTGTATTTTGACGAACAATGGTGAGTGAGCAAGGGATGCCAGAGACCTTACCCCATCCCTTCCTTATTCCTTATCCTTAATTCTTCTATAGAAGCACCTTATAATGGCGTTTCTTGTGTTATAGGCGACGGTGGCCACCTACCTCAAGTGGACCGTCAGCCTGTATGTCCATATTAACCTAAAAATATATATATAATTATATTCACTTGCTACTAGATGCTGGCCTATAAATATTAGTGCCAGGGCATACTGCGTTTCGCAGTTATATCGCAGTCGAAACGCAGTGACTGTGAATGCAAACACTGCGTTCCACAGTCATAAGTAATTGGGAAGCCCTTCTTGCGTTAGTAACCACTAGTACTGTGCCGGATATCCGTATCCGTATGCGGATATCCGAGTGAAAAGAAAGGTCCGTATCCGCGGATCTATACATTTTTGACGATACTGTACATCACTAGCAACCACCCATAACAGAAGATTACGGTGAAATAACACCATGTGTTTCAGTTAGTCAGTTAAGTTTCTATAGCCCATTTCCCTATTTCTTACTAATCCGTTATCCTTTATCCTACTGAGGTCGATAGAGTACTTGCATTATATTATACCTATTTGTTCCAGTAAAATAAGTTAAATGTTTTCACATTGTCGCCTTTAAAAATGTGGTAAGGTGCTAGCAGAGATAGTTTCGGAGTAATTTCGTTGCCACGAGAGAATGTTTCGCAATTTGTCGCTCGTAGGATTATTACTCCCTTTGGTTTTACAGGTTTTTTTTTCTTAAATCTCTAAAAAGACAGTCGGTCCACAAAAAGAAAGTATCCGCGTTAACGTCTAGACGGAATCTAAATATATATTTTTTATTTGATTTATAATAAAAATGAGTCGTCGACATAATAATAAAAAGATATTTAAAATAAAAGACAAAAAAGCTACAATAGTTTTTAAGACGACGACAAATTGTCGTATCTTTTTG
The DNA here is from genome assembly GCA_918317495.1 of Synanthedon vespiformis. Classification (NCBI taxonomy): domain Eukaryota; kingdom Metazoa; phylum Arthropoda; class Insecta; order Lepidoptera; family Sesiidae; genus Synanthedon; species Synanthedon vespiformis. The sequence goes on from OU906964.1 coordinate 2,140,614, forward strand.
TAAGACATTCTCTAATATGAGTTCCACCATGGCACCCAGCTTCATGTATTAACAATTGGATTAGATGTTATCTCGCACGATTTAATTTTTGGGACACAAACAGAAATAAAAGCAAAAATATAGAAAACTAAAGACAAAAAAATTAATACATATTCCACAAGCATGTCCACAGATAGATTCTAAGACAAAAAAACTCATAAGTTTATAGGGAAGCTATAATACAAGTACGGAAAATGTTGACCTACATCACAAGACACGTAGTCGGCGGGATTATTAGTATTGTCTTTTTCAATAGTACTCACTCGTACAAATATCTACACGAAGCTTCAACGGGCCGAAATTAAAGCAAAAAACATCAATGTAGCTCTACACATTTTTTTTTCTATTTTGACGCGTTCACGAGTCCCCATTTTCGTTAAATTATAACGAATTCTGCTCTGCAATATTTCCCCCGGAACATGTTATTACAACAATAGATGTTTGCTTGGGGCTCCGCAAAATTTATATACCTATGTATGTGCGACAACTTAGCGACCAAAACGACACGCCCGTCCCGGATAACTGGGCTTATTTCAAATTCGGGTATCCACCCGGATGGATATACCCTTGAATACCGGATTAAGACCGAATGTTATCTAGCTACACGTCAAACGAAGTGAATATACTCGAATGAATATCATTCAGAAGCCAGATAAAAATCGATAGAGCGGTTATTTGTCTAATAACCACACTTTATCGAAGTTAGATTTCACGAAAATTATAACGTTGTGTAGTTTGTTCTCTCTATTTATAATCTATACGTAATTCATAAATTATTTAAGGTATATTATAGGTAACCTTATATTTACTCTAGACTAGCTGTTGGACGCGACTTTGCCTGCGTAACTTTATAAAATATAGCGAGTGACATGTTTATAAAATATTTTACTCGGTGATTATGTGATAAAGAATTTTTAAAATAAGTCCAATAGTTTTTGAGTTTATTCATTACAAACAAAAATACAAACCTCTTTATAATTATAGTATAGATATTTAATCAGTTATTGTTCTGAAAGTAAAAATGATTAAAATCGTTAAAAAAAATTAACAAAATTTTCAATTTAAAAATAAAAAATGAGAAAGGATAATAAAATGTTCGTCAACCTTTAATTTTTCCACGCAAACAGCTGTCGGTATATTAATTTACCTTTGTTCCCTTGAAAATGGCGCAAAGTAACAAAGATCAAATTAAACTCTCGTTTGCAAAGCGTCCGGTCGCACTGTCCCTTCATTAGGCTTAGTCTGAAACTTTACAGGGTTCAATTGACCCCGTGCTTTGGACAAAGTTTCAACGTTTCGATGTTAGTTATTCAGTGACTCGGTACTTTGAACTGTTAATTACGAAATCAGTGCTAAAAATTAAACAAATATAAATGTATTTGTTTGACATGACCCAAACTCTAAACAACGAAATGTTTTATACCTTGATTAGCTTGGATGCCAACTTGCCAATCTTCTTGAATTTTCATTGAAACTGCAAGTGTTTGAAAAAGAGAGAAGGATTCCTTTCCTCCTTTTTTCTGATTTTCTCTAATATATTCTTGAATTTACCTAATGCTTTTGCTTCGAAGACCTTAAAGCGATACCGGACTGAGATTGATGGTACATCGCCTCTATACCTTAAATCTCTTTGCCTTTACTGGCAGTCTTACCACCGAACGTGCAATATTCATATAAATTTCTCTACAGGTACCATACCATTACTATTTTTTTGTAATTACATTGTTAACCTAAATTACATTTTTACAAATCAAATTACGACACAATATTTTTCCATATTAATTTTATTAAAACATTTATTTTTGTTTTCAATAGCTCAACCTCTATTGAGGAAATCCTCAATTGAGGAAGCATCTTGTATGACTGGAATATAATTATGGTTTGACCGCTGCCGTAAACAGGTCGCACCCTTTCGAGAACTGTATATGCAGATCTCTTATGGAAACTAGCGGTACATATCGGGATTTTTGTGCTGTATATTTTTATTTTAATGGACGTTAGCCCTGACCTTCAATTAATTTTAGGCAGCATCCGTCGCCTATAAATACAAGCCTACAAACCAGAACGACGCTACAGCTCTTCAACCCTTAATGAATAAGAGACGAAGTTAGGATAATTGAATGTGTTTTTTGTGGGTTTTTAAGAGATGTCATAACATCACGGATAATTTTGGAGTAACTAAAAACGGGATGATTTATGCTAGTAATTACTAGATTTCTAATTGAAAGGTGACAAACCAGTTGCCGTGACTGGCCATTCTGTCTGGCAAATAACCTTTTTGGAGCCTTATAATATGATGTATCTTTCATATAAGTATCTTTGATACCAGTTACCATCAAAAGGGTCGTCAAATTGACAGTAGGCCTTTAATCTTTGCATTAAAATTCTCTAGGATCATAAAGTTTATGCATCTACAATATTATGATATGTGTAGGATGTTTTGCTATACTCGTAAAAAGAGTTTAATTTTTAGTTTTTTCCATGGAAATTGAAATTATTATTTTTATCAATAATAAAATACTTTATTATACACAGCGACCATGCTAGGGATGAATCCAAAAATGAAATTATGTCATGTAAAACACATTATTTCACATTACACCGGTCCGTCCGTCAGAGAAAATCCGTTTGACGAGGGTACCATAATCGAAGACTTGTCCTGGGCACACACTATTATTTTTATTTACACTCCCTCTGTGTCAAGTAAAGACCATGAAAGTGTCATGTAAAACATTATTATAATGTATTTTGCTCGAATGAAAAATACAATTTTCTTAAGTAGGCGAGTTCCACGAAGAAGATGGTAATACTCGTGTGTATTAAGAGCACAAAGCCGAAGTCAAATAAATAGTGTCTGTACTTATACGTTTTATTATAATAGTATATTTGCCATATACCCACTGCTGGGCTACTCATGTCAAGATTGAGGCTGCAGGTTTTCTCATGACGTTTTCCCTTCGCCTTTAAAGCAACTGATTGTTTATTATATCTAATGAACGATATTCTATAAATAATATCGTTTCTAATCCATAGTCGAGCATTTGCCCCGCTACTAGCTGGGCTAACGTAACACCATTTTTATAAATATGGTAGCAATTTAAAGGAAATTATATTACTAACGAGGTAACCAATCAAATTATACTGTCTGCTCAGTGAACAGTGAACTGTGACTACAACAGATAAAGTTTAGCGTTGAAGGACTTCTCTTTTGAAGGCGTCTTATTTTTTTCTAACAAAGACATTTTCTAAAAATATCCTCTCTAGCACCAAACCCAAGTTTGGTGCCCTTAACATGAAAAAATTAAGCTTTCACATTTTTATCCTTATTTTTATATTGACAATTTTATTTTTGTTTGACATTAGTATTGAAATAGACAGAGAAGCCTCATGGCGGCCCAACCAGGCCTAGAAGTAAAATAGTTTTCGGGTTGGTTATTATTGACGAATCGTTTTCTTTTTCTAAACAGTTTTCACTCATTTTTATGATGAAAGACAGGTTGAAAGAGTTGATGGTGTCTACTCATAGCTATCGCTTAGATACACAAGTAACACCAGAGGAAATACTAGTAGCTATCAACCCTATAACCCTGACACGAGAAGCTATAATGTGTATTGGCTTAGAATATAGCGTTTGGTTAGCGTTTGGTTGGTTATTGGTTAGTTAGGAGAATGGGTCCTGGCATCTCTTAATCACACATTGAAACGCAATGTCAGAATAGAATATTTTGATAAGACTTGCTTTAAATAGAGTTTTAAGTAATGCATTTATTTATCAGTCTTTTACTCCGTTTGCTTTGTCCATCCAGACAATAAATGTTTTTAAAGCTCGCTGTCTCTAGCGTTTATTCAGCGCAAACACAGTGTCTCTTTAAATTATTGCAATTTATGCAAGAACCATGTAATTTAATTGCATTCCTTGCAAGATCAGCAAAAACTTCCTCGCTGTTGGAACATTGGCCTGTTTATTTTTTTGCTTGCCCTATATTTTCACGTTTTAATGACAATTTTTCAATCTCACTTTGTTTAAGCCTTTACTCTTGATATTATTATATAAAGTACCGCTGTTTTGAATAATATAAATTATTACGCATTTCAATTCCAGAAATTAAGCAAATTTAGAAATGGATTTCAAAATTATTTTCTACGGAAAACATATTGATAAAGAATGGATAAAAATTTTGTAAAAATAGAATATGTTATTTTTAGTTATCAGCCTACTCTCAATAAAGAAAAATATATATTTGAAATCGGTGTTAAGGCAACCTATTTTCCTAATTTGTCTTAGTTAGCGGTAAAAATATAACTCGTAGTTGCTTAAATGGTTTGCTAAAGGATAAAATTAGTTTAAATCCCAGTACCAACCTCATTGACTATGTTAGTGCACGAGGCTGACTGGATAAAGATTTCCTCTTCGTCGAGAGACAATTGAACCGATAGCCGTAGTAAATCACACGTTTTTTTCTGACGCTCAACCTACATAAATTTTACTTTTTCCGCGACCGCGTCGACGAATATCTGACTCGGTGGTTTTTTGATTCGAAAGCATTTTTGTGTCGTTTTGTTTGTGGGATATAACTCTTGCAGTGCCATAAAATCTGTCACGAATTTGGTTTTGTCGTTTGTCCTTGAATTTTAGGTGGTACAATATTGAACGTATGAATATTTACAGTGGCTTTTATATTTGTTTTCTATTTTCTACTGCATCGATATGGCAGTAAATAAATACATTTTTGGTAACGGGTTTCTTGCAACCCAGCTTGTGATTAGACTTGCAAGCGAGCCACTGATGCTACATTAAAAATTTAATGTATGGTCATTGGGTTGTATAAATAAGAAACTGAGTACTGAAATTATATCTATAAGACGTGCTTATGTATCCGGCTGATTCCTACTAATTGTGGGCAGCTAATTGTCAAGACTAATTGAAAGTAAACAATAATTGAAAGTAAACAATAACAATAGTTTTGTGTGTTGTCTGATTTTCATGAAACTTGGAAGATAAACATTTAGACGCACGGGGCATAGGATAGGCTTCTTTTTCTTTTTCAACGCTGACGAAGTCGCAGGCACCAGCTAGTTTACAATAAAAGATCGGGGTGAAATAACAGCATGATCTTGTGTTTCAGTGCGTTAGTAACGGATGCTAGATCACATCGTCACTTTGTCTCTTACTCTTTATTGGAGACTAACTGTTGCATGCGACTTCGTCCGCATAACTTCGTAAAGTATAGCCTATGTTACACGCTGATAATATAGCTTCGCAACATTGAAATATTTTTTTCAAATTGGTCCAGTAGTTTCGGAGCTTATTCAATGCAAACAAACAATCAAATCTTTCCTCTTTATAGAAGATCGGCAGAGCGTTTACCGCCTTTACCCACTTGAATTAAATGAACTGTCACATTTTGTCCACAAAAATAAATTGATATTTAAGTTGCGTTTTCTAAATTGATTTTATATTAATTGTTTTTTTTATTATCTAGACCGAACCAGTAATATGGTATGAGAACGAACCGCCCGGCCAAGTTGTGGTATTGACAGCGAAAGACTACGACTCAGCTGAAAATGGACCACCGTTCACTTTTGAGCTGAATGATTCTGCACCACTTGATATACGACAGAAATTTCAAATTCAAGGTATGTAACTTAACTTAATACACATTTTAAAATGAAGTGTCTGTCTATCTGCTTGTCTGATAAATTATTCTAAACCACCCAACGGTATACATAATATGATTTGGGGAAAAAAATGCATCCTTGCGATGTCTATGGAATGAATTTGTTCCAAAGCGATAGGCATCCTAAGCTCGATCGGAGTATCTAGTATGGGCCCTAACTGATATGAATTGAACTGGTATATATAGCCTATTTTACATTTGATAAATTAATGCCTAATAACACATAACTCCCTGTGTTGTTATGTTCCTGGAATAGCTTTACTATAATTCGAGTTAACTCTCAACTTCTCGTTCTTTAAGCCATAGGACGATACTGTGACAAACTATGAAGTTACCCTATAATTTTCAATAGGACCGGTCAGAAGCAGCATAGATCCACCGTCGACCCGCGGCCCTTATCACATCGATCCATTCAACACAGTGTTATAACAATTGAATTCTCTCTATAAAAATTCTGTGGAATTCTTTGAACGACTTCGCTTTTTCGGCTCTTTCATCCGCCATTAAGCTTTGTATCTGTGCCAATTTTAATTTCTTTACACGTCGGTTCCTTCCCAATTCGTTGGAAATTCATTGGTGACGACACGGAATTTTAAGGAGCCCTAAATTGAGTTCCGATCAATTAGTGTAGTTAAAATGCAATAAACGGAGCGCCAAGCCTAGCCCTAACTTTGTTTGGGAAGCGCCGATCTAATTTAGCCGTTTCCCCTATTCAGGGTTGTCGGGTTTTACTCTGTATTTACTTAGTATTTTCTTATGTTTGAATACAGATCTCATATATTTTTAACGCCCAACGCAAAAACGGGGTGTTATAAGTTTGACGTGTGTGTCTTTTAACAAACAAATATAACTATTTGTCTTGCGTAGGTATATCGTAGCTCCCAAATGGATGGATTGATTTGATTTGATACTGACGCATCGGAACTGTTCAAAGCTATAATTTATGAACATCTTGTTCAAGCGTTTGAAGACCATCATCCCGTTTCCTAGTTGATGAAATGATTTCACTAACTTCTACATTCAATTTGTTGATGTGAAATTTGGTATATTGTTACTTCGGTCACTGACGACACGTTTGGTCTAGTGGCTAGTAACCCTAACTGTTAACCAAACGGTCGCGGGTTCGAATCCCGCTAGTGGCAAATGTTTATGTGTTAACATTTTACCTTTGTACCTGAGTCATGGATGTTTTGTATTTATAATATGTATAAAAAAATAATCTATGTAGTATATCGACTGTCTGGTATCCATAATACAAGCATTAGTTGCTTACTTTGGCACTAGATGGTGTTGTGTGGAATGTATGAAGATATTTATTTATATTTATTTATTATTCGGTGGTATTTCCATGACATGGTAATCTCGACCTGATGCTGCAGCATCAAGTAATCTGCGAGACATACTTACAGCAGTATTGTGCTTGGGCTCAGTAAACAGTCGGGGTTAGTTTATATTCACTTGTTCAACACATATTATGTAGCTGTATGTATTGTCAGATTTTATTTCACAGCTATTTTTCAATTCATCCAGAGAATTCATGCCATTAGTAAAATTAAATTCAATGCATATTAATATTTCGCCATGTTTCAAGAGTAACATTTTATAATTCAATGTATCTTTTTAAATAAATGCCTTACATATTATGCAGAGAAAGTATATAAATTCAGTATGACCAATGTTTACATTACTGTATTATTTTACTCGTGGACTTATCCATTTTCTTTTTATCCATATTTTTTTGTGTAATGGAGGACTGACCTGATAACACGCTTTACTAGCTGTTGCCCGCGACTTCGACCGCGTTGAAAAATTATAAATATTACATCTTTATAAAATATCTGACATTTTTATAGTTGTGACGACCAGTGGCGCCCATTTTTTTTAAATTAAGCGATCCCTCGTTAACCTAAAATTTTTCCAGGATAAAAGGCATCCTATACGTTTATCCAGATAATAAACTATCGGTGTGCTAAGTTACATCCAAATCTGTTAAGCCGTTTTGCGTAAAAGAATAACAAACATCTATATATCCTTGCAATTCGCATTTTTAATGTTAGTAGGATGGCACAAACAATGACAAGGTAAATCTACGGCCAGGGGAATCAGTATATTTGACAACTTTTACATAAAAAAATAATAATTGAAATATAATTTATTTAAATAATTATATATTTTTTCACAGGGAACATCCTATCAACCCTGGTATCCTTTGATCGCGAGGAACGCAAAGAGTATGAAATTCCAGTAGCCATAACCGATTCTGGTACGCCAAGGTTGAAGGGAGTGTCGATTCTTCACGTCGTGATTGGTGATAAAAATGACAATCCCATGGCTCCGGGGCATAGCGACATTTTTGTATACAATTACAAGGTAATTTTCGTTTATTTAGATTTTAAACGTTTTTTTAATAGTTTAAAATGTTATAGGCTAGGCTAGGGTTTAGAACTTTATCAGTTAAATTAGTTTGTATTATTTATTTTAATATGATACTACTTAGTTTAATTAATTACATTGATTTGTCTACGTAGAATTCGGTTTACGACAAAATCTAGGCATTATTTACATTTACAAATTATACATTTTTACACTTTTCTCTTTTATACACGCTTCACTAAAAAGGAATTTAAGTTAGTTTAAGTGTGTATCTTTAGGTTTTAAAATTTGAATTATCCTCATAGATTTAACAAACATACAGACTACACATTAATAATACACATTTTGTGTAAATTTTAATTGTTTTTTCGTAAAAAACAAAATCTCTTTTCTATCTAGTGCCATAATGCATGATTTGTGTAAGTTAAACTTGCGATTGTGGTACAACGGCTCAGATGTCGTCGTTCACTGAATAAAAAATTCAGTGTTTCAGATTTCGTACATTCGCTGTCAAAACTGTTTACGTAAAAATATGTGATGTAGGCTTCTCTGAATGTAAATGCTCAATAATTTATGTTTTTATCGAAGAGAAACCTAGTATTTTCTTTTTGTTAAACCGACTCGTTTTCTGTTTTTTTTTTTTTTTTTTTTTAGGTATATTCATTATTCATTTATACTTAAAAGTCCTATTATTTAGCTTTTATGACATGTTTCTTTTATTTTTCAAGTATTTCAACGTTTTTACTAATTTATCTATTTGAATTAAATATTTTGTGTATTAATCTGAACTTAGAATTTCAAATCAGTGTTAGGACTGTACGTGTCTTCGAACATTGCCTGACATGCAGTATCCTGCAATATATTTACGTTCATCGTTAGCATTCGTGGAATTGTTTGTTTAGTATAAACTTATACAAATAATTTAATACATAATTTAAATCCTGAAACATAATTGGTATAAATAATAGAATAAGTAAAAGAAATAAACAATTTTAGCAACGACTGTACGCGCATATTCTTTTGGGATTCACACAAGATCTTGTTACACCTCGTGAGACACTAGTCACATATTCACTTTGTGGCCAAAAAATAAATGCGAGCAGCCGTATTTTTAGCACAAAATGTATCTTAAATTATATTTATTGCATAGCTTATCCTGTTACATATTATGTACGAGAAAATTCAACATTTTTTTTTCTTAAATAAGATACTCCGTTTGCAAAATTGGTCAATACGTGATATATATTTTTTGCTTAGTTTTTGTATTGATTCCACTTTTGACGGCCCTGGCCAGTTGTGGATTGATTGAAAAAACGCAAGCCTTTGAACGTGAACAAATATATCAATAAAAATGAATTTGAAAAGCGGCTAAGCTAACCTTTGTTCACGGAATTTCACTTGTTCTAAAAAGAATTTACCTTTTTTATATAAATTAAATTTTATTATTTCAAAGATGGCAATAATAATTTTAAAATATTTACACACAATCAAGAGTATATAAAACAGAAGATATAAAGTTATACTATGTAGGATATAAATAAATGAATAAGGGTAATTTTTTTTAATTCTAGAATTTTCTAAAATTATTTAGATTAAATGTAGATAAGATATCGAGTAAGTCTAAACGTGGATTATACAATTTTAACACAGAATTCTAAATATTTACCGGAAATTTTAAAATAAAAAACTTTAAATCATGTATGATTTTATTTTGTCATTAAATTGCAAATCAAAGTTACTATAACAATTTCATAATGAAACTAGCTGTTGCACGCGACTTCGTCCGCGTAACTTTATAAAATATAAAACATTCGTGTCTGTGAAACTATGGAAATACACATACAAAATTTCAACCCAATCGGTCAAGCCGTTTAGAAGTTATGTGAAAAAAAGATAAGTACGGAAGGATAATTCTTACTACCCGTTGTCCTATTACTCGTTTTCCCGTAGGAATTAAGCATTTTCCCGCGCTAAAAAGTATCCTATGTTCATCACGGATAATGTCGGCTTTTAATGGTAAAAGAATTTTTCAAATCGCTCCAATAGTTTCGGAGCCTATTCTATACAAACAAACAAACAATCAAATCTATCCTCTTTATAATATTAGTATAGATAAACTATTCATGATCAGTGGCCTACTTTAAATATTCATTTATTTTTGTATTAATTTTCGCATTGAATCATTATTAAATTCCAATTAAAAGTAACGAAGTCAAATAGATTTTGTAATAAACATCGCTTTATTTTAACCACCATCCAGTACCAATTAATCAAAATTTGCGCTTCAGATTTTCTCTTTTATTTGTTGCTTTTTATCTGACAAAGTAAATTTAAAAGCATTTTATATTGATTTAACACCTTCGTAGTCCAATGTACACAATGGTGTACACCAAGTCCGTGTACATATATTGTACACTGGCTTAGGCATCATTTCTAAATTCATTTAAAATTGCGTTATACGTACAAAATGATTAAAACGTATTTATGGGGACTGTGAACGTGTTAATATATTTATAAACTATTTTTGGTGACTACTATTTTTACCTATAGTTTTATTGAAGATGTACTTATGTATATTTTCGCGAAATTCCAAAAGAGCACGCGTTCTAAAGTCGCGAGAATTGTTAAAAAAAGGTTTTGTGTATTATTAATTAATGTAGATAAAATGTGTTTTTAATTAATTAAAAATTTCTCTCAATGCTATCAGACGGAAATGTACTACAATGAAATAATGTACAGCTGGCGATATTATGTAAGTATAAAAAATATTGGCTTTTGAATTTTTACTAAGGCGACGATATATTATTGTTTATTACGATATGACAATAGTTTTCTTTGTTTAAGTCTAGACAATATGTAATAATTTTTAACTGACCATTAAGAGTTTATAAATTGGTAATTCATATGCCACAAAAGACAAGGATATCGTATGTCATCGCCTTAACTGTTACGTATGACATTTATTAAGGAAGAAAATATTAAAAAATTCTTTTGTTCTACAAAATTTTCCGCTTCATTTTTTTCTACCTTGTTTACGCTTTTTTCATAATTTCTCTCCCCCACAATTTGTACTGGATGGTGTGAGTTTATGATTTGTTCTGCCTCAATTCTTTAGAAGTTTTTTGTTGTAATTAGATAAGAGGATCCTTTCTCTTTTAATGGTGTTTTTTTTTTCTTGTAATAAAATATTATAAAACGGTTTTTTACTTTGCCTCTTAAACATAATATGGAATATTAAAAAAAAAACATTATTTGCTAAGATAGTGTCTTCGTACACACAAGCTGTTTGAATTATCAAGAAAAATACAGTTCAACTAAGACAATATTAAACTTTGCAGTTAACTTTGCAGTACAATATATTTCTTTCTCTATTTTATGTAATAGTTCACTTAATGGATAGGGGGTGGCTAGTCACCTATTAACACAAGCAACGGCATAGGGGTTGCAAATGCGTTGACGACTTTGATAGATTAAAGGATCCAAGGAAGGAAAGAAAAGAGGAGATTACGATCAAGGAATGGGCTTTGGCGTCCCTCGCTCACTCACTGAAACACAAAACACGAGTTGTTGTTTCATGAACATAACATTTTTGTATAATACTAGCTGGGTGCTCGCGACTTCGTCCGCGTAGAAAAGTATAAAACGCCATCTACCGTATTTTGCGTAGATAGCGCTATCTCCCGGGCCAAGCCGCCAGTATTTACTTTTATTTTAGATTTCCCGTAACAATGAAGCATTTTCCCGCGGTAAAAAGTACCCTATGTTCATCACGGATAATGTCGGCTTCTAATGGTAAAATAATTTTTCAAATCGGTCCAATAATTTTGGAGCCTATTCTATACAAACAAACAAACAATCAAATCTTTCCTCTTTATAATATTAGTATAGACTCGCTGTTGCACGCAACTTCGATTTTGAAAATTCTTTCACCTATAGAAAGCTATTATCAGGGAGTAACATAATATGCTATATTTTATAAAGTTACGCGGACAAAGTCGCGTACAACAGCTAGTTATTTATAAACTAAAAATAAATAATGATGAAATTGAGTTAGCCCCGTTAGCCGAGAGTTTGCTAATAATATCATACACTTAACTTGTAAACAGAAATTTGCCAAGACGAAATAGCGTTAAAATCCAAAACATTTATTTATACAATAAACAATAACAGTTCGCTCTAACGAACGGGCTTCAGTTAATTAAACTAAATTAACTGGGTACTAATTTCAGAGGCCATTCGGCGTTATTGATAAAATCCAATTATCACAGTGGAACAAATGATGCGTTCCAATGAAATTTTCATTAAGACCGTACCAACGTACCAACACTGTTACGTCTTCATTTTCAAATTAACTGAAATAAACTAATTAATTTATTAATGTTTTAAAAAATAAAATAATGCAGACAGATTTACTTTCACATTTATAGCAATTTATTTACTTAAAGCAATGCTTAGGCCAACAATTTGAGTACATATTTGCACCGCAAGCTTCAACTATGTCTCATTTTATGTAAAGATTGAATATAGCCTATAAAGGTTCATGGTAATGGTCGCGTTTTATAATAATATATGGCTATTAAAATGTTAATTTCGCCTTAATGAAAGTGGGTTTAGTGCCTACGGTGCGTATGAGTATAAACAGGGATCACGGGTGGGTAAGGCACTTTTTACTGCCTTGCCCTGATTTCACAGAGTTACGACCTAGGGCATACACAACAATGCCTCAGATTAGACTTGAGCTATTATTTTCATTAAACTAATCCTTATTTGTTTGCTTCAAAATTGATATTAATATTTATTTTAATCGATTTTATCATTGACTAGCTGGTGATCGCGAGTTCGTCCGCGTAGAAAAGTATAAAACGCCATCTATCGTATTTTGGATAGATGGCGCTATCTCCCGGGCCAAGCCGCTAGTATTTACTTTTATTTTAGATTTCCCGTAGCAATGAAGCATTTTCCCGCGGTAAAAAGTATCCTATGTTCATCACAGATAATGTCGGCTTCTAATGGTAAAATAATTTTTCAAATCGGTCCAGTAGTTTGGGAGCCTATTCTATACAAACAAACAAACAATCAATCAAATCTTTCCTCTTTATAATATTAGTATAGATATACTAGTTTTATGTATTTCTTTTTTATATATTGTATTCTAGTCTATTTTTCATTTAGTATAGAAGTTCGGTGTGTAAAAAGCTCGCAATCCTTGCCTTATCACTTTAAAGTTAACATGTGTAATTGCTTAATGATAAATATTTCAAGATTTTTGTGATTCGCTTTATTATAGGCTGCACTATTAAATTTAATAGACAAGTAGTAAACTAATAAACAAAAATTAAGATTCAGAGTTTCAGACCCATTGTTCAAAATTTTGAAAACAGGAAAACCAATAAACTTAGTCTTTCACTGTGTCAATAACATGCAAAAAAATCATGGAGATTGGAAAATATTTAGAAGTGGAAAAACGTTTTCTCTTTTTGTATGGACGAGTGCGTCCTATTCTTCCCTCTTAATAAAAATTCATGAAAAAAATATTTAGAAACTTAAAATATGGATCCGCAACAAACCTGTTTGTTATTTAATAAACTACTTGATCATTGTTTTTTTCTATAAATGTATTGTGAAGTTTAGTGTTACTGTGCATAATTAATTCTACACAAGTAGCTCCGACGAGTGAAATTGCACCGAAGCTTTGTCTTTGTTCTCGTACTCATTTTAACGACAAGCTTATGGTGGCGTTGTTTGCTAACTCCGGATTAGTGTTGCAAACTTTAACGCACAAACTTTTCCATTCATCAGATTGAGCCTGCACCAATCGGCGAGCTGTTTCCAATGTTTGTTTTAACCGCTAGAAAATTTCATTTTCGTGTTTAATTCGCCTCTCGTTCAGCCTCATGTCAAATTTAGTAAAATAACATTTGTATAGAATTTGTTTCGATATGAAATTGTTTTAGAAACGATATTTCTTTTATGTTAAACTCCACTTGATAGTAGGTGACTACCGTCCTAACACTAGCTGTTGCACGCGACTTTGTCCGCGTAACTTCATAATATATAGCCTATGTTACTCCTGGATGATGTAGATTTATATATAGGTGAATTTTTTTTTAAATCGGTTCAGTAGTTTTTGAGTTTATTCATTGCAAACGTATATACAAGTATTTTTTCTTTATAATGTTTGTATAGATTAGTAAGTAAGTTGTTTAATTAATATGAAATAGAATGTGTGACTGTAATGCTGAATGAATAATTAATATTCATTTTTCGTCCATACCGTAGCTTTATTTATTTAATCATTTATTTTTACGTATATTAACTAAAGGTATTTTTTCCTTCATTTATTAATCCAGGAAACTCCAGATGAGGAATGTGTAAATATAAAAAATATCAGTGCTTAATTTATTTTGTTTATTTGTAACAGAATTTATTTAAATTTTTGTGTAGATACAATTCTGTTTATTGAGTTCCACTGAAATCAGGCTTTTATTTGTTTTACATTTATATCAATATGAATGAATATTATTTAAAAATTTTGTTGCGCTGTTGGTATTTCGATTATATAAAAAAAAATATTAAAAAAAATATTGCGGCTATTATGTAGTTGTGCAGAAGCAGCAGTACTGTTTTATATCAAAATGAATAAAATTATTAATTTTTTTTTTACAGGGAGAAGCACCAGACACAGAAATCGGTCGTGTATACGTTACAGACCCAGACGATTGGGATTTGCCAGATAAAAGGTTCATGTGGCTGCCCTCGTACGAACAGAGAAGTCCTTATTTCGACGTACATAGCAACACTGGCATGATTACCATGAAGGAAGGAACTCCGAATGGGACTTACTTGCTAAGGTTTAATGTGAGTGTAGACATAGTTTTTAAGGCACGTTAACAACAGGCATGGACTATTATTATAAACAATAATAATAATATGTTGATGTAACAATCCATTCTATTTAAAGTTTTGAGTTCTATTTGGCATTTTGTCATTAATTTTGCAAATAATAAATTAATATTTAAAAAATCTTTTTCCATAGATAAGTAAAAAAATTCATGTAAAACTTGAAAGAGGTCTACTTGAAGAGGTGGCCGAATAATGCATTGCCTATGTAGAATAAGTGTATAGTATGAAGGATAAGTAGGGAATTGGGGAATGAGAGAGAACGGGAGACGGATGTGCTCTAGCACTACAGAATATATATAGCACAGAAACGCAACAACAGCACACGTGCTGTTATTTCATGAGGTTTTTTAAGGGTCTGTAAGGAGGTATTTGCTTTCGCCATTCAAACTGCCCCAGTTTATGACTGCGCAGTCTGCCACTGTAAAAGTAAAAAAAGCTAATAGTGTACAGTGTCAAACGGTGGTCTTAATACCTAGATTAGAAACATATCCCTAGGCATATTACTTATGCCATAATATAGTATGATTACTGTATTCTCTCTTGGTATATCAATATATTTCTTATTCGTCAACAGGTAACAGAGGAAAATGAACCTTTAGTGCCTTTCCATTGGGTCGAAGCTACTGTAAACGTGACGATCAAGGAAATACCCGAAGAGGCTGTTGACAAGTCTGGCTCGATACGCTTCGTCAACATTACAGCTGAAGATTTCATTGTTGCCGAAGACGATGTGAGTATCTTTGATATCTCTTCAAAGAAACGTTGAAATTAATTAAAATTTTATTATATCTTCTACTTGATAAGGTACTTTGTAAACGTATAACAATCAAATTAAATGAAACAATCAAATTTTACTATATTACTGACAACTACTTGTGCTTAAAAGTAGAAAAATTTTGGATTTTTGTTTGTCAGTCACTACTTTTGAACACTTCTATCTTGTTTCACTGAGAATAAAATCAATAATGAGGCTTTTATTTCCTCAGGGTACAAGCAAAAAGGACAAATTACAACGTCGCCTCTCGGAGTTATATAACACGTCGATGGATAACGTCGACGTGTTTACCGTATTCAACAAACCGACAGTCAAGGACGCCTATTTGGATGTTCGGTTCTCTGCACACGGTTCGCCCTACTACCCCTCGGAAAAATTGGACAGTATGGTTATTGGGATACAAGAGAAGGTATTTTTTTCAAATAAAATTTTATTTTATTTTATAACTAGCTGGCGCCCGCGACTTCGTCCGCGTTGAAAATGAAGAAGTAGCCTATACTGTGTCCCGTACGTGTCAATGTTTATCTACCAAGTTTCATGAAAATCAATTAATTGGTTTAAGAGTTATGGAGGAACATACATACATACAATACGTACACTTACAGATTTATTATTAAAATATTGATGACTAAGTATTTGATGTAATTTTTACTAAATAGTGTTATAGGTATATTATATTTATAACAGCTTCACATACATCATGGATACATCTAATCTATTCTATATCTAAAACTATATATTTACAAATTGTGTTTATAATATTAAACTTCGGTCCCTAGGCTTATTTTAACTTAATTTTTAATTTATTTAATAAATAGTTAAGTATAATTTTCTAGTTGTCCTAATCTATGCTAATATATTAAAGTTAAAGAGTTTGTTTGTTTGTTTGTATCTCAGGAACTAATGGTTCGAATTGAAAAATTATTTTTGTATTCGATAGTCCATTTATCGAGGAAGGCTATAGGCTATAGAGACGGACGAAGTCGCAGGCACCAGCTAGTTATTTATAAATGTGAAAGTTTATGAGGATATGTTTGTTATACACCTTCGTTAGAATTTGTTGTCTCAATTTACTATAAAGCGAATAACAGAATACAGAATGTGACGCAAGACCATCGCGCCACTTATTATCGAACTCGCTAAAAATAATAACACATACGCCAGCAAGTTCAAAATTTTAGAAAAAAAAACAATATAATATAATATAATATAATATAATATAATATAATATAATATAATATAATTTAATATAATATAATATAATATAAATAATATGTAGTAATATAAGTACTATTGAATTGCACCTAATAATTCACTGGGGTGAAACATGAAACTCTTGCATGTGAAATATGAACTAAATATCATTAGTAACTGATAGGCGTACAAAGCTTTTCAATTTTTTGGCAACTGATTGCAGAATTCGAGCGCCATTGCGGTCAGAGGGCTTTTTGTTGTTAATGATTTAAAAAAGAACAAAGGTGTATAAATGTATATTCTGTATCTATTATTTTTAGGATTTTAAATATTAAAATAATTTTTTAAGTCATTTCATCACTATATCAATTTACACAATATATTTTAATCCAAATAAGTTTAAGTAGCATAGATATATTTTTTTAAATATAATTTGCCTTTTAGATGTTTGGTCTGAAATCGTCACGCATATTTAGCATTCTTTTAATAAAAAATCAATCGACACTAATAATAAATCTGTAGGGGTCGGTCATGGAGTAATTTACTTTGTTTTCAGAAATATCGTGTATATAGGCTCTATACATGAAACTAAAATGACGATTTTTAGATTTTTTTTTCTGTATGTATGTATGTTCCTCCATCACTTTTTAACAATAAACTTTTAGAAGTACGGGACACGTGATAGGCTACTTTTTATCTTTTTTAACGCGGACGAAGGCGCGGGCAACAGCTAGTAAACTATAATTGAATAAAATTACTCATGCCTCTGTATTAAGAGCAAACCATACTATATATTTAGTACTAGCTGGTGCCCGAAAGGAGCTTATCCTGTGTCCTGTACGTCTAAATGTTTATCTAGCAAGTTTCATGAAAATCATTTAATTCGCTTAAGAGTTATGGAGGAACATACACACATACATGAAAACAATTCTAAAAATCGTCAATTTAGTTTCAGTGTCATGTATAGAGCCTGTAAACACGAACGGATAAATCCCTAACTTATGACGCAGTGTGCCTGCAAAAGTTAAAACCTGCAGTATTATCGTAACGTTAAGACTTAGTAGAGATTGCGCATATACGCAAGCAGTGTATATAAATACATAGTAATGTACATATATATTGAGTCTAATAGAATTATGTTTTTCAGCTGGAAAAGGAGCTTCAAGCGAAGATTTATATGGTGACAATAGACGAATGTCTGATCGAAAAGGAGCAATGCGAGGATTCGTGTCGCAATGTGTTAATAAAAAATAATGTGCCTCTCTCTGTATACACAAATACGAGTAGCTTCGTCGGTGTTTCGGCGAGGGTCGAATCTGAGTGCACGTGTGAAGTTAACGAGCCAATTATATGCTTAAATGGAGGTAAAATATTGTTTGCTCTTTTTTTTTAATAAATGCAGCCAAAGCGTACGCAGGTTCCAACACTGGCTGGGCAAATACGTATGGAAGTTTCGAAATAAGAATCACTTGTTTTAACTGTGAAAGAAAACATTGAGGAACCTTCATGTTCTGAAGACTAGTAGTCTTTAAACCCACATGATGTCCTGCGTGGTGAATGAACAGTTTATATTAAGCACTGTAAGATTTTACCTATAAACAATCAGTTTTCCTTTTCACTACTGAAAGAAAATTTTTTTAACGAATCCTTAAAAAAATTAATGGAACACCCTGTACACACTAGAGCTATTTCAAAAAAGCGGTTACGTACACAGCGCGCAAATAATACATATGGCGAAAGAACTACTGCTTACATCGTCCCACATCTTATCAACAGCCTACCTTCAGATCTATGTAACAATATATCAATTAAAAATATTAAATCAAAATTAAAGCATTATTTTTAAAATTGTAATTAGTATTAGTATCTATTAATGTAATGATAATACGAGTCTAAACCTCAGTGGTTTTTAGTATTATCATTTAAATGTTATCTTATATATTAGCCCTTAAAATTGTAAATAAATAAATAAATAAATAAAATAAAATAAATAAATATCCTCTCCTCTCTAATAAGTAGTACAGAGCAGGGGTGTTGCGGAAGTTTAGACATCCGCAACTGTATCATAATCTGCAATATATATACAATGCGAATTGTTTGCGGATGCGTATATAATTAAGGAGCTAGTTTAAAATTTAGCAGATTTCAGTAGGACAAACTATAGATTTTTTTCAATTTTCTCTTAAAAGTTCATTTAATAAAATTAATAATTGGAATCGTTTAAAAAAATGTATTAAAAACCTCTAAAAACTCGCACTAATCCTCTAAAAATCTGCATACCTAACAACCCGGGTAAAGATTGTGATACAATCGCTTTTGATAAACTTATTTTTGTTTCTTATAATAATCTGATTTTTTGAAAGCATCCTCACTCTATTTCCTTGTTTACAGGAACACCTTTCGCCGACAAGTGTGAATGCCCAGAAGGTCTTTCGGGTCCGCACTGTGAGCAGACCTCGATTGGTTTCCATGGCGACGGCTGGGCCATGTACCCATCACCGCCGGCCTGTCACGAGGGTCGCGTCACTTTGACAGTGACGTCTCATTCCGGAAACAGTCTCATCTTCTACTTGGGTCCTTTGAGATACAATTCGCTGCTCGATGTTCAAGGTAAGCGCCACTATAGACCTAGGGTTTTTTTCTTTATCTATGTTTTTCCACGTGAATACGTGAATTTTGTTCCATAATGGGAGTTAATAATTATGAAAGCTGATAATAAAAAAACGGGGGTATAAAAAGCTGATACATTTTTATTAGTATATTTTATTACACCACTCGATAGCTAAAGGATCAAATATTTTTTTATAAAATATTTGAATTCGTTGTATTATAATGTATAATAATACGCTCAAAGAAAAAAGTCAATCATAATCATATAATAGAAACTATATAAAATGAAAATAAATCGTACGGTTAAACTTCTAAGGTAATTAAACAACTATTACACTCTTTGGCAACTATTGCTAATCGAATTGGAAATTTCCAGCCACTGCCAAATTGGCTTCCCGCTAAGTATGTGGACTATAATAAAGTTGACTGTTTTAAAGCGCTCTCTGGAAACACGTCAAGTTGACATTAAAAATATAGTGAAAAATAAGAATTCTTTTTCTCTTTGATGAAAGTGCAGCGCTTTTAATATTATATTTTTTATTACTCAACCTTATAACCTACCATCGTACAGTTAATAATGTCTATAGTTACGCAATTTTTTTTAAATAATGCGTTATTTATTTAAAAAAAATAGTAAATAGTATATAACATACTAGCTATTGCACGCGACTTCGCCCGCGTAACTTTATAAAATATAGCCCAACTAAAGCCTTTCTCGTTAAATGGACTATCGAACACGAAAATATTTTTTCAATTCTTCAGCTTTATTAATGTTAGTATCAGTAGGAGATAGTTTTTAAATTATACAACAGTTTCTTTACGAAAAACTTATGTAGGCTAACTTCATTTGTAACGCGGCTTTAACTTCACCAAGAAAGCACAACAATGTGCTTCAACAACAATGAACATGTCACACTAGATTGGCGTAACGACTTGAATAATGATTTCCGTACGAAAATCACAAAAGGCCTCACTCAAACTAGAAAATTGTGACGTTTCGTGATTGCACTAGTGTGCGTGTGGCCTAGTGATGTATCCACTGTCGATAGTTATCAAAAGTTGATAAAGGTACACGAACTTTATATTTATACAAGCCATATTTATTGCAATTGAATGGTATTGTCGTGTTACCTGGACTTTGTAATGAAATATTTATAGTACCGTAAATAATTTAAATACGATACGATGCATGAAATGCTAATTTTCTTGAGGACAAACTGCCAATAGTCGGAGTAACAATTATGCATACATTACACATAATACCTATTACATACAGCCTATTACCTATTTCCTCATAAAGTTATAGTTAGATACCTGGAATTTATACCTTTATGTATTACCTATTACACATAATTATACCTACCTATTTCATATACCTATGGCCACAGGACTCTCATCAATGTGAGGAGTAGGCTGTGTCGTGGACACGGCCGTGTCATTTAAGTAAATACGTGTATGTGGCGAGTAATATTTTCAACGAATTCGAATATACCATATATATATTATACCAAAAAGTCTTTGACCCCTTGGCTATCGAGTGGTGTAATTAAATTTTGAATGTAGATGTGTAGCAGCATCAAACTGTATGTTTTTTATCATTATTTTTCTGAATTGCCTCCCACTATGGGACTCAAATTTAAAGACGTATTTATTTAAAAAAAAACTAATGTGATCAATACAAAAAACTAATGGGTCACCCTATACGAAGTTGTTTTTTACACATAGTTACAAAGTTTTATCAAAATCAGTTCAATAGTTTAGGAGTTCATCGGCGTCTTAACAACGTGACACGAAATTTTTATATATAACTAGCTGCTGCTCGCGACTTTGCCCGCGTAACTTTGTAAATTATACACTAAAACCTTCCTCGAGAACCACTCTATCCATTGGTGAAAACAGCATGAAAATCGGTGCAGTAGTTATTGAGTTTATCGACAGACAGACAGACGCGGCGGAGGACTTTATTTTGCCATATGAAAGGAAGGATATAAAGACTTAACATGATAACTAGGTTTTAAAACCTAAACTTACAGAAGTCACTACCGCCTCAAATACATCTAAGTTGTACCTTCATATTAAGTAACAGTAATGTGTAATGATTTTTTAATGATCTCGTAATGACTGACAGGCGTGTACGGGCCGTGTTATGATTTATGAATCCGATCGCGTGATATCAAAAGATTGTAGGTACTGAAGTATGTATTATATTGTGTTGTTATACATTGTTATTCTAACTTGTATACAGTTAACAACGGTTGCCCCAATTGGTTGACTATGTATTGTTTAATTTTAATTAATTTCCTATCGAAATATTTTAATAAAAACATGATACTTCTTCCTATTTTAGTCTGTATGTTTTTTTTTTCAAATATATAATTTTTTTCCTGTGATTTCCTGTTATCTTATCAAAATCAATTTATCGGTTCCTAGCCTATAATTTAATATAATGTTTTCCAAATTTAATATAAGCTTTTCCAAATAGGTCCAGTAGTTTCGGTTTTCGTAGTCTATTCAATTCAAATAAACAAATCTTTCCTCTTTATAAATTAGACTAGCTGGTGCCTGCAACTTCGTCCGCGTTGAAAAAGAAAAGAGTAGTCTATCCTGTGTCCCGTACGTCTAAATGTTTATCTACCAAGTTTCATGAAAATCAGTTAGTTCGTTTAGAGTTATGGAGGTACATACATACATACATACATACAATACCTACACTTACAGATTTATTATTAGTACTAGCTGTTGCCCGCGACTTCGTCCGCGTTAAAAAAGATAAAATAGCTTATTACGTGTCGCGTACTTCTAAATGTTTATCTACCAAGTTTCATGAAAATCACTTAATTCGTTTAAGAGTGTTGGAGGAACATACATACATACATACATACAGAAAAAAAATTGTAAAAATGGTCAATTTAGTTTCAGTATCATGTATAGAGCCTATAAACACGATATTTCTGAAAACAAAGTAAATTACTCCATGACCGATCGCTACAGATTTATTATTAGTATTGATTGATGATTGATTGATATTGATTGATAATGATAAAGAGACCACAATTTCCATTTTTCTCAACAGATTTCATGTCGTTGGAACTGGTCGATGGTTACCCAGTTTTACTCGTCAACTACGGTTCGGGCACCACACGTTTGAACAACAGCGTTGTCCACGTTTCCGACGGAAAACCCCATCTCATCGAAATCGTGTTGATGAGAAGCTCCATCGAGATGTTTGTGGACAGATGCAAATTATCCACTTGCATGAGTCTTGCTGCACCCACAGGCCCCAAGGAGATATTGAACGGTAAGGATATTATGTCTGTTTCCCTTTCTAAAAAGGTGTGTAGTTTTTTTTTATTGATCAGAATTAAGTTTGAGAAAAACTCGTCCCCAGCGAACATGAATACAAGATTATGATATTATGTCACCAGTACTTTTGTATTTTATTTGTATAAAATTTCAACATATTTCAGATGTACTAGTGAATCTTTTGAGATTTCATAACAGTGTGATGACAATTCACTTTGCAACCGCATACAATGCAATGGTAAATAGATATATCACCTTTAGACGGAACGGTAAATTAACTCAAAAAAATATCTAATCACGTTTAGTGAAGCATGTCAAAAGCATGTCAAATTAAAAGCCGATAAAATGGCGTAAAGAAATAAATAGAAAAAGAAAACACATCGGCAATCTATTGGTGAAGAGCAAATAACGCTCCAAACCAAAACAAAACGAAAATGACAGCGAAGTGTGAGAGCCGCAAAAAGAGAATCAAGTGTCACACATTCGTGCCCAGTTTTCAGCTAATATCGGTTAGCCATCTCTCAACAAAATATTTTTAGGAAAAAAAGTGAAATACCCCTTTTCTAGATTACTTAGTTATCGTAATTCTAAATGGTTAATCTGAATTTGTTTAATTGGCGACCTTCCTCAAGTTTCAGTCTGCATCGAAGTGGATTTGAATCCATGTAATAAACAATAATATTTGTTCTATTAATATTATTAGTGTTTAAACACTAGACGCGACTTTGCCCACGTAACTTAACTTTATAAGTACCTATGTTACTCGCTGATAATGAAAGAATTTTCAAAAACGGGCCAGTAGTTTATGAGTTCATTCATTACACACATGCAAACCACCTCTCTTTATAATATTAGTATAGATATAGATTTTGTATCCTTTCCAAATCACATTTTTTGAACATTCAACGTCATATTGAACATTACTCTAGCAGTTGAGCTCTTAACATCAAGTGAAGCGACTTCAGCTGACAGTATATACATAAGAAAGATTTAATTGTTAGGAAATGTGTTTATTTTTTAGTAAACGGACCTCTACAATTGGGTGGCGCTAGTATTGACCTACAGAACTTGGCGCGAACGTTCGGATGGAGACACGTCCCAACGGACCAACATTTTGTTGGTTGCATCAGCAACTTTACGTACAACGATTTCGTGAGTAAAAATTTCAATTGATAGAATCATCTAATACTGTAGTAAGTATTTAAAAATCATCATAAAATAGAGATGTTTTGGATTCCATATTTATTAATGTTTTGTAGATGTATAATTTGGGAGAGCCATCCGTCCATCACAACGCTGATCCAAGCTGCCAAAGGAGTATGTACACAGCTGTTACGTTTGGTATCGACACCAACTTCTTGGTCGCAATACTCGTTTGCGTACTCATATTAGTCAGTAAGTATTTTCATTTTTGTTTTACGATTTTCTATATATTTTATTGTAAGGAGTCTATTCGACTTGTGTTTGTGGTTTTGAAGCAGTCGGCACCACCCACCCCATTACTTGCGATACATAATAATATATACCTACCACAAGTATTATATTATATGGGAAGACTTTACACCTTGTATTTAAAACTCAGAATATATAGCGCTGCACTGCAAACTCTACTAAACAAGAGTTTTTAGAGTTTTTAGTTTTTAGGGTATAAAAAATATATTTATTTATTTATTTAGTATTCAAAAAAAGTAATCTTAATATTTACATTGTCCCATAAAACTGGAAACGTCACGGAATTTGTCCACGGGATCAAATTATGTAAACTTAAGTTTTTAGTAATCCAAAATTACAATTTAAATTAAACTTCAAATGTATAAATATATACTTCTGATCTACTTTTAAAATTACAATCAGGTGAAGTTAAATTACTCTTATTTCATATGGTAACTACGCAAGCAACCAATTATCAAACACCAATGCTACACTAGCGCCATTCATATGTCAATTTATGAACCACTATTTAATGCTTTTAGCTTGCCACTTTTTCAGTTTAACACCCATGTAAGTTGGTCCTCCTTTACCTCCTCTATCCATAGTTAGTATCTACTGTTTAGTAAAGACTCGCTTCCCTTGCAGTACTGCTGCTGGCAGTGGTTGTGCACAGACGTAGGGCGGACGCGTGGGCAGAGAAGGAGCTGGACGATATCAGGGAGAACATAATCGCGTACGAGGATGAGGGCGGCGGCGAAGGCGACGCGGGATACGACCTTCACGTTCTCCGGCAGATGTATGACGCACCTCCGGAGGATACCACCTTCATGCACGCACCGGGTCAGTACTTTTATTATGTTTTATTACTTATTATGGAAAACTGATGGTATCAATATCGGGAAATAAAAAATGGCGCCACCGTCGTCACAAACATAAAGATCTCAGATATTTCCTCAAGTATTATATTTGTCATTTTTCAACACAAACACGGATGAATTCGAGATCAGTGTTAGTGACAAAAAAATTGTTGTCTTAGTTGTTCATCGAATGAAGATTAAAATTTGTGGAATCTTTACATTCTTATTCGACAGGATTAATGTTACAGTGATTGAAAGTGTTTCTTGGGAGTGTATATTAAATTAAAAGTACAAAAAATAAAGTCTAATTTTGTGTGTTACGCAGGTGTGGTCGGCGCTGGTCCAGACATATCCGGATTCCTGGACGACAAGAAGTCGGTCCTGGACAGAGATCCAGACATAAACCCGTATGACGACGTGCGACACTACGCGTACGAGGGAGACGGCAACACTAGCGGCTCTCTCTCATCGCTCGCTAGCTGTAAGTGGAACTTTTTCAAACTTTACTTTACACAAGAAGACTTATGACTGAAATGTTGATATTTTATGAAATTGTGATGAAAGCCATCGACGACTTGACTCAACGAACCTATTGGATGCCACTACCGCAGCGGCCTCGGGTTCGAGGCCCAGGGTTGAAAACGAAACTTTTCAAAATTGGCTCGCGTTTTATTTATGTAGAAAGTGATACAATTGTTTGGGCAGTCCGTCGGAAGGGGGAAGAAACCACTCCCATACAGAAGACCACCGTGAAATAACAGCATAATAAGTGCTGTTGTGAATGAGTAATGGCTCTGACATAGCCCATTTCCTTATTTTTTAACCTTAATCCTACTTTGGTCGGCAGTGCACTTGGCATACGACGGTAGCCATCTGTTACCATCAAGTGGACTGTCAGCTTGTGTGTCGACCCTGATATAGAAAGAATTTTAATAAACATACAAGATTAACAATTAATGTTGTGTAGAGCAAAGATATTTGATTAGTCTCGCTACGCTCGACTAGATACAGCTGTCGTATTTGACAAATGTGGCAACAAATACTACGCAAAATCCACAGTTGTAACATATTGACTGACGCCCCTTTTATTATATATCCTTCCATAGCATGTATTGCAAGTGTATATTTCCCTTATCAGGTACAGACGATGGTGATCTAAAGTTCAACTACTTGTCAACATTCGGGCCGCGTTTCCGCAAATTAGCCGACATGTACGGCGACGCGGAGGAGTCTCCGGCGCCCCACGAGGAGTCCTGGTGCTAGCGGCGCGCGTGGCTCGTCTAGCGGCCCCACAAGTAAGACCAAGCTTCCAGATGCCTTACCGTTTTGCGTTCCACCTGTGTTCTCTTCTGAGTGATGAAACTGACCCACCGCTACTTCAGTTCGCCGCAGGCCTGTGATAAAAAAATATTATTTCTCGCTCAGTTTTCACACGGACTATATAACATTTTTGCATAGTGTAAGAGACTTGCAGCGTTCGTATTGTTTCTGTTAACGGATTGAGTCTTGTCGCGGAAACGCTCTGATAAGTTCTTTTAAGATTCTTATAAATAGTTTTAATTAGCTATTTCGCCTTCCTAATAAGGTATTAAATGTTTAAATTTTTATTTATTTTAGAAGCCTTTTTCTATTAAAATATATTTTTAAAAAGATAATAATATTAGAAAATGAATTTTTATTAATAATTATCCTTATTAATAATATTATGAGCGAATAATGCCGACAAAAAAAATGATTTTACGTTTTCGCAAAGACGACGCCCGTAAAGACAGAAATTCACAATGCGAACGCAGCTCCAGTGTTCCTCGACATTCATTAGTTCCATTAATGAAAATATTAAAGGAATGATTAATGAAACGTTTCATTTCACGCAAAAAAGTTCCGTTTCGTTTACGGCGGAACCGTCGTCGGTCGGGGAACTTGTAATTTATTATATTACATTTGAATATTGTAATGTGTTATACATTTTAAGAGAAATGACTGATTTGTAAACAATGTGTATAGGCATCTTTGTTGATGCGCTATTATTTCTTTGTATGTAATTTTTTATATAAAAAAAAATGTAACTTAAGCGGTAGTTAAGTGTAAGGGTTACTTTTTTTTAAAAAATGTTCGTACGATGTATAAATTTTATCTATTAAAATGACAGGAGACGTTTCCTCTTTTAGTATTATTGATCGGCAGCATTTCATTATTAATTTGTAGTGTAAGAAATTTTTTTAAGTGCCATTAGATTTTGCTTTATAATGTCGGCTTCGTGTGTATTAAAATATTTTTTCGGTTTAACCATGGTTTAACAGTAAGAATGTTGGATGAAAGAAAGGGATGTATAGACAAGTGCAAAAATATGTACCTATCTATATACTAAACCATTACAATAACACGTATGTACTGAAGGAATCATGAAATATATATTATAATATTTTTATCATAATTAACATGTCTACACAAATATTCCAATTTATTTTTAAATTACAACATGAACAATAATATGTTCCAAAATTGATAATAAGTTTTGGCTAGCAAGGTTTTTAAATAAATAGAAGTTTTTCCTTCAGTATAATATATTTTATAGATGTAGACTTCAGTATATCAATTTTCCATAGTGCAAGTTATATCATTAGTCTTAGATATATTAAAAGTTATCCATCTATATGTGCACATTTATAATAAACATATTTTAATTGGATAGGTATATATATATATATATATATTTATGCACTTGACTACTCGTAGGTTTTCACTTATACATTTTAAGACTAGACATTGATTCCATGACTGATCGACGGATCAGATTTTCTTTTATTCCACACTTCATTGACTAAGAGTAATATTTGTACGGTGGAATTTAGCCGTGACGGATTTAGCCGATGGAATCTTTGACTTGTATTGAAGCCTCCACAAAAGTTGTGATTATGTTAAAAATGGCTAACTAAAAAAAAACCGAAACATTCCCATCATCCCTTTCCTATGAATGCGTGTAGAGTCTATCGCAAAAGGCATCCGACGTGGCGTGCGAGGGTCTGAAAAGCGCTTTTCACGTAAAGCAATCTGTATTACATTAATTACAAGTTTTTTTTTGTACTCATCAATGTACTACAACAATGGATTTCGCACGCCATACAATACACTGAAATTTATGGACCATTTAAAAGTGACCTATGCATAGAACATCAACTCTGCCATCTGTCATTTAAAGAAAATGTGACTCTACGTCAACACATTAGAGTTTAAAATCAATAATAGAACTGGTCGTTAAAATTTTACCATTGACGCGCGATGCAAGATTGCCATGATTCCGTTTTAGGCGTACTTTTTACGTGCCGCTTTGACATTTATGACGCAAATTCCATGCCTGTAGTATTTCGATGTTTGTACTAGACAATGTTTTCCTTTTCTAACATCCTTAATTAAGAACTAAACTTGACTTTGACAAAGCCGCGTTTCACATCATAGAAGGTTGTTTTTTTCTCGTATAGGACGCGTCAGACGACTTTTGCTATAGACTCCAGTTTTCTAATTTGTTCTGAATCAATAAATACCAACAGGAGCTTTACATTTTACATTATTATTATTATTATAGTAAAAATTAGTTGTATTTTCAAATGTGATACAACGTTTGTGTTATTTTCTATATTTTTATACTTTTAATTTAATTTTGTATACAATAAAAATAAGGGAAGTGAAAAGTTTGCCGTTCAAGTAGGTGACAGGAATATTTGCAAATTTTTTTAAGTTTTTGAGCTTCCAATACTTAAATTAAATTGTGAAAAATTCTAGTCTCACGTGAACAGCGCTTGGTTTTATCCATATATGACGTAATATGTGTCTTTATTTTTTTTTATAAATTAGCAATTATTTTGTGTTTTAAAGTGATTTCTGTTTGTAAGTTAAAACTTTCTTGGACCTTATTATCAATATTTCTCAATAAACGTTTTTTTATAATATTATTTTGTTGTAAAGTATTTGTTTATAAGGTTTTTTGTCCTAAAAACGTTTAAACCGTACTATTTTATTAACAATTTGTTATAATTATTTAATTATTAACATTTTACTATCGAAACGAACATTATTGTTTTTTTAAATATGATATGAAAATAAAAATATGAAAATAATTGTAAATTATTTTATATCGTGACTACAGAAAATTATTATAGTTGTATTATTATAAAAAAAACCTATTGTCCTGCTAAAATATTGATGAAAAAATAATAATATCTAATGCTATAATTGTTCAAGCGTAATGCTACAATGTAAATAGTGTATATTTGTTGTTAGCCGAAATAGGAAATAGAATTTGTAAGATCCTAACTTGGAATTTATAACAATCTTTATTTGCGCTTTTAAAAAAAAATATCTGACCTAAAATCTCAAATAAAATAAAAACTAAAGATAGAGCCCTGTAGACGACAGAGTAAAGTCCGTAAAACTGCATTCAAACTACGCGCCACATTATTAAAATATTTACTAGTGAAAATGCCGATTTGCGTGGTGAAAACGTGAAAAAACTAGTTTTCAAATAATAAAAGCAGAAGGGACTCACATTTCACACGTACTTACGTACTTAACTAACTTACTTAACTTAAGTAACTTTACTTTAAAACCAATATTTTCATTATTATTGTTGCAACATTCGGCCTAACGCACTCTAGGGCATGTGTTAACCGGCTCATTATGTCGTCCTCAAAATTCTGTCTTCATTTTTAATTTGGTCGAGTCTTTAATCTATTCATTATTTAATGTTATGTATATTGCATCACAAACTTAGAATTATTATAATTATTAAAAGAAATATTAATTGTTAAGACAGCTCGCATTTTTCACTATTGCCTAACTTAACCGATGTATCCCATTATGTCGTTTTTATAAAGCGCAAATATAAGTTTGTACTTAATACCAAGCTGGCTATAGATTAATTTTTATATGGTTAATAATAGGCGAATATAAAGTGTCTTAAATTTATGCATATCAACGAATTGTAATACTTCTTGATACAATATACATATACTTATTGTTTTAACTCTGAATGTGGCATGTTCTATATAATATACATACATAATAGTATATTATTGTGTAAGTGTTACATAGCGGTAATAAAGTAGTCCGAATTTTTTATTTTATTTTATTCACAATCTGTCCTAAAGCTTAGAGTGGTGACGCCAGAACTAACTTATAATTATTTAAAACCTGCCCATATTTTTTGATATGTAACATCTTATTGTTCGGTTTGTTGGGAGTAAAATCGTGCAAATGCAACGGAAACATGTCATCATAATAAGCGACTACTGTAAGGCTTGTTTTTTTTTAATAGCTCTATAACATCAAAGACCTAACAATTGATTTATTTATTTACTTTTTTTCCAAAAAAAATAACAGGTACTTTGATTTTAGGCCTTGATTTGATTTGATACTTTGATATTGATTTTAGGCCAATTCAAGTTTAGTCTTGAATTGGCCTAAAATCAATATAAGTCTAACGTTGCTCAGACACGCTAAAAAACCTCAAACCTTTGCGGATATCGTAACTTCAGTAGGCGCAAAACAATTAATTTCCCTACACTTTTGAATGCAGTAAAATCACTAAATTTTACGTAGTACTTAAAGATATTATTTCTTAATAGATTTTTTTTTTTGGTTTCTTACCGTTTTACCGTTATTATTTTGTTAGGGTATCAATGGCCGTCATTAATATAAAGTTGATTTTTCAAAATTTTATCGTTTCTTTCAATAATTCAAAAATAAATCACTAATGAAAACTTGTAAAAAGTTGTTTAAATGTTAAGTAGATTAAGTCTTTGGGCATACTTCCGTCAAAGTCGCGAATTTTATCATATTTACAAACAAATATTATACATTATCAATAACGTAATGCTTCACTAGAAAAAATATACGCAAATTTAATGTCACAAGAGTGACCACAATTTAGTTATTATTATTGTTACAAAATTTGGCAGCTAAATGCATATTTTGTTTTTGGATATTTCCAAAGTTAACATGAGATATTCGTGGCTTTGTAGGGACTATACCTGTCCTTAGGATTCATTGGTCGATGAGCTTAAAATATTTATTTTTGACCGCAATGTGTACCCGTCTATTTATTTATGATCGTTGACTAGTTGGTATTAACTGTCTAAATGCGTGATAATAACTTTTGCATATTAAAAGTACTGTTCATCCATTATTCACAGGAGCTTTACAGCTGTGTTTCAGACATTAATTTCATTATGAACTAGCGACCCGTTCCCGACTTCGTACGGGTACATATACATTTCAAATTATACATAAAAACCTTCCTCGTGTAACGCCTTTTCCATTAGTGAAAACCGCATTAAAATCCATTGAAAGATCTAAGCGTTCATACAGAGGGACTGCGGGAAGCGACTTTATATTTGAGTCAAGTCTATTTAAGTTAATTTTTAAGTAATTTTGAAGTTTTGAGCCTTTTTAATTACATTAAAGTGAAAAATTGAGGCAAATTTACACACTTTTTGTCAAATGGTTCGCTTCAGATGCCTCAGACATTTTGGTAACAATTTTGTTTTTTCTATTTTACAATAGACAAGACAAAATTAGCTTAGATCCCAAATATTCTCTGCATATAGGTATTCATGCCACCTAGTTTGCGATCAACTAACATACTTGTAACTAGGAATAAATTCACTAATTCCTACATTCCAATAAAAAAAATATTTAAGAGTAACTGTTGTGTATTTAATACTAAGTCTTGTCGGATCAATTATTCGTCTTTAACGTCTGCTGGTGAACATTTTTCTTATCATATTTCCAATAATTTATTTAAAAATGTTCGCCCGCAGGCAAAACGCGACACACTGCCATTGTAAATTAGTGTAAGTTTTATATTATAATATAAATCTCATTACACCATCCATTTTTCTATCTTTGTTTATAAAAAAAAATGTTGCTAATTAATAATAGGATCCTAAGGCTGTATCGCAAAATAAAAAAACAATTTAGTTGTGAAAATTACGACCTTTTTTCATACATTTTTCTTTTATATGATGACATGCGACTTTTTAGAGCGACAAATATCTTTTTGCGATGATTTACACATCCTAAACAGATTTTTGAGAGTTAGTTGTATTAATTTGAATATGTTTTTGATTTTTGTACTTTTATGGCTGTTTATAATTTAATAGTGCCTGCGTGGTCATAAAAAAATTTTTTTTTTTTTTGGGAAATTTTTAACAGAAATAGGCAACACTAACATTAACAGCAAACGTTTCTTACTGTCATATGGAGAATGTATGTAAATTTGTTAGCAATTAAGTGAATCTGTAACCTACAGTGGTTTCATGTGTTGCTATATTTATTAAGCGCAATAATTTGTGTATTATTGCAAAGTACAGTGTTCTTAGTCACTCGCAGATAAAAATAATGTTAAGTTACATTAAGATTATTATTTAAAGGAGCATAAAACATAGTAATGTCAGAATATTTTATAGATTCTAAAAATTGTTTTAGACTCTGTAAAATCGTAAACTATCTCATGAGGTTTGTTACAAAGAAGTAAAATAATTAGTCATTTAAATTAGAAGAACTACTAATTCGATAGAAACGGAATCTAAACTTTAAATTCTATACTATATATTTATATATTTAAAATTAGCAAAACCAAGTAAAGTTATGTTATTACTTAAATATGAAACTTATAGGAATTAAAGTTGAATTTCCATTTCATTCAATTAGTTTAAAACTGACTCTATAGTAAAATTTTCGACGAAACATACATAGCATAGATAAAATAGTACTTGCCCAGCATATAAGTATTTACTATTTTATGTATGCACAATGCACATAGGTAATTTTTTTGCGGGTGACTTAAACATTCGGGTGTGTTAGTGATTTTTTTACTATAATAAATGATGCCTAAACTTTGTCGGTGATTAAAAATGTGACAAAGCTGAAAGTGTGCGTGAACTGTGAATCGAGTTTGCTTGATAGAGAGTTACTATAGAACGTGAAAAGATAACCGACTGAAAGTTTGTCATATTAACTATGTAAGTAGTTTTAAGGACCTATTATTTTTAAAATTGTTTATATAGAAATAAAAATATTCAAATTCAGCATAAAATAAAGTGATGAAATTGATTATTTGTGGTTTTTCTTTAGATTTCCTCAATATTTTCTGGCTTGCCTACATCTGCCAAAATTTAATTTAAAACAATTTGACATTACTGGGCATTGATCTATGTAATAGTTGTAGCTTGCCACTTTTTCAGACACCCATATAAGTTGGTCCTTAACACCATGTTCAATGGTTTCAAGGTAACAGAGCAATGAATTCGATAATCGCAAACGCATTCCGCAGTAACTCTGGCCACTGATCCGTAAAAACTGCAGAAACACAGTTCAACGAAGACCTCCAGCCTAAATTGGCGCTATTCCAATAACCCTATTTAGCTACAACTACGCATGCACTATGAAGACGGTCCGTTGCACTTTACAGACTGTTTTAACCTAAATAGTAGAAAGACCGTTCTCATGAAGTGCTCTCCGGGTAACACTATACACACCGAGGAAAGAAATAGAAGAATTCTTTTGTTAAACTAAAATGTTAGTATTGTTTAGATGGAAAAAATTCTTATATTTTAATCTCGGACTCATCGGAGCTTTTAAAAACTAACACATAGACGCAAAATTGCTAGTCTATGTGTCTTTTATAAGATGTACTTCGGAGAGTGTGCTCAGGAGCTGCATGAGATCATACCGCCTTCCCCTTTCTTCCATCGGACATACAGATGTACGGCTGGTTACTATTCTCATCTTGTCGAAATCCCTCTTTTTCAAAACATTCTTTATAATGCGCACTGCCAAAACTTGGAACTCCTTTCCGGCGTCTGTATTTCCGAGCTCATATATAACCTAAATCTTTTCAAAGTTCGAGTGAAAAGGCATCAGTCTTCTGGGTGAGCTCGCTCCATCATAGGCTTCATCTTCGCTACACGGCTGGATGTTGGCCAAGAGCAAACCCATCTCTAATGTTATGGTACCTGTAAAAGGGATGGCAAAACTCTTCCCTTTTTCTATTACCTTATTAACGTCCGCGTAGCACTTGTATCCATCTGGCTTGGTTATGTAAACTGTGATCTTCATTATTAACTGGCTGTACCCCTTAGCTTCGTGCTCATATTGTGATTAGTATTTAGTTTACAAGGGATGATTTTTATTTGATGTTTTTAATGCTTTATTCATTGAGTCCCTACTGGTAAAAAAAGTGTTGGACGAGAGCGTGGCCGAGTAAGTAGAAAGCAATATATTGGTAAGATTTAAACTTAACCTAATGATGTTAGACCTAAAGACCTCGAAAGCGACATAGGCGAGAGTGAAACACTCAGACATTACAAAAAAAAATCAAATAATTTACAAGTAACATGGGTCAATGTGAACCAGTTCTCAATAGAACTTAACGTGAAACAATTCTTACAAACTAACTAATAAGTAAGCTAGACATAACTAGCGTGTACTAGATTGTACAGTCCAAAAATACAGCACAAGAACAAAAGGTCACATGTCAATGAGTTCTGTAGAAAAGTTAGAAAAACGATAAACACTCGTATAAGCGACAATCGTATATTTATGTAAATATTTTGATTGTGAATAATTTCTTTTGTCGCGTGACGATAATATACTGTAATTTCCTGTGCAATAACACTTACGCAATAAAGTTTGTAAAATAATATGTTTGTTTCTAATGCCTGAAATAAAAGAATATAAATTATTTGAGATTTTTTTATACGCTTCGCTATGTCTGGTGCTTTGTTCCAAGTGTGACTTCAAAGAAACTTTTCTGATTTCATCATTAGAATTGAAGTGCAACATTTAGTTATTAGTCATTAATTTGATTTTACTAAAACCTTTACTTATGTAGGTAACCGCCGTTACAGGCGTATATTTATAATATTACATTTATATATTTTATATATTTCACGATGAGTTAAGACGTGAAAACGTAACAGACATACTTACTTTCAGATTATTTTATACTAGCTGTTGCACGCGACTTCTTCCGCGTAACTTTATAAAATATAGCCTATGTTACTCGCTGATAATATAGCCTCCCAACAGTGAAAGAATTTTTCAAATCGGTCTAGTAGTTTCAGAGCCTTTTCAATGCAAACCAATCTTTCCTCTTTATAATATTAGTATATAGGCAAGGATAATTTGAAGTATTTTATAGGTTTTATCTGTATATCTCAATTAATTTTTACCACTTATCTGATTCTATTATACTCTAATGAAAACCCATTTCCAATCGTTATCACATAACACAAAGCATCTGGTAGGCCATCTGTCTGAGGGTCGTTACGTTACATAAAAATGTGGGTATAATTTGCGCGTTAACACACGGAATACATAACTGGCGTGTAGTAACATGGAGATATACGACAATGCTACTTTATGTCTCCACGTCTGGCTGCGGGCCCATTTCGCTACCTACATGGAACTATGAAATGTTCGAATAAAAACAAATGTATTATTAACACAGAGATCCGTATTTAAAATTAAAACTGAATGTTTTTTGAATTCAAAATTAAAGCTCCAACTTCGCTCGTGTGCAATTAGGGAGTTAACTGGTAAGTGTACATAGAAATCGGTGGTATATTCATTTGCGTTTTGTTCATTATGCTTTTTGTAAGCTTTTTGAAAAATTCCACCCCGGGCAAAGTCGGAAATTTAATTATGTCGAGTTAAGTATTTTAAGTCGTGTATCAAAATGTGTCCTTTCACAGATGATATCCTTCAATTCAATATTCAATATATTTTTTCACGTCTACAAAATATTAGCGTTCTTAGAAAAACATGATCTTGTGTACCAAATTTTTGAGTTTGGAGGAGTCATCTATATTTTTTTTTATGTTAAGGTCGACAGACAGGCTGACGGTCCACTTGATGGTAGGTGGCTACCGTCGCCTATAATACAAGCAACGCCGTAAGTGCTACAAGTGCGCTGCCGACCATACAAGGATTAAGGATAAGGGATAAAGGAAGGGATGGGGTGATGTGCTCTGGCATCCCTTACTCACTCACCGAAACACAACAGCACGTAATGCTGTTATTTCACGGTGGTATTCTGTAAGGTGGTGGTTACTGCCGCCAGACGGGCTGCCCAAATGACTGCGAAACGCAGTGTGCCTTACCACTACTAAATATAATAATAGTGGCAATACATAACTCAAATGATCGAAGGAACCGCTTTCTTCATCTCTAATTCCGTGTAGATTGTTAGTTGCGTATCTCAGAAACAATTGTAGTAACATTTTGCCAAGACAACAACGTATCTCACCGCGACTTATTACCGCATGGTTATATCTTCGTGTGTCTTTATTCTTCGTTTTATCTCTTCAACGTTCGTCTTGATAAGTTGATATTGTGCACTTTTATGTTTCAATTTTATCACCCGGTTACTACTTCAATTCAATTTCGCGTATTTTTATTGCAAAAACATAATTCTTTGCTTGGTAAATTTGAAACTACAAAAATAAAGAATCTTAGCCAAACTCTTATCTTATCACTCATGATGGTTTATCGATTTCTATTGGAAGTTACATATTTTGTTATGCCACAAGAAAATTAAAAAAAAAAAATTTTTGGTGTGGGCAACCATTATCTAAAGGGTATAAAAATAGTTTACTACTTATTCTGAGGCCTACCGAATGTACATAAAAAAATCATAAAAATTGGTCAAGCTGTGACATGAGAATTTTATATACACTAGTCGCAAAAATTAAAGGATATAGGAAGGAAAAAGGTACAAATTTTCAGGTTATTTTCAACAGGCTTCGACCTTCGAAGGAAATGGTCACGTTAGCGTAATTGTCGGAAAACCAAAGGAATATTTTTTCCAAATTTTTGCTCGCCTTGAAATTGGTGTACTGGCTGTAATGGTTTTTTTTTGTAATGGTATCATAAAGTTATTTTAGAGAATTTTAATTCCCTACAATTTGATCCCCTTATAAGCACTAATGATGATTTGTCACTGAGTTATGGTCAAAGCAAATAAACTCCACTTTGAACGTCGCTTGCCTTTTGACACTATTTAAAATTACTAACTGATTTTATTAATCTGGATTTCCAAAACACTCTCGTATTTACTTATCTGGACAAGTCTATACAAATATCACTAGTTAATGTTGCGAAGTCGCTTAACTGTATTGATAAATTATTATTCAGTGAATAACCTTTATCCCATGTCAAAACAAAAGGTCATACCTACATTCAAGTTAAGATCATGATCGATTTCAACTATAGTTTCTGTTATTTAATCTTGAACGATTTCATTTATGAAAATCAAATTTTAATGTTGGGTACAGAATATTGAGACATGAAAATAAATAACTTTGAAAGTACCTCGTCATCCAGATGGATAAATTGAATAAACATGAATGAGTTTCAATAGGAATATATCATGACAAATTACCCTTGTTAGCCCCATTAAAATAATTATCTAAATCGTCATTAAAATTAAACGAAATGTTGCGAATGTACGGGTTTAATTAAATTTATGTTTATTTTTCATCTTTGCCGGCAAATATATGAATTAAGTATACGTAACACCTAACCCGATTAAATTATTAACTCAAACATTGCTGGATAAACGAAATCTTTGAACATTTTACGGTATATTAGGGATTTTTTACGTCTATGAATTTTTCAACGCTATTGTAACCAGCCAGATACAAATTATTTACTGTAAAAATAGTATTTGTTACTGGCTGGTGGTACAGTCGGCCGCATAAGTCGATTAACACATTAAAAAATGCAAAACAACTGAGCACTCAATTTACTTACTTCCTTAATTACTTACTGAAGATTTTTACGAGCAGTTTATTTTGATCTCTAGTCATAACAACGACTTATGGCGCATTATGTGTTCAGTTGTTTTGCACTTTTGTATGTGTTAATCGACTTATGCGGCCGACTGTACGCGCTCTAATTAGTTTTTTGGAAATTCCACAGGTATTCAAAATTTTTCCATAGGATAAATTAAACTATAGTTTAATCCAGTTGCTCATCAATACATCAGTGAAAATCGTATTCAATTTGGTTAAAACGTTTCAACGCATCCAAACGTAATACAAGCAGACGAACAAGTAAAGTGACAAAGATTCTAAAAACTATTTTTTGACATCGACAACATAAGTACAACATGTACAACAAAGATATTTGATTGGTCTCGCTGCGCTCTACTAGATACAGCCGCCGTACTTAACAATTGCGGCAACAAATACTACGCCGAATCAGCGAACCCGTGCTAGACACACTGCAAACTGTCTGTGATGTGTATGTGCCGAATGTTTAATTAAATTTTAGGCATGATAAAAAGCCGATTTGCGTAGTGAAATTGCGTAAAAATATAATTAAACTGTGTAAAAAGTGATAAATATTAACGATGTTTTACATACAATAGACCAATTATTTATTTATGATGTACAAATTGTTTTTTGAAAAAATTGTAAAGAACTAAATACTTACTATAATATTATTATTTAGGATAATATTCACATATGTACCTGTACGCAATAATGCAATTACCTATTGTTGAACGTTAAGTTTGTTAATGGGGGCTGGGACTATCAAACCAAATATCCACAGTCGTAAAAGCGGCTTTACGGACGCGCATCCAGTCCGATACAGTGGGCAAAGTTTTTAACAAAACTCTATTAAAATGAACATCTGAAGTTTGATGACTCGTTCGCAATGTTATAACGTTACTACTTCATATCCAGTTCTACAATGAGTGCAGCTTCTATGACCATATAAAGAACGGAACGGTAGTAATACTAAATATGTGATATATAAAGTATAATAAGACTGTTCTACGCGATTTAACGGACCCAAAATTTTGATACCTATCATGTCCTGACTAATTTTATTTTCCCTAATTAATTCCATAATAATTAACCTTCTTTAAAAATATTGTTTTTATAAATATTCTTTTAACTCACCACTTAACTATTATACAAATTATTATCTAACCAATTATCATGAGTAGACGTTATTTCTTTAAAAAATCTCTTTGCAGAGGTCAGTTAAAAAAGATCTTATATTAAGAGAATTATGATGGTTATGTTAAGATTAAATATTAAAAGAAAGTTGTATGAATGGATGGAGTGCTTGACTTAACGGGTTCCTTCCAGGTTCCCGGGTTCAATTCAACTTGAAAATTAACTTTTAAAAGTAGGGTCTGGTCTGGATCCGAAAAGTAGTGGCAGTGCACACTGCGTTTCTATAAAGGGGTGGCACTGACACTTTACAGAGGACCACCATGAAATAACAGCACGTTTGCTGTTGTGCTTCAGTGAACGATTAAGGGATGAACCCATTTCGCTATCCCTTCCAATCCTTTATACTTAATTCTACTGCAGTCGGCGACGCAGTTGCAGCACCTGGGCTGGGACTATGGTTGTATTATGAATGACGGTAGACACCTACCATCAAGTTAACCGTCAACTTGTCTGCCAACCTTAACCTTAACCAAGAACGACTATGTTTATACGGATGCCGGATGTAACTTTTGTGTTGTGTTGCGATATGAACAATACAAATATGACAAATATGACAAATATGATAAAAATTGACAAGACAAATATGAACGATTGAGATGAATCCATTAGTTCATTATCCTTAGTTTTTGTCTCTTCTTAGACAAAGTACTCAAGTGTTCGAATCTCGGCAAGGTCAACCTTGAAGAGGTTGAACAAGGTCTTGTGTATTGAATGGCATTATTTATTGGGATACATATCTTATCCTAAAAACAATATTTTTATTGTTTTAAGTACATACATAGAGCTCTGGAGGGATAATTTTAAAGTAGTCGAGTTATAACGACTGGTCAGCAGTCTTCCTTTTGGGATTAAAGTTTTAATTAAAGGATTTTCTGTTCCATAATCATTGTTCTGAGCCGTCGGGACGCCGATGTAATGGTGTATAAGGACATTCGTAAAATTAGCGCGCCCCGGATTCTGGGCTGACTCGGTTTTATTTTAAAAGTTTATCATATTAGAAACGATTTAATTTCATATGTTATATTTAATTCATATGTTATATTTGGGGTTCTGTATTATTCTGCCCGCAAGAATTTTATTATCGAAGTAAGACTAATATATATATTGTTTTTTAAAACAAGGCCCCGCCATTATGCCTTCGTATGCAATTAAAGCTCGGAAAAACATTCAGAAAAACTCCACAAAGACAGTGAAAATAACATATATTTATTCAATAAATAAATATTACGGTTTATATTATTAATTTTACGGTGAGTGAGGACTTTACATGACCGTCACTACCTTCAGACGGATTCAATTTAAATCTCCAAAATTTAATATTATAGGATCATCTGTTCTTTGGTTATATGGGTAATGGGCCTA
Source organism: Synanthedon vespiformis (assembly GCA_918317495.1). Classification (NCBI taxonomy): domain Eukaryota; kingdom Metazoa; phylum Arthropoda; class Insecta; order Lepidoptera; family Sesiidae; genus Synanthedon; species Synanthedon vespiformis. The sequence continues at coordinate 2,181,166 of OU906964.1, forward strand.
CTGATACTAGAAGCTACTGATACTAGACTACTAAAGCTAAATTCGTTTGCACATATTATATAGAGTTATTTCAATACGTGTAGGCATAATAAAGTGTTGTGGTAGTACATAAATAAGAAGAATTGGAATTCAGCGAACGAGTGCTCGCCAGTAAAATTTGGCGCGTTGTATTTTCATGATAAGACGTGACAATTCTTCGTAAATATTATTGTGTGAATAAAAATGAACTGCGGCCGTATCGGCACACTGTTTGCAGTCGAAACATATTCACGTGCGCGACATGTAAGCTAATTTCAAACAATTTTCGATTGGAAAACAGTAGAGGTAATTCTTTTCTTAAGGTTTTCATAACCGCCATTAGAGGGCCTAGTGCGAGTTTTACTCGATCAAACGCGTTGAACGCGTAAACGTTTCCTAGTGGCTAACGTGTAGGTCTGCTTCATTCGCATACAAATTGACGTTTACGCGTTCTACGCGTTTGATCGAGTATAACTCGCACTAGGCCCTCAGCCTGTGTCTCCACTGCTGAATACAAGGGCCTTAGTCAAAGTAACATTTTTAAAAACGATAACCAAGTTCGATAGAATAAATGTATGGGAAGTATCACGTGATTTAGCGACGGCATATGTCAATCCCATACATTTTATTTTTAGTTAATCGAATCGAAAGCGAAACGAATGCCATTTGACTAAGAGGCCCAGGGCCATTAGCCAAGAGCACCCAGTGCAAACGGGAGCGTTGTAGATTGACGAAACGACAGAAAATAAAGCCCGGTGATTGGTTGTTGTAACGTCCACATAAAATTTTGACCAATCATCGGGCTTTATTTTCTATCGTTCTGTAACTTCGTTAGGGAGCGTTGGAATTGGTGTGCTCATGGCTAGGGGCCCTGGCCTCTCACCACCACGACGGATATTTACGGAGATTTTGAAACCAGAAAGTGCGTAGTCTACCCGCGTCTACCTGATGGATCTGCTGTAGCTAATCATGCAGGGGAAAATACATTTTTTGCATGATTATAGCAGCAGATAAAATTATCAGCTATAGGAGATAATATTTCTCAGGACGCATCATACCTACGTCCAAATTATTCCAGTTTTCAAGCAGGCCCCATAGAGGAGATGTTATCTATTAGTTAAATAATACTAGTTTTTATGTTAACATAAAGAACTATACCTACTAGATTTATTAATTTATATCGGCTGTTATGCACAGATTGTCTGTACCCAATGGAATCTCAAGAGGGTCATCGTGGAGCGTGATAGATATCACGCAAAAAAGGTGTAAAGAGGAATATTGAAAAAGGTACAGGCACACAAGATAAGAATGTGGTGTAGAATTTTACACAAAATCACAGTAATCATTACTAATATTATAAATGTGAATGTGAGTTTGTTTTTTACGCTTTCACACAAAAACTACTGAACCAATCACCATGAAATTTTGCATACACATTGTCAGGGACACCAGAAAGGACATAGGGTACCTTTCATCTAGAATGCGCACGAAGTCGAGGGCACCAGCTAATCCTAAATAATAATAAATAAATAAATATCTTCACACGTTCGACACAGCACCGTCTAATTCCAAAGTAAGCAACTATTGTATGTCGCAAAAAGGCATATGGTTCTTTTATTCCATATTTATTATATTTTGATCATTTTTTATATATACAAAAGTAACTTACATGCTTATATCTCTTCCAGTAATCAGTTTATTATAAAAGTACTTAAAACATTTAATGCTACTTAAAAATGCGCTTCTAACGATGTATAATATGCATATATTATTTGATATATATATATATATCTAATATGAAAAAAATTGACAAAAAATAATTAATTTTTTTCGATTAGATCTCCTGTAAAAAGTGTAATTTTGATTCGTGGCCCTTTAGTCTTTAAGTAACAAAATTTTCTCTTTGCAGATGAATTGAGTTCAGTGTCCTGTAGTATTGAGCAGTATTGAGTTGGCGACTAGCAATACAGTACCAGAGTTATCGCATTTTGTTCGACAATTTCTAGATAAATTTTACATCAAATAATTCATAGACACGATAAATTGCTAGTGTCGTACTCCACGGTACAGTTTTCCACACTTCGATAAAATATTGAACGTTCTCAACACTGTTTGAGATATTTATTGAGCTTTTGAGAATGTAATGTTTTTTTTGGTATCTACAATAAAAAAATATAATATATTTATTTTTATTACTACAATACAAATGGTTAGAATAACAAATACCCTAAAAAGTTTTAATTCATTAGAGGCAAAATAATATTGGAGAAATAAGCTAATATAATGGTCTGATTGCAGAATAATTGTAAATTTATAATAGTACATTATAATTGTCTAGTTTCCCAGGGATTGTGAGGACTAGGTTAGGGATGAAACATAATTTACCCGAAAAAGAGTATATAGTTACTGTCATACAATACAAAAAGGACATACAAATGGATACCTACTGATGGCTACTGTGAAAGTATACCTACTATCAAAGATTAATAAAATTAGGAACTGTTGCTACTGATCTTATTCCTACTTATTATGAAATTGATGAATATATATAGTAAAAAAAGAAATAAAAATACGTTGTTTTACTTTTTTATTTTACTCGTATTAGGGAGTCTTATCTTTAGCTTATATATTTGAAAATCAAAGTTCTTAAAATACAATACGTAGGTGAAACTTTTTGTGATAAAATATATATATTTTTACGTACGTACCGAAAAAAATATCCCTTCATTATTCTCAAATTTCTCAGTTTCTCTCACTCTTTCGTGATATATTATTACGTATTTCATTTTTCTTGATTTAGGTACTTTATTCGTAATGAATATTTTCACAGAGTACCTTTTTTACAAATAAAATTGATATTTCGTTCTGAGTTCATAGACAACTCAACAAATAATACAACATGAGGAAAAAATTGGTAATATACGTACAATAGACGAAAAGAGTATTCAATTGAAAGAACTGACATATTATAGGAAAAAATTTCATCATCGGGCATCATGTTGCCTTCATACCGAGATATATTCCTAAATTTGATAACATAGTTAAGGAGCCGACGCCTTTTTTTCTTCTAAAGCTGAAATTGTTCTTTTTTTTTATTAAATTCTATTGAATTCTATTCTTTGCATTCAGCTTTTTTTATCATAAAGAGCAATATTTACTTGACTTACTGAGCAGTTGGTAATCAAGGAAAGGTTGTCATTGGTTACGTATTTTTCAGGCAAGAAGTGGCCGTTCAGTACTCTGTACTGCAGTAACAAACTCTATAGAGCAATGAACTTAGGCATGCCAGACTATTGAGCTTTTATCACCTGTGAAGCTTCTGTCACAGTGCACAACAATATAATTAGTTGCTGATGAACCTGGTGGCTATAATACAATAGGTAAGGCTCAAAACGAGTACAGGGGAAGTATTTACTCTGTATTTTTTTACTGACGCAAATAAACACAACAACACATTGTTGCTTTATTGATCTTCATTTCGATAAAATTAACATCGAAGTGACAACAGATAATCTAGACAACTAGACATCTAGACAACAGCCCAAAACATGAACAGTATAAAACTTCTAATTAATTTCTAACTTTAATAAGTTATACGTAAAAGTTTAAAGAAAGAAATAAAGAAAGACATTTATTCACTGTACGATGAACATTAACGTGACAGCTTGAATAATTAAATACATAGATAAATAATATAACAACTTATAATGCAATAATAGTAATAATAGATAATAATAGTAGTAAATTCAATACTATCAATAAAAGTATAACCCGATTCTAAGACAATGGAACAATTGATGTAAATGGAAACCATCAAGTATACACAAAAATTCATCCAATCCATTTGTATTATTAGGTCCAACTTCAACTTTGTATGCAATGAATAAAAGGTTTTTTTTTATTAAATATAAAATTACTCAAAACTCCAAGACTATAATAATTCTTCGCGTTCAAATTTTTCTCCACAGTCCACAGCGTTTTCTCGCGTAAATGCTTTATTTGGATGTAAGAATATTGTGTAGAAATTGGCAAGTCCTTGAACATAAGCTTACTTATCTACCTTGCCTAACCATAGGTGAAACAAGATGAAATACGTTGATACGACCAGAGCATTTTTTTCATGAAAATTGAATTCAGAGAATTTTTATTTTTTCATTTAGGGACTTTTTGTATCTAAATATTACTACGTATTTTTGTACTATACTTCCTGTTCTCAATTATTTCATATAAAATAGAATATTGGCATTGTTATAGTGAAAAAGCAGCCGTAGATAATACAAAAATATTTTCAATAAAAAAGGATGAAACTCGGACAATAATTTATTCAGAGAAGATGCGGACAGTCAAGAGCGTTTCACATTATAAATTGTACAAACAGTAAATAAACTATGCAGTAAATAACTTCAAACGAAGTCGGTTCTTTTTTTGTTAAAAAGAGTTATCGCTGTAGAAGTTCTTACTTGACACGTTTATAATGTCTTGTGAGTGAGTCCAAATGTATTTGGACTTAAAAGTATAAAACGCCATCTACCGTATTTTGGATAGATGGCGCTATCTCCCGGTCCAAGGCTATTTACTTTTATTTTAGATTTCCCGTAGGAATGAAGCATTTTCCCGCGGTAAAAAGTAGCCTATGTTCATCACGGATAATGTCGGCTTCTAATGGTAAAAGAATTTTTCAAATCGGTCAAGTGGTTTCGGAGCCTATTCTATACAAACAAACAAACAATCAAATCTTTCCTCTTTATAATATTAATATAGACAAAAACAATATAACGCTTGACACCTTGTTACTATAAAACTTTTTTTTGTTTTTTGGAAAAAGTAACAGATAGACGGACAGACAGAGTTTCACATTTATAATATTAGTATGGATTATCCCTTACCGGTTATCCTATAGTGTTGTCAACGTACTTGGAACACCTATTTTACTTGTGTGTGTAGATAATGGCTATCTACAATTGGATCTTAATTGGACCAAACAACATTAAATGGAATTAATGTTTCAAAGTAAAAAAAGATTCCCTTCTGTTAATTTTTTATTCCATTCCGGTAGATATCTTTTTACAGGCCCATTGTTGACTGTCCTGCAAATAATTGAAGTGCTCAGATTGCCAAGCTTACCTTTAATCATTGTTCGAAGAGGCTTTTACGTTGAAAAATAAGTAGATTTTGTGAACTTTATGATTTTAAAGGGACTTCGGAGAAAGGAATTTTCTTTTGTACTCATATTCCAGGGATGGAAATCTAATCGTGTCTTTATAATAATAAATTTTGCATACACATTTAAGTGATACTGCGAATTTTATAAAAAAATAATCTTATTTATATTAAGATCTGTAGACAGGCTGAGGGTCCACGTGATGGTAAGTGGCCACTGTCGCCTATAACACAAGCAACGCTACGGCTGCTGCAAGTACATTTCCAAAGTTGTTCTGCCGAGAATCGAACCCAGGAACCCTAAAATAGAGCGTTAATAAGGCACCCTAAACGTTATTCAAAATCAAAAAATCAAAATCAAAATATTTAATTATCAATTAGGTTTCTACAAGAAACTCTTTTGATCATCATTATAAATTTAAATTTACCAGGGTTTCGGAAAAAAAAACCAAGATGACGATCCTGAGAAGAAACCCCGAAAGAAACTCAGGATACTATTCTTTTTGTCATCATTAAAATGTAAAATAGTACAATACATTTACTTAATATTAACAAACTTAAAGTATAACTTATAGTTTCGTTAGGTGGCATTATTGTTATTAAATCAAAGCTAATAATGTTTGAATTCCTGACATTATTACAATTTTAGAAATCACATATCATTACACAGAAATGAGCGAAGAATACTTGGAGATTTTCACACGGTGCCGTATTCATACGAGTAGTTGTGAATGGCTGGAAAAAATGTTTATTTTTAAAACATTTGTACCTATAGCATTCTGAAAACTTAAGCGTCCACATTGGACTAAAGTTATGTACTTAATGCTTATGTTTATTCGTAGTAGGTATGTAACTAAGTACGAAGTAATTCGGCGAATATCAGAATTTGCACAATTAATTAATATTCTAAAATAGCATAACATAGCAAAAAATAACATAATAATAAATATTACTATTTTATTAATATACATCAATCTGATTTAAATATACATCGATGGTTTATATATGCAATATATGTTTTTCTAATATCAATTTACTTGTTAATTTGGAAAATAATTTCTAATGATTTCAATTTAATGTAAAACTAAAAAATATATTGTAGTAAATGTAAAAACGTAGCCAGGATTTAAAAGGACGTTTTTACTTTATCAAATACGAGTAATTTTATGTCAACTCACGAACTGTCATATTTTCCATTGTACAAGCCAAAACTTGCTGAAGGTACTAACTATGAATAAGGCATAACAATGGAACCTAAAAGGGTGAGTTTTCTATCAGCCCCGTTCTCCAGTGTCCATTAATAACACATGGCGTCTGAAAGCTGATATTAAACTTTTCACCGAGAAGGGTGAAAAATGAAGCGGATAGCGTCTCACTCGCTCCTGTAAGATTTGCTGGTTCCTTTCGAGATTACTCCACTGACATGTTGCCTTGACTCGTCTTAACTATAATAAATTAAAATTAATAAAAAAACCTTTATTTTTTTTAACTTTTTACTTACAATTTTATTAAATACTTAAAATAAATTATCTATACTAATATTATAAAGAGGAAAGATTTGATTGTTTGTTTGTTTGTATAGAATAGGCTCCGAAACTACTGGACCGATTTGAAAAATTCTTTTACCATTAGAAGCCGACATTCTTCTTTTACCATTAGAGAGAAAATGCTTTATTCCTACGGGAAAACGGGTAATAGGACAACGGGTAGTAAGAATTATCCTTCCGTACTCATCTTATTCAAATTTTGTATGTGTATTTCCATGGTTTCACGGACACGAATGTATTATATTTTATAAAGATACGCGGACGAAGTCGCGAGCACCAGCTAGTTATTTAATAAATCGGCAAACGGTTGTCACTCAGCATGATGCGAGAGAAAAATAAGAAATGAACTAAGATGGTGACAGAATGGTATCCAAGAGATAATAAAAGAAACAGAAGTAGACAGACAAAAAGATGGGAAGATGAATTTTTAAAAGTGGCTGGACCAATGTGGACTCGTACAGCAAAATACAAAACTGAGTGGAAATCTTCAGATGAGGCCTTTCTCGGGAGACAAGCTGAATGACAAACTTTCTTAACTAAACTTTACTTTAAAACACAAAAATTACTATAAACTTCAGCTTCCAGTTTATGTAAACTTTGTATAAATGGTATTGAGCGAACAAAACCAGAAGCAGCGAGCACTACGAAAACTTAATGTAGAAAAAATACAGAAAAAAAATATATCATCAATCTAATTTACCATTACCATTCCTAATACATTTGAATCGTAAATTACATATATGACTTGAATGTTTTATGTGACTCACATTTAAGTGCAGTAATGGTCGTTTTCATTGCCGCACACGTATCTGAAAGAATGATAAATACTTCTCTATGCGTCCTCAAGATAGAATCACACGATTTAATACAATTAAGTGGGCACTCATTCACTACCTACGAAGCTTTTAATTAAGTACATAGACGTGGCACAAAGAGTGACGTAGAAAATAGACGTGACAGAACCCTTTGCAGAAGATTGCCATAAATTAATAGCACATTTACCTACTGTTGCAAGTTGACAGACTTACTTATACAGACTTAGACATGCCACAAATATCTCTTTAATTAACAAACCAAGAATAACCATAAAAATGTGTTTGGGACTATAAATCAAAAGAGCATGAAGTAATAAGTCTTATAAAACTGTACAGGCACGAGTTAGGAGTCAATGAGGGGTCTAATGGAATTTGTTAATGATCCCCTTTAACTATAAAAGACGTATTTTAAGGTACATGGTATGTATCTAGGTATGGAAAGGTCACAGTGGCGTCGTAGATTAACAAAGGAAAAAATAATACGATGATGATTAGGTGAAGAATATGGTGGTGAAATCTAAGATTGATTTGATTGAACTCCAGAGTGGGCTTATTACTTCTACCTGTGGTTTTGCCATGGTTATCGACTCGATACTAAGCACTAAGTACTGTCAAAAAGTCTATGACGTTTTTACCATGGTTATACATGAGACACATGTCCATGAAGTTAAAAAGCGAAAGTTTTATCTGGTTTCGTGGTGGTTTTAATGTAGAACGACAAGCTAACAACATTGGAGTCGATAGGTTTTAAAAACCACAAATAGAGAATAGATTGAATGACCATACGAAGCAGTTTTTTCAACTGCTACTCTTCTTTTAAGGGTTGGCATATCTTTAATGGTAAATGTTCTGTGAGAAAATGCAAATTAGCTTCGTACAAGGCGTTGGAGGTGCAGCGTTGCAGGCTAATAGTGGCGTGGACTCGTATTACACTAGCACTAAAGAGTGTCTTTCGTTTCGGACAGGTTTATGTTCCCAAGTATTGTTGAAAAGAGTCACACAGCCTTCATTGATTGATTACGAAATCATATAGGATGTTAAAATGCTTGGCATTTCATATATAGGCACTAGTATATACCTATAGAAAAGTATAGATCTATGCTTTAATACAAAATTTAGGACTTCTACTTTTTGTACCATTGTAAGACGTGAATATACGTTCTACAAAGAATATTCAACTCCATTTCAAATATATTTAGAGTCTATGGATCCTATTCTCATTTTTCTTATTCTTTATCTAATTTAGTTTTGTTTTTTTTACCACTACTTTATGCGGTTTTTGAAGTGAAAACTTCTATAGCCGCGTTATACAACTTTGGGTAGGGAAAAAATGTATCGGTTCGCGCGTCAGCATCATGCTAATGCTCACAGTTATGAGCGCGCAGCTGTCTACGTATCACTCCAACACATTGCATATACCCGTTTGTATGTCTGTGCGTTGGACGCTCAGTTTTAAGTTTTCTCATTTGTCGGCAGCCCTCATGACTGCCTCCGTTTTTTTATAAATTATAGCTAGCGACTCGCCCGCCCTCAGTGTGATCGACACTTTAGTAAGGAGTTTTTTGAGCTTCCATTGCCCAACATTGTATAGCATTAGCCGATATGAAATGAGAGTAAACGAGGCAAAAGGACATTATCCAGTAACGTACGTGTGTACTCACGGTAGTGTTGGCATTTCGTTTGAAGCAACTGCGCCACTGAGAACGGTTTACGAAAGCAGACTTCTAAATCCCAAATACCGTTTCGCTGAGTGGAATTGGTTGTTAGTTTTATGTCTACTAAAAATATATAAAAGTTCCGAGTGTCTATTAAGTGTACGTTAGTGTAGTATTCACTCTAATTCTATGAGAGTAAGTATCCGACCGGGATTCGAATCTGTCTCTTTTGCATCGAATTATAATATTACACTGATATTATAACATACTAGAAACCTACTCCCGGCTTGCACTCGAGGATGCAATTTTAATATTATAATATAAAGAAATCGTTAATCTCCCGTTTAATCCTCTTTCCATATGTGAAAACCGGATTAAAATCGGTCTACCCATTCTCTAGTTTTTAAAGCGATATATACAACTTAACATTTTTATATATGTACTAGCTGGTGCCCGCAACTTTTTCCGCGTTGAAAAAGAAATAAGAGTTATGGAGGAACATACAATATCTACACTTACAGATTTATTATTAGTATTGAGTATAATTGATATTATGTACGTACTTGTAATTCATGCAAAGGTGAGCAGTTATACTTATTCTTTTGTAAAAAAAAAAATCTGAATAAGTTAGACATTATGAAATCTAAACCTTAAACAGAGATCATACACTAATTACTCAATTAATGAAAAAAAAATTAAATAAAGAAAAACCCGTTGAAAAGATCTGAAAAAGTCTGCAGCGCAGGTTAATTCTAAAACGTATTCAGAAATTAATAAGAGGAGATTATCGCGGGAACCTCTGCTTCAGCTTGCCACAGCAAGTTTAAAGCATTTGGAAACATTCCAGCCAGGTGCGGGATACCGTATTATGCGAAATAATTTGCTTGCGGTGACTTCAAATTTATTAAGCGTATGTTTTTCGGCTTGGAGAACGGCGAACGTATTTATTTGGAGAGCGGAAGTAGATTAAACTGTTGAAACATTAGAATATAGTTTTAAAACATGAAATAGATGATTTATCTAAGTGAAACTTTGACTATTCAGTTTATAAATGTATGATATATTTTAGGTTATGACTATAATAGCCTATATTAAGATGTTGATATATTTATGGTTATGATTAAACTATTTAGTTTATAACAGGTTTCAATGGATATTTAGCTTGTTTTCTTTACAAATCACATTAGTAATAATACCTATTTCATAACTGATCATATGCTCTTCGTCACATGTGCTTCAAGATTAGGAAGGGACAGATTTTTTTTTATTAGAGATGGGTTTGCACTTGGCCAACAACCAGCTGTATAGGAAAGACGAGGCCTATGATGGAGCGAGCTCACCCAGAAGATCTTTGCCAATTTCAGAAAGTGGCAAAAATTCATTTTTTTTATTAGTGATGGGTTTTCTCTTGGCCAACAACCAGTTGTATAGCAAGGATAAGGCCTATTCTTTTAGCAATCGAGTTTACTGTTAATTGTTTCATGCCTGAAAATGAACATTGCTCTGCTTTTCGACAGGTGAGCTTTCCACTGTCACTTTGACTTTACACTATCAAATTTTAAATTTTGTATTATTAAAGGAATTGTTGCACTTCCAAATAAAGTAAATCGCGCTGTAAGCACGCTATACAGCAATATATTCAAAATTTTCTTGAAATTGGCTGCACTTTTGGCAATATATGAATTCCGTGACATGTTTATTTGAAAATTGATAAATGACTTTCAAAGATTTTTGCTTTTTAGTCTACTAGTCCACACTATCCATACTAATATTATAAATGCATTAACTACTCAACCGATCATAATGAATGATGAATGATCATACACGTTGTCAGGAATACAAGAAAGGGCATAGGTACCTTTTCATCCAAAAATAAGTACTATTCTCGAGTGATCGTCCAAAAATTTAAAGAATTGGGCGCACTGTCGTGTTATTATATAAAACTTACAGACAGCTTCAAGATCCACTTGATGGTAGGTGGTTAACGTCGTTGAAGACAAAGTATGTGCTTTGAACTTTCTGATAAAAAAAAGTAAATTTGCATAAAAATGTTATAAAACAAAATTCATACCACCTTTACATACACCTTTACATACGTTTGTTTGTTACATACACACACACACACACTTTGTGGGATTTTCTTGGGTTTGAAAGTTACGAGTTATGCTTCTTAACTTGAAGGCGGAGTTAGTTTTGAAGTAATTGCCCAAGACGTTGATATGGGTAGATCGTGTTCCTTTCCTTTGACTAAATTTTACTTTTATTAACTTTCTAACTTAGATATATGATCTGGTTTAATTTGATTGAATATAATTAAGAGTGGCAGGGTACACGCAGTTTAGCAGTCTTAAATTGGACAGGCCTGGTGGCAGTTCCTTCCCTCTTACAGAAGCAGTATCAGTCAGGGCCCAATCAATGAAGGAGACGGGTACTTCACATTTCAAAGAACAGAGTTGCAACAGGGCTTTGTAATAAAGCTCAACGAGGTATGGAGAGGGCTATGCTCGGGGTTACACTGCGACATCTGTTGCTTTACGAAAGTTACCGACATAAGCTTAGATCAGTAAGTTGAAGTGGCAGTGAACAGGACACATAGCACGGACTCCCAAAAGCCGCTGGGACTACAAGGTTCTCGAATGGAGGCCACGGACGTAGGACCACAGCATAGGACGTCCACCGACAAGGTGGATGGATTTTCTTGTCCGAACTACTAAGGAGTGGAACTCATTGCCTGCGTCCGTGTTTCCTCAAAATTACTATCTCGGGGTCTTCAAATCAAATGGGTACTTAATAGGTAAGCGTGGTCCACCTTCGGCCGCATCTACACCTTAGGGATATATTTCACCGGCAGACTTATTATCTAAATGTCTCTGCTGAGCGACAGGCGAAAAATGCGATAAATTTGTGCAATATCACACTTACATCAAGTGAGATCGCGGTCAAGCGCTGCCTTGATTTTATATAAAAAAAATTACTACTTGGTAAGGGCCCCGCGGGTCAGTGCCGGATTAGCTACACATCTACGGGCCACGTACATTCGGGGACCCCCGTACATTGGGGGGCCTGCATGAGCGTAAAATAGCTTTTTTTTCTGTAAAAACAATATTTTTGAAACCGATAGACACGATTTCTCCCCGAAAACCAGATCTCAACTGATAAATTTTCAATATTTTGAAATGAACATTTCAGAAAATATTGTTCAAATGTTTATTCTATTATGTATTTAGAAGTTTAAATAAAATTATCTTTATATGATATTAAAAAAAATGGAGAAAACCCCTTTATTTTAACATTTAAAATCTAAGTAATCCCTCAAAACCTTAAACTGAAGATAGTAATACAAACCAAGTACCTCTTGAAAGAATTTGCTACAGGTCTCGCGCATGTCAATCCGGCACTGCCACGGGTCTACTGTGGATCCAGGCTACTTCTGACAGGTCCTATTGGAAAATTATGGAGGAGGTCTATCATCTATGTCCAGATGTCCAGCAACGGACGTTAGCGGCTGAGATGATTTTGATGATAATAATGGATGTATTTAAACACCTCTGAGACCTATACATTTAATACGACTTTTATGCAAAACTTACTTTCCGAGAACGAATCCATTTTCTTTGTAAGAGACTATAAATAAATGAAAAAAAAATCGATATTGTGGCCAGGTGTGCTTCGAATGCTACATTATGCAACCTATAAATGCCACTTACTAACATGCAGGTCAGGAAAGCTTGACTTATAATTTATTCAATAGATAATACGTTTTCGTTTTAACGATATTATTTTAAACTTCTAAGTACACTTACATTATACGTAAGCGTGGAAATTTTTAAGTAAATTTTCTTTATTTATGTTAATTCGCAGACATGATGGTATGGCTACCGTCGCCTATAACATAAGCATTGCACCAAGTACAATAGCAAACAGTTTTCGAATCGCTAATGTACGGATGAAACTTAGATAACAATTTACGGTTCTGTTTTGTTCGATAACTTTTCGGATTTGTTCATTTACAGATATTAGGGTTGCCGGCACATTTCGCGATTTCTTAATATGAAATTATTTTTTATATTTCGTACTTACTGATAGAGAATACTTAATGTGTGTCGATCTATCAACTTACTTTGTCATTGTACAGTGACTATAATGTATTATTCCTATCAATGAAGTCCTATAAATTACCTCGAAGAATTTAAAATTTAGAAGTTATGCCATCATTTCTTATATCATGAAAGGCTGCTGGTATGTTGACACTTGATTTTATAAATACCTTCAAGCAACGTCATTGAAATCCCAAGTACGCTGTAGACAATAAAATATTATATTATTAAATTGTCACTTATCAAGGAAATTTATTTATTTATTTAATAAAGTTTAAATGCAATTATGTACATGAATACTATAAAAAATACGTGTATATGATAATTTACTAAATTACAGTCGTAAATAGTATACATACTCGTTGCATGATTAACTTAATTTAACTATACACTAATGATCTTAATTAACAGTATTATATACAAACAATTAAACAGTCTATTAATTAAATTATAATTAAAACAATAATTAAATTGTTCTTATTTTGTTCATAATTTAATGACTCTAATTTTGTATTTAATTTAATTCTATTTTTGTAACTGAGTGCTTTCTGTCTCTATCAAACTCACGAAAGAAGATATCTGGTCCATTCGAGAAATTTCTTATTCCTCACACTCTCTTATACATTTTGGTAGAATTACTCTACCCTTGTGACAACCCTTAGTTTATAATAAGAGGTACACAGGGAAACGAGAGAAGCCCCGCGTTAATTCCCTGTAACTCGCATGTTTGCGCGTCTGAATAATTCTGACAGACGGTCGACTATCTGCTAATTTCTGCTAATAAAACCTTTCCACCCTTTCTGCTAATCTTTTTATTAATAATTCGTTTAATAATATATTTATTAGTACGAATGTTTATATTTACAGATAATCTAATGTAAACTATTGATACAATGACCTAGTATCCTACGTCATTTTAATTCCCGGCAGAATCAACTTTTTTTTTTAAGTTTGTTCTGTATGGTGTTTTAGTAGCAGTAGAGCACACTGCTTTCCGCATTCAAATAATGGTCAAGCCGTCTAGCGCTAATTAATAATAATTATTATTATTTGTAAGAACACCGTCATGTCTACAGGATCCTACTACACCGGTCAGAAGCTGCCTGGATCCACCGTCGACCCGCGTCCCTTATTAGGTCGTCTGTCCACCTTGTGAGTGGACGTCTTGCGTTACGATTTACGTCTCCACTCAAGAACCTTCCTGTCCCAGCAGTTGTCGGTTCTTCGTACTATATGTCCTGCCCACTTCAACTTACTGATCCGCTGTCAGTCGGTAACTTTCGTACGTCTATAGATTCCCTAATGCATGGTCCAATATCCGTCAATTATATTTTTTCTAATTACTAAAAGGCTGAATCTTCGTGTGTAGCTTCAATTTTCCGAGACGAACAACTTTTCCTCTGCCATAATTCTCGATAGAGGTAGCTAAAGGAGTTAGCAGCCGTAAAAAACTTCCAAACGTAGGACTGGGAGAACGTGCCACTCAATTTGTAGGACTATGCGGCCACTTTATTATACAAATGAAAATTCTCGATAGAGGTAATAAATAAATAAAAAAAATAAAAAATAAAAATAAAAAAGCCTTTATTTGACCGAGCTACATTTTCAACTTAGATTCAAAATTACTTACTAATTACTAGGTAAACAAACTTAAATTTCTCTCTCATTTAATTTTACATGGTCTATTACTAGTAATCCTAATTATAGTACAGTGCATTAAGCTAGGCCCCCAGGTTGGGTAGAGATTCAGCCGTTTAGTAATCAGAAAAAATTCCTTTGAGGGATCCTGGACTATAACTTCTGATTCGATGCCGCAGAGAGCACAGTCCTCTCTATAGCTCACTGAGGCTCATAGGGAGAGATCACGTTTAAGCAAAGCTCTATATGCCATAACTAGTCATACACATTAGTCGAAAATTTTTGACGAGAACATGTAAGGAGCTTCCCGAAAGCTGCCTAACTGAGCTGGATTCGGCAGTTGGACTGTAGCTATTTAGTGCTAATTACTTAGTTGCTAATAAACTAACTATAGTTATTCTTCTATGTTGATAAACACTACGATAATATTGAATAATATGTACAAAAGGGAAATGCGTTTCCTTTATGAAGTTATTAACAACAAAGAGAATGCTAAACAACAAAATTAATAAAAGTTAAAATCTTCTGGTATCGCAAATAGAATCTACGAATGATATTTTTCTCAAAGCCACAACCCAAGACGAGAAAATGTTTGTATTATATTTAAAAAATTGGAGCAAACAAAGATATTCTTATCTTATATCTATTTTAAGAAGGCAAATAAGGAAATGGTTTCTTCGGTAAATTCATTTATCAATAATAGCTTAATTATTGAATTATACCTTTGAGTTCACTAAGAAAATTGTGGCTAATATTTTAGACATTATTGTGTACGTAATTGGCAATAGTCCGGGGAAATAAGCAGATTATATTTTTGAAATATTAAAATATTAGACGGAGCAATAGGCAGCATTATTTATAAGCAATAATCAAACGTCAAGTGTCCTCCAAATAAGAAATAAGAAAACAATTTCAGACTATAAATAGGTAATGGCCATTTTCACCAACTGCAAGTGTAGTTACTTTTAGAAATAATTTTATGTATTATTAAATCATGCACCCAGTTTAGTTCAACTTTCGATAGGCGATTTTCCTTTTAATGTTTGGGACTTTTACCGTACAAACAAAGGTATATATATCAACATCATAATTCCCAGTGCCGGTGACTTTAAATGGCGGTTAGCCTACTTGACAGATGGTGAAAGAGTGATAAGTTAAAATATAGAGTCCAAAACTCATAAGACACAAAATAAAAGTAAGTAAATAATGTAAGAGCTTTATAAATGATTTAGTAAAAGCACCTGGCGTGAGTGGAGCCTTCGCATGATATTCTATTTTAAAAGGTTTCCGGATGAACGGAGCTAATGTAAATTGGCCGATTTGAATGTGAAAGCTTGCGTTTTCGTAACATTACACGAATGGCCGAGCAGGTATATCGTCCGACATTAATCATCGGACAATGTCGGTTTTTACTGGAGTACTAAAGAGAGCTGGAGCCTGTTTACAGGTGGATATTAGATACCCAAAATATATATTCTTTTAATTTATATATATATTTTTTAAATAGTAAATATTATTAGTAATATAATAATCAAACAATGCTAATAATAAATCTGTAAGTGTAGGTATTTCATGTATGTATGTATGATGCTCCATAACTCCATAAATGATTTTCATGAAACTTGGTAGATAAACATTTAGACGTACGGGAAACAGGGTAGCCTACATTTTCTTTTTCAAAGCGGACGAAGTCGCGGGCGCCAGATAGTTAATAATATAATAATAAGTCAATACTAATAATAAATCTGTAAGTGTAGGTTACTCGATAACTCTTAAACGAATTTTCATGAAACTTGGTAGATAGGTTTCTACAAGAAACTCTTTTGATCGTCATTATAAATTTAAATTTACCAGGGTTTCGGAAAAAAACCAAGATGACGATCCTGAGAAGAAACCCCGACAGGATAGGCTTTTTCAAGGCGGACGAAGTCGCGGGCCCCAGCTAGTTAAAAATAAAAATACAATGAATGACAAGAATTTATGAGCAATAAAGATTGACTAAATGTTAATTGTAACACCTAATTTAAATTTCAAGACTATATCTATTTATCCAGGTACATGTAAAAACTTAAACTAAAAAGTCGAAAATAATATTTTAATTACTTAAAAGCTATTTTTTACTATTTATAATCAGTTAATTTTGGAGTCGGTAACAACCGAGGCAAGCAAGCAAGCAAGGCAAGGCAAGGCAAGTTGCAGGATTTTTCGTACAATCTTCGACAAAGTTTCTATGTAAGGGACTTACAACCCCTTACATAAGTTGAAGTTTGAATTGAGAACCTCCTACTTTTTTTAAGTAGGTTGAAAAAGGGGGCGCGGATGTTGCGCGGACAAAAGCTACTCATTAAAACACCTGTCTGGCTGCTTTGGCACTACTCTGGCTTGTTAGTGTACATGTAAGCCTGCCTATCGCCTTTTATTATATCAAACACATTTGAAATAGTTTCCCGAGCTAACAGCACTCTTAACGAGAACCAATTCTAGACAAACTCACTTTATATTCAAGCAGAAAAACTATGTGAAACATACACACACATTTATGAAGCACTTTCCCGGCAAAGTATATGGTTAAGTGTTATGCGAAACGCACATAACGCAAGAGTGCCAAGTAGTGTATAGTGGAATGTACAACCATAAAGAAAAGTGCAAATCAGGCCATTGTTGTAAGTTTTTTTGTAAATATCTCAGGCGGACATAAAGTCAGATTCTCTGTAACTCTAAAGGTGATCAATCAGTTTTGTATGGAGGTCAGGCCATCAGTTTATTATCATTTTAACGTTAGAAACTTGTAAAATTTAGTAATTATAGACTTATAAAGAAATTATGAACTTTACTGCTAAAATGTAGTGTAATTTGATAATGGGTGTCATTACCGAATTACACATATAAAATATAAGAAATGGCTATAAATTATAACAATAGGAAAATAATTTTACAAATAGAAATAGACGAAGTCGCAGGCAAAAGCTAGTATTTCATATGTAACAAGACTCAATACATGATGGAGGAAATACTAAACCATATTACAGCCTTTGTTTTCTGAAAAAAAAAACTACTGAAAAATATTGATTCGTTCTAACAATTTTGTTCACGAGGTTACTGAGCTATAGCTATAGACTGCAGTTTTGAGTCCCAACATTCTGCCACCGCAGAACGTTCAGAGACTATAGTAAATATTTTTTAGTATTTTTATTTTTTGACAGTTCATATACGATGAAACTAATTACTATGGATAAACGAACCAGAAAATTCTCTTTGGGAAGCATGCAAGGTCGATTATACTTCACTGCACAAGTCAAAGTCGATTTCAAGACATAAAAAAATTGGTTGACCGATGATATAAAATTAAAAATAAACAGCCCTTTTCCCAATTTTTACGGTTAGGGTTCTTTTCTTCTATTAGTAAGGTGTAGTCTTGACTGTGGAGCTGTTAGCTGTGTCTATATGCGAGATAAACCACTCGCAATCAAGTAGTTTTGATTTTGAAGTGCTTTTACGCTTTTTACGGCGATGGCCGACCGTACGGTCGGTCACCAATCAGAACGTGTTCATATTTTGTTTCCATAGCGAGTCGGTCGACCGACGCGTCGGTACGCATGCGCACGCGCTCGACCGACGGTCTTCGTAAGCAGTGCGTAAGTATAGGCAAGTTAACAAGAGTTACCATTTAAACATTGCGCATGTGTATTGTCTGTGAATAGGCGCATGACAATGATGTCACACTGCAATTGCCATAAACAAACTGTCTGTCTCTTTCCCACGGGGATCCACGTAGGAGTGTATATCAAAAATGCATTTGTGTGTGTACTGTGAACGTGTCAACTCTAGTTAACTCACCTATAGACTCAGTCCAGCACTGTAACTATAGGAATTTTCATATAAATGACAAGCATATACTGACGTATGCAAAGACGACGGACGGTCGGTCAAGCACTGTGTTGGAGGAGATTATACTGCTGTCAGTCAAGCTGTTTAGTTTATGACTCCAGGAAAGCAATGTGGTCAGTCTTTGCTAAATACATTTGGTAATTATTACCTACGTAGGTTATACTTAAGGCAGTCAGCATCTCATCTTGGACTCCAACTAATCTTGGTGGCGATATTTCACTGTCTAGTGTACACTTTGAAACACAAGACAGATTAATATTTCAGGTGTAAACTACAAACCAGGACATGCCTATATCATTTGCATATAGGTAGGTATATATATGAATTGTTTTACCATATCTTATAATATGGTGCTCGCGACTTCGTCCGCGAAGTATAAAAATAAATGCAAGGTTTAACTGTTCTAAACGAATCTTATGAAATACAATTGCAAAACATTAAACATCAAAGCTTTCAAACAACTTTTAACTTCTTCTGTTTGCTACTTAGAGCTATCTTTCAAATATAATAAAATAAGAAATACATTTTCCTTCTTAGTACTTTCTTTCAAAGAAAATAAATGCAAAAATAATCCTTTTTCCTGCTCTCTATGTCGCGCTTGTTATGAAGCAAGTAGCATAAGCAAAGTAATTCAAAATGCAATACCAATATAAAATAATAACTAGAATTTATTAACTCGCCCTAGGTACCTACGTTCGTTTGCCAGGTGGCTTCAAGCAATAAATTATTGAGTGGGCCGTAGTTGCTAACGAAAGATGGTCTGCGATCGATACTGAATATTGTAGTTAAATTGATTTGCAACACCGTTTTGTGCGATATTTATAGCTTGTACCTAAATTTTACTCAAACTAAAACTTTGTACCTGAGTCGTATTTTACCTCAACGTAACTTTGTACTTGAGTCTGTAAAGTTATAAAATTTACATAGTTATTTGTGTACAAATTAACTAATATATTTATATTGTATAACTTTTAATTAATGTTGTTAATTTACTCGCTTAAAACTTCTCCTACAGTGAGTTAAAATAAAGATTTTTGACCAATGTGTGTTAGTAGATTACATAATTATGTATAGGGCTGAAACATGATCTTTAAGTTATGTTGGTTCAAAAATAAGAATAATTTATAATTGCGAAATTGTTTTTTGCATCCTTAAAATACTCAACGATGTATGTATGGCATACATACATACATACAGTATAATAAAGGCAGGCACCAGCTAGTAATAAATAAAAAATGAGTTTGTTTAATTAGTAAATATTGGCTGAAATGGATGGATACTTGGATAGTTTGCTAGAAATTTTTAAAAATACATTATCGTATTTTATTATAACCTAGTCTATTATATTAACCTAATGGAAGTCATTTTGATTTTGTATATAGACAATTAGACATAATTATAGACAAAATAATTATGTGCGCAGGCCATTAGTTCATAATTTGTGTTATATTATTACACATATATTCAGAAAAATGTTACATTTATTTAGGAATTATGTGAATATTGTAACATTTATCGCAGTTTACATAAAACTACGACACATATTTCATTATATGTACCTACCGCATACATAAAAAGACGACATAAAAAACCAAATACATAATGTGTTTAGTAGCAAAATCGTGTAACCGTAAAAGTGGCAAAAAAAGGTAACTTAGCGAATATGACATTGACAAATTAAAAGTTCGCGTTACTACTAACCGAAAGTGAAGGGCGACAGCGGAACTTTGAAATGAATCTATTATCGCATTGTGGGTTCTAATTGAGCTAGGAATTCATCCAAATAATATTTGTTTTTGCCTTTATTTATATCTATGTTAACTTTCATTTATTTATACATCTACACTAATGTTATATACAGATAAAGTTTGTATGTTTATTTGCTTGTAATGTACGAGTATAGGAGGTAATCTTGTTTGTATGTAAATTACTCATCCGATTTTTTTTAAATGTTAATGTTGACAGTCAGGGTGACGGTTATATGTGGGTGCGTATTTATATGATGTTCCCACATATATGCTCATATATTAGTATGCACAGATACAGCAGTCTGTTGTATACTATCTTCAACATCCACCAGAATGAGGATCAACCCGCAACTTGTTAGTAGCCAAGTAAACTCAAAATACATTTACATTAGCACAGAAAAAGTCCGGTTGAAAAGCAATAGTGTAATGTATATTTACAATTTTCGGCAACCTTTATATATCTGCATTTTGACAAGACTACGATATGTTTATCAGACTGATAGATAGTTAATATTATGGTTCCTTAGCCATTTGTTTTTTTTTTTTTTCATTTCTCTCTCAACTGAACTAACAGCGGGTGTGCCGACTTTATCATCATCATATAATAAATCTGTAAGTGTAGGTATTGTATGTGTGTGTGTATGTATGTATGTTTATTCTCCATAACTCTTATAACGAATTAACCTATGGTATTAACTGATTTTCATGAAACTTGGTGATGAAACTTGGACTTTTAAACGTACGGGACACAGAATAGGTTAGGTACTTTGTTCTTTTTCAACGCGGACGAAGTCGCGAGCGCCAGCTAGTTATGAATAAAGTTATGAATATTGTAAAACTTTTAGTTTTTAATGGAAATTGAGTTACAAAATATGATTTTCTAACGCTGCATCTGATCGTTTGCGACCGACAGTTTCGTACCACGTTTCCTCGACACTCCCGTTGACAAATTATGATTGATTATAATATCACAGAATTGGGAATTGAAACTGGGTATTATTCATTTTCGACGTTTAGCTCTTTTGTTTTAATTGTTTAAAAGAAAAGTATTTCCTCTTTCTATACTAGCCTCAAGGGATTAAGGGTAATCTTGCCTCTGTTACGAAATACATAATATGTACTGTACAAACATTTCGTAATAAATAATTAAACGATAGCTTTGAACAAAAAAATACATTTGTATACTATAATAGCTGGCGACCGCGACTTCGTCCGCGTAGAGAAAGAAAAAAGTAGCCTATCCTGTGTCCTATACGTCTAAATGTTTATGTGCCAAGTTTCATGAAAATCAATTAATTCGTTTAAGAGGAACATACATACATATGGAGGAACAATAATATAGATACAATGCAATACCTGCACTTACAGATTTATTATTGGTATTGATAAAAAATTCATCATATATTAACAGATGAACTTTTACTGATAAAAATAGGGTGTTGTCGTGGTATATTTGTTCGTCATCCACCTATTTAAATATATATATATTTATTAAATCCAATATGTAACGGAATTGTCAAATTAGAACGAAACCTCCGTTTGTGTCCATCTTGCGGACATGGTAATGTGCAACGTCGTATGCAGCGTGCAAGCGCCCGCAAGCGGAAATGACAAACCACATCCGGCGGAAGTCGCACGCCCGTCCGACAAGCGCACACTTGTACGCGCCAATAGTTCTCTACACATTTGGTAACGTTTGTAATAATGTTATTCAAAATGATCTTACACTCGTATATATTTAATAAAATGGTTTTATTTTTCTTTTTATGTTAGTACCAAAAGGTTCCCTCCCAAAAGGTGGACCAAGAACGTGGTAGGCTTAATCCTCCGCCATCAGCCCTTTTGTCAAACTTTATCATAAAAAACTTACAGTAAGATCACACTAGACATAGACTAAATTATTTTAGTCTTATTTTAATACTAGCGCGACTTCGTCCGCGTTGAAAAAGAAAAAAGTAGGCTGTCCTGTGTCCTGTGCGTCTAAATGTTTATCTACCAAGTTTTCACGAAAATCAGTTAATTCGTTTAAGAGTTTTGGAGGAACATACATACATTCAATGCCTACACTTACAAATTTATTAATGGTATATTGAGTAGGTATTGATTTCCAAAATCTCTAAGATGTATTGTAGTACAATATTTAAAGGCTTATTACAAGCTAATAATCTTACAAATATCAACTAATTAAAAAAATATTTCAACAATAGATCTCGTCAAAAACATTAGTCTCATTATAAAATATTTTCAAAGTATCGTCTCGTAAGCACTTGAAACACAATAAGATGAAGCTATTTGGCTATGACAACCACCCTGCTTTCTTTACAAGATTCTACTGGTGAACAATAAAAAGCGTCATATCCAGAAGCTTGTTGCCACTAGCCGAGACAATAGTGCATGGTACAAAATTCAAGTTGTTGGCGTTTATAATTATATAATAATTTTATTTGTATCTGATCTTAGTACATAGATTGTTAGTAACATAAATAAATATTATATATCCGCAAGAGTTATGATTCCCATTCATCCACAATAATCCACAAGGATAGTGCTACTGGTGCTACCATGAAAGCGAGTTAGTGCAGAGTATGCTGAACAGCCTTCCCAAACATTCTGAAAGCATAAAGCGTGAAGACAGAACCTATATAAATTGTACACGTAGGTCATTGTGCAAGCAAAAATGTTCGACAGAGAAGCCTTTATAGGATATGGTAAGGTGCAGTAGAAAAGGACGCAGTATTTCAGCTAGTTTTTTTTTTAATTAAAAATATGTATGAAAATATTTTCGATATGTTTTCGTGATTGAGTATAATTTTCGTCTGATAAGCAGATGGGCGAAGTATGACCTCTCTTCAGATTTTACGCCATAAGTCAATGGTGCAACAACTCCTTCCATAGAGAAACATCCTGGTACAGTGTCATGTTAAAAATGACTACTAGTCCTTAATGTGTATATAGATAATAGTATCCATTTACCATCAGGTTACCTTCATCTACCGTCAGTCTGCCTTCCACTATCACTATAAAAAAAATCCGCTTCCGCTTATGCTTTACACAGAGTATTGTGATTATGACCCGGGATGCTACAACGGAACGCTCTCCGCAACTGATAAACTGCGTATAGAAGCTTCCACTCAACAATAATAACAGATTATCCTATTGAACAAAGTAACGATTTCATTTGCATTCTAATCTGGTACGAGTTCACAATGCTAATTAAATACGTATTTAACTGTTACGCGTCTTGTTTTAGTTTTGGGAGTATAATAACCGGCACATAACTTGGCAAGATTTTACCGTACTTAGTGGGAGAAAGTTTGCGCACGTGAGATAAAACTAACGCAAGTGTACGAAGGAGTGAGCGGGACATGTGCAAGGTGCGAGTGGCGAACCAATCGCGCGGTCGGAACTATGTTATTTTGCCCCTTTGCCCCGCTTGATACCAGACCAGATCTAAAAAACGACTTCTGCGCATCTCGCCATTCTTGCCAAGTTACGTGCCGGGAATTATACTTTAGGTAAAATGCCGTTTCGAGAGGGCAAGGCTGGTAATCTTCAAGGAAAAATCACTAGACGTATGAATTTATTGGCCTGTGGTAATAGCAAAAAGAACATGACATTTGACATCATGTGAATGTCGAAGCTATTCAGCTTCTCGATATCACAAATATAATTAGACGTTTGAAAAGGACAAAACCTTTTGAACTAGTGTAGTGTTAAAACAGTGATATTCACAAAGATCACAATAACAAAGTGTCTTTTGAATTAGTGCAGTGACAAGTTAGTGATATGTAGTGAAGTTAGTGCTACTTGCAAAGAACACAATAACAAAGTG
Organism: Synanthedon vespiformis; assembly: GCA_918317495.1. Taxonomy (NCBI): domain Eukaryota; kingdom Metazoa; phylum Arthropoda; class Insecta; order Lepidoptera; family Sesiidae; genus Synanthedon; species Synanthedon vespiformis. The sequence goes on from OU906964.1 coordinate 2,205,564, forward strand.
TTCACCCCTTAATAGATACAATAAGAATCGTGTTAATGCACATTAACTATTCTTAGTAAATATTACAGTTAGTAGTTTAGGTTATATTAAAATTACTCATTAGTCTTAAGACTAGATTGTAATCTTATAAGGATGCACTTTTCCAAGTACACCCTTAAAAAACAAACAAAAAAAAAAAAATTTGACCTTGACTCTCACCCTTCTAATAAGAGAGAGAAGCCATTTTGTTTTGAAACATGATTGTTGTTTATTGTTGCGTAGATTAATTTCCGCATTTTTATAATCATTTATAAACAAAAATCTTTGGATACGTACTTACTAAGTATGTATTACAAGTGCTGTGTACCAGGATAATATACAATGTGCAAAAAAGGACTCGAAAAATGATTCTTTACGGAATAGAAAAAGTGAATTCGCCCATCTGCCACAACTCGTTTTGTGACTCCAAAGAAATCTTAACAGTATATCCATCGCTGTTTCAAGAATCGGAGAAGAGTGGCATTCCGTTCATCTCGTTGATCTCTTTGAAAAGTGGTAGGTAGTGTTTGTGTTCTTGTTCTACATGCCTATAAATGTTTATCGTTAATACAATATATGTTTTATGGTGTATTTCAATTCTAGTTTATCGTATATTAATTAAGTACATGTTATATTTGTATATATCCTAAAAATAAATATGTACCCATTATTTACTGTGTTTTAATTGTGTGATGATATCCATTTAAAAATAAATTCAAGAATCCTTATTAAAGCCCGTAAAAAAGCAAAGGGGTGAGAGGGGCGGGGTAAGTCAAATGTCATGTTCTATCTTGCTATGACCAATCAGGTGAGCTTGCCCATGTCCAGAGCATTTCTACCACAGATGTCCGTCTGATACTTTAGTATCTACTATTTAGTTTGTGGTTGCAACGTCACTCATGCTTATAATAGTTACTGAAATACGATTTTGAAGCTTTAATAAATTTTATTTTAATTTATTTTCTACTAGCTGGTGCATGCGACTTCGTCCGCGTTGAAAAAGAAAATATATGAGTAATAAAGTCTGACATCGCCTATCCTGTGTCCCATACGTCTAAATGTTTATCTACCAAGTTTCATGAAAATCAGTTAATTCGTACAAATACCTATACTTAGATATTTATTTATTAGTAATGAGTATTGATGATAGATATGAAATTTAATTTATTCAAATCGTAGGCAAACACCACGGACCCAGATAAACATTTCTTCTTCCATAACATATTATACCTTACTCTGTTAACAGAAAAAAAGATTTATTTATACATATTAATTAATTTATAATATATTTTAAAATAATATTATTCTATTTTACCTAAATTCTTAGTATGCCTATTTAAATATACTTTAATACATTAAGACATCCCAAATAATTGCCCTACTCAATATAACAGAGTTAATGTCTTAATAGAAAGTTAGTAGAGGTTTTTTTAAACAGCTTTCACTAAGACGGTCTCTTCAATTTGACTTTTTAATTATTGCTGATCTTTTCTGCCCACTTAATCTTCTTATAAGATTGTTCAAATTAAAATTCCTAAAAGTCCCTTTCGCCGTTTTATCGTTCCTCCTTCCTAAATACTTTGTTTTTCGTTTAAACGAAAGCTCACCAACAATTTTCGGAATTATTTTATTATAAATCCGGACTTAGTGAGATTATACAATATTTTCTTTGCGAGAGCTTATATAAGCATCTAACATTTTTTGAAGCAATCAGGCAGTTCAGCCTAATAGGGAAAATGTCTTTTCTCGCGATGCCTTTCTATCTAGTGAAAGCTTATTTTGTTCATAGGGACAGCTCAAATGCTTTAGCTATCCCAATCTAATCTGATGTTATTTAGTATGCATTTTGCAGTCATATAAGGTAGTAACCATCGCCTTACCACCTTGAAATAATAGAATCTTATGTGCTGTTGTGTTTCGGTGAGTAATTTCCCTAAACCCTATGGCGTTGCATAAGTTATCAGCGACGGTAGCCACCTTATCAAGTGGACTGTCAGCCTGTCTATCTAGCTTGAAACGTTTCTTTCTTCGTCCAACTTATCATTACCAACTGAATATATTAAATTTAATATAATTCTTTTATATATTTATATAAATATTTATACCCTAGACCCTAAGTTGCATGCCCAACAGGGTCCATAATACTGGTCTTTATTTTTATGTTGTAACATCTTTGTATATTATGCTTTCGCAATAAATATATGAATTTGAAAAAGGGCTTGTCCCTCGTGTCTAAGAATATGACACAGGTACTTTACGCCTTTACAACGAGAACATGAGGTTGAAAATATTAAAAAACATTTAAATGTAGGTACCGTACTTAAATTTCTGATGATTATTATGATGATTATTACTATACTAAAGTAAATAATACTCTAAGTATCGTTCGTAATACTGGAATTAATTTAGTCTGAATAAAATGGTACACAATCTAATCCTCTTTTGTACAATAAACAGAACCCATTTACGATACGAATGTTGAGAGAATGAAGTTTAAAACAAACGAAACAGACAATGGCGCAGATCTCGTCTAAACACACTAGCTTCAACTTTACGGGTTCACTCACTAAACAGTTAGAAGAGTCGTTCTAGAGGACCTAAATGTACTTTACTTAACGTAACTTTGATGATGATATTGCAAAAACAAAACTTCTAGCCATTATTACTGTTCCAAAAACCATATCGTTAGTGATACAGAGCGCGAGACACACTGTTCGCAACACTGTCATCCTATTTCTATACTAATCCTTACTAATATTAGAAATGAGAATGTGAGTTTGTTTGTTTGTAACGCTTTCACGCAAAAACTACTGAACCGATTACCAGGAAATTTTGCGTACACATTTTTTGCTATACCAAAAAGGACATAGGGTCACCTTTTATCTAAGAAAAAACTACTGTTCCCGAGGGATTATCTAAAATATAAAACTGTAACTAACGCTTGGCCAATGTGTTATAGCAACAAGGCATCAAGCGTTATAGTTGCTTATAATTTCTACTCCCACAGGTCCGCGAGTCCCAACAGTAGTTGGGAAACAGTGTTTTAGACAAATACATCCTAAGTATAAACAATCTTTAGTGTGCTGTTTGCGAGTTTTGTGTTCTCAAGTTCCGTGTGTCACGAAACTTTGTCGCGTTGTGTAACGCATTTCAAGACACCAAGTTAAAGAATGGCACAACTTTCTGAGACAATGAGGGCGAAGTGTAGTAAAAATTGCTATTTCTTACCCCATTTCTGGCTGTAACATAAGATACTGTTGCATTTATGCTCTCCACTCGTCGGTGATGTTGCACACTCGCAGCTTTTACGAGAGTGTCCCACAGGAGTCTGATACACACAACATGCTACGTACTCTTATGCATTAAATCTAAGTAATCTAGTTTCTTACTCTGTATCTAAATTAATTTTTTGAAATCACTGACTTTTTTCGTCTACACTGTGTTTGGGGTTTGTGAATATGTTCATTCAAGCGCCCACTTCCTACATTATGAATTTATGATCGGATATGAGAGAGATAAGAATGGGTGATATAAGAAATTTATCAAATTTTATTCAAATTCATTCAACTAAAATCCAAACCATCCATCCAAACTGTTTGGATTTTTTGCGTTATGGAGTAACTAAAATCCAAACATCCAAATTACAAACTTGCGCATTTATAATGTTATAAGGATTAGGATACATAAAGGTGATTATATAGCCATTTAAAGGACAAAATAAGAAAAAAATATATTATCAACTGGTCTCACACAGATTTATTCTCAGAACAAATTATTCAAACAAAATCAAAAATTGGTCGGTATACGTAAATTGCTTGCGCAAGTCAGCCTATTCGTACTAAAACTGCCACTTTAACTTGATCCTCCTACCCCCCTTGACGTCATTCTTACGGTACAAAGCGGTGAAAACCCGTGTACAATAAGAGACCAGCATACACTGGTGTTTGCGAATCGTGTACATAAGTCTTCTTGAAATAGTGAGTAGCTGTCAACCAAACGGAAAATATAGGCAACGAACATTTGAAAATTCACATATTTTATTGTACTTTGTGGTATTGTTTTGGCCTAGTTTAAAATTGAAATATGCAAATACTATACATATTGGCTTTTTCAAATTATACACGATTTATTGAATTCGTTCCAATTACACTATTCAATTGGCGTTTTGTTTATAGGTTGCTAATCCAAACATTGCAATAAATTTAATTAAGTGCAATAACAAAGCAATAAAAAGAACACCTCCTTACATAACTATGAAATGACAGTATGTGTGCTGTTGTTTCGGCGAAGGAATGCCATAGCCTATTTCCCTATGCCTTACCTTAATTCATTAGCTACTAGCTGGTGCCCGTGACTTCGTACGCGTTGGAAAATGAAAATATAACACCTAAAAAAATATAAGAGTATTATTACGCCAGACATCCTTTATCCCTGTGACGACGGTGGCGCCGCCACGGTGACAGTGGACAGTTTTTTATATATTTAGTTAAATGATTCTTAGGGAATCTAACATTTTTCCAGGATAAAAAGTATTATATAAGTTGAACTATATGTGTGCCAAATTTCATTCAATCCGTGAAATAGTAAGTAACAAACTTCCATACATTCAACCTCACAAACTTTGCATTCATAATATTAGTAGGACATGTATGTATATGAGAAAAAGTAGGAATATTATCGTCTCAACTACTGAAGCCGATAGAGATTAAACTATAAACCTTATTTTCTAACTGACAAGGACTATATCGCCTGTCGTTATTTCAGAAAGATCGAACGTGCCTCACGTAATAGTCGGACGGATATAATGGCTAATCTCATATCAACTGCCGCCCCTCACAGGCACAGACTACTATGTATGCATGTATATAATTTGGCATACAAAGTTGCTAATTACATCTCTGATATGAGGTCACGAAATATCATTTCACTTCAAGACTGTGTTAGATGAGCTTAAGATTCATCTATAGAAATGAATGCGCTCATTATCACTTTGCTGTAATGAGAGAGAGACGAACATAAGTGACGCTGTAAAACCAAAGCCACGCTCGTGTTTTGTATATTTATAACACTAACACTGGTATAAAACAAAAAGCTACTCAAACAATATTCTTACTTATATTATATTATATAAATATATTTTTAAAAATCCAAAAGTGTGGTAAAATTTTAAAAATATCTGTGAACTAGCTGGCGCAAGCGACTTCGTCCGCGTTGAAAAAGAAAAAGTAGCCTATCCTGTGTCTCGGACGTCTAAATTTTTATCTTCCAAATTTTACTTTTAAGAGTTATGAAGGAACATATATTCATACAATACGTACACTTACAGATTTATTATTATTATTGACTAGTTGGTGCTCGCGACTTAGTCCGCGTAGAAAAGTATAAAACGCCATCTACCGTATTTTGGATAGATGGCGCTATCTCCCGGGCCAAGCCGCTAGTATTTACTTTCATTTTAGATTTCCCGTAGGAATGAAGCATTTTCCCGCGGTAAAAAGTATCCTATGTTCATCACGGATAATGTCGGCTTGTAATGGTAAAAGAATTTTTCAAATCGGTCCAGTAGTTTCGGAGCCTATTCTATACAAACAAACACACAAAAAAAATCTTTCCTCTTTATAATATTAGTATAAATAGTATAGATGGATGATAAAAAGTACTCCATCTCATATTTTTTTACATAATTTTGTCAATTTTGTCAACTGCTAAAAACATGCTACGGTGGAAAACTACTTAAAGGAGTTAACAAAATGGTTAGAACAGTTTTAGATTATCCTTTGGAAGTTGTGAAAGCAGCACGAGTAAGCTCGCTAATGATTTGTCATTAAAGTAAGTGGAGAGAGTTCCCTCGAGCTGAAACTAACAGTTCTATACAGGGACACTCCATTAAACATATTAAAGTCTATTAACAATTCTATGTATATAGGAATAGTGCGATTCGGTTCTCATGGGTACAGTTTTTTTAAGTTTAGATTGTGTTGTCAGCAGTTAACTTCATAACTTCATAAAACTCTATATCACATATATAGAAATATAGAAAACATCTGTTATAAAAAAGTCGCTGTTCGCCTCTGATTTCATAGCCTACAACAGCTTATCCCTATCCCATATCCCTTATCCTTATAGAAAGCTACATTATCAGCGAGTAACATATAGGCTATATTTTAAAAAGTTACGCGAACAAAGTCGCGTGCAACAGCTAATATCTTGCAAAGTTACGTAACTGAAATCTTATTAAGTAATTTTTACTTAGAATTTTTTTTTATTATACAATACAAAAAAATTGTATATTATACAAAATTAGAAAATATTTTTCGACATATGTAACTATTGGGATGTTCATATTTTATGTTAATAATGCAACTATTTTCAATTATGAAATTAGTACTGGTCTATTTACGTGTCAAAAGAAATATCTAACCACTTAAAAATGAAAAACGCTTTTACTTTTCGTATATACGTTCAAGTCTATCTAAGGTGTTGAGAAAATTTATCTTTTCATACTATTTGATCTCGTAATTAAACGGAGAGTAATTCGTACAGGTATTGTATGTATGTATGTATGTTCCTCCATAACTCGTAAACGAATTATAACTGATTTTCATTAAACTTGGTAGATAAATATTTAGACGTACAGGACAGAGGATAGGCAATTTTTTTCTTTTTCAACGCGGACGTAATCGCGAGCGCCAGTTAGTTCAAAATATTATGATTCCGAGCATAACACCGCCCAGCTTTTTTACAATATTTTTGACCCTGCAAACAACAACCAACTTTCCAGTAAGCATACAGGCAGAGCAAAGAATCTTCGCGCAGCCTCTACTAGAGACGGCATAAATAATCTATATTCTATGTATATTTTTAAGAAATATTCTATCTTTAAAATATACATTTATATTATAATAAAATTGTAAACGAGCCATGTCTGCACATTATAAAATAATAAAAAAAAAATTACACGTTGTGGTCAAAAACTTTTATCTGTTTGTTTGTGCACGCTAATCTCAGAAACGGATTAACGGATTCGTTAGTCAGTTTTCACACAGATTAGTTTACTATCTGAAAATTTAGGATACTTTGTTCCTGAAAAAATGTGAGGTTTCTATGAAATTTTCAAAAAAAGAACTATACAGCGCGTACGATAACGGACCAGAATTTGCAGGAGTGGGAGAGTTGTCCCGAGAGGCCCGTGACAAAGAGGCCTTTTCGAGGGTGATCGCCAACATCGGGGAGACCTGATAGGTAAGGTATTTAAAGAAGAAGATAAGCATTTAAAAAATGTAATCGAGATAGTCTTGACAACACAAAACCTTAATAGTGTGTAAGCCGTGAATAAACGGTCACGCCTCGTGAAATACTGGATTTGTATGGAAAGCGTTGAACCATGCCGTCTCTAGTATCGGGTGGCGCGGCGATTCTTTGCTCTGTGGGCTACTACGGGCACTTAGAACAATGTTCATACATTAAATAACCATTCCACAAGAGAAGCTACGATTTTTGTCGCTCGCAGTAATTCGAAGGGTCAAATTTTATTAATCTACTTTGTTTGAAGTGCGGTCGATTCTGTAAATAGTTTGAATAATTTTTGGCACACTATGGCTGTAATGGTGCTAGTATAATTGCTGACTAAATGGTCCGAATAATTCTGCTGTTGTTTTATTATGATTGTAAATTTTGTTCCAAGAGCAATTTAGTGTTTGTTGTAAAATATCCTTTATTGTCATTTTAACACATTTTAATTTTTAATTTTAGCGCAACGATAATATGGTTATTTATTTGTAGTATTAATTAATTAATTTAGCAATTTATATAATACTTAGCTACCCATTACATAATAAATTAATTATTCATTATAATGAAAATAAGAACAAAATGGTTTATCTAATAAAAAGCATTTTATGGTACCTACTCTTTCAAAACTTCTTTGTTCTTCAATAAGAAGATTTTCATTGAAAAATATCTAATTTAACGTTTACTATAAAATACACATGAGTAAAAGTATCTTAATTGTTTGTCCAAATTCTTAATTGAGTTTTAAACTAAATAAAAACTTAAATAAATTTTAGATAAACTTCCAAAAGTGGTGCAAGGTAACTATGCGAAATGTAATTAAAAATATATTTTCAGTTCGCAAACTAAACGAGTGTTCCGGGTCGAATGCACCGTATGAACAAAGCATATGTAATTAAGAGACGAGAACGATTCTAATACTGGAAGCAGTCCGTTGGGAGTAAACTAATTGAGATATACACCCAACGGGGAAACCTCGCAAATAAGGAATGTTTATTGGTTTGAAAACGTGACTTTCTGTAAATAAATGAGAGAAATATGGCCTCAATTTCACCAGTAATAACAACTTAATTGGCAACGAAGCCTCTAATGCGATTATATTTATCATAATATCATACGTTAACATACATAAATATGGTTTTAAATAATGTAAAGAAATATCGGTTTAGTAGTTGTCTCGCTCTAATTTATTTCGTAGGAAATGTGTGAAAGCCACATAAATTTCAAAATATTTTTAGTAGTCGCACACATTATTTTCTAATTATTTGAAAAAAAATAAGATAAGATTAAAGTTAGATATGATAACACTTCGTTAACTTGACCTCCCTCTTTTTGAATAAAATTAGTACGAAATAAAATTGTGCGAGATGACAACTAAACCGAAAAAACGCTATGAATTGCATATTTTTTCTAGACAATTAATGCAAAAATGTAAAAAATTTTAAACATTAGGACATAAAGATTAAAATACAGTCGTATGACTGTCATTGTTACTTTTGAAATAAGTATTAAACGAACTGGTTTAAAAATCTCATTTTTATTTCGTTTAGTCAGTATTCACACAGTGGCTATGAAGAAACATAACCTTATGAAGAACCTACTTTTAAATTGTAGCCAGCTTTTGGTGAGGATTATTTATTTGTTTCTTCCATTAGTAAGGCAAGACTTCGCTATTTCGACAATAGTTCCGTCCGTGTAATAGAAATCCCGCATAATGGATGTGGAGCATAAAATGACTATTTACGAGTACCTATGTACCCACATAATATTAAGGGTGGACGTTGCCTAGTAAACTTGAATTCAATTAGGTGTGTTTATTTTCCACTGTGAAATAACAGCACATGTGCTGTTATGTTTCGGTGATATGAGTGAGTAAGGGATACCCAGCCCAGTGTTATAGGCGACGGTAGCCACATACCATCAAGTGGAAGGTCAGTCTGTCTGTATGCCTGTCTTCAAATTCATCTCTCCAAAAATAAAATATATGTTTTAAGTATTGTTAATTTTTGAAATTAATAAAAAGTTATAAATAATAAATAATAAAGTCGAGTGAAAAACTTGTCAATATATCATATGAAATTCTCCAAACAATAACTCAGTTGGTTTTCTGCTAATACATTTTACATGACAAAATCTCTGTGCTTGGTGTAATATTCAATTTAATTACAGCCTCTCCAAAAATAAAATATATTTTTTAAAGTATTGTACCTTTTTTTAAATTAAAAGTATCCTATGCACGTTAAAATGTCCATTAAGAAAATACAATGCAAATGAATTAGTACTAGAATCCAACAAAGTAATATTCAACTTGTGGAAAGCATTTTTAAAATTATTGTAACGTCGGTCGGCCTGGAAATATTCTCAGCTCGAGGGCCTGTTATAATTGTGCTAAAAACTGAAATGAAAACTGTTTCCAATATTGTGCGGAAATGCATGTTTTTTTTCTGTTATCATTATTTCAAGTTCAGTTCATGTAATTGCATTCTTTAGAATTTTCATTTTATCTTTATATTTTTTAAATATTTTTTCTATGACAATCACATTACACCCTTTCAATTTTAATTCCTATTCTTTAAGTATTCGTCCACCTTTCTTAGCATATTTGCAGTGAAGTAAAATATTTATCTTAAAGGTGTGCTGCCTCACCTGCGCCTACGCAGATACACGTAGGCCTCTACGTTTTGGAGAAAATAGGAATTATAGGTACCAATATTATAAAGAGAGAATTTGTAATGATACTCAAAAACTACGAGCCCGATTTTGAAAATTCTTTCACCTATAGAAAGCTACATTATCAGCGCGAGTAACATAGGTTATATTTTATAAAATTACGCGGGCGAAGTCGCGTGCAACAGCTAGTCTAACATAAAAATGGCGTGATGGACACAATAAGAAAATGTACAATCTCAGTTCAGAATCTTACTTGTGCTATATACCGCCTAAATAAAAAAAATCTAAATATTTTCTAAAGTTAGGAATAACTATATAAACTCTACTACTGAATTTCAAATTGTCAAAGCTCTATTTCACATTAACAAAACCCCAGGGGTGCAACACAGCTCGGAAGATCCGAATTTAGTTCCTAACTTGATCAAAAATAACCGTGGCGAGTTTAAACTAAAGATCTCCAAGGAGAGTCCATTGCGCGTCTTCAGCGGTCTCAAGTTTTCTCTATCATTATGTTATATATATATACTCCGAAACTACTGGACCGATTTGAATAATTCTTTTACCATTAGAAGCCGACATTATCCGTGATGAACATAGGATACTTTTTACCGCGGGAAAATGCTTCATTCCTACGGGAAATCTAAAATAAAAGTAAATACTAGCGGCTTGGCCCGGGAGATAGCGCCATCTATCCAAAATACGGTAGATGGCGCTTTATACTTTTCTACGCGGACGAAGTCGCGAGCACCAGCTACTGTTATATATATATACCACTATCTATTGAATTTTGAAAAGAACATGCTACTGAAAGTAATCACAGTCGTTCATAAATCTATACTAATTTTATAAAGAGGTAAAGTTTGTATGTTTGTTTCTATGTGTAGGAATTGATATTTTATTTTACAAATGTGAAGTAATTTAGATTTTATAATTTACATTAGATGTTATTATAAAATAATGTAAACATCATGTGATGTTTTTAATCCGCGGTTCTCGTTAAATATTTAAGCAGCGATCGTCCGCTTTGTACAAGTCTGCTCTTAAAATAGAATAGACGGGACCTACATAAAATTACTTACAAAAGATAATAATTATTTATTAATAGACCTATATACTTCGACAAAATAATTGTTATTTAATTTTAATTAGTTAAGACGTTATCCTAACTAATAAATTATAAATATTAAAGCGAGTTTGTTTTGTTTGTTACGCTTTTATTGATTAACTACTCAAGCTAACATAATGAGTATAATGAAATGTTGCATACATATTGCCAGGGATATGGAAAAGGACATAGAGTACTTTTTATCCAGAAAAAAAGTACTGTTCTCGAAGGATCATCTAAATATAAAAATAATTAAAAAAAATAACAAAAATATATGAGCAATAAGGTAATAAATGTTTTAAAAATAAAGAAAATGTTCTTTTTATAACAATACTAGCTGTTGCACGCGACTTTGTCCGCGTAACTTTATAAAGTTAAAGTAAAAGAAAAAGAAAAACTACACTAAAGTAAAACTATAGTTTACTATAGTAAGAGATTTTTTTAAATCGGTCCAGTAGTTTCGGAGCCTATAATATTCAAACAAACAAACAAACAGATATTTCTTCGTTATAATGTTAATAGTATAGATAAAATAAACATGATTAGGTACTTGTGTTATTTATTAACATCAATAATAAAATTCTTATTTATAAAAATACTACCTGTGCCCTGCGACTTAATACACGCTGTAGTTCGTTTTTTAAAAATCCTACAGTGAGAACGTCAACTAATTTAATGACGACGAAAAGAACTCGTATACTGCCGAGGGGTGTTAAGGGGAACCCTAATTAGTTTATTCACACCATTAATATTCATCATCACGTACGCGGTCTTGTCTACCAACTGAATCAGGATCGGTACAAGTGTTCGATACTTGAACACTTCGCATACCGATTGCTCACTTACGCACCACACACAAACACAAATATTAATTACGACACACACCTGCTATGGTTCTAAGTTCTGTCATATTATAATCTATATAAATATGGATAGAGGGATATTCCGGGAAGACTTTTACGTAAAAAAAATGCACTCCGGGCGAAGCCGGGAGCGGGTCGCTAGCACGAGAGAATCATCAACTAAAAGCATATTTCATAAACATTTAATGACATTTCGTATAACTAAATTTATCACATGCTGATTTGTTGAGTACAACACTAAGGCACACAACACTATTATGAGTATTTGGAACTGACTAATAATCCATACTCACATAAACTAGCCACACTGATTCGTGACGTCATTCGCCACTAAAAACACTGGCCGCATATGGGTCGCACACACCGGCCAGTGTTGCTTATGATACTGAATGTATCATGAGATTACGTCACCAAAATGGCGACTAGGCGCGTTAGCAAATACGTTCTGACACTTGGAAATCGTTTTTAAGAGGCTTACGAGAAGACATTGAACGCCCCTCGAACCTTGAATAATATATAGCAAAGTCTTTAATTACAGACGCAAATGGAGCACAATGCAGCAAAACATGTATGAACAGCACAAAGCAAATAGAATTGGACCGGACGAGCGAATGTGATCAATTTCACGAGCGTTCGATGATAAATCGTTACATTTAATTTGCGAATATCTCGTTTCGCTAGAGCGGGAATTAATCTCGGAGTTGTTTTGTATCAAAGACTCGTAACATAACTTGTTTCTATGATACTTCATAGAAACAATACATAGAATCATACTCATAGAATATTTCATAGAATCGTACTCGATTACGCGGATTTTCCACTTCGAACGAACTTATATATTTTTAGCTGATATGAAAACTTGTATCTACCTATTTCAATATTGTAAATCCCACTAAAATTATAAATTCGATAGTTTGTGAGGATGGATGATTATGGATGGTTACTCTTTCACGCCGTCGATGTTTCACGAAAAAACGTCTAAACGAATTTGGGCCACACAGACAGTTTAATGCATAGATTACCTAACATATAAGATACTTTTTATATTGAAAAAATATTAAGGCCGGTTTTAGAGCTCTCCTGTGACGGTCGGTGCATACGTCGGTCGCGCTTGTCATTTGTATGAAAATTCGAAATCGTTACAGAGCTCGACCGACCGAGTATGCACGCGTTTATTGATAACGTGGTCGGTAGTGCGTATCGTCAGGACCGACGTCAGGAGAGCTCTAAAACCGGCCTAAGTTCCCGAGGGGTCGTCTAAAAATTCAAAGTCATATTCCGGGTAATAAATAATATATCTGTGTGCCAACTTTCATTAGGAAGACAAAAATAATAGACTTAATGTTTAATCAGCTCAAGTAGATCATTTATAAAAAAAAGTATTCAACCATATTATTTATAATTATATAGAATGGTTAATTTGTTTTAATTTAAAATTGTGGGGAAGCAATCCTATAACCCATAACGGCAATCTCCCGGCTATGAATCGTAATAAAGGACGGGACGGCAACGTGACCGGTTTACAGGAGAGCTTAAACGAATTTTATTATTTCATTGGAAGATATCGATTTTTCGACAATTTTCAATTGAGTATATTAAGTGTTTTTAAACCCCAACATACGACACAACAACAAGGTATTAAAACTTTAACGGGTGTCTCCATATCTGTGTATGTTTTCAACTGTGTGTCTGAGGAATCGTATAGCTCCCAATTGAATTTCGATCTGTTTTTTTTTGTTTGAAAACCGATGTGGTCCAAATGGTTCACATGTTTATGAAGATCTGTTCAGACGTTTGAAGATTACCAGCTAATTTGATAATCGACGTAGGAATAAAAAAGGAAATATTAACGTCTATACCTAACACCTGCAATACCAGACTGCTAAGGTATAACCTTAGCAAGACCTAAAAAGACATGTTTAGACTTGCCCGTTAGATGAGTGATAAAGGTGTTTGCCTAACGTCTCAAAGGATACGGGTTCTTTTCAAAGGAACTTTTCAAAGTTAGCTTTGGTCTGGATTTGGAAAGTATTAGCACTGGAAAGTATAATTAAATATATTATGTGTTCGGTGAGTAAGTAAGGGATGCCAGAGCCCATTACACCATCCCTTCCTTACCCCTTATCCTTAATTATTTTATGGTCGGCAGCTCACTTGTAGCACTTGTGCTTGTGTTATAGGCGACGATAGCCACCTACCATCAAGTTGACATTCAGTCTGTATCTTGACCTTAGCATAGAAAAAACTTAACCCATGACGACTTGTTATAATACTTACGAGTAAATAAAGTTGATCAAAGAGAAGATTTCAAAATTAGTTTCTCTATTAAACGTCTATTTACAACTTGAGTTCTAAGTCGTACCTACTTATTATTGCTTTGTGGTTTATTGACAGGCGTTTATGAACTTATTTTGTTTTAAGACATTGTTGGAGTAGACGTTGCCGCTAAAATACACGAGCAAACACAAGCCCCAATGTATCGAAGTTAACAGTTTATTGAGAACGTGTTTGTGGGACAAATACGATTTTCTGGAAACGTGACTCCACCGTTTTAAACTCAGACTTGGTGGAGAAATAGAATTGCGCGATACTGAGTTCACTTTATTCGATTGAAAATAATATTGGTCGCTTTTATACTCGATAAACGTAACAGAGAAGCTTGATAAATGACTTCCTAAAGACCAAAATGGAACGTTTAGAATTAAGGATTATACTTGGACGGGAAAACTAAAGTTTTTGGCAAAATTTTGTTTAATATCCGTGGTTTTAATCGCACCGTCAATCTGCGAGTTTTAGAACTAAAAAGCGGTTAGGTGTTCATCAAATTAAAGGGATATTATGAAAAATATTTACGTAGTTTTTATCATCATTTTTTTATCATGTTGTGTAAAAAGTAAATATTGGCCCAATTAAAAAAAAAGAGTAGATAAATGTGTTAAGACCAAATATAAAATTAAATTTCTCCAATAAGTAAACTTAGTCAAAGTCATAGTTTCGTCTCTCGAGAGGAATACGATCAATTTTTGGGTCACCCTCTATATCTATATACAAAAGGACTCTAAATTTTATAAATAGGTGTATAAAGTTTTTCAGTCAGATGACTATGTATTTGTGTCAAAAAATAAAATTCTTGTACTTATACCAGTTGGATTATATATTTCAGTATTATATTTCAGGGAAATATAATACATTTGTAATTATATCATAATTATAAAATACCATATTCGTCAGCATTGAATAATAATAAAAATAACACCTGAGAATATTTGTAAGTATGTGACATCTTTATCGTTTGACGACGGTGGCGCCGCCGCGCCGCCACAGTCCAATTTTTTTTACGGGAACTTAAAATTTTCCAGGATAAAAAGTATCCTTAATATTACTTAATCCAGATTTTTATCGAGGTATAAATTAACAATAAAGATATTGTGTTTATTTCAATTTTCCCCATTAATTTGCGGTCTGATCAATGGCGTATACTGCTACCATCATAGATCTAGTGTTACTACAGTTCCTACTACCATCGAAGCACTACAACTATGGAATTTGCATCATATATCATAATAAGCGGCACAAAAAAATTACGCCTAAAACGGAATCATGGCGGAGTCTTGCCTTCGCGCGTCAATGGTAAAAGGTAGTAACTATTATAACCAAGTTCTACTATTCATTTTAAACTCCATTGTGTTGACGTAAAGTCACATTTTCTTTAAATTACACATATTTGGTTGGTTTTAAATGACAAAGTTCAAGATGTACTACGCATAAGTCACTTTTAAATGTTCCATAAAGTTCTTAATCTTTTGTATGTCGTGCGAAATCCATAGATGATGGCTATCTCTCTTGTTTTACTCAGCATTAAAAGGTAATTAGTCCTAATAAACTGTCTGGCTGATCTTCACACTTTTGCATAAAACCTAGATAGAATGTAGTGTGATTAAACTGCGCAATATTCAACACAACGTATTTCAAATAAACAGAAAATAGAGATAGTATGTTTATTTACTGAAGTATACATCTTCCTTACGGCCAACGATTCCTTTCGAGTGGTTTCGGGCAAAGGAAGCGAACGCTTTGTCTTTTAGTAGTCGCATTGCATTTGCCAATGTTTGTCCTTTCAAAACGAAACCGCGCAAACTGTCCGTATAAAACAATGCAACGAAAAATATTTGTCTTTCGTTTTCATTTAGTGTTTTCAAAATAGTGTTTAAAGTTTTTTTTTTAATTTATATAAGACTAGCTGTTGCACGCGGCTTCACCCGCGTAACTTTATAAATATAGCCTATGTTGCACTCTGATAATATGGCTTCCCAACAGTGAAAGAATTTTTCAAATCGGTCCAGTAGTTTCGGAGCCTATTCAATGCAAACAAACAAACAGACAAACAAATCTTCCCTCTTTATCATATTAGTATAGACTAGCTGTGCCCGCGATTTCCGCGAAATAAGAATATATGAGTTATAACGCCTGACATCTTTATCGCTGTGACAACAGTAGCGCCGCCATTGTTGAAAATTCTTAATCTATACCTACTTACTTATAACAAAGAGGAAAGATTTTATTGTTGGTTAGTTTGTTTGCATTGAATAGGCTCCGAAACTATGCGACTACTGGACCGATTTTGAAAATTCTTTCACTGTTGGGAAGCCATTATATCAGCGAGTAAATAAATATACATATAATTTTATAAATTTACGCGGACGAAGTCGCGTGCAACAGCTAGTCCTTACTGAGCAACAGCTGTGCCGTTGCTTGTGTTATATAAGTGTTGTTAGCCACCTATCATCAAGTAGACCATCATCCTGTCTGACGACCTCAATATAAAAAAAAGTGTTCCAAATTAGAAATAAAAATAGTTAAAAGTGCTTAACCATTGTTAGCATAAAGCTATCAAGCCGACCTTATACTTTTTAGATTGTCCTACTAATATTATAAATGCTAAAGTTTGGTAGGATGGATGAATGTATGTACGTATGTTTGTTAAAAGCTACTGTACTGAAAGCGTCTGAAAATGCTAATGAATTGCTAATGGATAAAGAACGTTTTTTTATCCCAATATTCATTAGAACATTAAGACATCGAAAATCTTTGAAATTTGTTTTTTAAAATATAAAGAACTTGTAACGCTCACATAATGAGACATTACGTTAGCATGCCAAATGTAACAAAGGAGACGACATATTCGCATTGTTGCTCTGATATTAAATTTTTCACTAAACCTTCGCTTGTGCTTTGGTCCTTGGTAGTTCCCATTTTCGACAATTTTAATTTAAAATTCTTTTCACAAGCGAGGAGAGAGACTTCCGTGAAATTTGTTTACGGCTTGTGAAACTTGTGAAATACAAAATTTAACAACAATTTTTGCTATAATAGAGCCAGTGGCTGGTAACGGAAAGGGTAGAAATTTTATTGTTAATGTGGAAAATGTATTGTAAATGTGTGTACTCACTTAAGTCTTTTTTCATCTATTTCTATTCGAAACTATTCTTACATTATATTCTACCATTACTGTTTTAGTATATATCGTTGTTGTCAAACCAATATCTGCTGTGTGCACTTTTTTGAGAATTCTATGGTATAAAAAAACTGCTAAGTGATTATGAGCACTTTTTGGCTACTTTGTGTACCAACTACTTTTTGATAATGCCTGTGATAAAAAGGCGAAAAAAAGTCATGTTCCTTTTGTGCCTTTTTTGTAACACCTTTTTTTTTTTTTTTTTTTTTTTTTTTAACGAGGAGAAATCCTTTTACAGATTTCCTACCGCTGGCTAGGCGGTAGGGGTATGTGGGGGTCGGCCGGTGGTCCGCTAGCGGTACCGGCCCCTACCCACTAAAACTCCCCGGTGCCTCCTTGCCCAACGAGTAGGATGAACCGGGCTCTGCCGTGGCACCGTACTCCGGTCCACCCCACGGGCTGCCTAGCCATTGCTGGCTAGGCTGACGCCAACAGGAGATTACCCGGAGGCACCCGAGCAATCCCCAGACGGAGGGGACCCGTGCAGGCGCACACAGCTAGCCAACTGTGTGCGCAGGTCCCCGAGGGCATTTGAAGACGGGCTGATGCCCGCCTTCTCCTGCCCCGCCGTCAGCTGTTTGTTATTTGGGAGGACTCAATGGACACCAAAAGTGTCCATTGGCTCCTCCCTTTCCGTACTAGTAGCCCCATTGGCTGGCAGAGGTGCCGCTATGGGGCGACCTTTAACAACCGGTGGGGAGCAGTTAATGCCTCCCATGCGGTGGACGGCTGGAAGCCCAGCATCGGCACAGACACCGCATTTGTATTCCGCCTCGCACTCGAAAGCGGCGTGTCCTTCCAAGCCGCAGCGGAAGCACTGACCGCTGCGGTCCTTTCTTGATGGGCATCTGACCATCGGATGGCCAAGCCCCATGCATCGGTGGCATCGCATGGGCCGCTGCTCTAGTAATGTGACGGAGGCCAAGCTCCAACCGACTGTGATGTGGCCACCGATCGCCAGTTTCCTGGCGGCTGCAACTGGGCACGAGACGAAAGCCGAGCCCAATCCTCTTACTCCGGGATGCACCTTGCCCACCCTGAAATGTTCAGGAGAGCAACCGGTACCAAACGCCAGGGCCGCCCTTAGCTCTTCAGTCGACACCGAATCATCCAGCCCGTTGATCCGGATGTCAGCTGATTTGACGGGACGCGACACTTTCGCCTCGTGACCCAGCACAGCGCTGATTTTCGACGCCAGTAGATCCGCCTGAGCGGGCGTAGTCTTCGCCGGGAGCTCAAGGATACGAGCTCCCGTAAAGCTCTCTCGAAACCGGGCCGGGCCAATTCCAAGGGCCTCAAGTGATACAGCCGCCTTGGTCCTTTCAATGGCCTTTTTGTATGTGGCGCCATTCTCAATCGCCTCCGGATTGAGGGCCACCACCACCGCTAACTTCTTGAGCTCCTTGGGGAGCTTGATGGGAGTTACTTTTACCGCAGTCGGCTCAGGGGCGACAGGGGCGCGCTTCTTGCGCCGGACCACCTCCGTCCAGTTGGGAGCAGTACCACCTAACTGGGAGGATTTTGCTGCCTTGACAGCCCTCGCCTTTTTCGGCAGATTAGCCGGGGGAGTGAGCGTAGCCACCGTATCCGATGTCGCCGCACAATCCCCCGCTCGCCGATCCGCACTTAGAGGCGGCCGTAACTTCTGGGCAGGGAGCAGCCTCCCATCGACTTCTAGACCCTCCAAACGGGCATTAATCATTCCTCCCACACTGTGTAGGAGCTCCGCTTGCAGGGAGCCGAAGGCTTCTAAAAACTCCGCCCGCGACAGCGCCTGAGAGTCAGCCGCTGTTCTGGGCGTGTCCACCGGCTGGGGCACTACCACCGGCTCGGAGTGGGCCTTTTCAGAGAAGGACCGCTTTAAATCAGCCACCTCCGACTGAACGGCCTTCAACTGCCCGCGGAGGCGCCTATTGGCGGCTGCCACCCGTTTGTACTCCTCTGCTGCCCTGCGCTCAATCACCTTCACCACCTCGACGATCGATTTAGTCGCGTCCTTGATTTGCTTCTCGCAAGATCCTTTCAAGTTGCCCGATTTCCGGACAACTTCCAGGATTGCAGAAGCACTTTCTTCCACCTTTTTGGTTAGCCCTTTGAGCGTGCCAGAGGCCACATGAGTACCCGACGTTTGGGACTCGGCTTCCGAGGAGCGTAAGTCGTCGAACTCAGAGTCCGACTCGAGCTCCTGAAGCTCCCGGCGAGCCTGAGCCAGACCTACATTATGGCCGTATGGTCTGCCACGGCTACCTCTAACTCCTCTAACTCCTTTCAACACTTTAGAGGGGACCGCAGGCTCCTCCTGAGACCCATCCGCCTCCAAGTCTAAAACCTTCACCTTAGACCGGGCCAGGGATTTGGGCGATCCATGCCCGCCTGACACCGAAGAGGTACGAGAGGACCCCAGAGTGTTCTCTTCCAAATTGGAAAGTCGCTTGCGCGCCTGCGAGCGGGTCATCATCAACCCAGGATCTGCTTCCTGAAGCGCTTGCTGCCTGGCTTCACACCAGGCGCAAGGGTGGCTCTCCTCGCCACAATCGCAATTGCCGGTAATCGATTTCCCATCGACCGGCCCGGACACCGGACGACGCCGCTGGCTAGGCGGGTCGCATAAGCCGCTCGTAGTATATTTCACACCCGGAGGGCGAGCTCCCCCCGAGCGCCCGGCGTTAGCGGGATCGCATGACAAAATCTTTTCTGAATGTGACCTTTCCATATTTTGTTGGGAAGAAAGCCTACGGCCCGTTCCCAATAGGCCGCAGGAGCGCTCGGAACCGGGTTCCCCCCGGCCATGCAACCCATCGGCACGCTGACCTTAGGTTTCGGGTTATTTTTTATAGTGGTTTTCTTCCACGCGGCCCGACGCTCAGTGCGCCAGACCCCCGGCCTCGCGAGTGCGAGGTTACGGGTTGCCCGGCGGTGGCCTAAGCCACAAGCCGCGCCCGCGGACCTCTGGTCCGCCACCACGAGCCGAGGCTCCGCTGGCCCATCTCTGGGCCCATCGTAGCGCTGATGCGCGCGCCATCAAAGTCCGAACAGAACGGACACGAGTGGAGGGTTGGAGGGTTCTCCACTCGTGAGCGCTCCGCTACGGGTTCCTACGAGGGAGCCCGCTCGGAACGCTCGGGTGTACGCCTTCTTAGTCCCCAAGGCCGAAGCCAAGGGTAAGCCCCCCCACCACGACAAGGTCCTGGCGTACCCAGGGGGGGCTTTTTTTTTTTTTTTTTTTTTTTTTTTTTTTTTTTTTTTTTTTTTTTTTTTTTGTAACACCTTAGCTCTACAACCACGTTTTAGGCAATTAAATAAATAAATGAATAATAATCTATACTAATATTATAAAGAGGAAAAATTTGTTTGTTTGTATAGAATAGGCTCCGAAACTACTGGACCGATTTGAAAAATTCTTTTACCATTAGAAGCCGACATTATCCGTGATGAACATAGGATACTTTTTACCGAGGGAAAATGCTTCATTCTTACGGGAAATCTATAATAAAAGTAAATACTAGCGGCTTGGGCCGGGACATAGCGCCATCTATCCAAAATACGGTAGATGGCGTTTTATACTTTATAAGTCGCGAGCATCAGTTAGTAGTAGATAAAACCAGAAACTCTTTTCTGAAACCCCTTTACACTTGAACTGTCTTCGCATTGCATTTATGCTACTAACGATTTTTGTCATAGGAAGCCATACCCAATGTCAAAACAGATTTAATGAAAGTAGTCCGTTTTATCGCAGCGCTGGTTGCAGCAATCCAAAAGCATAAAACACATTCAGCCAGATTACTCTTTTCTACGTGCCCCCGACACCCAGAATGAAGACATATGGAACATTGCACGTTTGCATAACAAACACTAGCCGTGGTTTTGTTCCCTTTAATTAAGACTAATTGCCGACCTCCTTGGAGACTGGAAGAATTTGAACGAGGGACGAATTCTAATGGCTTCCACTCCTGTTTCGAACAGAAACTTTGTTGTGGCGTGTAATTTGATCACTCGTATGTTTTGCTGACAATAACAACAGAAGTAGTAGGTAGGTAATTGCAATTTCAAGGAAACCTAAACGTTTCACTTTAAGCAAGAAATTCCTTGCACAACACCATTGTACCTAGTTTTAACGCACATACCCTAGCTAGTCTAGATTTCTTTATATTTCTTTTAGGCCAATCATAAAATGGCATATCCTTTATACATTGGGATAAAATATTTTAATAGCCAATGTTTGTACACCTTGAAAAGAAGACGATGTAATGTAAAAATGACATGAAATATAAAGGCCTAAAATCAAAAGATCTACAAATTAAACCACCTGTCGTACTTTATTTTAAAAAAAAATCTTAAAAAAAGGTCGCGGACACATTCGTCACTTTCACAAAAACGCATTTATAAATGCTCATTCTCTACTCATTAGTTTTTTAAGTAGTGACATTTATTTAAGCAGAGGTTCGGTTTATATTATCTAGTCAATTGCCACATTATAAAGTCGGGTTAAGTCAATCTTTGTATATCTATACTAATAATTATTACAAAGAAAGAAGATTTGTATTTTTGTAATGAATAAACTCAATAACTACTGGACCGATTTTGAAAATTCTTTCACCTATAGAAAGCTACATTATCCTCGAGTAACATAGGCTATATTTTATACAGTTACGCAGGCGAAATCGCGTGCAACAGCTAGTAGTAATATATATGTATTAATGCGAGCAACAAACCTGTCTTGGAAAATGTATGAGAGTGATAACAAGATCAAAATTTGAGCCGATATCTCTTGTACGAAGTTTCGTAAACGATACTATTGTAATGGAATCGAGACGTGAGAGGATTACTGCTGACGGATTCAACCCTCGACACAATAGAATAATTTAATAGCTACACAGAGGGACAATTTAAATCTAGGCTATCTAGTCTCTGTTTCTCTAATTTAATACTAAGTTAGATAGAATACTGAATTCGAATCGTACAAATTATTGAACATGCTGTTTATTTGAAGTAATAATCAGTATTTGGGTTCCGATGAATAATATATTAGTATATTTAATATATTCCTTTAGTTAATTTATGTTTAGTAAACTCAATTGCTCATTTTAATGTGAAATATTATTTCAATGTGTTTACTGTTTAATTTTACATCATAGCAATATTTTATGTATATCTAATCTATATTATAAAATAGCCGTTGTCCGAAAAATTACTAACTAAACAAAATTTGAGTCCCTCAGGGGAATTTTCGATATAAGTTTCTTGAATATCAAATACATATGCAAAAGAAATTTTTGATTCCATCCTGTTGAAGGATTGGAAAATGAAATAAGTTATCTGCTGAAGGTCTTTGTTCTAATTTATACAAAAATGGTTACAATTAGAAAAAAAGTTTCAGCTAAATATATTTTAGAATTTAATTTAACATAAGTTTAATTAACTTTTATAAAAAGTTAGTTAAATGTTCATATACAAATTCATATATCAAAGTTTGTTTTACAATTAAAATTTTCAGAACGAAAACACAAAACCTAACTACGTTTTTAGGCACTAGTAGAACTTTAATTTAAGCAACACAGTCACGTCTACAAATTCGCTAAAGACTTACCTCTATCATTGTATAATACGATATTGTTAAATTAACTTTGTGAAATCGATTATCTCATATGGTACTCAATAATAAGAGTTACAAATCAAGTACAAAATTTCAATTGAATAAGTTCTATTTTTAGAATAGCCTTCACAATGGTTCCTTTGATGCGACGTATCTATCTGTAGACGGCCGACTGGCCAAGCCAACACGATCGGTTCCATCGAATTGTATTCATCGGTATCGAATCGAATAAATCGAATGGTTGAGCCGATTCCATGCGACAGGCTCGTCCTTCTGAATACTGCTGCAATACATCAGTGCAGTGTCAATGCAAACGGAGAAATGAACACCATTTACAATGTGTCCTTCTAAATTGCATACACTTGTATGAGTACATTCATTCTGAACGTTTAGGTTAACCAAACTATTGGCATGATTTCATCATTGAATTTGCTGAAGATCTACGCAAGAGATTAAGGATATTTTAGCAGGCACGGATGGCGCTTACGTTGAATGTACTTAGCCTTAAAAACGTAAGTACTACTGGACCAATTTTGAAAAAAAATAAAAAATCGATCTAGTAAGTAGCTTTGATTTTATTCATTACGAACGTACAAATTTTCTCTCTTTATAATATTAGTACAGATAAAATATTTACTAATGAAAATCCCCAATTGCGTAGTGAAAGGTTGTAAAAAAGCAGTCTTCAAAAAACAAGAAGCAGGATGGAAACTTGGAAACCAATATTTGTAATTTGTAAACAAAAATTTAAGCCTCGCTTACTGCCAACAAATATAAAAATTCTTGCTTCAGCTGACTGAATCTTTATGCTAGACGTAAATTCATCGTTCATATTGAAACCTTGGATTGAATTCCTTGAAGTCAATCCTTGAAGCCTTCAAATACCTACATGAAATGTCAAAGTAAAAATAATTCAAACATATATTTAACTTAGTATAACTTAGACGTGTAAATATGTGTGCAAATTCTAAACCGCATTAACTGGGTTATTGTAACTCAATCAATTTGTATTGTAACACATGTTCGAGTAATTACCTGTTATAGAGGCGAACAATCATCTTTATTAATTACACGGCTAACAAACATCCAATCAACCGCAAACCGGGTGTAACACCGCGAGAGTACAACGGTGGCGCCACATACGCAAGGAGCGCTTCCGCCGGAAATGGTCGACCATTTCCGGCCGGCCTGCGGCCGTCGCACGTCACTACCGGTGCAAACCTCACTGACGTATTATCGGTCCTCGGACGAAACCCATTTGGGAATTTTAATTGAATGGAAGGTATTAGGAGCAGAGTTTGTATAGGAGCTCGGATTCCTACACCTTAATAATACTGGATTCATTTGTAATTCACTATGCTTTTAGTATTTAATCTATATAACTTATCTATAATATACTTACTAATATTTAATCCTTCATCTCGCATAGTCTTGGGACGCCCTGTATTACCTACTTATACAAATAAATAAATAAATATTTAAGTTCCAAAATAACTAACGTGTATTTCACGTTATTTTCACTGTGTATCTGTTTTCTTCGGCTAATCTCTCGGCTTGGAGATTTTAAGCATATTCGACTTGAGCCAACTCGGAACTAGAGTTAAACGAATTTGCGACGATATCTTCGTTTAAGCATGTTTAACGCTGCCGTTTGAGAGTCAGAACAAGTTAGAGTAAGCTGGCCAGCTGACCACTGTTCGGTTTCAAAATGTCGAAGCATTATTGCTTCGGTTGTTGACATATCAGCTCAATCTCCAAGTCAGTTATAGTCTGGTCTAGAATCTAAAGTTAGGCTGTTCAAAAAATTCGATAGTTTTCTTTGCCCTGTCTTTGTTTACTAGCTGGCGCATGATCGGTGAATACGAAACATATGACACCTGAAAAAATATCTGATATCTTTATCGCTGTGACGACGATATTTTTATATTTTTAGACGATGCCTCGAAAAGCTAACATGTTTTCAAGATAAAAAGTATCTCATATGTTAATCCAGGTACCTATTTGCCAAATTTTATCCAAATCCGTTAAGCCATTTTTGCGTGAAAAAGTATCAAACATCTATACATCCACTCTTACAAACTTTAGCATTTGTAATACTAGTAGGATTTCTCTTTGTTTTTTACATAAAATTCGAAACAGTTTTATTTACTCTAACATTGTTGCAAATGAAACATTGTTGTCTTCAATTAGTGTTGATTAAAAGTTGAACTCCGGTAATAAAAGCGGAAGAATCAATAGTAGTCAATGTAAAATCGGAACGCTGCAATATTCTTTGGATCAAAGTAATAGTTTCGAACTACGAGTGATGTAAAACGGTTAAGCCTTAGCACATACGGGCGTGCAAATCGACTGACATTCCTGGCCTTAGTTGTATTTACTTTCTTTATAACAATTTAGAGTGTAATAGTCTTAGTAGGAGACAAATCTACACTTACATAAATTAAGATTTTTAAGTATAGGTAAATGTTCTTACGACCAAAAGACAAGGAGGACTGTTCCAAGCTGATCGCCAATCTTCATTAGTTGGAGAGACACCTCAAGAAGAAGAAGTTAGAAGTTTTTACATTCACGTAGAAAAAGTAATGTTTTCAACGGATCATCTAAGAATATCTAAAATTGAACGCCTCCCAAAAATATTTGAGCCAACAACGCCTAAGAAAAAGGGTGCGAAGGAAGTCATAGATACGTTTATTAATTTATTTTGTTCATTAATTGAATATTAATGTTACTAATATTATAAATGTGAATGTGAGTTTGTTTGTTACGCTTTCACACAAAACTACTGAACCGATCACCATGAAATTTTGCATACACGTTGTCTGGGACACCAAAAAGAACATAGGGTACCTTTCACCCAGAGAAAAGTACTGTTCCCGAGGGGATTTTAGTATAATTTCGATTTGCGTCAATTAGCGCCATCTGTCAGTGTCAGTGTCACCTACATTATATATAAAGTGACATTATAATATACAAAACTGGCAGACGTTATTATTTTCAACCAATGTCGCAAATAGCAACTGCTTTTTAAAATTGTTTTTGCGATATCTCATCGTATATATTTTCTTTTTCAACGCGGAGGAAGTCGCGGGCACCTAGCTCGTATTGCTATAAATATAATAGACAAACATGAGACAAACTTGATCTGGCGATAAAATTGCTATAAAATTATATCGTACCACTATCGACACTATCGAAATTAAACATAAATTTTAAGTTTATTTTTTAATTTCAATTTTAATTTTATAACAACACTAGTTTGTCGTCTAATTGAAACGTCCGTGTGTGACTAACAAACACCGCCACGGCTCACCGCCAACTGCCATTTTCATCGAGTAACTTTCAGACTATAAAGCAATTTAGTTCCAAATAGAATAGGTGCAATTTGTGAATACCTATGAAAGATTGTGCAAACAATAACAATGCATCTTTATTGTGTTTTTCTTTACACCATATCTTGTTAGCTATTAAGTATTTTACATTTAATGACTAAGTACTAGCTGAACTGACGAACTTCGTAACTAGGAATCAGTAATGTTGTGTTTATTTATTTATTATTACAACGAGGCAACCATCAAACAAAATAATCGCTCTTGCCGTCGCAATTACGTTTACAGGAAAAATATCTGAGGAAAAAATTGAATATAAAATATATTAAAGGAAAGTCTATAGAAATTTTATCTGTGTTATTTTATTACTCGATTTAAATTTAATTAAAATATGTGAGAATGAATTTTCTTCACATTTTTTTTTCTATTATTTCAGATGTTTTAATAGTTATTCGAGGAAAAAAACAAATTCTACAAGTCAAAAATCACAAAAATTGGTCCCGTCGTTCTCAAATTCTAAATAGTCTAAATAGTAACTAATAGAACTTTGTGTTATTTCATTTTTATGTTAATACATACTTAAAAATTAATATTTTAAAATGTCAATCAATATTGGTCTCTTAATAGCGAAAATGATATTTTTTCATTGACGTTAAGAATTCAGGGTGCGTGTACTGCAAATCGTAAAATGGGAGTTATTTGCGTACGGGGATACGGGACCACTAAAATGTTTCACGTTATTACAGCTTACGCGGTTTTCAGACATCTTTCTGCCATAAATATTTTATGGAAATACGTCGAATGTACTTTGCGTCACTTTATAGGCGACGAAACCTGAAAACTGAGGATTCAGATAGAATCTTATCCTCTATTGTGGATACAAAGAAATATTTGCACATATTCTGAATTATATATGTATGTACACTGTTGTACACTATATAGCGTCCCGCCCCTGCTTTCGCAAGAATTTTCTTCTGCAAAATATAAATAAAAAATGTCCTTCTTTAACACTCTTTCCATTAGTGAAAACCTCATTAAAATCCGTTGCGTAGTTTAAAATTGGTTGGGTTATACCAGTTATACTGTGCAAAAATATTTCGAATAAACTTTGCCTAACAGTTTGTGAGGCATACTTAAAGCAATTAAGTATTTTAGCTTGAAAATAAATTTTAAAAAAATTGTACAAAAATAAAATTATGAAGACAACCGTATAGTTCACAAAGTGCACTTTTTGTAATGCGAACTCGAGATAATTCAAACGCCGAACATTTACTGCCTCGTCCTAGATTTTACTTAAATTGGGAGACAAAGAATTTCACATGCCACTGAACCTCTCGACAGCATCTAGTTACGGTACGAATCAAATCAAAATCAAATCAAAATATTTATTTATCAATTAGGTTTCTACAAGAAACTCTTTTGATCGTCATTATAAATTTAAATTTACCAGGGTTTCGGAAAAAAAAACCAAGATGACGATCCTGAGAAGAAACCCCGAAAGAAACTCAGGATACTATTCTTTTTGTCATCATTAAAATGTAAAATAGTACAATACACATTACTTAATATTAACAAACTTAAAGTATATATATACAAATTATAGTTTTACAATACAAAACATAGTACGAACTCCGAATAGCTTAAATCCAGGCTTCTTTGTCGCTCAAATAATCAGTGATTTTATAATAGCCTTTCGAGAGGAGTTTAGTTTTAATGACACATTTAAATTTATTTATAGATAAGGCTCTGATTATTTGAGGCAGTTTATTATAAAACCGGACACTTTGACCCATAAAAGAATTACTTATCTTATGTAGTCGTGTTTTATGAAGATTTAAATCACTTTTGGACCTAGTATTGATATTGTGTACATCACATTTTTTATTAAATTGACTAATATTTTTGTGCACATAAATTAAATTTTCATAAATATATTGACATGCAACAGTCAAAATCTTTATTTCTTTGAACTTTTCTCTGAGGGAAGACTGCGGATCTAGTTGATAGATGGCTCTAATGGCCCTTTTTTGTAAAATAAAAATAGTATTTATGTCCGCAGCGCTACCCCAAAGAAGAATCCCATAACACATTATACTGTGGAAATAACTAAAATAGACAATCCTAGCTGTATCTACGTCTGTTAGGCGTCTAATCTGCTTAACTGCATAAGCCGCAGAGCTAAGCCTTTTACTTAGTTTCTCAATATGTGGACCCCATTGTAATTTAGAATCTATGGTAATACCTAAAAATACGGTCGATTCCACGGGTTCCAATTTTTCACTACCCAAAATCACATTCGTTCCAATATTTTTAACATTAGGGGTACTGAATTTAACAAGTTTAGTTTTGGTGGCATTTAAAAGAAGATTATTTACACTAAACCAATGTACTATGTTAGAAAGTGCATAATTTACCTCATTATAGCATCCAAGTTGTCTTTTAATCTTAAATATTAATGATGTGTCATCAGCAAACAATACAATATTATGATTACTCAAAGAATGAGGTAAATCATTAATATAAACCAGGAACAAAAACGGACCGAGAATCGAGCCTTGAGGGACGCCCATTTTAACTAGAGAACCCGGAGATTTCTTACCATTAACATCGACCCTCTGAATTCTATGGCTGAGATAAGAAGTTAAAAGATCGAGAGCCTTGTTCCTAATTCCATAGTGGCATAATTTCCTTATTAGAGTGTCATGCTGGACGCAGTCAAAGGCTTTAGACAAATCGCAAAAAACACCCAGAGCGTCCTGCGAGTTCTCCCATGCCTCAAAAATATTTTTCAATAGTTCCACACCAGCGTCCGTAGTAGAGCGCCCTTTCGTGAAACCAAACTGCTTATTAAAAAGTAAATTATGATTATTAAAGTGTTTAAGTAGTTGACTCAAAATAATTTTTTCAAATATTTTACTAAGGGTCGGAAGTACTGAAATTGGTCTATAATTCGCGGGATTAGTTTTATCATCCGACTTAAATAAAGGCACAACCCTACTAATTTTCATTAGATTAGGAAATTCACCACATGTAACACAGCAATTGAACACTGTTGCCAAATGAGGTGCAATTATATTTATTACAGAGGCAACTGTTTTCACCGACATGCCCCAGAGATCTGCAGTTTTTTTTATTTCAATAGTCTTAAAGAAACTCAGAATATCATCTGGGCCAACAAATGCAAATTCAAATGGCGCATCACACTCCTTTACACTCTTCTTGAGCAGACTTTCAGCAGCAACCGACGACGAGTCCAGTGACCGAGTGAGGTTAACCGGAACACTGGAAAAGAAACTCTCAAACTCCGCCGCCACATCCACATCCGACTCAAGGTCCCGACCATCTATCTTCAAACTAAAGCCGCCATCCCGAGCCCGCCCCCTTCCAGTTTCTTCGTTAATGATGCGCCATGTAGTTTGAATTTTATTTGCGGCATTCTTAATTCTGTTCTTTACATGAATGGATTTGGCCATAAAACAGACTTTTTTAAACAATTTTGAATATTTCTTAACATATTCTCTAAAGTCCAAGTTATGATTGTACTGTTTCTGGCCATACAACTCATAAAGCTTATTTCTACTTGTGTAGATGCCATGAGTTGCCCATTCATTAAATAACATAAAGTTACCAACTAAACGCGACCTTATCGTAAAGACCTTACCGAATTCATCACTAATTAATTTAAATAAAGAACCATACATTTCGTTAAGACTATCAAAATATGGCAACCTAGGTAATTTATTAATTATATTAGCCCTAAATTGTTGAATGCGATTCTGAGTAATTGGAACAAAATTAATGTGCTTTCGTTGATACCGACTTATATTTGAATGAAATGACACAAGCAAACCACAGTGGTCAGAGTCTAGGACATCTAGAACTGATCTTTTATATAATTTTACATTACAAAATATGTTATCAATACAGGTGCCACTTGTGGCAGTTATCCTTGTCGGTTCAAAGAAAACGTTGTACAAGTTAAAGGACCTAAACAGATTTACAAAATCAGTTGTAATTGCAGAAGCATCTAAAATGTTGACATTAAAATCTCCACAAATTACGAGACCTTTATGGGATGTGCATACCCTTAACAATACACTTTCCATTATGTTTAAAAAGTTATCAAAAGGTGCGCTTGGAGGTCTGTATGCGCAAACTACTATAGTCTGTTCAAATTCAATACATGACAGCTCAGCAACTCCTTCAACAGATAGATGCAGAATATCTTTCCTTTCCTTACATTTAAACTGCTTCTTAGTAATAATCAAAGAACCTCCTCTCATCATATTTATTCTATTAAAAGAGCTTACAACCTTGTGTTTACTGAAACCGTACATGTACTGATGATTTTTCAACCAATGCTCTGTAATGCACAAAATATCAACATTATAATGATTCATAAATATATCTACCTCGAGTTCTTTTCCTGTTAAGCCTTGTATGTTCTGGTGAACTAGAGAAAGACTGCAAGAGGGTTCCTCCATTGTCTGAGATGTTAATTTAAATTAAGCGGATCGGAGCTACATGTATTTGTATTACAATTTATTATATTTGACTGTCTAATAGAGACAGTCCTGTCAATACATGGCTGTTCAATAGAAACTGCCATGGTTAAAGGTTGACTTAAGTCAACATATGGCTGTTCAATAGAAGCAGCAATAGTTGAAATTAAGTCCACATTATACCGTTCCACAGGAATGGTATCGTTTTTAATACAATATAGTAGCGAACTAGCTATATTACGTCTGTAATAATCAGAAATGTTAAAATTATTTATTGAAAAATTGAAAAATTTGCTGTAACTGAATGCGTTACTGTCAATTATTCTACATTTATTATTATAAACAGACAAAGTGTGTAATTTTAAATTGCACTTATGTCTGTAATTGTTTTCATTAGATGTCAATAATTTACTGTAGGGAAAGGCAAACATAATAAGAGTGCTGAAACATCAGAATATTATATTTCATTGCAATTTCATTTTCTTGCTATTATTTTGACGTCTTTAAATTTACTTCCATAGTGGGAGCCAATTCAGAATAGTGATTATAACAAAATCGGGAGAGTTTGATGATTTATTAAACTCTCCCGATTAAAATGATGAGTTTATTTATTTATTTATGTTATTTTGGATGTTATATCCAAAATTTAATTACACCAAGATTTGATTGGTATATATGAGTAAATTCAAATTCATTGGATATATATATACATGTAAAAAGAAAATATTACTTACTCGTAACGTACACGTATTCACATAAAACACTGCCTTATTTACACAGCCACGCCCTTTTTTTATTTTTAAACTTTTATATAGGTAATTTACGTTTTTACCTAAGTAAATATTACTTATTCTTTTTATTAATTTATAATATTTCAAGTTAATATTTTAATATATAGCAGATTTAAGTTTGACAACGAGGACATTCCTTATACGTTTTAAAGTGTGCTTGATTTAGGTAACCTATTTCTTTTGTGTTTTTAATGAGTGCATAAATAAAACGTAGAAGAATTCTCGTGTTAGTTCATTTAACAAGTCGTTTGGACCAACAGAACTTTGAATCCATTCCAAATGACTGCTATTTATATGCTTACGTCTTTTATGTATAGCGAATATTTTGTGCTATACAAAACCGTACTAATGTAGGATGTATTTTATAAAAATAAATAAATAAATATTAAAATAAGAAAAAACACAAAAAGTTGGTTCCTTTTAATGTCTGTTTCTTGTTATACGGTACTTATAAGAAAAAAAAAATGTATTAAATAAAATCTCCGGAACGGCTTGTCCGGTTTTGACAGTACTTGTATGTTAAAAGTAGTAACTTAGGCTCTTTTATTTCATATAAATTTTCAGAAAAAATAATAATCACCTATTATAATACATATAGCAAGCTAAATGTTATTTATATAAAAGAACGCTCGGCCGTGGAAACATAAGACACAGGTTCAAATTTCAAATATACCACGACAACACAGATTTTTTGATGTTTATTTATTTATTTTGGACATAAACCCAGCAGCAAAACAAAACAACATACAATAGACACATTGTTACTACTTGCCAATTACAGGGTTTCATTATGTAGGACTTAAAAGACTTAAAAATTATATATAAATTGATTACTAATTATTAATTCAAACAATGGGGGAGGGATCTGGGGTAGGGTATGATCAATTTGTGCGCATGAGCATGTATGTGTGTGTGCGTGTGATTGTGCATACGTGTGATTGTGCGTACGTGTGTGTGTGGTTCTATTTATTTCTCATTCGTGTATTCATGATGCTGCGCTTGAAAGATATTTTGGGAAGGTGGAAAATGTCCAAATGCGAGAACTTATCTTTGTAAGTTATGGGTAATATATGGTACACAGAATTAAGGTCATCATTAATGATTTGATATTAAATTGTTTTAACAGTAAAGAAAAGAAAATCGAGAGAAGCAGGTAATACATTTTTCCGTACACATAATTTTTTTTTTCTGAACGGACAAAAACACAATGCAACTTTGAACGCATCTGCCCCGGCCCCAGCGAGACATTTAATAAGTTAGAGAATTTAAAATTGTGAAAATGTTTCTACGGCAACATCCACCCGCGCTCACAGCATTGTAAGTACGCTTCATTCTTTTGAACCTTTTTCTATTTGTTAAAAATGATCAAAGGATGTCGAAAATGAGTTTGCTTTAGGAGTCCTTGCGATCGTTCCGCTTTATCTTTTAAATTTATTTTTATCTCTTCAAACCTTCCAGAACAAATTACGTCTGCAATTTTAATCTTTCAGTCTTCACGATTATTGTTATGGGAATAGTTGAAGTCTTGGGAGAGACTTGATTATTTGTAATATAGATGCAAGCAAGCGCGCTTCTGCTACAATGGGTAATTTTCTTAGTGGATTGTTACTATAAACGTTAGCAGAATAATTTCAGTCTAATAGTTAATTTAATCATTCGATGCATTTATACTTAGATCGTCTACAATAGGCTAAGTAATAGTTTAAGATATACAGGCTGACGGTCCACTTGATGGTAGGTGGCTAGCTACCGTCGCCTATAACACTAAGGGCCACTGTCCACGACGGCGTAGCTTCATAGACGCGTATTCGTCATTATACGCTTAGTATACGCCTGCTTGCAGCTTCCATACAAAACCGTATGTACGCCCCGGCGTATGACATGCGGTACGGCAGGCGTCATGACGCCTGCATGCAGCGACGCGAGCGCGACGTTGCCGCTCCGTCGACAGAGTAGTACGGTTTTGTATGGAAGCTGCAAGCAGGCGTACACTAAGCGTATAATGACGAATACGCGTCTATGAAGCTACGCCGCCGTGGACAGTGGCCCTAAGCGTATAATGACGAATACGCGTCTATAAAGCTACGCTGCCGTGGACAGTGGCCCTAAGTAACGTCACAGGTGCTATAAGTGCGCTGTAGTAGTATGCTGCTAGCTTGATGGGTAAGTATACTGCACAGATCTTCGGAAATGCGCGCGCCCGGCCGCTAGACATATGGCAACAACCGTGTCACTAAAATTACGCACACTTACGTACAAATTACACACACGCAACTGCCGGACAAATACCACGTTCGCTCTATTTTTTAGCGGTGACATATCTCTAGTGGGACCGCGCGCATTTCCGAAGATCTGTGGTATACTGTTATTCCATGTTATTTCCATGTTGATTTCCATGACATGGTAACCTTAACCTGACGCAGCATCTAGTAGTCTGCAGGATAACCAACTTCTCAGTAACATATAGATATATCGTATTTGAGAGGCTCAATAGAAAGTCGGTTAGTTAATTTATAAGTAATTTATAAGTATTATGTAGTATTTATGTCTGCAGCATAACTCCAAAGAAGATATCCATATAAGACACTAGCTTGTGCCTGCGACTTCGTCTGCTTTCTCTATAGTCTAGAATTTTTCAATTCTAAATTTCGAACCACACAGTAGTTCCTGACATTAGCACGTACAACCAAACAAACTATTATACTGTGAAAGTGTGGTATAAATTATACTAATTATACTGTGAAATTATACATTATAAATTATACTGTGAAAGTAATTGAAATAGACAAATTTTAGCTATAACGATATCAGTAGGCGTCTAATCAGAGCTAGATCGAGTATTGAATTGTAGCGAATATTTCAAAAATAAAAAAATAACTTCCTCGCTATACAAACAAATATATGCCTTCCTCACTATACAATTTTCACATATTTGCACGATCAAAAATAATTCGCATTTCCACATTTACATATGAAAATAACTTTTTCAGTACATTTAATAGATATTTCACTAAAGCCTTGCGATGAATTATTCATTCAGCGTTTTAAAGTGTATTTATTTTGCCAAACATTTGGAGTGACGTCGATGCCATTGTTGTGGTAAAGTTAGTGATGCACTTATGTCAAAAATTCGGGAATTCCCGATTTTAACTAACTTTACTAATATGTACAGTCATTTCTTTATTGAATTCTTTTTCACATTTACACATTTACATTTCTATAATAACACTGCTGCCCCTTATAGAAGTATAAAATTTATTATATATGGTTAATTCATAAATTTTCATTTTTCTTGTTGAGTTACGTATTGGATGTTGAAATTTCAATACTACAAAATACAATTCAACCTGGTATTAAAAAATTCAATACTAAATAGATGTCAAAACAATCCTGCTGGTATTTTGACACACTAACTTTGAGTGGTGTGTTTGAGACACCATACCTATGTTTGACATATCTCTTTTTCTTTTTTTTTTTCTTTTTATGTTAAGATCGACAGACAGGCTGATGGTCCACTTGATGGTAGGTGGCCACCGTCGCCTATAACACAAGCAACGCCATAAGTGCTACAAGTGCGCTGCCAACCATAGAAAGATTAAGGATAAGGGATAAGGGAGGGATGGGGTAATGGGCTCTGGCATCCCTTACTCACTCACCGAAACACAACAGCACATAATGCTGTTATTTCACGGTGGTATTCTGTAAGCTGGTGGTTACTGCCGCCAGACGGGCTGCCCAAATGACTGCGAAGCGTAGTGTGCCCTACCACTACTTTTCGAGTATTGCCTCTATGAGGAAATTCGTCATAGATACTGATGTTCCGAGCTTTAAATCAACATACGGACTAAAACCTCCCCCTATTCTGATGGTAGGCTTAGAGGCATTTCTTTGAAAGGGAGTATAAGGCATATAAGGCCTTATCTGGAACTTATATAGAATTGGAAATACCATTTATTATTCCACTATACCTTTTTACAGGACATATAGTATTATTGGTTTCGCGCGCTAATACCGATTTTTATCAAGTCCCGAATCTGATTGGCCTCTACATACATCCCTATGTGGAATGTACCTATATGTGGATATTTAAATATGTGTGTAAATAGCCAATGAGGATGATGTTTGTTTATGTTGCGCAAATTGAAACGATTTGCATGTCAAAGGTGTCAAACCATTTGTCGTACAACCACTTAGGGCCACATTACCAGTAGTTTCAGTTTCAGGGACTATACAAAATTTATCAAGTTATATATGTATTTATAATACATTCGCTATCATCTATACCAATATATACAGCTGAAAAGTTTTTTTGTTTGTTTGGTTGTATACGCGCTAATCTTAGGGACTACTGGTCCGAATTGAAAAATTATTTTGTGTTTATTTATTTATTTATATTTGGGACACATACAATATCTCGATACACATTATACACATATATACAAGTAAAACATAAATCAACAAAGTTTCCACTAAATTAAATGTCCATTTATCGAGGAAGGCTTTAGGTTATTTAATTTAGTATGACCTAAAAGGCTAAAAAAATAAAAATATATATTATCCTTATTTAGATTAACGTCCAGTGGCTGAACTATTAAAACAAAAAAAAAATTATTAAGTCAAATCTCTTGAAATGTTAGCTTTAGAATGTGTCTATTTAAGCATTTTAACAGTTGCACATTTAAAGAATTTAACAACATAGGTTTATAGACAGTACATTCCAGTAAAACCCTATTTGTTACATCTGACATAGCCGGCTAAAGATTCACTAAAACTTCTTAATCTTGATAAATTATTAATATTAAAAATTATCAGCGATTATTAAGAATTGTTATAATCGCTGAGTTATTATTAAATCTGAAATGAATTCTAGGCCACGGTATCGTCTAAATAAAGTAAGCCTAATTACTAGGTTAACATAACTAAGCAGTTAGCTCCAAAGCTCCGAGCACGAGGGAAAACGTCAAAAGAATATATTCTAAACGTCTTCCTTGGTGATGTCGTTAACTTCCTTTCCTTAGTTCATACGCTAACGAGCATACGTGAAAAGAATGAAATTATGCCGCATATTACGTTTGCTTTAAAAAAAACTTGTTATAGAATGACTGCTTCTGCATATGAAATTTTGATTCCTTCTATGTTAAAAATAAGGGAATAAATAATTTTTTTGATCAAAGTTTGCTTTTGTAGAAACTAGAGCATTTTTTTTATTTTTTTAAGACAAATGATAGATTCATACATTATTTCCACACTTTTATTTTCAATTACAATTAGAAAAGTTTTTATTGAATACTAAAGCCTTTGTCATTTAAGATTTTTGATAAACAACAGGAAATATATGTAAAATAACGGAAAAATTAAGTTCAAAAATGAATATTTTTAGTGTTTCTCTTATGTTTGTATTGGCTGTCTCGTATCTTACTTATCGTCATAAATCAGGCAAAAGCAAACTTTAAAAGCTAAAAATGAAAATGTAACTATTTTTAGATGTCTAGAATCAGAATTTAAGCATTAGAACAGAAACCCAAAAAAAAAATTTTTTTTTGACTGATGTTATTCGCCGAAGCTCGAGGCTTCAATAACAAACTTATACATAACAATCAATTTTCTTCTGCAAGTTTTGTAAACAAAACCTTAACCTACAAATTTTGTATCAAGATCCGTTGGGTGTTTAAGAAGAAGTTAACAGAAAAATATACGTAGACGCGGACAGTAACTTTAACTTTTAATATGTGAAAGAAATGGTTACTGTGAGTCACCCATAACCGTAACAGATAGAAATATGCCATCGCAGAGTTTTCCTTAGGGTTTTACTCCCCTCCTACTCTCCGGACTTGCTCCTAGCGATTCCCACTTATATCCAATAACGAAACCAGTCTTGTCATTGAAAACAGAACCAAATTTGAGGATAATATCGCAGTCATGACCGCCATAGATGAGAATTTCTACCATAGATGGCGCAGTCAAGTGTATCCCGGGCCAAGCCGCTAGTATTTTCTTTTATTTTAGTTTTCCCGTAGGAATGAAGCATTTTCCCGCGGTAAAAAGTAGCCTATGTTCATCACAGATAATGTCGGCTTCTAATGGTAAAGGAATTTTTCAAATCGGTGCAGTTATTTCGGAGCCTATTCTATACAAACAAACAAACAATGAAATCTTTCCTCTTTATAATATTAGTATAGATGAAAGGACATTCCAAAAAAATAATTATTCGCCCTAGTATGCTACATCTTAATAGCCGTAAAAAAAGGAAGCGGCTTCGTTATACCGTGTAGCAATACAAAAGAAAGAAGGATCAGTTTTGCGATAAAGTGGCTCCAACAACAGTCCAACTTTAACCTGCCACGTCCCGAGAGTTGAACAATTATACAAACTTATTAATGCAAATTGTACTCTCATCCTGTTCCACTGGCACTGGCGCAA
Source organism: Synanthedon vespiformis (assembly GCA_918317495.1). Taxonomy (NCBI): domain Eukaryota; kingdom Metazoa; phylum Arthropoda; class Insecta; order Lepidoptera; family Sesiidae; genus Synanthedon; species Synanthedon vespiformis. Next base: position 2,243,657 of record OU906964.1, read on the forward strand.
TTGTAGTAAGAATACTTTTGTTTATGAAGTAAATATCAATGGAAGCCTTCGTACCTCTACCATGAGCGTATATATAATGGGGTTGTTCCAAACTGTCATACTATTTGTTCTATTTATACCTATGGGAAAACATTTATATGGAAATTGACAATTGTCCATATACCATGACAATATAAACTCATGGTATAGGTGCAGAACGGTCAAACGTAACCTTTTTTTGTTTATATATTCACACATTCCACACAGCACTACATAGTTATAAACTTAACCGTCGCTTATAAACTTAACGAAATGCGCAGGATTTTAGTTTTTCTCAAAAGAGCAGCATATTTTTTAATAACTTCATAACCGCTTCTACGTTTATTAAGTAACTAGCTGGTGCTCGCGACTGCGTCCGCGTAGAAAAGTATAAAACACCATCTACCGTATTTTGGATAGATGACGCTATCTCCCGGGCCAAGCGCTAGTATTTACTTTTATTTTAGATTTCTCGTAGGAATGAAGCATTTTCCCGCGGTAAAAAGTATCCTATGTTCATCACGGATAATGTCGGCTTCTAATGGTAAAAAAATTTTTCAAATCGGTCCAGTAGTTTCGAAGCCTATTCTATACAAACAAACAAACAAACAAATCTTTTCTCTTTATGATATTAGTATAGATGGTAGTTTTTATTCGTTCAGTATCTACATATAAAAATAAAAAATAAAAACAATATTTAATTATTAAGAGAAAATATATCAAATTACATTTGCATAAAGTAAAGTTTTTCGATGGAGTGTGTGTTGAAAATTGTAACATCTGGCGAAACTTAATTCACAAGTTTTCATTTACTTTTGCACGCTTTTGCATCAAAACTCTTGAGTGTGTTCAAGTTAAAGTTGTTTCAGCGTCACTTAAGTTATTTAACACGTTAGTATTTTTTCTACTTATATCCAAAATAATACAAAAAATATTGCATTTTTCAAATGCAGTACAGTCGTTCAGTGGTTTTTTTGTTATTTGCAAACATACAAGCATACGCATTTATAATATTACTAGCTGGTGAACGCGAATTCGTCCGCGTTGATAAATAAAAAAAAATAAGCAATATAACGCTTGACAATACCAACACAAACTTTGGTGCGTTGGTTTTTTATTTTATTTCACATGATCCCTCGAGAATAGTCCTTTTTTTGGATGAAAGGTACCTTATCTCCTTTCTGGTGTTCCAGACAACGTGTATGCAAAATTTCATGCTGATCGGTTCAGTAGTTTTTGCGTGAAAGCGTAACAAACAAACTCATATTCACATTTTATATTAGTAAGGAAAGATGAGGATTGTTTGAAAGCTGCGAGATGACATGCTCTGGTTTTATAACTTTCCTAATAAATTTATAATACGACTATTGTTTGCAGCTTTTCACAAAAGCATATTATCATAACCGTCGCGTGTTGGACAGCCCTAAACTACTCGAAGAACTTTATAAAGACTTTAAAATTAGGACTCGTAAAACAACAGCAGTGCCGTCGGCTACGGCTTAGCAGTTAACTATGAATCTTTATAAAGAGTGTAAATAGGTCAACATTCCAAATTGTATATCGACAATAGAGTATTTATTCAATAACGAGAATTCGATCTTTTGAAAGAATTCTATATATTTTTTTGTTTAAATTAAATTAAATATTTACAACGCCGCGCCCGCCGCCATACTATTGCTCGATAAATAACAATTCGTTGGTTTCTCTTGCATTACGCTGTGGGTCTACAGTGAAATTTCAATTCGTAACGTCTTGTCATCGTCGCGTTGATTAAAGAAAATTAGGCAAATAAATCAAAAATGTCCGCAGACATTTGTAATTCTTTCATGTAAGTACATGTGGAATGTAAGTACACAAGGTGGACCGACCAAATTAATAGAACAGGGCCCTTAGCCAAGAGCACCCAGTGCAAACGGGAGCGTTGTAGATTGACGAAACGACAGAAACAAAAGCCCGGTGATTGGTTGTTGTAACGCCCACATAAAATTTTGACCAATCATCGGGCCTTATTTTCTATCGTTCTATAAGTTCGTAAGGGAGCGTTGGAATTGGTGTGCTCATGGCTAGCCCTGTAAAAGGTAAAGAAAGAAACTAATCGAAATACTAGAACCCACGTGCGGTGGCTAGACCTGCTGCTGGCACTACAAAATGCAGTGTGACCTGCACACATTAAGAGGGAAGAATATGACGTACTTGTCCATACAAAAAGAGAAAACGTTTTTCCACTTCTAAATATTTTCCAATCTCCATGATTTTTTTGTATGTTATTGACACAATGAAAAACTAAGTTTATAGCTTTTCCTTTTTTCAAAATTTGCAATAGATTCAAACTTATAGGCACCTCAAATAACTTAATTTTTATGATTAAAACTCTGTCGATTTAAACCGTTTGTTTTGTAAAAACAATATTATTTTTTTTTATAAAAGCGAAACCTATAAACCTAGAATATATTATGCTTAATAAGTCAAATATTTTTACTAGTAGATATGACGTGTTTAGGTGAGATTAAGGGACTCTAGAGCCCTTAAATCAACCTCTCTTGTCATTTAGGCGTAGCGGCACACTTGTAACCTTCCTAGTGTTGACTGACATATTTTCTGTAACATAAAAAATATTGTATCAATTTTTTTTATAAAATTCGTATAGGCAACTTCGTTTGCCTATTTCATAATATTCCCTTTATACATTTGCACTGATTTCACCCGACGCGACAGTTCCAGTCCAGTCATGTTTAAGAATTCCATTACATTTATTGAAAAGCAATCAGTTATTGGAATTTTCCTATCAACGTTTTGTAACTTTTATCGCACGTTACATTAAAAATGCAATAATACTTGACACAAAAATAAAGTTGTATGTATTTGTTGATTCCGAATGACCAATATATTTATGAAGTTTTTTAATAATAACGTAAAATATATTGATATTCTAACTGTAACAATTGAAATAGGATAGTTCATTTAATATTTTAATTTATATAGTTTTTATGCAAAAAATGCATGAGTGCGAAACCGGAGACGAGTATAGTAATAGTTCAGGTTAATCCAATTTTCCTGGAAACATTCCTATTTGTAATCCCCTTAAAAGCGTTACTGAAATTACTAAACACATTTAAAAAATGCGGTGCAGCCTTTCTAGAATTACTGCTCTTACTAACAAACTGTATTTTATCTAAATGTATACATAGAACCATGAGTATTTTAGTAGGCTGCTCTTGTTAATCCAATTCCTTTCGGTGAGAAACTAGAGAACTTTTCGATTAACCACGTACCCGAACGGGTTACATTGAATGGCATCCAATGCACAGTGTCTTCGTAAAGACGAATAGATTCACTCTAGAAGAGCTTTCTAAAGTTTACAATATAATAGAAACTGTACATTTTAGTTTATCAGACGCGTTCAGTTTAAGAGTTTAGTGTTGCATATTCTTTTAAAACAAAATTTTTAAATTTAACTCTCAAGGGAGTTTTATTTTGCCTAGTAAATATTTCTTGCTTATTCATAATCCTTACAATTCAAAGAACCAGAATGTTGATACATTTCGCAACGCTCTATAATAAATCTCAGTTACTCGACAACCATAATGTTTAAAAGAACACTTTAAGTTTAGAGGTCCATACATCTAAACAAATTAAGCTGAATCATTGCAAGACAGTTAAAAAAAGAACGAACGTTTTAACTCGACAACTTTTATCATTTTGCGAAACTTTTGGGCGTTAAAATAACTTGGATCGTAAGTTACTACGTCAGGAGGCCGAAATAAGCTCTAAACACGATACAAATGCGGTAGAAACACTACAGGAAATAATCCATTTAAATAAAGCCTTCTCCAATTTGTCATTTATCTTATAACCCTTTTTATAACACTAAAAAATTAATATCGCTAACAAACTAACATAGTTGACTTAGTCAATGAATGTAGTTCAGAAAAATGTAAACATTATTTAAAATCAAAACAAATTACATATTAAGTAGTTTTTTTTTAATATTAAGATTAACCACTCATATTAGTCGTCTACAAAAAGACGTCTACAGAAAGAGAGGCGACGCTCCCTTGAATTAGTTCACTTTATGCCTACACTGAGTTTTTGCCACCGTAAGTACTGCGCTGGACAGATTTATTAATTTATTTATTTTATTTTAGGGACATTTACAGGTATAATTACTTAATAATAGTGGTGAGTAAACAAGCTTAACCTAATAAAAATTCCACTTATAGATAACAAAAACAACTGAACATTTCTTTTTATAGGCCACTGAAAAATTTACCAGCCATAATGTTTTTTGTTTTGACTATGGAACTGTGGAATAGGTCAATATCCGTATCCTCTGATAAAATTTCGTTAAAAAGTTTACACGATCGAGACATATATGTATTTTTCTTATAGTTTATCTTACTAGGGACTACATGCAACAAAGAGCGATTTCTCAGATGCGGAATTTATCCTCATAACTTGATAAGAAGTCTCACTGAGTAGATCGTTATCCAAAAATCATGATAAACAGGGAATACTATTAGACTGAGTGTCTCAGCAAGAATTTAAATTCTGTTAAATCACTCATTTCTACTTGCCTCTTGTCGGTGTTTGGATTTAATTTAAAGTCCACTGAGGGTTGGCAAAAACTTTACAAGTTAGTTTTGAATGAGCAATCATTATGATAACTACACATAATTTGATCCGTGAATTAGATCTTAGTATTCACACAAGCATCTAAACTTTGTCACCGCTGACAAAGTTTACTTGTCAGCAACATAAGCAACATCATAGGTGCTTGAAGTGTGCTGTTCATAATAATATGCTGGTACGTAATTACTAAAATTATATATCTAAATTATTTTTATGTATCTCTCTATACATTTACAATAATATTAATTGAAGGAACAAATAAGAATTGAAAATCGTATAAAGATGTTCATGGATTCATACTGTCTCAAGCTTATATTGTGATTGGAACAGCAAAGGCTTTTGAACAAGTTGCTGGTTAAAAAGTACACAACAAGCATAAATTCGTCGGTAACTCTTGCCCAAGATTTTAATTTAACTTCCTCCATTCTTCTTAATTTGTAAGTTGAGTTTTTCAACTTGGTCTGCCATCACTGTAGTAGCGGTGACGTAATCGCTCCTGTTGTAGGTAAACATCAATATTCATTGCTACCTTTTATTTTATTGTAACGGTTGTAAAATGCATTCGGATCATTAATTTTTTTTTATTACAAAAATTACGAAAATGAATAAAATTACCAACATCTCAAATTCTATTATATTTTCGATATTCAAGTAAGTAAGTAGTAAGTATAACTTTCAAAATTTTATTTTGCAGAGTTTTCTGATCGGGAAGGTTGCTATAAGTGATCTACCAATCGTAGTACTTAGCAAAATTAGCATTGGCAGATATTATGGAATCAAAAACGACTTATTTGACGGTAAATTTTGTAAATAACCTATTACAGTGTTTACATTTAATATTATTTATAAGTGGATGCAATAAAACTTTCTTCCCTATCTGATCAACTTGTTATCAAGATGGAAAAGCAAGGAAATATTCCAAAAAATTATAGCACAAGTTTTATTCTCGAACTCTATCAACGTCATAAAGTTTTCAATTGTAACATACTCCGACCTGTTCATATTTATGTGTATCTCTTGGAAGCTGCTCAACATGTCTGCAAAGTTTTATTCTGAGTAATATTCCAAGCAACCTGAACATTGTATGCGAAACCAAATATGAAAGGTGTAAAAGATTTTGTTTTCTCAAGTGTCATTTTTATTGTAACATTCACCGCACAAGATTTTTGAGAGCTTATTTCGGTTTAACGTGTACAGTCAAGTGTCACTATGTGTCTACTACCATTACTCTTAGTACTTTTTTGAATATAAAGCACTAAGCAGACAAGTGAATGATGTTTGAAATGTATTTTTTGCGTGACTGATAATTGTACTGGTGCAAGCAAATGTCGACTTTAAGGTGACGAACCATTTCTTACCCCGACTGTACTCAACGAGTCATTAAATATGACAAGGTTTTGAATAAAAGGAAATTTTACTTATTGAAAAGCTCAATAGAAAAAAAAATCAAACATGAGTTTTCACACGGTTTTCACACCATATTAATTAATATAATCAAAGTAAACATGATTATTTGTATGACGAGAAAATTATCATATATTACTAAGTAGTTACTTTAAAAATATCACACTCATATCAATATTGCTGAAGGTTGTATTGTGACCTCTTTAATTATGTTTGAAGTAAATAGATTGTTAATAGTCCATAGTCCTCAAATTAAAACAGGCATACAAAAATTCAATTTTGATTACGAATGTATAAATGATTTAACTACTAAGATTGCTCCCGTATTTTCAAGGTTTCTTATTGAAGTTGTTCTCACTAGCAATGATGTGTGTAATGCAAAAGTCCATCCACGTTAGTTACATATTAACCTCGATATGCAAAGTTAAAGATTTTAAGTATGCAGCGTCATGGTAGCTTTAGAAGTGGCGAAGAGCGAACTAGTCCAAAGTGCTAACTAGTGTGTTTGCTACGGCAACACTTTTAGGGTGACGTCCAAGTTAATAGGCTGTAGCGGTTACATTATCTTTGAAATTTATTATCAATTTGTGCACAATAAAGGCATTTGTGCACAATATTATAAAATAATATTTTAGGCAATATTTTTTATATTTTTTTAATAATATTTTTTATTAATTATTTATTAATTATTTTTATTAATAAATAAAATAGTATTATTTTTTAGGCATGTAAATTATTTACATGCTAAAATTATTTAGTGAACATGAAAAGAAAACAGTGTACGTAGTATTTAACAAATAAACTATAGATTTAGTCCTTCATACCGGCTTTCTAGCGCGGTCGTTGATGGGCAGACGCGCAGGGACGTTATGACACGACATCGTTGCTCCGTGAGGTGCTGACAAACCTGTCGACTTAACGTCATCGAGTAGAGTAGCAACAACCTAAAGAAAGACAATGCATAATTTATATAACCTGAAGCGGAGAGAGATGCAAATAATTATAGAGATCTTTCTAAAAACATTTGAAAAAAGTGATAGAGAAAGCCGCGTTAAAGTGTAATATTTGAAATAATAATTTTTCACACCTTAAATGAAATAAAAATAAAATAATAATAAAGTATTTAAAACTTTAAAAAACTACAAGACTCACACCTACATTATTTGTTATATATATATATATTAACGAATATTCCAAAAAATAATAGTACTTTCCAAAATCGCTTCAGCACATCGTTTGATCTAATAACATTCGGATGAGCAAGTCCGTTACTTTGTGCGCACTGCCCTCCAGAGAGCTGTTTATTTCAAGAATATCCACTCCACCATATGAGTGTTTATATAATGTTCAACTTATTAATAAAACACAGGAATAGTTGGCAGTGGGTACTATTTGGCTCGGAGATTCTACCTCAGTTTTAGCAGAGGTTTTTCCCCGATTTTTTTTTCACTTAAGTATTCTTCGCTGCGCTATCTAAATGGATACTTAATCTAATAGCAGGCATTATGAGTTTCTCTCCGAAGAGCGGCTTCAATAGAAGACTGCAAAAGTTATATCTACTTTAAATACCTTAGTCTTCAATCACCTTAGACGTGAACTTAGTTGAAGAAGACAGATACGATGTGTTTGTGTAGATATTTCCCAAATATATTTTCTGGAATGTACCAACTGTATATTTGTTAGTTAGTGCAGTTATAATTCTAGAATAACTTGTACGATTCAAAAAACTCAATTTGTTATATATACTAATATTATAAAGAGGAAAGATTTGATTGTTTGTTTGTTTGAATAGAATAGGCTCCGAAACTACTGGACCGATTTGAAAAATTCTTTTACCATTAGAAGCCGACTTTATCTGTGATGAACATAGGCTACTTTTTACGGCGGGAAAATGCTTCATTCCTACGGGAAATCTAAATACTAACGGCTTGGCCCGGGATACACTTGACAGCGACTAACATGACAACTGCTTGGTAATATATTTAGCGATCCATTCCACGGTAGATGGCTTTTTATACTTTTCAACGCGAACGAAATCGCGAGCACCAGCTAGTTTATAACATAATAGCATGTTTTCGGGTTGTTAAAACCCAAAACATGTTTTCGGGGATACAAGAAAGGACATAGGATAGATATCATTCAGAAAAAAGTACTATTCCCAGGGGATCATTTAAAATTAAGACAACTAATAACGCCTAGCCGAAGTGTTATAACAACAATAGGTAACGCGGTCCAAGTCGCGGACACCAGCTAGTATTCCTATAATAGTAGCAAATTAATTCAAGACCCCACGGCGTCCTATAAATGTTCGTATGTAACGTCGTACGTTGTGTTATCAAAGCGACCTGTATCACAGTTCATTAGATCGTTATGGAACATTAAACTAGCCTTAATTAAGCAGGACACAGCGGCCTTAACTGCCGTCTCCATAAACCATACTTGACCGTTTAATAATTCCGTGTACGGTAATGTTCAGCGTTATTGTTTTTATTTTGATGGATGATCTCTTTTTTATATGTACAGTCGGGGTGTGAAAACCTTTCAAATTCTTTCCTTTATCAAGTCGTAGACTCTTAGGTCCCTTGGAAACTAAAGCACTAAACAGATAACTGACAGACGTTTGAAATGAAATTTTGGCACGACTGAGTATTGACCTGGTGCAAGCAAATGTCAACTTTAAGGTGACGAATCTTTTCTTATCTCCGACTGGACAACCTTCTCGAGGTCCTTTTAGGTCCTTTTTAGATCCTTTTAGGCTTAGAATAGACACCGACAAAGACACAGAATAAAATAAAAATCTGAACCTTAGTTTTTTTTAATGTTAATGTCGAGAAACAGATTGACGGTCCACTTGATGGTATGTGGCTAACTATCGCCTATAACACAAGCAGTGTCATAGGTGCAGCAAGTGCACTGCCTACCATAGAAGGATTAAGGATAAGATGGGGTAACGGGCTCTGGCATCCCTTACTCACTCACCGAAACACAACAGCACACTGCGAAACACAATGTGCCCGCCACTACTTTCCAAAATCTGAACATTGACCCCCGGAAATCGACCCGGAGGCCCTTGAGACGCTAGGCAAGCACCCTTACCACTCATCCAACGGGCTCATCGTCATATTGTCAACCGAAATGTGTACAGGAAGTTTATATTAACAAACTTCATTTGTTCGAAATAATTCTAATACTTATAATTTCATAAATGCGAAAATTTGTATGTTTGTTTGCTATTCAATCACGCAAAAATGGCTGAACGCATTTGGATGAAATTTGGTACACTTTTACGATACTTTTTATCATTGAAAATTTAAGTTCCCGAGAGATCGTATCACATATTATGTTGAAAAAAAACAAGCAATTTTTTTAAACATAAACAAAATAAAGATAATATATTAATATATAATATTACTTCTACAAGACATGTACTCTTATATTTTAAACCATACACAAACTATCCTTTTCCAGTTTATTTATAATAGTATTGTTATTATAGTATTTTTATACTACCGACAGAAGAGATCTCTTGTTTAAAATACTAAAACAACACTTGCAACTATTTTTGTTCGGTCAGGAAATGTTTATTTGAATGAATATTCAAGACTTATTCTGCCCGCCATGAATTCATCGTTTCATGCATTCTAGATAAGTTGAATAAATTTCAATAAATTCCATATTTAAATTTGATTTTTAGAGGAAGCAGGTATGTTTTTACAATAAATAATCAACGCGTATTGTACTCTGAATTTATTTAACATCCCAAAATACTAGTTTATGTTAGTAATATAAAATTTAAATATAAGAATAATAGTACTCAGATAAAATAAGAACTAAAGATTTCTAGAGCCCTATGTACGACGGAGTAAAGCCGGTAAAACTACGCCTTCGCCGTGTATGCACACAACACAATTAAATTACACCTTGCCTTATTAAAATATTTACTGTAAAAATTTCGTGGTATATAAACATAAATTTATACCTATTTATAATCTAATTGCATTGGACCATACGTGCGAAGTTGTTTGTTTACTATGCTCATACATAATGTTATTTAAAATCATGTGGAAACAAAAAAAAGTAAGAAAATCAAGAGAAATTCTGGCAACCAAAAAAAATATGATGAAAAATTAAAAAATATATTTAATCAAATACTAGATCGAGATGATTAAGAGGATATACTATAAGTACTCAATTAATATCCACTTCGGCATTCGGCAATTTCGTAAATTCGCCTTAATGACTTTAACGCTTTTAACGAGCTGAATAATTAGTGTAAAAATAGAATGGAATATTAGTCTATACTAATATTCTATATATTCTATATTTATGATAAAGTGAAGTACAATCCTTATCTTTACATACATATTATAAAACAGCTTAGTAAATCTATATATCTCCTCCTAAACGGCTGGACCGATTTTAATTCTGTCTTCACTTATGGATAGAGGGATAATCAGGAATGGTTTGTATATAAAAAAAAATTGGTCGCGGACGAAGTCGCGGGCAGCAGCTAGTAATATGTAAAGAAGTCCCCCACCACGTCTCTCTGTCTGTATGTCTGTATGTATATGCTTATGTTCGCGATGACCTCAAAATTAGTAAATTTGAGAACTGATTTTCATACGATTTTCATCTATCAACAGAGCGATTCCTGAGGAATCTATATGTGTATAATTCGTTAAGATTTTGTATTTGGTTGAAATATGACGATGATTGTTTCAGATGTCTAACGACTGGGAGCTTACGAGTGTATCACCAAGCAGTTCTATAACTAATCAAAATATATATATTTTTATTTTTATAAAAATACTATTTTAATTGATGGAACAGAAGAATTTTCTTTACGTCATTGTCACACCAGTATGAAACCCAAGAGTTCAAATCCATTCGACGCCGAAGACAAGTGTTAGACACTTGTTAAGATAATGTCTAAATTTGTATCAAAGCTTTTAAAAATTACATATGAAAGACGTGGCTCAAAAATGACGAATTCGTAAAGGTAATTGTTTTAATGAATAGGTCTAACAATGTATATACAACAGGTTTACCGTCAAGTTTTGATATTTACGTAGGAATGCGGGTTCACCCCCGAATCCGACATTATTACGCGGCCCTAATACTTACCAATTCTCAGGTGGATAAGGACATACATAACTTTGCGAGATCCTTCATGGCCCTTAAAGTTTATAAAGCAACGCGGATGACATGATATTAAAATACTTAATGGACCACATAATATGATAATGTTATGTCGTAAACCAACAATGTTAGCACAGCGTACCAACCAACATTCATTTTTATTCGTACCCTGTTATTTATTAATGTTAAAACGCGTACAATGTTATAAAAGGACACGGCCATTATATGTTTTATGAGTTTTATCTAAAATAATAAAGTTATAGTGCTGCTTTGTCCTATTTATTTTTACATTTCCACTTACTTGAACTACTGACTACTTGCATAAGAGAGATATTTGTAAGAAAATAATATATGAACTTCCATGATATTGATTCTAAAGTTATTCGAAAGATGTCAAAAGATTGTATATCAACATGGTGCCCAATATTATCTGCTTCTTTATTTCTCCGCTTTTATTAATATAGGGTCGGTAATAAAAGCTAATTTTTGTAATTTTTTTCTGTAGTGAAAATTACATCTAACCGTTGATCCTAGAAAGTAAAGATGCGGCCATTCGAACATTTGCTTCGAGCGCATTTGGTACAGAAAAAAACTAACTTTATAAGATACTACTTCCTTTACTTCTGCAGCTTTGGAACATGAGCCGGTCTCTATGTCACAGTGACTAAGCTGTCATTGGTGTCACTTTCCCATTTTAACACCGGCGCGTCGGTGCCAACGTACTAAGACGTTGTCTTACGAACTTGTCCTTAAGAAATAATCAGCATCTTAACATGAGTCTCATACGAAGTAAAATAATACGTCAATGCATTTTTAACCTGTAAAACATGAATCTGCTTATGCAATGCCCGAGTAGTGTATCGGTGAGAGATACACCAAGAGAAGGTCATAAAACGCCATGTGACGATACCGTCCACACGCTGTAATTGAAAAACTGTATCGCCCGTAAAAATTAAAGTTCACTATGACGACGGCAATAACTTGGCGCGTAAAATGGAAGATAATTTGTACACAAAATAGCTTTCTTTTTTTAAAATCTTCTTATATATAATATAAAAGGCGATAGTAGGTGTACATATGTCTCCTATAGACTCCAAAATCGTTGAACCAATTTTGATGAAACTTTCAGACAATCTTCAGTTTGTGAAGTTTGGTAGCGATCGGACGCGGACGAAGTCGCGGGCAAATACTAGGCAATAGGTAAATCACAAGAAATAGTATGAAAAAGTAGTTTCCAACTATAGATATTCGTGGTTCGAAATTCACCTCAAAAGTAAGTTTTTATTTGCTTCGACCTAACCGTTTTGCAGGGATTATATTTTCAGTAAAAGCTTTTATTCTGAAAGGTTTTCAGTCTTACAGAAAATTATGCAAGATTAAAGAGAGGGCTTAGGCCACAGTATAGATTATAATGTAGATACTATTAAATATCCAATAGATGTGAAGTCGAAGACTGCCTAGCATTGTTGCCAACTTAGGTCTTATCTAAGGCGTACTTCAAACGTACTTCAAAGGAAAGTTCGTTCCTAACGATACTACCATTACCTATCTAAATAGGTGTAAAACAAAATCATTTTCTACATTTGTCTGTTTGTGCGCATACTTCTTTTAAACTATGCAATCCAGTTTAATGGGGCTTTCACTATCATTAGTTATGATATAAATATTAGAAATTTATTTTTATGATAAAGTGCAGCAAGTAAGGCTATATTTTATAAAGTTACGAGGGCGAAGTCGCGTACAAAAGCTAGTTAAAAATAAAATAGCAATGAATGCCTTATATTGGAACACCTTATCTTTTACTGTTTTAAGTTTTTCCTTCCCTATCTTTTGTGTCTTATATTTATATACGACAGTAACAACTCTTTGATGCAATTTCTCATAAAAGATATATTTTGAATAGAATTATCTACGTTATTATTAATATTTTACTACAGTAGTCTACCAGATAAACGTCGAATTTAATGTCAGAAGCTCACGTTAAAATAATCGGCCTTTAGTGTAATAAAGTAACTTAAGCTCAAAAGTTCAAAACTATAGTGCTCGTAAACATTTTTGAAGAAGTTATCAGTTTTTGATGAAACACTTTCATATAAAAATTTCATAATGTAGTAATTTAACGCCAATTCCTTCCAAAACCTTGCTAAATTTTAGAAACCATTCCATTCCAGTGAAATAAGTATTTGGGACAATTTGTTGTCTCAACTTACTTGTAATCAACGATGAATCAACGACAAACGTTTCGTCTAGTGGCTAGTAACCCTAGCTGTTAACCAAATGGTCACAGGTTCGAACCCGCTAGGGGAAAATGTTTATATGTAAACATTTTACCTTTATACCTGAGAGATGGTTGTTTGTATTTATAATAATACTAGCTGGTGCCCGCGAATTCGTACGCGATGATAAATTAAAAATATAAAAGCTATTACAACGCCTGACAACTTGTTACCATAACACTTTTGTGCTATAACCTTAATTTTTTATTTTATTTGACATGATCCCTCGGGAATAGTCCCTTTTTTGGATGAAAGGTACCCTACCTCCTTTCTGGTGTTCCAGACAGTATATGCAAAATTTCATGGTGATCGGTTCAGTAGTTTTGGCGTGAAAGCGAGACAGACAGACAGAGTTACATTCGCATTTATAATATTAGTAAGGAAGTAAGGATGTACCTTCGTATTTATAAAAAGAAATAATCTATGTAATATATCAACTAGATGATGCTGTGTGGAATGTATAATAAGATAAGCAAGGATTTCTAATATTCTAGAAAAATCTCTATAGATCTATAGATCTATAGACAACCCAATTTTACTTTATAGCGGTCTCCTGTAACGGATTTCTGCCACCATACGATTTTCTAATTAAAGATTACTGTAAAACAGATAACTATAAAAATTACTGCAAATGATAGGTATATATATAGAAAACCATAAAGGTCGCACACAATCCCTCTATTAAGTGGTTTATGTATAGAGATTTGAACAAGTTTTGGGTTTGGGTTCAGTCGATGTTAATTGCCGCCAAGACCCGCGAGAATTACGTACTTCTGACGGTTAAGTGCGTGTGAATTTGAACTTCGAAATTAGACAAGCCGAAACAAGCCGCATTTCCCTTGTCCCAGCCAAAATTCTGAAAAAAATTGTGCAATCAGTTGGTGCAAGGTCTGGTAATTAGGTATGGTGCAATTTCGATTTTGCCATGGTCACGGAAACAGCGATATTAAAGAGAAATAAAACAGCGGAAAAACAAATGAACTGTTGAGTATTATTTTAGTTAACAAGTATTTTTTACAGATTTTTTTATATTTCAATTTTAATATAAAATTTTTTTTATTTAATTTAATATATAAATTATTATTTTTTATAAAAATAATTAATTATTTTAGAGAACAGTTAACAAATTAACAGATTTAAAAAAAAATGGCACAGCTATATTAAAAAAAAAAAAATTCAACTTGAAGTAGGACGAAATATACCGATAATTCACACTCACTATATAAACAGTATTATTAGTAGTATATGAGCACTAAACAAAAATTATAAAACAGCAAGAGTTTAATAAAAGTAATCTATATAGTTTTATAAACAGAACATCTTAGTTTATTTTACACTTTTTTTATGTGACCTCTCCATCTGATGAATTGTTCATCTATTGCCATTTCTAGAAGATGGTAAGTTAATAAAATAATAATAGTAATGCTGCCCCACGATATTACTGATATCACTAGTTGCATCATATATAGTTTTCAAAACATAAATGTACTCCGATAACTAGATTTGTTGAACTGGGAACTTCAATTCCCCATAGAGATATCGATATGTGACAGCTACCTACATACATGTTGTTTACGCTCTACTAAATCCCAGGTGCTGCAAAATCTAATACACGACTCATTCGATTGCTGATCAATAATTAGGACAATGAATATACTTATACCATTATTATTATTATTAGCATTATTGTTGATAAATTATGATGATGAAGCCTTTACTACTAAAGGAGGTACTAGATGGTACCTATAAATTCATCTGCGTTGGAAAATGAAATCGTGGGCGTGGACGCCACAGGTGCGTCCACCATAGGTGCGTCCACCACAGGCGCGTCCACCACAGGTGCGTGCACCACAGGTGCGTGCATCACAGGTGCGTGCACCACGGACCCGAAAAATGCGCCTTCCAATTCGTGGCCTCCATTCGTGAACTCTTCTCTTCTACCCCATTGGTTATCCGCAGATGTTACCGATCTGTTGCCATTTCAACCTGATAATTCCCTTGGCTATGTCGATAACCTTGGAGCCGATCTGCCAAAATGAATACGGAAAGCAGAGTGGTCTGCCAGTAATAAATCAGCTGACTGAATCTTTACGCCACATTGGCCACTTTGGTTCCTTAAGAGAACTCCGTATTTTGGATCTTATACCTCGGAGAAATGCTGACCATTGCCTTTTTTGTCCTAACGAACTATTCAAGTGTTGAGTCATTGGCAATTTGTGACAGTGTGTCTTTTTTGCAGTTTTTTAATAGCCCAATTAAAACAAAGAGGAATTTAATATGAAATGAAACAAAGCAAAATCTAATTAACAATATACAGGTATCAATATTGACATTTATAATTTGTGTAATAAGCATACTGCTCTATAACTCGTAATAATATACTACAGGTGAGACTATGTTAAAATTTATACGGTATCAAGTGACAAGATGAAGTAATGGTCAGACCATTTATAGTAATTTTATATGATAAGGCCAAGCCGTGTCAAAACATAAATGTAAACATTTTAAAATATAATTTAATTATATCAACTTTACAATTATCTTTCATGAAGGTTCATAAACTTACAGAGTTTATAATATATATGTATATCTGCAAATGAGTGTGATGGTAAGACGGTCACGACAAAAATTAGGAAAAATTAAAAAAATATTTTCAATAGTGAAAAGTTTAAAATGAACTCATAAAGTGAAAAAATTGTATATATCTTCGAAAATTTTCTACTTTATAATATATTAAAATTGTAAGCCTCTTTTTAAACTTGGTCACAGATTATATTGTATACATAATTATGTTAAATACATTTCAATGTCGCCCAACAATGAAAGACTCAAGATTCAAGACTGAAAAAGCCTATATAACATATGAGCCTACTAATTTTTTTATATGTACACAATTGCTTATTTTTTTTTACAGTGTGATAACTTACATTAAAAATTAAATTGTACTTGTTTTTAACTAATGGGGTGCTCTTTTAATACACAAGAAAAGCTTAACAATCGCTTACATTACAAGTACCATACTTACATTAACCATTAAATTAGACTTGTTTTTAACCGACTTCCAAAAAAAAGGAGGTTCTCAATTCGACCGTATATATGATTTTTTTTAATGTGTGATAACTTCGTCGTTTATGAACCAATTTTGATGATTCTTTTTTTTGTTGGAAAGGAGATATCCCAAGGGTGGAACTATGACAAGGAAACCAGGATCTGATGGTGGCATCCCAGAGAAATCGAGGGGAACCTTCGAAAGTCGTAGTGGCGACTAGTGCGTCTGTTAATTTTTTCATTAAGTATCTTATTAGTTTCCTGTTTAAAGTAGATTTTTTTTTGTTGGACAGTAAAATAATCTTGTTAACTCATGGAGCTCTCTTACATAAGAAAAGCTTAATAATCGCTTAAAGCTCACAAATTACACCACACGCCCTTATTGGCGTAATGTTCTAATCGACAAGCCGTGATGGAATGATGTCCAACTTATAATTGGTTATTATTGCGTGTTTGATTATCGAACCTATGTCATGTATTTGAGCTTGTCGATAGGGGATTATTTACTCTCACTAACAAATTAAACATAGGTAGTATGAATTATACAATTAACTTAGATCTTCTAAGCATGTTTGCGCAGGCCGTTTACTATATTGAGATTTGCGTTCAAGCTATCACCTCAATTTTTATTTATTTATTTATATTGAAAATATTGGTTTTCAACTTGATTTACAGGTGAAATGTGTTTTTTATTTAATGATGACTGGTATTTACATCCTTTTACTACGCAATTCGGCATTTTCACTATTAAATATTTTAATATAAGGTGCGTTTAACCGTACGGCGAAGGCGTAGTTTTACCGCCTTCAACTATTGTGTCCACAAGGTCTATCTTTAGTTCTTAATTTATTTGAGAGAATTAAGAGAATTTTATTATATTTTCGCAAATGTGGTCTGAACCCTTGTTCGATCTTTGTCATTTTAACAACCCTTTTAAGTAACCGGGCGCAGCTTCAGTGTCATATAAATCTGTGCACTCGCGATAAATAACTCCGATGTAATAAATTTCATTTAACATAACGTCGTAAACAGAGTATTGCGATGTAAGTGCAGTAATGATTTTCTGTTTCAATGGATTCGGCAGATTTAATTTAGTAGACCAATTTGTTGTCGACGTCACAGGCAGTTTAAAACACTACATTCTTTTATGTTAAGAACAACTGACACCGTCAGTTTTACCACGCATTTTATGGTAGGTGGCTAACATCGCCTATGACACAAGCACGACACAGGTGCTGCAAGTAACATTAGGATTTTGTCCTAATGGTTTGTTGGCGTTAAAATACTTTTTTTATCTCTATAGTAAGCGTTTAGCGTCTCATGATAAAATAGTTTATGTAGGTATTCCTTCGAATTATTCGCGCGCGTTGAATTATGCGCGTTGTACCCGAAATCTGCTGAACGAAACCAATGAACCGCACTGAAATAATACTTAGCGTAGAAAAAATTACATTGCCAACTTTTTAAAATAAATTTCCACCTTAAAAAGCCGACGCGACGTTGTCAAACGCCTTCGGATTTATTAGTAATTCAAATTGAGGCGGGCGTAAAACAGTCCGTGGGATAAACAAAATCCGAATTTGCGTGAAGATGTAGACGCTCGCACAGAAGTAGAATTTCAATTATTA
The DNA here is from genome assembly GCA_918317495.1 of Synanthedon vespiformis. Classification (NCBI taxonomy): domain Eukaryota; kingdom Metazoa; phylum Arthropoda; class Insecta; order Lepidoptera; family Sesiidae; genus Synanthedon; species Synanthedon vespiformis. The sequence goes on from OU906964.1 coordinate 2,261,799, forward strand.
TTAGAATATCATCATTTCTTTAATCCTAATATCGGCAGACAGGCCGACGCGACGGTCCACTTGATAGTAGGTGACCTATAACACAAGCAACGCCACTTTTGCATACTATAGCAGGGTGGATATGAGATTGGAAAGGAATAAGGAAATAGGCACCCATATCCCGTCCCAATCTTACCCTGTAACCTGCAAATATCTTTCTATCTATCTCCTGGTGCCATCCACCATCAAGTGTAATGTAATTTAAAAAATATTTGTGGATAGACCCAAATATTAGTAATTATGATATGTTAATTTTTTTCTCTCTACAATTTAATAGCAGTTTTCCCTATGTGTCCCTATGTGCTGGAGGCAGTCTTGTGTTCCATTTATGTTCAATAAGTTACTGATTTTTCAATATATTATTTACAACACTCCTGAAAAGACTCGTGTTCTGTACATCTTAAGAACTGTAACATCTCAGTATAGAGCTCCAAAGTTTGCAAGTTCACAGAATAAAGTTTCTACCAATCTAGACCGTACGGTTTTAATCGATACAACCTTATTCAAGTAACAGTATCCTTTTCCAATTATAATCATTTTATTTTTGTATGCAAACCATCTTGTAACAGGCAATAGTTGCATTTACTGTTGTTTTACACCTGCTGTGCCAAAAGCTTTATATACCATCGTCTCCGTTAAGTTTGTCATCAAAAACGATACAATGTTATAAATCCCACAGGCAGAATATAGAATACTAGCTGGTGCCCGCAACTTCGACCGTGATGAAAAATAAATAATATATTTAATAAATCAATATAACGCCTGACACACTCTTGCCGGGCGTATTTTTTTTTTTAGATGATCCCTTGGAAGCAGTACTTTTTTCTGAATGAAAGGTATCATATTTCCTTTCCTCCTGAGTCCTGTCCTATGTCCTATGTCCCTCATAATGTTTATGCGAAATTTCATGATGATCGTTCGAGTAGATTAGGCTTGAAAAAGTAACAGACAGACAGAGTAACTATCACACTTATAATATGGATATTCCCAGGTCAATTCTTACAATCGTGTGATTGAAAAGTGTAATTAGTTTCTTAATACAAAACATAAATGTTGTTTTTGATTTCATTCTTAACAATGCCAACGGTCAAGTTTTTCGTGTCCATAGTAAAATCGCTAAAAGGAAGCGAACCTCTGATTCCGTTTTAAACCCGACGAGTTGGCACCACTCGGAAAATATTGCAAATTCAATTTCACAGAATCAGAAAGAACGTTCTTTGTCAACACCGATGTAAAACTTTTGATAGCCATTAACAAAATGTGTCTTCTTGAAGCAATTCATTTTTTATTTTATTTCAAAATTACCAAATATATCGCTTTACTAAGATCAAACTTTCATTAGCTGATGGAATAATAGTCAGTTGTATTTTTTTAATATTACAAAGTATGTAGAAACTACATAAACATTTAAACGTAGAGGACATAAGATAAGCTACTTTATTCTTTGTTAACGCGGACGAAGTCGCGGGCGCCAGCTAATTGAAAATAAATACATCACTAAAAGATATTGATGTTGTATTGTGAATTGTGAAATGGTCCAAGATGATCTTTTGTCGCTTTCCTTTTTAGTCAATATGTAAAAAAAGTCATTTTCAATCCAACCTATCTTAATCTTCGAATCGTCCATTGAATTATGTATATTAAATTTTTGTCAGTAAAATAAATTTAGTAAGTAGTCGTATCCAGTAGGTAAGTTATATCTATCACTTATTTCTGTGTCCGCACTCCAGCCGTTTTACATAACACAGTTGCTTGAGGTAACGATAATTCCTCTCGGCGAACGAACAAAATGGCTTTGTGAATTATGTTGTTCCCGCCAAGATTAAGGATTCCCTAACGCTTTGATGGCATCACCCAGAAATTTTGTGATTTTTCATACGCCGTAAATGCTTTGAATATTTCTAAAGAAATAACAACTCTCAACTTATTTAGATTTCGGCACCTAAAAGGAGTAAGGAAATAAAACATCACTTTGTGATCCATCCTTGTATGCAGTTTTCTCCTCAGAGCAATATTGTTCAGAAGAAAAGTGTTTGTTTTTCTAATCTATTAAGCATTAAGAAAATAAAGACCAATGACTCTAAATAGTCATGGGTGCTTATTGTGATAAATTGGCGAATCTGATCAATACCGAACGGGCTAACCATACTTTTCAGTCTTTTCAAACTTGCAGGTGAATTTTTCAATATATATTCCTTCCCAGATAAGGGAAATAAACATTACTTACAATCTTCACAAGGGTCAAGAGTGGCTTAGAGGTGCAGGTAAGACTCAGATACTAATCTGCACAAAGTGGAGCCAGTAAGGCAGCCAAGGCAGGGAACAGAGTACCAAAAGGATTATTATGCCTCGTTATTTAATCAAATAAGCAATTTTAACGCAACATACCTATCGATAATAGTGCACAATATGAATATGTCGTGGATTGATACAACAAACATGTTATTCCATTACTGTTTCGACAGTGTGTAACTTTGGCAAAGTTTAATGCGAAATGCTACCACCCGTTTATAACTTGGCATCACAGTGCAAAATGGATACATAACTTCAGTTGCATAATTCGCCTTTGAGGCACATATTACATAACAACATTACATTATCAATCAAAATTGATATTTTTTATATATTATTTATTAAACAACTAGCGTTGATTCCCAAAGCCCATTCCCATATCACTGCCTTATATCAGGTCAGCAATCCGCTTACAACCTATTATCTATGGTTCATTAAATAGGTACATTGACAGACTAAAGATGGAACAACAGTCAAACTTCACATAGTAAACGAAGGCAATCCTTCATACAAGAATCGGAAATTTAAGAAAAATGAATTGGAAACAATCTACGCAATCCGTTATGTGTGATGATGAGTTACCCGCGTTCTTTAGAAACCACGTTACGTGCGATACAATAATGCGATATTATGTGCGCAACGTTGTGAAAATCTTTGAAATTACTTAGGCAGTGGTTTCACCGACGACGGGAATACTTTGACGGTGTAGATTCCACAGCAGAAGCTAGGTGACATCCATTTGAGGAGGATATTACCTAAATAATATACTAGGTCAAAATAAGTAATTTATTGCTGTGATTGAACATTTTGCGATCTATTATTTCTCGTGTGTATTTGTTAACGTTACATAATATAGTCGGGCCGGCACATTTCATTCGGCAATGTGGCAGACATTGCCCGGCTTTTCCGACACGGCTATATAAGTATAGCAATTTGTCGAATTTTCATCTACACTTATATCGATTCTACCACCTGGCTATGCAGGCCGACTATAATTATTAATGTATAGCACTCCCGTGTATATCAAACAAGCGTATGCTACTCTTAAAGTGGGTCCTACTAGCTGGTGCCCACGATTTCGTCCGCATTAAAAAAGAAAATAATATATAATAAGTAATCCTATTATGCGATAACGAACATATTTATCGCTATGTATAATATTGTTTTAACTAGCTGGCGCCCACGATTTCGTCCGCGTTGAAAAAGAAAAAAAGAGCCAATTCTGTGTCTTGTACGTCTAACTGTATATCTACCAAGTTCCATGAAAATCAGTTAATTCGTTTAAGAGTTATGGAGGAGTATACATACATTACATACATACAATACCTACACTTACAGATTGCACTTATTGATGGTTGACTGATTGATAATAGAAGTCTCTCATTATAATATAAACATAGAACTATACAAGAAAAAAACCATACAAAAACGAATTCACAAATGTAAAATTTTTGATGTTAATAAAAACATATCTTAATCTTTAGATCGTTGGGCTTAGATGAATGAACACGTTATGCGGTGATGCGAAAATGGCGAAACACGCTTCGCTTCAATTTGCTCTTTGATTGTATTAGGGCTCGATTATTTCACGCGCCGAGGACAAAAATTTCGTTTCTGATATGGCAACTCAACGACGAGCTAAGCAGCGAGGTGTGCGCGTGGATTAGATTATCGTTTGCGTTTTCAACGTAAATTTGTTCCAAAAGTGAAACGACATTTTGCTTCATGTATTATAAGTATCTATAAGAAAAATGTTCTCTCTTGAAAAACCGATTCTCAACACGATTTTTGGGTCTGGCTTCTGCATATGAAATTTTGATTTCTTCTATGTTAAAAATAAGGGAATAAGTAGTTTTTTTGATCAAAGTTTGCTTTTGTAGAAACTAGAGCATTTTTTTTTATTTTTTTAAGACAAATGATAGATTCATACATTATTTCCATACTTTTGTTTTCAATTACAATTAGAAAAGTTTTTGTTGAACACTAGAGCCTTTGTCATTTAAGATTTTTGATAAACAACAGGAAATATATGTAAAATAACGGAAAAATTAAGTTCAAAAATGAATATTTTTAGTGTTTCTCTTATGTTTGTATTGGCTGTCTCGTATCTTACTTATCGTCATAAATCAGGCAAAAGCAAACTTTAAAAGCTAAAAATGAAAATGTAAATTTTTAGATGTCTAGAATCAGAATTTAAGCATTAAAACAGAAACTAATGATTTTTTTTTTGACTGATGTTATCAATATCTGTAAATATTTTAAAATAAAGTCGCTTTCAGCCTCTGTCTATCTGCTAACTTCATCTAAAACACCCTTATTTTTATACAGTTTTCACTATTTATATTTAAGATGGGTTTGCCTTTGGCCAGTATTTAACCGTGCAGCAAAGGCGAGGCCTATTCACTCGAACTTTAAAAAGGGTTTGGGTAATATGAGCTCGGTAAGAGAGGAGCTGTCCAGGTGTTAAATATCGCTTTACCTTATTTAGGATGCTCAGATTTTTGGCCGTGGTTTGGGCTTTTGAATGCACCTCGGAACGAGTGCTCCTCGGAAAGTTAGATCTAAATCAAAAGTGCTTCTCTTTATTGAAAACAGACGCGCTTGCTTTTTGGTGGTGTTAAAACTAACCAGATTCCTGACACCCCACTGAGATACAAGACTCAAAGTTGAGTTAATTTCACTAATGAATAGATCGAGGAAGGTTTGTGTTATATAATTGACAAAAAAATGCATCCGTTCGAAGCAAAGAGCAGCTCGTCTCTACTCGTATTTATAATATTAGGGTGAATTATAATATTGCTTTCAAGGATTTCATAAGCTAGTATAAATTGGAGGCGAACGCTTCAAATTGTTTGATACCTCGCTCTTTGTACTGTGGCTTGCGGACTCCACAATAACTTTGTCCGGACGTCCGTTGATGGGGATTTACAACTTAGATATTAATTTAATAAGTAATGGATAAATGTTTCAAGTCACGTCGTGGTGCAGTTCAGATGTTTGCTGCTTTTAGATTGCAAACTCTTGTCAGTTTCAGTCACTGGTTTCGAATTAGAAATTAAACTAATTTTAATGTTATGCTTATTTATTACAATATTGTGTACTGAAAGTACTTATTTAAATTTTATCGGTAATTAGTATTTGCCGGCGACTTCGTCCGCTTCCGAACGCTACCAAACTTCACAGTAACACCCGCTGCACTAATCTAAAGATTGTCTGAAAGTTTCATCAAAATTGGTTCAGCGGTTTTGGAGTCTATAGGAGACATACGGGGACATACATACACACATCGCCTTTTATATATTAAGATGTTTATTTTTACCTACTAATATTATAAAGAGAAAAAGTTTTGAGATTTGTTATGGTGATAATTTGACCCTTGTGGAAGTATATAAATTCTTAATAATTCTGACGACCCCATTGGTCAAATAGTTAAGGTGATTTCCTTAACCCTAGGTTCTTTTCCCGGCAGGGCCGTCTATGGAAATGAATTTTCAGAGTTGGCTCTGGAACTAGCAAGTAGTGCAGTGCACACTGAGTTTCACTGTCATCTGTCACTATGAAAAAACAGCACGTGTGCTGTTTTGTTCGTTTTGGTAAGCGACTTCACATTACAAATCTTTATAAATAAAAATGAATCCCCAAATGTGTTGCTAAGCGGAAAGCTCGAGAACGGCAGGACCGATTTTAATTCTGTCTTCACTTATGGAATTAGGAAAGGTTTTTATGTAAAAAAATGCACCCCGGGCGAAGCCGGGAGCGGGTCGCTAGTAAATATAATAAAACTTTTTAACAAAATATCCCGTTTACTATATTGGAAAGTGTCGATTGTTCAATAGAGGCTAAATCAATAGAATCTATTGAATGTTTGTCAAACAACACATGTAGGTACACATTATGGTTGCACAATTTCAAACAAATATAAACAAACGCGAAACTATGTTTGACCGTTTAATCGCCAACAAAAAATTCTGTATAATTGAATATATATTTTTATAGCGACATAATATACGACGCTGAAACGTGGTCTCTAATAATTATGATAGGCCTAATAAGAAAGGCTATTCTCGGGGCTACGAGATCGAATCAGAATGAGGAGATCCGTAGACGTACCTACGAAAGTTACCGACATCCACCGGGGATCAGTATAAGGTTAAGTTCACATGACCTTGCGCGGTGGAAGCATTCACATGACAGCAAAATATGTACAGTCGGCCGCATAAGTCGATTAACACATTCATAAGTGCAAAACAACTTAACGCGTCATAAGTCGTCGTCACGACTAGAAAACAAAATAAACTTTACCTACAAAAGATCGTAAAAAGCTTCAGTAAGTAAGTAATTAAGTAAGTAAGTTGAGTGTTCAGCTGTTTTGCACTTTTGAATGTGTTAATTATGCAGCCGACTGTACGCGCGGCAATCTGACATCAACATTTCTTTGATCTATGCGTCTGTCCGTCTCAACCGCGTGGATCATCAACTCAACAGGTCGACACAATCATGTTTGTAGAACTGACAGGCGGTGCAACATCTTGCGTGCGGGTCTCGGGATGCAAGATCATGTGCACTTAGCTTAAGTTAATGTGGCAGTGGGCAGACCGCTGGAGCTAGAAGGTTCTCGAGTGGAGTGCGTGATTGAGTGCTGCGGGACGGCGGTGGATCCAAGCTGCTTCTGACCGGTCCCATTTGAATTAAAATATTTCTGTGAATAGTAAAGCATGGATGACTCCTAAAGTATGAATCACATGACTAAATATTTACTTTTGATCTGCGTATTTACTCGTACCAATTTAACTAGTGCACGCAACAAATCCGTATTTGCTGTGGCTATATCACACAGTACATTCATATAAATCCGATAAATGGAAACGTTCATTACAGCGCTGTGTTCATACTAAGCAACGAAGTCGTATTGAGTAATTGTTACAAAATTGTTTTGAAGCACTTGAATTAATTCAATTCAAATTTTGAATTTCGTACCCACTGCAAGAGTGGTTTGGATGCTCTGTCTCAGAGGTCCCGAGTTCAAATTTCGACAGATAATATTTGGAAATGAACTTTTCAAAATTGGCTACCATTTGAATTTGGAAAGTAGTGGCAGAGACGGTGTACTTCGCACTTAATTGGGCAGGGCGCCTGGAGTCAGAGGCACGGTGAGTGTATAAGGGACTGTAGCTCATTTTCCCATGCTTTGACGGTAAGGTTGCTTTGCTTTGCTTTGCTTGTAAGGTTGACGGCGCACTTTTATTATAGCACTTGCAGTGGCGTTGCTTGTGTTATAGGCGACACTAGCCACCTACCATCAAGTGTCAAAAATAAACCCTATGTTATTCTTGATCGGGCCTATGTAACACTGACGATCTGCGAACAGGTTGTGACTTGACATTATCCCAACATTTAACTACCTATGTCTATCGAAGTGCTAATTTCCGATAACTATTTTTTACTATAGTATTTTTTACATTGCATGGGTATGGTAACGTTTGATAAAAATAGAATTAAAAAACTATCGAAAATATAGTTAAATATTTAAAAAGTATTTTCCGTGCCCAAATATTTTTTTTGAAAAATAAAATATATGAAATGGATGAAATCAAATGTCACCGTACCGATGCTATGTAAAAAATACGTTAATTCTATCAAACCATCTAAATCTAAAATTCAAAGAGAGTTTTTTCGTACACACACTTTAAATACTAGTCAATTTCTACTGTTGTCCATGTTCTATGTTCCTGTTACATATGTTTTCATGTATTTTTTTTTCTTTCTTACTTTGCTTAATCTAATTTTCCTTGAAATTCCTCAATGAAGACCGCAAGCGTTTAAGGTTCACGTTAGTGATGAACTGATGGAATTGTTACAGCATCACCAAATTGCTACAGAAAGTTACACAACGCGAAACGATAACACAACGCGCCCCAGCGTTTTGATTTTATCCCAAGCAAATTAATTAAACTTTTCCACAAGTTTGTGTTTAAATGTTGGTGATAATAACTTAATAAAATCAAAGCTCCCTTCGGGGAAGATTTCTACACTTTATTAATATTTCTTGTTTAAAATGAATTAACGGATAAAGTGAAGGCCTAATTCTGCAAAACCCAACCTTTTTGAAGGTCAAAATCCACTGGAGATAGCGGTTCATTTCCTAATGCCAGGATTTCTTCCGCTGTCTCCAATTTTGCCTATCATTAAATTATGAACCGAAGCAGTTTTGAGACTTTAAACGTCCATCAAGTGACACTAGACTAATCTCACATTAAATCTCGAATGCGTTCGTTCCAGCTATATGAGGCACCGATCTTGAATATGCAATTATAATTATTTCGCATTTAGTATAACTGCCTACGTCAAGTACAATGAAACGCTAATTAAATTAGTTTCAATTTGCTAAACAAAGTTTTCTCAAGCTAATATCATAAATTATTTTTCAACACACTTGTTTATAAAATATCCTTATTACACCGTTTTTACAAAAGGAAATATTAAAATAGGAACCTTACATTACTTTTAATATATCTTTTATTTGTAATATTTTGCAGTTCGACAAGTTTGTCAGTATTTTTGGATTTTGGGTATCTGTTGCAAAAAGCAAATATATCTAATGTACCAAACATGGTGTTTTCTTATTATAATGAAAAAAAGTTTCAAGAAAATGTACTTAGCAAAAAAAGATTTACCATTTGTGAAAATAAAAAGGAAAGCAGCGTGGCAGTACTTTCAAGTATTTGACGGATGATTTCTATTCAAATTAATCCTTAAGGCATTCGTACAGCGTGACAATGACGAATGTAGCGTTGGTGGTACAACGCAACGCCTTGCCATAATCTCCTTGAGACACGGCTTACGGGTTTAGTACGGGGTACAATGTACTCCACGTTATATAGGTCTTAAGAGGCAGTGCCGCTTACAGCTCTAATCCTTACTTTCCTGTTAAAATTTAACAATGCCTCAATAGACCGAGAGTTGGGGACTAAAAACTCTATAATATAGGTTGTTAGAAACTGCAGGGTAAATCTGTAGGCACCACCCAAATATATATTTGAAATGTGATTTAAAGAGCCAGTATACAATAAACTGGGAAAATAAATAATATAATTAAATAACGCCTGACGCCCGACATAATGTGAACTAATGTATTCGTCGTGTTGTTCGAAGTTCATACAGTATTTAGAAGCTTAATTAGTACTGGCTGGTGCCCGCGACTTCGCCCGCGTAACTTTGTAAACTATATACTAAAACCTTCCTTGAGAACCACTCTATCGATTGGTGAAAACAGCATGAAAATCGGTGCAGTAGTTTTTGAGTTTATCGCGAACAACACCTCCCTTAAATAACAACTTGATGGTAGGGGCTACCGTCGCCTATAACACAAGCAACGCCACGGGTGCTGCAAGTGTGCTTCCGAGTAAAGTTAAGAACTTATCCTCAATTCTACTTATACACCCAAACACATCAGCACACGTGCTGTTATTTCACGGTGGTCTTAAGTCTGTAATGGAATGGTTACTTTCGTTAAACGGGCTGTCCAAATAACTACGAAACGCAATCACCACTTGTTCTACTTATAACTGCTTATTACAAAAAAAAAATAAGTATAATTATATACAACTTGTTTGGCAATGTTTATCTCGAGATTATTTCTGTAATACAAAAATAATTTCATTTGAATATTTCACTTTGTAGCTACAAAATCTAAAACAAATTTATTCGCAATCAATAAAATATCAAAAGGCTTTAGCTACGCTTAAAGATTTGCATTTCCATCGCGGAACCTTGCTTTGTAATCAAATTTATTCGTAGCGTTTCATTCTAAACTTAAAAAGAATTAAAAATAATGTAGGTTACATTTTAAAAGTAAGTATGTCCGCTTTCTAATAAGAAATGTTCGCTAAGAACATACAACTTTATTATACTTGGAGCGGAAAATCCATAAGAACAACAGAAGTGGATTCAGCTACGTGAATAATCCCAGAGTTGGGGACTCTCAATAAAAATATGTCACTGAATAGGACAAAGTTCGACTACGAAAACAAGTGGAAACTTATACGAAATGAGAAATAGTCAGAAGTCCTGGAACAATGCGAACGCGGCATGTGCTCACGGTAAGACATAAAGTTGGGTCTATACTATTGAAAAAATTGTTGGTGTGTCACCTTTTGTTTAAGTACTTATAACCAGGATAAAGTTTATAATTTAAATTTAAATTTAAATTTAAAGTTTATATTAAGAAAACCCTGTGCAAAAAGGGTTATTATAGGATATTAGATTATATAAATGATGACTGTCCTTGGAGTCAAATATAGTTGATTATTGTGTTATGTAGATTGCTATGTATTGTTACGTATTACTTTGTAATTTATTTATGAAAAGAGCAACTAGGGGGTTTCTTGCCGAGTTCTTCCCCCTAGAAACAGCTTTCCGAACCGGTGGTAGTTTGTAAAGAATGTTGACGAAGATAAATGTTTTGTAAAAACTTACGTCGAATAAATGATTTATTATTATTATTATTATATAATTATTAGTATACTAGCTGCTGCCCGCGACTTCGCGCGCGTAACTTTGTAAATTATATACTAAACCTTCCTCGAAAACCATTCTATCCATTAGTGAAAACAGCATGAAAATCGGTGCAGTAGTTTTTGAGTTTATCGCGAACAGACAGACAGATAGACAGACATACGCGGCGGAGGACTTTTTTTTATAATATGTAGTGATAGTGACTAGCTGTTCCACGCGACTTCGCCCACGAGACTTTATAAAATATAGCATATGTTACTCGCTGATAACTATGAAAAATTTATTTCCAAAGTTCCAAAGGTTTGAAGTCGGTTTATTTTTTATTAAAAAGAGTTATATATATATTTTAGACGATTTTTTCAGGATAAAAAGTATACTGTATGTTAGTTACATTCTCTGTTTGCCAAATTTCAACCAAATCGGTTTAGCGGTTTTTGCGTGAAAGAGTAACAAACATCCATACATCCATTATCACAAACTGTCGCTCTTACAATATTAGTAGTATAATATGAATAATTAGTCGTATGCATAAAAAGCCATGCTTTTTTATTCATACTAGCGTAATATGACGAGCATTAATCAATACTAATAATAAATCTGTAGGGGTCGGTCATGGAGTAATTTACTTTGTTTTCAGAAATTTCGTGTATATAGGCTCTATACATGATACTGAGACTAAATTGACTATTTTTAGAATTTTTTTCTGTATGTATGTATGTGCCTCCATCACTCTTAAACTAATTAACTGATTTTCATGAAACTTGGTAGATAAACATTTAGAAGTACGGGACACGTGATAGGTTACTTTTTATCTTTTTTAACGCGGACGAAGTCGCGGGCAACAGCTAGTATTAATCGTATATTTCTCGCGACGCGTTTCAATAGTCTGTTACAGCCCTTACAACGTTCTAAAGGAATTTTAATCACATGCCCGGTAAAAACTTTTTAATTTTATCCATGTTAAGCATTTTATTGTTGTTGTGAAATTTAAAATTTTCCAAAGCAATTATAAATGAAGGGCAAAGGGGTAAACTCCGTTGGGACATCGACATTGTTGTATCTCTGTATCGTTCGCCAACAGCCGACACTCTGTAATGGCTTATTAATAAATATTATGTAAATAATATTGAAAATATTAAAACACATTATTCAACGAAATATGTTTTTCGATAAAATCTTTGTTAATTTTAACGATATCGTTGTATTATTAAATCTGTATGTATGGTGTAATCTGGAACTAAAAAAAGATAGAACATTTTTCTTGGGTCCAATTTAAATTAATTAAATTAAAGTTAAAATGATCTTGGTTTAAAAGTTATAGGAATTTTAGGAGTCAAATCAGCGAATGAACAGTTAAGTTGTTATACACAACTAAAAATAATAATATACACTAATAAAAAAATAATTTTATTAATTCTTTTTTTTATTATTTTTAGTGAACTGCTTTATCTCAGTGAGAAATGGTCAAATCGAGATAAATGAATAAGTATTTGGAAGCTTTAATTTTTTATATGCAAGCCTTCTACAAAAGCTGTCACTATAGGTGTTATTACTTTTTGCTATATGTATTTGTATAATTACGAGGCTGTGTAGGATAAGCTTTTAACAGAACTCTCACAACAGTTGTTGTCTCGCAAACTAATAAAACTCTTAAAGCATTTAATATTTTTCCGACGTACCTAAGTACAATCTATTGAAAATCCGCTTTGTAAGTAAGTTAAGCGATTGTAACTTCTTATTAAAACTAGCGTCAAGTAAAACGTCGCTTCCATAGACTTTCCTTACAGCTCTGACGCTACGGAAAATTGAAGCGCTCTCAAGCAAAAGATTACACGTAGCCAGTACAATATTCCGCCATCTTTAATACAAACATAATTTCATGTTATCGGTGTTTAAGATAGATTGGATAATTCTTATCCTTAAACTGGTGAAAATGTGGTTTAATTTTGTTGTGTTTTAGATTTTAGATGGCGACTATACTAATATTATAAAGAGGAAAGATTTATTTGTTTGTTTGTATTGAATAGGCTCCGAAACTAATGGACCGATTTGAAAAATTCTTTTACCATTAGAAGCCGACATTATCAGTGATGAACATAAGCTACTTTTTACTGCGGGAAAATGCTTCATTCCTACGGGAAAACGGGTAATAGGACAACGGGTAGTAAGAATTATCCTTCCGTACTTATCTTTTTCACATAACTTCTAAACAGCTGAACCGATTGGGTTGAAATTTTGTATGTGTATTTCCATGGTTTCACAGACACGAATGTATTATATTTTATAAAGTTACGCGGACGAAGTCGCGTGCAACAGCTAGTTTAGAAATAAATAGCTGTACCATAAGGAGATGGAAAAGTGTAAGAAATGTGTTAAAAAATAAGGTCCAGGGTTTGTTCATGAGATTGTAAAGTGTTATCATCATCATCAATCATCATCAATTCAATACAAATAATAAATCTGTAAGTGTATGTATGTATGTTCCTCCATAACTCTTAAACGAATTAAATGATTTTCATGAAACTTGGTAGATAAACATTTAGACGTACAGGACACAGGATAGCCTACTTTTTTCTTTTTCAACGCGGACGGAGTAGCAGGCCTAGTGATAAATTATTTGAATTTGAGTTGAATGCGTCATTAGCATTTGATTTTTGAAGAGAAATTTCAACAGCACGTAAACGGATGCCTCAAAATATAATTTTTTTAAGAGTAGTGTAGCGTCAAGTGAGACCCGAATTTGTTCCAATAACGCAATGTATACAAACATTTCCATAATATTGAATCTGACAGCGTCTCCTCCAATTTCGCACCACCCGAGCCCATCACGGTTCGGCACTACACGTATTTTCTATAAAAAAATTGTTCCATTAGGCAGAAATATCGCTTACCTTGCTCTTGACGTCCCACGTAGTAAAGAAAGCTGAATATAAAGCGAAGGACATAAATCCTAACTGCTCCTCTGATATTGGTTAGAAAGGGAGACCCTTCGTAATAGGCTCAGCTTCTATTTCAGATAGTATTTTGATAAACGGTTTTGTTTATCAAGACCCCTGATCTTGTAATTGTCACAATTATAGTTCAAAATTGTATAATAATGAAAACTCAATAAGTGAGTTTGTTCGTCACTTTTTGCCTACTTTTAAAGTGGACGAAAAAATTGTGTATTCTGATTCCTGGATTTTGAGCTCAAGAGAGTATTAGCTAGCAGTTGATTGATTTAAATTGGTGAAAGTATTTTAAATTTTCATATTAGTACGTGGCCCGCGACTTCGTCCGTGTTGAAAAATTAAAAATATAACACATGAGAAAGTATATGACGTCGCTGTAACGACAGTGGCGCTGCCACTATCGTCACAGCGCCTATTTTTTCATATTTTTAAACAGTAACTCAGGAGACTAACTTTTTGAATGATAAAATGTATCCTATATAACAATCCAGGTAATAAACTATCGGTATGTCAAATTTCATCCACTTTCGTTAAGCCATTTTTGCTTGAAAGAGTGAGAAACATCCATTCATATGTCCAATGTCCATCCTCACAAACTTTCGCATTTATACAATAGCGATATTTTCACATTTTTGTATTATTTAATTCTCGTCTAACCAGAATTTAATCAAGAGCTTAAACTACATACATTTTTCTTGTATGTTTGTAGAACCTTTTTAATTAGAGCAGAGGTCTTTCTCCCGGTTAGCATTTATCTTGTGCTGACGGATAGATTGGAAGGAATCAAGAGCAGAGGGTGTAACTATGAGCTTTAAATTCTCACCAAGCAAGTTAATATCAAAAGGAGTATGGCAGAAACTTATTTAAAAAATATTTTTTAAGAAATATTTTTTGGGATTTAAAAATATATGTTGGTTTCTCTTTCACTCAATTCTATACAAAAAACAAGGACAGCAAATCTTGAATGGGTATATTATACTAGGTGAACGTTCATTCTACGCCACTTTTAACTTTGTAAACTTTATTAAAATATTATAGTAATACCTATGTACTGACCCACAACCCTACTACATTTTTATTTTGTATAAACTATTCTAATTCTAACCATTAGTTATGAATTATGTATTAATTAAGATAAAAATTAATAAATCATTAATTGAGATATTTTGGTTCCTGATATAATAATAAAATGAAAAATATATGTTATTAATATAGGTTAAACGTTAGTTAAATAAAATTCAAACTCTAAAGTAACAACAATACGAATTAAAATTAAAAAACGCAGTATAATAACAGTGACAGTTCTACGAACAGACTAAAAGTAGTTTTCTAGTTAGTACTAAAAGTAGTTTAAAGCCATTTTTTTAACCTACTAATTTTATAAATGCGAAAGTTTGAATGTTTGGATGTTTATTGTTACTCAATTATGCCAAAACTGCTGAACGGATTTGCTGACTGAATTTTGCACACAGATAGTTTATTACCTAAATTAACATATAGGATCCTATTTGACCTGAAAAAAATATTAGGTTCCTGATGGATTCCTGATGGAAGAAAAAGAGATTGTTGTTAATTTTTAATTTTTAAGCAGACGAAAGCACGGAAAAAGCCTAGTATCTCCATGATTAAAATATAAATTTAACTATAAAAGGTTTTATATTTCCTGTAATTCAATAAATCATAATTAATAGAAACACAAAACAACGTTAATTTACATTACTTTGGATAAATCTGTATATAACTTAAAATTAACAATTAATTCTTTCGGATAAACACGTGTGTGTGTGTGTGTGTATTGTTTATTCTAATATTACAAGTGCTTGTTTGTTTGTTTGTTTGTTTTTCACGCTTTCATCATGAAACCGATCATTATGAAATTTTGCATACACGTTTTAATATAGGTATACAGAAAAAGAATCACAGAAAAAGAACACAGGACTTGAATTTTGCACATCTAGATCCAATAACGGCCTGTGATTGTAACAGCATCACTTGAGTTCATATAGGCGACATCTATAAGATGAAAAATCAGTTTTTTAGCTCAGCTTACGAATACCTATGAGTATCTAACCTGAAACATAGGCAAAGTGGGAGAATGTTTTAGAAGAAATAATAAAATAATAAAAAACCCAGCACCGCCTACCCTCGAAATACCGTAATCAACATTGACATGAAGCCGGACAATACATATAGTGATTTACCGCAACAACGACACGGGAACAACATTTATCCAAACTTGAATCCTCGTAAATTATTTCATGTTGAACACAATATATAATAATTTCAGTAAGTAACTTTCATCATTCACCAACACTCTTTAAATTTAACTTTTGGTTTTTGCGTTAAAAAACGTCTTTTGTAAACGTAGTTTCGTCAGTACACAAAATTTTATTGAGAAATTGCGGATTTTTCAACAGCATTGTTCTGCAAAAATTTAATCTGAGTGATTACTTTACCTTGTGTTTTGGACTTGATATTGTATCTGTATGACTGGCTTTGTATTCCTAGATTCAATTTATTAATCTGTAAACTGTTTCAATTCGGTATTGCGACATGCCGTATACACAGCGGAGTATGTGAGTATGTCTGCCTAATAGTAATCTTTTCAAAGGTCGAGTGAATAGGCATTTTCTGGATGAGCTCGCTCACCCTATAATGGATTATAGGCCTCATCCTTGCTATTCAGCTGGTTGTTGGCCAAGAACAAACCCATATCTAATTAAAAAAAAGTATACCTTGTCAATCTCGTAAGAACCGATCAAGGTTGCGGCTGGATCGGAGACCCAAATGATATATGGCGGTGTCTCGAGCTACCATCAGTGAGCAGACTTTATTTTGTGACGGTATAAGGGACAAAGTCAAAGAACGCTTACCTCGGTAATATCACTGATATAAAACTTCAGGTTATATCAGTGATATACTTTTCAGCCGTCTTCGGGTGGTCCGTTCCTTATTTGCTGTATAGGTGAATTATTATATTAAGATTTGAAGGCGACACTTGTGGGGGAATCGGCGCATGTGTACAATTGCGCACAAAATTTCTAAGGAAATTAATATAATTTTTTTTCTTATTTCGTAATTTTTCACCTCACTAACTTAACATTACAGGCAGTGTTGATATTTCTTCCATAAAATCATCGTGCGATGTCGAAGGACAACTTTTTTTTGAGGCATTTATTCACCATGACGTATATACTAATACGATAAAACAATCTGTACGCAACAGTACCTAAGAGACTCGAGACGCGCGAACGAAGTACGGGAGGGGAAGAGCGACCGAGTCTACCAATAACGTGTCGGCACACCGACGCGTACCCGCCCCTCACTTTCCTCTGCCCCCTCAAACACCTAAAAATAGAGTTTTGCGCACATTTGCCGAGAAGTCTTTATTCGCTACACGAACTATACGGTAGCATATGACACTAAGCTCGCAAGATGCGGACGCGGTTTGAAGAATGAAAAATAATGTTTCAAACACTCGCAAGCGCGGCTTGTTCGATAAGTACTTACTTTCTTATTTCCCTGCTAACTCGTTCTAAAACCTCCAACGGATTTTCACTAATGGAATGAGCGATAAACTAGGAAAATTGGTGTATGTCTATATATCTAAACTAATATAATTTAATAGGCTTAAATTATTTATAAGTATTTTTTGAAAATAATTTGTTAGTTTTTAGGGTTTTTTATTATTATAGTTATTTAATTTGTTATAGTTAACTTTTAGATATGTAGTTATATATATTTCTCTTTTAATTTTAAATAGTTGTAGTATTTAATGTTAGTTTTTAATTATATAATAAAGATAGAAGATTTGTATTTCGAAATTCATTCACCTATAGAAAGCTATATCTTTCACCTAAGTATATACATTAGCAACAAGTATAACATATAATATAATTATAATATATAGTCGCATGCAACAGCTAGAATAATGTAAATTCCAGAAAAAAATTGCATCTATATGCGAAGCCGGGCGCGATTCGCTTGTCCTAATAATATAATAAATGCGAAAATGTGTACGTTTGTCATTCAACCAAGCAAAACCGTTTGAACGGATTTGGATCAAATTTGAATTGATTCAATTCTATTCTAATCTAAATATAGGACACTTTTTGTCCTGGAAAAATTTTAGGTTCCTGTGATATTTTCAAAAATCGAACGAAATAGCGGGCATAGCCAGTATTATAAAACTTATGAAGCTTTTGAAGTTTATCTCCAGTGTGACTACGGCTCAACACGTTACGTACCATGCAGGTTCGTACTGTGTTTTGCCTTGGTTATTTTCAAGTTAGATTCAATGCCGCAGGGAACTGAAACTTTCCTTTGAACATTTGTCATCGTCAATATATCGTGCATTTTTACACGTTCCCACCACACTTCGCTACTTTAAAAGGCGAAATTAAGAATCTCGCCTATAAACGAACCTACATTTTAAAAATAACATGCGTCATGCATGTTTCAAATTATTTTTGAGATGAAAAAAGTTGAGGTTTCTATTCACAGAACATTTTAACACATATATTGCGCAAAAGTCGTACAAAAGTTTAACCTCATTTTGTTTCTGAAACTAGTTTTTTGATTTTAAAAAAGAGATTGTGTTGTTAACAGATTTAAACGATTTGATTTTGTTTTGAACGAGGGATGCTATAGTAAAGATAGAGTCTATAGCATCCCTTAGGTTCCTTATAATAACTAATAGTTCAACTTTATTTTAATAATACGAACTTTTCTATGTAATTATGTATATTTGATTTGACGTTTTACTTGAAATTGTAAATTTTATGAATAGATGGAAAATCATTTTCGTGACACATCATCATTTGGGAATTATAATTTTGAAATCAACATATATTTATGAATATCGTGCAACAATAACAAAAAGAATATACAATAAAGTTGTAATAAGAAAAATAGAGATATCTTCTGTTAATTGTCATAAAAGAAAAAGTATTTTATGAGAATGTTTATGTTGACGAAATCTCTACAAGTATCTAATAGCACACGAACATAAGAATACTACCATCATATCAATGGACTGGCTTTAGAAAATTAGGTAAGTATTCAAAATTTCGAAAAGTAGAAAAAGCTTAGTATTAAATTAACTTATTTTTGAAATGATCTGTTACCTGTTACCGTAATCCTGTAACCGTAATCGTGTAACCGATTAATTTATTTTTTTTAAAAAAGAACAGTATTTGAGATGGGAAAAAACCATTGAACTCGCGACTTGTTACCATGTAACCGTTTAACCGACAACTTTCACTTCTGTCGGAACTCCCGGAATGCCACTGTTTTTTTTTTAATTGAGTGCTTAGGCAACTATTCGACATTAAGTAAAGTAAGAGAATTTTTTTTTGCACTATCTGGTACCCGCGACTTCGTCCACGTTAAAGAATAAAAGATATAACACCTGACAAAACATGTAAAACAATATTTTTATGCATTTAAGAAACATTTGAGATTAATTAAGCACACAATTATAAAACGTCCATTTCGAAAAGATATTTTCTAATACTAGCTATTTTTTATATGAGGACGAAGTCGCGGGCAGCAGCTATTAAAAAATGTAATAAAAACATGTGTTAAAATGCAATGTTGTGTACAATTTTCAACCCTATCTATCGGCTAGTTTTCGTGTTAAGTGGACATTAACATGTGGAATCTAAATTTTTACATAAAAATGTCTAAATTTTTACATAAAAATATCTAAATTTTTATGTAACAAGACAATGATTTAAGGTTACAAAATGACGAAACGCAACCTAAACCGTCATATCCATTGATTTAGTGTTGATTCGAAGCCGGTCCTAATCACATTT
Source organism: Synanthedon vespiformis (assembly GCA_918317495.1). Lineage (NCBI taxonomy): Eukaryota > Metazoa > Arthropoda > Insecta > Lepidoptera > Sesiidae > Synanthedon > Synanthedon vespiformis. The sequence goes on from OU906964.1 coordinate 2,281,414, forward strand.
AACCCTGACGCCGCCGTAGTTTTATTTGTCGTAAACATTTTACAACTTCCGATCACCTCGGGTAGAAAGGGCCATTGGCAATTGGCAGTAAACCGTGCCTTTGTGACCTACAGGATTTCAATGAAGTCCCGTTCATATTGCGGCCCTAAAACTAACGAGGGATTTCTTGGCCGCTTCCACCATCTCAGTCCTCTTAAATCAACGTTGTATCGGTTTGAGATTGACCGCAATCGTAGAGAGATACGTGCCGATGGTTTTATGGGTAATTTTGATGAGAAAAAAACTCTGCAAGGAAAATTTGTTCGTGGTTGCGTCGTGCGCTTTTTATGTCGGTACAAATTCTTGCCAACGATTTTGTTGCAGAAATATTATTGCTCAACTTTCAAAATGTTATCAACTTTCATTGATTTATAGATCAATAATCATTTTTTTGAAGTATTCCATAGTGAAATAGAATTTCTACTGCATTCTAGAATTTCTATATCAATGTCTTGTTTTATTTATTCAACAATTTTATTGAATTATTAATTATTAATTATTTTTTTCATACAGTCCATTCATCAGTAGACAAATTGTGTCATTAGAAGTCCTCAGTTGTAGCCAAAGGATTTCAAAATGATATAATGTGTCAAATAATAAAATACCTGATACACGGGCAATAACCAAATTTATTTATTATGGAAGGGGGAGTATTTTTCAAAAGGTAATATTACATCGTACTCGACCCCTCGAATTCAATAATTGTTTATTACATTTTTGATTTATTATTTGAAGGGAGCGATTTTATTACATTCGTCCGAATTTTTTTTCTAATAATAGCACACATCCAATCGGCATTCGGATCGTTTCGGTATGATTAAAATAATAAATAATTTATGCTCTTTGGCTCTATGAATCAATTGGTATTTTAATTAAAAAAGATAAATAAATTCATATTTAAACCAAATGGTTGTTCAGATTTAGTTCGACCATTTTATAACTATATTTATGTATATCTTTTAGATATTTATATTAATATGTATTAGGTATATTGTATAAATATTTTTCAATGTAAGAACAGTTTACACAGAAGCGAATTTATTTTAAAACTAGATGGCGCCTGCGACTTCTTCCGCGTTGAAAATGAAAAAAGTAGCCTATCCTGTGTCCTGTACTCTGTCTTATGATGTCTATCTATCTATGTCTATCTATGCTGGTCTATTTATGTTTATCTACCAAGTTTTGGATTAACATACATAGATAAAACAGCTACACTTACAGATTTATTATTAGTATTGGTTGATGATCAAAATAAAGTCGCTGTCCACGTCTGTCTGTTTCTCCGTTAACTTTTTCTAAACCACCCAACGGATTTTGATACTAAAGAGAGGAAGGTTTGTGAATATAATTTGCAAAATAAATGCATCCGTACGAAGGAAAAACCTTTCATCCATCAGGAAAAACTATTCCGGAGGTATAATCTAAAAGTGAAAACTCAAAGTTTTACACATTTTTTTAATAAAAGTTTAGTGTTAAAACTGCTAGCTACCTTTCATAGTATGGATATTCAGGTATGGTCCATTCTTTTATTGATCAAAAAGTTAAACAAACAATTCACGATATAGAACTAAACAAACAATACGAACAAATTCTAAATGAGTTAATCACTGAACACAACTCTCTTTGATAATGCCTAATGTTCAAATCCCATCTTTAAAACAGTACAGTGGCAATGGCGACGCTATATTTGTTTACGTTTTTGATCAATAGAAAAAGAATAGATCATAGTTAGGTACTGAAAAATTAGTTATGGTAATTTTGATATCACAAACCTCTTGACAGAGTCAAAATTTATCCCGAATTGAAATTAATAGGCCGTTGTATAAAGTAAATAATACACGAGGTAGAACTAATCGTAACTTTTAGTTAGTTCGGTAAACGGCACAAATCAGCAATCGCCACTTGGGGCGCACAACTTTTGATTGGCGAAAAGTCACTGATAGTCTTCTGTGATCTTCGGAATGTTCTTTACTTTTTGTTTGTTTGTTTATTGGTGTTCAGTGTGCGTAAAATAAACGAGATTTGGACAAGTCAATTACACTTGTACTAGTTATGTTACTGATATACCTATAGGGGGTTTCTGTTGCCCGTTTCGTCCGCGATTTAGTCCGCATATTTTTATTAAACGTAGCCTATGTTACTCGCTGATAATATAGGTTTCTACTGGTGAAAGAATTTTTAAAATCAGCCTTGTAGTTTTTGAGTTTATTAATTGAAAACATACAAATACTTATCTCTTTATAATATTAATGTAGATCAATCAATCATATCAATACTAATAATAAAACTGTAAGTGTATGTATGTATGTTCCTCCATAACTCTTAAACGAATTAACTGATTTTCATGAAACTTGGTAGATAAACATTTAGACATACAGGACTCAGAATAGGCGCTACTATTTCTTTTAAAACGCGGACGAAGTCGCAGGCACCAACTAGTACTCTATAAAAAAAGAAAAGGTTTTCTTTGATTATGGTAAATTTAAAATGTATTATTAATACTGGCTGTTGCCCGCGACTTTGTTCGCGTTAAAAAAGATAAAAAGTAGCCTATCAGGTGTCCCGTACTTCTAAATGTTTATCTACCAAGTTTCATGAAAATCAGTTTATTCGTTTAAGAGTGATGGAGGAACATACATACATACACAAAAAAATTCTAAAAATGGTCAATTTAGTTTCAGTATCATGTATAGAGCCTATATACACGATATTTCTGAAAACAAAGTAAATTACTAGATGACCGAACCCTACAGATTTATTATTAGTATTGATTTAATATTAAAAGTAAGTAATAAACGTGAATACTTTTTTCAGTACGCATTGGTCCATCTCACTGGCCGGCGAAAGCTGGGGTGGCGTGTCGAACGCGTTTTAGCGGGAACATTCGAATTTCGAACGGAATGGAACGCTTTATTGCTCTACACTTTGACGTGTCACTTCCTGGTGATTGCCGCGTTTGAATTTTAAAATGGCGCAATTGCACAAACAGACTTCGTTATTTTGATGGCCTATGTTGCAATTGAATTATTTTTCGCACGCTTTCAACACATCCAGAAGCCATTATGTAACACGTATGCATTTTCACATGGAGTTAATTCTTTTACAATTTTTTTTTTACATTTTGAACGGAATATATAGCTATTATATCCTTACAATTTTTTATTTTTTTTATGATAAAGATTCCGGAATACAAAGCAATTATCGTTCGAATCCAACCGCTTTCTACGAAGACTTTCAGGCTATGTCTTCCTATATGCCACATACACAAGAAAGGAAATCCCAGTACTATAAGATTATTTCTACAGCAAGTGTGCGTTTAATATTTTTTTTAGAAAAAAAATACTTATTCTTATTTATTATTCAACACTGTGTTCGCGGAATTTAATGAGTGGTCATTTGTTTTTTGTTCTATTTTTTTTTTCATCGTCCAACTATACAGTCGTCATATTTCGGTGTCTGAGTGCGAACGCTTCATTAGAAACTTGTCAGCATTCTGCTCACGCCCGCTCAGCTTAATTTTGTTAACTATTTTTGTGTCCAAGACCGAAACGAAATTTCCACAAGTTACTCGCGAACCCACATTTCGTTCTAATTTTCCCCTTTTCTCTCTATTCTTCATTTGCCGTAACTTTTCCACAATGGTTTTCAAACGTGGACTAGTATCAAGTAATTCGAATTCTTCGTGAATGTACGTTTTGAGTACAATGTCCTCTAATATTAAAACGAGAGATAGCATGTGAATTAATTCGCGCACATTTTAAACTAGAAAATTAGTCTAGAACTTAAAAAAAAAAACAGTCAGACTATCATTGATGAGCCACTGTTGAGAAATTGTTGCTCAGCCCTCTTAAGTATCAGACTTTCTTAAGTAAAGTATACTAGTAAGTATGAAATAAAATACCAGGCCAAAGCAATGTGTTATGTAATAAAATATCCAAAGCAGTTAACTTCGAAAAAATCATTTTCTAAGTTTGTCCTCCCGGGATTCGAACCCGGGACCCCTGAGTCAAAGCTTTATGGCAATAACATAATCGCACGACTCTTACGCGACTACAGAGGGAACTCTTTAAGAGTTCCCTATAAAAATATTAAACTATTTAATTTTGAAAATAATAAAATCAAAATAAGTTAATTAGCAATTTGAGTTATATTTTAATTAGTACAGCGTTCCGTTCAAATCGGAAAGCATAACGAAATTACATTTGATATCAAACAGTAATTATCTATTCCCGTGTTAGGCAAACTCAACTATGCTATAATAATTTTCTAAATTCAAAATTCAATTCAGTACCGTATACAATAAAACATCTAAATTATAATTTGATTAATTGCATATTTCTCAATCAACAAAACCCGTATTTTAAATGCATATGATTATGATTGAATGAAAATCCAATTCAATATTGAAATAAGTGATTGAGCAGTAAGCAATCTGTTACTTGAGGCTAAATTAGAAAAAAATATCAAAAAGGTGAACCAGTTCTTATTAGTTTAAATATATGCAATGTCATGTACTTAAAATATCTGTTTACTTAAATAAAAAATAAATAAAACGAAAAAAAATAAAATAAAATAAAATTATGGTCATCAATTGTAAAGTTTAAATTAGAATGGATACGTTTTTCAAGTATATTCATAATGGTCCAGTATCCCTCAAAGGATTTTTTTTCTGATTACTAACAGACTGAATCTTTCTGAGTAGCTTCAGTTTACAGAGACGAATAACTTTTTCCTCTGCGAAAATTCTCTATTCTCTAAGAGTTAATAACAGTTATATTTATAGAATCATCAATATCATCAATCAATCAATCAATCAATACTTACTTACTAATAATAAATGTGTAGGGGTCGGTCATGGAGTAATTTCCTTTGTTTTCAGAAATATCGTGTATATAGGCTCTATACATGATACTGAAACTAAATTGACCATTTTTAGAATTTTTTTCTGTATGTATGTATGTTCCTCCATCACTCTTAAACGAATTAACTAATTTTCATGAAAATTGGTAGATAAACATTTAGAAGTACGGGACACGTGATAGGCTACTTTTTATCTTTTTCAACGCGGACGAAGTCGAGGGCGCCAGCTAGTAGAAAAATAAATGAATTCAAAATCATACAATGTTTGAAGATGGAATTCCGTATTGTTATATGTATACACTCGAGTGGATTTTCATGCGCTACACTTTTTTAGGATTATCGCAATTTCGCTAGAGAAGATTGTAACTTCCAGAAAAAGCTAGAGCACGTGATAAGCCTTTCTTCGAAGCTTTTTCCTGGTGATTTTTTTTTAGATTTTTTTCTAGTGACTAGCCTTGCGCGACGTTCTTTATATTAATTTTTTTTTTTTTTTTTAAATTTAATATAAAGAACGTCGCGCAAGGCGCAAGGCGTCGCGTGTTTGTCTTAAAAATATATAGAAAAAACCGTTTATTATAAAAAAATACATTAATTAACTTCTAATTATTTTTTAATTAACAACTAACGTAATTATTTTTTTTTGCAAATGTCATTTTTCATACTTTTTTACCTAATATAATTATTTTGACAAATAATTATATGTATATGTAAGTTCCTTCATAAATCTTAAACGAATTAACTGATTATCATATGAAACTTGGTAGAAAAAAATTTAGACGTACAGGACACAGTATAGGCTGTTTTTTTATTTTTCAACGCCGACGAAGTCGCGGGCACCAGCTAGTATATACCTAGTATAAACATTGGAAAATAAATAGGTAACTTTTTATTTTAAAGGAAGCGCTAACACAAGTCTCGCTAAGTTATATTAACTGGTGTGGTCAGACACGGTTGAGTCGACTCTTGACAGCCAGCCTTTGGGAAATCTTCTACTGTGGAATCCAATTAAACGGAACGAACACCGACGTCCATGCTCTATGGCCGACCGCTACGACATTCAAACAAATAAACCTTACACACCCATTACTTATAAAGGCCCGATTTGCTAAAAGAACGGGCCGAAAGTTTAAAGAATTGTGGTGGGACTAAGTACATGACTTGGTTACTAAATATTTATTTTTTTATTTTATTTTATTTTATTTTATTTATTAGGAAGCCAACACAATATACAACAATCCATACACTTATTCACATTTATCTTTTACAATATTGTATACTCCAGTTATAGGCTAACTCAACATGCATTAAAAACGAACACAAAAGACATTTGACATTAAACATCTTTTTATCTTTACATAGTTTTTTTTTATTAGAGATGGGTTTGCTCTTGGCCAACAACCAGCTGAGTAGCAAGGATGAGGCCTATGATGGAGCGAGCTCACCCAGAATATGCCTATTCACTCGAACTTTGAAAAGATTAAGGTTATATGAGCTCGGAAACACAGACGCCTAGGCTGCACACGACGTGATTTGGACATATCCTATGATATATAGGTACTCGTATCAATACTCAATACTAATCAATACTAATAATAAATGTGTAGGGGTCGGTCATGGAGTAATTTACTTTGTTTTCAGAAATATCGTGTATATAGGCTCTATACATGATACTGAAACTAAATTGACCATTTTTAGAATTTTTTTCTGTATGTATGTTTGTTCCTCCATAACTCTTAAACGAATTAACTGATTTTCATGACACGACAGATCAAACAAATACTTAGTTTCTAGATATTTTATCTGTATGTCTTTGCACTCTAATCTCAGAAACGGCTTAACGGATTTGGATGAAATTTGGCACACAAATAGTTTATTACTTGGTTTAACATAATTATATGATACCTTTGAACAAAGTCGCTAGTTATTGAATAAAATATGTAAATCGTTATCGTTTCAGCTGCCTCGGTTCCTCATACTGCGTGTTAGACGGTCGTGTAAACATCTTGACCCAAGACAAATATTTTCTCTCATCGGAAATCGAACGAGGAAGTCACTCAGTTGACAGACTTACTTGCCTTAATACTGTCAATAGAGTTCTCTAATTTGCCATAGCACTTTGGGTAGCTAGAGTAAACTTGAAAAGCTTAGCTCCATCTACGACCAATGATACAACTGCGAAATCCATACTAAAATTATAAAAGTGACAGTAACTCTATTTGTCTGTTACCTTTCACGCCTTAACTACTCAAGCGATTATCATAAAATTTTGCATACATAAGTTTGCAAGTTGCATGTAAAGGACATAGGGACGTAGCAAACTTTGAAAAGTTTATTTCCAAAGAATTAAAAATTAATAAGGTTTAAAATTAATAATTAGTAATTAACTTAGATAATCTATTTTAAAGACTATTTAAGTCCTAAATAATGAAACACTGTAATTGGCAATGTACGTGGTAATATTGTATTTATTGTATGTTATTTTGTTTTGCTGTAGGGTTTTTGTTGAAAAGGAAATAAAATAAAATTGACCTACCGGGAATAGAACCCCGTGTTTTCAGTCGGTGAAAGCACGCTATTTTTAAAACGACAAAAAACCTCAATTAAAAGTGTCAACGGTATTAAAGATCGAAATCCGTATCCAGGGCTTGTGAAACGAAGTACAAAGCCCTCGCTTTTCATTCTCATCTCACCCGTCTAAGTAAAAGATTACTTCCACGCACGAGGTGTAGATTAGAGCAATTTTCGGTATTTCTTTTCTCCTCAAAGATAATGGGCCTCCCATTGGAGGGAGATAACGAACCGCCACGGGAGACTCGTCCCTGTAAATTGTCCGTAGGCGCGGATAACCGGGCGCTTTTTTATCGAAAACATTATACATTAGACGGGGAATCACCTAACGAGACGAATTCCATGTATTCTCAGGGGCATTGCCTTTTTACTATACCTTTGAATTAGGTACTGTAGCAAAAAGATTAAGAATACAGACCAAATCAGAAACGTAATTACGTTTTAATTTCATCTTTTAACGCCCGACGCAAAAGTGGGGTGTTATAAGTTTTGCCTGCGTGTCTGTATGTGTCTGTAACTCCCAAACGAATGAACTGTGATATTTATCCGATTTTTTTTTGTGTGCAAACTGACATGATTGAGATAAATTCTTGCTATAATTTATGAAGGCGTTTGAAGATCTTCATAACTTATTTACTGGTTGATGAAGAGATCTTACTAACTCCGATGGGTTCGACTGATGTGAAATTTGTTCACTTCGGTGGTATTCCCATGACATGGTAACTTTGACTGCATTATCAAAATATAGTTTGCAGGTTAACCAACTCCTCAGCAACTTACAGCTGATATAGAAAGTCGGGATTTATAATATTTGTAATTATATATTGTTTTTAAAAATAAAATACTCATATGTAACAAATTTAAGTGCTCCATAAGCCTCAAAGCTGTTATTTAAAGATAGATAATCAACCAAAGAAAGCAGAACGCATGCCTATAATAATAAAACAAATATTCTATTTGCTATTTGTATTTTGGGAACATCATTATCATTGCTTTAAAAAATGCACAGCGTTGAGACTACATTTTTTGTGAAGTCATTGTTACGCAGACAGTTTTATTTATTCAAACAGGATTCAGTGTTTCCGCCTTGATATGCGACTACAGCTACTGTGCCCGTCAAAGGCAATGGGGCATCAAAAAATGTCACTTTGTCAATTTACCTCTCAATATCGACTCTGTTTTCGACAGCTTTATAACTACGATTACAAGTTAAGTTAGGAATTTCACTCAGTCGTGCATAATGAATTGTCGAAGACAAAAAATTTGCCTCTGTGTGTAATAACCTAATCTTTCTTCATTAGTTTATATTAATCTCTATATTCTATCTACTCTATTGCTCAGGGTCGTAAACTCATTTGCATATATAGCTCCTGATGTTGCTGTGTTAGAAAATATCATGGTTTGTTACATTGAAAACAGAAACTACGACATAAAAATAGAAAATAATTCTATGATCCCTTCCTCAATACAGAAGAAATAGTATAGTTAAAAACCAGAAAAAAAGCCAACATTTTAAATGTAAAATGTACTTAGTACCACATAAGTTTAATGCTTGACCGAGTACATAACTCTCAAAGCATTCGAGCAGTGTCGAGGATTTGAGTAGTGTACCTACTCACAGAGCACTACACCAGTTTACACTAGACTTCGGAAATATGCAGCGTTTGAACGAAAGTGCCTCTCGTAGCGACATTAACAGGTGCCACGTCCGACTCTACGCTAGTAGAGTAAAGATCGCAAGCTTGCCAGACATAGTTTGTTTTCTAAAAACCAGTAGTTATGTACTTTGAAAGTATTATGCGTATGTGCTAAGTTGGGTAGACGGCCAATTTTAGAGCAAAGGTAAATAAAAAAGATCTAACTTCACTTATTTTCTAGACTGAAAATCTGTCTCAAAAGCTTAAAATTGTCTCCCCTAAACCACGGATTTTGATGAAGCTTTCACTTATGCTTATAAAAAGAGTGCTTAAGGTATACCTATAATTATTATTATACCTATAGTTAAACCTAATTAAATATTTGTGTAAGTAAAAAACCATATTTTGCAACCAAGTTGCCTAAACTGTTCGCTTCTGCATGTTTCTCCGCTAACTACTTCTAAACTATCAAATAGATTTTGATAAATCTTTTCCTCGTGAAAAGAGGGATAAACAAGGAAGGTTTGTGTATATAAAAAATTTAATCCCGGGTGAAGCCGGGGCCGGGTCGCTAGTATTTGATGAAATAAAGTCGTCCGCCTCGTCTGTTTATTCCCTAATTTCTTCTAAACATTTAGCAGTTCTCAATGAAAAGAAATGTCTAAGTTTACCATAATAATGCTGCTCAACCTAACTGTACTCTAACTAGCTGGTACCCGCGACTTCGTCCGCGTTCAAAATGTTATATAGCCTAAAAGCCTTCCTCTATTAATGGACTATCTAATACAAAAATAATTTTTCAATTCGAACCAGTAGTTCCTGAGATTCGATCATACAAACAAACTCATCAGTTTTATAATATTAGTAAAGATATGTAGATCGAAGATGTTATTCAGTTGTAAAATTTGCCTAATGTAAATATAATATTCCAGAAGAACTTCGATATTGACATTTAATATTGACGACAGTTATTGACACAGATTTAACAAAAAAAAATATTACTTTTGTTTTCTAGAAATTTATTTCACGGCCCACAATGGGCCCACGCATCTGGAAGATTTGTTTAGGTTTTATTTGAATTACAATAAATATATGACTAAAAGGGTCGCTCAGAACGAATTACCAAAATGAAACATAACTAAGGTACCAACGTGTAGCAAAACTTTTATTGAAAAGAGTTTTACTTTTACTTATATAACAAAATTTTTCCTCGGTTCTGATGAGACCATGAGACCCATCTGTTGATTTATGTTCAGAAATAAGAAATAAGTTGTTATAATAACATTTAAGTCGAACCATCAACCCACGCAATACTAGATTTAATTTTCGATAATTTGATATAAGTAGGTATTGGTTGTGATCAATTTAATACAAAATTATATTAACTATTGTTAAAGATCTAACTTCTAACTTTATTTACAAGTACAGTGTTACCTCGATTAGAAAATATTCGTTATACCAAGTGACTTGTTATAAAGAGTTGCTAAATTTCATCCAAATCGGTTCAGCCCTTTTTTGCATGATTGAGAAACACACATCCAAACCTTCGCAGTTATAATATTACATTAGGACTTTTAATATTTTTAACATTTTTTTTATCATATAATTAGTACTCAAATTAGTACTTACTACTTACTTATACTGATTCAACTTTAATATTGAATAAAATTTAATATTGAATCTAAATGAAGACATACGAAGTGGCTAACGAATATTAAGAACTAGCTGGTGCTCGCGACTTCGTCCGCGTAGAAAAGTATAAAACGCCATCTACCGTATTTTGGATAGATGGCGCTATCTCCCGGCCCAAGCCGCCAGTATTTACTTTTATTTTAGATTTCCCGTAGGAATGAAGCATTTTCCCGCGGTAAAAAGTATCCTATGTTCATCACGGATAATGTCGGCTTCTAATGGTAAAAGAATTTTTCAAATCGGTCCAGTAGTTTCGGAGCCTATTCTATACAAACAAACAATCAAATCTTTCCTCTTTAGATAATAAACTAAATAAATAAGTCAAATAAAAATTAATTCCAAAAAAGCATTAAAATGCCTGCGAAATAGTTACTCGTACGCTCGGACGCTTAACTTTTTTTTCTGTCTAGGCAAAGGTGTTGAAATGCTTGTGTCATCGCTACTTGCACCTTTTAGTGAGAATCAGTGCATTTTAAATTCCCACCACGGAACGTGTTGTAACTGCAAAATAGTTTGGTTGCAGGAAGAGAGCGTTTCGTTGTACCACGACTGTAAAAAGAGGTTTTTACGGTTGCTTCAGGGTGTGGGGCGTGAAGTGGGAGGCAAGGAACGCATATATCTTTATTTGAGCATGTACGTGACCGCAGTTTTGCATTTGATTCAACTAAAAGGGTTCTTTGGTTTAAGAAAAAGCAGTTATAAATAATTATATTGACCTGAATGAATACGTCTTTCAATTTTCTTAGGCAATTCAGAAAAAATATGATAACTAATTCGGAGGATACAGTTTATCATATTATACATCTAAATAATTACACCACTCAATAGCTAAAGCATCAAATTTTTTTTTTGTGGCGTGGCTTGTGTTGTAACCGAAGCCATTTACCATCAAGTGGACCATTTCGTAGTAAATCTATAAGTATTTATTGAATTTGATTATTATTTGAATTATTTGAGAATCACACATAAAACGACAGACAATTTTTTTTAAAGTTTATTGAATAAAACTCAACAATAATTTCACAAGAACATGAAAATTATATATAAAAAAAAAACGAAACTTGTTATAATATGAAACATTATGACTGTTATTTCTACAAAACTAGGAACTTAATGATGTGAAAATTCGTGCTTAAATATTAATAATAAACACTTAGAATAATAATACAAAATTATACATTCTATGTACCTAATAGTAGGTAAGCAATGTACAAATGTACTCAGAACGACATTCTTTAGATAAGAAAGCGTCTAGTGACACAGTACCTTTATCTATCTAAAATTCTTTGGTGACAGTTAAGTAAATTACCACACGAATTATATAAATTTAAATTAACAATAAATTAGTTATTTCAAATAAGCAGAAATGCAACAGTTCAAAGTTATAAAACTTATACTAGCGAGACATTAAGGATTCCGATGACTAGGTTAGCGATTTTTCAAAATCTAAATATCACATCCCATAGCAGTACAGATTAGAAGAATATGATGATAAAAATTGCACAACTCCCTAAAAAACGCGTTTTTTCTTCAAAATAAGTGTATAATTATTCGAGAAGAGAAAATTAAATACAGACAGACAGACGTAGAGATACAGATTTAAGTCTAACAAGGACTATCTTAATATAAAATACTCGATCGTTTCATACTAGAAATATTCATACAATCTTTACACGGCTCGCTGTTATTTCTTGATAACCAACACTTTAAAAACAATCTCTTAATTTTTTTTTTTATTTCTTGATATTATCTAAACTGTCGTTTTTTTTTAGATAAAAAGAGACTGCAAAAATGTTATTTAGTATCTTATTGAATTAATTTTATAAATGTTACACGATTTTACGAAAACCTAATACATTATAATTATAATTGTTTAGACATAAATAACGACGCCTAAATTATCATTCATCATATACATTCTTAAATTATATTTTTTTACGTATTTCTCATTCTTCAGTGCCAGTGATCCATTGTAAGTACTTGAAAGATCTTGATTGGACGGGATTTTCACGCGGGTCAGCGCCCAACTTCCGAGGTTGATGGTAGGTTACCGGTCGGTCTCTGTAATGATATGAATTTCTTATCAATACTTTTTATAAGGAAACATGTCGCAGCGTAAATTCAAAAGTACCACAAATCAAAATTACACATTCTTACAGGAGAGGTATGACCACGCAAACTTTTCGATTTGTGAAGTTGGCCCCCCATCAAGTTCAATAAATAATAAATTTCTCGTAGAATTTTTTTTACAGGAGAGGTAAGACCACGCAAACTTTTCCATTTGTAAAGTTGGCCCCCCCATCAAGTTCAATAATTAATCAATTTCTCGTAGAAATTTTTTTACAGGAGAGGTAAGACCACGCAAACTTTTCCATTTGTGAAGTTGGCCCCCCATCAAGTTCAATAATTAATCAATTTCTCGTAGAAATTTTTTTACAGGAGAGGTAAGACCACGCAAACTTTTCCATTTGTGAAGTTGGCCCCCCATCAAGTTCAATAATTAATCAATTTCTCGTAGAAATTTTTTTACAGGAGAGGTAAGACCACGCAAACTTTTCCATTTGTGAAGTTGGCCCCCCATCAAGTTCAATAATTAATCAATTTCTCGTAGAAATTTTTTTACAGGAGAGGTAAGACCACGCAAACTTTTCCATTTGTGAAGTTGGCCCCCCATCAAGTTCAATAATTAATCAATTTCTCGTAGAAATTTTTTTACAGGAGAGGTAAGACCACGCAAACTTTTCCATTTGTAAAGTTGGCCCCCCATCAAGTTCAATAAACAATTTCTCGTGGAAAATAACAGAACTATTGATATAAAGTATAGAGAACTCCAGAACTATGTGGGGGGCAACTAGAACTCACCTCATTATTTTCGCGTTATTGGGGGGGGCGGCAACTTGACAGAAAGAAACGTATAACAGGTCGTTATCTGTTCGTTGTCGGAACTTCTAAATATTTATTTTAATTATTAATTCATTTTAATAGGATAAACTGAACTGATTATATTGTAAAAATCTTTTCTTTTATTCTAATACGTTAACATTATTCGGATGTAAATTTCACTATCATTAAATAACTAGAAATCCGAATCTAGAATCTACATCTTTCTTCGAAACTCAAGAATGGCCAGACCTATTTTAATTCGGTTTCACTTATAGAAAGAAAGACTAATGGGGAAGGGATGTATGTATAAAAATTGGGCCCAGTACGAAGCTGGAAGCGGGTAAATTATAGTAATTATTGCCTATAATATTAAAGACTAAATCTAAAATCTAAATTGTATTACCTAGGTTCAGCTGAGGCTCGGGAGTGGTAAGCAGGTACACTCGGATTGTGATAACTCTTCGCAACTGCTGGATTCAAAATATGGGTCTGAACAGGTGGATGTTCCGATGAAATTGGTGTTTGATAATTATTTGGATTGTATCTGTCTACCGACACACCCCTAGGCCTTTCGGTGACTGGGGAATCGGTTTGAGTTTGTACGTAAGAACTCATAGGTCTACTACGGCCCAGAGTATTCGTTTTCTGCCAGTCTTGAGAGCCAACTTGTTCTGACTCAAAACTTTTCTCGCGCCATGATCGCGGACGTACTGTCTGACTCCATGTTGGTGTAGGCGTATACACTGGAGCTGGAGCCTTGACATATTTAGGATCTTCTTCCCACGGGGGTCTCACAGAGCTTTGCTCGGTCTGATATTGACTCTGAGAAGATTTCTCAGTAAACTCTCTCAATTCCTTTCGCCATTGGTGCTCCACAGGTTCACTCGGTTCATTATTATCGTAGTAATATTGAGGAGAAGGATCAGGTTGCAATTTAGTTTCTGGAGGTACATACGTAGATTCTGGTACAGAGATGTACCTCCTTTCGTACTCGCTATAATACGTTTTGCGACCAGGTATTTTAGGTGGTTCGACATTGCTAACGGTTTTGACAAACGACTGATTTGGAGCAGGTGGTATATATGCTGTCGGCGTAGGTTTAGAAAACTTGTTTAATGGTGGCGCGGGTTTCCACGTAGGCTGGCTTGGTAGACTACTTCCTGGGCTGAATGTGTTTCCGGTGGAGGGTTGATAGTAATTCTGATTTGAATTGTCAACCACGTAAGATGAATCTTGTTCCCAAGGTGGAGGCACATATGTTGAAGATTGCGTGTTTTGGTACGTGTGCGATGAATCTTTATTCAAAAACGAATATTGATTAGACGGGGTACTGAGACTTGGTAAAGTGTCTAAATTACCAAGGTTATTGCTTCCCCAAGTACTAGGTTTTGGTGCATAACTTTGATAACTATCTTGCTGATAAACATTTGACGTAGTTTGTGAATAATCTTGTGTACTTTTTTCGGTATAAGATGGTTGATATTGAGGCTGCTGAGTTGGAGGCTGATATTGAGGTTGTGGTGTTTGAGGTTGAAATTGTGGCTGAGGCTGGTTCCATTGACTAGCTGGTGTTGATGGTACATTATTATAAATCACATTTTCTTTCCTTGATTCCTGTTGTTGATACCACTGTTGGTTACTCTTACCAATAGAGCTAGGTTTAACGTTACTCACGTTCACAACCTCTGATTGTGGTTCCTGTGACCACTGATTTTGTTGTTCATAACTCTGGTTGCTGTATTGGTAATTGTTCTGATAGGTATCTGTAACTGGAGCTTGACGTTCTATGCTCAGTCTGTCCAACAGTAAGCTATGACGTCTTTCTGTTGTCGGCGATTCTGTATACGTTGATTGAAACGGTCTAGCAGGTTGAGGTGTTGGAGAAACCTTTTCCCTGTTTGGTGCAAAGTAAGTTTTAACAGTAGGAATACCATGCTGAGTGAGTTCTTCATATGAACGATCCAGGGTTTTAGTCGTACGATTAACCGTCACTATATTTTCATACCGATTAAAATCAGTTTGCGTACTAAGTAAACTGGAAGGTTCATTTGAACCTCTAATTATTTCAGTATTTTCCGTTTTAGTTCTAGTAAAGGTCTCACCAATAGGTTTTATTTCAACATCTTCCACTTTATCTAGAGGAATAGATGGTTCTCGCAATGGCACTGTTGTTGTTGGTTGTGTCGGAATCTCAGTCTTCTCTTCTTTTGGTTCTACTTTAGGTTCTGGCTTTGACTCTTGTTTTGGTTCAGGTTCTTTCGGTGCCTCTTTTACCTCGGGTGTTTTCTTATCTGCATCCTCATGCTCAGATTCATATTCCTCCTCAGTGTATTCCGATTCTTCTTCTTCTTCTTTCTTTTGCTCTTTTACTGCGGGTTCGGGTTTCTTCTCTTCTTTTATTTCAGTTTTTATTTCCTCTTCCTGAACTTCTTCTTCTTCCTCTTCCTCTTCTACCTCCTCTTCCTTATTTTGAGTAGATTCTTGAACTTTTACTTCTTTTAACTCTTCCTTGGCTTCTTCTTCACTAACTACCTCTTCTTCCTCCTCCTCCTCTTCAGGTTCATCTTTTTTCACTTCTACTTTTTTGACTTCCGTTTCTACTTTTTTTAATACTACCGTCTGCTCTTCTTGCTGCTCCTCCTCCTCCTCTTCTTCTTCTTCTACTTCTTCCTCTTCAACTGGCTTAGATTCTTTTTTCAAAATAGATTTTTGAACTACTTTGATTTCTTCTTTTTGAACCACAGGAGCCGTTTGTTCAACTCTTTCTTCCTCCTCAACTTCCTCTTCCTCCTCTTCTTCTACTTCTTCCTCTTCTGGTTCTTCTACTTTCTGTACAGTTACTTTCTTTGTCGTAATTGTTTCAGATCGCTTTTCTTCTTTTTTGATGATAGCTTCTTTGTGACCATTTTCTTTGGGAGTTGAAGCTTCCTTAACTACCGTTTTCTTTGTCTCAGTCTTCTTAGGTTCTTCTACAATTATCTCTTTAGTTTTCTCTTCCTGTTTTGTTGCAACTTCACCATTTTCTTCTTCTACCACCTCCTCCTCCTCCTCTTCTTCTTCTTCTTCAATCTCTACTACTGCATCTGCTTCTTCTTTTGGTAGTGTACGTGTTTCGGTTTTTGTTGCTATTTCTGTTTTACCATCCTTTGTGGTTGTTGTTGTTGTAATTTTTTTTTCTTGTACTGTTCCATCAGGCAGTATTTTCCTTTCAACTTCCACTTTAGTTTCAATTTTTGCTCCAATTTTCTTTGTAGGGATTTTCACCGTAAGTTCTGCATTAGTATCGTCTCCATTTTGTTCTCCGTTTTGTTTTTCTGCTTTTTTTGTACTCTCTTCAATTTTTTTCTCTTTTTTTACTTGCTTCTTGACAACTTTTACCTCTTTCTGAAAACGAAACAATTTACTAATTAAAAGATATTGTAAACGCATACCTGGCCTAAAGTAAACTTGCTTAAAATTTATTTATTAATTTACAATTAGTTTGTAATTAATAAAAATAATTAAACATATATTTTAAGAGGAAAAATTTGGTTATATTGTATAATAAATAAATTAATGAATATATTGAAAATAGAATGAAATTAATTGATAACTCACAATAATATAATGATTTATCACTGTTACATGTCTTCAATATTGAATAGTAAATATGTATAACATACAACGAAAACACACATAAATATGCAAACATAATAAGTATACAGTAATTTTAAATGAACCTGTTCATTGTCTCTTCCAGAATCTTCTATTGTTTTATCTATTGTCGGCAGAGGAACGATGTCGATATCAATAGCTTTTTCAATTGAATGCAAATCAATAACTGCACTTTTATGTTCATTCGGCAATGCCTCATTTTTACTTAATGGTATAATAATGCATTTATTATCTGAGTCATTTTTTGGTGAAACTTGAAAATACTCAGCTTCGTAACTAATCTCTGGTAACATCGGTGTTGTATATCCATCGCTTCCATAGCTCATGCGAGGTACAGTATTGTTTTGTTTATTGTTACTGCTATAAGTTGATCTGTCATTGTCAGGATTATTTGTTTGTAAATAAGAAAAATTGTTTTGTTTGCAAGTCTCGCGTAATGCTTCAATACCACTAGATTTTGATGCAATAGTTTGATTTGATGTATGCGGATCTGTGATTTGGGGATTTGATTTAAAGTCTTTGGGTGGATCAGGATTGCTTCGGGTCCTTAGCAAAGATTTCGGATTTGCTGGTAGATTAAAAGTAGGAAACACTTGTACTGGCAGACAATTAAAATTCGGGACAGCGATGGGAGTGGACGGCGTGGGCGGAGACAAGACTGCTTGTGCTGGCACTTCGGGTACTCCTTGATTCATTGCATTTCTCATCAAACGTTTCGCCATACGTTCAGACTTTATCTCCGAAAGGTCCAGCCCACCTGGAGTATATGTGAAAGGCTTACGATCGCGGCTCATGGCACCATGCAAAGCCGACGGTGGATTCATTTTGCTGAAATGAAAATTAATAAAGTAAAGCAATAATTTTATCTAACAACCCAGCGTTTAGGGTACATCACATACTTTATTACATATATTTTTGTAAAAATGCCAGAAGCACTAAAAGCACATATACAATGACAGCGATTTGGCAATTTGACAAAACTGTAGAAATAGATATGATATACTCACATGAGACTGTGTTAACGTTAACCACGAATTATTATATTTACTTCCTCTGTTACAACTGACTAGGGCTATTCTCAGGCGGAACCATCCGATCAACACTATTCACTGTGGGAACGTCACTTTTCTTGTATCAACTTTCACATCACTCGTCAGGTTCGGAGACGGATCACTTATTTTTGTGGCGGAACATGCAGATATTAATCTGGTCGCAGCGGTTAAATTTAGAGCGAGTTTAGTAAATGAGCCGGTACATTTGAATCCGGGAGTTGCGCGCGGTTCGGCGCGTGCGCCCGCCGCCTGCCGCCTACTGCCGTCTACGCCGTCAGTCGCCATCATGTATTTTGGTCTCGGCCCCAATATCAGCGGGCGCCTTGTCTACAATTTGTCTTGAGCGAATCGTCAAAACGCCGCACCCAATACTTCCGACATGTTTGCAATTATTGCTGCAATACTTCACATCTTCCTCCACAGCTGTCCGTTATGAGTTCTTAATAGTTTTAGGGATGTTTGGAACCACAGAATAATCTGCTTTCTTAGTTAAAGTTCAAATAATGTCTGAAAAGTAATTTGATCTATTCAAACAAGAAGACGTTTGATGTGCAGCTTTTGATTTCAAATTTAAATTTGATGCAAATTATTAAGATATATTGTAAAAACAAAAATTTAATGTTTTTTGTAATATAAGTAAAATGTGAATTTAATCCCACGTGTGTATAACCGGCTATATTCAGTAAAATTGTAATTGTTTTTCTAAACGTTGAAAACGAACTGATCGATGTGAATACAATAAATCGATATAGATCTTAATTTAGATACACGGTTTTACCGAAGATTTACAACGAGCATCTTGTAATATCATTCCGCTATTTAATGTTGGCTCAATACCAAAACATTTTGATCCAACATTGCTCAAGAATACGTCTTCGCGTGCATGAAAATACTTACATAGATCTTTGGTATTTCTGCAATATTCCAATAATGTCTCATTTAGATTCCTTTTGGATCTCGCTTTACTGGATTTCGTGTAATAACACGCATTTGTTTATTTATGGAATTATTTAATTTTATTTATTTTATGCATTCATTAGCAAAGTTATAGCCATTTAAGTTATTGGGCATAATTATTACGAAAATCCAAACAAATATGACCGAGTTATCCTTGATAATTCAGCCATTTCGGAGATTATACTTATAATAATGTGATGGAAATTTTTGTGTATTCAAATGTGAAAAAGGAAATGCCTTCTCCAGAAAAAACGATAATCCACATAGTCGCTAATTCTACATTATATACATTGACTCAATACACTGTAAATGAATTCAATACACTGTAAAGACTCAATGAAATCACTATTACAAAGTCAACACGGTCATGTGTCAGTGTTCAGCAGACACACTAAATTATTCACTACTAGCTGTTGCACTGCACGCGACTTCGTCCGCGTAACTTCATAAAATATAGCCTATATTACTCGCTGATAATATAGCTTTTATTTTTCAAATTTTTCATCTTTATAATATTAGTATAGATGTAATATTATAAAGATGGCCAATAAAGGCCTTTAAGCTTTTAAAAAAAAAACTCGAAGACCCAAATTGTGTTTAAATTTATCACTTTTACACATCAATATAAACAAACAGTCCTATAAAATTTTATTATAATATGATACTTGATTGATTTGTATAAGCAATTTGTTCAATTGATAAATAGTTATAGCTTTAAGCCAAATTATATCTATACTAATATTGTAAAGAAAGAAGATTTGTATGTTTGTAAACTCAAAAACTACCGGACCGATTTTAAAAAGAAATCAGCAAGTATGTATGAGTTTTATGTAGTGTACCTAATTGTTTGAAGTTTTACTATACAATCGTATAGATTCCTTATAATGTCACATGTTCTCGTCTCTTTTAGATGCAAGTGATCCTGTGATCATTGAACTATGTACTTCAGTAATATTTAATGTGTATAAGGGCCTCTTTCACCATCCGTCAAATAGGCTAAACGTCATTTAAAGTCACCGGTGACCGGGGATACCTTTATTTGTACGGTAAAAGTCCCAAACATTAAAAAGAAAATAATAATTTAAAAAAATCGCCTATCGAAGGATGCACTAAACCGAATGCACAAATTAATAAAACATAAAATCATTTCTAAAAGTTTCTAAACTATTCAACGCTTTACTTGTAGTTGGTGAAAGAGGCCCTAAGAGTAGACGTACAGATTTTGTAGTCAAGATTACTCAACGATCTTGAAAAATGCATGAGCTTCCAGCGCAATAATCTCGTGTATAGCGAAGTCGGATGTCTGAAAATTCGTTATAATTTTGCTTTATACCGTTACAACGCAGTGAATATATTATGGGATTGTAGATGTCGTGGGCAGATCGTAGAATTGGGCAGATCGTAAAGTATGAAATCAAAAATCTTTCACCAAAAGTCAAAAATAGGTGTGACGAGGATCAGAGCGAAGCAAAGCAAAGGAGGAGGGTGTTAGGTTTACATGGAAATAAATTTGGTGAGCCGAGCGAAGCGGAGCGGAGTGAGGCGACCCTCTCAGTTTTAACAGAAATATGATCTGCGATGTGCCGACGACATATATACACATAAAACACTGTTATGAATGAATAGTATAGTTTTTACTAGTAAAATCATATTTAATTACTTTTTAAGTACTTAAGTATTATAATAATAAAATTTAAGATTGAATTATAAATTAATAATAAAATTTAAAATTAAATCTTACATTATTTACATATAATTAAATTACCTTTTATGAGGAATAATTCAAAAATAATAATGGTTAATTAATGTTTTTGGTGCATTAAATATGCCGTTTGGTATAAATAGTTATTATACATTTTGAGTGTCCGAAATTAACTCGTATATTTTTTTATTAAGGAAACTAGCTGGTGACCGCGACTTCGTCCGTGTTAAAAAAGAAAAAAGTAGCCTATCCTGTGTCCTGTACGTCTAAATGTTTATCTACCAAGTTCATGAAAATCAGTTAATTCGTTTACGAGTTATGGAGGTACATACATACATACATACATACAGAAAAAATTCTAAAAATCGTCAATTTAGTTTCAGTATCATGTATAGAGCCTATAAACAGGATATCTCTGAAAACAAACTAACTTACTCCATGACCAATCCTTACAAATTTATTATTAGTAATATTGATGATGATGATGATATTGATGATAAAATCCGCAAGCATTTTATAAACTTACTTTAATTTCTGTTGTTGCAGACTCTCCTTTAGTCGCCATTCTGTAACAAAAAAAGGGATATTTAATTTCAACTGCTAAAGATAATATGAAAATGTATAATCTGCATTTCAAATTAACTCTTAAATGCGAATTTCATTATCCATCATTCATTAAAAAACCGACTTATTTAGTTTTTTATTTAATTTAACACCTTTTTGACTTTTTTTACAAAACCTGAAAGATTTTTCAAGCTTTGTGTGAGATTAAATTTTAATAAAACTCATAATCCCTCTATTTGGATGTTATGTTAAATTTTATACTAAGACTTGAAATGAAATCGAACATAAAATTAATAATACAGTGGAAATAGATTATATATAGCGACCTTCAAGGGACCACCAAAACTGGTCGTAATAAACTGACCATGTCGTTATATTATAAACAACCGCAGTGCTTATATCCGATTTATACTGTATCTAATCATTAAAAATTAACAGTTCTTATACAGAAGTTAATCACGAAATTATTTGTACATAGATTAATCTCGAAGAAAGTCTTAATAAATCGAATCCCTTAATGAAGGCGCACATGGAGGTAACATTAACAATTCTATTCACACAATCATTAACCTCTCACGCACAACCACTCCTAAATAATTCATCGGAAATCGTAAACCAGAATAAATAACAATGTGTTTAGTGTGTTTTAATTAACGCCCATAATATTCGCTCTAGCTACAAGCCTATTTTATCGACTAGGTACTAGCTTTTGAACCCGACTTCGTCTGCGCCCCTTTCGTAACGCACGGTGCAAAAGATAGTCCAGTAAAATTTATGAAAATTTGAGTCCCTTAGGGATTTTTTTTATATAAGTTTCTAGAATATAAATGTAATGTCGATGGGTGAAAAAAAAATTTCGAATCCCACTTGTAAGGGGTGGAAAAAAAATATTAAAAAATCCTCAAATTATGCAAAAGTGGTAAGCGTTGCAAATAAATTTTTAGAAAAATATTGTACAGAATTCAATTTATATAACTTTTTTTGCTAAAATTAAAATTAAGAGAGTTAGAGAGAGAGGATAGCAGATAAGGATTTATTTTATTTTAGCACAATGTGATTTTTTTTTAAAACCTTTTTTTAAAACAAACATATTTAGGTTTTATAAACCTAAATATAGGTCTTCTTTTGTCATAGAGGGATCACTATTATATATCACCTGAAGCTTTTATTTGACTTGTTATTTGGCATTGCATCCTTGGCTCAGCAAATACGATACCTGAATTCGATACGAACGTGTCTTGGAAGTTTAAAAATTTCGCCATATAATTCCAAGTTGAGACAGGTGTCTTCCTGGCAACGGTCTGATCATATTATGCGCATATCGTTGGAAATCTCGCCGCAACGAAGTTATCTCGTTGAAACAGTATTCGGCGTCTACTAGCTCTCCTCATCGCATGGCGTGCATTATTTTGCACAAGTAACGGCACCGCCAAGCGAGATTAACCGCCACAAACAAGCCGCGGCGAAAGGTATTTCCTTGCGGCATTTACCGGCGATATTTTTATTAACCCTATCTCTTTTTAAGTTAAGTAAAATGTCAAAAGATTTCCAACTGATGGGCGAATAAGTCTTAAACGGGTCTTCCGTAGTTGAGTGTATGTAAATATAATTATTTAAAAAGGCTAATCGACGTTGCAATGTCGTTTCGCCATCAGATATGTGCCGAAGCTTGGCGAGGATATAGCAGAAAAGCGATATTTTCATCGTTTGACTTCTTAGAGTAAAATTAAAACTTAAATAAAAATACAGTACATAATAGAGTATACTTAAGAAAGTATGATTTATACAGAAAGTTCTATTTTTTCTGAGAAAAATATTATAATAAATTACTGCTCATAAATAAGCTTTCGTGTCAGGGTATCAAAATTTTTCAGTGACTCTTGTTTTTAAGTTAATTAATGAACTTAAGTCCTGTAATACATATTATGCCTTTTTAAATATTTTACACAACATTGAAGAAAAACCTTCCAATTTTTAATCGGTTCGAGGTTATCTCCGAGAAGCAACAAAAGTTTGTTGTGCAATATTGCACCTTAAATCATAGGTTATTAGGTTGCGTTCATTTTGGTGGAAAATAGGTTCGGTCTGAGGTTAGTCCTTGTCTTGAACGGGTGCGAATCGTCCGCTTGTCCGCTGCAGTATAAAATAGTGGATCGCCGGAGCGTAGCGTTCTCGATTTATTCGACCAGTAACGTACTATTTTTACGCTGTTTTTCTTGTGAAAACCGTTTAGTATTACTTGAAGTCTTTAGAACTGCGACTATAAAATGATAACAAATTGAAAGGGGTTAATGATCACGAATGAAAATTGGATTGTTGCCTAATACCCTCTTGACAAATGGGGATTGTTTTTAGCAATGAATTGGCTATGATCGGCGGGGAATGTTCGAAAACAGCAATCGCAATGCATTACGATACGAGTTAGTGTTGGCTGTGGATTGTAAATCAAAAGCCTCAATGAGCTAGTATCAATTAGTTTGCTAGTAATTGCAAAACTTACTTATTTATTGGCACTGTGCTATTATAATGGACGATTCTATTGCAATCCCTCTACAATTGATGCGAATATATCTTCGTGTGTTATGTTCATTAAAAAAAATTGATAAATTAATATCGATGAAATAATTTTATATTGTCATATACAAGTCACGCGATATGTGCTGCAAGTGCGCTGTCGACCAAGGATGAGAGATAAGGAAAAGATAGGGAAATGGGCTCTAGCTTTAATTAAGGATATACACTAGATTCTGGGTTGCTTCACTAAAAGTGGCATTGTAGAATATCATCGCACTCACAGCTTGGGGTGATATTTCAAATTAGTTTTACAAAGTTGTCCTTAAGGTGAGCACGTGATACGGATCAAAAATTTATATTATTCATCTTTTTATCAGAAATTAACAAAAGAAAGTGATAACATGTAAAAAAAATCCAGTGGACACTTTTTCGCAGTGATTTTGTTCGAGATCCTGAATCTAAAGTATACTTTATCAAAGGGCTCTAACATCCCTTACTCACTCACCAAAACACAAGCCCCTAGCCGTGAGCACACTAATTCCAACGTTCCCTTACGAAGTTAGAGAACGATAGAAAATAAAGCCAGATGATTGGTCAAAATTTTATGTGGGCGTTACAAGAACCAATCACCGGGCTTTTGTTTCTGTCGTTTCGTCAATCTACAACGCTCCCGTTTGCACTGGGTCCATTACACATGCTTTTACTTCACGGTAGTCTTCTGATTGTGATCAGGACATTTACGCTGTTATCGATAGATGACATCACTAGTATGCGTTAACACGCGCTAACGCTTTGTCCGTCGTCATTATTATTTACTTACATGTGTTTTTGTTTTCTCTCTGGTTCTGTAATCAAATCTATACCAATAAATATAAAGCTAAAGAGTTTGTTTGTTTGGTTGTTTGGACTTGTAAGTTGTAAGCGCAAATCGCGCAATTGAAAAATTCTTTTTGTGTTGGATTATGGATAATGGATACTGGACTTGATAGTCCATTTCCATTTATCGAAGGAGGAAGGCTTTAGTTAGTTAGGCTAGGTATATAACATTTTGAACGCGGATGAAGTCGAGGGCAACAGCTAGTATTAATACTACGATACCTACGTACTCGCTTCTGTCTTTTATTGTGAAACTTTGCACCTAATAACAATTCAATTCGTAGGCAGTTCAAAATTAAAAGTTATAAATAAATTCAACTACAAACAAATACGGTAAGACTGCATTGAAATTGCTGTTGACCAGACGAACTGCCCAGTTGACAGCGAAACACGGTGGTCTTCCTTGGCACTATTTGCTAGACCAGAGCCAACGATGAAAAGTTCCAAAGTGCCCTAACTAGACTCGTCAAGGAACCAAGGGACACGACGTTACATAGTTAACAATTACCTAAGTCAATGTATTCAAGTCAATTATTTGAGTAAATTCCAGAGCAGTTATTTAGTTTACTAAGCTACGCCAATTTTACGTAAACTAAACCGTAAAATTTAAAACATTTTAGCAACAAATCTAGCATGAAAATTGAAACCAGATTGGTTCAACCCACTTTAAAATTAATCCAGCACATCTAAAACAAAAGGGGGTCCGATCAGTGTTAGCTTTAAGATAATAGTGTACGTTCGCGCCACTTGGCAAGTTATTGTGGCCATAAATCTGTGAAATGAGCGGATTGCGGCACGATCCAGTACATTGTACGGTTTACGATCAATCAATGTGTCGCACAAATTGTTACGTCTTATGTAACAATTTATGGACATAATTTTAATTGTAATTTTAATAGAAAACTGTTGAACACGCCAAAGTGTTTAACTTTTTAAAAATTTGTCGGTCGATTAATTGGTTTCAAAATTATTTGCAATTTCACTGTAGTATCTGCCTTTATAAGCTGAACACAAACTTATCTTCAATTTCAAAAGGTATGATAAATGCTGTGTGATAGTCTACGCTATCACATAGCATTTTATCAGGTCTTCTCAGGTATTCAAAGATTGCTAGTCTCTAGAAAAAGTAGGTCTCTAAAATACTAATAATAAAATGAAATCTAAAATACTTTTTTAAGTTAAAGTCGATAAACAAGCTAAGTATCTACTTGATGGTAGATGACTTGATGGATAGGGAATAGGGTAATGTTCTCTGGCATCCCTTACTCACTCATCGAAACCAAAATATCACACATTCTCTTATTTCACTATGGTCTTCTGTGATGGGGTGGTTACTGCGATACGCAATGTACCTTCTTGCCACTACTTTCTAGATCCGGACCAGATCCAATATTGAAAAGCCATGCCAGGAATAGAACCCAGGAACAATGAGACAGAGCGCTAAGGCAAGCAAACTATTCATACAATGGAATTTTACAGCAATTGGCAAGTTGAGATGATATTCAGCAGAGCATACAGGGCGTTCACAAAATTATGCGACATGAAGAGAAAGTACCTTTAATATCGTAGATAGGATATTTTGCTGAAAGAAGACTTTATGTTATTTTTAAAAGTTAGTAATTCTGCATTCAAAGATTTCAAAGATCGCGAAATTTGAATCAAACATTTTACGTTAGATACTGTGTTACTTAAGAAGAATTATTATTTTTGTCCATTCTTTCGACTGGCATATAAAAATACGGGTTTTTAAAAAATCTTTTAAAAATAACATAAAATCTTCTTTCAGCAAAATATCCTTTCTACGATATTTATTAAGGTACTTTCTCTTCACGTCGCATGGTCTTGGGACACCCGTTATAACTCTCAACACTTTGAACTCCGGAAAAAAAAGGCTTGTAGATTAAATGGCTGTAAAACTTGTGCTAAAAAAATGTCATATTAAAATCCCGTAGTTTTTTGTTGGATGATCATATTAGTGGAAAAAAACCTTGCCCAGTTGAAACAAATAGAGGCAACCCAAATTTCGACACTGATCTAAATAATCCGTATATGATAGAACTGACAAACGCAATCCAATTTCAATATAAATATTAGTTAATGCCGATGAATGCCCGCGTGGGCGGCACCGCTGACTTTACGTTTTAAAACTAGGTTTTGATTGAAAAACAACACGTGTGCGGGCGAGATATTTTTTTCATGAATATTTAGCGCCGCCGATATTTCGAACGCGTACGAATTGTAGGTGTTACGATAATCAAATAAAAACTACAATGAATCAATGATATTGTACATAAATAACAGCATAAAAAATTTTGAAATTTCAAATTTCCAACATGCTAGACTGGCAGAAATTCATTTCACATAAACTCTTTACAGCCGATTTTGAAACATCTGCTTACAAATTGTGGATTATTTGATCAAGATTTCCAATAAATAATATACCTTAAAATGGCATTCAAGTATGCTCGAGCAGAAAAATTATTGGCACAGTCGCAAATTCTGAGCATAGTCTGCATTAATGCCAAATAACAAAGACAAATAATTCTAAATAGTAAAATTTCATTGGAAACACTGTAGCAGCAAATGAGCATTTTAATAAATCTTGTATTTCATAAGACTCCCATATTTTTGATCGTTCTCAAAGTTGGCTTATAAATAAAGTAAGTATTTTCAAAACCAATTTAATCAAAATTTCTGATAAACAGTTACATTTAAATGGCATTCATGTATGCTCGCACAGAAAAATTATTGCCACAATTGCAAATTCTGAGCATAGTGTGCACTAAACTTGCATTAATAACATACGAGCATTTTTGAAATCATATTTTTTATGAAAACACTGCAGCAAATGAGCATTTTAATAAATCTTGTATTTCATATGACTTCCATATTTTTGATCGTTCTCAAAGTTGGCTTATAAATAAAGTAAGTATTTTCAAAACAAAATCCAGCTTTCTAGTTAGTTGTAGATTAAAAGTCCACTTTAATTAACGTGCGGTCGACGTGAACATATTTCATACGGTTCTTTATGGAGCTGAGTCGTCCTCGGCTCTTTATTTATCGTTATATTATGACCGCTCGTGAATTTTTTGAAACATTATCAAGAGGGAGAAGTTCTCGTGTAAATCTTTTTAATAACTCGCCGTTCGCTGCCTTATATCACGCCATTCGTTTTCCGGGATTTATATTTTATTTTATTTATTTAGTAATATGTAAGAAATTATATCATTAAATAAATAATAATTTTAATAATATTGCAACTTTGCTGACTTCTGTTTTTCTTGTATATATCTGTATAATGTGTAACGAGATATTGTATGTTTCCTAAATAAAAATAATATATAAATGATTTGTATGTTTGTTTTTTGTTTGTATTCTCTGAAAATGCTAATCCCATTTTAAAAAAATATACTTTCATCAATAGTTAGAATAGAACTTGGAAAGGACAGCGCTTAAAAAAAAATATGTCAAGCGTCAACCATTTCGTTACCGTTGTAGTATGTGATATTATATAAAGCCGATTTGAATCGTGATGTAATCGACTCAACTGATAGGGCACGCTTGCGAGTCTTCCTTTAAATTATCGTGAACCTGTAAACCTGTGAACATTTAAAATTGGACTTTGTATTTTTCTGGAATTCTGTAATTGCAGATCGTTCATTTTCCAAACAGATAAAATATAATGTACATAATTAAAAATGTATTGGAAACAGCGTTCTTGTTATTTTTTAGATTGTAACATTCGTTAGGTTTTAATGTATTAATTTATAGGCCCAACAGGTCACGTGGTATATAGCCTTCTTACTCAATACATTTTTTTATCTTTATTCGCGACTTCGATTTTAGAAAACAAGGAATTTAAATTTAAATTTGACGAAACTACGAATATTTTATTATAGTATCACATTTTGTTCTCTATAAATTGGAAAGTTGGTCTGTCGAACATTGAGTTTCAGTACGTGTGCTCACTCAAAATAGGCTCCTCATTTTACTATCCCCTATCTTCTTAATACTGAAACTGTAATCTAACAATGTGGGCAGCTCACGTGCATACTCATACCATCGCATGCATACATATTATATGCAACAGAAGGTCACCTCTTCGTCTAATCAGGTATGAATTAAAGCTGTCCTTTAATTAAAGCAATAAAATAGAAATGACCTAAATAAATGTTATGTATATATTAAGACAATAAAGTAATTCAGCCTTCAGCTTCAGCTTCACAGTTCACATTTGACACACCTATTCAATATCAGTCACTGTCAGAAACAAACAAGACAATTCAAACCAATATTTCCCAAAAACATTGTGTAAACACAAATTGCAAAACTACTGATGGGGAAAGTGTAGTAATGTTTTGTGACGAGATAGGAAAGGACATGGGCCCGCTATTAAATACTCAGTTGGGACACCCATTTATAAATCATTGTATGCCTAATGCTTCATATTTCGATGTCATGACAAAAATAAATACTTCAAAATTCAATCCTAATACGACTATTATAATTTTTGTTGGTAATAGGGGCAATTTAAATAAAAAAGAATTATTGCATTTCTATGACACATTACTTTCTTTCAAAATCAAGCAAATTGTGTTTTATACACTCCCCTATAGTACCAAGTTGTCAGTTGAAGAAAATAATATTAGATATAAGCTAAATATGTGCTTACATACTTGGTCATGCTACAAAAATAATGTACATGTCATTGACACTAACAGTTTTGTTAGAAAAACATATTTTTATAAAGGACAAATTTTATTTCCTTTCTCTTTTAAGAGACAATTAGCTGTTATGCTATACTTTTATTTTAATATGACTGCTAAAAATTTAGCAAATAATTCTTTTATTGACAAATCACCAATTAAGGTGTTGACATGTAATAATTTAAATTAAATATTGAGACAACAGAGTACGCCTCTGGCAATTTATATTCAGAAAATTTAATAGAAAAAAATATTGTTAATCATGATCAAATGTGTAACAAAAATTGTAACAGTACCAATAAATATCACAATGAAACTAATTTACTTCAAGTAGTACACCAAAATATTCAGGGTATGTCACACAAGGAGTTGGAGATTGAATTGTTTATGAACCATAATAATATTGACATTTTTTGTGTTACAGAACATTGGTTGCAAAGTCACCAGTTTATGTTTAATTTCAATAATCACCTAGTAGGCAGTTCTTTCAGCAGAGTTAATGGTATTCGTGGTGGCTCCCTAATTTTAGTTAGTAAACACTTAAAATATAAGGAACGAAATGACATTGTGAGTCTCTCTGTTGAGCGGATTGCTGAGCTGGCCTGTGTGGAGCTGGAAGGTTTTGTTGTTGTAAGTGTATACAAACCGCCCTGTGCTATATATGATTGCTTTGAAGGAGTTGTAGATACTGTGCTAAGCAAAGTGTGCAGAATGAACAAAACTGTTATTTTTTGTGGAGACTTTAATATAAATATCCTGGAAAGCACTAGTCAATCTACTAGGTTGCTTGCTTTATTTAAATCATATAATTTGAATAATATGTTTTGTGAGCCGACTAGGATTACTGCAGCGAGTGCTACTTGTATTGATAACATCTTTTCTAACATAATTCCAGTTAATAAATCAATAATTAATAATTTAGATTCGGATCACTCTGGTCAATTAGTAACTTTTGAAAGGTACACGATGACTCATTGTAAAAATGAATTGACATTAGTACCGATTACTAAAAAAAGACTAAATACTTTTAAAAACAGTTTATATGAAAAACTTTCCATGGCTAGTCTAGATGAGGAAGCGAATAATATGTTTAACCAAGTTTTTGACATACTGATAGCTGAATTTAAGAAAATATTCACACCTAAAAAAGTAGTTTTAAACGGTCGTATGAGTTTCAGCGATTGGGCTACTACAGGTATAAATAAAAGTAGACAACGCTTATTTGAACTCTACGAAGAAAGAAATTATAATAAAAGTGCAGACTTTCATGAATTTGTTAAAAAATATTCAAAATTATTTAGACGAGTATGTATCGATGCAAAATCGATCTATTTGAAACATAAAATAATAATGTCCTCAAACAAGATTAAAACTATTTGGAATATCATCAATAGTGAAACTGGAAAGTCAGTAAAAAGAAAACAGGATTTGGAGCTAATTGTGAATGGGTGTAGGTTACAAACAGAGGTGGAGGTAGCCACGGCATTTGAAAATTATTTTACTTCTGTCCCGTTGGTTACTACAAGGCACCTTAACTCCTCCCCCGGTGTCGCATTAGCATTCTTAAAAGCGAGTGTACCGGAGTGTACCACTGATTTTAAATTTAAACCTATAGGGCCTATTGATATAGTGGGTGCATTTAAATCTTTAAAGCAAAAAAATACGTCTGTCGGGGACTGTCTGTTAAAACAATAAAATCAGTAATTAACGTTGTAGCTCCTCATTTAGCAGCTGTGTTTAATTGTTGTATTTCTATGGGCATATTCCCTAATCAGATGAAATTGAGCAGAGTGATACCTCTATTTAAGTCTGGTAGTACTACGGACCCCTCAAATTTTCGCCCGATTTCAGTGTTACCGGTTTTTAGTAAAATATTTGAAAAAATCCTGTTTAATCAAATGTACTCTCACTTTTCAGCGAATAACCTTATGTGTAATAAGCAATTCGGTTTCACAAGGGGCCGCTCCACTATTGATGCTGGAGTAAAATTGCTTAAGTTTATTTATGAAGCTTGGGAGGATAGACAGGATGCTCTGGGTATTTTTTGCGACCTGTCCAAAGCTTTTGACTGTGTTAAATATGATAATTTATTCGGAAAACTTTCCCACTACGGTGTTAGAGGTATAGCTTTGGATCTCTTGAAATCATATTTGAGCGATAGAGTTCAGAGTGTAGATGTAGGTGGGATTAGATCACAGGGATCATTAGTGACTATGGGTGTCCCGCAGGGCTCTATTCTGGGTCCGTTTCTCTTCCTTGTTTATATAAATGACCTTCCTTACCATATTAATGATCATGATATTGTTTTATTCGCAGATGATACGTCATTGCTTTTTAAAGTTAACCGTAGAAGTAATCATGATCATGTTAACTCGGCGATGTCTAAGGTTATTGATTGGTTTAATGTTAATAATCTTTTGTTGAACAATAAAAAGACAAAATGTATTAAATTCACTTTACCTAATGTCAAACAAATTGATCATAATGTTCACGTAAATGGTGAAGACATTGAGCTGGTTGAGTCGACTGTATTCCTAGGTATAAATGTAGATTCTAAGCTACAATGGGGACCACACATTAATAAACTAGCCATTAAATTAAGTTCGGCTGCTTACGCTGTTAAAAGAATTCGCGAGCTAACTGACGTAAATACCGCGAGGATAGTATATTTTAGCTATTTCCATAGTGTAATGACGTACGGTATTTTACTTTGGGGTAATGCTGCGGATATAAACACTATATTTGTGTTACAGAAAAGGGCTATTCGTGCCATCTACAAGCTCGGTCCCAGAGTCTCGCTAAAAGATCAGTTTAAAGAAATAAATATACTTACTGTAGCCTCACAATACATTTTTGAAAATCTTTTGTTTGCTCACAAAAATATTAGCACTTTTAGTAGAAATAGTGATGTTCATAATTTAAATACTAGAAACAAGCATAGGCTTCAACCAAATAAAACTCGTCTCCACAGGGTTAGCAACTCCTTTATGGGACAATGTGTGCGCTTCTACAACGGGCTTCCAGCTAATATACAACAATTATCTATAAATAAATTTAAAGTTTATATTAAGAAAACCCTGTGCAAAAAGGGTTATTATAGGATATTAGATTATATAAATGATGACTGTCCTTGGAGTCAAATATAGTTGATTATTGTGTTATGTAGATTGCTATGTATTGTTACGTATTACTTTGTAATTTATTTATGAAAAGAGCAACTATTGGGTTTCTT
This sequence comes from Synanthedon vespiformis, assembly GCA_918317495.1. Classification (NCBI taxonomy): domain Eukaryota; kingdom Metazoa; phylum Arthropoda; class Insecta; order Lepidoptera; family Sesiidae; genus Synanthedon; species Synanthedon vespiformis. The sequence goes on from OU906964.1 coordinate 2,314,350, forward strand.
GCCGAGTTCTTCCCCCTAGAAACAGCTTTCCGAACCGGTGGTAGTTTGTAAAGAATGTTGACGAAGACAAATGTTTTGTAAAAACTTACGTCGAATAAATGATTTATTATTATTATTATTAATTTCTGTTTCAAATCAGACATTTCTTTAGTGAGCAGTGGTATAATTCAAATAAGATGTTTAAATAAACATTGCGCTTTCCTCGACGTCGCGCGTCGTCTCCGCACCGTTTTAGTTGGAACACTGAACCGCTACGGGACTCCCTTAGAACCACAACATCTGTGGAATGTTATAAATGCTTACTGAAATGTTTCATAGACCCAAGAGAACCAAGTTCGAGTCTACAAGATGTCATAAAATAGCGCACGAAAGATTAACTACTTAACACTTACAAATATGTATGTAGGACTGTAGATATCTAAGTATTATATTAAAGGGTCCGAAGAGACCTAGAATAGGTTTAAACGTTGAAAATAGATAAAAAATATTCAAAATTTTATCCCTCTCTCCATAAGAGAAAACCGAAACAAAATCAGCTGGGTTGTTTTGTTTGGAAGTAGTTAGCGGATAAAAAGAAAGACGCGGAAATTGTCTTAAACCAAAATATAATACGCTAGCTGGTGCCCGCGACTTCGTCCGTGTTCTCTATAGCCCGTAGCCTTCCTCGATAAATGGACTATTCAACATTTTTCAATTCGAACCAGTAGTTCTTGAGATTAGGGCTTACAAACAAACAAACTTTTCAGCTTTATATATTGGTATAGATTAAGAAAATTGCATTTGTACGAAGCCGGAGGTGAGTCTGAACGTAGGTACTTCTTGTGGCGTAAGTAATTACAGTTTGTATATTTCACAAAAATACTCAGTCTATCAATATACAAGAAACTCTAACCAATAGAAGTTGATTTAATTGCTATTTACATCACAACTTCAGAATTTTATGTCCGTTAAATTGAAGCTTAAAAAAGAATTAAATTAATTACATCAATCCTTTTCATTCCTCGTCCTGAGTGCTATTAAATCGACCATTGACTTTGTTGTAAATGGTTTAATTGACTAACTAAGTTTCTGTTAAAATAATTCCCATTTTTAACTCTCGATGTCCGACGCAAAAACGGGATGTTATAACCTTGACGTGTGTGTGTATATCTGTGCAAGTGTGTATTTGTGTGTCTGTCTAAGGAACTGTAGGCGTTTGAAAAGCATCAACCCATTTCATACTTGACACAGTGATTCCACTAACTTGCACAGGTTCAATTGATGTGAAATTTGGAATACTGTTACTTATGTGATATATAATGTTGCAGCATCAAGTAGTCTGCGTGACAGTAAACTCCTTAACAAACTAATATTTGGGCTCAATAGAAAGATAAAACGTCACATAAATAAATTCTTTCTAAGGGTACATTACTATCCAGTCACGTTAATAAAGAAACTCGCGCTCATGAAGACCTTTCTGTGAGTTTACTTGACTGGGTAGTGAAAAACATAAATTGGGAAATCATTTATAGTCGTAAATAAAAATAAAATATTATTTTATTCAGAGTCAAATTGTATGTCTTAAGAGATGAATATTCACAATATGAGCTTCTAAACATTATAAAAGTTAATGTGTTTATGTGTACAAGGCATTCTAGAATGTTGGCGAATTGCCTGAGACAAGAATGATATTCCAATTTTAAGCTCGCGAGAACAATCCGTGGGGAGATCCGCGGTCGCGACTGACTTTATTAAAACTGTGTGTAGTGTGTAAACCTTCGTTATATAACGCATTAGTGTCACCAACTTTTGTGTAGTCAGCAACCAACGTTGGGCAAACTTTGGAACCGTCGACGCCGGCGATGTCAAAACCATTCTTTACAAACTTATATTGAGCTTTATGTGCGGAATAAAAAGTTGGATTATTCCACTCAATACCTATTATATTTAATTTATATATATTGAACGTAAACTTCAGTAATATGTGCGAAACTTTGATGTCTCTTATGAGGGGATATATTATGGGTACCTATAGTCAGCAGTCAGATTAACAATGGGACTATTAATGGAGAACAAATACTAAATCTGCAGAGAACAAATACTAAGAAAAGGAAGAAATCTGCAGAGGATCTTGAACTTGTCATGTGAGAAATATCGTATCGTGTTAAAAAATAAAAGACACCTAACATTTTTTCCAGTATAAAACATAAGCGAAAACCTTCCTCAGAAATCACATTTTTGATAGATGAGAACCGCATAAAAAATGAACTGCCGATGAGCAGATTACTCGTTTATCGTATTCAAATAACAACATCAAAACAAACTATTTACGAGTTTAGCTAAAAGAGAGTATCTATCTTCTTCGATTGAAAGATTAAAAGGCAACGCACCAGAGGACGCTGACATCACAAAATTAATCTCTAAATTGCAAATTCGATAGTAAATATGATCGCAGTTGGGTTCACGCACTGCTAAGGTCATTAACACTTGGCAAACTTTTATACACGTATCACCTGTATAACACCTTGTATCCGGGTACCACGTTACTTCGTGCTGGCATTGAGCCAAATACCTACGAAATAATTCTCCATTCACCGAATGGAATCTCCCTATGCAACGCCGCAGGGTGGTGCTGCTACACAATTCGATAGTATTAAGGTGAAACAAGTCAGAGGCCCGAACTCATCGGTCTCATGGCCTAAATGTGTCCTGTCTCACACAGCACAAAGCGCGGGAAGAGCACTCGACTGAGATGCACAATCACTCATACTAAAAATAAAATCACAAACAGACCTCACACAAACACAACATCACACAAACACAACATCACAAACAGCCAACCCTTTTTTACTGCATATATCTATTTAGTGTAAAGTTATTTGAACTCTTGAATAACTAATCAATGTTTGTATGCAAAGCATTTTGGAGGTTTTATGCACTGGATTGGCCTAATCACCCTAATCAAAGTTGCATTAAAACTTGTGTTAAAATGTTTATTTTTCAACGATCATTTTTTTCAACGATCAATTCTTTTTTTTTTAAGTTTGTATGCATACGAACCTAGTTAACGACAAGATAAATCGGTATCATGCCTATTTTTGTAAATTAAACATAAAACAGCGGAGTAATGATCATTCTACGTTTGTATGGCGGAAAGCTAACTTGTATTACCTTAAGACGAACATTGCTAAACGGTGTCAAACGAAGGAGATTTCGTTTGATGATGAGATTAAGAACGATGACAAAAGGTATTAATATTAAGTAAAGATTCCATTTTTTTTATTATAGAATTAGTAAGTTTAAGTAAAGTATAAGAATAGCTGTTGCACGCGACTTGGTCCGCGCAACTTTATAAAATACGAGCTGGCGCCCGCGACTTCGTCCGCGTTGAAAAAGAAAAAAGTAGCCTATCCTGTGTCCTGTACGTCTAAATGTTTATCTACCAAGTTTCATGAAAATCAGTTAATTCGTTTAAGAGTTATTGAGGAACATACAATACCTACACTTACAGATTTATTATTAGTATTGATTGACTGCAAGCTTTTTGTAACAGGTTTACTATTTCATTTTCATTAGGCGGCAGGGGTATGTGGGGGTCGACCAGCATACTCCGCGTGCGCACGTGCAGGCGGAACTGGCCCATACCCACTAAAACTTCCCGGTGTCTCCTTGCTCTTTGAGTGGGGGGTGGACGGGCTCTGCCGAGGCAACTGCTCCGACCCACCATCCTCGGGCGGCGGCCTCGGGCGTCAGCCTAGCCATTGCTGGCTAGACTGACGCCAATGGGGGATTGCCCAGAGACACCCGAGCAATCCCCAGATGGAGGGGACCCGTGCAGGCACACACAGCCAGCCAGCCGTGGACATTTGAAATTTGAATTTTGAATTTGAGGCAGTTTCCGTTTTAGTGAATGCTAAATAGAGAAATAGAGACTGCATTTAGAAAATCCGAGTAATTACCGGTACATTCGTATTATTTAAGCCCAAAATGGAATACGTTTTAACTTTTCACCGTAATGGCTATTATTTCACCATGGTTTACAGGCTGCCTAAATTACTTATTATTTAACTAGCTGGCGCCCGCGACTTCGTCTACGTTGAAAAAGAAAAAGTATCCCATCAGTTAATTTCATGAAAATCAGTTAAGAGCGCGTATAAAGGTACACTAGCGCCACTCATTAAAAAAAATATTATCTCGTGACTGAGAAGGAAATATTAATAACAGCTACACAAAGCCCTCGGTAAGTAAGTATGTCTACAATTTTGAACTTTATAAAAGGCATTAAAAAATTGTAGACATACTTACTTACCGAGGGCTTTGTGTAGCCGTTATTAATAATTCCTTCTCAGTCACGAGATAATATTTTTTTAAATGAGTGGCGCTAGTGTACCTTTATACGCGCTCTTAATTCGTTTAGAGTTATGGAGGAACATACATACATACATACACTTACAGATTTATTATTAGTATTAATGATTATATCCTCTGATATATGCATATTTTAAGTGCCTATATAATAAAATTAGGCAACGTTGTTGTTAACATTGTTAAGTCAATGTTATTACTGTTAATACAACAAAATCTATTTTCAGCAGCTTACAATACGAATGTTGTTTTATGCCTACTGCTAAACAAAGGCCTTCGATAACATGCTTAATACTTGTTAAACTTTGATTATTTATTATTGTTATCCTTTAATAGGTATTATGTTTTAGTGTGAACGTCATTCAATACAAATTATACATAATATAATCTCAATTATAATATTTGAATAGTCGATCGACATAATTATTTGAATGATAAATGTGTATGAAATATTTTAAGATTTAATATTAAATTTTGGGCCAATGGATAAAATGCCAATTTGCGCAGTGAAACTGTGTAAAAATATAATTAAACTGTGTAAAATGTGATAAATATAGTGACAATGTTTTCCACACACTACAATAAAAAGTTGCCGCATTCACCGAACTATTGCATTTACGTAAGGCCGTATCTAGTCGAGCGCAGCGAGACCTATCTATGAATTTTATCTATGAATTTTAAATTTTAAATTTAAGTTAAAGCAATATATATATTTTTAAATTTTAATCAATAGTGTATGATTAAATTTTAGTAATAATTACAAATGGTCCGTAAGCCAGGCACTAATTTCGTCAATGATTTCCTCTCAGTCCATAATTTGTAAAATGCCTGAGAGAGTTGTATCATGATGCGTTGTGAACGTCAGCTGCAGCTCCGATGGTGGGTTGAGCAGTGGTAGCCCGTTATACTTTCAGAGCATCAGCTGACAAGCATTCTACCAAGATATAGCCAACTGACTTTTTTATTTATTAACAGTAATACATAAACTATCATCTGATAAATTTTCTATTGGGAGGTAATCACTGAACACGTATATATTCGTGTGACCTGCAGACGCATAATCCACCATTTTATAAATAGCTGACAATTTTGTTTCTTCAAAATATTAGGCTAACTATAATTTGATGAATTTTTAATCAGAAATAAATGATTAAAAATTTTTTTTATTATGTGCGTGGGCGGCTACCACTCTACTGCTCAACCCACCATCGGAGCCGCAGCTGACGTTCACAATGCTTCATGATACAACTCTCTCAGTCATTTTACAAGTTATCGACTGGGAGGAAATTGGTCATGAAAATCTGTCGCTGGCTCATGAACCAAAATTATAACACAATATTAAACTTCAGTTGTTTTTATTTTATATTTAGTGTCACCATTTTACTTAAAATTGTTGGGTCTAAGCCTGAGTGAATCAAAGATCATGATTTGGAGAGTTCATTTTTAACGTTTGAAGAAATAGTAGAAAGTAATGAGAAAATTTTGTAAATTAAAACCTAATAGAAAGAAATCTGCAATGGATAAGGAGGATTAAGTAGTTGATGGAGAATTAAACCCACAACAGGTTATGGGCCTTTCACACACAAATATGAATTTCCCTATTCCTTCCCAATGTCTACTGTAGTCGGCAGCTCACTTGCCGCACCTATGGCGTTGCTTGTGTCATAGGCGACGGTAGCCACATACCATCAAGTGGACCGTCAGCTTGACTACCGATCTTACCATAAAAAAATATGCGGAAGTATTCGCCTCGTCCTTCCAATACTCGAACTCTCATTGCATTATTTCGGGCCGGACAGTAAAGTACTCGTAGCTTATTTTAAACGATGTCATAAACAACGGAATGTATAACCAAACTGGAGCACAAGTTGTTTTGCACTTCATGCCTATAATACCACGTGTTGTTCTAAACAAAATAACGTAGGTATGTTATTGCAGTCCTTGCTACAATTTAAAACACATACAATACAACGTAGACAAGGTAAACATTTAGACAAAGCTAAAATAATTTAGACATAAAATAAATTTAAAGGTTCCTTGTAGGTCTGTTAGGACAGCTTCATTGCTAAGTTCCAGACATTGCGCAACAAATTTCAGGAAGAACTCCTTCATTCCCAGGTCGGTCAAATTTGTTAATAGCCTGGGTGAATTTCCAGAGCTCGATTTATTTAACTCTAGATTAACAAAATAAGAGAGCTACTCTCAAAATCATGGTTTGATGGTTCTCGTTCTTTATTATAGATTTTTTTTTTATATTGTCCTCTTTGCCTTGTTTGTTTATTTTTTTTTTTTTCCTTTTCTCAAATATTTTATTTAATTACGTTCAAAAAGCTGTACTTTTTATTAGTGTTAGTTTGTTTCCAATAAGTGTATGGTTTTGAAACGGTTATTTTTAATTTTTTATATAGATTCAATATGCGGAAACTTGTAAATCGTGTATAGTTTTTCTGTCATTTAGCTATTAAGTAATTAATGTATAAATATCACTCTAAGTTTTCCTTAAAAATAAATAAATAAATAAATAAATAAATAAATAAATAAATAAATAAATATTTTAAATATATAATATCTATATCTATCTGAGTATTTAAGTACTAGCTGTTGAACGCGACTTCGTCCGCGTAACTTTATAAAATATGGCTTTCTATAAGTGAAAGAATCATTAAAATCGTTCAAGTAGTTTTTGAGTTTATCCATTATAAAAAATACAACTTTATAATATTAGTATAGATATATTATTATCTACACTAATATTATAAAGAGGAAAGATTTGTTTGTTTGTTTGCATAGAATAGGCTCTGAAGCTCGCTTGAGATCGGCATGACCGATTTTGCTGATTTTTTTTGTCGTCATATTTTCATTGTTAGTACAAAGTGCATATGGAAGAAAATTTATGGAAAATCTTGTCTCTAATAAATTATATAATTATATCAGCTGTTAGGTCAGCTGATATAAAGTTGCTATCTATAAACACAGTGTGAATAACTGTATTTTGAAAAAAATATTTCTTCTTAAATAATAAATGTGTGTTCTTATTAAATTCTTAGGTGAGTTCGTTAAAACTTAAATTTAATAGAAAAATCTAGACGAGCCTGACATCAAAGATCGCCGATTTTATTAATTTATTAATAAAAAAAAAATGTTTACAGAAAGAATTTGTTACAAAACTTTACTCCTACGCTATATTAAAAATACAAATGTCGTAGGCACACAGAGTTCGCTCACGGCGCTGGCCTGTTTCAGAACGGGAAAATAGTCTTTTCATCGGAAAAATAAATTAATTTGCTTTATGATTTTTCTTTACAAAGTTGCGGAAATAATATTAGTGATATTTGTAACGCTGTGTAGTTGTTACATTACGTAAATGAACGCCGTTCAACCGTGTCAAGGTTCTTCTTGTTATATTTTTGGTCGCCACTTACACGCGTAACTTATGAAAATAAACATAACTGCTTGGAAAATTACAAGTAATGTTATAAATATAACTGTAGTATTTGTGACTATTACATTTGTAGCATAAATAGTAATAATAATTATTATTTATGTTATAAATGTGGCAGTACAGACTCACCATGAAACATCCGTGAAATAACAAGCTCTTGTGCTGTTTTGTTTCGGTGATTGAGTAAAAGACTTATCCCTTATTAAGTTAACCTATAACTTAACTTATAACTTTAAGTTAACCGTTATAAGACAGCACATTTACAAATACATACGTTGTTGATTGAGTTAATACGCGAATTAACATCAAATTAATTTATTGACAGTCAAAAAATATACAAAAATAATAAGTAACAAGAAATATTTGAAATAAATAATCCTAGAGGTAAGATACCAAAAAATGGACCTATAAAAGCCTATGAAATCGACTTATTTTTGAAAATTTTAAAGTCTAGTCACATTTATGCAACTTTAGTTAATCAATTGTATTATTGTATACTAGCGACCCGCATCCGGCTTCGTACTAATGATTTTTTTTTGTGTAACTTAAATACGCCGTTCATCGCTCTTTCAATTAGTGAAAACCGTATCACAATCCTTTGGGTGGTTTTAAGAATTTCTTTTATAATAAGTATGTATAGAAGACACGGTACAAGGAATACAAAATAATATATCAACTTAGGAGTTTATAATTTAAAAAAATTTCAACAAAAAACGCATTAACTGGTAAACTCTATTTAATTTTGTATTTTTAATGAGTTTCTAAGAAAGATATAGGTACTTAAAAATATTAAATAACATACGAATAATTCTATCACTTGTCATTTCGTTCTTAAGTTTCATTTGATATCGATTAAAGTTAGTCATTTTCACACGTCAATCTCCAAATATTCAATATATCAAGTAATCAAATAAAAATACACAATGTAGATAGAGTTTTATACATGAAAAACAAATTTATATATTATAAAAAGCAAGTGGAATTTATTTTATAACCTGTTATACGTATAATGATATTTTTTCATGTGTTCGTAAAGCAAAAACAAACATGACATGCAGAAAGCAATACTGAAAGTTATAAATATACTAAGTATATTTTAATATATGGGCAGTCGTTAACATAGATTCTTTTATAATGACTTCCTCACTTACACGGCTCGACTAATTAGTCTGTGTTTTGGCAAAAACTTTTAAACTATATTAGACGCGGCCTACGCGAGCCGCGGATGACGACTGACCCTCGGTTAGTTCTTATCTGCACCTTGTATTATGGTAGTGATAATGACATTGTGTGAGGTGAGACAGGTAAAATACCGACCTGAAAGCAGTCGCCAGTCAAAACGCGAACGCACCGCACGTCTGCGGACCTCTATAACACTACAGCTCCACCAAATCACTCGAACTCCAACCGGCAGCGCCCCTCCGATGCTATTTTTGTATCTGCTTATAATTTTATTGTTTTAGCTAAAATCGAGAGAAGACGACAAGTGCGCGTGCCGGTCGCAACACTTCTAATGCCAACTGGCATATCTTAACTGCCAACATTCATCCGTTTGATATCAAAAGACCCTTCATTCATCATGTATTTTCTGATAAATATTGTTTTACTATACGAAATTAACTGTGACACGTATCAAGCATTATGTCTCCTCTAATGAGACTTTTTAATAGTGATGAAAAGCAGTTAGCCTACATTGAGTAGCTACCATTTCAATGTAAGGGTATAATAAATCCAAAAAACCAAGTATACTGAATAGTTCTTCTCAGAAGATGTCTCCTTTTCAGGCTCTTATTTCATACCTTCACTCTGTAGGTATGTAGCTACTGCCACAAAGCTGTCTAAGTGACCGCTTTTTTAAGTTAAAGTCAAGGAATCAAAGTTATAAATAACATAAACGAAAAGTTACAGAAAAGGATACCGTATACACCACCGTGCAGTAACAGCATATGTGCTGTTATACCATAAGATGCTGGAAGCTATTTCCTGCGCTTCTTCTCTATCCCTTCCTGATTACTTACAGCATTGCATCACCTCAGGCGTTGGCTTGTGTTAAAGGCAATGGTAGCCAACTGTTTCCATCAAGTGGACCGTCAACCTGTCTGTCGATCTTTATACATTTATTTTTTTATATAAACCACTAACAATTCTAGAAAGAGATGTGGCCGATGATGTGACTGATGATTGCTATTGCTTGCGCCAGAATCCCAACATCATACATTAAAACTACCAAACATATTGACTGCTCTTTGTATTTTCACTGAATGTCTTTTCGAATTCATAAGAAAGCTCCAAATCTGCTCTGGTGCGGAACATATTGATAAAGTTATTTATCTCAGTAAATAAATTATATTCCGGATATCACTGCGAGACGCCCTCAGGGTCACAGGAACAAATATAATTCTAGGAAAACGCTTTACATGTGGCCAATTTCCAATAACATGGAAACTGGTTTTTGTATTTCTACATAAATAGCTGCAAGGTTAGGCCAACCTTGTTTTCTTAACGTAATTTATTACGTTTTTTATTACATTTACATTTTCATGGTTTGTTGTTACAACATGCTAATATTGAACTTTGAATATTTTTTACTTCGTCGATGAAGCGAATTAGAGAAGCAATCCTTTTGTCTGGGATGATTAAAATCGTTCGTATTTTACAAAATTTCTAATTTCGTTCCGACGCTGTTGATAGGACTCCCTTTCAAAAAGGGAATTTGGAGAAGTTAACTCACCGGTGCACTGCAGGCTTGATGCTATCAAATAAGACATTTTTTAGTTAATAAAGTCAAAATAATACGAGATATTTGTTTCCTTTCGACTCTGAGATAGACTTCGTAAGCTGATCATTGCAAAAAAAGACCGGGGAAGTATAGTGGAGTCTAGTAGCAGTAAATTGAGGCTGGCTTGGCTTGTCGATCTTTAGATACCAAGAAAATAATAAAGACGAGATTAATTCAAATTCAAAATTCAAATTCATTTATTTGCAGGCAACTAGACCCATATTTTTACATTAGAAATAGCCAGTAGCCAGAGAAATAGGTCTATAGTTGTTTTTGTCAGATAAATCACCAGTTTTATTCTTAACTATCGATATTACTACAGTTTTCATCATATCAGACGGCAGGTAAGAATGGCACACGCACAGTGAATAGAACATAGCTAATAATCCGGCCACATGTGGGCAGGCGTTTCGAAGATTCTCGACTGCTAGACGATCATGACCTGTAGATTTTCCTCCTAATTCTAATAGTTTTTGTCACATCTTTGGCACAACATCTTTGGTTCCGATGGGAAATATCGGAATGGCAGAGGTAAAATGTTGTGCCAAAGATGTGACAAAAACTATTTGAAGAATGACAGGAGGAAAATCTACATGTCATGATCGTCATGATGATCATATTAAAAAATGATCCTTAAGGATGTTTGCAATATCCCTATGATTATTCACACCATCGATGCTCACCGGGAGTCCAGGCTTCATATTAACCTTACTAGTACATTTCCAAAAACACCGGAGGTCACCTTTAGTGTGCTTTTTGGCAATGAAATCCATTCTGATTTGGTCTTGATGGTTTTCACACCATTTCATACGCGATTTAAATACCTTTGTTAATTACATACTTAAATTAAGTACTAATTAATAATTACTACTTAACTTGTTTGCAAAGTTCTAACTGAGACATTATAAGTGTACTTGATAATATCGAATAATACCTGCTTATAGTAGGACCTATTTGCCGACGTTTTTTTTTTTTTTTTTGTTCTTAGTAGTACGGCGATCTGTCTCCTATGTGGGACATTAAGCAGTATATGTGGTACATGTAATTGTGACCTGCTTAGGAGCGCGACCCTTGCCGCGCCTCCTGATGGTATACGTAAGGTGATCAATTGATCACCTTAACATATCTTGTGGTATTGTGCGTTTCAGTCTGCGTACGGACAATCTGTCATCCATCAAGCCTTGCGCTAGTATATTTGGGTGGTTAACGATCCTGTCCTTGTATGATCTAGTGTGTCTAATTATTTCCTCCTTGACTGTTGCCATTCTTAAATCACTATGGAGTTGCTCGTTCGTTATGAACCATGGGGCATTTGTTACAATGCGCAGCATCTTGTTCTGAAACCTTTGGATTATTTCCACGTTTGAGTGCGAGGCGGTGCCCCACAGTTGGATACCGTAGGTCCACACTGGTTTAAGAATGGCTTTATAGACTAGGAGTTTACTCTCAAGAGACATCTGTGATTTTCTTCCTATAAGCCAGTAGAGTTTACGAAGTTGCAAGCCAAGTTGTTTCCTTTTAGTGAAAATATGTCTCTGCCATGTTAGGCGCTTGTCTAAATGCATACCCAGGTAACGCACGCTGTCTGCGCGGGGGATCTCTACATTGTTTAGTTGCACCGGGGGACATGCTCCTCTTCTGAGTGTGAATGTGACATAGACAGACAGCCTCATTTGCCTTAATGCGCCACTTCTTCAGCCATTCGGCTATTTTGTCCAGGCCATTTTGGAGGTTATTAGCCGCCGCTTCTGGCTGAGTATGAGTGGCCAAGGCCATCATTTGCCGACGTGATCGCAATTCTATAAAGGCGTAGTATTTGATCGCAGTCATCAATTGCTTAAAGTCTCAAAATTTGTCTTATTTACCTTTGTAGGTTAATTTACCTTTTATGGACCTTAGCATTTCAATATTAAGTATATATTAAGTATGTGGCTTTTTCTACATCTTCAAATAAATATATAATTATTGTTTTTTGCACCTATTTCTGTTATTTTTATCATGATTCTTAATCATAATAAATAATAAATAATTTGATTTAATCCAAACTAATGCTGCCTTCAAGCATTCAAATCAATAATGTTAAGTACCCGAACTAATGCCGTCTCTGCGACAAAAAATGCGCAAGCGATTCGCTGCCGCTATAATTACTATTAATTTTTAATATTTTCCTCATACAGTTTCTACGATTCCGTCTGTAATAATATATAATATGACTGTAATAAAAAAACGAAACAAATAATCAAATGACTGGCTTCAAATGGCTTAAAATGACACGTACGAGTATATTAATTTGTATCAGAGCGAAGCTTGGGCGAGTCACGATGGCGTACCGTACAAGATAATTTTATTTGTAAAGTTACTTTATACTTAGAAACCTAAACGATAGCAACTTTGAAATTGGTAACCGGAGACTTAACGATGAGTTAGTACGGGCGTAGCTTGAGGATGCGTCGTAGCCGTGTAGCAGTTGCTTGTAGCAGGCGTATCGGTTACGAAGCCTACATTTAATAAACATCACTACACTACCAACTTCTTTTGAAAATGTACACTATTTATAATTATTATCTATCTTTATATATATTTTCTTCTCTGCGTGTGTATTTCACTGAACTCCTCCTAAACAGCTAGCCGATTATAATTCTGTCTTCACTTATGGATAGAGGGGTAATCAGAAATGGTTTGTATGTAAAAAAAAATTGGTCGCGGACAGCAGCTAGTGTAAATATAAAATTCTCGTGTCACAGTGTATGTAACCAAACTCTTCTGAGGTATTGTTAATTACCTCAGTACTTTCGACTGGGTGAAACGATTTTGATAATTCTTTTTTATTTGAAAACTGGTGCTTCCCGTGTGGTCCCATTTCAATTTTGTCCAGTTCTGACAATGGCATCCATGAGAAAACGGTTTGAAGTCGGTTTTTTGGTTTTTTTTTAAAGAATTAGTTGTACCCTTAAGTGATAAGGGTGGCCCACACCAAAAATATTTTTTGGAAAAAAAAAAGGCTAAAGGCTAAAAAAAAGGGGGGGGGGGGGCTAAAGGCTCATTTGCAGTTGTCATTTGGACGATTTTATTACTCCTATAGTTCACTAAAATGAAAGAAATAAAGAAAGAATAGAAATACTTGCTATATTTGCCATACATAAAATGCGTACCAATTTGCGTCACTACTACACTCACTAGTTGCTAACGGATATCAAATGCGAATATATATTTTATCTAAAGCCCACATTGCATTTATTACCCTGACGTCACAGTGCTAATAGACACGAATTTGCTTTTGATATTTGCTTACGAATTTTTTCAGACGGTTCCTAACTTTGGGTGGAGGTAAAATACCTCCTGAAATAATTCTAGCGTGGACTCTGTCACACCAGTGTGGAACAGATTAAAAGATATTTGTATTTATTTCTTGATACTTGCCACTTTCGATAATTAAGTTTCCTTGCAAACTTACCTACTTACGATTGAGTAATGAACATGTAAACATCTTCCCAAAGTTTTAACTTTAAAATGTAAATAGAAACGGTCTTCATATTTCTCATTGTACCTCTTTGAAAAACTCTCTGAAAACTACGCTTAAACATATAAATTTATACAAAGCTTAATTAAAAACCAAAAGAAGATACACCATTTAAAAGTATTGTTGTAACTCTCTTGAAGATCTTTATCTTTACTACAATTTTATGTTTACAAATTGAAAGGGGGTTATGAACTTTATTTATCTAAATTAAAATCTCAGCATAAATACTAAAGAACACTGCTTTGTTTGAAGATAATATTTTGTTTATGAACACTAAAATGGTTTTGAAAAACCATTGTTTTACTTACGCTTCTCTTATCTCTATAATTACCTGCGATCGTTTTTTAAAACAATTTTAGTTTAATATTATTTGAATGCACTTTCGTCGTGAATGTTGGGATGAAAGTTAATACTGGTACTATTCAATACTATTTCCATAGTATGTGCAATGTGCATTGTGCTCAAACTTCTTAGTTTTTGCCACAAACCGAATCCCACGTCAAAAAGTGAATGAAAATGGTTTTCTTAACATGCAACACTAGAGCCGCTATCCCGTTACAATATTGCTTGTGCTTACATTATCATCATCATTAATACTAATAATAAATCTGTAAGAGTTGGACTTGGAGTAAATTGCTTTGTTTTCAGAGATATCGTGTTTATAGGCCATATACATGATACTGACATTTTTTGTGTATGTTCCTCCATAACTCTTTATTCATTTCAACGAATTAATTCATTTTCATGAAACTTGGTAGATAAACATTTAGACGTAAGTACAGGACATAGGATAGGGTACTTTTTTCTTCTTCAACACGAACGAAGTTGCGGGCACAAGCTAGTACTATAATATAATATAAACTCTAATATAAATTATATTATAATATATTGTACAAGTAATTATACTAGCGTCCTGGCCTGCTTACTAGCGATCTGCTTATTATTATTAAAATAATAATTTACTGCATATCATTGCTTATTAGCCTGCTGGTCTGTTTAAGTCTGAGCATAGCATGGCAACCTTTAATTAAAATATTATAAACTCTTGTTTCCTGATTCATTGACGACCTCGCTTATTGCATAAGGATGCCAGTATACATTCTCTTATTATAATTTCTCCTTACATATTTTTGCATAATCTTTCCCTACCACTGAAATTCACTAACGTTTTGTGTAACTTAAACTAATAATTTAAATTGTGGTTTACTGTACTAAGCGCCTCTTTCACCAACGTCATGTAAAGTGTTGATTAGTTACTTTTAGAAATAATTTTCTGTTTAATTGAATTATGCACTCGTTTTACTGCATCATTCGATAGGCAATTTTTTTTTATTATTTTCTATTCAATATTTGGGACGTTTACCGTACAAATAAAGGTATACCAGCTCCATAATCCCCGGTTACCGGTGACTTTAAATGACAGTTACGTCAAGTAGGCCATACTTGACGTTTGTGAAACAGGCGCCAAGTCGAAAAGCACAAAAAAAGTATGAAATTTAATTTATTCAAATCGTGGGCAACCACCACATGTGCTAACACCACTGTGGGCGAACACCACGGACCCTGCAAAACTTCCGTAATGCGCGAATAAAAGGCATTTTTTTATACAGAGTTGCTGTTAATTATAGAATACGTTTGGGATTAAACATTTAACCTTGTCTTCACAGAAGCGTTGCTTCATCAGTTTACATTCAGCGGTACGGGCTTCGTGAAATGTAAACGCGCGCGCGATCTATCAGCGTCGTCATCAAGGTCGATGCGCGGGCGCAGGCGAGGCGCCTCGTTCGGGAAACGAAATATTTTTAGCGCCGATTGCGTAACGTTCCGCACAGTTTTCTTTTACAGAAAAAAGAATCCACTTTTCTTGCTCACTAATTAACATAGATGCTTCCGCTTTCCTGTGTCACCAGACGGAGTAAAAAAATCTCGGCTATTAACGCCACACACCTCCGTAGTTATGGCTGCCATTCGTCATTTTATTTCGGAAATGAATAGGCGTTTTTGAATTCAATATTTCAACAAAACATCGTTTCTAATTTAAAAGTAGTATACGAAAATGTTAATTTTTCTTATTATTATTCCCATTGTACAAATGTATAATCCTTAATTGGATGTTAGGTATGTTTTCGTTTTTGTCTGTAAATGTATAGATAAATATATATTTTTATACAACTATTGTAAAACGTAAATTTGATTCCAGCAAGTCGCCGAAACAACACACACACGCAAACTGCAAGAAGTATTATTATCTGTTCCGATTTACATTTATATTTTATTTACGAGTACAAATTTGCCATTTCGTGGTTTTTTTATGTCAACAATTAGGTCATGGCTTTGAGCATAAAATCGCAATATGTGTGTTTACGAGGCCATTCCAACTTCTCGGACTTAGATTTATGAAAATTATTGTGTTCTTAGAGATTAGCAGAATTGATGAAGTTACAGAAATAATTGATTGTAAAATAATTTACAAATTATCCTCTTTAAATAACCTCTTTAACGCATCGCACTATAAAATAACTTTTACGTGTTATTTCCCTGTGTTAATTAGCAGTAGAGGACCTGCAGGATATTTAGAGGATTGCAGTTTATAATTTACTTTTTTTATATAAAAAGAAATTTTTATAAGAAGTTTGGCAAGCAGATATTAGGATGGACCCTTACCTTTAATCCTACTATCATGATCATGATGGTCCCACCTACCATCAACTGGACCGTGAGCTATTAATCCTATACTACTACTATACTAGCTGTTGCACGCGATTTCGTCCGCATAACTTTGTAAAATATGTATAGCTTATGTTACTCGCTGATAATATAGCTTCCCAATAGTGAAAGAATTTTACAAATTGGTCCAGTAGTTTCGGAGCAAATTCAATTCAAAAAACATACAAATCTCTCTATAATCTGCCTTGTTGGGGGCCTTGTATAATAAATAAATAAATAAATAATATTAGTACTTATAGATAAAATAAGAATAAAAATTATTAGATGGGCAAAACTGCAGGCTGTGAGCTTGACCAGATTTAAAGCAGAAACCGTTAAACCAGACACTATTGCAATATGCTACGAAAGTCTCCCTTATTTCAAAGACCCAAGGCCACTGTTTACAATGCTTTTAACGATCCTAGAAATACGATTAACCTCGGGCTTTGGTAATAACAGACACGCAGCCGGATAACGCAAGCGTTTCATGCGAATAATAGATTTTCTACGTACGGGTTTAGCAAAATAAAATTGATTTTGGTGCACTGTAAGCCGTTTTCAAATTGTTAACTAAAGTGTAATGTTTTAGTTTTTTCTTAAAATAGTAAAAAGTTGTACATTTTGTCAACAAACAACAGAGTTAATCAATAAATCGCCAAGACTATAAACACGCTAATGCTTATGGGATATCCATTGTAATGGGGAGGGTGAAAACCTGTACATCCAGACAAGAGCCAACTTTAAAAAGTTCAAGTTTGAAGTTAGTAAACTTCGCCAGGTAATTTCCAATAGTACCGCCTCCGGTCAGATGTAGACTTGTTGGTACCATCTAACGGAACGGTAGTAATACTAGATGGGTACCATGGAGTACTGTCGCCACATCTGGGAATTCTGGGATGGGTCTGCCCGTTATCAATTGGCTACACTGGACTCGATATAAAGGCGAGCTAAGAAACTTATTGGCATCGAATCCCTTGTGACTCAACTTCAAAGCCAGCATCGCCGAAAAGTAGCATGCCTATCGATTTTCTATCGTCTCCACTGTGGAGAGTGTGTGTCCATTCTATACGATCTAATACAATCGGAACCGTTCCACTTGCGGAACACGAGGCGCGGGCGGGGTTTTCATCCCTCCGTGGTTGATATTCAGCTCCACCTTTCTTGTTCGAACTGCTAAGGAGTGGAACTCATTGCCTGCATCCGTGTTTCCTCAAAATTACAACCTCGGTGTCTTCAAGTCTAGGGTCTATTTACTAGGTAAGCGTGGTCCACCTTCGGCCGCACCTTACATCAAGTGACATCGCGGCAAAGCGCTGCCTTGAATCAATAAAAAAAATGATGCGCTTGCCAGTCCGTGACTTCCATTCGAGAACCTTCCGTACAGTCGGCTCGCAGTACTTATATATTGCTCACTGCCATTACAACATACTATTAAGAAGGATTATGTCGGTATCTTCTGTTCGTCTACGGATCTTCTCATTCCTGATTCGATCTGGTTGAACCTCAACCTCAGATCTCGTTGAACGACAAAATGATCATTTTGAGGTCTCGTATCAACTAAAAATAGTTATCAATTGTTGCTGTATATCTCCTAGAGACAGTATCAACATCGAAAACATAAAGTAGTAATCGCAGTCTAGACCCTTATTAAATGTTCAGTCACTTGATCTAACGAAACTTCCATGATATTCCGTTACAAAACTTACAAACCTAACGTGTCGACGCTTGCATTGTTAACTTGGTAAATATGTATACTAAACTTGTTGCTGTAGTGAAAAAGCACTGAAATACTTTCAAATTGGTGTAGGTATATTTGATCTGCCGTTTTGTACTGCAATTTAAATAACGTTTTCGTTTCAATTGAAAGCAATAACGCTAAGCCGCTTATACGTTATTGGAAATTGTTTACGAAAGGGATTATATTATACCTACATAGAGAATATATTAATGGAGGCTTTAAATTTCCATTTTCGACTCGTTCCGACGGATAGAAATTAATAATAATTGTGCTACACACGAAAATAACTTTGTTCGTTTTCACAAGTAAAATTGTAAGTTCAAAGTTCAAAGTATTACATTTTACTAGACTGGGGGCCAATGAAAGGTTTAAAGTTGTTGACATGTAAGAAAGAAAGTTTATGAAACATTATAGAAAAAAATTCAAGACTACTTGAATTAATAAAATTAATAATTAAAAATATTATACAACGAGCAAGCGGTATTACTTTTGTAACCCCAACCCTTAAACTAATAGAAGCCTTAATAGTCGCTCTAGCACTTGTGCCGTTGTTTGTTTTATATCTATATTATCTTATTCTTCTTATTCTGATCTATACTAATATTATAAAGAGGAAAGATCTTATTGTTTGTTTGTTTAAATTGAATATAGGCTCTGAAATGACTGGACCAATTTGAAAAATTCTTTCACTGTTGCAAAGCTACATTAACAGCGAGTAACATCTGTACTAATATTATAAATGCAAAAGTTTGTATGGATGTATGGATGTTTGTTACTCTTTCACGCAAAAACTACTGAAGCAATCACCATTAAATTTTGCATACACATTGTCTGGGACACCAGAAAGGACAAGAAAAAAGTGTAACAAACAAACTCATATTCACATTTATAATATTAGTAAGGAAAGTTACAACGCGTGCAACAGATAGTTCGTTATAACTTTATTAGTTTCAGAATTTCTTTCTGAATTTTAAAAACTTTGAGAACACAGGTTGAGAATTACATAACATTAAATACATCGTGAACTTTGACACAGGTTATAAATTGTTAGTATTTCAAAGATTAGGTGAATCACTAAATTGACTAAAATCGCTAATTTAATGCTTGGTCGGTCATGTGACGTCATTTTCCAATGTCGCATGACTAAAGAAAACGTCGCATGACTTCTGATTGTTTTATCCTCCGTGAAATGGAATGGAAATTGAAAATTTTAAAATATTTAAAGAAGTAAATCTAATCCATTACTCACGCAAACGTCTGAACAATATGCCTTAATCCATACATTAAGAAAAAGTGCAGCTTGTAAAATACGATATCAAAAATGGCGAAGACTTAAACCTCTCATGGTGATTTTGTGTCTCATAGTGATAGATATTATGGCTAACATTGATAGCATACTAGACAGGGATAAATAATAAGGGGATAGAAGAATGAGCGTTTCATATTGATTATGTTATTATAAAAATGTTATGATCATAATATAATATGTAGTATCATAACGCTGTCTAAAGAAACTGGAATAGTTTTCTATGATCACCTGTCTTGCAGGCGAAACCGCGGAACACAGGTATAGCATATAATATATTATTAATTATTAATTAAATTTTATTATTAATTATTTAATTAAAAATTATTTACCTACTAATATTTCTTCTCATGACTGTGTTATATTTTTTACTAGCTGCTGCCCGCGACTTCGTCAATTGTTTACTAAAACCTTCCTTGAGAATCAATCCATTGTTGATCCAACATGAAAATCGGTGCAGTAGTTTTCTATTATATCGGGAACAGACAGACAAACTTATTTTTCATCGCGGACGAAGGCGCGGTCACCAGCTAGTTTCTAATAAAACCAAGTAAGTACAGTAGGTGTCAAAACACGTTATATGTCAGTTTCATCCCGCTATATATGTATGTTTTAGATGACATATAATCCTGTGGGGAATTCGCTCATGAAATTGTTAATTAACTGAGTAAAGGACGGACCGAACATAGCAGGTATGGGTTCATTATTTCATTGGGGGACGATTTTATGCTTTGTCGACTTCACCGCATAATCTCACGGGCTGCCTCTATATGACCAGTGTTTAGAATTGCACATAAACGTATTTAATATGAACTAGTTACTAGCTGGTGCCCGCGACTTCGTCAGCGTTAAAAAAAAAGTATATATGTTATAAGAGAAATAGAGAAAAACCGACTTCAAACCGTCTCATGGTCTTTTATTACGGATGCCATTGTCAGGACTGGACCAAATTGAAATGGGACCACACGGGAAGCGGTGGAAGTCGGTTGAAAAGGAGGAAGTTCTCAATTCGACTGCATTTTTTTAAAATGTTTATTACCTCATAACTTTCGACTGGGTGAAACGATTTTGATTATCCTTTTTTTTATTTGAAAACTGGTGCTTCCCGTGTGGTCCCATTTCAATTTGGTCCAGTTCTGACAATGGTATCCATGAGAAAACGTTTGAAGTCGATTTTTTTTTTAAAGAGTTGTTATGTATGTTGGTAATGAATAAACTCAAAAACTAGCCGATTTTAAAAATTATTTCATTTATAGAAAGCTATATTAGTTATCAGCGAGTAAAATAGGCTATATTATGACTAAATAGGTTAAATGACAGCATGTCTTTTGTATGCCAGAGCCCATTTCCATTTACCTCCACAATACATGTGACGTTGCTTGTGTTATAGGAGACGGTAGCCACATAACATCAAGTGGACGGTCAGACTGTCTACGGACCTTAACATAAGATAATAAAAATAAAAATGCAGCAACTACTTATTGGTAAAGTTTCCACAAGTAAAAAGGCTTCGTTGAATTCGTGTAAAGTACAAATGGATACAAAATCGCGGCGAACTAAACCCACTAAACGACGGTCATAATGTTATCGAAATTGCAATCGATAGTGGATGAGGGTACGAATTATGTCAGGTTTATGAACGTCCACATTAATGGATTGGACGTTTGTCAGTTTGTTTATTAAAGGGGGCTTCAATTTGAGCTTAAACGGAAATGGACACATACATCCATAAAATAGAAGATTAACGTTCATAAAATGTCTTCAAATCGCTTATATGTAAATTTTATTAAATAGCGTAATGTAAATTTAAATGTGTCATTTATAAATAAGCATTATATAAAACTGGATGCTGCCCGCGACTTCGTCCACGTTGTAAAATAAAAGATATTTTAAACGCCTCACAACATAAATTTAAGCCTGTCATTGTAATAAATACTTTTACTTTATTTTTAGATATTCATATTTAGATAGCTGGTGTCCGCGACTTCGCCCGGGTGGAATATTTAGCCTATGTTCATTTTGAAATTCCATTCTAATTTTATTGGTGAAAGAATTTTTTTAATCGGATTTAATTAATTTTACGCTCGATTCCCGGGTGTGTATGTGTATTTTCAAAAATTTTTGAATGCATGTTTCCTATTTTTAAAAAATAAAAGAATGTTTCTTTTGTGTAAAATTTGATACCTGCAATTTTAAGAGTACTTTCCCTACACTTACAGTGTGGTCGAAAGGCCGCAAAATTCCATCCCGTCAAAAGCAATTTGATTCGACTGACCATTCAATTTCATAGCATTTAAATCGTTCGCTTCGTTCTTATTCTTGACTGTCATATTCCTCGTATAAATTCAACATTCAGCTAAATAATAACTAAATATTCACGTTTATTTAGACTACGTCCAAGCTTTTACTAGCTGTTTCAAATAACAAATGTGAGAACACAAGTATGACGGGACAATGCGAATTTGCGTCAGCAATCGTTGGCAATCCACCACAACGCGTTTGCACCCACAACAATATATAATACGAAGAATTAAAACATCTGGAAAAAGCACGAGATAGAAGTTCTTAACTTCTGAAATGGTAATTCATTTAAGTAAAAGAACCACAGCTAATAGAAAAATAAAAAGAAACCAATACACCAAATATATTGATATGATATCAATATATATGGGAATATGATGAAATTGAATAATACTAGAACGTGAATAAGTCTGTCACTAGAAACAGGACATCTTCATTTTCTTCTACATAACTAAAAATCACTTAAAAATTTATATATTATATATTGCTCTTGTTTCGTTTGTTTTGAGACACTGAAAATTGGACGAGAAGATGTCTTGGAGCTTCCTGAACGGTGCTCATCCGAGCTGGAGTCGACTATTGTTGTTATTAATGTTATTAATATAACAACTGTATATGTATAACAAAAACATAAGAGATGAGGAATAGAAGGAGATACTAGACTACTCGCTTGAAATTATCTCGCTCGAACCAGCGAGTTGTTATGTTTGTTTTTTTACCGATTATTTCACTAGACAACTCGCTCACAATTGGTGATTCTGGACAAATCTAGAAAAGTGCTAGTGAGAAGGAAAGAGATGCAGTTAAAAATTCTCATATACTAATATACTAATAATATTATAAGGAGGAAAGATTTGATTGTTTGTTTGTTTGTATAGAATAGACTCCGAAACTACTGGACCGATTTGAAATATTATTTTACCATTATCCGTGATGAACATAGGCTACTTTTTACCGCGGGAAAATGCTTCATTACTATGGGAAATCTAAAATAAAAGTAAATACTAGAACGGTTTGGCCCGGGAGATAGCGCCATCTATCCAAAATAAGGTAGATGGCGTTTTATAGTAAAATATAAATTATGATAAACATTGGCCTTTCTAAAATGATTCCATCACTAGAATTCTTTCAATTCACACATTTCAGTGGGTAGTAACAATGCAAGAACAGAAAATAAACTGGGATATTATCACTATATATTATAAAACAAGGTCCTCCGCCGCGTCTGTCTGTCGGTCTGTCTGTTTGCGATAAACTCAAAAAACATTACATGATCAGTACATGATACTGAAACTGCACCAATTTTCATGCTGTTTTCACCAACGGCTAGAGTGGTTCCCGAGGAAGGTTTTAGTAATTTACAAAGTTACGCGGGCGAAGTCGCGTCGCGAACAGCAGCTAGTAGATAATACATAATATAATCGAAATAATATGATCTTAGCAAGACACTTCTTAAAAAATAAAGAAAACAAAAAAAAAATAACGAGATCTTTTCCAGTAGCTCCATTTAGTTCTTTAAACATATTATACTTTCATGTCTTTCTTACAAGTGAAAGACGTTGCTAAGAATTTGTTGGCGGAAAAAAATGTTTTCGTCATTACCCTCAACGTCACGTTATTCTTCTAAATAATCTGATTACGTAAACACATAAGAGTATGTTAAGAATTTAGTATAATATACGAGTGTAAGTATTTCTTAAAGCTACATATTCATATCATTCTGGCTTGTGTCCGCGACTGCGTCCTCGTTGAAAAAAAATATCCTATTATCTTGCAAAGTGATGAACCTCCTCACTCACTATTATTATTATTATTATCTTATGAGAAATTCTTGTATGCCACGACAATCTCGCAAACGGCTCTAACGATTTTGATGAAAGTCTAGGGTTAAGAGTTTTTTAGGCCTAGAAATCGATCTGTCAAGGTCTTATTTTCGAGAAAAAATCGTTTTAAGTTTTCTTGCTTTGTATTTTAGGTAGTTTCTTTAATAGAACGGTTACAAAAGTAATACCGCTTACTGCTAACGCCATCTAGTTTTTTGCTTCTTAATAACGGTACTTGTTTCAAAGACTTTTTTTCTTACATGTAAAAAACTTTAAACCCTTCATTGGCTCAAACGAAGTCTGTCACTTAGTCTAGTATATTAATTATTATGATAATATAGGATACTATCTATCCTGCAAAAGTGTTAGATTCCCGAGGGATCGTCTAAAAATATAAAAAAATGGCGCCACTCTCACCATGGTCGCGCCGCTGTCGTCACTGCCTGACATCAAAAAAAGATGTCAGGCGTTACCTATACTCGACAGAGCCCGATCTACCCTGCTTAAAGGGCAAGGAGGCACCGGGGAGTTTTAGTGGGTAGTGGCCGGGCCCGCTATGACTAGCATAGCGCAGAGCGCCATCTGACCCCCACATACCCCTACCGTCTAGCCAGCGGTTGGGAATCTGTAAACGGATCTCTCCTCGTTAAAAAAAAAGGCTTTACCTATATTATTATTATTAATACTAATAACAAATCTGCGGGCCTATTTACTATTTGTGATTTTTAAAAACGTGTCGACTTCAAAGTCGACATTAAATAAGAAATAGTACTTTGTCAAACTAAAAACCACACAATAACGCGCCAATAACTTCATCGACATGTATAACTATGGAAAAAACGTCGTAGACATTTTGACATGTGCTTAATGAATACCAAAGTAGACAATTGTCGAGTCTATAACCGCATCGAGTCGATAACCACAGCAAAACCACACTTAGAGAATACGGGCCCTGTAGAGGTTGGTCATGGAGTAAGTTATTTTGTACTTTGTTTTAAGATCTATCATGTTTATAGGCCCTATACATGATATTGAAACTAAATTGACGATTTTTAGAAATTTTTTTAGGAAAATATATAATTATGTTTGTTCCTCCATAACTCTTAAACGAATTAACTGATTTTCATGAAACTTGGTAGATAAACATTTAGACGTACAGGACATAGGATAGGCTACTTTTTTCTTTTTCAACGCGGACGAAGTCGCGGGCACTAGCTAGTATACATAATATATTGTTCCTTATATCATCTTCTTAGTCTTATATCTACATGTAGTCGTACTGTGTATTGGTTCGATAAAAACAATAGAACATTCCACTTTAAATCGTTTATTTAAAAAATATACTCCTTACATATTGATCGTATAATAAATAACAACGAAGCAAAAATATGAATCTATCGAATAATAATAATAAAATTATAAATACATTTATATTACACAAAATATATTGTTATTTATAATATAACAAATTACACTTAGAAAAGATCACACTGACTAGATTGCCACACCCCTTGTCTGTTTTCTGATTGTTTACTCTTTTATAGATAACAAAATACCAAAAACTTTTAAATGCTATAATCAAACTCTTTCTGAAAAATCAATGAAATTTAATAAAAAATACATACCTTAATGTAAAATTTTATAAACTGTGTATTTAATTAATTTTTGAAAACATCCTACAATAACAATAATTGGACCGATTTTCAAAATTATTTTACCCATAGAAAGCTACTTTATCAGCGAGTAACGTGGACGAAATCGCGTGCAACAGCTAGTATTTTATAAAGTATTAACAATGAAATAGTAAACAATCAGTGCTTTTTTTAATTATTTTTATTAATGACATGTTAAATCGAATTCAGGAAAATATAAAAATGCTCTCAGGTGAATCGAAAGATTTTGTTAATTGTATTATTTTGCATTTAATTTAGTTTTATAAAATAAGATAAAAAATACTTATAAGTTTTATACAAGTAAAATAAGTTATTGTGTTAGTAACTATAGGTAGGATAAGAAATATCACTAAAATATTATTTGATAATAAATTAAATAAAAAATATCGATAAGACATACTATGAAGGATAAATATGTAAATATGTCATCGTAAAAGCTTACGAGTTGCCATATATATTCATATTTATTTGAGATAAGCAACAAAATATACTTAAACTGACATACCGTACATTAACTTCATATCTTTACATTATTAAAGATTTGTTGTCAAAGTTATCATACTATTTAATCCTTTAGAATATATTTGGTTTTACATGCATTTTTTATAAACAAAGGTTAAAAAGAGACAGACACGTTAGTTTACCATAAAATAATCGACATTTAAATATGACAAGTACCTACAAAAAATTACATGCTTACGTAAGCATGTCACTAAATAATAAATTTTTGCTTACGATGAGAAATATTTCAAAAATTACTGTTCTGTCGATGCCACAAAATTTGTGATTTGCTATGCCGCTATTCGATCAGAAAATAGATGATATGCGAAAACTATAAAGGGCTGTTTTGCACACAGGCTTTGATTATTTATTTTAAGTATATTATACAGGGCGTCCCAAGACTATGCGACATGAAGGGAAAGTACCTTAAATATCGTAGATAGGATATTTTGCTAACTTACGAACTTTTAAAAATAACAAAAGTCTTCTTTCAGCAAAATATCCTATCTACGATATTTAAGTACTTTCCCTTTATGTGGCATAGTTTTGGCACACCCGGTATAAGTTATAATATTATGTCACATTAAATATGGTACAGTCAAGTGTAAAAATATGTTGTTACTACAGGCGGGTTAAACGAAAAACGGGCCTAAGCTTGCATTAATTCTAGGTAGGATATTCGTTTCACCTACCTTTAGGGGGGTCCACTGGGAGTGTAAAATAAAAATCCCGACCATTTTCGAGGTGAGCTTCGCCAGTTATCGTGATATTAAGGGGTAACACATATTCGCTTATTATATAACTTCGTTATTTTTGACCGTACGACAAAAATTATAAGGACTAATATTGTTCATTAGGCATTTCTCTACAAAATTTTTACTTACAATCAATATTTTTTGAGATAAATGAAAAAAAGGGGTAAAATATAACATAATCAAAGTTGTTCGAAATTAAATTTTCAATAATTTTTATCTGTAGAACTTTGTTCGTAGAACAAATATTTAAGGATCTAAGTCCATGGCGACGAATCGAATATCGTCGCCGATTTATTTCCCCCCTTTTTTTTATTTGTCTTGAAAAATATTGATTGTACGTAAAAATGTGTAAGAAATATTTTATAGAGAATTGCATAAGGAACAATATTAGTACTTATCATTTTTGTCGTACGGTCTAAAATAACGAAGTAATAAGCGAATATTTGTTACGCCTTAATATCAAAATAACTGGCGAAACTCAGGTCGAGAATGGTCGAGATTTTTGTTTTACACTCCCACTGGACCCCCTAAAGGTGGGTGAAAAGAATTTGCTACCTAGAATTAATGTAAGCTTAAATGCTAACCCGCCTGTGGTATGTAGCCACTAAACCAATAGGTACAATGACATGTATGTACCAACTATAACAACTAAAGGAATCATTAAATATATAATGTTTTTCTCATCATCAATATGTGTTGGCAAATATTCTAAAATTTTATTAATTACAATAATAAATCCCAAAAATAGACATTAATACGAATTAAGTCTAATAAAATATCTACCCCTTTTACGGAATAATATCACTGGTTTTCTGTTGTTAATTTTTTTTAATGTAATACCAAAAACACAATGAATTTCAAATTTCAAATAAAATTACACTTAAAAAGCCTTAATTACGTTTTATGTTATTTACCGAATAAATAAGTAGGTTCATATAAAATTTGTTAGTAAACAAAATTAACTATTACTATTAAATTGTAGACAAAACATTAAAAAAATCAATAATTACATATTATTATATGAATATTTTTATGCATAAAAAATTATTAACTAATATTTAAATATATTATTGCGTCGACTATACAATCAATTTATTTGTGACATCATGGCCATTTTTGACGAGTGAAATTCGTGTTACCCATTTATTTATAAATACCTATCTAAAATCTTAAACCTATTATAGTACTTAAATAAATTATCCAGCAATTAGATAAAAAATATATTTAAATAATCTTTGGTAAGCTAGCTGTAACAGCATTAACAATATAAATATTAAAACAAAATAAAAGCAAATATATGTAAAATTTCGATTATAATGTCTACTGTGCTAACTTAAATTAAATTAAAAAATTAATCCTATTCGTATATAAAAAAAAAATTCATGTTAATATAGATAAATATATTTAATATTATTATCATTTATCTCTTACAGCCATTACAACGCGTATTGCGTTTAACACACGCCATGTTTACTGAAGTTTCTATCCTACTATTATTATTTAAAAAAAAATATTAACATTAAAAAAAATTATAAGTCTTATGAAAAACTTATAACATTTTTTTTTCTATATATTTTTTTTTTTAATTGTGTTAATTAATAAGTAATAAATATAATAAGTACAGCAAACTTAATCCGAACTTGTCAGTTGGTCAAGTAGTTATTGTATTAGTTCTCCAACATGAGGGTCCTAAATTCGCTTCCCGGGTAGATTCAATTATGCGAGAGTGTATTGGGTTTCACACTTTTTATTAAGCTACTTGATTAGTATAATAGTAATGTCGATTATTAATATTAATATGAAATCTTTGTTACAATGTAAATAAAGTATAAAAAAATATAGGTAAGAAGTTTACGTTAAAAAATATGTTGAAATTTAAACTATCAAAATTAGAATACCTAAAATATTAGCGTTATACATCCGTGAAACCATGTTCATTTTCCATATGCTGTATATCATCCAGGTCTTGGGTGCCCGTGATGACTTGCAGCACCTTGAACGCCTTAGATTGTCGTGGTGGACCTTCCTGAGTGAATTTATGATAGTACACCCTGAAAATTTGATGTCCAATACATTATGTGTTTCGTAGACTAGTGGTAGAAGAGTATGAGCTCAATCAAGTTTAGTACGACGTCTTAAAAATAAAATTTAACATTACTAATATCACGATTAAAACTAAATTCTTCAAACACCTCCAGTTCTTCTATAAAAATATATGTATAACAAATTACCACATAAGTATGTTAAAAAATGAAAACAACTATATCCATATTTACAAAAAAATCCTTAGTAGTACATGTTATTATAACAAAAATGAATATTTTATTGATAATTCAATATTATCAATATTTTATTGAGATTCTACAAAATGACAAATGTAAATATATTATTTAAATTTTAATTTAAATATAAATAAAAATTATTTTTATACTAGGCGACCCGCTCTCGGCTTCGTCCGAGTTCTTTTTTTTTTTTCACGTAAGAACCTTCCCTGATTATCCCTCTATATATGAGTGAAGACAGAATTAAAATCGGTCCAGCCGTTCTCGAGTTTTGCGCTTAGCAACACATTTAGGGATTCATTTTTATTTATAAAGAAGATTACGCTCTTTCTCTCTCCTAGTCCCTAAGTCCATAACACTGCTCATTATAAATTTTGTAGCATCTAGATAGATAATGTATAGATATAATATACATTATGGTTTTGCAATAAATGATTTAATTTAATGAATGTGTTTGTTAGTTTTTACTGTATTGTCATGACGTGAATTTAAATGTCTAGACAAACCTAATAAAGGTTTACAGACATTGTTATCATATTTTGTAGAATTTATGTGTTCTATAGTAAATAAAATTAATAAATTAATTTAATTTAATTTAATTTAATTTAATTTAATTTAATTTAATTTAATTTAATTTAATTTAATTTAATTTAATTAGTACTAGTCTCATTCACGAACTATGAATGAATTAGAATGAACCCCTGAATTAGACTAATACATTCAATTTATTGATTCAAATTGATAAACTTGATATCAAGAAAATCAAGTTAACGGATATTTCGGTAAGAACCAGTTACCTGAAAGTAGATTTGTTAAACATGTTAAGAGATTTATTAGATTTATATATATGTCGAGAGATTTATTTATCAAAGATAATTTATTACATATCTTAAAATTGAATTTATGGATCAAACTGTCGTATAAAAATTGTTAGCACTGTTTGGTCCATAAAAGACAAGTTATTGTCTTGAAATATTTGAACAAAAAAATTTAAAATTACAATTGCAGCGTAGTTATGTTATTTTATTTATCGTTTTATTGGCTATAATTAATTTTTGCACTAAAATTCACAAAATGAATTTTCAAACATTCGTAAATAAATAAGCTGTTAAATATTTAAGTACAGTTTAATTTTGATTCCACAAACAGTTAATTAATTAATTTTGACTTCGTTGACACGTTAAATTTTAATTTTAATTTATTACTTAATTTTATATTACTATTTTAACATTATTCAATATTAATTAACTACAGTTTAATCAAATTATTTTCTTGTTAATATAAAAAACCAATCACGCCCGAACGCTAAATCAATGAATTGCCAATTACTTTCAAGCACAATATTACCATGGCGATAGCAAAATTAGTCATGTAAACAAAATTACAGCGTGTTTGCCTGTTAAATGATCGCTAAATATAAAGCAAGCGCAACACTGACTCATCGCTGCTAGAAGCGGTGCAATAAAAACTGTGTGTTTACTTTGAAAGTGTGCACTGGGCACACAGCTCCTTAGTACCGCCCACCAAAGCTGAAATAATGCATATAGAAATATAATAAAAAAATTGTGACCCTAAACGCTTTTAAAATAGGTAGAGCGACTTCTCCTTTATTTCGTGATTTTGAGTATATATGTATGTAAAAAAAACTGGTTTATGTATAAACTATCGCAAAACTTGGTAGGCTCTGACCTCTTTAGTTTGCGCATGTAGAATTGCGAACAATACGGCGGACCTGCTTTCTCTCGTATAAAATGTTATCATTGCGTCTCACTCATTTCCTGGCTCCCCTCACCGCGTCGCAATACCTCACAAACAGTCCCAAAATCGGTTACTGCGCATATTTGACACGTGACATCGCCAAAGCCATCAAGGTTTGCGATGTTTATACCTCTCCTCTTGACTTGTCTTTAAAGATTAATATAGATAAAGCTTCCTCACGATACTATATCGTGCTAAAACTAATGATAAAATATTTCTTATATCTATATGAAGCCACTATGAAGTTTAGTTGAGGCCTAAACAAGATTCTGCCAATGTAAAAATTTTACAAAATATGGAGCTATTTCCTTTGTATTGATCACTTTTACTTAAGTCTTGGAAATCACAATTGTCTAAATTTAAAATTTCAGCTAGAAAATTTGAAAGTCAAATTTACCTCTGATTAGAACTTGAATTTCCCCCTTCAATCTGTATAGGAATTATGCGCGTCTTAGGCTGACCTTCCTGGTTACTCTGGAAACTTCTATTCAATGTAGGCAAATCATGTTGAGGACCATCATCGAGCCTCACTAGCTGAGGAGATAGAACCCTCATAATTCTTTGTGTGGGCTGAGAGTAGTTACCCTGAGGAGGACCTTGACTTTGAGGTTGAAGTTGATTCTGTGGCAAGCCAATCACAATCCTTAGATGAGACGGTTGCCTATCGTCCTCTGTCTGTATAGGTATAGATCTGCCGCCTTGGTTAGGAACATCTCTTGGCAAACTTTTTCTATTCTCTGACGGTATCGTCGACCAGGACGGCGGAGCCGTTTGCTGATACTTCGGAGGACTAATTACTTCACGTACATTTCTTTGCATTTCATTACTTTTCCTCACCCATTCAGGCTCTTGATCTCTAGGCGGAGTCACAAGTTCCCTCGGTACACTTTTTCTTTCTAATGGTTTTTGCACCCACTCGGGCGGTGGGGTTTTAGTTTTCTCCTTTTGGGTTTTAACCCATGGTGGGATAGATTTGGGACTATCAGGACAATAATACACAGGCTCTTGGTTCACATAAACAACTTCCTTATGGGGAGGGGTGTTATTATATTCGTTTTGGGGATTCGGTTTCTTCGGTGTCACTGGAATGGACATTGTCGACTGGTAACGTGGTTGTTCTTGGGGCTGATTTTGTTTGTATGGAGGCGATGTTGGCCCTACTCTGGTATCTTGAACCTTCCATGACGGATTTTCAGCCACTCTATTATTGTTTGTATCTTGAGTAACCCACGGTGGCTGATACTGCTGGTTATCGACGTTCCTATTTTCTTGTTTCCATTGGGGACTGGAGGCATTCCCTGTTTGTGTATTGTTATTTGTCTCATTAATCTTCCACGGAGGACTGTATGCTTGCTGATTCTGATTTGGATATGCATTATGTTGACGTTCTGGTTCTTTTGTTTGTCTATTTAGGGTATTTGTACGCCACGGAGTTGGATTAGAAGAGTCAACAACAGGACTCTGTTGTCGTAGTTCCCTGGTGTTATTAAAGATTGCGTTATTTGGGCTATTATTCACGTAGCTATCTTGTCTTTGGCCAGCTCTAGGCAAAGTATGAAATACTGGACCAGAGTTCCCTGTTGGCTGATTTTGATAATTCTGTGAATATTGTGGCGGAGTTTGGACAGGAGCACGATTCAATTGGGGTGATTGTGGACCTGTAACAGGAGAATCTCTGCGCTCTGGCTGTTTCCAGTTATTGTTAGGGCTTGGTGAAAACGGCGAACCGTTGCTAATTGGTGATTGGCCGCTGAAAGGCTGAGGGCTTTTATTGAATTGTGAATCTTGCCTTTGTAAGGTATCTCTTGTTGACGGAGGCGTAGACGGTTTTTGATAAGCATACTGTGCCTCCGGTCTGTGAACAGGACTGCTAGGAGTCTGATTCTGATTGCCATAGGGATAATTCTGACGTTGAACATTATTTTGTGCTTGAGAAGTATAACTTTGTGGAGGTTGTTGTGAAAATGAAGATGGAGGCATCTTCACTGTCAATGGACTGGGAACCTTTTCTACGAATTTGGGTACAGGACCCTGCCTTGCCATTTCTGCTTTCTCCGCTTCCCAATGGTAAGGGCTGTTTGTTTTTCTTAATTGGGAAATGGGATTTTCTGGAATAACTATTTCTGGTCTTTCACCTGGTATTAATTTGGGTGATTTAGATGGAGCAGCCACTTCTATAACTAAAGGTGGTGGTGGAGGAGGTGCCGGTGCCATTGGTGGCGGAGGAGGGGGTGCCGCAGGTCCTCCTTGTGGGTGGTATGCTCCTCCATTTGATTGTTGTTGCTGCATTGCCTGCTCATGATCCTCGAGCGATCGTTGTCTTGCCAATCTCCTCGCCATGCTTGGTGTCTTGATTTGTGATAAGTCTAAACCTCCTGGAGTGTATGTAAACGGTTTCTTGTCTTTTGTCATCATCGCGTTTTGTATGCATGCTGGCGGCTCCATGCTGCCCATGGGCTGAAAATTTATAGCGAAAATATTATATTTTTGAAATCACAATGAAAGATTGCAATCGAAACTTTAAAGAATTTATTAACGCGTTCAGTTTCAGGTCTCTATTTATAAACGCTACACTTTTTATATTTCTGGATTCCATACGATTGATGATGTCATTATTTGAAACTATATTTAATCTTACTCAATTAGTAAAAATGCTTTAATATACTTTTTAAATACCTATACACTATTTTCGAAACTTGTACACTAATTTTTCACACCATAAAATATTGTTGCACAAACAAAACACCCCTATATATCACTTACACGTGATCTTACGTAATTAAACTTGAATTTATTAACACTATTTCACACTAAGCAACTTACTTTACTAAAAGTTTTTCAATACTGATACTTACATTAACCTGAGTTTTCCCGTAGATCGGTATTCTGCCTATGTGTCCCGCAGCTCCGTACCTGGAAAGCGGCCAATGTCCACGTTATTTTTACTAAACGACCACTAACACATGCACAGTGTCGACTGTCGGACACACAAATGTACATTGTTGACCTATTCCAATTCAGCGGTATCCGGGAAAACGCTTGTGTTCATACGGATTTAGCCCTTTGAATGTCTTAAGGATATATTTAAACCCAGTGTAACGGTTATTTAACGATATGGTTCAGATTATTTGGAACCAAGTGCAAGCGCAGATGCGCTCAGAAATGGAACGAAGGACTTATGAACTTTAGGTTTCTTATTAATAATGTCACAGACATCGACAGAAATGCTGACGGTCCACTTGATGGTAGGTGGCTACTGATACATATATAATACTAGCTGCTGCCCGCGACTTCGCCCGCTTAACTTTGTAAATGTTTTACTAAAACCTTCCTCGAGAACCACTCTAACCATTAGTGAAAACAGCATGAAATCGGTGCAGTAGTTTTGGAGTTTCTCGCGAACAGACCGACAGACGCGGAGGAGGACGTTGTTTTATAATATGTAAGAATTTGCCACCTGTTCTGACTTCGTACTGGTCTAATTTATTAAGCCGTGATTTATTTTAATCTACATTGAATAAACGAATTTACGACATTTTTATTATTTATCTATAAAACAATTAGTAGCACAAAGCACGATGCGTTTCGCTCGATTCATAAATCTACAAATTTTCAAATTATATCAGAAATATTTATAGATATATCTTAGATAAGTAACAATTAACGATAAGTAGATAGCTGTTTGGTGCTAATTTGAAAAACTGATCAAAATGAGGCATGATTTTAAATACCTAGTAGCTCCAACAGATCAGAGAACTAAACGAAATTATACCTAAATCCCGATTTAAAAAAGGTTACTTTTGAGTTACATCAATATTTTTAACTACTGATATATTGAAAATAATTTAGATAGATATTTTTAACATATTAAACGGCTTAAAAAAAATAATCGCATAGACATAGCTGCGAAGAAAGAACAAAATAAAATCCGTCCTTGTGGAATTAGATTCTTTAAACAATTAGATATTAATATATTGGCTAAGTAGAATTTTATCAAGTAAAATTTTAAAGTAATTCTATAAATTAAAAAAATACTCACCCGTTTTCAGCCATGTTTCTGTTAGAGAATCACTCGTCCATGCAAATAACTTTCTTTTAGATACTTATTATGGCCTTCACGGTCACTTTTTACAACTGAAATAATGAAAGTTATACATCTCATTAATAAATTAATCTAAACCAAACTTCTTTCGAAAAGCTAATAATAAAATATCTGATTTTGATTCTGAGCCGGCGACTTCGTCCGCGTTCAAAATGTCTCGATAAATGGACTTGTTTTTGTGTCCAACACAAAAAGATTTTTTTAATTTTAAGATTTTAAAAGATTTTTTTAAGATTTTTAAGATTTGAACCAGTAGTTCCTGAGATTAGCGCGTACAACCAAACAAACAAACAAACATACTCTTCAGCTTCATAACCAATCAATACTATATTAGTAACTAGCTGGCGCTCGCGACTTCGTCCTCGTTGAAAAGTATAAAACGCCTCCAAGCAGTTGTCATGTTAGTCGCTTCACCGATACTGGATAGATGGCGCTGTCAAGTGTATCTCGGACCAAGCCGCTAGTATTTACTTTTATTTTAGATTTCCCGTAGGAATGAAGCATTTTCCCGCGGTAAAAATTAGCCTATGTTCATCACGGATAATGTCGGCTTCTAATGGTAAAAGAATTTTTCAAATCGGTCCAGTAGTTTCGGAGCCTATTCAATACAAACAAACAAAAAATCAAAACTTTCCCTTTTATAATATTAAGTATAGATAAATCTGTAAGGGTAGGTTTTGTATATGTATGTATGTATGTATGTTCCTCCATAACTCTTAAACGAATTAACTGGTTTTTATGAAACTTGGTAGATAAACATTTAGTCGTACACGACACAGGATCCTCTACTTTTTTCTTTTTAACACGGACGAAGTCGCGGGCGTCAGCTTAGTATTAGTATTAGTATAAGAGCGATTCGGAGCTCATACTTAACTAAGTGTATATACTATAAGTATTGTATAAACTTTGATTTGGTTTATAATTAAATAAAAATATTGTAATTGTCGTTATTTTATTATTATAAAGATGTCAAAAAGAATGATATCCTGAGTTTTTTTCGGGGTTTCTTCATCTTGACTGAAAAAATCTGAAATCCTGGTAAATATACATTTATAATGACGATCATAAGAGTTTCATTGAGAAACCTAATTTATATACAAATATTTTGATTTTATTTGATTTCAATATATTAAACGAACGAACGAAGTCGCCGGCACCAGCTAGTACTATATTATTATAAGGATTAGAATTTTCTAAGAATAAATATTTCTAGTTTAAAGTTCAATTGGGTCAGTTTTAATTGAAAGAAACACAGTGTTTATTAATTTTTTTTGATAAAAATTAGTTTCTATTGAAGTGAAAATTTCTTTGGTCGCGTTGGGCATTTTTGAGATGGGAAAAAACCATTGAACTCGCGACACTGTTACCTTAACCGACACCTCTGTTTACAATTTAAAGAAACACATTAATTTCAAAAAGATGGGAACACGCACTTAATTGTTCAAGTTTTCACTTCTGTCGGCACTCCCGGTGTGCCACTGTTTTTTTAAAGATATCTGTGACCATCGATTTCTAAAAAAAAATCCTAATCATAACATCCGAACGGTATGCGGCAAAGGTCAGTGAGAATGAATCATAGATATGCGAATAGAATTTGCCATAAGTAATGCATTCATGCCAGAGATGGAATGGTGTTAGAATTTTGGCACTCTCAATATAATATTGTACATGGCTATGAGCCAGGTACAAATTTAGGTACATAGGTTCTCACTGCGCCTTCTCATTCCAGTAGGAGTGATAAATTACCTTCCGGAACAATACAACTTTTTTTTTCTACAATTTTGGCAGACAAGCAGACGACTCACCTGACAGACATAAAATAAATAAAGGAAAATAAAGCTTTGACAAAATATGACTCACAAAAGGTGTTTACGTACATTTTAGTTTATGGAATTGGTACATTTTATTTTACCTTACTTATAAAATGAGGCAAGTAGTTCTGATTTTTGTATATATTGGTAGGTACTAGTGATGTGCCGGATCATTAAAAATGCAGATCCGCGGATACGGATACGGCTTTCTTACTCAATCGGTGTCTTGAAACGATAGTTGACTGTCGCCACTTGACGCATGCATTATAAAGGCTCATAAATGTTTGATTTTAAGAAATAAAAAATAATCTCAATGGAATTTAATAGTTTTTCATTGCTACCTAATCACCTATAAGTATGTAGAATTTCAGCCATAAATTAAAAATTAATAAGGGAAAGATCCATCCGTAAAATGATCCGCCAAAAGTAACGGATACGGATACGGATATCCGGCTCATCACTAGTAGGTACTCATGAAATGGTAATGACAAATCCAAATTTTTCACCTCCAAAGCCTTTCGGATCATAGTTAAATTCATTTTATTTTAGGTGTATTTTCAGTTTTTGTCGATTTTTCGCTTAGATTAAATTTGCAGTTAAATGAGCCAAATAGTTTTCATGGTGCGGCTATTCAAAGGTTTGCAAAATTTCTAAAAAAAATGGATGTTTTACAGTTGTTTTTAGTTTTCTACAATTTTGAACCCTAACAAATGGGTTTATGGCAAAAGTTAATAAATCTATAAAATTGAAGTGTCCGTTTTGTTATGTCAAAATAACTGTTCTTTTACTAAATAGGTATACCTATATGAAATTATATATTAAAAAAAAAATCTGTATATATCTGTTTGTCTATATCTTGTCTTTCCCGTTTTTCTTTACGGGGCTGAAACAGGCGTGCGAAGTCGCGGGCACAAGTAATATTATAGATATAAAGTACAAAATTCCGAGCATTTTATTAAGTAGGCAACAAAAATGACATACGAATATTCTGTCATTTTTTTAATGACAATTTTATTACTAAAAGAAACTTCAAAGGACAGAAAACAATGTCAAAAATATCAGTGTTTTTTGTGTACATGTCACAGAATTGTCAGTCATTGAGGTGTTTGTGTAGTGAAAGGTGTGGCTATTATTTTTAGGGCTTCTAATTATAGAGTGAGGACGGCCAATCAGGACACCTGCGATCGCGCAACAAAGTGATTTAGTGAAACACACTATAAGAGATCCGCAAATAAATGCAATGAATGGATCTTATTGCAATTTATAATTTATTTTATTACTACTTGTTGCCCGCGACTTCGTCCGCGTTAAAAAAGATAAAAAGTATCACGTGTCCCTTACTTCTAAATGGTTATCTACCAAATATCATGAAAATCAGTTAATTCGTTTAAGAGTGATGGAGGAACATACATACATTCATACAGAAAAATATTCTAAAAATCGTAAATTTTGTTTCAGTATCATGTATAGAGCCTATATACACGATTTCTACAGATTTATTATTAGTATTGATTTACTAATTAAACCCAGCCACTCTTCTCTGTGGATTTTTTTTCGTTTCCTTTGAAACTTCATAATAAAAAGTACCTAAGTATATAAAAACATTCTTCTGTTATAATGCAACTTTGTGTATAAATGTCAAGTCAATCCAACGGTTAGTTTTACCGGATATACGGAATCCTTTTCAACCGACTTCCAAAAAATGAGGAGGTTCTCAATTTGACAGTATTTTTTTATGTTTGTTACCTCATAACTTTCGACTGAGTGAACCGACTTTGATTATTCTTTTTTTATTTGAAAGCTTGTGCTTCCCGTGTTGTACGATTTAAATTTGGTCCAGTTCTGACAATGGCATACATGAGAAAAGACCATGAGACCGTTTGAAGACGGTTAATTTTTTGTTAAAAAGAGTTATTATTTTTTAACGTTGGGAAGTCCTCTTGGATACCCAGCAGGTGTAGGGGACACTATGGGGTTATACTGGATTCGTACCGGCTAAAACCAAACGACTTTCTAACGCGGTCGTTGATGGGCGTGGTCGCAGAGGGACGTTATGACACGACTTCGGTGCCCCGCCTAGCCTATCGTCCCTACCTTATCGTAATGCTAAGCATTACTGGTCTGGGACAACCTGTATAAGTTCTAAAACCATCCGTAGCAGTCATAAGTCAATCAAGTCACAGGTGCTTGTCTTATAAACTACATTTAGATTGCCTAGATTAATTAAAAACAACACAGGTGTACCTGTGACATCAAGATGTGCATTTCTGCATGAAGATGTACGGGGATAAACGGAGAAGAATTGTATATATGTATAAATTGCAACCCCAGCGAAGCTGGGAGCGTGCCACTATAGTTATCAAATAGAAAACGTACAATTGGCGAGGCACTCCCATACTATGTAACTGTGATTTTATCGGGAAACAAACAGAAATAGTCGACGTCCATTTTCATCCATGATTTAACGTGTCTTTTTATGCTTACTTAGTTAATTATTTGACTTGTTAACAATGCTTGACGGCTCAATGTTTCTCATAAGTTTATGTATAAATATAAGGTAAGTTTTGCATACAAAAATTATTTCATAACCGCTTCTGAGCAATAATTAAAATCCAAGTTTATGTCGTACGAAGTCCGTACTTTGATCTAATTCTGACTTTTGATTCAGTAACTCGACCTCACTAACTCACGACTCATGAGCTTACGTGGCAACTACATAGGTATTAAAAATTTTTGCCTCACACTTTTAATCTGTAAAACTTTTATAGCTTTTCTTTGGATTTCTTTATCCTTTGTTTATATTTTTAAAACGGTTGAGGCACACTGTATGACACTATGTTCAAAAATTGGATGAATGCATGAATGTCATTTAAGGTAGACACAAATAAATTTATATCAAACTAGCTGTTGCACGCGACTTCGTCCGCGTAAATTTATAAAATATAATACATTCGCGTCTGTGAAACCATGGAAATATACATACAAAATTTCAACCCAATCGGTCAAGCAGTTTAGTAGTAGTTGACATACCGACAGCAGCGCCACCTACCGGCTCCAATTGTATTTTTAAATCATCCAGGAAACCATCGAAATACCAAAATAAAATTTCAACCCAATCGGTTCAGCCGTTTAAAAGTTATATGTGAAAAAGATAAGTACGGAAGGATAATTCTTACGACCCGTTTTCCTATTACCCGTTTTCCCGTAGGAATTAAGCATTTTCCCGCGGTAAAAAGTATACTATGTCGGCTTCTAATGGTAAAAGAATTTTTCAAATCGGTCCAGTAGTTTCGGAGCCTATTCTATACAAACAAACAATCAAATCTTTCCTCTTTATAATATTAGTATAGAAGTATAGATGTCTCGGCTGCAACTTTTTTTATATCATAAATACAAAATCTTCTCTTCAAATTTTTTTCTTTTGAGGGTGCAGAAATATTCATTTTATAATAATAAATCCAACACGTCACCTTATTGAAATCAATATATCATCAATCATCAATACTAATAATAAATCTGTAGGGGTCGGTCATGGAGTAATTTACTTTGTTTTCAGAAATATCGTGTATATAGGCTCTATACATGATACTGAAACTAAATTGACCATTTTTAGAAAATTTTTCTGTATGTATGTATGTTCCTCCATAACTCTTAAACGAATTAACTGATTTTCATGAAACTTGGTAGATATACATTTAGACGTACAGGACACAGGATAAGCTACTTTTCGCTTTTTCAACGCGGACGAAGTCGCGGGCACCAGCTAGTAAGAAAATATGTTTTAAATGCATCGTTTGAGAAACCATAACAGCGTGTGCTGCCAATTTACATTGCATAGATGGGACTAGTGTACACATATGTTGCGTACGTGGGACCAGTTTGGTTCTACCTTTACGACAATTTGTAATGTAATGGATAACAAATAAACAATTACAGAGTGACTGTTTTCGCACTTGATATATGATTCAAGTATGAATCAGTTTCTTTCTATAGAAACAATGATAGCTTTTGCCTTTTTTAAGCTTAGCTTTTTCATTCTCATATATTCATATATTCATTCTCATATATACGCTGTAAGTTGCTGAGTAATTTTATTGAATATTCCGCAAACTACTTGATGTTGCAGCATCGCATCAGATCAAGGTTACCATGTTATGGAAATACAGCGAAGTAACAGTATACCAAAAATTCACAGATTTCGTGCCTCACACGACTATCGAGCACATTGGAAATTAATCTACGGAATTCGAAAAAATATGTTGTTCTGAATTGTTGATTTCTTTCAAAAAGATTAAGCTACAGGGCAAAGCCTTAACCCGATCGTCTTTATTTTAAGCTCAAATTGTAGCTGAATAAATTGTCCAGAGGCGTTTTTCTCAAATTTTTGATATGATTCTTTGTTTCCAAAATATCGGCGCCAAAATCAAAAATTCCTTTTTCACTATTTCGGCCATAACTTTTTCGTTTTTGACTTTTTTGAAAATTTCTTTTTTCACCTTACAGTTCTCGTGAATATCCGTCTTTGAGCTCTTTTTGAAAATCATATCTTTACAACTCTCCGAGATATAAGGGGATCGCACTTTTTCGTGAAATCGGGGCCTATACTGAAGCGACCGAAAAGACATTTCCAATGTCAAAAATTTCACATACATATGTACATCGAACCTGTGGAATTAGTGAGATCCCTTCGGTCAACTTGGAAATGGGGAAATGAACTTCATAAATACGAGTAATTACGAGTAAGAACGATCTCGATCACGCCAGTTAAAAAAAAAACGGATCAAAATCGGTCCATCCGTTTGAGAACTACGATGCTACAGACAGACAAACACACAGGTTAAACATATAACACCACTGTCTGGCATCGGGCGTCGGGGGTTAAAAAAGTGAAATACTTAGTATAGAGAAATAAAGTCCAAAGCTAAAACGCGCGTACGAAAGAAACGAACATTAAAGATAGTGGAGTTATAAAATTGTTTCGCACGTCCTAAAACAAATGAGGTGGCAAGCGCGATAAATATTTTACGAGTAGGTAAAGCTTGCTTCTATAATAAATCATATTTAAGGCCTGATTTAAATCATATACCTTCTCAAAGAATGATTGCTACCTTGTAGAATATTTGCCTTCTTCTATTCCTCCATCGTTGCGTTGACGAGGTGAATTAATAGTTTTTATTGATTAATGATAAAGATATTAATTGCTATTACAAATGAATAATAATTAAGAAAGATTTAATTGAAAAAAATATATATATTATACCTAAAATATTACAAAGTTCAACACTACGTTTTTTCATTGGCATTCTTTCAGATTCGCGCGTTCCCGAGTACGATTATTCCGATGATGTCACAGAACATAATACTCACTCACCTGTAACTTGTAAGTAAAATCCAAGCCAATCGACACTGCACAAAGGAAATTCAAATTTGATAATGTAAATTTGAAAAGTTCGCGTTGGTAAACACGGTCGCGTGTTGTGAATGATGCTGGCGTGGTGCGTTTCGTTCGTTCGATAGCGCTGCCGGGCGCCCGGGCAGTCGCCGATTCGCTGGACACGGCCGCTCGGGATGGGATGGGACGCAGGATGACTAGTAATGTGCCCCGCGTTATCGATGTTAATAAATCTCTTTTATTTAAGAAATATATTCATTTGAATATCGTTCAAAGAACTTACCATGTCAAATTTACATTAAATCTAAACACATCTAACATTAGAAGTAGTTTGAAATAAAGTCGGTTGACGCTTCTGTCTGTTTCTCCGCTAACTTCTTCTAAACTACCTAACAGACAGATAAACGAGCGATATCTATACCTAGTTACAAGATTATGGTATGTACGCGGACTTTGCTCGTTTATCCCCGAATTTGCAGAAACA
Source organism: Synanthedon vespiformis (assembly GCA_918317495.1). Taxonomy (NCBI): domain Eukaryota; kingdom Metazoa; phylum Arthropoda; class Insecta; order Lepidoptera; family Sesiidae; genus Synanthedon; species Synanthedon vespiformis. The sequence goes on from OU906964.1 coordinate 2,357,067, forward strand.
ATCATCCGTACGAAACCAGGGGCGGTTCGCTAGTTCAATATAATAATTTGTTAAGAATTAAACGATAACTACTAGAAGAAGAAAATATTTATATTTTTAATTAAGAGTTATAATGAAAACTGGAATTAAAAATATAAAACATAAATAATAATGTACATAGTTTTTGGGAAATGCAAACTCCTCCGCGTTTTATTCTTAGTAAAGTATGTCATCTTTATTTACTAATTGTTTCCCAAAACGTATTCTTAAAAATTTCTCATTTAAATTTATTATCGATAAATTCGTTTAGTTTTAGGTACTACTCCCATCTCTAAACTGACTAATAGTTTTATTTCGGCCTCTGTCCGCGAACTCGTGAATTCTATAGTGTTGGCGATTCGTATTAGTTTGCCCTAGAATTTTAGTACCAATTTAAAACTTGTTCATTGTTCCGACTATTTCGCTAGGTACATAAATTTGATATTCAAAATAAACTCTGCACATTGTGTTCTATTCATAAAAGATTGTTTTTCTCGGCTAATATTTATTTAAAACGCATAATGTCTCGGAATTGGTTTAAAACACTGTAAAATTTTTAAAAGGATGGAGATGCCTTGCATTTATTCAAGTTGAAATGTTTGCACCGGAAATACCACAACATTAACAGCTCAAATAAAGTTAAGGTGCCTCTAAAAAATGTCTGTAATGACTCACGAATCACGTATTGAGTTAATAACGAATTTAGATCTTCAAAATGTTTTAAATTAAATTTTATGTTTAAACGTATGTGTATGTGCCAACATGTCGCTGCTTAAAATATAAATGGGCCACAAATCAAAATTACACAGAGATCTTACGAGAGCTAATCGAAAAAAAAATATTTTTTGTCATTTTTTTTCTTATTAGATATATATATCAAATGTTATGCATCGTTAGAAGCTTATTTTTAAGTAGCATTAAATCTTTTAAGTACTATTACAATAAACTGAATACTAGAGGAGATATAAGCATAATTATACTTAAATTACTTTTGAATATAAAAAATATATCAAAATATACTAAATATTGTATAAAAGAACCATATAAGTTTGCAACATACTATATAAAGGATTGTGATTGTATATTTGTAATATAACATTTTCGGATTTTTTTGTTTTATGTTATGCCCCTTTAGTTTTTAAGCAGCGATGTGTAGATTTTCTGTGAGATTTTTTGGGATAATCAATGTAGTTCAGAAAACAGCAAATGTGTTGTTCTAAAACAGCAAAATGTATTTTAAAACATTCAACGATATAAAAACGTACTTAACTTGGTTTACACATACACTAAAAGTACTGAGAAATAGAGAAATCATATAAATCCTCACTTAATATTAAATTTAGGACAGTGAGTTTGTTCGTTAGGCTTTCAGGCCTTAATTACTCAACTGATCATCATGAAACTGAATACACATTGTCAGACGTATGTATACTTACATATACAGAAAAGGACTAGGGTACTTTTTGTCCAGAAAATAAATAAAAAGTTCTGCTCGAAAGGACGCAGACGAGGTCGCAGGAAAAGGCTGGTAGAGAACTTCTCCCGCTGACCTTCTGTGCTGACGCTGAGGTTGTGTCGTAGCCGCGAAAACTATGTAGGAAAAAAATAGAACAATAAAATGAGACTTGTTGGAGTTTTATTAACGAAAATAGCTTGATGTCCACTTTCCTTTTTCCTGGCTTGACAAGGAATATTTGCCGGTGATTATAGAGCATTGATCGTAGCATATCCAAATGTGTAAAAAAAATATGTAGGTACATACAAACCTTTATCCGAAGAGATCATAATGCTATTCGTAAAGATATCGAAAATATATACCTTCAAATGTGTTGCTCATTTTATTTTATATGTATATTGTAGATGTATACTGCATCCTTAGCTTAGTTTTCTAATTCAATCCTACATAAGTAGGCAAGTCTTTAGTGTCGGAATTAAAAAAAAAGGTTTTAATTTAAAAAAAAAAATGTATGAGTTTCAAATAATCATTTAAGAATCATCTTCGAGATAGCATAGAATGAAATAACGCGATCGTAAATGAAAACATGTAAACAGGGCCGGCCTCGCAGCTAAAAATATCCAATATTTTGGAATATTCCCGCAACGTGCGGCATTTCTGACGACTAACATTGAATATATAACTTTCTTATTGATTCTGAAAATCATCTTTACGCAGAATTTTATTCTTCTATAAGAATAAATCTTTCGGGTTTTCAACATTATCACAGCATCATACATTATCATAGTATAACTAAAATAATAATATTTAGCAACATGGACTACAAGCAGGCTAACCAACAGTCCACTTGTAGGTGGCAAAAGCAAAGCCATGGGGCTCGCAGTTACGTAACAACGCGCAACGGTCTAAACAGAGTATCCAATGTGTCTTTCAAGATTGTCAGTTTTCTCTAATGGTCCACTCTGATTACTAACAGGCTGAATCTTCGTGAGTAGCTTAAGTTTGCCAAGACGAACAACTTTTTCCTCTGCGAAAATTCTCAATAGAGTTAGCTAAATGAGTTAGCAGCCGTAAAAAACTTCCAAGCGTAGGAGTGGGAAAACGTACCGCTCAATTTGTAGGACTATGCGGCCATTTTATTATACAAATGTTTACTAAGCTGCAGACAAAAAATCTGCTGATAAGTGAAGTTGAATGTGTAAAGAAAGCATAGCCGCCTGCGCATCGACTGTGCACGCCCCGACTGGGCGTCGCGCCTTAGGGATAGGAAAAAGGGCTCTGACATGCCTTACTCACTCACCGAAACATTACATAAATAATTTGTTTTTATTTCACAGTAGTCTTCTGTAAGACAGGCTATCTAACTAATGAAAGCCAGCCTTGCCAACGCAGGGTGGCTATTAAAAATTTAAGTTTTTTTTTAAGAAGTATCAACTCGCAAATGATATATAAAAACACGTTTTGTTGATGGTTATCAGTGGAAATCTAATAGGTGTATCATTGTCCATGAATATTGAAAGCAGTAAGCGTTAGGTAAACACAATGATGCGGTGATGCGTTGTGACGGCCAGTGTCGCGCAATTGCGGGTCCACACGAAAATAGCTGTAAACGCTTCAAAAACAAAACACAAATGTACACGGTGCTAAAATATAAATATGGTGTAATATTTTTTTGAAATAAACAGTGATTGTGTGTTGCATTGTGCTTCGTGTTGGAAAACGCAACGGGATAGAGCTCGCCAACGCTCCCGATGAGTTGGAATGGTGCCGGTGCGCGCGAGTGAGTCGCCAAGTATTTATAGTGGAGAGACCGATTGCGGTTCCAGCCTAAGGCAAAGGAGAGAGCGGATATGCAAATAGTAATACCATAATCCTAAGTGAGTTATTTTCGATATTTTTTTGATGGAGGTAAAGTACAGTCGGCCGCATAAGTCGATTAACACATTCAAAAGTGTAAAACAACTGAACACTCAACGCGCCATAAGTCGTTGTCACGACTAGAGAACAAAATAAACTTCACTTGTAAACGATAGTAAAAAGCTTCAGTAAGTAAATTGAGTGTTCAGTTGTTTTGAATTTTTTAATGTGTTAATCGACTTATGCGGCCGACTATACATTTATATACGTTAAAATATATACCAGGGCGTGTAAGAGTTAAAATCTTTTAAACACACACACACATTTATATATTTATTTCAAGTGTGACGGTCACACGAATTCAGCGCTTTTTTCCCCATACAGTTTTCACTACCAAAAATCCACATAATATAACATCACATCATTTCAAAAGAAAGCTTTCTCTTATAATTTACTCCTCAAGACGCATATGTCGTCATACGCGACGTATAGAAGGACGTATCTTTAAAATAATGTTACGCTTACTTCATGAATAATCACAGTTATTAATAAACGAACACACAGTCCCAGAGACATGCATATTTAACTGTTTATTCCCAAACATTGTTTTGACTCTGAGACATGAGCTGGCTAAATCTGGAATACAAGAGTGGGATGTGAAAATTGGCATTGTAGTGAACTTTTAATGTTAACTTTTACAACCAGCAAAGCAAGAAAGACTCCATCTGCCATTGATTGTAATAAGCATGTTTTTCTTTTTAATTTATCAAGACTTGATGTAGTAGGTGACGGTCCACTTGATGTAGGTGGCTACTGTCGCCCATAAACACTAGGAAAGCCACAAGTGCTGCAAGTGGACTACCGACCATGTAACCCTTTAACCGCTAGAGTCGACAATTATTTTCGTGTACATTTCGCCAGAGCCGGATATATTTTAAGACAAATTCCTCTACTTGTATAATGTTTATTATTAAATCACGTAGTTTCTTTCTAAAAAAGAATTACGAGTCAGGCGCTAGGGGCACAACAATACAAAAAAAAACCAAGCGGTTAAAGGGTTAAGGATATGAATTAGGAATGTATAGGGATATGAGCTCTGGCATATCAAATTTAATTTATCAAAAACAATAGGTCAATAATAAAAATAATAAACTGTTTTGGTGGAATAACCCTTATATTCATCTCTTGTTTCATAGTTCTTAGACTATTCTTCACCTTAGGGGCTAGCGCACACCGCGTACACGCGGCACAAACATGTCACCATTGTCTGTACGCACCTTAACGAAAATGGCAGTACAATTAGGGAACAAATGCGAGATGTATACTTTATACAAACAATGGTATTATGTTCGTCACTAAATATTAACATTTGTTTTTTTTTTAAAGGCTCGAAGGGCAAAATAATTTCCCTTCACAGATTATTACTTATTTACTGATAAAATGTATAAAATATAACGCTGTCGTTATCATATTAGGCTGCGGCCACACTGCAAAGAACCTCGCTTAGTGCTAAGAGCCAAACCAAACTCTGTTCGAATGGTTATTATAAAAAACGCAGATTTATTTAGCGTTGGCGTCACTGCAAGCGACGTGCCAATGTAGATGCCTAGTTAATCACCAAGCGAGTCGCATAGCGAACAAACGTGTTAGTATAGTAAGTCACCTAATGATTTTACAATAGCAAAATCTAATTGCTGCTGTTTTGAAAATTAATTGTTTTTGAAATCTAATCACTGATTGAAAACTTAATACTACCCGATTGTAGTATTTTTTTACATTAGACACATTTGCTCTGTTCACGCCAAAGGCGCAAAGGAGAATTTTGTGTCACCAAGCTAAGCACTATGTATGTGACCATCTCTATATTGTACACAAGCGTAGCTACTACCTTAGCCCTAAGCTTGGCACGTATAGTGTGGCCTTAGCCTAATTCTACTCGTGTATTAGTGTATTATTCATATATTTGTGTACTATTCATAGTAACTTGTAAAACACAAAAAAAATGGATAATAATATACTTTTACTTTTGCGGGATACTTTTGAAATTATTTTGCCCGAGCGATAATTATATGAACTTACGTTTGAACTGTATTAGGTTGTTGTGTAGCGATAGATTTGGTTCAATATAAGAACAACAATTTATTCTCGATAACTTTGGATAGGGTCTGCTATATTATGTGTGTAAGGTAAGTTAAGGTCACAATAATTTCATACCATTGTACAATAAGAGAACAGCGGCGCTGCTAGAATTTCACAATATTATTCATTCAAAACTTCAACATTATTTAAAAAAACCTACCACTTATTTTATTTAATATCATTTAAAAACCCTTTAATTCCCTTTGATCACTAGAAAGAGGTATTTTCGATACAAGTTTTTTTTTTGTGAAGCTTTTTTCTAGAAAGAGAATTTCATCGAATATAATAATTTATAAGTACGAGAATCAACCTGTATACATCGAAGTGTCGCATTTGTAAAAATATTATATTATATAATATTTTCAATTTTTAATAAATTGTACTATTTACAAAACTCGTTCAAATTTCACAATGCAAATTGGTAACAATCATAGTAATTCAACTGTTCAAATTCCGATGAAAAATTAAATTATCTCATTTAACAATAACAAAAATAATAATTAAACAATTTGTGATGAATTCGCTGCCCGCTTATAAAAAGTATTATTATATAAACAAAAACATTGTCACAACGACAAAGTATAATATATAATATATAACTGCAAGCCATTCGATACTATATTATAGCGTTAGAAAAATTAAAAAAAAAAAACATTAATATCCCATCAATTCATTCAAAGCTCATAAGGTAAGTGTTACAATAAAATATGTACAGTACCGATTTAAAAAAAAAAAAAACACACTTTCTCTAACAGTAATTATATAAAAAAAAATCATTCAACACAAAATATTGTAAATCTGCAAGTTATAATAATAATTAAAGCAATCTTCTGTGAAAAAATCTCAAACATGTTAAAAAAAAAGAACACTGTCTCTCGTATAGCTGCTTAAAAACTAGTTTTATAGAAAATATGTCATTTATCCTTAAAAAACTAATGTGCCTAAACATTTATATATCGAAGGTTTCAACTTACACGAGTGACTTTTATCATTGAAAATTAACTTAATATATATATCAAAAAAAAAGTGACGACGCGTCCAATGCAATCACAATTTTATTAAACATTATATAGTTCGTTAGCACATCACAGATCATACGAATATTTTGGCGAAATTGCATGAAGGAATATTTGTTATTGTTAGCGTTTATGTTTGCACTGAAAGAAAAGCATAACCTAACAATGAAGAATAGACCTTATTGCTTCACGTTAAGACTTTAAATATAATGACAAACAACGGAGTCTAGTGTTATCTCTCTCATGATACGCAAATTGAACAATTTCCTATTTATTGCATTTCCCTTGCATTATTTTATTTTTTGTGTAAAAAAAAAAAACAATTCTATCTTGTAATTTGGACCAAATTATACAGATAATTACTAAATTTGATCAAAAATGATTCACATTTCCTAGTTTATCCAGAAACGTACACGAGTTTTTTACATAAATAAGATAAAATATGGCAAAAAAAAAAACAATTATAGTGGACATAATTATAAATGTAAAAAAAAAATATATCTTAAAATCATGCAATTTCACCAAGAGGCACATCAAGCCAACGAACCTCTCAACAAGCGCCGCCATCACGAACTTTTTTTTATACACGACTAATAATATAAATTAACCTACAAACGAACCTAACTTAACAACTTACTTAGCACTAAACAAAAAGCTAATTTTTCATTTGGCTTCTTTCAAGTTGAACCGTAATTATGTCTTGTCATATTTAATTCTAAAAAAAAAAAACAAACAAACAAAAAAATGCCACATTTTGGTATCGCTGTTGATTCGTTTATTAAGTATCCTCTGTTTCATTGGAGAAACAAAGAAATCTATCGAGTCCATAGTACATTTGAAAAAAAAAGAACTTAAAACACTCAAATAGTACCTACTAATCGTCTTAAATATACAAATATTTATTTGTGAAAATATTTTACTGAGATCTTCTTCACTTCAGTTTGTTCTCTCAATACTGTAAGAGCCTATTATATGTTTTAAATCTATTTTAAACACTTAGATTTATGTCCTAAATAAATACAAGACATAACATTGTTCACCTTTATCTTATAAACGCGAGCGTCGACACATTTTTCGCAAGTTTTGTTCCATTGAGCTTTTTTTTATACATTCACCGCCCCCTCAAAAAAAAAAACATCTTCACAGTCCGATTGTTAAAATTTAAAAAAAACTGGAAGACAAATATTCCAAATTATATAAAAATAATAATATAAACTGTAAAATGTAACTAGGCATTCTGTTTCATTGGTATTTAGTCAGATTGTCAGATTATTATGACAGTCTAGTCAGATTGATTTATTAAAATCTGACTGGAGTCAGATTGATATAAAAATCTGACTAGACAGTCGGATTGACATAATAATCTGACTGGACAGTCAGATTGATATATTAAAATCTGACTAGACTGTCAGGTTGCAGGTTGATATATTAAAATCTGACTGGACAGTCAGATTAATATAATAATCGACTAGGCTGTCAGGTCGATATAATAATCTGGCTAGACTGTCAGATTGATAAATTAAAATCTGACTAGACTGTCAAATCGATATAATAATCTGACTGAACTGTCAGATTGATATAATAATCTGGCTAGACTGTCAGATTGGTAAAATAATCTGACTAGACTGTCGGATTGATATATTAGAATCTGACTGGACTGTCAGATTAATACAATAATCTGACTAGAATTCAGATTGATATAATAATCTGACTAGACGGTCAAATTGATATAATAATCTGACTAGACTGTCAGATTGATATAATAATCTGACTAGACTGTCAGATTGATATAATAATCTCACTAGACTGTCAGATTGACTGATATAATAATCTAGACGAGACGAACCAGCTATTGTGTCACATTTACAACTCTTATTCTCTTGTGTCACAAAATAAATAACTAAAAGCTATTTAGAAAATTTAAATTTATTAGAATGATTTAGAAAAGCTTTTAAGGATTATTAGATAAATCACAATACTAAAAATTATATAAATTAGATTGAACAGTTGAGATCGTTAGAGACCGATTATTTTATTGATTAACTGTTCTTGTAGCTTCTTATACACTGAAAGACATCTTATGAAACTAAGATTTTAAAAAACCATTCAAATAAATTTACAGTAATATTATTGAAAAACTATTCTAAGACAGTTTAAAATAAACTTGTAACTGTAATAGAACTTTACGTCACTTGTGACTTGGGCAGAATGTAGAAACGCTTTTTAAAAATACAATCTCCTCATAAACACAAGTGTTATATGATTGGCCGAAATTGCTATTTTGCTGTTCAAATTTAACAGGTTTAATTTAATAAAATAGAACATAAAACCGGTCTTATGTGTTCGCACCAACAATGTCCGTCACTAATCACACTTGGGCAGCGTAAATCGTTCCAACAAGTAAAACTTGCAGAACATAAGTCGGTCGCGCGACGCTCGAAGGCCTCAAAAGAAGCCGATCAACTCCTACTCGATGTTAGTCCGCGGCCCGTCGATTGGCATCGTGTGTAACACCTCGTCCAGCAGTTGCAGGGCTCTGGAAATTAAACCACACAATGCACGTTACCAACTTACAAAATTAATTGTGCGTTTTCTCAGTATTTTTTCATGTCTATACATAACAGTTGGGCCGAAAAGTTTGTAGGATATACAAAGAAAAAAAAAATTTTCACAGTTGCAAAAAAATAACAGCAATTTTCCTCATTGCTTGTGACGTTAAGTAATAAGTACGTAAGAAGAGTACCTGTGAAGATGCACCTCGACCCAGCAGGGCGTCTCCTTGATAGAGGTGCGAGGGTAGTCAGGGCCCCAGCCCTTCACGAACGACAGTCGCACGATGCACAACCGACGCAGGTCGTCCACACCTATGCCTGCTGCTGCGGTCAGACCTGGACCAAATAACCGCACAAATGTAAACCGACCAGTGCCATATTTATTTAGATTTTTGTAGGTATGTAGTTCTGTGCACACCGAAAATTTTATCGTTGTATACAAGCGCGGTAGATTTTTTTTACAATCTACTAGCACAGTATAATAATGAGTACTAGCGTACAGTATGGTCACGCTCTGCCTCCCGTTGAGTGCCCCCACCCGCGCTCAGTTACCTCACAGTTACCGGCTGGCAAGGACGTCTTATCTCATGCATGTTTTATCTCACTCACACAAGCATGGTACGCGTACACCTATACGAGCTTAGACTGTGTGCGTAGCAATGCGTTTGTTTCATACATTTGATCGCCAGTGACCGGGGTGTGCTACTAGTAACTAGTGAATATGATTACACCGGGCGAGTTAACTAGTAAACAGTGAATTAGCAGGGGAGTAATCATACCTTAACTAACACATATTCTGTTTCAACCCCGGTCCCGCAACCCGCATGAAGGAAACTTCACGCGGAATAGAAATAATACATACACTTATTCATGGTGGGATGTGTTGGTTGTATGTGTCCGGCGACGGCCGCCGCTTGCGCAGCAGCCGCGGCCTGCGCAGACGCCGCCTGCGACTGCATTTGTCTGTGGCACTGTCGCAGGTCGAACACCTACACAACAACGTTTTTATTTTATTATCTTTTTTTATACACATTGCACACATTTTTGATTGACAACGATATTTTTGATGCTATGATGATTCACCTTGATACAAGCGGAGGGATAAATCTTGTGCACTGCGTCGCCGGGCGCTCGTCCCGCCTCCCTGTCCAAGTAGTAGGACTGAACGAACACTGAATGGTCGGAGAGACAACGCAGCCACACGTCGCCCTCCCCGCGCAGGTCTAGCTGCACCCCCTTTCCGATGTGAAGTCTGCAACACAACAAACACTTTAGAGACAATCCTCGAGAAGTATACCTACTAGTTTAGAGTTTTGAAGAAAGAGGTTGCGCAGTCACTGATCTGTAAAAAAGCACTGGATAAGCTGCTGTCAAATTATTTTTTACTAGCTGGTGCTCGCGACTTCGTCCGCGTTGAAAAGTATAAAACGCCATCTACCGTGGAATGGATCGTTAAAAATATCACCCAGCAGTTGTCATGATAGTCGCTTCACCGATACTGGATAGATGGCGCTGCCAAGTGTATCCCGGGCCAAGCCGCTAGTATTTACTTTTATTTTAGATTTCCCGTAGGAATGAAGCATTTTTCCGAGATAAAAATAGTCTATGTTCATCAGGGATAACGTCGGCTTCTAATGGTAAAAGAGTTTTTCAAATCGGCCCAGAAGTTTCGGAGCCTATTCAATACAAACAAACAAACAATCAAATCTTTCCTCTTTATAATATTAGTATAGATGTTTGAAAATCGCTATTTTTGCGCTGTAGGCTGTGTAGTGTAACTACATGGAACTAAAACTAGTGATGTCCGCACGATAGGGGTGCATTTACAGAATACACATTAATTCATGTTTCAAAACTCAAGCGAACACAAATAAACTTAAACAGTCCCTAAGACATCAACAAATAGAATAAAACGTGAATAAAACAGACACTATTTACTTTTATCTATGGATTAAAAATACGGAAACGTCAAAATAAGTTCAAGCACTTCCTTCGTGCGCTTCAAAATGGTACACGAAAGTATCTGTATTGTAATTTGTATGGGACAACCCATCCAGTGCTTCATTAGAGATCAGTGGGTTGCAGTTGCAGTACACACGCAGAGATAGAAACGAAACACTCACCTCGCTCGTTCGCTCTGTTCTGTTCTGTGGACGTTACTTAAAGCTCCTAAACAAAACCTATTGCCACCCGATGGGTCCACGTAACCGTCCACCTGGAACAAATGGATAGGAATATTGCTTAAACTAAACTTTTGCGCCAAATAAATTTCAAAATGGTATAAATACAAAATACAAATGAAGACGTGAGTGAATGAAGGTGTTATGTCGCATTTTTCGTTTTTTTATTATGTCCTTATAAATGATTACAGACCTTAAGATCGTTGATTTAAGACATTTTTGGAAAATAAAAAGTTGAAAAATGTGTTATGTAGGTACAGTTAATTTTAAAAAGCAAAGAGTGCAGAAAAGTTTACTTTTATCAATTGCAAAGGGAGCTTATGTTAACTTTTTTTTTAATTAAATAATAGAAGTGTTTAATTGCTATCATACCATTAATATTTTATAGGTTGTTTACACAACTTTGCATCATAAAATTTAGTACAAAAATCAGTTCCGTGGTGACTTATCTCAAAAATTAAAAGTTAAACTTTAACCAATATTTATTCAAAATAACAATTATGTGCCATACCACCTTCATCCACTCACGTCTTCAAATAGTATTAAAACATAATACGTTACAAACTCACTGTGACATTAGGTCGACTGGATGGTACTTTGAACGTTTCACCGACTTGAGTGTCCAATTCGAAGTAAGCCACTGAACACCAGTACTCCGGAGCCGGCTGACTTGACAGTAGACCTCCAGGATTGCCGTTATCTACAAATATTATTACATTATTTTAGATCTTATAATCAGGGTGCCGGATAATTAACTGTAACTGAACGATAATCCAATCTATACTAATAAATAAAATTGAAGTGTCGCTGTTTGTAATCAATTTTTTTTTACTAAATGTATATAATCAAAGTATATTATACCAATACATACTTGAAAATTAAACAAAAAAAAAACAATTTTCGAAAGTTTTGTCTGTCAGTCTGTTCATTCTGGTCGAACAGCTAGATTTTGACGGGGCTTTCACTGGCAGATAACTGTGATGTTATAAACAAAAACTTGTAAAAGAATGTGGCCAATTTCAGATAGTATTCAACACATACAAAAGTCAAAAGCAGAAAAAGCAATGATAAGCTTACTACACATTCTATCTGAAATAGTATTGTAGTTTTAATCCTAAATTATAGTAATTATAATATTTTTATAATTACTATAATTTATAATATTTCAAGACGATTATAAAATTTCCTGAATTGACAAATTCCACAGATACTGCGAGCATAATATGAGTTTCATTGTGATATATTATATTTCGTTGGCTACCAGAATGCATTTCACTCGAAATGTGTCCAGGAACGGCCTGAGTAAAGTCGGTTTGACGTGAGTGTCTGAATATGTGTGTATCTGTGTATCTTTCTGTGGAATCGTAGCTTCCAAACGGATGATCACCTTTTTTATCTGTTTTTTTTTTAAAGCAATAATTTATGACGATCTGTTCAGACGTTTGAAGGCGTTGTTTTCCTAATTATTAACGAAGGGATTTCACAAACTTCCACTTGTGTTCGATTGATGTGATGTTTCGTTTACCGTTCTACAGTGTAATAAACTTTGTGTTGCTTGGGTTTTTCCACTGTGTGGATATTGTGGGAGAGTTTAAAGATGGGTGATGGGAACGTGGGGTGATATCTCACAGTAATGGTGGTGGTGCGATGGGGCGTCGAGCGGCGCCGGCGCAGCGGGCGGCGGCGCCAGGCTCTGCGTGTATGTCAGCGTGTTGTTGCCCGTCCAGGTGCCTACGCCACACCGATTACTTAACACATTATATATGCACATTTGGGCAAACCGTCTGGCGACAGTAACCAACACTTACAGAACACCAGTGAGTAATTAGCCCACTATGGTAATAAGCGCTATTGGAGCACCTGTGGCGTTGCTTGTGTTATATATAGGCTATCGTCGCCACCTACCATCAGAGGACCGTCATCCTGTCTATCAACATTATTACAAAAAAAAAATACTTCCACACAAACACCTCTCCGTCATAATATTATGTAAAACATTCATTGCTGGCTTACTTCCAAACAAGCCCTTCGTCAAGAGAACTTTGGTGTTATATGTATACTTGTGAAGTATTCGTAGGCGATCAATCTATACAGTCCATTAGCCCTTGAGTTCTACTGCCGAGTGTACATTGACTAAAGTATGCTTCCATCTGACGAGGTTGAACGACAATTAAATACAATACCTTGCTGTTGTTGTTGTTGTTGTTGTGTGCGAGGCGGTTGTGGTGCGGGACTGCCGGCGGTTGCGAAACCATTTTGCTGAGCGGAACCGGACCCAACCGATCCGGCCGAACCCGCCGGCACTGACACCGTACCCGCTGTTACTGTGAACATACCCATTAATTACATCGATTAATTTACAATACTAGCAGTACTTAGTATATAGCTAAGTAAGTGTAGGTACATCTATTTAAATTGCATTTTATACAATTCTAATGTTTCTAAAAGACTGAGGGCCTCTTTCACCATCTGTCAAGTAGGCTAACTGTCAAAAACTTATAATAAGATAATGTTGAGAGTCAAAAAAAATTGAGAGTTGGAGAATAAATATTAATTTCAAAAAAACTCACTTGGTATAGTTTGCGTTAGTTGAGTCTCTGGTGTCGTCTGCTCCGTTGTAAAGAAAGTTGTATTTGATCCGTCTATGAGAGGGGTAGTCCCCCCTGGTGACATGCTCACAGGAAGAGCAGCTAAAATTATACACATTTTTTTATGTAAGAAGTGTTATCCCAGTGATTCGTCTGCCCAAACGATAGACACCAGGTTGGAAAAAAGTCAGGTTTTTTTTTCGATTTCATGTGTCTTAATTTTTTGAGATTATCTATTGTTCTAAAAGGTGAAGGAAAATATCGATAGACCGACAATCTCGATAGATGGGCACGCCTCTACCTGCTATAAAATTATTCAACACATTTGCTCATGGTTCATTGGGCTGATTGCAGGATAAAATATGATTAAAAAAAAATGTATATTCTGATTATATTGTGGAACAGCCTATAATATTAATATTGTTTTTAAATTATATTTCATTCATTCTATGTACATACTATCAAAGTTTACTAAATGGTGCCAGTAGTTTGTTATAAAGTGACCATTTAGAAAGCAAATGGTATTATATAAGTGTTGGTTTAAATAATTTGAATCCAATGTAATTAGTTGTAGTTTGTTTTGCAAATATGCTTGTATAAATTAATTGATGTAATAAGATGAAATTAAAACCACTCAAGTTTTATATTGATTTCTTAAATGTTATTTTATGTTTATGTTTAGTTTATTTTTTTTAAATAAAACAAATAAACCAATAATTATGTACCAGTTTGTGATCGAAACATTACAAATACAGAAGAAGTACATAAAAATCAAAAGTACAAGACAAAAATAAAAATAAAAATAAAAAAATTGTGCAAATAAAAAATAAAAAAGCTTACTATGGTTCATTCTCTTGGGCAGCCACATTGCTCTGGCGTCCATCGTGTCGGGAGGTTCCAATTTAGGCACTATAGCTCTTTGCTGGCCCATGACCATTTGTTGAGTGTTTGGCATTGGCATTCCTTGACTTATAGTCGGCATTTGAGGGGTCCCGGGCGACATTTGCGCGGGTGCGGACGCCATTCGCGGCGACGCCAGTTGTGGCGTGCCCGGGCCCATTTGTGGCGTGCTCGGACCCATTTGTGGCGTTCCCGGACCCATTTGCTGGGTACCCGGTACCATTTGTTGGGCGCCCGGGATTTGTGTGCCACTGGGGTGACTCGAGATCATTTGTTGAGCGCCAGGCGAGTGTACCATTTGTGGCGGAGCGCCTGGGGGTCTGATGGGCGTCCGAGAGCCGTGTGTGGGCGAAAACAGGTTTGTAACGCCCTCTGGGGCTAAACAGGCAGAACAATTCATGCTTTGCAAAATAAAAACAAAATAACATAATGTTCCACATTGACACGTTGAAACAGACAAAAACTTCACAAGAAAAAAATAAAATAAAAACATGATTCGACTTGGCTAGTGTAGATGGGATAAAATGTAAAGCTTGTCACACACCTCAAATACAATATTAGACCTACTATACTTCCCGTTTGAGTGTTCCGTAGTTTAAAAGTTAGATTCATAAATTTAAACATATTCATTAAATGAAATTCAAAAATTTAATTCAAAATTCATAAATTAAATTACTAATATTTATAAATTAAACATTCACATCACAAATTTAATTCAAGGTAATTTTAGTAAAAACGAATGAGCATATTTTTTTATTAAAATCAAATTTTAATATTAAATTTAGTGTTAACTAGTAGAATGTCATTGTGTTCACATAAAAACAAATCATATTATGTGTAGAAAGCATTACATTTCAAAAAAAGTGAAAAAAAAACTACTTCAAATAAAATATACATTGCTCGGATTCTGTTACAAACAAACTAACTGATTCATTTAAACAAATATTCATTTATTGAAACTTAACTTAATAACGAATAACGAACGAACTTATTTTTGACCAGGGTAAAATAGAAAAAAATAAATCTTCCCATACTTGTCTTAGTTTGTTAACAAAAGACATGATTTTTGTTTGAAATAAGTTTGTAACTGAATCCGGGAAACAAGACACCTTAAGTGTTAACACTTATCCTCACCAGGTCCCTGATTAATAATAATATTGGTTGTCTGGAACTGTTGGTGATGGTGTGGTAACGCTGAATGATGGTGCCTCGGACTTGTTGCATGGTGTTGTATGGTGACCAATTCCCCCGTGTCCATGTCCATTCCGTTGCCACTGAGGCCCGCCGTGTACTCGTCTTTGACTAGCCTACTTGGACCCGATTGCAATGTCAGCCCGGATAGGTCTAGAAATTATTATTGAAATTTGTATTTGCAGAGATCCCTTTGGTCATGTGATTAAGGTCCTTACTTTAACGCTCACTCTTAGGAGTCCAGGGTTAAAATCCCAGCAGAGCCAACTTTAAAAATGAAAATGAACTTTACAGAAGACCACACTGTTAGGTTTTTGTGTTTTGGTAAGAGATGCCATAACCCATTTCCCATGTCTTCCTAATCCCTAATCTGTAATCATATACTTTTTTAAAGAACGCAAGGCATTTTATAACGAGCCAGTGACATGTTCAAATGATTAAAATAAAACCTTTTTCATTTGTTTTTCTTTTTCAGGTATGAAAAAATCAATACCACTAGGTTTTATTGCATATATAGTAATAATAAAAATATAATTTACCTATTCCTGGAGACACAACCCTCTCATAATGGTAGGGGTTAACACAGACAGAGTCACACTTGAGGTCGAAGGCAAACTGACAAAACTTAACATGTTTTAGTTCATTTTTGTGAAGATCAGGCCAGCGCCATATGCGTGCGTAAATCACATGAGGAAAACCTTTACGACCGGCTACCTAGAATGCCAAACATATTCCGTTACAACACTATGAAGAGACCTAATTCCTTCAATTACAATTTATCTTTAGGGCAAAATTTTTATGGCTTTTATAGACAATCCATACATTTAATTTATCCATATAAATATATGTGTGTCAGTGTAATGTATTGACCACAAATAAGCTCTATTAATCTTGAATATAGGTGTAATACTATTCAATTGTACATATCCATAAGCATTGCCCAGTAGGCTGGTTAAAAGTTAAAATTAATTTATTTCAAATAGTTAAACTTCTTTTCTGTCATTTAGCTGTAATAATTAAATCATTACAGTATTTATTACAATGATATAATTTTTAACTTTGAGTTGTTACTTTTTTATGTAAATTAATTGTAGAAATAAGAATGTAGCCCAACAAGGTTTAATCTTAAAAATATTAATGTGTTATAAATTATTAAATAAACAACTTTATTAGTATTATGTTCTTTATAATTCATATAATTCAGTTCATTATAATTATTTTAGGTAGAGGACAGTAAAATAATTATTATTGAGTTATTTTAAGTATAGTTTCCACAGTAGTAAACTGAACATACTATCTGAGGGAAATAAGAACCTTCTTTCAAAATATCCATGAAAAAAAGCTTGTGTTGTTATATTTCACTATGGTATTGGGCATTTTTGAGATGGGAAACCATTGAACTCGTGACCATGTAATCTAATGTAATGTAACCAAAACAACTGACAAGCAGACAACTGCATATGAAAGTAAACTTACTAGAAATGATAATAATATTTTTTTTAATGTTAAGGTCGACAGACAGGCTGACGGTCCACTTGAAGGTAGGTGGCTACCCTCGCCTATAACACAAACAACGCCAAAAGTGCCACAAGTGCGCTGCCGACCATAGCAGGATTAAGGATTAGGGATGAGGGAGGGATGGGGTAGTGACCAATAATCTAGTTTCATACCAACATCAAAGCTTTTTAATGGTATGTCATTATAAAGTTCATGTTAAATAATTATGTTCTATTTAATTGTCATTGTGTGTCAGTGTCATATATTTTCTCTTGTATTTGTTGCGATCAATAATAATCATATAATTATTTTCCTAATTCGATAATACCATCGAATTTAAATATCATACAGTTATTTTTGTGAAGCTGCGTTTTCACTTCTGACATACAGTCCTATGACTGACATGTTTTTTTTTTTCTTATAGGCGATGGTGGCTCAGTGAACTATCAGACTGTGTACCGATTTTTCACATAAAAAAAAAACTTCTTAAAATACAGTAAGTACCTGTAACCGTCCATCTAATGTTCTTTGTATTGTTACACATTTACTTGGATGCGCTCCGTTCGTTGTTATAGCTGTTATAAGAGAGTCCAACTCATCCCGTTTCTCTTTGAGCTTCTTAACGAGAGATTCTATAGCACGTTTGGAAAAACCCTCACTCTCTCCTCCTTGTCTGTGACACATGAGAGAGTGGACAATGCTCAAGCAAGCGTCGGCCGATGTTGGCGCTGTTGTGTTCATGGTTTCTAAATACCCACTGCAACAAGGTTATTTTTATTATGAAATGCCACAATATGACCGTTACCCAAAGTAACACCAATATATTGATTCCATTGTAATGTAATTCTCATCTCATTGTAGTAAATAATACGAGCGCACATGATGACTAAAGACTAATGTAAGTAAAAAAATATTACTCATCTTTTATTTCACAAATGTAGAGTAACAATTCTACTAAAAAAATAGACTTGGAACAATCATACGTTTGGTATAAAATGATCAGTTCTCTTCAACATAAATTAAAAGTGTTAATTCATCGAAAAAGCGAAAAAATTAAAAAAGAAAATAATCAAATGTGTAATGCGAATACAATACAAACGATGAACTTAAAAGAAAATTTACAATTTATTACCTGATACTTATACAGAAGCAATATTGGCTTTTTTAAATTAAACGATGTCATAGAAAACAGAATCTTTTTAGTTTATATTATATTATATAAAATATTATATTATTAAAAATCGCGATAGTACCAAAGTACCAAAACAGAATGCGACATTTTGATAGAGCATAGACAATAACACAGAATATAAAAAATGCCAGAGAAAATAAAATTTTAAACAGAAGTAAACCTATATCGATAAAATATTATCTAAAACTAATAAATATAATTACTACTTTTAACTAAACAGTTTTAAGAAATGTTACTTTTATCATAGTGAGAGTACATGGTCTTTAACTAAAACTGAATAATTAAATGAAGTGATTTTTCCTTGTAGTTACAGCTGGTTAAAATATAATGCGCAAAGAGTCGCAATAGCTCGATGGGCCGAGAGGCTCACTGAGCCTATCGCCGGCGCGCACACCATCCGGGCCATCAGGCCGGTCCTGGAGCAGTGGTGCCGACGCGGGAAGGGCGTGATTACGTTCCGACTTGCGCAGATTCTGTCGGGGCATGGTTGCTTCGGCAGATATCTGTGCAACGTTGCTAGAAGAGAGGCGACGCCTTCTTGCCACCACTGCGGTGGCCCGGAGGATACCTCCCAGCATACGCTGGCAGAATGCCCGGCATGGGACCAGCAGCGGAGGCACCTAGTCTCCGTTGTCGGAGGAGACCTCTCGCTGTCGGCCGTGGTTCTGTCTATGGTCGGCAGCAAAGAGGCCTGGCAGGCTATGGTCTCCTTCAGCGAGGAAGTTCTCTTGCTGAAGGAGGCGGCGGAGCGAGCGAGGGAGGATGCCGCCCTCGCTGACGACATCCGTCGTAGACGACCCTGGAGGCGAAAGAGGCTGTACGGCCGACTCCAAGCGCTCCCGTGATCAGCCTGAGGGTGGGTGGATATGGGGATCCGCTCGCCTACCAACCCGGCCCTGGTGAAAGACGTGCTTGTGTTCCGGCACGTCTTCCCATACTTTACCACCCGGGGAGGAGGGAGCCTACCATCCCTCCTCCTACTGATGACCTCATTGAGGTGCCCGATCTGGGCTAACGCAGGCGGGAGAGCAGGACGAAATACTCGCGTTGACACCTCTCTCCCGCCCCACATGCGTGCGTGGCCAAGGAACACCGTGGGGTTTTAGCGGGTAGAAACATCCCGCATATCCTGCCAGCACCCCATTGCTGGCAGTGAATCAGGATCGCTGATTTCCCCACGTAAAAAAAAAAAAAAAAAAATGGTTAAAATATAATACATTCGTGTCTGTGACCCCATGGAAATACACATACAAAATTTCAAGCCGTTTAGAAGTTATATGTGAAAAAGATAAGTACGGAAGGATAACAAAATTCTAAAAATACTATCCGGAAGGATAATAAATACTACCAGTCGTTGTCCTATTACCCGTTTTCCCCTAGAAATGAAGCCTTTTTCCGCGGTAAAAAGTATCCTATGTTAATCACGGATAATGTTGGCTTCTAATGGTAAAAGAATTTTTCAAATCGGTCCAGTAGTTTCGGAGCCTATTCTATACAAACAAACAATCATTCAAATCTTTCCTCTTTATAATATTAGTATATAGAGTAAAGATAATCTGAGATAATCTTTGGCGTCAACGTAGAATGCACAAACTATATAGTAGATACTAAGTAGAATGCTAGGATCAAGGTAGAATGAAACGTGATGAAACGACCATAGAATAATATGTTTTAGTTATTGTTCTATGGTAACGACGATTTAGACTTTAGACCATAGACACTAGTATACTAACGTAATATATGCACAGACTCCCCGTTTTCCGCGTGATGAAAACTGAAATGTCTACGAGTGCGTGATTATATAAGTGTGTGAGTGAGTTTTAGAGATGTCCCTTCATTATCGACAAGTAACAAAGAGCTATTGGGCGAGTTATAATGTTTTTTTATTTATACATATCTATTATTTCGCTAGACAACTCGTTCACAATAGGTAATTCTGTTCAGTTGAACATAAAAACTTAAAGTGGAAACTAGATATTGCTTTGAAATGAAACAAGTTGTTGGTATAAATTGCTTTATTAAAAATCAATAACATTTATATTAACAAAAATGAAATATCACATTAGACAAATATTACTTATGCCACCTACGGGATTTAAAAATTAAAATTTTGATAAGTACTATCTAAGCCACAACATTAGTATAGGTACACAAATGATCTGGTTCACCGTTTAAGTTGTTAGGTTAGACGAGTATATACCCCCTCCCACACCATATTTATTACACAAGTCTAAAGTAAAAACATTTACACGTTTGGATTGTTTTAATTTTTATGTTTCTAAAAAAAAATTAGGTACGATTATTTGTACAAAGGTACTAGTGATTTTTATTTTTTGGTAATAATGAAACTATTATTGTATAACAATTTAAATCTACTTGTCAAAGCTAAAAGGAAATAAATTGAAACACTATTAGTTTTTTTCTCTATAAAACAGCTAAACCAAGCTTTAATCAACGACATTATAGTAAATCATCGGAGCTACGTTTATATATTAAAATTTTAAGAGATATAATTTTAGTGCGAATAATTTTATTACCTATTAATTTAATCGATATCGATGATTCAAATACTCAATCACTATGTAAATTGTGGCAATTTTCACAGACACAATATCTTTTTTTTTTTATTTATGAAAGTGAGAAATATATATAAAACACAAAACTACGTGATATCTTACATTTATTACACAATTTACCATATTCCTTAAACCTAATTTTCATTGAAAATAAGGCGTTTAAAATTGATAGTATGTGGATCATATTTCACTGTGATATGTCTCATTATTTGGATTATTCCTGTGATTCACTTCACAACCAGGCACTGAACAACATCCCATGTTGATTTTAACAATAATTTTAGCAAAATTAAAAGTATTTCTTGAGAAATTACACAAAAACTGAAGGACGCTATTCGCAGCGTTCTTATATGTTACTCTAGCTCTCTCAAAACCAGTCATATTTTCTCATTGTTCCCTGTCTCTTTCGCACTCGTATTCGTGTCATAAGAGACTGCCTTCTCGCTTGCACGCTCTGTGGGTCTAATGCTTTAGACAAATGCATATTCTAGGGACAAATGACAGCAGTGACATTTTTTTGGCACTTGATTTTGACAAATCAAATCGAAAACTTGGCGAAATCTCGTTTTTAGTTTTTTCAATTTTCAATAGATCGTATCATCAATAAAACGGGAATAAATAAAATAAATAAAAATCGTAATAGACGATTGAACGGGTTGTTAGTTATACGCACGTAGAGGAGTTTCGTTTTAAACGTTCACTAATTAACGAGCAACAAAGTGGGTGGATTCCGACTAATAACCAAGCGGAATTGAATATATTTGTGTCATGCCCGCAATTTTAATTAATATCGCCTATGATGAAAAATGAAGGGTGTTGATAGTTCTCCAGCTGATAACGAAGGAATGACAAATAAACCATTAATAACATGTAAGTTAATAAAACATCCCTTATTAGAAAGAATCCCTTATTAGTCTTAGACGAAAGTAGCGAAGTACTACACTTTTTCTCACTTTTTAGGTGCTGGAGATTGGAACCTGTTTTGCAGTATAGAAGCGCCACTCGTAGCTGCTATTCCTCAAGATACATGCGAATGGAGAAGGTCCTACGGTCGCGTCACTAAGGCTGTTAGTTTGGAGGCGACTTTTGTAAAATATAATTCAGATAAGGTACAATCAGAGTTCAACTTATTGAAACGTCCGATATTTAATATTTATTGGACAGATTGTGTGGTAAGTACCTTTATTCTATAATGTTGTCTTTGTTATAAATACTGTTGGTTGTATTATTTTGATTACATTTATTAAAAAAAAACTGCCTATCCACTTAAATTTTTTAAATAATGCTAAAAAGTGTGTGGTTACAGCCACCTATAACACAATCAACACCACGAATGTACCTTTCACCAAGGAAAAAAGTACTGTTCCCTAGAATCATCTTAAATCTTAAAATAAAAAAATAAAAAAATTCCTAACAAAAATATATGAGAAAATCTTTTCCATCATCTGTGCCGTTGAACAGTTGATGGACATAAGTCTCCTCCATAATTTTCCAATTTATTTATCTTTTAATTGAATAAATAGTTTGATTAAATAAATGGATTTTTCTTTTCAGGATATAGAATATTATAAGACTACATTAAGAGAGGATATAGAATCATGGTTAAAACAATTGGAGAAGAAAGGCATTACCGATTGGATGATAGTTTTAGTAGAAACATATGATATTAGGAAAACAAATAAACTATTGCCCAGGACTACCGTTTTGGACAAAATCAAGGGTGATTTTGCAGTAAAGCAAACTGAAGATAGATTTGTTTCCGTTATAAATCCAATTAAATCTGAAGCTCGAAGTGTTGAGTCATGGCGTTCTCTAGTTGCAAAGATACGACATCTTGTTCTTGTTGCATATAACAAGGCGCTGCTAAAATTTGAGGAGCATATGAGGGAACAGAGAGAGAAACGTAATGATCCAGATTGGGATTTTTGTAAATATTTTATATTGCAGGTAATAATAAGAATAATCGTTTATTTAAGATTTTTATTACATATGTATATTATAAGTAAAATATATATTCTATAATGGATATGTGCTTTGACACTGACTGTTTTGTCAGCTTAAAAATAAAAAAGTCCAGTAAGACAAAAATGGCTGCTCGGGAATTCAAATTACTTGAACTAACCTTGAAAAACCTAAATATTAGGAATTTTCAAAGTAATTTGAAGTTGTACTAACAAGGCACATAGAACTTACAGCATAAAGACAATAAAGATTTTACAAAATAACATATTAAATGTAAATAACATAAAATTTTGTGTCACTTTTTAAAGCCATAAATGTCAATTCATTTTATAAATAAGTAGAACTTTCTCTCTTCTATTCTATTCTCATGTTATCTTCACGAGTGAGCTCATTTAAATTTAGCTCAATGTACAATAACTTACAAAAAGGCTTTCATTTTCTCTATTTACAGGAACAATTAGCATTAGTGTTAGAAATGCTAGGCTTATATGAGGAGGCGCTGGTTCAATATGATGAATTGGATGCTTTGTTCTCTCAATTTGTTCTCAACTCCAATGTGGCCGCAAGTCCAAAGTGGTTGAATACATTTAGACAACCGATAACCTCATGGAGAGCCGTCAGACTGACTACTTTAGTGCCACAAAGTTTAAGGGATCTAATCGTCAAGAAGAAAGCCTCGTTGCTTGATTTCAGAAGTTATCTTTTCCAACGACAAAGTGCCATGTTATTACTTATGATGAAACCTTGGGAGGTAAGTTCAATTACAAGGAAATCCACATCTAATTTTCCACAAGATTTATTTTTAATCTTTTATTTTTAAGTTTTTAAGTCTTAGTAGGGATAAAGGGAACAAGCAATTGTATAACTTATAATCTGTAGTGTAGTATAATACATGATAATATTTTTATAATATAAATTTGCAAATAAATCTACACATATGAATACGGTCCTTAATTGTGTCTGACTATACTAATTTAAATTGAAAGGCCAATCAAACAAAATGCTAAAGAAGATTTAGTTAATACCAACCAAACAATTCAATTCGCTATGACTTTTATAAAATTTATAATCGCGGAAGTCAGTTCCTTAGTTTTATCAAACAATTTAGGATAGAAACGGTTTAAAATTTTCCCAATGGCCAACCATCCGCGAAGTGCATGCGGCAATTATTGTGCAGTTAGATTAGTGTATGCGAAACGACACTGCGTAACGTGCATTCGACAATTACCGCAAATTGACTTTAGTTGCTAGAAGAAAATTAACTATATCATCTCGCGTGTTTTCTAGTCTATTCGCAACATAATGATTTACAAGTACACAGTTATTTCAGAAAATCCATTTGATTTTTACTAGTACTTAGTTTTCGTCAGCGACTTTGCGAAGGATTAAAGAGAGCTGAGTCGAAGGGAGGAAAGCTAAAAGTGAGCCACACAAAAAAGGGGGAATCCCCGGTAAAGGACGGAATAGAAAAATTACAGCCACTAATAAACTTACATTAAAACTATATACTCTAATACCGTTCCCAGATAGCCTCGCGTTGTCAGTCTACAGTGCATAATACTCTGGTTGAGTTGTCGGTCCTGGGCGCTTCAGCGGTAGAGGGCGCGGCCGCGTGCTGGGCGCATTTAGCGTGCGCAGAGACCTTACGCGCGTGCGACAATGTGGCGCCATCTGCTCTCGATCTCTGTGCGCCCGCGCAAGCCCCTTTGCTGCACAACGCCAAGGACAAGGTACACGTCACTTGAACCACATATATATCAAAATCAAAATATTTATTTATCAATTAGGTTTCTTCAAGAAACTCTTATGATTAAGCTATGTGTGATATAGATTGAAAAAATAAATGAAACGCAATCATTCAATTCTTTTATTGAATTCAATTCAATTAAGGAGTCTCTATTTTCACAAGAATGAATTTTGAAGGTAACCAACATTGTACTAACAGATTAATTCACTATTTTCACAAGAATGAATTTTAAGGGTAATCGACATTGTACTAATAGATTAATTCAATTAAATTAAGGAATCTCTATTTTCACAAGAATGAATTTTGAGGTTAACCGATATTGTACTAATAGATACTAATAGACCATAATAGACAATAGACATATACAGAAATATGGCATGATGGCATGACCGCCGGCCTTGCCATCATGCCATATTTCTGTATATGTCAATAGTTTTTTAAATTGAGCGTTACGGGAAATAGAGCCCAATCTGTAGAGTCTAGGCATCGCAAATGTCGCACAGATGGAATCACACTCACATCGAGGGTTCGCGTACTTGAATGTGTTGAGGTATTGTGCAAACGAATAACATTTCCAGCTCCACGAGTTAGGCAAGTTGTGCGGTCTGCTGCCAGGATGCAACGAGCCCTCATCGGAGCAGCTTCATCTGGTGGTGATGCTGTCCGCCGGAATGGGTGACAGCGAGCCCAATGGCCCGCAACCCACTCCGACGGACAGACTGAAGCAAGCGCTGTGCAGTAGTACCAACTTTCAAACATACTATTTGGAGTTGGCAGAGTTGGCAATGGGCACATACAAGCACATAGGAAGGTTAAGGTTGGTTTACTTGTTGTCATAATAAATAACTAATATTATAAAATGCCTACAAAAGTGGTTTTGTTTACGTTTTCACGCCTTAACTACTCAACCGATAAAGCGTGAAAGTTTGCAGACGAATTTGCAGGCAAAGGCTAGCCTTTGCCTGCAAGGCATATATATATATATATATATATATTACTAGCTACCCGCTCCCGGCTTCGCATGGGTGCAATTTTTTTTGCAAATTAATATGGAACTCACAGAATCTTTTTGTCATATAAGAAACAAATATTTTGCAATAAAAAATATTGCGACTATAAATTGAGATTTATACTATCTCCTAACTACTGGAGCCCATTAATACCTACCTTATTCAAAATCCCACATTTGTATGCAAGTATGTATTGGGTTGGCAAATCTATGTAAGAGTTCTATACAAAATTGGCCTCTATCCTTGGGATAGGACAGCAAGAAGACCCTAACCCCGCGTTTACATGCTTGATAATTCTCGACAAGTGTCCACACTATAAGCATTCGAATGGGGTGTTTGGCTTGGCTTGTGTGAGCTTGCCCGATCCGGGCTAGTGTCGGTTTTTGAACACAGATCAAAAGAAGCTTGCGGCAAGCGCTTCGACGCATTTACACGTTGGCGCGTGTTTAGTGTCGCTCACGAGCTCGCGCCGAAAGAGTGTTTTTTACGCTGCGCTATATACAACTGCGTATCAACCATGAGTATTTGGTGAAACGAGGAAACTAGTTAATATTTTTAATAAAAATATGTTTGGCTGTCCGGAACAAAGTAAAGCACTCGCAATCGTGTAAATGGCATCCAAGCGTTTGTCCGGGTTTGGAGCTTGTGGCCATTCGCCAAGTCTCGGCAAGCGTGTAAATGCGGCATAATATTTTGGTATTTGTGTGAAAAATGAAAAAAATGTACACTGTCGGAAACGCAATTTTCAGATTCGCTCGGTTGATAGGACGCGATCTGGCATCGTTTTATTCGGAATTGGGTGAGACGGGAAAAGCGGTCGTTTTCCTTATGGACGCCTTAAGGTCCTACGAGGAGCAGGGGTGGAAGGATCTGGCTGCCCAGACCAGGCTAGAGCTGGTAGCGGCCGCCAAGAAGATGCAAGACGTCGACAGGTGAAACCATTAATCCATCTATACTCATATCTATCTATATACAAATATTATAGAGGTAAAGTGTATATTATGTTTCTATATAGGAGTTTATCTTCGAAACTACTAATCATCTCATTTATAAAAATTCTATCACCAATATGTAGTTAAATTTGAATTTCAAACAATAAAGTTGACTAGAAAACTGATACATTTTGGAATCCATTACTAATTTCTTAAGAAAAAATTGATTGTTATCTGATTTTCAATACTAAAGTATACAAAGTCGCTTTCCGTCTGTCTGTCCATTTGATGTGGTTTTTTTTAATAGATAGAGTGATTCAAGAGGAAGGTTTTAGTATATAATTTTTAACGCGGGCGAAGTCGCGGGCACCAGCTAGTTGACGAATAAAATTAAATGCAGCGTCTCAAAGTATCTTCTGCTTTTGGGCCCATTGCTAATGAAATTCGTAATTGAAATAAATAAAATATGGTATGATTTCAGATACACAAAGCTCTCTGCAACAATAGCGAGTACCGCCGAATTAGAAATACTAGTCAGAAACTTTTATTTTGAGGAAATGATGAAATCTATAAAGGAAAATCTCTCTAATAGAACCGATTCGATACTCACCGAACTGAGCGACTGTTTCAAAGTAATCTCCGTGTCCCTGTTGCCATCCGAAAGAGAACTCTACATCACTGACAATAAGGTGCAATGTTGCTTGATAGTCGACAGCCATTTGCCCAAACAAGTGGCGTGCACGAGAGCAATGATCAGTGTGGAAACGTGTAAAGAACAGAAAGGCGTTGAGAAGAAAACGCATGGGAAGAATTATAAGACTGATTTATGTGTTAGTGCTAATGTAGGCGTCCAAAATTGTTCACCCAAGAAGGAGGGGGACGGTGAATTAAGTAGTTTGCTAAGTAGGTGAGTGTTCTTTATTGTTTACTAGCTGGTGCTCGCGACTTCGTCCTCGTAGAAAAGTATAAAACGCCATCAACCGTATTTTGGATAGATGGCGCTATGTCCCGGCCCAAGCCGCCAGTATTTACTTTTATTTTAGATTTCCCGTAGGAATGAAGCATTTTCCCGCGGTAAAAAGTAGCCTATGTTCATCACGGATAATGTCGGCTTCCAATGGTAACAGAATTTTTCAAATCGGTCCAGTAGTTTCGGAGCCTATTCTATACAAACAATCAAATCTTTCCTCTTTATAAAATTAGTATAGATTAATCCAAAATCTTGTTAAGATTGTTAAATTTAACACATTATTTTGACTGGATTGGATTGGATTGTTTTTTAAAGAACTTCAATCTATTTGATTGTTTGTTTGTATAGAATTGGTTCCAAAAGTACTGGACCGATTTGAAAAATTCTTTTACCATTAGAAGCCGACATTATCCGTGATGAACATAGGCTACTTTTTACCGAGGGAAAATGCTTCATTCCTACAGGAAATCTAAAGTAAAAGTAAATACTAGCAGCTTGGCCCGGGATACAATTGACAGCGCCATCTATCCAGAATCAGGTGAAGCGACTAACATGACAACTGCTTGGTGATATTTTTAGCGAACCATTCCACGGTAGATGGCGTTTCATACTTTTCAGCGCGGACGAAGTCGCGAGCACCAGCTAGTGAATAAATAAATATCTTCACACATTCCACACTAAGCAACTGATGCTACATTACTTTTTTTTATTTTTAAATACATACATATTATAAATACAAAACATCCATGACTCAGGTACAATGGTAATAAACACGTAAAAATTTTCCCCTAGCTGGATTCGAACCCGCGACCGTTTGGTTAACAGCTACGGTTACAGTTAGATGATAATAATAAGTCTGTAGGGATCGGTCATGGAGTAATTTACTTTGTTTTCAGAAATCATGTATATAGGCTCTATACGTGATACTGAAACTAAATTGACCATTTTTAGAAAAAAAATTCTGTATGTATGTATGTACGTTCCTCAACTGATTTTCATGAAACTTGGTAGATAAACATTTAGAAGTACGGGACACTTGATAGGCTACTTTTTATCTTTTTTTAACGCAGGACGAAGTCGCGGGCAACGCATATTATGGTGTTAAATATCATTGGTTTGTTTCAGTATAAGACTGGACGATTTGAAGCCCAAGAATCCACTGCTGAACCCTCTACACATTACCTCACAACTACACTATAAGGAGGACAAAACACTCCAGAAGGCGACAATTGAATGTCAACAGCCCAAAGTACCGGTGAAACGATCGGACAGCATTAAATACAGAAAACCGTCCGCCACCACAAGAAATAACTACGAAAACGCTTTTGTCGCCGACAATTTTCCATTAAAACCGGGAATAAACGAGATAATTGTTGAAAATGTGTCCAAGAAATCTGGTGTTTTTAAATTAGGTCAAGTGTCGTTGCTAGTGGAGGACAAGTTGGAGTTTTTATCGAACATATTGGTCAATACTAAAGTGGGTTTCGAAGTGGTCACACAGGGTGTGAACGTTTATTTGAATAAAGTGGAGCCGAAGAAGGAACTAGTGGCGGGATTGGAGCACTCGATGGAATTGGTCGTCACCAGTGGAAGTTCACATATTAAAGAGGTAAACACAAGACTTGAAAGGTAAACACAAGTGACATCATGTGATGTCACTTCACTTGACGCTTTAAGAAATTAAAGTAAGAAAAATAACAGAATTTTTTTAATAGTAAATTTGAATTTTCCATTAAAATATTTCATGTTTCCTACGCAGGTCATATTCACAAAAAACTGATTCCATTTATATAAACCATTATTATTTCTAATAAAATAATAATAAAAAATTAAGTAATAATAAAAAATTTATTTCTGGCACAAATTGCAAGAAAAAAAATTTTCTACTCGTACACACTTATTATTTATTTGAATTTCTACTAAATTTTTAAGAATAAACAAAATTAATTAATTTGAATTGGTAACTCTTCAGAGAATTTCCTGATTGTTAAATATAAAATTTTAATTTTAATTTTTTTAATATTAAAGAATTACATGCTACACTAATTTTCATACTTAATTTATCATTTTTGAATTACACGTTCCAACCAACTTTTTTGGTGACCATACATACAATAAGGGCCGGAGTTCACTGACATTGTGGCATTGCACGCCACAAAACGGCAAGAAGGTGTTTTTTCTAATGTTATTATTATTTTTAACTTTATTGCAATGATCTTATCACACATTCCTTTGCATGCCACGGAACACTGCGGCCTCTTGGTATTGAAATAAAGAACTATGAATACTAATACCATTGCAATAAGGTTAAAAATAATATGTTTACGAAAAATTCTTTGCGGCGCCGTGCCTTGCTATATCGTCAATCAACGCTCGCCGCTCTAATTAGTGTTGAATTTTGACAATAAAAGTAAATATTGTGATATTGTCAGGATACGACAATTCAACTGAAGACATCGGCTGGTTTACAAATCAGGCTCGCTGAAGAGAACTCTCCGATGGTCCGCGAGTTGTCTGTAGCCATACCGGCGTGTAAACCGTTTGAAACGACCAAAGTGCCACTCAAATTGTTCGCCAGCTTACAGCCCAAGAGAGAGAAGAATATCGAACACACGGTAACTATTGAAACTGATTGGCAAAATGGTAGATGATAAATTAAAAATATAAAAGCAATTAGAACGCTTGACAACTTGTTGCTATAACACATTGGCCAGGCGTTAGTTACAGTTTTATATTTTAGATAATCACTCGGGAACATTACTTTTTTCTTGGATGAAATGTATCATGTGTCCTTTCTGGTGTCCCAGACAACGTGTATGCAAAATTTCATGGTGATCGGTTCAGTAGTTTTGGCGTGAAAGCGGAACAGACATACAGAGTTACTTTCGCATTTATAATATTAGTAAGGATTAAATTGCTACCAACAGATTCTTATGGAAATGTAGGTACCTCCTCCGTTGTGTCGGTGGGCGTCCTGGGGCCCTAGACAAAGTGACATGACGAAGACGATAACGAAGTTCGAAAACAACAAAATGTATGGGAAGTATCACGTGATTTAACGAAGGCATATGTCAATCCCATACATTTTATTGTTTTCGAAATTCGTTATCGTCTTCGTCATGTCACTTTGTCTAGGGCCCCAGGGGCCTAAACTTTAGTATATATAATACTTACTAATATTATAAATGTGAATGTGAGTTTGTTTGCTTGTTACGCTTTCACGTAAAAACTAATGAACAGATCAGCATGAAATTTTGCATACACGTTGTCTGGGACACCAGAAAGGACATAGGGTACCATTCATCGTTCAACGCGGACGAAGTCGCGGGCACCAGCTATAGTTATATATATATATTAAACTGGCAAAGCTTTAAAGCAAGGTTCCTCAACCCGCGGCCCGCTAGCTAATTATTGGAGCATTGTGGCCTTTCGGACAATGTGACAATGAGATTTTTGACCCTTGCACTAAAAATGATTAAAGACTCATGATTCTAGCTAAAACTTGTTTTTAAAGTCACCTTTACCAGATGCGGGGTTACGAGTTCATTTTCCTCAAAAAATCTCGTTTTCTTTGGTTAAATTGGGTATTGCGGACCGCTATTAAATCTCTTTTAAAAAAAGGTTGGCCACCCATGCTGTATTTAGAGCGTCAATGAAAGCCCCTATGACAGGTTATGATTATGACGTTATAGGTGCGGATATCGTGTCCGTGGAGCGAGCGGAGCGCGGAAGTTCCGCTCGATTTCCGGCCTCCGCTCGAGGCGTCGTGGCGCCTGCTGACGTCGCACACGCGCAAGTTCGTCCACGTGACTCTGCACTCGTCCACTCGCCGCTTGCTGCTCTCGCGCGCTATCCTCGAACACCAGACCACGGACCAGCTGGCAGACCTCAACCCCAAGAGCGATGGTCAACTGGTGAGTTTTCCATTTCAACCGACTTCCAAAAAAGGAGGAGGTTCTCAATTCGACTGTATTTTTTTTTTATGTTACCTCATAACATTCGACTGGGTGAACCGATTTTGATGATTATTTTTTTATTTGTATTGTAAGCTGGTGCTTCCCGTGTGGTCCCATTTCAATTTGGTCCAGTTCTGACAATGGCATCCATGAGAAAAAGGTTTGAAGTCGGTATTTTTTTGACGATGTAGCGAGCTCACCTCAAAGAAAGGCTATATGAGATCGAAAACAAAGAAACTGGAACTCTTTATTCTTTGTATTATTGGCAATCTTAACACATTTTGCCAGTGTCTATATTCAAGTCATCATATATATAGGCCTCGAGGCTTCTAAATATTATGTATCAAGTACATATTTTTGTAAACATTTTGCTTTACATGGTGTGCTTGAATGTTTTTCTGACAGTTGTTATATTGTATTATTTAACCACACAATAACTTTAAAAATATGGCGTTGCTTCCGTAAATAGGCATTTAACATAATTGTCTAAATTTGAAAATTTACGCAAAATCAAAAATGATACAACATGCTAGCCAAAGAATTTAAGATTTTTTTTATTGCTCTACACATGTAATAAATGATATGAAACAATATATGCTTTAAAAAAGTATGAAACGAGAAGCATAGGGATTTCTCTCTCTTTTTCTCCTCGGAACTCGGAAAAGAAAACATTGAATTCCAGGTGGTGTCCCCAGACGGAAAAACAGCGTCGTTTATGTGGGAGCTCCTCAAAGACCCATTGGTGAAAGCTGGTCCCTTAAAAGCGAACTTCTCCATCGACTATTGTCCCGAGGAACTGGACGAGCCGTACAGAACGTTCACCTGTCCGATTGATATTCAAGATTACACCACTTTGTTCGTGATCAGGACCAAATTGGAGCCCAGCAAAGGGTCTGACTTTTGCAGGGCTTCACAGATGTGCTGCTTACAGCTCAGTGTGCAAAGGGTATGTCTAATGATTTGGTTATGTGTTTTGTATTTTAATTGATTTCAGAAAACCAGACACTGCATTATTATTTTTTCTAAAATAAAATATGCCCAAGTTATTCCTATTAAAATGGGCTATATCTGCCAGTAAAAATACCGTCAAAATCCCGTATCGAAGATTAGCGGGAACAGATTTTTTCAAATTTTTGATTTTTTTGTATACTTTGATATTATACATAATTAGTTAAAAGCCGTTATTTTGACATTACAAACAGACATTCTAATATTATTTATGTAAATTGATATTATATTGAAAAAGTGAAAGAAATGAGATGTAAAACATTGAAAATATTTAAAAATATTAAAATATTATGTAACATTGTTAGATCCACCAATGTTGGGCAAAGTGTGGCCAAATGTTGGCGTCGCCCGCCTCACATGACTAAATATGATTCTGGTGTTCAGGTGAGCGACACAGAGCACCGGTCCCTGATGTACGAGGTGCTAGCCGACCAGAGCACTTGGGCGGTGGTGGGGCGGACGGCAGGCGTGGTCTGCCTGGAGGGGGTGGAGCCTTACCACGTGGCGTTGGACGTAATGCCACTCGTCGCCGGCTACCTTCCGTTGCCAGCCGTGCGACTCTCAAACTACATACCGGCCAACACCAAAGGTATGTTATGCAGTTCACAACATCATGTAACTACTTCACAACTGTCTAGCGTGGGTTTTCAATGAGTGCACTCGCTAACATGAGCGTGAAACATTTATATGGGAAATTGTTGATTATAATTTTTGCATAAAACCCAAAAGGGTTATTTCGTTTTTTTGGGTTAATGAAGGTAATATGTCTGTATTTTCTAATCTAGTCTAGTATTTTTAAATCATCCAGGAAATCATCGAAATACCCATATAAAATTTCAACCCAATCGGTGCAGCCGTTTAGAAGTTATGTGAAAAAGATGATTATACAGAAGGATAATTCTTACTACCCGTTTTCCCGTAGGAATGAAGCATTTTCCCGCGGTTAAAAGTAGCCTATGTTCATCACGGATAATGTCGGCTCCTAATGGTAAAAGAATTTTTCAAATCGGTCCCGTAGTTTCGGAGCCTATTCAATACAAACAAACAATCAAATCTTTCCTCTTTATAATATTAGTATAGATTCACGAAGTATAAAATAAAACAATGTTTTACAGATCCAAAAAAGGATATATCGGCACATCCCCGATTGGAGCCGTTCAGTCCGGGTCAGGTGTACTACCCGGGGAAGACCAAACAGGTGCACGTGTTACCCTCAGCGCCCAAAGACCACGAACCTGCACTTTAAAACGTAAAACGTAAGCCCTAGAAAGTCAGCGTCAAAAATGTTTGATCAAGCCAAAATTGGCACTCTTTTCCCAAATCTCTGAAGAGTATGCAGACTAGATTAAATTTATATATTAATTTCTTTTATCACATTGGTCTGCCTTATTTGCTTGCTATAACATGCCATACATGACGAAAATATCTATCATTGTCAGTATCCTTACAGTACATAATTAATATAAAACAAAGCCCTCCACCGCGTCTGAGTCTGTCTGTCTGTTCGCGATGAACTCAAAAACTACTGTACCGATTTTTATGAAGGTGTGGAATGGAAGGTTCTAGTATATAATTTACAAAGTTATAACGCGGGCGAAGTCGCGGACAGCAGCTAGGTATAGTATAAAAAGTAAATTTCTCTGTCCGTCTGTCTGTCTGTCTGTAATGGATTTTGTCGCGAAATATTTCGTGAAAAGTCTACACAAACTAGAGGATTCATTATGTAGTCTATAATGTCACTTGCATTAGTGTAAACTGTTATTTTTGCATTTTAATTGGGACATGTTATAGAGGAATATATATATATATATTATTTTTTTTTGGGAACTCTGAGAAACCTTTTGACGCTGATTTTGTGTCCATCACTCAGTGCTTGAAGTGTTTTTTTGCATATAAAGTTTCAGTATAACAAGACATTTAAAAAAAAAGATATTCATAGCTGTTTGTGTGTGCATACATTTTTTAATTTAGTTTTTGTTTGGTGAATACATACATAGATAAATGATTGGTCTCGCTGCGCTCGACTAGATACGGCTCTACCTAAAAGCAATAGAGCTCCGTGAATGCGGCAACTTTTTATTGTAGTGTGTGTAAAACATCGTCAGCACTATTTATCACTTTTTACACAGTTTAATAATATTTTTACACAAATTCACTACGCAAACTGGCATTTTATTATGCTCAAAATTTAATAAAACATTCGGCACGTACACATCACAGACAGTTTGCAGTGTGACTAGCTCGGGTACGCCGAATTCGGCGTTGGATGAACAATCATACTGTCAAAAAGGCCATTTATCTAATAGAACTAAAAACACAATTTTTAAATTAAAAGAAAAAAAAAAGAAATATCTCAGCAATAGTTATTGTTCAACAACGAATGTTTTTCTAATATGTAAATTTTGCAATTTATCTTTAATTTTTTGTTTATATATAATTTATAGTTTTGTATAAAAATATTTTTCATCAATGTGTATTCCTGTATAGATAGTTGTTATTAATAGTGTGTATAATATGAAGGTAGTTTGAAAATATTTCCCAATTATAATTAATTACATCGTATTATGTCGTGCAGGTGCTTTTTTTTTTTGCAGGAAATTTTGTAAATAAATTGAGGGTTCTTGGGTACATATTTTAATTATTATTGTTAGACAATTATAACCGATTTAATTCCTACCCCGAGCCATATTTTTTCATCACACTTTTTATTGTTGTTGATTAAATAGTTTAAAGTCATTGAAAATATTTAGGTATTAATTTTATATATTTTTTTTTTGTCTATTTTGGTCTGGTTAGTTTTCCTTCACTGCTATCATCTCTGGTAGGTGCGTAACATAAAAAAACCTTAAGGTTGAGGTTATTTTGAGGTTTTAATGCATATAACCATGAACCTAGAAAAAACTAGGGACGGATTCCACTTTAATAAAGGATACACTAACTAGAGATTTAGGGTCTCTTCTCACGGATGCCATTGTCAGAACTGGACCAAATTGAAATGGGACCACACGGGAAGCACCGGCTTTCAAATAAAAAAAGAATCATCAAAATCGTTTCACCCAGTCGAACGTTATGAGGTAACAAAAATTAAAAAAACAAAAAGAAAACATACGGCAATGAATATTTTTACAAATAAAAAATTTGACGGAATTGAGAGCCTCCTCCTTTTTTGGAAGTCGGTTGAAAAAAGACAAGAATTCACTTTACACAATATGTTAAAACGAACAACAGTGACATCACTCCGTCCGTTGTTGTTTTTTAGTTTCATGTGCATAACATAAAAGCCTTAAAATAAAAATAAAATAATCACCTTAAGGCTCACCTAAATACGAGTGTACCCTCCTTTAGTTTCTTAAATAAGATGTAACGTCGTTATCAACGTATTAACTCGGGATCAATGCAAATTGAAGATTTATACAGTCCTTTCTTTTACAGTGCATCAATCTTTAAATTAGTACAGTATATATACTAGGACATTAATTTAAGCTTAAATGTCCTAGAGTATAATATACGATCGAATCATGATTAATTGTAGATTTTTCAACCATTGAATATTAACCTTGCATTACTCATTGTTGTTTTTAGACATAGAAATTATAGTAAAAATATTGAGGTTATAATTTTAATGATAAATATTTATTAATTAAAGCAATGTATAAGAAAACGAGCTTTATTGCCTTGCGTGAAGGTTGATAATATTATGGTAATAATATTAACTAACGATATAGTAGTGTGCTAGAGAAATGTATAGATATAATATGTTTGACATTGCAAAATTCCTATAACATAATTATATACAGGGTGTGGCCTGTAATAAGTGCAATAAATTAAAATATAGACCCTTTAACGAATCAGTAATTAATTCCAAATAGTTTCGATTAATTAAAATGAAAAACAAATTTTGCTGTTTTTTCTAACAAAATTAATTGAGCCAGCAATGTACATAATGTGTCCTGTCGAATCGAAGTATTTGACATTGACATTTCTCACCCCATTGCCCTGTACCAAGAAATCTAACGACTGATAACCGACAATTTAGCGGATCATGAAATTCATTGATTACTTTGGATTTCTATATCTCTGAGTATAAGCACTTTGGATTTATTTAAATTTATTGCTGTTATTACAGGCCATAGCCTGTATGTGTGCAATATTTAAGAGCATATACTATTACTAGGTACCAATTGTATATTTCGGGTACAAAGTGTTTAATATTCTCGTTTTTTATGGTACAATTACCGTTTTTTTTTATTTATTGCCTACTTAAAAAAGTTTAATTAAATGCAATTACTCAAAACTTATGAAAATATTTACAATATAATGCCATATTTAATTTAAATACTGCAACGACAAAAAAAATACTTGACCTAGTCTAATCTCGTCTTTTCATATTTTATTATCGTGTCCTTTTTTTATATATAATATATATTAGGATAAATATTTTGGTTCTAGGATTTATACGTTTGGAAAGTTTTCTAAGTGTAATTAAGAATAATAATAATTAAGAAGATAGAGTTTAATATATTTTCAATAAAAAAATTCACATATGAATCTATGGAATCGAAAAAATATGTTCTGACTTGTTGACTTCTTTCAAAAAGGTTAAGCTACAGTGCAACCCTTAACCCGATTGTCTTTATTTTAAGCTCAAATTGTAGCTGACCAAATTGTCCAGAGGAGTTTTTCTCAAATTTTTGACATCATTCTTCGTTTCCAAAATATCGAGCGCCAAAATCAAAAAATCGGAAAAAAATGATTTTTTTTTTTCACTATTTCGGCTATAACTTTTTTTTCGTTTTTGGCTTTTTCGAAAAAATGTTTTTGCACCATACAGCTCTCATCATTACGCGTTTTTAGAGCCTTTTCTGAATATCATATCTTCACAACTCTCCGAGATATAAGGGGATCGCACTCTTTCGTGAAATCGGGGCCTATACTGAAGATGGGGCCTTTTCTGGTGATGTGTCTTTTGTATATCTTGTTTAAAACACACACACAATGCAAATATACTACTGATATTATGATATTTATTTCATTTCGTTCAGCTCGAGTTTTATTAAGTAAGAACCCAAAGATATAATTTTAAGTTGAATTCTAATTTCGTATGTATAGTATACATACATACGAAATTAGAATTGAATTGTAGTTTTGACTACAAAACTTAACAATAAAAAGAAAACTTAAATACTTCATCAAATGTTTAAAATTCGTTTTTCCAAAAATATTTTTGATTTTTAAGGTTTCATAAGATGACAGTTCCCGCTCCCGGCTTCGCCCGGGGTGCATTTTTTTATGAAACTTTCCCCGATTATCCCTTTATCCATGCGCGAAGACAGAATTAAAATCGGTCCAGCCGTTCTCGCTTAGCAACACATTTAGGGATTCATTATTATTTAGGTGATTCAAGAATTTTAAACTAGTTAATGTAGTTAAACAGATTTATTATACGAACTAAAGAAATTTTCACAAACTTCCACGATATCCCTCAATTGCATAATATTTAGGAGTCATATAAACATACACATATTATTTTTATTATTATAATGTTTTTGGGTGTACTCAATATTATTATTTTTGTTTTGAGGCTTGGTTTTCTTTACTTTTAGTTAAGAATTAGGTTGTATGGATTAAGTAATTGGATGTATATAATATATGTATTAGCCACAAATTGTTGTTATGTTAAAAATATTTCTCAACTGACCTCTAGAAGTACGAGTATATTGTCGAATTCTTGTAAAATGGAGATTGTATTTATGTTTAATATTATGGATAGCAATTGATAATATAATGTTTATTGTTAATATTGTTGTTTTACTTCATGTTAAGTACTCCCTATATTCCTATATACAAAATAAGCAATTCAAACCAAATGCTTTGAAATG
Source organism: Synanthedon vespiformis (assembly GCA_918317495.1). Lineage (NCBI taxonomy): Eukaryota > Metazoa > Arthropoda > Insecta > Lepidoptera > Sesiidae > Synanthedon > Synanthedon vespiformis. Next base: position 2,395,693 of record OU906964.1, read on the forward strand.
GCATTGACCAATATCGATTGATACACAATTTTGTTTGACAATGGCAATATTTATTCACATTAGATGATTCATAGTTAAAGTTATAATAAACAAATTATTACTTTTTTCTCTCGGAATAACTATTTGGTTGAGGAAAAGGATCAGAATGAAAGAAATGCAAAAATATTTTGTGACTGTATCGAGGATACAAATGTTCTCAATCCAGTCACAAAAAAAGTCTGGTTAATGAGCTCTCTAGATCGTTAACCAGCCTCTAGCTTTATAAATTTGATTAACCATTGATTTTTGAGATGTTCAAATATTTTTTGGGTAAAAAAATACCTACATTTAAATTCTTCAATCTTGAACTTCACAAAGTTAGACCATTTAATTTTTTTAATATAAACAGAGCTAATAGCGATAGGTAATCCTTGCCAAGTATCAATAGTGTGTGTAAAAGTAGACCTGCCTCTGTGTGGCAAATTTCAGCCGTTTTTACATTAAATATCAACAAACATCTATCCATACATCAATATTCACAAATTTTCACATATTATAATATCAGTAGATTCTCACAAAACCAAGTAATTAAGAGTAAGTTTAAATAAAATGATGCAATGAAAAGAAACTCAAATGACATAGAAGAATGTATATATTGAAAATTCTGTGTTGCGATAGAACTATTTATTAACAAACTATTTAATCTAAAATCTGTGGGAACGAATTGGGTTCTCTGGATCAAAAAGCTTTGGATCCTTTAAAAATACTTTATCCTTATAAGTGTATGGCATATAAGCGGAATTCTGTGCTTTCGTTATTTCAGCCTCAACCATTTCTTGTTTCGCTTTGCAGAGCCCAGTAATGTGTCTTCCATAAATTCTGCCAGTGTAAGGGCTTTGAAATTGTGACAAGAGTCTGTAATTCTTGTAATCTGGTGTTATTTTATATTTGCAAAGAATACATTCCCTTATTTCTTTTTTATATGGGTTTTCGATGTTTATCGGAGCATCATCATTATCGACTTTGGTTTCAGCTGATGTAGAAAATCTTGTTAGTGGTGCAGATGTAACTCGCTGTACATTAAATACTGAAAAAAAAATAATTAAAGTTTACGCACGAAATCCTTATTACATTTATAAAACAAAGTCCTCCGCCGCGTCTTTTTTCAAACCGATTTTCATGCTGTTTTCACCAATGAATAGAGTGGTACTCGAGGAAGGTTTTAGTATATAATTTACAAAGTTAGCGGGCGAATTCGTGGGTAGCAGCTAGTTTATTTATAAAACTGCAAAAAATATTTAGGTAACAATTTTTCTAATTGAACTTACCTGCACTCCGCGTTAACAATAATTTTATAAGGGACATCGTTTTTAATTATATGTTAATCAATTGAAAACCACAGCGATTCTTCAGTTATTGATATTTTAATTAATTTATTTTTGGAAAATTATATTCATTCTAACCAAAAAATTAATTACGGCTAAGTTGACATTGACACAGTAAAGAAGTTGTCCAAAAGTTGTCTATCAACATAGAGTAACTATATATATAATATGGCTTTCACCTTCATATGTATATTTTGATTTAAAATCCTTGCTTATTTATTGCTTGTTTTAATTTTTTTAAAGAGTAGTTGTTTCATAGTTGGTTGTACTTGTGACTCGTTAACAAAAAAGAAACGTTTTCGATAACCGACTATCTGACTACCAAGTACAGACTACAAAAGAACTTATATTTTATAATCTGCGGATCAACTTGGATCACTTCAGTCGAGTTCACTTTTTCTTTCTTTCTGTCTTGTGTTGTGTTGATGGATGTGATGTGAGTCTGTGACTGTTTGTGTCTGTTTCTGTCTGTTGGTGTTGTACAGTTGTACTACGTTTTTTGAACGAAATTGATCAGAATCAGAATATGTTTGAGATTTTATAAAATTTACAATAGCCATGAGATAAATTGTTCGTTATAGAAGCAAATAGTGTAAAAGAATCAAATAAACGACACAACCGAGCCATGGAAATTGATCTGCGCAACATAAATACGTGAAGTGAAAAGTGTTACTCGGGCTCGGGTATTGTTGAATGTCACACGCGGATTTTACGTTCGAGAGAACGTCTCCAGGCCAGAACCCGTTGATTTTCTCCGTGGAGTCGGTACATGTACGCAGCGGGAATGACAATAATGGCAGTTTCTGTTGGCGAAATTTGCGAGAACACGAAAATGGCTCGGGAAATGGCTTTGATGGGTAACTACGAATCGGCGGTCGTATACTACGAGGGCACAATACAAATGATACACAGACTATTGACCACGATCGCAGATCCTACACGCAAGTCGAAATGGCAATTGGTAAGTTTTTTTTATTAAAAAAAACTAAGTTACTGTAGCTTCATCTGGTTCACCTTGATTATAGTCATTGACATTTCCTTTTATGATAAATTGTGATAATTACTACCTCCTAAGGAAGGCGGAAGGCCGTCGACTATACATGAAACCGTTTCTGTTGGTTTGTTTATCTTTGTACATATTATGTTTTTGTATGCCATAAATCTGTGAGACACATAATGTTTTGATCTGATAAATTATTATGTCATCATTATTTATGTTAATAAATATGATTGAGATACAGTGTGTATCAATCAACATAATAATGTTGGTATATATTTTTTTATTTCTTAACGGACATTACTTAATGCCCTTATCAAAACTACACAAGGTGCTGCCCGCGACTTTGCTCGCGTAACTTTGTAAATTATATACTAAAAACTTTCTCAAGAACCACTCTATCCATTGCTGAAAACAGCATGAAAATCGGTGCAGTAGTTTTTGAGTTTATCGCAAACAGACAGACGTGGTGGAGGATTTTTTTTACAATGTAAGGATTTATTCTAAAAGTAATGTGTTTTAGGTATTGTATTTTTTTATGTTTGAGAATTTTCATAGAATTCTGAATGCTATCTTCATTATGTTTAGTAAAAGCACAAATAGGTAGAAATAAGGCATAGGAGTCACACGGCATAGGTAGAAACCAATAAATGATTTCATTACAGATCCGAGGGTAACATAAAATAAAATAAGAAAAGAAATGTTCAGTGTCCAATGGAATAAGTCAATCAGTTGTGCCTTAATAAGATTGCGCAGGGCTCGCATTAGTAGAGGATATCTAAAAACATGCAAGCTTTTTTGTTTCTTTTGTGAAAAATATTTACCATTCATTTGGGCTTTGTCATATTCAAGTAGAAGAGATCCTCCACAAAATTTGATAAATAGTGTAGGACTTTGTTTTATAATATGTAAAGATGAAGAATGTGACCAGTGCATTTCTTGATTTGATTGTTTGTTTGTTTGCATTGAATAGGCTCCGAAACCACTGAACCGATTAAAAAATTCTTTCACTGTTGGGAAGCCACATTATCAGTGAGTTACATAGGCTATATTTTATAAAGTTACGCAGACGATCTCACTTGCAAGGGCTATAAATCTTAAATAACTATACTTATTCTCAAAGTTTCTTATGTAGACGCCTCAATCTCATTGTAAAATGATAGCCAAGTGAGTCAAATAAAACATAGCAGTTGATTGAATGAGTCACACGTGTTACTCAAAGAAAGTGACTCAATTTGATATGTTACATATAAAATGATTACCAAGTATAAATAAAAAATGTTTGATAAATGATGTTATATTTTGGATTACATAACATTATAATATGATTTCTCATTTGTATGTTACATCTGTTAGAGTGTAACACTAGTAGAGTGTAACACTAGTGCAAGATATGTATTTATATTTAAGTTACAGGATATGTTTGTATTTTTTTTTACCTATTACTTGAAAAACATAATCACATGGATATAATTTGACCTGTGCTTTCTATAGCCATTAGCCATGTGTCAGTAAAACTCTTGTAGCACTTAGCTAAACTGAAATTATATAATATGACCTATAATATAATATTTAACTAAACTGAAATAAGTTTTGGTGTATTTACGAAAGTGCATGTGGAAACAATGTAGTTAATGAATAAAAAGAAAACTTTTCAGTTAAAAGTGAAGTTGACTTGTTTGCCCATTGTGCTCTAGTTAGATTTAATAATAATAAAATGTTTTATTCTGAACTAGAAATGAATGTTTCAGTGTTTTATAAGGATTGTTAGTTAATATAAAATGTTGTCTCGATTCCAAGTAATGTAAAATTACCAGTAAGTAATTATTTAATTGGTGGTATTTTGAGGTCAGCGATACTTGCACTGAATCATTCATACACTACGCCCACACGTCAAATATTTGTATCTGAAAACTATTTAAGTACTTGCTTCATAGGTCAGTGACCACTGATTTTCATAAATAAATGATATTATTGATTCCAAAATTAATGTCAACATAGAAAGTGTAAAAGTCACACCGAAATATCGAAACATGTATATTCTGTAAATTTTCTAAATAAAATACCTAATTTAAAATAAGAAATGAAAGTCACGTTTACGTGACATACTTTTTTACTGGAAAAACTCTCGCTTGTAAAAGAGGTCAACCTACTCTTAAGCACGTCACCCCTTACAACTAGGGATCATTAAAAAATCTAAAGCAATTTTTTCTATAATATTCCCTCCTTCCTTCCATTAGAGAAAACCCTATCTAAATCCGTTGGGTGAATTAGAAGAAGTTAGCGAAGAAAAAGACATAGGCGTACAATGACTTATGTATAGGTGGATAAAGATAAGATTGTATAGATTGATGTATTAAATAAAAAATTATTTTAAACATAATTATCCATAAATCGCCTTCCCTATTATTACAACCTTCAATTAGATGTAACTAATTTCGTTTGGGTGAAACCTAAGTAATTCTTTCACAGTTGACTGAATTTACTGTAGCAATGTTCATTTGAGACAACCTTGAAATATGCTCCACTCTTTCAGGGGATTAACAAATTTGATAATGTAATAAAATAGTTTTAGATAACTATAGAACATTTGTAAACATCTTTATCATTGGGGATCGTGAAATTCGCTATTTGTTTTTTTTTTCAATAGTTTTTCATCTATTTAAACATGTTGGTTCTATTTGGGAGATTTCCTTAAATGTACTCGTAGTAGTATGATTCGGTTGGACGTTGGTTATTTGTACAACCAACCAATTTAGCCTTATGACTCAACTTATATATATATATCCTTATCCACATTCGAGTGTGTGAAGTGCGGAAACAAGCATATTTTTACACACTTGGACAAATAAAGTTGTCATCAAAAAGTCTGCGTAAGGCGTGAAGTAATGCCTTAATATTGGCATTAATAATTACCTATGTTGAACTAAGAGATAAGTAGGTACGTGACGTATCTCTTATTCTCGCTCTGAGACTCAAAATATCTTAAATTTTATGACTGTACCGCTTAAAAATTAAGATCAGTGTGCTGTAATGTAACAGTATAGGAAGACTTCATGTAAAAACTATATTCGAGTATTATAACCCCTCACATAATTATCGCTGTGAATTTTTTAGATTTTTAGACGATTAAACATATTTCTATTCCATATTTCCAGGGTAAAAAGTATCCACGTAATAAACTATCTGTGTGACAAAGTAACAAACATCCATTGTCACAAACTTAATTGCATTTATAAGCTAGTATTTTCGAAGTGATTTTAACCCGATAGAAGCCCACATCTCCTCGCACAGAGTATATAGTGGAAATGTGAAAGAAAATACCAGAAATACAATATGCAATTACGACCAATCTCAACAGGCTATTGTTTTGTGCGCTTTTTTTAACAAAACCCATGTTAAGTGATTGGAACAATAATTAACATATCATTAGCAAAATGGTGTCTACTATTAAAACGTTACACTCTTACTGGCAACATGGTTGCATGAAGTTTTTACTCGTCTTCGTACATTTGCATATTATCACGCGCGTAGTCGAACTCCAACAATTTCCATCGGGTAGTCTCGGTACCTCTACCTATGCATTCGAATGTTAGACCGTTGTTATAGTAATTATCGTAAGTGTTTCCTCGTTGTTTTTCAATGGAAAATAATATCAAACAAGTTCAATTGTTGATAACAGCTCCCTTCCAGTTACTTATTTATGTACAACGTACACATACATATAAAATTCTTATTTTATATAAAGTTCGTGAGACAGACTGACCGGTTCACTTGATGGTAGGTGGCTATAAAACAAGCAACGCCACAGCTACAAAACATGCAACATTTATTGAACGGGAAGATTAGGGAGGGAAAGGGAAAAAGTTTTTTTATTATTATTATTATTATTAAATATAAACAATAATAATGCAGATCTTAAAACATAAAGGCAGTCGTTAGAGACTTAATATTTATTGTTTAAAATTCAAGTTATTGGAAGGTTCGTCGCTGTCCGCATCTGTCTGTTTCCACAGAAACAATCTTTCTTTTAAACACAGAATCTGTCTTTTAAACCGTCCAACAGATCTTGGTACCGCATCCGGAGGCGGGTCGCTAGTAATTTAATCCGTACCATCCGTAATGATATTATAAATGCGAAAGATGTTTGTTACTCTTTCACGCAAAAACTACTGAACCGATCACCATGAAATTTTGCATACACGTTGTCTTGGGACACCAGAAAAGACATAGGGTACCTTTCATGCAGAAAAAAAGGACTATTCCCGAGGGATCATCAGTACTAATAATAAATCTGTAAGTGTAGGTATTGTATGTATGTAATATGTTCCTCCATCATAACTCTTAAACGATTTAACAGATTTTCATGAAACTTGGTAGATAAACATTTAGACGTATAGGACACAGGTGAACTACTTTTTCTCCTTTTCAACGCTGACGAAGTCGCGGGCACCAGCTAGTCTAAAATAAAATACTAACGCCTGGCGTTAAGTACAGCAATAATGGGTCAAGCGTTATATTGGTTTTATATCTTTCAACGTGGACGAAGTCGCGGGCATCAGCTAGTATTATAAATGCGAAAGTTAGTGTACAATGCGCCAAAAAATTAAGTAGACCGTCAGTTGGCCTGTCGACCTTAACTTTATATTTTTGAGACCTCTAACTGATAAATGTGCGGCGATATGCAGTAAAACGTGCCTTATTTATTATTACATTGAAATATTACAGTTAAAAGTAAAATTTATTTGTACAAGTGTGTGAATAAATTCAACTATAAATAATTATACGGCCTTACTTTAAATTATGTTTAATTTGATCGCATTGATCAAGTAACTATACTTCTTATAATAATTATTCTTTAATACCGTGACGTTTCAAAGTTGATATTTTCTTATAATTGCAATAAAAATGGAACTTTTTATTTCTATTTAACTGAAAAAAAAAAGGAATTGTAAGTATATTAGTTCTGTTTTTGAGATTTTACTCTGTTTAATTAGCAAGTCGAAGTTTTTCGTAAGTCGGTCACTTATAAAATACTTTGTGTCCATATCTTACGTCCCACACAATAACGGAACTGAAATCTCTTTGTTTTCAACTTCGACAAGTAGATTCCTAGCGATGGTAATTTCTTACTTGGATTCAGAAACACTCGTGTGTTACCTACCGGAAGACAGCTCTATCACGGCTTTTAAAATTTGAAGTAGGTACCATTCTAGCAAATTCGCCACTATTAAATTATCAAGTTCGGTTAAATAGGGTTAGGTATAATGGATCATTACCTCAGCAAAGTTATTATTTAGTCCTCATTAGTTATTCTTGGTATTAATAGTTACTTATGGTCGTACTTCGCTAATTTGTTCAAAATAATGTTAAGAGCAAAAAGTATTTTGACTTAAAACGTTAAGGTTGGTCTAGTCCTCCATATAGCCTCCATAATCGAACCGGTTCGCTAGACTTTGGTTCTGATGCCGTTTCGACCTCATGATACTTCGCGAGTTATCGCGCTTTCGCTATTCCTTACAGGGACTGACAAGAACGGTGTCTATTGGCATGATAAATATCTGGCCATACTTAACACAAATTATTTCCTTGTTTCGTCTGAGGTTCTTATTCGTAGTAACAGTATTACATTGCATGATAGATTCTCTGCAGGAGAACTCTGCGAGTTTTACAGGTAGAGAAATTATTATACCCATTACACTGCCAACTTTCTGATAAGACGGTCTTGAAAGCTCATTCTGTTGTTTTTCATGTAAAGGTTGACTGTGCACTGGATGGTAGGTGGCTACACCCCTTATTGACATAAACAACGTCATATAAGGATTGCAAGGTCGCTGTTGACTTGGAATGGATAAAGTAGCGATAAGGGAATTTGCTTTGGTCTCCCTTATTCGCCCACCGAAACTGGACAACACACTAACTCTTGTTACTTCACTGTAATCCTCTGTAAAGGATAGGCTTCAGTTTTACTATAATGTTGGTATTATGACTGCGGACCGCAAAGTGCCTGCCAACACACCACTGAAGCCAAAGATTCGAAATCACAGACTTATTTTGTAAATGTGTAAAAAATTTGTATCGAAATTTCGATACACGACTTTGATGAGTCAACTGTTGAAACTAGGTACTGTTGAACTAGGATATTTCATATCGATTTTACAAGTCATTGAACTAAATGTTTTTTCTTATGTTGTTATAGTTCAAAACCGGGTTGTTAAAAACTCGTATTTATCAAATACTAAGCTAATTCGTATTTTATGATGATTCACAGACGAAATCGCCGGCAAAAGCTATTAAAATAAAATCGAACTGTTTAAAACACTCCAGAAAAACTAAAAAACCTTTTAGGTATCTAGAAGTTAAAAAGTATTGGAATAGAATAATGCCTTTGAAAACCTTTTTAATTGTTTTTTTTTAATATGTTTAAAAAAACTAATTAACTACCATATCGAAAACAGGAGTCGTTAAGGCAATTTGTCAGCCATTAACAGATTTTAAACATTATTTTTGTCTCCGTTGACTGTACCCTTTTTAAAGACTTGAACAACTTGTTATCGCCTCGTTTTATGTTCATGCCTATTTTATTGTTCCTGAAACGGTCGACGGCTTCGACTGCTCGATTTAAGTCACCTATAGTCTAATTCAGAAGCTGGATAAACGCCAAGCGCTTGTTCTTTATACTCGCATTGTCTACAAATTCGCGTCACCTTTCTTTTGTATTTGATGTGCACATGTTACGAATCGCTGGTAGGGTTGCAAACTCAGAGAAAATCATATGCAAATAACACATTATTTGCCTTTTAACACAGCGACAATTGCAGTTTTTAGATACAATTTAAGTACTCTTGTCCATCTTATTTCTTGCATACGATTTGGATTATGATTTTGATGTGAAAATCTCCACAGACAAAATAATATTGTCGTCAACCCTAGGTTACTTCTCACGTTGTTCATATCCTGAAGAGTTTAATGAACTCGAATAGATTTGGTGGAGTAATGATGACGTATAGCGTATAGCTAGTATTCTATCTACACCACGTTGATATATCAGGTGTTGTTAACCTATTTAGTATCGATTTTGTAAGTTACTTTCAGTCAAAATATACTTTCAGTTGAGTCTTTTGTCTCTTGTATATGTTTGAAATTTTAAACATTATTTAACCACCGACTCAGCATTAAATTATTTGACAGGTTTTAAGGAAAATATCTCAAATTGCTTGTTAATAATTTGAGCGTAATAATTTGATTAAATTATTTGTAATTTTTTTTCTATGTATATCTAAATGGAACCCAATTTGGCAGATACGTATGCAATCAAAGTCTCATACAGGTAGTTTTAGATTTCCACTCACTGACCCATTTGCTCAACCTGTATAATATTTTGTACTTGAAACGTTTAACCATCTGACAATAATTTATATTTCCAAAGTAAGTTAAGCATATTTCATACGACGATGGAAATATGTAAAGACGTCCTCGTTAAATACGTCCTTCGCATGTTACAAATCTTGAAATATTTGGTCAAGGCGTTTAATGAATTGGGTGAAAATTAAGTAGGTTAGGCTAGTACGAAACGAAACGCAATTCGGTTACACAACTTAAGGCTGCGGATTTGAACCGTGTGGGATGGGTTTTACATTTTTATATCATTGTGTGCTAATCTGTTGGGTGATGAGAGATCGATTTTCACTTTTGTTCTTGAGAGTAGGTATACAAAGGTTTAATAATTTACATAAGATTAGTTTTGCTCTGTCCGCATATAATGTCAAATATTATTAAGTTATTTACAATATACTATCACCATGCATTATTTCTGTCCCATATCCGACTGTAAAACGGATTGTATCCTTAATTTTTTTTTGCAAGTGTCAGAAATTAGAGTTTTATTTACATAAACTTGCGAGAAAATCTCTAAACCCTTCGACGTTGAAGACTGAAAATATATATAAGGCTTTCAAGTACGAATAATAGACCCAAATATACATAGTTATGGTAGCAGCAATTTCAATTTGAAGTCTTTTTAGTACAAGACTTTTTATAGTTGGTCTGAAACTTCGATTAAACAGACAATTTTTCTAATGCAGTTTGTTTGATTCTAACTACGAAATTAATGAGACAGAAAACGTTCATTGGTCCTTACTTTAGTATCAGTAGTTACTGAGACTAGGCCGATTCTTACTCGTCTTTTTTATCCTTTTAAATGTATATTTTTTACTAAAATAACGACAGTTGCTTATTTGAAAAGAAAAGTATTATTTTTGTTAAAAAAATAGTACATAATTGTTTTCAAAACAAGACGAGTATTTTTATACTTTTGAACGGACAACACAAAACATTTATTATTCTAATGTAAATAAGTATAGACATTGAGTGTTAACCACTTAAAAACTCTTTTCACATTGATTCTTCACAATGGGAAATAATTACTGCAAGTAACTCGTATTCACACGTTTTTTTTTTTTTAGTTTCACAAGTAAAGACTGGAGATAGCCACGGTGAATTCTTTTATTATTTATTTGAATAAGAAGTATACTTTAAACAAAAAAGTCGCAATACATTGCGTTCACTGTTAACTAATATTGCTTAGTATAGTCATTTATATTATATCATAATATAAATATATACCTATAATTCCTACATACCTATTATTTATACACCTTCTAATTCCTTTCAAACTTAATCCCACCGATAGTTTATAGTTAGTCGTGTCATTGCTACCGGTAAGTCATTCATTACTAGGGTTCAACGTTTAAAGTATTTTTAGTATCTTCCTGTAAAAATTAAGAGTAATATATCTAACGACGGAAGTTGTATGCTTTTAAAGTGTTGAAGGATCGCTTCCTGCAGTGACGATTCTCTGGTGAACACGCGTCCGTCTTGTAAGCGGAATATGTCCGTCAATTTCTTTTTTTATGTTATATTTTATCCTCATATTTTTCAGGTACAAAAACAGATGGCGAGAGAGTATGAACAGTTGAAATCAACGATAGCAACCCTTCGCATGTTCCAACATGAAGGGGAGAAAGTGATCACACCCATGTCTGGAAGTGAGTATCACTACATAATTATTATAAAACAAAGTCCGCCGTCGCGTCTGTCTGTTCGCTGTTTTCACCAATGGATAGAGTGGTTCTCGAGGAAGGTTTTAGTATATAAGTTACGCGGGCGAAGTCGCGAGCACCGGCTAGTATAATATGTATATACTTATTACGATTCTCATTTGAAATTTTCTAACATAATAACAGCTGTTCTTATACAAAATTTCATGATTTTAACTAGGTGCCTCCTTTTTACGGCTATATTACCGTGTAATTTCATTCTAAACTTTGTAACAATATTAGTGTGTATTTAGTTATTTAGTATTTCTTTCATACAAACCTAAATGATTAATTTTTTACTCCAATGTAAATAATGTAATCATGGTATCCGAGAGGAATACAAGCAATTTCTGGATCATCCTGTATACTATGAAAATCCAACGTATCACATTTTTTTTAGGTGATATAGCGAAAACAGTATTCCAATTAATTTTATTAGTTTACATTTCAAGTGTATTTAACTACAATTGAAGTATGTACACAAATATGTTTGTTAAAGACAGAACTTTTTTAACTCTTATGAAAGAAAGAATGAATCCGCTTATATCGAGTGTTGGCAATTTCATTGTGGATAAAAAAAAATCAATCATAACCATTAAATTAAGCGTGTTTTCTATTAATTTTTTGCCTCTTTTTTTTCTAATGTTTAACGGGATAAAAAAGTTTTAGTCGTACATTGTAATAAGCAAATTATAATACAATCCAAAAAATAAAAAACACATTAACCGCAAGGTTCTCGTTGTCATTCGCCCGTACTAAATATTTTTGAATACTACTATCCCTAAGAACTGAAAAGTGTGTTCTATAGCTAGCCTTTGACTCCTAATTGGATGTAACGCAAAGATGCTAATCAACTTAGAGCCCATTGTATTTTCGACGTCAGCAGTCCCTAATCGTGGAAATAATCGACTCCGACCTTCGTCACAAGACTACGGGCCATTGGCTACGACGATTAAGGCTTCTCTTACATTATGTCACAAACACAATGGGTGTTACGTGTGACGAGACGGAAAAGACTTTTCAATTACAAATATTATGCTATCAGTTGACCGGTAATGAATAAAGGTTGACTCGAATGAGCAACTAAGTGCTAAGTGAAATATTACAAACAACAAATATGTAGATGAAATTCCATCCATCCAAATTATGAGCACATTATGACTTCCTTTCCTAGTATTGGAAGACATCGAATTATATTAATTCGATGTTGGAAGATGTATTTTTTTAATTGCCGACGACTTCGTCCGCGTTGTAAACTGAAAACTATAACACCTGACATTTATAACATAACATTTTTTTTTAAAGTATCCCATGTGTTAATCCAGGTAATAAACTATCTGTGTCCAAAGTTTCATCCAAATCTGTCAAGCCGTTTTTGCGTCAGCCTGCCTAACGATCTTAATGTAAAAAAGGCGTTTTAAGTTGTCAATGTTATCTTATAATAATAAACGAGGAATTCTTGTATTGCCACGACAATCTCGCAAACGGCTCTAACGATTTTGACGAAAATCTAGGGTTAGGGATTTTTTAGGTCTAGAAATCGATCTGTCAGGGTTTTTTTATCTTTGCGAAAATTCGTTTTAGGTAGTTTTTTTTTAATGGGGCACTTGATACAGCTAACGCCTACTTATAACACCACTCGATAACAGATGGCGTTTGGACCGGATACCCCGAAATCGATCTGTCAGGGTCTTATCTTCGAGAAAACGGTTACAAAAGTAGTATACCGCTTGCTCGTTTTATAATATTTTCAATTATTAATCCAAGTATTGTTTTTTTTTTCTATATTGTTTCATAGAGTCTTTCTTTCTTACATGTAAAAAAATATAACTAAATAAATTCATTTATTTATTTAGTTATATTTTGTTTCAGCAGTAAAATAATCAAGATTATTTAATTAATTGCACTGTGTCGTTTACTTGGGATAATAATTATTAAAGTTTATCAAGGTGGTTATAAAATGGGCTGGACAAACAAGAATGTAAATGTTGATATTGGAATGGAAATATTTCGCAACTTAATACCAATGTCAATTTCCGGTCGCTATTATAAACAGGATGACAGTAATCCGAATGAAATAAAAAAAACGAATAATTATGTGCAATTAAGTGTATGGATTTTGTTTTACCATCAATGTTAATTATTTACTAATTATTGATGTATTTTTGAGTGCCTGGATTAAACTATACTATAGGATACTTTTTATCCTGGAAAAATGTTAGGTTCCTGTGAGATTTTGAATGATTTTTTCTTTATGTTAAGGGCGACGACAGACAGGCCGACGGGTGGCCCAAATGACTGCGAAACGCGGTGTGCCCTACCACTACTTTTCAAATCCAGACCAGAGTCACTTTTTTTTTAATTATATTAAAATTTCCAAAGTCGACACCGCCGGGAATCAAACCCGAGGCCCCTGACACGTTAGGCAAGCACCCTTGCCACTCGTCCAACGGGCTCGTCATAATGTTCTGGTACCATTAATTTTAACGTGTGAAATCTAGTCAACTTTATATAATATAGTAAGACAAAAAAATTAACACATATTCCACAAGCGTGTTCACAGATAGATATTAAATTTTAGGAGACACTTATCAAATTTAATAATTTTCTTTTAGTTTGACCAGGAACAATTAGGTAAACAGATGTATCGATAAGGTTTTTCATGAAATTTGTAGCGTTTGCATTAATTATGCTGAACAGTTCGCAAACCATGCGATGTTTACGTAAGATAAGTAAAAACCATCGGCGTTGATCGACCGTGCCGATCTGATAATGTCTACTTTCTAATCTCTATTATAATACACGACACGATATTATGTTGTTTGCGCTGAAAGTGGGCGTACTGGTTATAGTAATATTCTCTTGCATATTCGCGTTCAAACAATCCTTTATGCCAGCCATTGAGCTACACCTACACTTTGCATCGATATTATGTGATGTTCATAATATCACACACTAACTAGGTAGTATACCTTTGGATCCACATGTTTGGTCCGAAAATTTGATAAGATGAGGAAGGAAGGTAGCCGTACGTCTGAATGTTCAATACAAGCACACTCTCCGAAGTGTACTAAGATGTATCTTATAAAATACGCATAGACAGGCGAACTTTTTTCTATGTACACATAATGATACTTGTGATCTTTTCCATGAAACTTCAATTATGTGTTTAGTCGCACGAATTATTGTTTTACAAAGAAGTTAATATGACGCCACAATTACGGGATCATTTCTACAAGGTTTTATAAGATTTTTAAATGTAACATTATATAGAGTACAGTTGTAGGCGATAAAGATTGCATGCACATCGACTTTTAGAGAGAAATGAATGGCTAGTTTCGGTTTCGTAGTGCGTTATCTCTGTCACACAGTGCCTATGTGACGTTAGTGCTTCGAGCGAAAGAGATAATGCTCTACAAAGATGACAAAGTCGAAACTAGCCACCTCTCTCTAAAAGCCGATGTGCATGCAATCTTTATCGCCTACAACTGTAATTTTTATTACATTGCTGCTTTTTGAATTAAAATTCTTTCATTGCCTTCTTAGCGTTAGGAAATGTCTAAGAATAAATAAAAAGAGTTGATGGATTCTCTTGACTAATTTTCAGACTACGAGGACCTACCGACCCGTGACATGTGGGGTCCAGCTCCGCACGAACTAGATCCAGACATATGGCCGCCCCCGCCCGACAGAGATCCTAACGCGTGGCCTTCCCCCACAAGTGTCGAACACAAGTAAGTCATTGGATGAGTGGTTAAGGTGCTTGTCTTAACTGTCTCGGGATTGATTTCCGACAGAGCCAACTTTGGAAGTGAATTTTTCAGACCCAAAGCCCATTGTCCTATCCTGCTATGTTGGCAGCACACTTGTGGCGTTGCCTGTGCTATAGGCGACGGTAGCCACATACCACCATGTGGTCTGTCAAAGCCTGTCTGTAGATCTTAAAATAAAAAATAAATAAATCGATAACAGATTACGGCCACCCGAAGAAAACCGAGCACTACCGAGGGAAAGAGTAATCCTATTTCTCCTAAATTAAGAGGCTCGTGAAACGTCTTTTACAGAGGTCCACCGACAATGAAATCTGCCCGCAACAATCCTCGAAATCGCACAGCCGACCTTAAGAAGCCAACAACGGGACAAAGACAAGCGACCACCTCACAAAGAAGAACGTCGGACGTCAAAAATCCCAAATTAGCACCCAACAAGGCGCACAGTGGTAACTATCATGTCACTTTTATATAAAACAACTTCTTTGCTGTGCACCGCACTAGTAGCACCTATACTGGCTTGTGTTACGATAGGCGACGGTAGCCACCTACCATCAACTGTCCACTTAATCCAGGCGGATCTAGGCTACTTTTGACAGGTCATATTGGAAAGTTATCGGGAGGACTATCGTCCCGCGGCTGAAATGATGAGTTACTCTCTAGGGGACTAGTGTTAATGTAATCGGCTAATTGTCGCCATTTATAATTTGTATGTAGGGTAAAATGACCTAATGTTGGCACCCTTCCAATTTATTGGCACCCTAAACTTTTCACTATTCCATAAACCTTAAATCTTAGCTTTATGAGAATTGCTAACACTAAACAGTTAAATAATTTAAACATTGTCAAACTTTCAAATTTTATTTGAGTTGAACAATAGGTCGAAAGGTGCCAATAAATGGTCGTATTTCTTAAAGTGCCAATAATTGGGTATTTTCCCCTATTTACAAAAAAAGTATGTAAGTAAGTACTTACGCAGTGTAGTGGGTAAGTGGGTACGCCGGGTCGGTTGTCATTGTGTGCTATTTTTACGTGAGTGTGCGTAATTTTAGTGACACGGTTGTTTGGCCGCGCACATTATGCTCACTTTACGTTACAGCAAAATCAAAGGAACCGAGCAGTAAGGATCACAACGGCGGCAAGGAGAAACAAGACAGAGACAACAACAATGGCGACACTGACGACGAAAAGAACAAGGAGGAGGAGAGGAAGTTTGAACCGGCCAGTGCGGCCGACACTGATCTGGTGGACTTGTTAGGTGAGATTTTGTATATTCTATCGCTGATTTTGTATATTCACACGCCATACAAAACACTACAAACTTTATGGTACATTATAAAGTGACATATGCGTAGAGCATCAATTCTGTCATTTAAATAGACATCAAAATAAAAATCATTAACATCTAAAGTGTTGGTGTTGGTTTCAGAACGTGATATAGTACAAAAGAATCCAAACATCCGATGGGATGACATCGCAGACTTAGCGGAAGCCAAGCGGTTACTTGAAGAGGCGGTTGTGCTGCCTATGTGGATGCCAGATTTTTTTAAGGTATTTATGGTATTAAAGATCTTTCTGGTGTCCCAAACCACAGCGTGTATACAAAATTTCATGGTGATCGGTTCAATAGTTTTTGCGTGAAAGCGTAACAAAGCGTGAACCTGAAGTAAGAATTATACATTTCAATTATTGGCACTTTAAGAAATACCTACCACCAATTATTGGCACCTTTCGACCTATTTGTTCAACTCAAATAAAATTTTAAAGTTTGACAATGTTTAAATCATTTGACTGTTTAGTGTTAGCAATTCTCATAAACCTAAGATTTTTTTTTAATAGTTTTCTTATTTTTTAGTGAAAAGTTTAGGGTGCCAATGAATTGGAGGGGTGCCAACATTAAGACATTTTACCCTAGTATAATAATAATAATTTATTTGCTGAATATAGGTTACAATAATGGTTTTACAATGGATTAGGCTCGCTACATGGTTTTACAATGGATTACGCTATAGTAGTCCGTATATTATATTGGATCCGAAACAATTTTACGCAAAAACTGATTTGGATGAAATTCAGCGCACAGATAGTTTGTTACCTGTTTAATAACATATCGGATACTTTTTGTCCTGGAAAAATATTACGAATGATCCATCAGTGATTAGTATATTGCTCGAGAAGTAACACTCGCGGAACAAAGAATTATTCAAAACTTGTCGACGTTCTCGAACCGTCGACTTGCGACATGTCCCGCGACATAGGGCGACATAGTCGCGCGGCCTTTAGGCCTACTATCCACGGAGGCGTAGCTTCATAGACGCGTATTCTTCATTATACGCTTAGTGTACGCCTGCTTCTGCTACTAATCTGTCGACGGAGCGGCAACGTCGCACTCGCGTCGCTGCATGCAGGCGTCATGACGCCTGCCGTACCGCATGTCATACGCCGGGGCGTACATACGGTTTTGTATGGAATCTGCAAGCAGGCGTACACTAGCGTATAATGACGAATACGCGTCTATGAAGCTACGCCGCCGTGGACAGTGGCCCTAAGGTTGTGTAAAACGACGCAGGGCATCCGTCGGCCGTGGAAGGGCGTGCTGATGGTGGGTCCACCGGGCACCGGGAAGACGATGCTGGCGAAGGCCGTGGCCACCGAGTGCGGCACCACCTTCTTCAACGTCTCCTCGTCCACCCTCACCTCCAAGTACAGGGGCGAGTCGGAGAAACTCGTGCGGCTGCTCTTCGAAATGGTGAGCGATTCTACCTACCTACTGCCAACTAGGTATCAACTAAGCGAAACTACAAGCGAAAAATAACCACGTCACAAACACATATTAATTATGCCGTCTCTTATTTAGAAAATAAAAACTTAATTTGATAAATACAAAATTAATATTTTTTTAAAGAAGGATGGCAATTTTGTATTTAAAAAAAAAACACTCATGTACCGCTCTTGACGCTCTTCCATCAGTAAAAACCACATTAAAATCCTTTGCGTAGTTTAAAAAGACATATAGTATGTCTGTGATTTAAGGCGCGGTTCTACGCGCCGAGCACGATCTTCATAGACGAGATAGACTCGCTGTGCTCGCGGCGCGGCTCGGACAGCGAGCACGAGGCGTCGCGACGCGTCAAGTCGGAGCTGCTGGTGCAGATGGACGGGCTCGGGTCGGCGGAGGAGCCGGCGCGCGTCGTCATGGTGCTGGCCGCCACCAACTTCCCGTGGGACATCGACGAGGCGCTGCGCCGCCGCCTCGAGAAGCGCATCTATATCCCGCTGCCCACGCAGCAGGGCCGCGAGGCGCTGCTGCTCATCAACCTGCGCGAGGTCAAGCTCGACCCCGAGGTCGACCTCTCCTCCATCGCCAACAAACTCGACGGCTACTCCGGCGCCGACATCACCAACGTGTGCAGGTTGGAAAGATCCTCCTTGCCTCCAACTAACGTGATGATAATTGTTATTACTAAACTAGGGGCAGAATTTCGAACCGATGGTAGTTTCTAATTATATAAAACTAGCTAATGCTTGCGGCTTCGTCCGCGTTAGATGGCGTTATCAAGATACCGGTAGATACCGTGGAGCTGGTCGCTAAAAATATCATCAAGCAGTTCTACCCAAATCCAATAGATGGCGCTATCAAGTGTATCACTTCTATTTTAGATTTCCCGTAGGAATGAAGCCTTTTCCCGCGGTAAAAAGTAGCCTATGTTCATCACAGATAATGTCGGCTTCTAATGGTAAAAGAATTTTTTCAAATTGGTCCAGTAGTTTCGGAGCCTATTCAATACAAACAAATAATCAAATTATCGTATTATCTTTATTATATTATATTATATAAAATGTGAAATATCTAACGTAGATTAATGTTTTGAATAAGTGAACCCCCGAAACCGGGCGCAAAAACGAGGTGTTATAAGTTTGACGTGTGCGTGCGGCCTGTGTATGGAAATCGTGAATCCCGAACAGACACACCAATGTCGATTACAAATCCAATATCTTCTTCTTCTTTATATACACATTTTTCATTACTTTATCTGCCGAAAGGAATTGTACCATACCATCAAATATTTAAATCGAGAGATGCGGCATTACTAGCGAAACTGTGTTACAAAATACAACATACATTATAGTAAAGACAAAAGTATAAAATACATATTGTATACTTTTGTCTAAACACACTTTTAAACACAGACGACACATTCTCTACTTCAAACGTGACTGTGACGATAGCGACCGCTCTCAACAAGCGACCGTCACTCACTGTAGCTGGCGTGTAACTGTAGTTGGGTTTAGTTAGCGGTTAGCGCCTGCGCTCATCCCATTGTGCAGAATTTTCGGTGTGGTTTTAGTATGGCACGAGGAGATAACGCCACATCTTTTGATTTAAATCTTTGCATAGCATAGAATAGACGAATGCTTCCGTTGCAGAGACGCGTCTATGATGTCGATGCGACGCAAAATAGCCGGCCTGAAGCCGGAGCAAATCAAGCAACTTGCCAAGGAGGAACTCGACTTGCCCGTTACCAGACAAGACTTCGTGGAGGCCATCTCCAAGTGCAACAAGTCCGTCTCCAAGGGTGACATACAGAAGTACTTGACGTGGATGGCGGAATTCGGCTCGTCCTGATTGTAGTTCAAAAAAAAAAATGAGCAATAACCGTATACATATTATATTATCATTATTTTGTAAATACGTATGTTGTTCACTGTAAAAAAGTATTGAGAGTAAATTCGCCTTAAAAATTGAACAAGTAACTTTTGGACTGTCCCAGTATTAAGATGAGAGGTAGAAACTAAATTTTGTGTCATATCGAAGTTTTAACTGTGTAAGCGATAAAGAAGTATATATATATGTAATGCAATAAATTTTTTTTTAAAGTAGAAAATGTAGATATTTTTTTTATAAACTTGTTTGATTGGTAAAGACAAACATTCAACAGGTGAACGCTTTTCTATTTATAAATGAAAACTTTTAAATGTTTTTTATCTTTGATTATACTAATATAAAAAGCTTGCAAATTTTTTTTCCTTTTCAAAAGTTACTTACAACAGTAATAAAATAATTAATGTCTAAATATAAAAATATATTGAGACAGTTTTCATGCATTTTTTACGGATTAAATTTATTAATAAAATAAAATTAATCAAGAAATTAATTTCGGAATCTTTACCGGTTGTTGAACTTATATTATAGTTATATGTAAATTCCAAAAGCACCAAATGAATTGGAATTCCATTCAATAATGACTAATTTATAATTTTTCAACTTTCATGCCATTTTTAATTTAATTGAAAAAGATATTTTTCGAACAATTGAATTAAAAAAAATAATATTCCATTTAATTATGTCACAGCTGAACACAAGGATAAGTAAACCATTTTGAAAAATATTATTGTATTAGTATAATAGACAAGTATATAAAAAACTTTGACGTCACAAGGCATTTAATGTCGTATTTTTTTTGTATTTTAATAATTTTTTTGTATATTTTTGCCAGATCTAAGTATCGCTGTCAGTGAAAATTGGTGATCTTTGTACTTAATTTAGTTTAATTGTTGTTTTTCTGGGTATGATTTTTATGCCATAACTAATTTAAACGTGTAATATAACATTTTTGTATTTTTTTTTTATAATTAGATAATGTATAATTAAAATTCACCCAATATGCTTAGCATTTATTACATTAAATTTGAATTAAAAAAAATATTGGAAATAAGATAGTCGAGGTTAATATTTCAATTGACATACAAATAAAAAATGTTTTAAAAGTTTTACCGTTATCGATAATTTAAGTTTATCGTTAAGAGTTATCAATAAATTATATTACGTTTTATTGGTACAGTCAAATGAAAGAAAAATAACGAAGGCACTTTGGTGCTAAAAAAATGAATAGATGTCAAAATATTTTTGCAATCATGTTAACAAAATCTTGATAGACTAAAACAGAATAAAATCAACTTTAAAAGTTTTAATTTTGTTGTTTTCTTTACATGATAATAAGTTTTAATGTCTAGTTATATCACTAAATATTATAAAATATCTGGTGCTCGCGACTTCGTCCGCGTAGTGAAGTATATAACGCCATCTACCGTATTTTGGATAGATGGCGCTATCTCCCGGGCCAAGCTGCTAGTATTTACTTTTATTTTAGATTTCCCGTATGAATGAAGCTTTTTCCTGCGGTAAAAAGTATCCAATGTTCATCACTGATAATGTCTGCTTCTAATGATAAAAGAATTTTTCACATCAGTCCAGTAGTTTCGAAGCCTATTCTAGTTATACAAACAAACAAACAATTAAATATTTCCTCTTTATAATATTAGTATAGACAAAGTCCTCCGCCGTGTATGTTCGTGATAAAATCATAAACTATTGCAACGATTTTCATGCTGTTATTACCAATGGATAGAGTGGTTCTCGAGGAGCTTCCGGTCCATTACAACCAAATCCCAAATTGCCTAATTCCCATTTCGCCTGAAATCCGAAATGCCTTAGTACCACATTGCCTGAAAATTTGAAGATTGAAAATATTATGCATGTTTATTCAAGTATATCAGACTGAACTTTATTTGCAAAAAAGTTTATTTACAGATTTTTTTTTAGTGTGTACCTAGAAAAATGCATCCTTATAAGATTATATACAATCTAGTCTAAGACTAATGAGTAATTTTAATATAACCTAAATTACTAACTGTAATATTTACTAAGAATAATGTCCATTAACACGATTTTTATTATAATAATAATAATAATAATAATTTATTTATTTGCTGAACATAGTTTACAATGTCTCTATTAAGGGGAGAACACTATGTTATTGTGTTCTTTACAAGTAGCACTTAGCTTGTCACTGCACTAATTCAAAAGACACTTTGTTATTGGTAGATGACTCCTTTTTTTCTTATTTTTTGCACGGGAAAATCTACGAACCACATCCCCACTGATCATGTAACCACATCAATCGTGGCAGCACCATTTTTTGTTATATACACCACTCTCCAGAAAGCCGCGATTGCAGTATTCTGCCAGACTGTCCTTTCCTGCCGTAGAGCTCCGTCTCCGCACGCGTTACTCAACTACTACTGAGTGAACTATTCTAGAGATTCCTCCTCATTGCGTTGATCCCTCGTCGATCAAACTTACATTGATTTATTTATTACTAGCTACTGCACGTGACTTCGCAACTTTATAAAATATACAACGTGTATCCAAAATTTCATGGTGATCGGTTCAGTAGTTTTTGTTGTTAGTTCAATAGTTTTTAATAATCTGTTAGTCGAAATGTTAACTTCGTTAATTAATAGATTGACGATCTTGTGCCCAGCTATGGTAAAGAGTGTCGGTAGTTCTGTGTGGTTCGGTATTATACTTATTTCAACCGAAAATATACATGTCAAGCCCCAATGGCTGGTCGCTAGTGAAAAAAATCATGAGGTATTGTGACATTGGGAGTCACTAAAACGTTATATGAGTGAGAGAGTTAAGGATGCCAGAGCCTTTCTCCTATCCCTTCCCAATCCCCAGCAATTCCAACAGCTGGAGGCTAAAAACAGGATCGTGCGTAGTGACGAGCCTTGGGAGAGGTCTACAGCAGTGGAGAGACAACAATCACCGTCACCAACAAAATTTAAATGAATAAAAAGCCGCTAAAACACTAAAGATAACAGATTCAGGTAGATTCAATCACATGAAAATTTAATTTAATTTTAGTAAGTAAGTTTTGGCCAAATTTGTTTTGTATTTTGATTGTACGCCCGCCCGAGACCGGGAATCCGTCAAATCAATCATTTTTTTATGAAAGTACTGACATGGTTACTTTGTATTTAATCTAGTCCTAATCATTATTTTGTTGATATAAGTAGTGTAAATTTGAAAAAATTTTAAATTTTATTATTAAATATATATTAAAAATATGATTTAGATAACGTTAGATAATTATCAACTATTATTAAACTTTTTGAAAAATAATAGGTAATAATTTGTTTTCTACAGTAAAACGGAGTGAAGTGAGCAACGAAATAATTACGCGCCACCGAAACATGTCATGTCACAATCACAAGTTTAAAGTTTAGTAATACCAGTCATAAACATTTTCCACTAAAAATGACAGAATTTGATAAAGTTCAGTTCAACAAAAATGAACATTTTTGTTATAGAGCTTTTAAATTTCAATATCTTTCGTAATTAAATAAGATAACATTTTAACAAAAAAAATCGACTTCAAACCGTTTTCTCATGGATGCCAATGTCAGAACTAGACCAAATTGAAATGGGATCACACCGAATCACACGGGAAGTACCAGCTTCAAATAAAAAAAAATCATCATTTCACCCAGTCGAAAGTTCTGAGGTAAAGAACATGAAAAAATATACAGTCGAATTGAGAACCTCCTCCTTTTTTTTTGAAGTCGGTTGAAAAAAATAAATAGAACGAGATATTTGAAATGATAAAACAAGTTGTAGAATTTACTAGCAGTATATTTCTACAAGCGATTTGGAAGAAGTTGTATTTTTAAGTGTTGTATAATTTTGATTTTGTAAAATTGATAGTTAAATAAACGGAGAATGATGTGCACGGATTATAAAGGAAATTTCATTTAACCATCTTCATTGGATCCCATGAAAACTTAAAGAAGATAAAAATGAAATTACACCTTTAATTTTAAATTTGCATTATTTCTCAATTTTTACTTAGAAACTGCAAATAGTATGTTTTTTCAGAGCACCTAATGCTGATAAAGAGTATTTGGAAATCTCTTTGGAAATTAATAACAACACCGATAATATAATTTTAATAAATAAATTTAAGAAATCTGTACTTAATTATTAAGTATGCTCTAAAAACACCTTACACTCAACATGTTTTCTCTATGTTTTCTCTCAGCTTTCAATATTATGTACCTACTCTGTAGTCTTGTAACTTATAATATGTTTTAGTAATTTAGTGGAAACTTTGCTGATTTATGTTTTATGTGTATAATGTGTATCGAGATATTGTATGTTTCCCAAATATAAATAAATAAATAAACATTTGTGTAACCTCGCCTTGCCCAACTTCGCGAATAGTGTGGTGGTGGCGGGGCGGGGTAAGATTCCATCCTCCTCATCGTCATAGTTAGTCTATGTATTATTGTCAATATTGAAATAGGGTTTGTTTAAAAAATTTTTTAAATAAATATTTATCATTTCAAAATTGTTGAAACAAAAATACTTTGCAATTGTATTCAAAATTTCTTTATTCGTAGCTTTTTGTATTACATATTATGATATGTATGAAGGCAAAGCAACAATTGGCAACACTGGTTAAGTTGGTACCACTGTGATAACTACGTACGTGGTAACAACAGTACGAAAATGTAAACATGCACGTTTAATTTTTCTTTAATTTTCCTAGTTATAGTACAAATAATGATAATTTTTAATATAAGTAAAACTTATATATATAATATATTTATATTCTGTCGTACTAAGTTGTAATACCAACCCGGGTTTATTAAATTTCAAGCATTTGCAACTAGTGTGAACATAGGTGGAAGCGTCGTCAAGCGCTGTAGATTCGTTCGAGTCCGTAATGGCGGACGCCAATAATTTTAGAAGTTTCGTGATTCTATTGTTCTGTTTTGAGTAATTCTTCAATTCGGGTGTTTAGGAATGAGTTTTGTGTTAAGTGATCTTATCCAAGGTGTTATGCGTGTGAAAGTGATATGAAATGTTTGGTTCCAAAGCGACAAAATCGCCTGCTAGATATGTAACCTTTTCCCTAACCTCGTTTACACTAGTGGTGTAGATATGTGATCGATGTGTGTGCGTCTGTGAACGATATTTGACCACTTTTGTCTTACATTTATTGAAAAGTTAATCGGCTTATTAGTGATGGAAGTGTCTGCGTCGCGGTTTTGCAATCCGACGCCCGATTTCGACGTAACGTAACCGTGCCGGTCGATCGCTACAGCGAGTGTTAGCAGGGACGGCCGCCACCAGCCGAACATGGCTGCGACGCAGGCTGAGTCTCAGCGAAGCGAACCCAACGTAGAACAAAACCCGTCAGAGCAGCTTAGTGAATCTCGGAACACTCTTTTACAAAACGGCACCGACAAGACCGTCGGGCGCGTTCCGCCCGATGGCGTCGTGAATACAAAGAGTAAATCGCCTATGTCAACTGAATCGGGGCAGCCGCGAGACGGTGGCGAGCCTCCCGGCCACGATAGAATCGGCGAGCGGCCGCCGACAGACCAATACGGCCAATATCGCTACCCGGAAGGCGGCGACCCCTATTATTCGACAAGGCCCGGTTTCCCGGGTAAACCGCGGCCGCCGCCGCCGCAACAGCGGTTTTTCCCGGGCCAGGCCGTGTCTCAAGCGCCGGGTCCGACGCCAACGCTAAATTCGTTGCTTCAGTCTAGTGGGGCGCCTCCTCACCGCTATCCGAATAGCTACGAACAGCCCCCGGCGGGCTATGGACCGGCTCCAGGCTGGCCACCGCCACGACCTATGCCCCCTTATCCTCAAGGAAGCCCATACAGGAATTCAACGGTAAGTCTAAACTCAAATGTTTAAAGGGTTACTCAAATATATGCTTGTTATTATAAGTTAGTTAATAATACAGGGCATCAAAGACTAAGGATATTTGAAAAAGTTTAAAACAGCCAGGTTTATACAAAAATTAAATATTAAGTAAAATACAGCTTAAACAATTGACAACCTTTGCTTTTAGGCATATTAAGTTCTGTACTAAAATTTTAATGAGCCACTTTTTTTTTTTCATACTTTATACAAAATATATAAGAATATTTTAAAACTGTAAGTCTCCTAAAAGTTATTCCTGATATACTTTAAATTAAACATGTTTATTAAAAACTAGCTGTTGCACGCGACTTCGTCCGCGTAACTTTATAAAATATAATACATGTGTGTCTGTGAAACCATGGAAATACACATACCTACAAAATTTTAACCCAATTGGTCAAGCCGTTTAGTAGTTGACATACTGACAACAGTGTACCCACGGTCCAAATGTCCAAACAGGTCCAAATGTATTTTTAAATCATCCAGGAAATCATTGAAATACCCATATAAAATTTCAATCCAATCGGTTCAGCCATTTAGAAGTTATGTGAAAAAAAGAAGTTAAGTACCAAAGGATAATTCTTACTACCCGTTTTTCCATAGGAATGAAGCATTTTTCCGCAGTAAAAAGTAGCCTATGTTCATCACAGATAATGTCGGCTTCTAATGGTAAAAGAATTTTTCAAATCGGTCCAGTAGTTTCGGAGCCTATTCTATATAAACAAACAATCAAATCTTTCCTCTTTATAATATTAGTATAGATTATTTTCAAGTTCGTTTATATAGGTAATTCAAACAAATGATTATCATAATTGAAAATATTACATAATAACCTAGATAGATTTTAAACCATTTCATAAATCTGTTGTTTAAAGAAACAATTCATTTTGACCCTTTCATCAGTTTAATCAGAGCATTTATCTAAGAGAATATAAACTTGATATTACTGTCTTGGGAGAATACTTGGGAAATGTTTTTAATATGGAAGCTGACTTTTGAATCTGGGTGCTCTCACTCTGCTGCACTCACATTTTATAGAGATTCCAGAACCTAACCCATTTATTTTCTTACTAGTGGGTGCCCGCGACTTCGTCCGCGTTGAAAAATAAATTTATGCTAGCTTGACCCGGGCAAACGTTGTTTTGCAACCTTACCTATCACTTACCTACCGAAAAAAAAATCATAAAAATCGGCCAGAGATCGGACCTCAAACTACAACAAAATTCTGAATGCACCTATAAATATTTGACAACCAAAAGACAAAAGACATCAATAATGTTTCACAGCTAGGAATATTTTGTATTGGAAAATTGTTGTCGTTTTTAGTATTTTCCGTTACTTATTTATTTATGTTATCACCATTTAAACCTTCCCTGGACTTTCACGAATATTGCAAAACCAAAATCTCTTGTAATGTCATCTCATGTCATCTCATATCGCTGTGACGATGATGGCGCCGCCATGGGACAGTGGCCCCCAATTATTTATGTTTTTATATGATCCCTCGGGAATAACTAGTCCTTTTTTTCTGGATGAAAGGTACCCTATATCCTTTCTGGTGTCCCAGACAACGTGTATGCAAAATTTCATGGTGATCGGTTCAGTAGTTTTTGCGTGAAAGCGAGACAGACAGACAGAGTTACTTTCGCATTTATAATATTAATATAGATTAGTCTTGTAAGGCATTTTGTCAAAAATAGTATTCTAGGTGTGTGTGTGTACGCTCTCAGATTCAAAACCCAACCCTAATACTGTAATTATATAGGGAAATTAATTCTTTACATTGGAACAATTAATAATAACAATGTAGTTGGAACTGTAGGAAAATATGTAACTAGGTGGCTCAAAATCACAAAGGTGCAGAATTGGCTTCGCCAGCAAATTAATATCTTATATATTGACTTTAATAACAAAATAAAATTATTAAAATACTACAACTAACCTGTTTTGTATGTACATTAAACAATAAAGTAAATTTTTAATTATATCAATATACATGCATAGAAAACCACATCGGGAACGCGTCCTAATGTACGATTTTCAACAACAAGTCCAAAATATTCATGAAAATTTTAAGGTATTTAACATCTGTCATTATTTAATATACCGAATATTTTATACAAAATCTAATTTTGAAAAGGATACTAAAAGATTTATTTATTTTTAATTATAAAAATGCAAAAATAGTTTGTTCCATGGAACACAAGCCATTTCAGTAAACGCACCGATAATCGACCAAAAATCATTTTAAGTAAACGCAGCCATTCGGTGTCAAACGTCAGTAGAGGAAGAAAACAATAAAAAAGCCGGCTATCAATGTATTTATCGTCAAATAAATTATATCTAAGTGCTAAGTATATTTCAATTCATTATTCGTAGAGCGTACATCAATAGTCCGTCATACCGTGAACGTGTTTTTTTACATTTAATTATTGATGAAATTCTTTTTTACGACACGAAATAATAAAGTAACCTCAAATATTTTACCATTGAGAAGGTGAGGTCGCATTTAAGATGGCCGCCGTATAATCCAAGTGCGAGTTTATTTGAAAGTGTCATTTCGGGAACGTTCCGGCCTATTGGCACGTTAATTATTGTTTTCAAGGGTGATTAACTTATAAATTTTTATCAATTTATTTTAAAATTTCGTTACTTAAGAGGTTTTTTTTTTAATATTTCACCTTATAATAAGAAGTTGGCCAAAAGGTTTTTGATTTCTTTGAACAAGATGACGATGTTTAAAATACTAAACAAAACTTATTATTCTTCGAATATTGCTTCAGGTATGTTGCTACCTGCCAGACATATGTCGATGACGATGATGGGGAAAAATCTAACCTAAAAATCTAGAATATTATTATTTTGATAATGATAGCGATGTTTTCGAAAAATAATAAGTTTTTTTTAGTATTTTAAATATTTTTTTAGTTAACTTGTCGTTCGTAACAGAATTTATTGTTGATTTTCTTACGTTACTATATATTTTTTACATTAGAAGTTTAGTGAAGTAGACAGTGATTTTAGGTCAAAAGACTTAAGAGTTGCCAGAACTTTTAAAACTTTCAGAAGATAGTTATAGAAGTTCCACTAAACTGATTTATGAAATGTTAAACTTAATTATAATAAGAATTTATTAATAGTATCATTAATTTATTATAAGAGTAATTTTTCTTAAGTGCGAACATCATGGCAATATAAATAAATAACCTGTTTATTTAAAACGTTGTTTATAATTTAAATATTTAATTAGATAAATACCTTATGATATTAATATCATCAATTCGATAACATATTTGTCATTCCGGGAACGGTTGACCTCTTCCGGGAACATTACAAAATTCAACAAAATACGCATAAATTGAGGTATTTTTAAAAATAAATAAATAATTTATTACATTACAGAACAGAATCTGTTCATGTGTCGTTACTTCGATTATATGTGTTTTGTTTTGAATTTTTGAATATTTTGAAATTTCTTAAACTTCATGCACTATAGTAGCAACTGTTTTTAATTTTTTAACGTATTTTGCATGTAGAAGATTTTGTATGTATTGTTTTCTTTATTTTTTATATAATATAGATACATAATATCCCCATGTTATTAAACAAATTATGTACTTTGTTTTATTTTTGTTCATTTTATCAAACTTAGAAAAACGTTCCCGAAATGATGGTTTTCTGTAAAATATTTACTATAAAGCAATATAACAAAAAAGTATAGAATTCTGTGCGCTGCCCTATTAAAGTTTACAAATATACAAATTTTGCAACAGTATAAACTAAGATTTATCATCATAGCTTGCAATTTTTTTTTGTCATAAAACCAATCTTGAAATTCGCAACCTTGGTGATTTTGAGCCAGGTACTCAAAACATAAACAATTATTTTACTTTTAATATTAGTCCCTCGGTCCATTTATTCTGTTAAAAGACAACTGAATAATATAAACAAGCTTGTTTCTATATAACCACTGCTCCTTAAACTAATACACTAATAGTTTTTCTTCCGCCGTAGAAAAAATGTGAATAATTTGAATCTGGTATCTGCACCTTATGTAATTATAACCCTTAGAATAAATTACCTTCCCAGAAAAATGCTTGCTAATCATAGTTTAAAAATACTGATTGCCATAACAATGTGATAAGGATAATTATAAATTTATTTGTAGCTAGGCTAGATCAGTTTTACTATTAAGGAAATTACGGTATAATTTAATTTAAATTTACTTACTAAATATCTGTTTAGTAAGTAAATAAACAAAACAATCCACTTGACACCTATCCTCATTAAAAAGTCTCATAAATAATGCTTAGTTTGTTTACAAATTCACAATATGCATATGGGCCACATTTTCTGCCGCTGAGTAGATATTATAGATTTTTGTAATAAAACTAGCAACTCCGCCTGAACTGCGGATGCAATAAATCGCCAGTTTTAATTAAATGCCTAAAACAATTTTTGTCACACATCGAATTTTGTATTTTTAAATTATCTTTCTGAAACAGTACTTTTTTCAGGATGAAAGGTACTCTATGACATTTCCCTGATAAACATGTATGTAAATTTCATGTATTATCGAATGATTACTTAAGGCGTGAAGTCGTACCAAACAGACTAACTTACTTTCGCATTTATAGTATAAGTTAGGATTAACTGATAAATGTATAACTAATTAACAATTAAACTAACAATATTATTCTATGACCTAGCTGTTGTCCGCGACTTCGTCCGCGTTAAAAAAGATAAAAAGTAGCCTATCACGTGTCCCGTACTTCTAAATGTTTATCTAACAAGTTTCATGAAAATCAGTTAATTCGTTTAAGAGTGATGGAGGAACATACATATATACATACAGACTTATTGATTGCCAAAATTTCATTTGTTTTCTTTATAGAGCAAAAATGAAATTTTCTTTACGTTACTGAACTCACGTCAGTTCTCTCACACAAAAAAAAAAACAAAACAAAAAAGCATCGCAGAGAAACAACAAAACAGGCGCCACTAGTGAGATATAAAAACGAAAGCGTACTGCGATATAGTGAAAGTTTGATGTGTAGGCAAATATCGCTGGTTTTCAAGCAATGCGTTCCTCTCTTGGTTTCGAAATAAATCGGCCCAAACGGAAACTAACATACGGGGGCTTTGTCGTGATTCGTAGCTTCCAACTAGCGCATACATTATGTATACCTACCACCGTCAGAACTCATGTTTGACTAACTAAACTACGTGAATGAAAGGGGGAGACCTTGACACGAGACGTGTGTCTGTCTCTCTATAAAAAATGTGAACCTGTCGCTTATCCCACTGCGCTGTTATTTTAGACAACATTGCGTATTTATCGGTTGTTTTTAAAACTTATACTGTTTGCATTCTTGCTTTTGTCCCGTTTGCAAGGCTTGTCAAAGTTTGTCAAAGTCAAGTATTAGATAACTACTGGATGATACATGAAACAATGAGAAATTGCCTTGAATTGCTTGATATTTAATAGATAAATAATATCCGTAATAAACTTTCCAAGAAGAAAGAAAGAAGCTGTTTCTGTGGGGAAAAAACTTCATATTTATCAAAAATATTAAAATATAATCCGTACTAATATTATAAATGCGAAAGTTTATATGGATGTATGGATGTTTGTTACTCTTTCATGCAAAAACTACTAAACCGATCACCATGAAATTTTGCATACACATTCTCTGGGCCACCAGGGCCCCTAGTCATGAGCACACCAATTCCAACGCTCCCTTACGAAGTTAGAGAACGATAGAAAATAAAGCCCGATGATTGATCAAAATTTTATGTTGGCGTTACAACAACCAATCACCGGGCTTTATTTTCTGTCGTTTCGTCAATCTACAACGCTCCCGTTTGCACTGGGTGCTCTTGGCTAAGGGCACAGGGGCCCTAGACAAATGGCATTCGATTCGCTAAAAATAAAATGTATGAGATTGACATATTATTATGCCGTCGCTAAATTACGTGATGCTTCCCATACATTTATTCTATCGAACTTCGTTATCGTTTTTAAAAATGTTACTTTGACTAAGGCCCCAGAAAGGACATAGGGTACCTTTCATCGCTCAGCGCGGACGAAGTCGCGGGCACCAACTAGTAAAATATATTTTAGTCAAGACAGTGACACATTAGAAAAAAAACCAGTTCATTACCATGCATTTTTCTTGAATGATAATTTGTTACTCTTATTAGCAACTTTCTTTAAATTTGCAGACATGTAGTTGTTATATTATATATGT
This sequence comes from Synanthedon vespiformis, assembly GCA_918317495.1. NCBI lineage: Eukaryota > Metazoa > Arthropoda > Insecta > Lepidoptera > Sesiidae > Synanthedon > Synanthedon vespiformis. The sequence goes on from OU906964.1 coordinate 2,427,740, forward strand.
ATCATTTATTTGTAGTATCCCTTTACATCGACCGATTTTTTTTCTCTCTTTAGCAACATGGCAATCTGTGTTCCACACAATAAGCCACCCCCTGTTGTACTCTTGTACTGATTTAGAATTTTAAATACTAGAAGAGGGCTCCAGTGAGCAACCCTCCCACCGCATATTGCAACCGTTTGTTGCATAGTTTTGAGGTCAATTAAATCTACTCATAAAAGAGCAGATGCTAACTATGTCTTCTAAGTCGGAAGCCAGGTCGTTAATGTGAGTTGACAATCTATTTTGGTAATCTTTGCTGTATTTTGCAATTTCCCGCTTAACAGTGTCAAGGCTCAGGTCCACGTAGATGTATCTGTTTCTGTTACACACATAGTATGGGATGTCCAGCATTGCTCGTATCGTCTTACTTTGGAATCTCTCCAGTATCTCGACGTTACTGTGGTTTGCTGTACTCCACAATTGAACGCCATACTTCCATATGGGCTTAAAAATAGCCTTTTAAATTGCGATCTTGCTAGTATTTGAAAGACTCGAGTTGCGTCCAACCAACCAATACATGGAACGCATACGTGCGTCAAGCTGTTTCCGTTTGTTCCATATGTGTTTTCTCCATAAGTAAGCCGGCGGTCAGGTACATGCCTAAGTACTTCGCATCCTCTGCTTGCGGTATTTTCCTGTCACACAATCTGACCGACCTTGAGAAGGTTTGCCTTCTTAAGGTGAAAGTCACTTGTACAGACTTACTCTGGTGGTTTTCCTGGCATCTTCCACTGAGCAGGATAAATGCACAATCTTAAGCATGCATTATAAATGATTGTTATAAAGATAATGCCTTTTCTAGGTAGGTGCTGTAACAATGTGACATCTATAAGATCATAGCCTTGCCCTTCTTGAGCCTTGAAATTTCACGCCGTATTTCTCTGGGAGTTGCACTTTTCAATGGCATGCACATCTGCAGCGGTGTTCCCAGACTTTTGGTGACTTCATCGTCAATATCAGAGCAAATACTCCGGTGAGGCTGGAAAACCGTCTGCAGATGGTCAGCAAAAGCTGCAGCTTTTTCAGTATCGGATCTGGCCCAAGCACCCGAAGATGTTTTAGTGGCCTTCCACAGTGAGTAATTTGTGGTCGGTGAGAGGCTACTAAGGTAAGTTTGGAGGTGCTCGGTTAATCATCTTTTTCAGGTCTTCCGATGCCTTGTCAAAGTTTCTTTTGTCACGTGGATATCCGGTACTATGTCATATTTTTCTTTATGGACGTCTTTCTTTCACCTTGTCCTTAATTAGCTTTGGATACTGAGCTGTTTTAAAAGTTTTCGCTCTGCATATTGGTGTAGAGTTGTAAGCAGCCAGATGGATCATTTTATTAAGGGATTCCACAGCAGATTCCACCTCATTTGCTGTTTTCAGGGAGATGTTAAGATTTATATTTTGATTGATCATACTACTGAAGTCATCCCAGTCGGTCCCATGGCTATAAAATTTGATGTTGGTCTCCACTTCCAGAACCCTACCATTAATTTGGAACCCCAATGCCATGTGCCTTGGCATTCCAGTCGCCTCCGCATATAAACGTGTCACCGAGATTCGCAAAATAGGTTGTGAAGTCTTCTTTAGTTATCGAATGCGGACAATATACGGCAGATAATGTGGTCTCCGTTTTGTGACCCTGGAGTCTTATGGATGTTTCCAAGATTTTTCCAAGTCCATAACAAGGCGAGCAAACCATGTTGTCTTACCAAAGGTACGAACAACATATGATAAAAAAATTGTTACTTTCCATTATGAATATGAATATGAAAAATGTATTTGAGGCAACTTGAAATTTTAATAGGGTATTATTTATAACTAAAAAATAAGATTCTCAAAAAGACAGACCATTTTGGTGGGACTTTCTACCTGCCAGGTGACCTAACAAATTATGTATAGGTACGAGTGCGTAGCGCTATAGACAAGCTGTAGTCTGAGAGCGGTTATCGACAGCTGTCTGCGTCCCTGCTTGCCGCATTACTACTATTCTTTCACTGTTGGTAAGCTATATTATCAGCGAGTAACAGACTATTTACCTATAAAGTTACGCGGATGAAGTCGCTTGCAACAGCTAGTTCAATATAAATGTCTTCCTTCCTCTTTTGTTTCTCTTTATACATATTTACATAACTAAGTACTTTAGTATGGTTCGCGCATTAATTTTAATCTTTCTATTCATTACTAAATAGTTAATTAATTATTATAAATGAATTAATTTAGTTAATTAATTAATTCAGCTGTTTTATCCCGCGAATTAATTATTATTAATGCACGGAATGTCGAGCATTTTACACGAATACAATACGTCAGTTTAAGTGACGTTTGTAAATATGTATATAAATAAAAAAAATGAATCACTAAATGTGTTGCTAAGCACTAAACTCGAGAACGGCTGGACCGATTTAGCCGATTTATTCTTTGTTGTGTTTGATGAAGTCTGAGAAAGGTTCTTATGGAGAGGAAAAACGTAAAAAAATAAGAGAAAAAATTAAAAACAACAATTTTCTTTTCAAACAACCACTCTCTTACAAACCACTCTGTCCCCAGGTTTATAAAACATTTGACGTCAATCAAAACAAAACCGTACCTACGTGTCATCTAGCAACCGTTGTTGATAACTTTTTTATTTCAGTTTCACTGTGATTAGAAACTGTCAAGTCGATTGGTCTCTTGTTGTTGTGACGTGCGGGTGTTATTAGTAGAGCAAAGAGCTAATATAAGCAAAAAGCAAAGTTTATCTTTTATTGACTGTTAGGCGGTACGAAGTTCGCCGGGTCAGCTAAGTAAGTAATAAAGTTAATATTGCCATATTATACTTATTATTAATTTCCCAGTTTCTACTTTTATGTGCCAGATTCTTAAGTCATATTATTATGTACTTCGTATCTATTACATTAAATAACGGATTTTGATACGGTTTTCACCATGATTCAGTGAGTATCTTCCTAGTTGTTGTTATTGTATAAATGATTTTAATTAAATTTACAAACAAAAGAGAAGGCTTAACGGTTGTTACCAATATCCGTATAGAAGACCAATTTTTGTTGTGCTCTACCCAAGTGATGTTGTTGTTGAGATATCTGAATCGGCAGGGCATTTGCATGAGAGCCTATCGCTGGTCAGTCCTTACTCGTCAATTTCTCTATTTCACCAGTTTACTCGTTAAACAGTTTCGGTAGGTTGACAATTTTGCTAGTTAGACATTTTCCTGATTCGTCAGTTTCCTCCTTCGCTAGTTTTTCTAGGATGTCAGTTTCGTTAATTCGCTAGTTTCCTTGTGTACTAGTTTACTTTTTCGTCGGTAGATAGGTTAAGTTGTCATCTACACTAGGTATATCTACATCTTTATATTTTACTAGTGGCCTGTTTCCGGCTTCGCACGGATGCAAATTATGTACCATCATGAAAATCGGTGCAGTATGTTTTGAGTTTATCGCGAACAGACAGACGGACAGATACGGCGGAGGACTTTGTTTTATTTGTAGTGATGCATGTTCGCTTTGTGACTGCCGCTCGCTCGTGACATATTTGCCTCTCCTGTCACCTTGGTCAGAGTTAAGCGTGGCGTGAACGGCGCACGCCGGGTGGGTTGTAGATTGTGGTACGAGAAGGAACGCTCATCTCGGAGTAAACAAGTAATAGGTCAATGTCTTGTAACTTGTAAGTACCAAACCACATCATCATAATAAAAACTGTGGAGTGTAGGAACAATACGGGTTAGGAACATGACAAAATAGCAAAACAGGGAAACTTGCAAATCAGGAAATCAACTAAATAGGGAAATTGACAACTTAACTTTCAAATAAGGAAATTGGCGAATTCAAAAACTGTCTTATGAGTAAACTGGTGAATTAGTGAAATTGACAAGTAAGGAAACTGACCAATGGTACGCTAACTCATTTGCATACCCTTGTTAATAAATGCAACGGTAGCCACTTACCAGTTAGATCGTCGGCTTGCTAATAAAAAGAAATACTATTTTGTATCGCTTATCAATCGACGTGTTCTCTAAAGTCTAAACTGTATTGGTACATGTAATTAACGGAATTATTCAAGTTTGCAATTGACAGGAATGCTTTTGGAAGACAAAAGCATCTTGGGTAGCTCGGAACCGGGGACAACTATTAATTTATGTCGAATGCCCAAGGACAAACATACACTTGTAAAGTTGACGGCACACTTCCACTAATCGAGTGCCACTAGAAATGAAGAAAATTATGCCGCACAGTGCTCCTGGAGTGAAGTTGTAGCTTTTTCGGAAATCGGTCCCTCTCTCGTTCAAAATAAGTACTATTATTGCAATTTGTTTACCGCGTTCAAGTTTAGCGAGTTGGAATCGAATGTTACTATAAAACATGGTACATGCTGCTATAAAACAATGCATCGAGCACGTGCCTGTTTACACTTTCGAGTTCACATTCAAGGCCGTACGCATTTGTAAAGGATGTACCAGTGTAGGTTGGCCGTTCAACAAATACCGGTTACATAACATTGTCCCACTTCCCACGGTTCTGTTGTGGTCTTTGTACCGACCGCCCTACGAATTTTTGCGAACAAATGTACGAGGTGTTATTGTGCTGATACAGCACTCGGTGTCGTCTTGGATTTTTTTACACACACACACACACGGTGATTACAATTTGTCCACCGATTGTCGATACGGCCATTAATTGATGATAATATTGTTTGTTGTGAATGGATGATGATGATGTCGAAATTATTCATTTATCTAGTTATGTCGTTTGCCCACAATCGTTTCAGATAGTTGTCGATAAGGAGACACGTGGTTGTGAGGTCGTCGACCCGACATACTCGTGTTCGCCGACAGCTCGGTAATAATAATAAAATGTTTCCGTGCGACTGGTTCAAGGGCGAGCCGCTGATATCGGCGCCCGCTATATTTAGATTTAGCCGTGTGTGATGTTGATATGTACTTGCGTCTTTTACGACTCGAACGATTTAATTGTCTCGCCCTCAACCTTTACCTCATTTCTTGCTATTTTCGTATGCAAATGTGTGTATTTTAGATGAGTTGAAGCGGCGATCGATTAGTCGACTGGTGTGATAGATGCCTATCCTGTGGCCGTGTTTTAGGGTGATAGGTGGCGGTGTTGTGCATGTACAGTTGGAGTAAATTTCGCTCTCACTTTCGCATCGCAATAGCGGCGGTGGCGGTGTGTACATGAAAACGAGATGAATGGGCCCGACGGAGACCGTTCGTTCTGAGTCCGTGATGTGGATTTCGTAAAATCAATGCGAGCCGTCTCGGGCCCGCGTGCCCGCCCGATAATCGTGTCATTGTGTTGTGCTTGGATAATAGGGACGACCTCGATCGTCTACCGCATTCGGGTTGTTGACCGTTTAACTGGCATCTATTAAAATTTCACTAGGCGTGTGCCAATGACAGTGCGAGCACAAACTTATTGCACAATCGATTAGAATTAATTGTTCAATCGTTCTGCAATGCTAGAATATCTATAGATATTAACGCACAGTGATATTGTGTAGGTATGTAATGTACATATTTGCATTGCTATGTAAACAATGTTTTTATTTCAATTTCACAAAGTAAGTACAGTGCAGAATATGCATTTCGCAGTCATTTAGGTAGCACGTCTTGCGACAGTAACCACCTACAGTAGATCACCGTGAAATAACTGTGTGTGTGCTGTTGTTTCGCTGAGTGAGTAAAGGATGCCAGAGCCCATTTCCCAATCCCTTATCATCTATGTCCTTAGGGATCTGTGTTGTTGCTTGTGTTATAGACGACGAATATCCACCAAGTGTACCGTCAGCCTTATCTGTCAACCTTAAAATAAAAAAATGAAGTTAATATCGATAGTTGTTAACATGGTGGATACATTTTCAATGCATTTTTTAAAGATTAGCTACCGATGCAAATAATAACTGATTCGGTAACTAACTGAACTAACTAACTGTTCGATTCAATCAAGTCTACTCTACACTCGATCGTTTCAATTGCGTGAACGTGTTTTGAAATTTTCGGGTAAAAGGGCGTTGAAAGCTTGCATCGATGTTGTTTCTTATTTGCGAGGAAACGTCACTCGTCACGCGGCTTGCATTCATTCATACAGAGTGTGTTGAATGTTGTAATGGGGTCGTTAAACTGTGGTGACGTCACGTAATTGCCGGCTCCCTTCGTCGGTCGCCGGTTGAAATCAAAACGTCGGATTAATAACAAGGGAGGCCTGTGTAGGTCAAGCACATTATCACTACGGCTGGTATGCGTGTAGGTATTACGTAAGAATTTGCCTCGACTGACGTTGCGTGCTCTATCTAATACATTAACGTTAAGTATATGTGTATATCTGTGGGCAATTAAAGGCGGCGTGTCGTCATTATCGCACGAATTTAATATACTCTAACTCATCTACTACGAAAATGAATAGTAAAACTCCTATAAGATAACATTAGATCAAATACTCAGAAATGTCTTCAGAATGTTATGTCTGCCTCCCGTTAGACCAATTGATTAACCAATGGAAAATTACACGGAAGATCCACTTCCAGTAGACATACATCTGCCTGAATGCTGATGATGAGTTAGTTAAATTGTGTACAAAGGTTACATAATATTTAAATACGTATATTCTATGAAAGTTAAGCTTTCAAAATCAAAAATGCAAAACGTTTATTGGTTCACAAATCTTAACACAAACAATAAGTAAGAATCCCCATAAAAATGGGTAAAACACCTCTTTCAGAAGAATTTGCTCCATCCCAACCTAATATTATTATGCATTTCCCAAACCTGTTCTGTTTTCACTAATGACGAATGGTTAGTTGTAGTTTTGTCCATAATTGTGTAATATTAAGAGACCTTTGACTTAAATTATTTATTACCCAGTACCCTTATTGTCAAACATTCATTTATGAATCAATTAAATTGTGTTGTGTATAATATAATCATTTTTAAATCTAATCATAACGAGTTAATATCGTATTACAAGAATAAATTGCTAATGACATGATATAATGTAATGTAATGCGAGCATTGATAAAATATGTATTACAAAAGAGGTCAATGGCAAGAATTTTCACACTTTATTTTGTGCTCTATCAGTTTGATAACTCACTTTACTTGGGGCGACTTCAGAGGCTATACTCTTAATAAGTGCGTACGGTGAAATTCTCGATTTCTTCTGATTTTGGTATTGAATCTTATCTGGTAATCCATGTGACCCATACTCTAGGTGCGATTGATGTTTTCATTTTAATTATGAAGTAGTGAAATGAAGATTAGAAACCTTGTTCTGATTTACTGAGTTCCTTTTCCAAAGACACTAAATACCTATTTGCGACTGACATCTGAATGTCTATTGGGTGGAATTGTAACATTTTAGTCGCCGTAACGGCTTCCAAAAGATATCCAAATAAGTACCGGCCACTGATGCCAAAAATTATAAAGTAGACAGTGGCGTCTTGGCACTTATGCTTTTAATTATGAAGATTTTTGGTACGATACGAAAAAGCATGATATCGGACATACAGTACAAGCGAATCGGGGGTGGCAAAGGCGAATAAGTTCTAATAAAACTCCACGACTGAAATTTTGCATAAATGTCAGGGATACAGGAAATGGCATACCTTTCAGTAAAAAAAAGGTGTTATATTTTTCAACCGACTTTCAAAAAAGGGGGAGATTCTCAATTCGACTGTATTCTTTTTTTATGTTTGTTAACTTTCGCCTGGGTGAAACTATTTTGATGATTCTTTTTTTATTTGAAAGCTGGGCTTCTCGTGTGGTCGGTCCCATTTCAATTTGGTCCAGTTCCGACAATGGCATCCACGATAAAACGGTTTGAAGTCGGTTTATTTTTTGTTAAAAAGAGTTATTATTTTTCAACTCGGATGAAGTCGCGGGTACGAGTATTTCACTATACTAACGGGCGCCTTATTTGCTAACTAGCTTGCCCCCGCGACTTCCTCCGCGTTGAAAAAGAAGAAAGTAGCCTATCATGTGTCCTGAACGTCTAAATGTTTATCTACCAAGTTTCATGAAAATCAGTTAATTCGTTTAAGAGTTATGGAGGAACATACATACACATACATACATACATACATACATACATACATACATACATACATACATACATACAATACCTACACTTACAGATATTATTATTAGTATTGATTGTTGATTGATTTTCATTTATCTACTCACTACAGTACAAAATGTCATGTGAATGACGGTTGACATTCTAAACTGTGTAACCAGCATCCGTATCCCAATTACGAAAGCCACAAATCGTATTTTTTTTGTGCTGACGGGAAAGAGTGATTTATTTAATCTAATAAATTATATAGGGTATATATCGACAGTCTGTTACGCCGGGGTTCGTATACCTACAATGAAAGGTCACGACCGCCACTCTTATGTACTCTAGATAGTATATGTACTTCAAGGGAGTTCTTTATTGTACCGACTAGGGTGGGAAAGGGGTCGTCGTTTTATTAGGTCAGTAACACTTGCAAACCACTTGTTTACATGCTCACCTGTGGCAACAAATCAAAATCAAATACTAAATGTTGTAATGGAACTGATTTTTGTAAGTTCGTCATACCTACGAGGATCGTTGATGATTCCCACTGGAGTTGAAATGTCTTTTTTCAGACTTAAGGTTATTTTTACTGCTAACTTCGGCGCTGTTGTGTTAGCGAAGGGATGCTAGTAGAGTTCAATTTCGTACTCTCGTGTTTCGATGAGAGAGTAAAGGATTTCAAAGTCCACTTTTCTTATCTCCTTCAAATCCCTTATTCTTTATTCTGCTATAAATTTGGCAGCGCACATGCTAGTACATAGGCGTTGCTTGTGTTAATAGGTAACAATAGCCACTTCACTTAACATCAATACATTAAGTTAAGGATGTGTATCGCTTGTACGTCTTTTAATAATACTGGGAACAAGTTTAGTAGTGAATTCTATTAACAGAGCAGAGTTTCCGATTTCTGAAATTACCTACATTGGATGTTTTGATTAGTTAGTTAGTTATAAATGTAGGCAATGCAATCCACCTGTTGCCTAACCGCCAAAGGACCTAGTTACCGCGAGCTTGACATTCACGGGGCGCTCGTGACGGCGTAGACCAAAATAGCTTGTCGTAACCGACCGCATAACACGACGTAATGCTCTTTCTATTTATACTGCCTTATAATTAAATACACAGACATTCGTATTTATTTACCGCTGTACTGTCACGGATGCACCGACTATGAATGGACGAGGAACACACCTCACAGGGTTATCAACTTCTTTTTTTCATGCAGAGACAATCCTTCATCTTATTTACAAATCTTTAATATGTATAACCTAATTTCGCGTAGGTTATTTTATCTAACTTGCTAAGTAAATATTAGACAAAAACATATATTTAAGAAAAAAAATTCAATTAATTATCAAGTTATATTTCAATTTTGTAAATTTCGACAATTAGTAATAGCTGAACACTTTGGCAAGAAAATGGATTTATCCCATTGAAGTAGGTACTCTTTTTAAAATCAGTTAATTCGTTTAAGAGAGGAGGAACATACATACATACAATACCTTACACTAGAGATTTATAATGATTGAAGATCTAGACATAACAATCTGTACTAATATTATAAAGGGGAAAGATTTGATTGTTTGTTTGTATTGAATAGGCTCCGAAACTACTGGACCGATTTGATATTGTAAAATGAATAACAGCCTGGACCTTAAAGATGAGGATTTACTGTCTGAACCACGAGTCATGTAACAAATGCTAATGTCATTACCAAGGGTGTTAATTGCCAACAATATCTACTATTACTTTACTTCGTAGAAATGGTGTTTTCCTTTAAGACGGTTGTTAAACTTTTTACTTGCTATAGAATTGCAATCAATTTTTTGTCAAGGTGCACCATTTTTTAAAATTCTCCATAATTTTCGTTATGAATTTATATTGCTTTATATCTTTCTTATTACATATTAATAAAACAAAGTCCTCCGCCGCGTCTGTCTGTCTGTCTATTCGCGATAAACTCAAAAACTACTTTACCGATTTTCATGGTGTTTTCACCAATGGATAGAATGTTTCTCGAGGAATGTTTTAGTAGGTATATAATCTACAAAGTTAAGCGGGCGAAGTCACTAGCAGTAGCTTTATATAAAAGACGATGTATGTATGTATGATGTTCCCTATGGACACCAAAACCGCTAAACCGGCTAATCTTCAGATTAGTCCAGTGAAGTTTGGTAGCAATCGGATGCGGGCGAAGCCGGGAGCGGATCGCTAGTGTCTTATATGCCCTCTTTCGTCACTAGAATTCTCCTATAGATTAATGAAAAAAATTAGTCTGCATAGTTAGCATGATTTCAATGAAATTTTGAAATTTCTTCAAAGTGATTTACGGAATATGCCCCTATAGCCGTAAGTTTAGTTAGAGAATTTCTCTCCTTTATTATGAATGAAAACATACCTGAGTATTAATTTAATTAACCATCAAATGAAAGTTCGAACTCTACAGAAAGTTTGTTCCTTTGAAAGTTTTCGGTTTTCAAAGCGGAAGTGTTTAGGAAAAAGTCGTAACAATTGCACAAACAAGTGGTTGGAGGGGGCGAGACGTAGTTCGGTCTGACAAATATCAAGTGAACTACCGTTAGTGGTACACCGTACAATGCCAGTGTACTCACTGATCGAACAGAATTCGGAGCACTGATTGGATGAAAACGAAATGCGTTTGAAAAAGTTCAACGGGCCGACGGGCTTTTTATCGTTTCTCGCAGGAGCTCGATGAAATGAAGTAATAATAGTAATAACAGTCACTCTCGTTGATTTTCTCCTTTTCTCGCAACAATATATTATGGTTCGACCTTTTTTTGTAGCTACGCAAAGGGATAGCCCGACGGCGTTTATGTAAAGGAAGGCAAGGTTACACGCACACATTTACACGAGTGTCGTGTTCGTGTAAGGTGCGCTTGTAGTGGAGGGAATTCCCAACTTTTTACAAACACAATCAAAGTTATGTAATGTTTGCTCGTGTATCCGCCGCCGCTACAATTTGAACGAACGCCGATGCTAACATCTCTCGCCTTTTGTATTAGTCATGAGGTCATTAACATTTCAGTTAAACGGTGTTTACCTTTTTGTTATATATAATATTTATGATATTGTTACATTTTGTTTCCGCAGGTGTTTTAATGTGTCTGTGTAATTTTCGTAATCATTCAAGCGTTCAAATACGAGAAGTCATCGTTCAAGCTAAAAGTAGAACAGTTGTGGGATAACTGTGACGTTGTATTTCATTATACAGTGTTATAGTATAACATCTAATAATAGTAATGACATAATGGCAGTATAAGTGGGTGAATGCGGCCGCCTCGACGAGCCGTATCGGAATCCGGTCACATTCCTAACGGCCCTGCACCAGCACTGTCGTGTTTTATGCATTTGCACTTCACGCCTTCTATCGTGCCTAAAATATCTCATTGTATCGATCTACGACCGTTTCAATGGAGACATTCGCACGAGACACTCTAATGTTCAAAAACATTTAAAATATTGAACATAAGCAATTTATCCAAGCTGCTGCAAGCTATGCTATCTGCTGACCAAATGGAAAGAAAAACCTTCCAAACAACAGACTATCGTCACTAAAACCCTCTCGTTTGAGGTAACATCCCTCTTGTCGTCTTTAGGTTCGTATTCTCATTTAATCGCGTCCGGTCCATTACAACCAAATCCCAAATTGCCTGATTTTGTTATTTGCAAAGTTGCAATTGCAAAAAAGTTTATTTGCATTTTACCAATTTTTTTCTTATTTTTTGCGCGGGAAAAATCTGCAGACCATATCCCCACCCCACCGATCATGTAACCCTTGCGTAACTTATTTAATCTGAGCCCTTGCTGACATCTCCACATCAATCATTAAAAATTAAGGCCATTTGGATTTCAGGCGTATTGGGAATCAGTCGTTTTGGGATTTAGTCGATTTGAGATTCAGTCGATTTAGGATTCAGTCGATTTAAACTTCAGTCTATTTGGGATTCAGGCGTATTGACATTTCAGGCAATTTGGGAATTGGTTGTATTGGACCGGGCGCATTTAATCGACAAGATGTAACTAAAAGGAGCTAAGGCCTTGAACAGATAAAAAATTAAGTAAATAAAAGAATTTAAAAGTAATCATTCATGGTTGGTTAAATGTAGGTATTAATAATGTTAAAATAGCCAAAGATCATTTTGATAAATTTAATGTATAATATTTATAATATATTTATACTAGTCTAATATTATAAAGAGGAAAGATTTGTTTGTTTGCATTAAATAGGCTCCGAAACTACTGGACCGATTTGAATAAATGTTTCACTGTTGGGAAGCTAGGTACATATTATCAGCGAGTAACATGGGCTATCTATACTAATATTATAAAGAGGAAAGATTTCATTGTTTGTTTGTTTGTATTGAATAGGCTTCGAAACTACTAGACCGATTTGAAAAATTATTTTATTTTATTTTAGAAGCCGACATTATCCGTGATTAACATAGGCTACTTTTAACCGCGGGAAAATGCTCCATTCCTACGGGAAAACGGGTAATAGGACAACGGGTAGTAACAATTATCCTTCCGTACTTATCTTTTTCACATAACTTCTGACTAACTTTCACATAGGTGGCGCTGCTGTTGGTTATAATATAATATTAGTATAGATTAAGTTTCGTATTGTATATTGTTTTACCTACATATTTTACATACATAATCATTAATGATAGGATATTACATCCGCCAATTTCTACTTCGCGAGCTTCCGTAAATTAGGTAAAATTGAAATTTAACGAACATTCTATTGTATTATGCTGCGTGAATATCTGTACGTATAGTCCAGGTGGATGGAGGTAGGGTGGGGCCGGTCAAAGCCGCGGTGGTCGTCTTCGGGAGCAACGTGGACATTATTGAATGTCCCACTTTGACAACCGAAAACATCGACACTGTGGTTCTTAAAACTGACCGATGGTCAATGGGTGTGGTCTCATACTACTTCGAGGACACTAAGGACATTGAACCGTACCTGGACCAAATCAAAGTTATACGCAACAAAATCGGAGTCCCCTGGATACTTCTTGGGGGTGATAGTAACGCTTGGAGCACCTGGTGGGGTTCTAAGTATACGGATCATCGAGGAGAAGCATTTAATGGGGCATTAAATGAGATGGAATTGGAGGTCCTCAACGAAGGGGATACTCCCACCTTCTTCACAGTACGAGGAGACAAGACATTCCAAAGTCGCGTCGATGTCACAGCTTGCAGCGCAGCTATGCTCCACAGTGTCCACTTCTGGAGGGTAGACCCAACCATGACTAGTTCGGATCACAACGCCATCATTCTACACATAAACTTAGAAAAAAATGAAAATAGTGGTGCCCGAGGGGCGACCAGGGTTTTCAACACTAAGAAAGCCGACTGGCTTTCATTCGGACATCACTTCCAAAAATCAATTTTAGAGAACAAAATTTGCATAGCCGAAATTAACAAAATTAAACACAAGTCAGATTTGGAAAAAAATATAGATAAATATATCCTGTGTATCGATAATGCATGTAGCGTATCAATGCCTAGGATAAAAACTACTTCTAAATTTAAATTACCATGGTGGAATGATGAGCTGCGTGATCTGAAACAGGACATGATGAAGAAGAAAAGGCGGATAGCATGCGCTGCGGCCAAACGTCGCCCGTATGTGGTGGGCGAGTACCTCGCCGCAAAGGACAGGTACGAGGTATCGGTGAAGAAGGCTCAGGAAACTAGCTGGAAGGAGTTCTGTTCACGGCAAAACAGGGAAAGCCTGTGGGACGGGGTCTACAGGGTGATCAGGGGCACGGCAAAACGAACACAAGATAAATTATTATCAAGAGACGGCATGCCCCTGGGCCCTGAAGAGTCCGTCCAACTCCTGGCCGAGTCCTTCTTCCCGAATGATGATCCGAATACGGACAACGAGGAGCACGCAGAAGTGCGTGCCCTTGCGGAGAGTCACCATCAGGTACTACCAGGCACAAACGATCCGCCCTTTACAACTGAGGAACTGAGAAGGGTAGTTCGTAGCTTTGCCCCCAAGAAGGCTCCAGGTCCGGATGGCTTCACGGCGGATATCTGCGCCGCGGCGGTGGCGCGGGGTGAGGACATCTTTCTGGGAATTATTAATAAATGCCTCGAGTTATCCTGCTTCCCCGCCACTTGGAAACGTGCGGCGGTTATTGTCCTCCGGAAGCCCGGTAGAGACGACTACAGTTCAGTACGGTCGTACAGACCTATAGGTCTCTTGTCAATCCTGGGAAAGGTCCTGGAAAAGTTGCTGGTGCGAAGAATAAACTGGCATACTTTGCCAAAGGCCCACCCTCGGCAATATGGATTCGTGCCCCAGCGTTGTACGGAGGATGCCCTCTATGATTTAGTGAAACACATTAAGAATAATCTTGATAAGAAACTGATCAACATAGTAGTTTCGTTGGACATAAAGGGGGCTTTCGACAACGCTTGGTGGCCAGCCATAAAATGCCAGTTAGCCGCCAAACGCTATCTAGTGAATTTGCGGGATCTTGTGGCCGACTACTTTGCTGGAAGAACGGCCAACATCGTGTATGCCGGTAAGCAATTTACAATTAGGACTACCAAAGGATGTGTGGGGCGCCTGTATAGAGGGCCCCCCAGCTGTGGGATGGTTAGATAATGTTCCCACGTATTAGTATGCCAGCTGAATACTATCCCCGACTTCCACCAGAATGATTAACAAGCCTCAACTTAGTCAGCAGCCAATGAAACTCAAAATACATTTGCATTAGCACAGAAAAAGTCAGGTTGAAAAGCAATAGCAGAATGTTTATTTACAAATTTTGGCAGCCCTTATATATTTTCATTTTGACAAGACATTCTATTTCAAATTCAAATCAATCATGGAATTAAATTTTAAATGTTCGTTCGAATTTTTCATGTTGACGTTTTCGAATCTTCGCTGCCAGCGTTCTATGAAGAGGTTGTATATGTATAGGTTGTTGATTTTGGTACCATCGAGAATGAGACGGAAATAGATCACATCGGACTCAAAATCTATACGGACGGTAGCAAAATCGACGGCAGCGTCGGCGCAGCACTATCCTGTTGGAGGGACGGTTTGGAAACCCAAGCGAAAAAGTACCGACTGGAGCCGTTCTGCACCGTATTCCAAGCTGAATTATATGCTCTTCATGAGGCGACAGTCATCGCCAAAAACACCAGGGATGAGGAGGTCAGCATCTTGAGTGACTCGAGATCCTCGCTTGAACTGCTGAGGAGCTGCAACACATACCACCCTTTGGCTTACGCGATAAAAGAAAATCTGCGCAATATCAAGTCAGAGGGAAGGACTGTGCGGCTCTTCTGGGTTAAGGCTCACGTGGGGATACGGGGCAACGAGAGGGCTGACCTCCTAGCTAAAGATGGGGCCTTAAATTCAAAGCGAAAATTAAGCTACGATAAGTGTCCCATCTCATATATAAAGCGTCTGGCAAGGGCTGAGACTGTCGCTAAATGGAAGCATATGTATGCCGAAGGAGAGACAGCCGGAGGGACAAAAATGTTCTTTCCCGACGCAGAGGCGGCGTACAGTGTGGTTCATAAAATCCAAAAGTCCCCAACCCTGGTACAGATGCTTACTGGCCACGGTGGGTTCTCAGACTATCTGTATAAATATAAAAAGAAACCAGCTCCGGACTGCCTCTGCGGGCCTGGGGTGCGGGAGACGGTGGAACACCTGCTACTCCAGTGCCCTAGGTTTGCACTGGCACGTTTGAAGTTGGAATTAGATATAGATCTTAAACTGGAAAGGCAAAGCATAAGCAAAATTATAACAGATATTAACATGAGAAACAAATTTATTAATTATATGATACAAATTGGAGAAAAAGTAAGAAAACTAAATAAAACAAACTAGTGATAATAATGAAGAAAAAAAAATGGCAAATAAAAACCCTGATTAAGTTAGGGGTACTGGACCATCCCCCCTTATCCACCCTAGTAATTGGTCGAGATTAACTTTTTAAACTTAATGTATATAAGATTAATCAAGATAAATTAATGTACATACTTAATATAAATAGCAATAATAATATTATACTGTTAAAATGTTCATAATTGTTACAAAATAAATGGCCCACGAAGGTGGTTTAACCCCCGGGGAAAAAAAAAAAAAAAAATAAAAAAAAAAAAAGAATATCTGTACGAATAGCATTATGATTACTTTACTTCTGACAAAAGTTTCTACATATATATATATATATTTATTTATTCTACGATCAACGCTTTAAGAGCTTTAAGGCTTAGGTTAACAGAGAGTTAAGTTGTGCAAGATACTTTTGTTGGGAAGATGTGGATTTAGTGATTCTTGTAATGGCTCTATCATCACCAGCAAATATTCCCTATCAAGCCAGGAAAAGGGAAAGTGGAAATCAATATATTTTCGTCACGAGAATTCCTATTTATGTTCATCTGGATACCGCAAATTTTTAAAACTACACGAATTATTTCCCATGATTTTGCTAACTTGACTAGGCTACTAGCAGAAACCTAGCTTAGATATAGTCCACGCTACGTAAATATAATTCCGATATAATTCATTCAACAGACTTTGAGGACTTGGCGGACACCCTCGGAAGTTTCGCGACACAAATGTTTTTTTTTTTCTCAAGTGGATGGCATAATTATTTGTGGTTTTTAATTTAATGTTTTCTTCTTCTTAATTTAAAGGAACTTTATCTTATATTAGTTGTAATTGTACTAGTTAATTTTTGTCAGATTATTGAAATTACGTAGTTTCTATGTAATTATAATTGTAGGCATCTATGTCATGTAGTTATTCATTGTGAAATATGTGCATGCCCATTTGTCCTTATATTTTCTTAATTAATATTAATATATTAAATAAATAGATCTCTTAATATAAAGAAAGATTAAAATTAAAACAAGTTTTTCTTGTTGTTTGAAATTGAGATCACATAGGTATATATTGCATTAATGTAACTCGAAAATTGTTGTAAGATTTTATGGAGTATCCTAACAGAACAAGAATTTGCGCTGAATTTTGTTTCACGAAGCTTATCAAACAACCCTTTTCAACAGTGACCACCAAAAGCCAACTAACAACGATTTCTCATGTTTGGATCGTACGATTAGGATTAGTTTCAATTTGATAAGAGAATCAAAACCTTTTTAGATTGTCGTGTTTGGCGTAAATTTAATTATACATATTCACACTTTCTGTTTATTTACGAAGTCTATTATGGTATAGTTACTCAAAAAATGATCAAACCCCAACATTCAAAGTAAATGTAACATTCCAGCTCCAAATTATTGTTCTATACACTCCACTTATTGCTTAGTAAAAAATTTAAAGATTATTTGAGACGATATGCTGAGTTGGAGCCGGTTTGTGACAGGGGACGTTTGTATGTGTGTGTGTTTTTCTTTTTTTATTATGTATTTATGTCCTTTGTTGCAAATAAACTGTTATTCTATTCTATTCTATTCTATATTTTTTTTTCGAAAAACGGCTAAGTACAAATTTCTAACTTTTTGGGAAAAATTATAAATTTTGAAGTAGTGAACATCAATTTAGTAGGTATGTAGAGAGTCGACTTATTAGTCATTGTTAGAGGAATACAGAATGGCTTTACTCATCGGCTATAAGTCTGACCTTTTGAAAGTCCGACGTTTTGACACAACTGAAACTCTGACTTTATGGGACCAAACCATTGCAAGGACGTTACTTAGTCCCGAAGTCCTTGTTTTCTACTTGCAAAACAAGGACTTACTGCAAAAGCATTAACCACGCCCTGTCTGTTTATCCATATTTTCAGGTAACTTTATTCAGAAATTTACAATGGTTTCCGGATAATATAGCGGAAAGGCAAATATTTTAGTCGGCGTATATAACGCACAGTCTATATAATAGGGTTATTGGGTAGGTATATGTACTTCTAACGCTGAGATATTAATGATAGTTCGTAATTATGTAACTATTGTTCATGTAGATTGTAGATAGTGCGTGTGAAAGCAAATAGGTGCGTGGCGTGGGTGGGAGGGTAGTGCGCGAGTTGCGCACCTATACCCGCGGCTCAATTACCCGTTGCATAAATCAATACGGATGTCATCCTAACGGGGTGACTCTTTGTTTCGTCCGATTAAAGATCCGCGAGTCCCATATCTGCGGCTTCAGCTCTGTCCGGAAAACTCATAGAGGCACCACGGGGCCGTGTGATTACTTATTAACATAGGTGGAGGCTGGCTGACACGGGCGGGCCGCTCGGAGCTCGTCGCTCGATCGATGCCGAGTCGGCCAATGGCGCGCTTCCACCCCCAACTCGCTTCCCCCTCTCTACCCTCACCGCACCGCTCGCACACCGTCGGCCCCGCCAACCCCCGCAACGCCGTCCCCATAAATCATTGAATCTGCCATAAAACACCCCGATGTTCGTAAAAATGTAACTCTAATTGCGGACACGCTTCTCGTATATCTCAAACGCAGTCAAAACTATACAAGTGTTTTCAGATATTGCCACCGCACACCATGTAAGCGGTACAGTTCACAGAGTAAAGGAAAATTGACGAACAAAGAATTATTACCCCATCGCTCGTTTACCAGCTAGGCGGAGGAGAGGCTCACACGAATAATTGAATTTTCATCATAGAACAAAATGAAAACTAAACCGGGCGGCGACTTTGTTGGCACAGTGAATTATTTTAGACTTTCATTATTTGGAAACGTTATCCGAATCTTAATCGAAACTTTTACAACTATGAGAAATATTAGCGTTGGGCTGCTTTTAAACAATTTTACACGATGCTAAGAAGGAAATATAGCCTCACAAAGAATTATTATAAGAGCTCTTTGTTATTTATAGTTGGATGATAGTTGGCTAAAACTCGCGCTCCTTTTATAACTTGAAAGGAATTTTAATTTGATTAAAATTCTGTTTGACGATAAATGTACCTACTGAACGCTTTTGACCGAGTATATACAATATATGTATATACCTACATGCTTTCCTTTAATGCCTCATAATAAATATTTTATTTCAGAATTTAACTTATGTTAATTTACTTCAATTGTTACAAATATGTTGATATCAAACCGATTTGACTTGAGCCTATTTCCCACTAATCCCTTATCCACTTGCAGCTTCTGTGTTATAGGCGACGGTAGCCACATACCATCAAGTGGACCGTCAACACAACAAACACACGTAAAAAGATCAGAAAATCGAAACTTATAAATTGTATAGTCAAACATACATTTGAACACTGAATAAGGGAAAGATTGAAATCGTCTTCCTTCTTCAATGTTCCCTGTTTACAAGTTGGTACATACTCTTTAGGAACAGAGTGAATAGGGCCTATTAACGGGAACTTCTACCATCAGGTGAGATTGAAGTCATTCGCTCTCCCGTATACAAATTAAATAAATAAAGATAAAATATTAATGACAATAATATGTAATTTAATATTTGAAATATTAATTAATCATAATTAAACAATTAAAAATAAATAGTTATGACTAAATATTACAGCACTTAGTTATTTATAAAAAATTCCAGTTTGGTTTTGGAGTGCCTTTTGGTAGAAATTAGTAATAAAATAAATTAATTTGGTTGCAGCCTCCTCGTGGATATGGTGGGCCTCCATACGGAGCAGGAGCTCCAGGTGGGCCACAACAGCCTCCCGGAGGGCCATATGGTCCACCAGGATCTTACCCACAGCGGTATCCACCTCCACCTGGCCCACCTGGCGCACCGAACTCCCGACCGCCATTCTCATCGCACCAGGTATTTGTGATTTCTATTTTACTATTTAATAAGAAAATAAGTGGTTCGCCCATTGGACGAAATTCGACCGGAATTAATTTAATTTTTAAGTTAGTATTAGGTACTTCATTATAAATTATGTACTAGTATTTGCGTCCGATCTTATAATATTAGTGTAGACTAGCTGGTGTTTGCGACTTCGTCCACGTTGAAAAAGAAAAAGTAGCTTATCCTGTGTCCTGTACGTCTAAATGTTTATCTACCAAGTTTCATGAAACTCAGTTAATTCGTTTAAGAGTTAAGGAGGAACATACATACATAATACAGAAAAAAAATCTAAAAATCGTCAATTTAGTTTCAGTATCATGTATAGGAGCCTATAAACACGATATCTCTGAAAACAAAGTAACTTACTCCTATTATATATATTATATTATATGTTTTAGTTATTTAGTGGAAACTTTGTTGATTTATGTTTTACTTTTATGTATGTGTATAATGTGTATCGAGATATTGTATGTTTCCCAAATATAAATAAATAAATAAATAAATAAATAAATGACCAACCCTTATAAATAAATAAATAAATAAATAAATAAAAATAGCCTTTATTCACGGATATTACCATATTACATACTGTCGCGCTCAGGGAATTTCCCACGGCGACACTGACTAAATTAGTGATGGAAAAACTATCTTTAAAAAATATGTTGGGCGCCAGTGTAGCCTACCGGAAAATAAAACAAGCAGCGTGATCGGTAAATAAAAAATATATATATATTACGCGCTCAATGGTAGGCAACACAAAGTGTAGGTCGTGGGTGGTCGGCCTGTCTGTCTCCTCACGCAGTGTGCAGGCACTCCCCTGTGTGATCCAGCCGACGAAGGTGGTAGATGCGGCGTAGTGGGCGTGGTGGTATGTATCCTGCCGATGCGCGTGCCGACGATGGTAAGGCGGCGGTGGTTGTAGGCAGCAACTGGATCTAACGCGACCCGCAGCTGGCCGTCCGCTCAATCCGGAGGTTGCTGCAAATTGCTAGCCGGAAGTACGCTTGTTCAGCCCGAAGCGTGTTCCTGGAATCGACAGGACCACGGGATTACGCTCTGGTACATCTACCCTCCGATCTGGATACGCCACGACGGCAACAGGATGAAATGCCTGCTAAGCAGCAGTAGCATTGCCGCAGTGGTGCATTACCAGAACGGAGTTTACAAAGAGATAGATGCACCAAACAAGAATTAATTAAATAAAACAATAAAGCAATAAAGCAATTTTATAAGGATATATAAAAATGTAATTTAAAATGTAAAAATAAATAATTAAGCAGGTAAGTCATACTTGCCTACATAAAATCTAAGTAACTACATAAAAAAACTTAAAATATACTAGAAAGCAAAAGGAATATAAGCAAAGCAAAATAAGTAATATTAGCAAAACAAATTATGAATTTAAAATATATGATGAAGCAATTAAATAAAAAAATAAGCTATTTTAAAATGTATTATTAAAACTTAAAAATATTGTGTGCCATTTAAAACTTACCCTAACGCGGGAGATTTAAATACTCGATGGACTTACAACAAAAACAAACGATACTAATAAGTTAAAATGGTCGTCGAAAATAAACTTTTACTAATTAGAAAATTCGCACAGCTCAACTAGCGCGCTGAGTGGCGTGGACCTCACAATCCGTAGGCTTATTTTCGACTGCCTGTAAATTTTCGAAAAATGGATCGCTTCCAGCGCGTCGTAGGTACGGCCTGCGCCGGCGCAGTTGCATTCGCTGCGCGCCGGCCGTATACCTACTTATTTTATTATTTAAATATTTAACGTTTCGTGTAACGTCACATGTAACGTTTCGTTACAATACCTATACACTTTTTACATTAATTTTAAATACTGACATCGGCAATCTGTAAGTCAATCTGTTCCTTTGACATAGACCTCCTCCAGGCTCTTCCATAACTCTCTATCCCGAGCCGCTCTCCTCCAGTCCCTGGTCAAATCGTCCTCCCAACGTCTTATTGGTCTGCCCTTACGACGCTTTCCTTCTCTGGGATACCACTCGGTGACATCTCTCGTCCATTTGCCTCTTTCGGATCTCATCGTGTGACCAGTCCACCGCTACTTCAGCATTTTTGCCCTACTGATCTCATCTTGAGTTTTGTTCGTTCTCTAATTTGGGTTAGTCGCCGTTTGTCTTGCAATTTAATTCCCAACATCCTCCTTTAGTTTCTGTATGATTTGGTTTGTGAATGACCATGTTTGCCATCCATAACTAAGTACTGGTAGAATGCAGGCATCAAAAATTTTCTTTTTGTGTGTTATTGGTATAGACTTGCTTTTCATTACCTCTCTTAACATCCATTATCTTGACCATGTGTTATTTACCCTACGCTGTAACTCTAATGACATCTGTAATTTAGGTGATATTACGTGACCCAGATATAATATTTATCCACGTATTTCTACTTCTTGATCACCTACGAGTATCTTTACTTTGGTTAACGCCTTTGTCTTGGCCACGTTCATGGCAAGCCCTGTTTTCGCACTTTTCGTAAGGCATTGCCTGTAAGGTCACTGGGTCTTCTGCAAAGAGTACAAGGTCATCGGCGAAACGAAGATGATTTAATTTTGATCCATTAATATTTAAGCCTTTGCACCAATTTGTGGTGACCAACCCTTACAGATTTATTATTAGTAATTGATTTATTATTATTAATAAAAATTAATCGCTAAATGTGTTGCTAATAAGCACAAAACACGAGAACGACGGGACCTATTTGTTAAAAAGTCCGAGGGATGTTCTTATGTCTTCGTAAGAATTCATTCATTTTCTCGAAACCGGGAGCGGGTCGCTAGTTTATAAATTAAACAAAGTTGCCGAGGAGTTGTGTGTCCGGCAGACTCAATTCAAGTTAAATGAGCTAATGGTCTTCAAACGTCTGAACAAATCTTCATAAATTAAAACTAAAACAATCCCGATCAGCTTTCATAAAAAAAAAAAAAGAATCAAAGACCAACCATTTAGAAGCTGCGATTTCATAAAAACAGATACACAAATGCTCACGTCAATTTATAACACTCAGCTTTTGTGTTGGGCATCGGGGTTTAAAAACGTGTTTGTGACATACATTACATAAACGGCCTTATCTTTTGATTGCTATACTGTAAAGGTTTGATATTCAACACCTTTAAGGGTCCGTAAGTAAGGTTTTAGTGTTTCATATGAACACGACACCTCTACCTGTTCCCGAGAAATAGGGTTTGAGTAATCCGATCGGTTAACAATCAAATCTACAACAAAGTGGTCCTATAAGGGTTCATTTTATTTCTTCTGGAGTTCAAAAAACTGAAATGGCTGTCTTTGTTGGACAAAGGCTTCTTATTAATTTGGCGAGATAACTTGAATTATAAAATAACTAGAGAGAGTTAATGATTAACTCTGCTGCCGGTTTATATTAACAATGGCTAACTTCCACTTTAAATGTGACTGTGGTTCTCGTTGGTTTTCGAGTTTTCGAGTAATACACAAACCAAAACAACATTTTTTATATATAGATTAGACTATAAAGAAATACCCCAAAAACTATTCGGCATCGGGTCGAACAAATAGAAAGTAGGTATGTTCTTTTTCTTATTCAGAAGGTTCATCAAAATCGCTTTATGGGTTAAGTCTGAAAAATGTAACAGAATTTTCATTATATTTATATTATTATAATTTATTTATTTATTTTAAATTAAAGTTAAATCTGTGTTTATGTATAAATGTGTGTGAAATTTTTATGTGCAGGATATGTGTGTTATATGTGTAATTCCTTATTTCTATTTTTATGTATTTACTAAATTTAGTTTTGTAAGATGTAATACTAACACTTTGGGTCCAAGTAACCCGATTAAAGAAATTTATTATTATTATTATTTTATATAAAATGTTACTGGAAACTTAATTAGTCTAAACTTTTGGCGTTTTGGGCTGCAGAATGTGAAGTAGGTACCTTCTTCTTCAAGAAGTGTACTTATTGCCTTAGTATCTGACGTAGGTAGTGTTTGCGTTTTTTCTCGCCAATTTTTGTGTATACCTTCCTCGGACTTCAATAAATAATGAAAAAAATGGCGATTTGAGATAAATTCAGATGTGTAACTTAGTAACTACTCGGTCTAGCGGTTTTCGAGTTTTGCCTTTAGTAACTTGCCATTAGCAATAGACTTCGTCTCTATAGCCTTATAGCCTTCCTCGACAAATGGACTGTCCAACACAAAAAGAATTTTTCAATTCGAACCAGTAGTTCCTGAAATTAGCGCATACAACCAAACAAACACACTCTTCAGCTTTATATATTGGTATTGATTATTACTTTCGCGTTTAATAATATTTCCGAGTGTTTAAAAAATTGTCCAAGATTGTTGTTTACATATTTATTATAAACTAGCTGTTGCACGCGACTTCGTCCGCGTAAAATTAAAAAATATAGCTTATGTTACTCGCAGATAGCTTTCTATAGGTGAAAGAATTTTTAAAATCAGTTCAGTAGTTTGGAGCCTACTCAATGCAAACAAACAAACAAACCAATCTTTCCTCTTTATAATATTATGTAGTTATAAATAAATAAAAAAGTAGAGCATTTATTTACGCTGAGCTAATACAGCAATAAAAAAGCAAATTGTGACAAATGTTCGTTGAAGATTACGTTGTTTAACGGTCTATAAGTAATGATGAATAATTATATTAGTACAATTTATCTTCATGAATATTATCAGTAACACAATAGATTCTAATGATTGACTCCATTTGATAACTCACGTTACATTATTAATATTAAATTGGCAATTTTGCTAATTGTTTCTCACGTGTGAATATCGTTCAAATTATTTATTTAAGTAGGTTCGATCTATTTCCAAAGGTCTATTACAGATATTGCCATGAAAAATTTGGACATTTTTTAACACTTAACGCTATAATATGAATACCTAAAACTTTATTTTTTAGTATTAACTAATCTAACAGCTTGACACTCCCATGTCTCTAACCGATAGATCTCATCAAAAAATGTACAACTTTTTAAAACGATAACACACCTTCCCTCTTCAAAAACTATCTTTGTCCAGGTTCTATTCCTGGTCAAATTTCACATGTTGAAGTTGGCCGTCCATTACTTTACTTACTACCTAGAGCATTACCTAGAAAACCCGATATATGCATGCCTTATCAATTTAAAGCCTGGCGTGAAGACTAGTTAAACCGTGAAGGTTACTATGAAAATAAATCGAAAATGTATATGACGGATATGTGCACCAACAGCTGTTTAAATTATTTGTAACTTTAATACTACCATCTTGTAAATTAATAATTTATTATGAACTCGAATGTACGCGTAACTATTTGGTATAATAATATACATTATATTGTCGTGGTGTTACGTGTATAATGCAAATTAATTACGTCAATACATGTGCTTATGTAGTTTAGACCACGGATTATTAATACTGATTGATGCCTACGATAATTGCATCGACGGGGTCATTGAATTTACTGTGTTCTAAATAGATATATAAGTATGATTATTTATGTATAGATTCATTCATAGGAGTGATTAGATTGGCTAGTCCATATAGCGATGGTAACTAGTTACACCTCCTTACAGAAAACACCACCTTGAAGTAACAAAATAAAATAAATGTAAATGTAATGAAAATAGGAATATGAAATCACAGCAGGGCTGCATAAAAGCATTTCTAACACTATTTATAAAACAGAAATGAGGCTAAAGTAATCTGCTTAAATTATTGCTGAAGTAGGTATAACTTCCGGAGAAATACCATTTTTCGTGCCAAGCATCTTTTAACTTAAATGAAGGTGGTGACTTTAGACAAGGTTGGTCGACTAATAAAATTTGTGCTTATAACAATTATCTGCTGAATCTAGACAGATTGCATTATTTTAACATCAAGTGGTGCTTTATAATCCACTAGCTAGAGAATTTTATAACCGAAAATATTTGTCACCGCGCGCCGCCGCTTATATTACACGATTCATATTCAACTCCAAAACTAGAGAGCCGCCTCGACCGTTTCTCAGAATCGTCGAGCCGGCGGCAGCGCGTCGGAGCCTCATCCACTCACGCGAACATAACGTTCTATCATACTTATCTACCTTGCGCACGAACATAGCCACAAAGTGCCTAGGAATAGAGCCTCGGTTTGCTTGGAGGCTTGAACGTACGCCTCAATGACGTAAGCCGCTCGTCGCGCTCGCTGACGTAAGCTCGTTGTGCAACCGAGTTCGAGGTACATTTTGAAGCACAGGGGCGCTTGAAGCGAACTCTTACAGAAATCGTTGTTAAGAAAGATATGAACGAGCGAGACTGCTCTTATGAACAACATTAATATGGAATAATTTTGTTGAAATTGTTGATGATCTTCGATCGTGTTAGATGTAGTCGTACATTTAGCAATATATAATTTTTTTTGTTTAAATCATCATTAGAGCAGGCATAGAACACAATATGTAAAGTAAGTTAAATATGTGTAGGTTTTTCTTAGTTTCATTTAAAATATATTGTGACGTAGAACGGTAATGTTATGATGTAATACGTTAAATGTTAATATGTAAACTTTGAATGTCACATTTATTTATATCTAATCAACAGCCTAAAAAATAAGTTTCAATCTTCTAGATTTAAAAATGACGATACTTCCATACAATCTTTTATCTTCCTTTTCAACCCTTTTTTCGCAGTAAAAAGTAGCCTATGTCCTTTCTCAGGCTCTTAGCTGTGTACCAAATTTCATTTAAATCGGTTCAGTAGTTTTGGCGTCAAAGTACTACGACAGACAGAGTTACTTTCGCATTTATAATATTAGTAAGGATTAGTAAATTAGTAAATATTAGTAATATTAGTAGTATATAATAAGGATATCGGATATTTTGATATTTATTACAAATATATAGCATTTCTGCTAAACTTGCAAATGATATTCCTTTTTGTTAATTACTCATTGTAAATGTTATTGATTTTTAATACAATAATTTATACTAACCACTTGTTTAATCAATATCTAATTTAAAAATTTGTTTAATTTTTTATGTTCAATTGTCTGAATCAGCGTCGCGGGCGAATAGTCTATAATAATAATAAATAAAATAAAAAATGGCGAGATATTCGGGTGATTTGTCTATTAACTCAAATTTCTTTTGCATTTTTTCTTCTACACGTTAACGAAGTTATCCTGTTGTAAAAAAAATTGGTTGATTGCCTAGCTAGGCACTTTTTTTACCATCGGCATTAGGGTTACCCAAAGCTTACCACGTTGAGGTTGCACGGTGGATTCACGCTTGATAGACGCGTGCGCGCGGTCAGCGGTAAAGCCTCAGTGCAGATCAATCAATTTTCAAGATTTTCAATTTTACCGATTAATTATTCAAGTCGAAGTTTCTACTACGAAAGCGGTTAAACCAAAAAGTACAGTCGGCCGCATAAGTAGATTAACACATTCAAAAGTGCAAAACGACTAAACTCTTAACTTACTTACTTACTTTATACTTACTGAAGCTTTTAACGATCGTTTGTACTTGAAGTTTATTTTGTTCTCTAGTCGTGACAACGACTGATGGCGCGTTGATTGTTCAGTTCTTTGCACTTTTGAATGTGTTAATCGACTTATGCGGCCGACTGTACGTTTTTGATGGTGCGTTTTTCATTTGAAACATGTTTCACTCTGAAATCTGACACAATGCATGTTAATTTCAATTCAAAGTGACATGTACTATAAAACAGCCATTTCATATTTGAAGTCCAAATACATAATATAATGTTTATGTTAATTTGTTAATAAAATTGTGGCAATGTATTGACCCAACGCTTTAAACACCAATCTCCAATGTCAAGGAAGATCACAAAGAGTGTCATAGGAATGAATTTATTAAAAATTCCAAGGTTAACATTCCTCAGTTTCTACGTCAGAAACTATGCGTTATATATATATATGTTTCTGGAGCAGTAGTAAGACGACGACGGTGGGTCTGTCTTTGACGATATAAAATAGGTAGGATCTTGAGTGCGGGTATTGCGGGCTTGGAGATACGGCCCGCATCCGGGTGCAATGAATGCGACGGTTTCAAGGGCGCGCCTCAGGTGATGACGTACGCGCCCCCCAACGCCACCCACCGCGGCTCCCGCGGGTGTTCCGGCACCCACCTAATAATGCACGTCTGCGCCCTGTCTGCCACGTCCGCACCCGTTGCACAACCTTGAGTGTTCACCGGGTAACACTCCATTCGCATCAGGGCAAAAAAATACTCAACGACACTTTGGCAAAAGCCGTCATCAGAGCTCACCTCGAGAGTGGTCGGAGTGCCACGCCGTTCGTCGCGCCGCTCTATTCGGGCGCGGGAGTTTAAGACCGCATACATCGTACTTAATGAAACGTTCATGATGTACCCGGTTTAATTTATTATTCAGGCCGTGGTGAAACGTGTAACGTCTAGCCATCGATATCAATTTATTATGCAGGAGTCTGTTACGGTGACTTGTTAAACCTCGCTACAATTAGATTGTGCGTAGTGAATATCAGGTTGATAGCTCTCTAATTATCATAATAATAGTGGAGGCATACGGGTGGGGTGGCGGCCCCGTCAGCTGAGCGAAAACGAAAGTAAACAGAACTCGGTCAAAGGGTTTGTACTCACCTACCCGCAATATTTATGTGGGAAGGGGGGTGGACCCCACACCCGATCCAGTCACCCTCCTTTGATGGATTGGTTGGCGACTGGCGCGGATGGTTCGACTGAAACTTGCCGAACTCGGCTGCCACATTATTCTCGATTTCCTGCTCTGGTCGGCGCGACAAACTTTTACCACGTTATTTATTATTCAGCGAAAGTTCTTCGAATTCTTTTTGTTTGTTTTGGGCGCAGACGATCTTCAACGATTTCCCACCTCCCTACCCCTCCATCCCAAAGTTCTCCTTCAAATTTATTTCTAGTGACACGAATTTTGTAGAATAAAATTATTTTTCTCATTGTAGATCTTATTACACTTCGATTTTGGATCGAATTTAGATTGATAACTGCGCCGCTTGCTTTTCCTCATTAGTGAATTTGTACAAATCATCAATTTATTTATTTATTTATTTTTAAGGAAAACTTACAGTGATATTTATATAACTAAATGACAGAATAACTTTACATCATTTACAAGTTTCCGCATATTGAAACTATGTACTATAAAAAAAAACCGTTTCAAACCATATCAGTAATTGGAAACAAACTACTACTAATAAAAAGTACAGCTTTTTTGAACTTAATTAAATAAAATAATTGAGAAAAGAAAAAAAAAATAAACAATCAAAGCAAAGAGGAAAAAAAAGTCTAAAGTGAAGAACGAGTACCATCAAACCATGATTTTGAGAGTAGCTCTCTTATTTTGTAAATCTTAGAATTAAATAAATCGAGCTTTGGAAATTCACCCAGGCCATTAACAAATTTGACCGGCCTGGGAATGAAGGAGTGTTTCCTTAAATTTGTTGCTGAATTATTAGTATTGAAATCAATACTAATAATAAATCTGTAAGTGTAGGTATTGTATGTATGTATGTTCCTCCAAACTCTTAAACGAATTAACTGATTTTCGTGAAACTTGGTACATAAACATTTAGACCTACGGGGCACAGGATAGGCTACTTTTTTCTTTTTCAACGAGGACGAAGTCGCAGACACCAGCTAGTAAACCAATAATTTTATTAACCTAAATACATTGTATGTTAACATTGCAAGGTAAAAATATATAAGAAATATGTTTTTGCAATGGTTTATCCAAGTTGGAAGTTTTAAGTAGCTAAGCTTCTACTAATCTTTGAAAGTTAGTGCAAATTTCGTGATCAATTTATCTTTTTTATAGTATGTTGATTAATGAAATCTGGTTCGAGATTCCATAATTCAAATAGTTTGTTCTTTATAATTCACGCTCAAAATCAACTAAGTGTTAATTATATTTAAACCAACAAAGACTGACATGAAAAGCAAGGATTTAACACTTGCTTAGACGTTCCAAAGTAGTGGCTAAACGCTCATACATTGGGGTTTTATTGCATTTTTTCCTACATTTTAATCACTTCTTTTTATTAATTATTTATTTATTTATTTAGTTTGAAGCCTCAGAACCTTCTTAGCGAGCTTGTAAATAGTGCGTTTGTAAACCTATTATCTGCCCCATATTATCTTGGAAAACCACCCAAAAGAACGTTCCAAAGTTCAGAGGGTTCAAAACCTTCTTGTAAACTATATGCCCCATATTATGGAACCTTATAGTTAGTTATCAAGCTGTAACTGTCGGTACCGTTGGTGCTAACAGAAATGATGATCGGTCGTTACGTATCGGTCAGTATTGAATAGGTTTCGGCTTTGCCGGCTAATGGGCCGCCGCATATCCAATTACGTAGACCGAGCCACATCGGCCGGCTGAAGGCGCCTCTGCTCCAAGCCCATTAACTAGAACCATGTTAAGCTGATTTAAAATGTTGCTTTTTGTACTCAAATTTCAAATACCTCCTAGATTTACTTAGTAGTAAGTACCTACGACTACGGTATCCTTAATAGAGTTTTGCAAATTCATTTATTTTATTATTTGCTTTTTCCATACTACTTACATGGTTATGGTTCCCAGGAGAATATGGAAAAGGCTCTTAGTATATAAAGTAGTGTTATAATAATCATAAAATAATAATAAATTGCAAATTTTGTTTAATTTTTTGAATTATGCACTCGGTTTAGTGCATCCATCGATAGCCGATTTTTTATTATTATTTTCTATTCAATGTTTGGGACGTTTACCGTACAAACAAAGGTATACCAGCTCCATTATCCCCGGTTACCGGTGACTTTAAATGACAGTTACGTCAAGTAGGCCATACTTGACGTTTGTGAAACAGGCGCTATTACTTACAAAATTATTTTTCCTGAATGTCCTCGTCTGAATTATAAAACAAATGTCGTAGTAACAAATTGATGTCAATACTTTTTTAAATCTAACATAATTTTTGTAAGCTTATCTTGTTTATATGAAGACCGACATGACTGTGTGTAAACATCATCAAGCCTTATCTAAACCTTGAAACGTGACGCGGAAACTCGGTGCGGCAGTGAAAGCACTCTGCGATTGATGCAACATGAGTTTGTGTTGTGAGCTATCTGTGTCGAGGACGAACGCTACCCGCCTGGGGTGTTTGCAGTGCAACTAAGCTTGTTAGCAAACTGTAAAAAAAGAGGAAGTAGCGGTTTATATTCCCCAAGTATTTTTGGGTTAAAACGTTTTTTTTTTTCTTTGTATACTGGTTTCCCGTGTGTGGATGTCTTTGTGACGTATTCTAATATTAAAATCTGTCCACATCCCAAATTTTACTAGAATCTGTCCACGTTTTTACTAAAAATCTAAAAACTCCTAAAAATGTATTAATCTTAACGTTTTTTCTTTTTCCTTAATATTCTTTTTCTTGCGGTGCCTCCCCAACTGGTAAAGGCCTGGAACAGTCCTCCTTGTCTTTTATTCGCCGGAACAGCTCTTAATTACTGCGTTAGCTATCCCGGTCCACTCCGTGATATTCCTTAGCTACAACCTCTTTAGCTAATAATTATGTTGTATGTATCTATTGTTATATGATTATTTATTTATTTATTATACAAGGCCCCCAACGAGGTAGGCATCTAAATAAAACACAGTTCAAAGTAATGAGCTCATGGCGGATGCCGCCGCAATTATAGGAAGCTCAACATGCACCAATAAAAGCTACAAGCAACGCCTACATCCGTACCTACTACCTAAATCTAATCTAATATAGATTATATTATATCTTCTAATCTAAATCTTAATTAATAATTGAAACATGCACAGCATTATTATATTGATACATTATGTCACGTCCATCAAATAAAAAAAATAATCAAATAAAATTAAAAATTACAAATAAAATTAAAAATAAAATTAAAATGTCAGGTTAATTATGAAGTCATTTACAAAACAATACCAGGGCTTTTATATCTCTAAATAGACAGAATTCATGGGAGTTTTTTTTAATTGTTAAGAATTAAAGTTGATCTGTCTGGCAGAGCTTTTGATAGAAATTTCAAATCAATCAAGAAAATAAAGGTGACCAGAAAATACACCTCCCACAATCATATGTATAGTGCGTACATGTATATATCATTAGTAGTTGCAAGGTAATGGATAGATGCTTTGAATTGCACTGGTTCTCTCCAGAATAATGGGTCTGCATAATGGATGCACGGTCAAGGCCGGTTGTGGTGAACGACCCGCACTTGCACGTGTTTGAATTGTTTCATATTATTCAATACATAATTTATGGAGGCTTTCAAACGGTGCTTTTAACTAATCCAGTTGCGCTACAATTTGCTCGTAAGTTGTCAATGTAGTTACGCCGCCCTCCTATAGCGCTGTTCTATTTAACAGATTTCACATGAAATATCTCAAACATAATGAACTAGCGACCTGCTCCGGCTTCGTACGAATGCATTTTTTTTCTGCAGGCAAGTTTGTTTCTCGTGTATCTCTTTTCAGTTTTCATTAGTAACTGTATCAAAATCCATTTTGTGGTTTAGGAGAAGTTAGCTCAGAAACAGACAGACAGTGACTTATTTTTTTATTTATTAGGAACACAGTATACAACAGTCCATACACTTATTCACATTTAAACAATATTTTATAATATTGTATATTCCACTTATATGTATGTATATACCGCAGTATGATTTGTGCGACATATTTCACAAAATAATTTTTTCATAGTAGCGAATTTTCACATCGCGTTCTTTCATGATCGCAAATTTAATTATTCGTCTTTTTTCATGTAAACGTAATCGTAGTATTATATAGGTATTATAATACGCTAATATTAAAATATCAACGTGTAAAAAATCGAGATTTGAAAAAAAAGGCTACAAATTAGAGAATGCAATCTCGTTAAAATCTCGCAAGAGAACGAGATCTCGGCCGAAAAATGGGCGAGATCTCGCGAGTTTAACGAGATTGCAGTTCGCGGATGACTGCCTGAGATCTGTAGTTCCAAGTAGCGTTAAATCCGAAAGGGCCTTCTCAGCGGCTGTTTATCTGACCAGCTGACCAGTTTAGCAGACGATTCTTTGGACTTTTTGTGCTTCTTAAGGAGCTACTTTCAAAATAATTCGTAATAATGGCGTGTGATGTGAACTGAACAAGCCTTTCATTTGATTGGTATATTTTGTTTATTAATCTCCTATTTCTAATATCTTTGAGTAGGTATAGTTTTTTTTTAATTGATAATAATATCTCAGTCAACTCAACATATTAATGACTTTCATTTTAGTTTTTTATTACAAAATAACTATTTCTTATTATTAAAAGACTTTTGTTTGATATTAGAAATTATAAGATAAGACTGGTTGTTTATTTTATTTCTTATTTGATTACTTAGATTTTAAACAATGTTAAATACATAAAAGTTTATTGAAAAATTCGTAAAAATAAATGTTTATTTCATAATACCTATAATTCTTATAAACATTTTATCTAATTTATTCAAATAATGTAATTATTTGCAAAAATAAACACACAAAACTACCGATCTCGCGAGATCTCTACATTGACGAGATCTCGCGGTATTGATTTTCATAAA
This sequence comes from Synanthedon vespiformis, assembly GCA_918317495.1. Lineage (NCBI taxonomy): Eukaryota > Metazoa > Arthropoda > Insecta > Lepidoptera > Sesiidae > Synanthedon > Synanthedon vespiformis. The sequence continues at coordinate 2,461,248 of OU906964.1, forward strand.
CTCGCGAGATCTCGCCTGCTTCCAAATCTCGCGAGATTGCATTCCCTACTACAAATATTGAAAAAAGACGAATAATTAAATTTGCGATCATGAAAGAACGCGATGTGAAAATTCGCTACTATGAAAAAAATGATTTTGTGAAATATGTCGCACAAATCCGCAGTATAATCGAAAAGAACGGAATTTCGCAAAAATTCTAGTAAGATTGCAAAGCACCGGATAATACTAAACTAACGAATTTAGCAATCTTCCTAGCTACTTTCAGAATCTTTGCGAAAATCCTTACAAATAATGCTATTTGTAAGGATGCATATAGGTATAGACTCTGGTGGAGTATCACTAATCTGGTTTCAGCTGATCGAATAAGATAAAACTTTTTGTGACTTTGTCGGGGAACTTATTAAATTTAAGACAAAATTGAATGGTGTGACCGAATCGAGGTCAAGAACGACTCTCGGCCTAGTATGTTTAATTACTTAGATAAGTATTTTGCATTTATCAATCAATCAATATCAATCATCAATACTAATAATAAATCTGTAAGTGTAGGTATTGTATGTATGTATGTTCCTCCATAACTCTTAAATGAATTAACTGATTTTCATGAAACTTGGTAGATAAACAATTTGCATTTGGGAATGGGAATCAGGCAATTTAGGAATTGGTTGTAATGGACCGAACGCATTTATTTTATGTATACCACATGACTCTCAATTTTATGTCATTATTCTAATTACGAGAAGTTCGAAACACTTACTGAATATGTACCTGTAAGAATACAAGTATTATTTTAGCGCTATTGCGCTACTTATGTATATGTTACGGATAAAGATAGGTGTGAACATAAACTTAAGATTAGCCAGCTAACTTAAGTTTATCTTCGGTGAGTGGTTAATGTTAGTTTCTTCTATCATTAGCCGGCTAAACTTAAGTGTAACCGCAGGCCTTTGGCTAAAAATGTAGAAGTAAATGAAAAAGGAAACTGTATAATAATGTTTTCTATTTCGACACGAAAACTTTTATTAAAAAATAATCACTCTTATTACACATATAGGTATGTAATGTACTTGTGTAGATATTCAAAATTACAAAATAAAACTTCTGCAGTGTTAATAAGTTAAAACAATATCTAGCCATTAAAATAAAATAATAAGGAACCATTTGTTCATTACATTACTTAAATATAATATCACAAGCAGATGTGCTAAATGCTAATCTTGATGTACAATTTCTCTCACTGGATCTCCCGCCTTGTAGTGAAGATGTGAGTTTAGAATGATAATTACCACTAGTGCTACTTTAGTGATTAAGTAGCACGTTGAGGACGTGAGTAGTGGCGGTTCAGACGTAGGAGTTAACAAAGCCCCGAGGGTTAGCTGGTGAGAAGTACACAAATTAAAACTACTCAGGTGGAAGAAACGCTTCACGGGACCAGGCGTAGCAGGTCCTCTGCAGCAGCCCGCGGAGGGAACGTGGCGAAGTAGATCTCGATATAGTTCGTGATGAAAACTTAGTAAGTGGGTATGTTGCCCATAAATTGACCGCCAGGCTTGTAAAAATTGCAGTACTTAGTCGTATCCGTGTCCGTGCGTCTCAGCGTCTTATGATCGTGTCCTATCCTCCCTCCACTTGCATAACTCCTACTTCCCCGACAGTTGTGAGGTGCGGTGTGCCCTGCAACTATTACATTGAACTGAATGAAACTTTGAATTGTTACAGGGCTATGAGCGCGGCGGTTCCCCTCAGCCACCGACGCAGCCGCCGGGCGCGCAAAGTCCAGGCGCCGCCCAAAGCGCGCCTGGCGCTCTGTCGCCCACCCTGGATTCTCAACACCCGCCGCATATGCCGCCGCATGGTGCGCAACCGCCTCCGCATCAGGTGAATACATACATACATCATTTTCATTGTTCACTAGTTGATGCCTGCGACTTAGTCCACCTTAAAAAATACAAAATATAAAGCAAGTAGGTTAATAAACTATTATTTGTGAATTGTGATAATGTTTACTTATAAGTGATAAGTGATCAACAAATGGAACGACCGCATGACATATTTAATCATTATGAAAATGGTAACATTTTGTTACAAGTTTGTACAAAGTTACGAGTATATATGTAGTCTGAAATATAAATCATTAAAGACGACTCTCACTCCAAATATAGGCTGGCTATTTGCAGTTTTAGCTTATTTTGGACATCGGTATCGGGTTGTGTTGGTAGGAATTTATATTCTGCATACAGCGATGGATTTTCGTAGTGGCTTTGCGGAGAAACTTCAAAAGCGGGGCTTGAGAGAGGAATAAAACTTGACTAGACATGTCATGGGGTTGTTATTATTTGCTATAATAACCCTTAAATGTGTAGTTATAAAATATCAATTTCGTTCTATCGCCTTGTTTTTTCATTTAAAAAAAGTCCAACAATCAAACACAATAAGACTCAATATGTGAACACCACTTGCAAACTAAACAATTAAAATATAATAATAATAACCCTCCAAAGAATGACGAACATATGCAAACTACATCTGTTCTCTCAATGGCACTAAGATACTATAATCTTCTTCTCATCTTCCCAGTCGGATACTCTTGTCAGAGTGGTCGTGGCCGCACTGACGAGGTACATGGTGGGGTGTTCGGTGGGTGAATGACACTTCCGAGGGCAGCTTTCCTGGCGATGTGCTTCCATTTCTGACGATTAGAGGCGTCGCGATTACACTGGACCATGGTGGACTCAGTAGCAATTGTTATAGCGTCCATCCAGCGGGTTGGCGATCGACCGCGTGCTCTCTTGCCTTCCACCTGGCCTTGAACCACCAGTCTCCATCGAGTTCTCATTTCTAGAGACGTGACCAAAGAACTTCAGAATTCGTAGTTGCACAGTTGACGATAGTCTTTCTTTAACACGAAGCTCTTTGAGGATGGATACATTGGTGCGAAATGCCGTCCATGGGATCTTTAGGAGGCGTCTCCAGCACCACATCTCTAGTGCATCGATTTTACGGCGATCCTGCAGTCTCCAAAGACCAAGTTTCGACGCCATAGAGGAAGATGGGGAACACAAGGCACTTCATCAATCTGACTTTAGTCTTCTTGGTAATACTCCCGTCCCCCCAAATCTTTCCCAGTCGCTCCACTGCAGACCTGGTGATGGTGCATCGTCGTCTGATCTCGTCGCCACATCCTCCAGTACTTGATATAGTAGAACCGAGGTAAATATAGTTAGTTCTGTACCACTTCACAGTTGGCTATATTGTGTACATTAGTTCCAATTTGTTCAGCCCGGTCGACTATCATCATCTTCGTCTTGTCTCGGTTGATAGCAAGTCCAAATTGGAGACTGGTACTTTCTAGACGGGTTAGGAAATTTTCCATGTCTTCTGTAGTCTGTGCGAGAAGGGAGTATCATCAGCGTATCTGAGATTATTTATCACGCGTCCCCCAACAGATATTCCCCTGTCCCAATCTCCCAAGAGAATGCGCATAATGTACTCTGTGTAGGTATCGAAGAGTAGTGGCGACAAGATGCATCCCTGCAGCACACCGGCCGGCCCCAGTCTTGAATTCATTTGAGAGGGTATCATCCACTCGTACCGCTGCTCGTACTATAATCTAATTATGCATATATTGGGCAGCTATGTAAGGAGTGATATCAACTAAAATTAGGAAGTATAAATAGGGATATTTCTAAATAATATTTGTATTTATCTGCAGTATTATTTAACAGCCGCGTAATAAATCATTTTGCGGAATCTAGGTGCCTTTTCCACTTTAAAGAATAGCTTTTCTAGACAATGTCTCGTTTGACTTCGAACGTTAAATGACTTAAGAGTGCGGTTTATAAAACTGAGTCATAACTAAACTCCATACCTATAAATATTAAGATTAAACTGGCTGTGGCTATTTAGCATAATTTCAAGAACCGACAACTATTATGGGAGAAAGAAAATAATGTTTAATAAGTTAGTTTTAAGGACCGTTAATGCGATTTAGACGAATGGGATCTAAATCGAAATTTTGATAAGGTGTTACTCTTATACTTACGAGTATGTCCACCAGTAGACCTAATATCGAAAATGCAAAACGAGTAAAAGATAACTTTTTCGTATGGGTATGGATACAGATATTCGACCGACGTGCAATAATTCATCCACATACAAATGTATTCCATTATAAAGTGTTTTTTCGTAGAACATGTGCTGTGTTTGCATTTCGTTTATCGCATTGTACGGCGCGGCTCGGCGGCGACGGGCGCCGAACGGTGGAAATTTTCGATAATTTTGGCCGTCTACTGCTCCGACCGAATACGCCTTCAAAGATAGCGTATATATATCCGACTTGATAACGAGCGATACCAATTCGCAGAAATACATATGTATACGGATGTTCTTTCTTACGCCTTCGCTACGGTTGCGATAAAAAGAGAAAAATAAGCGTTTATGATTTATTTATAACTACGATTTATTGATGACGCATTTGTAATCCGGGCAGACTGTCTGGTGACAGTAAAGACCCTTAAGGACACAAGACCACCAGTAAATAACAGAAAGAATATCTATATCAGACTATGTGTATACTTCGTGTACCTATACCTACTTACCCGATACTCTCAATTTCACAAGGCACCAGCTATATAGGTATATCTTATTATACCTTGTTCACGATTCACTAAGGAAAAAATGTAAAAAAAATATAAGCAATGAAGTTGAGTTTCTGTTTCCCTGGTGTTACCTATACTAATAATGACTTGCCACCTATCATCATCACCTACAAAATTATGAACTGTCCAATCTGCCTACTACTGGTCCAGTGTCCCTCACCTGAATTTTTTTCTGATTACTAACAGGCTGAAACTCCGTGAGTAGCTTTGGTTTGCTGAGACGTCTACCTTTTCCCTCTGCGAAAATATTTAGTAGCCGTAAAAAACTTCCAAGCGTAGCACTGGGGAAACGTACAATAATAATAATTAATAATAATATTATGTTAGTAATAATTTTTATGACCTATTTATTGTGATATATTGGGAGTGGTTTTTTGGGAGGAATGGGATTACTAACCAGCTGATTTTATGTCTGCTGCTTAGTAAACATTTGTATAATAAAATGGCCGCATAGTCCTACAAATTGAGTAGTACGTTTTCTCAGTCCTACGCTTGGAAGTTTTTTACGGCTGCTAACTCCTTTAGCTACCTCTATCGAGAATTTTCGCGGAGGAAAAAGATGGACGTCTCGGCAAACCGAACCGAACTGGACTATACAGAACAGACCCGTTGAATGACATTACGACAAATATTATGATGAAAAAATATATTACACGACACAATGAAGATAACATTTACCTAATATACATCTGCGTATTTTGTTTGCACTATTGTCGATGTTGTAAGCGAAGCAAACATACAGAGCACAGTGTAATGGTTTTAAAGAAATTGAACCCTTTGTATGGAAAGTACATCGTGAATTACAAACGTAGCTCGTCGGGTGGAACTTTGGCTATGAACTTTACTGTTATCGGCCCACATTACACCGCTGCAGAGAGTGCGGAGCCTTCGTTGTTAGCAATTTTTTAAAATTACCTCTCCTAACCCAATAACTATTTCAATAAACCGTCTACTACGGTCATACCGATTCTAATGGGCAACTTTTGCTTTCGTAAACTTTGTTTTTCCCGCTTTGATATTCCACTCTCTCTAGTAACATCGCGACAGGAAAACAGGCTTATTTTCCTCGTATTCATTATTAAAGAGAAAAGTGTGTTTTTCACAAAAAAAAAGAAATAGGTACTTACATCACACGAAATAATTCGCTCTAAGTAAGTAGTACCTACCTACTGTTACTTTAGACAAATGATATTAAAATGAATTACGCAACGTTCTCCGTTCGTACGAAGCGTAACAACAATAAAATTGAATTTTGTGTAACATTACTAATCTTCGTGCCATTGACCTTTCAAAGTCATTCAAAACTCGGCGAAGTCTAAAAATAATTCTCGCAAACATTGACATTGTTGCTTTGATTGCGTTCAGATAGTGCGAACGGACCGAAGAACGTCTATTAGATGTGTTTATAATGAAAATTCATATTGTGGCATTACTGTAGCGAACGCGCGACCGAGTCGTGGCTGAATGATTCGTCATAGTGCAGCTCTATCGGAGGAATTCATCGAGGAACGCCAGCGAAGTGTTTTTGGCACGCTATACGCTTTACTAAAACTTGATTTACATATTCCTGTGTCTCTACATTACACTGTCGTATGGCTCGCACGTGGTCTTCTGTTTGACTGTCTTCTAAGATATTAATGTGCCTGCTTCACAATATGCGGCCTGTTTATTTTGTGTGTTAACCACGGTTATATATCAAGAGAGGAATAAACTTGCCTAAATGCCTTCTTAATTATTTATTTTCCATTATACACATACATGCAATGTGCAAGTTTTTAGCCAACTATACTTTTATGAGTGTGTAAGTTATGTTAAAACTCATTACTTCTCTATTCCTTATTCTTAATTCTACTGAGGGTTCTCAGCGTACTTGCAGATTCTATGGCATAGCTTGTGTTAAAGACGACAAGTGAACCCGTCAGCCATTCTGATTCACTTCACAAAAATATTTGAATAAATTTTTGAAGTTGGAAATTGAAACAAACTTGGTATTATTAGAACAATATTGATGCAATATAAAGAATTAATGTCATTCGACTATCGCCTAACTGTAGGTAACACTCGGACAGGGAGCGTCTTCTGGTTTTATACGCGAGCTCTCAAACTGGCTAGATGCCGATGCCGCTAGAACTCGGGCCGCAATTTATGCTAACGTAAACTCGTCCGGCACGCTAGCGCTGCCTGTTCTGCACAAATATAAGAGCTTTTTATGCCTTTAGCCTCATTCCGCTCCTAGACATCCCTCGGTAGAGCTTAGTCTCTTTTTATTTAAGCTCAGAATTGTAATTAAAACATTTTCAACGTTCGTTTCTAGCTTGAGATTAGAAATTAATTTGATTGAATACAAAATAATATTCGTACGATGTAATTGAGGTTTATAAAAGATTGTACAGTGACATGCTGGTACACTCCACAATGTCAGTACTGAATTTCGAGAGTCAAGGGCCATTCCAGCACCGTGATCGCTCGAGAGCCGTACGCTCGAAATGAAACGTCGTATCTTATTTTATGATTAGCGGCTTGAAAGCGCTTCGTAATTTTGTTAGTTCCGCCTTTCTGGTGCTGGGGGCGAGTACAGTGAACGGAGATCGATGCGAGAGTTGCGTGCGAGTGCGAGCGGGAGGCAAGTAGTCGATGCTAGCTCCGTCCTTGTCGCACGAACCGCCTACAAGGCAGCCATGTTGCGCTCGACCTGCGCTCGCCCGACCGCCATTGTAACTAGTGATGTCCTCGTTTCCAACTCGACATTGTTAAACTTACTGAGTTACTGACGGATAATACAACAGTCAGGTGGGACGTGGAATAGTTGGGATTGGATTTAACATTCGTCATCACAATCACGAATTTATCTAGTTGTGTAATATTAATAAAAGATTAGAAACACAAAGTTGTGAATGTCTTGAAGCTTATTCGACAAGTTTATCTATACTAATATTATAAAGAGGAAAGATATGATTGTTTGTTTATTTGTATAGAATAGGCTCCGAACTACTGGACCGATTTGAAAAATTCTTTTACCATTAGAAGCCGACATTATCCGTGATGAACATAGGCTACTTTTTACCGCGGGTAAATAAATACTAGCGGCTTGGCCCGAGAGATAGAGCCATATATCCAAAATACGGTAGATGGCGTTTTATACTTTTCTACGCGGACGAAGTCGCGAGCACCAGCTAGTAATGAATAAAATTAATGAAGTATATAGTCAATCTGTGAGAAAGTTCGTAAAAACTAATCTTTTAGTAATATATTTCTTTAATTTTTACTCACTCAAGCACATAAGTAGTCTGTCTATGCACAAAGGTGAATTCCCTCACTAGACAGAAGTGAATGTAACAAAATTATACGATCAACATTCGTTATACTGCTTGACGCATCAATAGAATTTAAATATAAATAGAGAAGTGTTTTATGTCGATAAAAAGTTTGTCGATATTTTCAAGCGGCGCGCAATAGAACTCGTATAGCCACGGCACCGGAATTAAAATGTCAGACGTGCGGCAGCGCGGGCGAACGTGGGGGCTCACGGGGGCCGCGGGCCGGGGCGGGCCGGCGTTATTAATAACCATAAGCCGGCAGACGCACGAACGTCCAGAGGGGCCGCGCCAGCCGCGCACTGTAATGAGGAATCACTAATTATATTTTACTGGACTACACTGCACCACTGGCAACATTAATTACACCATATATGGGATCTTTATTGTGCTTTCCTATAAAACGCGTCCAATATCTATGTCACACAGGTACTAGGCAGTTTCCAATTTTATTGTAGGTACCAATTTATAGGAGAATTTTCATTGTTTTAAACTACAGCGCAACAGACGCTTCAGACTGTAGTGTAGGTAATATTTACAACAAAACATTGGATATTACCGAAGCTGAGACAGAATGGCAACATAATAATAGTGAGACGAGAGTTGAGACCGTTTTAATATTCCCCCACAGTAAACGCGCCGTTTGCTCGCGACAGCTAGGTCTACTCGTCGCATCGCTACCCGCCGCCCGCCGCGACACTAAAAAACAGATAACGCACAGTATTATATTTTATTGTCAAGGAAATATATTGTCAAAGCCTGTGCGATTAATTAGTTGACTTTACTCAAGTGCGCCTCGGGGATTTTTTTATGTGTTGCTTGTTTTATTTAATATTCGTATTTCATAAACAGAGAGCGTTAAGTATTAACTTCAGTGCTCATTGGATTTTTTTCTTTTAAAGTGTATTAAGTCGTTACGTTTATGTGATTATTATAGAGTTGTAAGTTCCAACACTGCAGTTGTTATGCACTCATAACGAACTGCAAAATGCTTCGGATTCTCCGAACTTTAGTGCAGCGATGCCGCCCTCGCTTGGAAATCTCTAAAACGCTGACTGCGGGGCGTACATTCCCTCTCCTGCGGCGAAGACACGGCAGGGTTTTCGGGAATTGTCGAGCTGGGTAAATTATGCCGCTCTCTTCACTTTTGCGCACCCGGCAATTGCAAATAATGCAATTCAATTTGTGTAACTAGAAATAATATCCTGTTTCTTTCCTTTTAAGTGTTTTTGAAGAAAGAAAAACTTCAATATCAATTTCATTATAAATGTTGCGATAAAATCTGCGAGGGTTGTGGTTTCTCTGAAAGTTCTACGCTAGTTTCAAAGCGCAACCCTATAACGTTGCCTTAGTGGACGTCAAAGGTGTACAGCAAGTGAAGGATTTAGTAGGAATAGCTCTACATTTCAGGTCAGGTCAGCTAATAGACTCCATGAGGACGTTCCAACAATTCAGTCGACATTTTATGTCGTTTACTAACAGTATATCGTGTAGATTTGGCAAATTTTAGAGAATACGATAGTCATGTTTGGAAAATAATGTAAGTAGTAGTTTGTTATACAATTTTCTCTTTCTAACCTGCACAATCGCGAGTCAGTTATATACCAGACTTAGCGTCACTTGGGATATTGCCAGGATTACAATGTCTCAGAGTCGCTGCACTGTATTTTACTCATCTCGAAGAGAAATTTTTGGTATATCCATTTTTATTTCATCTACAACTTTGAACTAGCAGAAGAAATAATTTATGTGTTTGTTACCTTTGGGTCAGTTTCTTGTGATCAATCAATTCCTTTAAGGTAGACCAGCCAGCCGGATTTAAGGGCAATTTTAAGCTCCCGGAAGGTATGAAAACCGGCGACATACAGTAACTTGATTACGGCATTTCTCTATTAATCTGATATTGTTGTACATGTGCATCTTACAGAAGAAATTCACTAAAACAAGGTCAAAATCTATTGCGTGGTTTAATAGAATCAAGCGGATAGACAAGCGTGGATAGTTAATTTGTTTGCATCCATCTTAAATTGGGGGCTAGATATATTTATAAAAATCTCAATTTTCATTTGTTACGAATTGTAACAAATCATCATCAGCAATCAACTTGTGTGGTCTGATTGGTTTCATCTCATAATCGTTGACCAGAAAACAGCACTTTTCCTGTAGGTACACTGTACCCAGTGTTGTGTTGGAAAGGAAAGTTTCGCTTACGGTCGTGCATAAAACCAACTTTGAACGTTTGCTAAGTTTTTGTCGTAGTCCGTTGAATGAAATTGCGAGTTAATTCAAATTGAACTAACTTCGCAACTTCCTTTAATTACGCCACTCGTGTTTATTCTCAATCGCCAACGTTTGTAAATGTACTAAAAATACAATTATTTTATACATTGAATCACGAAAAGTAGTCTTGTCAAATAAAAAATACAAATTCCAGTTCATAAAGTGAGTTCTAACTGGACAAGAATAGCTTTGTGAAGCGGCACTCGCCATCGTCAGTTTCAATTAATCGCTTGCAGTCGCCGTTGAATTCACTCCGGCCGCTCGTTGCACATTTGACATGACGTCACGTCATGTTATAACATCCACATCCTACAAAGTGTTATGACACGACGCGACATTTGATCGCATTGCGATACATATGATTAAAAAACTTCAAACTACACCAAACTTTATTTTCTTACATTGTATAAGTATTAAGTAATATGTATGTATAGGTAATCGCATGTGTTGTAGGTTGAAATTTGTTTTTTAAGTTGATCAATACAAAGGTGCACTAAGTCCCAAAGCCAAACCAGTTTATTTATTTACAACCACACATGATATATCATTACAGGAGTAATCCTAATTCAATGTATCTGGTCCTAATCTAAGTTAAAATAAACATTATTTATACTACACAATCAATTGCCTACATAAATTATAAAAATTACAAAATTTATATAAACATGCACAAAAAACAAGAAATTAAAATAAACCTATATTATCTACTTAACTATTATATCACAAATAGTCCCACCCTATTGAATTCATTCAGTGTGCAATGGAACAGGTCAATTAATTTTGCCATTTTATTTAGGTTGTGCAAGGCTCGTGTCAGAGGAGCCTTGCCAAGCAAATCCGTTCTTGCGCGCGGTATGGCGAAGAGTTTAGTTGGTTATTAATATATGAAAAATCTTTTTAAATGCTGATATGGAAACATACGCTACAATTAGGAAACACACGTATCCACGGGATTTTTTTTTTCATTATGACCTCCTAGTGCAGACTCATCAGCCATGTAATAATAATCAGGGAAATTAATCCTAACTTTCAAATTGATGTGGATGTTTTATGTCTTAGGCATCACCAATGCAGCAGTTTTAGCGATCCAGCCCACAGGGGACGTCTCCTTGATCTTTAAGCTTCTCATGTTTTTGAGAAGCTTCATATGAAGCGTTTGAATTATTTTCCCATTCACTGATTAAATAATAGAAATTTAGAACATTGTTAAATGGGATATATTCCTTTTCAGGGTTATCCACCACCACCGAGGCCTCCTCAACCGTCCACACCAAATGCGCACGATCCAGACGCGGTAAGTCAATACACATGTAACTAGATAGCTACATTTACTTTCCGTTTTAAACATTAAAAACAGTAACACTCAAAGGTCGTTAGCATTCGAATACAGCGCAGGGAAATGTCGCTAGAGGCTGTAGGCTGTACAATCAATCAGACGAACATCGGCGCTTGATGAGTCAGGGGCACTGAGCCGCATATTATAAAGCTATCAGCACATGAGCACTAGTTCTCGCAACAGTATAGAGTGAAGCGCAATTTACTAGTTGAATTCTAAGCTAATTTATACTTAGTTTGTCTGAACGTGTCCAGATTTCTCGCATGTGTTTATTTTCGCTGACGTAGGAAGTAAATGACGGAGTCTGGTTTAATATTACCCGAGCCGAGTACACTAATGGCTGAATAGCGTAAGCAACTAGTCACGTACAAGGTTGTTATAATGGAGTGTTGTGTTCAGTCATGTCGAGAGAGTATAAAATTTTATATACTTGGAATTTTAATGTAGATGTCGTGGTCGTCGTATACTATGTCGATGCGTGTGTGAAATATTTAGTCAAGGTTGAATATTTCATACTTCTGCGCTAAATTATCGCATGGGTCAGATGGTTTGGTTTGTCATCTTTTTCGAATAAATGACGACATAATGATAAATGAGCATCGTCGCGAGTAATAAATGTCGTCTCGCATCAAAAAATGACACGTGCAATTTGACTGTTCCCAAAAGAGAACTGGAACGAGTCTTCATTAGCGCACATGTGGTCCATGAAAACGAACGAACCTCGCCCGCCTCTATTTGCGGAGTGACACTCCATATTCAGACTTAACAAGCCGGCAAACACTTGACAATAAGTTGGTTTGTTAAATTGTGCCGTGGCCGGTTGACTCTGCACGGGCGTATGGCAAAAAGCGTACATATTATGTACATGTACTGTTAAAATGATCACGATGCCTCGTGAAAATTGATGCTACCACCTTGATGTAGAGAGTAAATTTTAATTGTTTAAATTGAACAACATATCGTGAGTTGCATACGCGATTTGATGTTTGCTTTTTTTTTACGCATCACTCGACTGTTTCATTAAGCCGGGATCAAAGTAACGCCACGGGCCTGTGAGTGAGGGTACATAGCCCGCGGCCGACTCTCGAGTCTCGATCGACGTCTGACCATCGTTTGCATCCATTACCGTCTGTACAATAAAAAGACTTGCTAGTGACAGTCGCAGTTATGGTTAGGGTTGTTAAGTTATTCTGAATTGTTGAGATTTCATTAACGTGTTACGTTAACAACGTTTGTTGTTGTGAATTGTTGAATTTCTATAAATAGGGACATTTCTTTTCCCTATTCTCAGACAACTTATCTTACTTATCCATACTTATCTTTGTGGTTGTTTATTGCAGTTTCCCTTTCTTTGCGAACAGACGAAATCACGTCACTGATATTTACAAATATTCTTAGTGCAGTTTAAATAATCTGTCGATGCAAATGTTGTCGAGAGAATGTGTTTTTTTAAAAAAACGGTTGATAAACTGTTGTATTTTATAGCCAATTCGGTATACTTAATTGCTTATAGTTTATTTATTTTTTAATTTTATTGTAATATTATTCGATACCACCAGGACAAAGTCGATACCGCGACTTCGTCCGCGTAACTTTATAAAATATAGCATATATGTTACTCGCTGATGATGTAGCTTTCTATAGATAAAAGAATTTTTAAAATCTATCCAGTATTTTCGGAGCCTATTCAATGCAAACAAACAAACAAATCTTTCCTCTTTATAGACAAACTTACACTATGTTCCATATTATGCAAAATCTTGCTCGACTATTTTCTGCACTTAGATGTCCTCACCTAAGATTATAAACTTCTCGTACATATTTTGCTCTCTGCTGTTAGTTGTAAACTGCATTTTTAAGCTCCATTAAAGTCGCATAGCTACTACTTACTAGCTTACTTTGTAAACTCTATCGGCATATAAATGTGTACAACTACAAATGTACAAGCAGACTATTTTAAATTTGTACTTTTAGTCCGAAATGACCAATAACATCAACGGGATTATTTATGTCGTCTCTTATTTGTAAAGTGTACAGGCAAGCACAAAAGAAACACTCTAAAATAGTGTGTATATAAATATAGATGGAACGGGGTTGTTTGATGTTGATTGATACCGTTAGGCGAGCGCGCATTGTCTCGCACCGCGCGGGCCTCCATCGGGGGAACCCAAATGAGTGGAATTATTAAACTGGGGCCCATTCCGCGATGTGACGCTTTTTGTAATGAATGTACCAAACGGACGAGGGGAGTCCGGGCTCCTATCAATTGTAGCAACGAACGTACAACGTTTGCCGTCTCTCCCTCTCTTTATATTATTGTAAGCGCATTGTAATCGGAACTTTGAAATTATAATGATGACAACTCCTTGCTTTTATTCAGATTCTAACAATAATGGGAATGAATAATCTAAATCCTTTCTTGATATCACGTGTGAATGTTGATTGCATTTTCTATTTTAGAAGTTGTCGTCGAGCGTTACCAAAAAACGATATTGAAGTTTGTTAACGAATCTAAAAAGAACTAAACATAGATCCTACATCCTGGCAACCTCACTCGATCTGTGAAAGTGTTTTTTAAGAACTACACATGAAGAGAGAAAATAAAGAAGGGCTCTAATCCAAGTTATTCATCTCCGAAACGTCGGAGAAGTCTTCATGAATGACAGCTCTAACGTGCCTGCTCACAAGAAATACGCGGTCCCATTGCTCGAATGAGGGGAGATTATTGTTCGAAATTGTTGCCTTTCATAATTGAATATATTCGTACCACCTTACTTTTGCATCGTTCTCATAATTTAGCATAATAATGTCAGAGAAAGAAATTGATTCCCTCTGCAACATTTTGTCGTTGACGACTTCAGTGTAGCATTTTAGCAATTTGTATAGGTATTTCCGTCTGTTTATGAAATTTCAAATCAAGTGAACTGTGAATAAAGTAAACTGTGAAGTGTGTATTGGGTAATAAAGTCAAAGTAGTGCGGAGGAATAAATCCTAATATAAAGAACTAAAAAAGATGTATTAAATATAAAAATGAAGAATAAATAGTAATTGGATGTTTATTAACAAGCTGGTAATAAACATCCATTACTATTGCTAATGTTAATATAATTTTAAAAGTATAAAAGTTAATTTTAAAACCTTCCCCGAGAACCACTCTATCGATTGGTGAAAACAGAATGAAAATCGGTGCAGTAGTTTTTCAGTTTATCGCGAACAGACAGACAGACACCGCGGAGAACTTTGATTTTATAATAAGTAAGGATTTACACTTCTAGAAGATTCGAGAATTTTCTTGAAGTTCTTGGAGCTTACAATGCGAAGAAGTGGATGATATTTTGTTTTAAATTTTTTTACAACATAGACTTAGAGAAAAATACTTTGACCTAAAACAGAATAGATGCACTATATTTTGTTGCGTGGCACATGATTCATTACAGAAACTATGCTATGACACGTCTGTTTTCTGCCGCTTAGTACTTTTAAACTGATTTTGTTTTCATGAATATTTTAGAAATAAATATAAGTACACAATAGAAAGAAAGTCAGCATTTAGATTTTTTTTTTGTATCGACCTCTAATACGTGTCCAGAATCATTTATACTTAACACTACTGGGTGCAGCTGCAGACCTCTGTATTTTTATTAAGGTAGTTTGACCACGATTCTTTCCCTCACCATTATAATACGAGTAAGACGATTACTTCTCTAATACACAGTTTAAAACGAAGATTTCGATCCTGTGTCTGTCGTGTCGGCGGTAGAGCATTTGTGCCACTGGCAGATTGGCAGATTATGGCTCGAGTTTAGGTGTAACAATATGAGTGTAACACACGAAGCAGAATATTGAAATGTAAAAAAAGCGAGAGGGAGTCAGACCGCTGCTGCACGTTCATAATAAACGAGATTGAGTGGGGCGGTGCAGACTCAAATGAATGACGGTAACAGCGGAGAGCGTAATCAGCCGTCAGGCGACGTGCGTTCGCATGTAAAAACAGAGCAAATACATTTTACACTGAAAATTTTCAAGCGGAATTTCTCGTATACGACAAACCAGCTACTGGAAATGCTCAACTGCTTTATTCGAATATTAAATGGTTCATTATAAACCTTAATTTTCTCTATGCGGCGCCTAACTGCTTTCGAATAAATAAACGGTGAATTGTGACCTAATTTGGGTATATGAGAGCGTGTTTTGTTTTGTAGGTCCCGGTTTCACCTGGGATGCAATTTTTTAAGTGGTTTAGAAGTAATTAGCCGAGAAACAGACAAACACGGACAGTTTCAGCAACTTGGTTGCAATATATTGTTTTCTTTTTCTACTTACACAAAAACTTCATTGGGTTTTATTATATACTATACGACCCGCTCCCGGCTCAGGAAAAACTTAATTAATTACATATAAAAATTCCGTGAATAATTCTCTAACTGATGGTTAAAACTGCGTCAAAATTGAATGGTTAGCGATTATATAAATATATAGATAGACAGACGCGGAAAACAATTTCAAACTATACTGTGTAAGGATGATACATGACTGTTATGTCCATTGCTGGGCTCAGGACTACAGTTCACCATGTTTACCCACTGTTCTCGTAAAGTAAAATAAAAATGTAACTATCTACATTTGTCTCGTTTTATTACTCCCAAAGGAAACCTTGACACTTGGCAAAGGTTCTTAACCTTTTGGCGTCCGACAAGCGATTCGGAATTAAAATATTTTCAGTAAGTGTGGCGTGCCAGTACCATCCGTTTTCCGTTTGTCTGCAATTCTTAAACCGGTTGTTAAGTTTTTAGAGACTCTTGGCCCAGTTTTCTCGCGGAAGACGCCAAAAAATATTTTATTAATTTTTTATCGACGGTTCGCCTGACCACAATAATTTAGGAAGTGACATTTTAAGGAAACTTCGGAATAAAGTGCAGTATTTTTTTTATATGGAGTTTTACTGTAACTCAATTTTGATACAAGTTTGTGATCGTTCGCAAGTATTTGTCTATGTTAAATTTTTAAGAGAAGGGTGGGCATAATCCGGCCCGAGGTGCTTTCCCAGCGAACGCCGAAATTCACGTAGGCGCAGCACAGACCCTCGCCGGTTGTTTTTGTTTCCGAAGCTGACTCGCCTCCACCGGTTTCCCATTTCATTACGTTGTTTACTTCACGTTGTTGTTCAGTCAGCCGTCGATGCGAAATGTATTAAAATTTAAACATTTCCCGGATTTAATTTTAATTGTTAATACAATTGGTTGAATCGCAAAACTTAATGATACATTTTCATAGAATGTTTAATTTACATCGGCGCAGTAGTTATATATGTATTCGTTTTAATGAAATTGTGTCGGGAGATGTGTATTTTATTCATTTCGTTTGAACGTATGGATGAATTGAGCTCGAATGTAATTATTGCGGTCCGATTTCGATAATTCGACGCGAGGCCGCTTGCTGGACCGACTGCGGTACTCTACCTACCTTTCGATTCATTGCGTTTTCATATTTTATTATATGCCACGTACACGTAATAACAGATAAAAGTATCCATTATGTATACACAATGCATTATAATATAGTCTTGAGCGAATTCATTTTGAATTTAATCATTTTATGAACACGGTTTTAAATATAGTTTAATCTAGGAAATCCAGATTTTTTTTGCTTTTTTGTGTACTTTATGGGAGAACAGCACGAGAAGACAAATAACTGTATGAAATGTATAAATCAAGTAAAAAATTAAATATTTAATAAAAGGTTATTAATTGGAGAAGTTTGATTCTAAGGCCCTTCATACATAACGATACTCGCAAAATATTCAGTCGCAAACTAATAGAATACTTGTTTGCTACCTGAAGTTCGATACATTACGATACTGAAAACAAGGAAAATCTCGTCATTTGTGTGCAGTGTCACATCCAGTATATAAGTATGTTTTTTTTTAATTATGTCGAGTGATTCAAGTGACGAAGAAGCACTTGCAGTGTATATTTTTTTTCAGAAATAGAAGAAATAGAAACAGAAGAAAATACTGGAGTCATCCTTATATTACCAGAAACTTAAATTGTGGAGCTTATGTTGCTGCAAAACAACTGGAACAAGATGATAGAAATACGAATCACCAATCACCATACAAATGTATGTGCGATACTCTTCGGCAACTCATCTCCGAGACTCATGTAGGATACTAGTCGTCTGTGAGTAGGTATCGTAATGTGAAGGGGCTTAAATGCGAATTACTGAGTCATGTACCAGTTAGCGGAGAACATCGTTTGGAAAATAATTTTATTGTGTTAGTCCTGTGTCTACGTAAACAATAAGAAGATTTACCCCAATTACTGAAAGCGTAGGTCGAGCGAGCGGTTTAATCGCGCTGTAAAAACGCTGGATCGCCGGTAACGAGGTTGTAAAACCGGACCCGCGCGGCCCGTACGCGATACCAACGGCTTCTTGATACGCACTAAAACATTCACTCGCTCCGTTCACTTTACAAAATGTATCCTATTTTTATACTATAAAAAATATCCACACACTGATAGAGTAAATTTCTTTTAAAAAAATCTAATCGAGAACTTGTATCATCTTGATCAAAGTTCGTATTTATTGTCTCTTCTTATTTACTTAAGATATTATCGATTTAATATGTGTACTTATGTATGTATACATTACCAGCTGGTGCCTGCGACTTCGTCCGCGTTCTCTATAGCCTTATAGCCTTCCTCGATAAATGGACTATCTAACACAAAAATAATTTTTCACTTCGAACCAGTAGTTCCTGAGATTAGCGCGTACAACCAACAAACTCTTCAGCTTTATATATTGGTATACATATTACGATTCTGAAGAATTGTTTTTGAAGAATTATATACACAAACCTTCCTCGTTGATCGCTCTTTCCATTCCATCCTCATCGATCGGTGAAAACCGTATCTATCAAAATCCGTTGGGTGACTTAGAAGTTAGCGGAGAAACAGAAATCATCATCAATCATCAATTACTAATAAGTATAGGTATTGTACGTATGTATGTTCCTCCATAACTCTTAAACGAATTAACTGATTTTCATGAAACTTGGTAGATAAACATTTAGACGTACGGGACACAGGATAAGCTACTTTTTTCTTTTTCAACGCGGACGAAGTCGCAGGCACCAGCTAGTTTATAATATGTAGAGACGTGGATGTAACTTAGAAAGGATTTTTATAATTTCAACTCTATGTGAAACCAAGGTCGAGTCGCTATTTATTTATAAATTAATTAGCCTTAGTTAGAATTTAGAATACAATACTTCATGAATCTCGGATTGTATCAACTTGCGATCCCCTTGTGGTTTATACTGCGGTAGAAAAAAATATAGCTATAAAATTTTGGATTGTACCTTACTTTAGAAGATTTTCAAGTATTGAAACATCAGAGAATATTACATAATATGTATATCCATTTTTGAAGTGCAGCAAAAGCACGCCTGGAGTCAAGTCTTTCCACAAGTCGCGGGTTGGGGCATGAATCCGCTTTTTAACCATTGAATGTGATCTAAATAAAAATCAAAATATGCTCGGAAAATATCATTAAAATAAACATAAATAATATAGCCCTTTTTCATTGTTTCCGGCTTTACTTTTGAAATTTTCCGAGGTTATTTTGTCCAGAAAAACACACACTTGAAAATACTATGTCGTTGTTGTAGCAGATATTAAATTTAGACAATTTAATTCGTAGATCTTGAAATACAACAAACCTGCCAGAGCGCTGTACATGAGTGCTGTTATCAGCTGTAATGGCAATAAGGTGTCATGGCTAGCGTGTAGGTATGGTGCAAAAGTGAAGAATAGAGAAATATTGAAAGGGAGAGGAGAGAACGCGACTTAGGAAATACATGTTTCCTCCAAATCCAAATCCAGGGTAAATGGGCACTTACTAGGTAAGCGTGGTCCACCTCCGGCGGCATCTGCACCTTACATCAAGTGAGATCGCGGCCAAGCGCAGCTAACATTTAATAAAAAAAAAAGCTTTGAGCTAAACTTTATTGACGATTTTTGTCAAAGTTTTTTCTGGCTTGCGCAAATCGTCAGATTAAGGTTTCTTGTTTTCTTTGCATTATTTCCTTTAAAATAAAAAAATAAAAATGACCGCGCTCGAGAATAATGTCCAGGTATCGAGTTTTTTTGCAACTTTGTGATCTTCCCATTTTCGTTCGTCACTCTCAAATCGTCAGATTATTAAAATGCACACTTTTCAGCATGTAATTAACCCACCATATCTTAATCTGACGCCCTCGAGTATGTCAAGGTGATGTTTTTTTTTTTTGCAACTTTGTGACCTTTCCATTTCCTTTCGTCACGCTCAAATCGTCAGATTATTAAAATGCACACTTTTTAGCTTGTAATTAATCTACCATAGCTTAATCTGACGCGCTCGAGTGACTCCAAAAATCCCCTCTTGGGCTCTCCTACCACATGGTACGTACGTGTTGCGCTAATGCCAAGGTAATGCGGGTGCCGCAATACTAGGTTAATGTATACCACACATACCACATTACTCTTGTAGAAACCTTAAATTGGCAGTGTTGGCATAGCGTCGAACAGTTTCTTCGTTAGTGCTTGTTTACACGGTTTAACATATTATTATTTAGATGCGATTGGCTCTTGTTTAAATATTGTTTAAATTTGGTCTAAATACTCGTACATTACATATAGTACATTTTAACCATTGTTGTTTTCAATTTATAACATATAGAAATCATATTTGAGTCTTAGTTTTCTATTAACATTAGAAAATCACCTAGGTGGTAGAAGCAAGTTAGAAAATCGCATGGCTTGAATGCGATTTCTGTATAATTGAGAATTTGCTTTTTCAAAATCTGTAAGTGAACTTTGTGGTAGGGCTACCCCAAATAATGTTAGAACTAAAACGTTTACTAAGTTTTGTTCAAAAGTAGGTGCATTTATTATAATTTCCACATATGTACAATTGTACATAACTTCTAATATATAAAATTCTCGTGTCTTTGTGAACTTAGGGCTACCCAAATAATGTTAGAACTAAAACGTTTACTAAGTTTTGTTCAAAAATAGGTACATTTATTATAATTTCCACATATGTACAATTGTACATAACTTCTAATATATAAAATTCTCGTGTCACAGTGTTAGTTGCCATACTCCTCCGAAACGGCTTAACCGATTTTGATTAAATTTTATATGTACACTAGGTAGGTCTGAGAATAGGTTTTCATCTATTTTTTTATACGCGGGCGAAGTCGCAGGCAGCAGCTAGTTTTTATATAAAATGTTTGCAGAGCCCTCACGAGTCACGGTCTTTTTAATGTGGATAATATTGAAAAGTTTTAGCTACAAAATGTTTGAAGCATGAAACTGCAGTTTTGCCAAACGGTCATTGTTCGGTGTCGCGGTTAGTATGCAGACGTGATGTCGGAGGGTTTGTCGTAAAAACGACCGTGTACTTTTATAGTGTGCATATATTATATGCCCGTTCGTGTAACCCATTGCGGGGTGGAATTATAACGTACCGGGTGGTCTTCCACAACCGCCGTCAATAGGTTTTTCTATTTTTTTCTCGAAACAACCAGAGCAAAGTTGCTCAACAACTTTACCGTTTTGCGCAACACGTTGGTATGAATGTAAACGAGGAAGCTGGCTATTGTATCGTTCGCGACATTGACCCTGCGAGACGACCCCCACTGTAAAAGTAAGGAGTGTCAAGTCAACGCGACCATCAATCACGGGACAATATTGTCATGTTTTGCGAGCCGTGGCACAGATACTCCGTCTCTCGTAGTAATCTCACTTGAGAATTTATAACATTACATTACAATCATTGATACAATATGGTACTGCAGTAGTCACTTTTCATTTACGCTAGTGTTCGTACACTAATCGAAACACGTAGGTACATAGTCATAGATATTTAAATCATAGATAAAGATAACGCTCTACGGATCGAATTGTTTAGGTTCACTTTTTATTAATTAAAATTGTTTGAACTAACACCCAAAAGATTCTGGCAAA
Organism: Synanthedon vespiformis; assembly: GCA_918317495.1. Taxonomy (NCBI): domain Eukaryota; kingdom Metazoa; phylum Arthropoda; class Insecta; order Lepidoptera; family Sesiidae; genus Synanthedon; species Synanthedon vespiformis. The sequence goes on from OU906964.1 coordinate 2,482,847, forward strand.
AGTAGGTTCAACTGTTTTCAAGGTTGCAATAGGTTATTTTATAGTTTTAATTAAGGATAGCTTGTGTATTGTTCTATTTGGAAATGTTAACGTACAAGAAGGGTATCAGATTTTATAGTGTGTTCGCCGCAACACTCTTGCCTAAATATAAATAAATCTTATTATTATTTAGTTAGATATATTACATTAGTTATAACAATTACTTTTTTAAATTCCGACAAGTTTGCAGCAATTCGTGTGCATCTAGCGACTTGGAGTACTACGTACATTGCCGAAGAAATGATGTCATCCGTTTGCGATGAACTGGTATGTCTGTCGTCTGCCCTCCCTCAGCTCGATTCGTGACCAACAATGTAAACGGCTCATGCATATTACTAGTTTCTTTCGTTGCTAGTTCACGATGCTCACAAGTATCCTAAATCGATACTATATTCAATATAACATAGTGAAACGAAACGGCGAACGTTTTGAAAAAAAAAAGGACGAAGGTTACTTTATAGTTATATAAAAAAAAAAAACTTTTCAAATTGTACAAGGCAGCAAAAAAGTCGGCATTGTCGACCACTTATTTACATTTTGTTTACAAGATGCTCCTTCCGGTTGGCCACGATCCAGCGGGGGTATCCCCGACGTTTACCAGACGATTTAATAATTATGGACTTTTGTGTTTGTGTGTGTGTGATTATGTGTGGAGGTATAACTAATAAATATTATATAAGTGTAAAGTGTCGATGTTAGATACGCACCCGTGCAAGGTCGGGATCATTCACAAGCTTTCACAATCACGCCGCATATTTGGTTGATTTATGTATGCAAATATAGCTCAGATCTATGTGTGTGTCATATCAGCTCGTATTTATGTTGTTTCGTATTTATATTGAAGTTGTTGGGACTCGCATGTTTCTTAGCAACCAAACGTTCGAAAGTGAGAGTTCGAAGTTTGTCTGGGTAAGATGCGCGCTGCTTTCGTACATAAAGTAGCCAGGCATTTAAGGCTTCTTCAAAACAGCCACGATAAATTTTCTCGACAGTCTCGATGACATCGAGTACTTAATAGACAGGCCTTTTTAAAACGAATACGAAGGCCTTTAGTAGTGGTAGGGCAACACTGCGTTTCGCAGTCATTTGGGCAGCCCGTCTGGCGGCAGTGACCACCACCTTACAGAATACCACCGTGAAATACCAGCATGTGTGCTGTTGTGTATCGGTGAGTGAGTAAGGGATGCCAGAGCCCATTACCCCATCCCTCCCTTATCCCTTATCCTTAATCCTTGTATGGTCGGCAGCGCACTTGTAGCACTTATGGCGTTGCTTGTGTTATAGGCGACGGTAGCCACTTACTATCAAGTGGACCGTCAGCCTGTCTGTCGACCTTAATATAAAAAAATAAATAAATAACATCCAATCGCAATATTGCATGTCGCTACTTGAGCTACCGTTTATTAAATGATATTTATCGCGTCTGTGTGTATATCGGAAGCCATTCTAAACAAAAAGGTACTTTGAACTACATAAGCTCGCATATACAGGATGGAATTCTGTAATGCCACCTGAAGGGAAAGTACTCTTAATATTGTAGATAGAAAATTTTACTCAAATAAAACATTCCTTTATTTTTGAATAGAAAGAAAACTGCATTCAAAGATTTTCGAAAATTATCTTGTATCACCCGGGAATCGAACCGGCATAAATCTGTAAAAGTTACACCCTTTACTTTTATTGCATCGATCGTTAGGGTCAATTATAAGGATGAAATCTCTCTAACAAACTTGATAAATTAAATGAAAGGAAAACCATGAAATCTTAAATTATTTTAATTATTTACAAAAAATGGTAAACTAATTAGTTGCTTGAAATGGGCTCCATTTTCTTAGATACACAAATTCATTGTTGTAACGAATTAATTTCTAGTATTACATTACAAATACGTGCAAATTGCAATCGTCTTATCTAAATAGTAATTCGTCATTTTAATGGATAAATGAAGTCAATGATAATTATTAATAATAACATAAGTAAACAGATGGATATTTGAGTTAAAGAGCTTTAACTTGACTCATTGAATTTATAAGTCCAGATTTCATGGTCTTTCATTTAATTTATCAAGTTTGTTGGAGAGATTTCATCCTTTAATTTACCCTAACGATCGATGCAATAAAAGTACAGGCTGCAATTTTTATGGATTTTAGTCGGTTCGATTCCCGGGTGTGGAAAGCGAATTTTCGAAATCTTTGAATGCAGTTTTCTTTCTATTCAAAATCTCAAAGAAAGGAATGTTTTCTTTGAGTAAAACTTTCTATCTACAGTATTAAGAGTACTTAATATAGTAAGAGCTCATACCGCCTTCTCCTTTCTTCCATCGGACATACAGACGTACGGATGGTTACCATCCGCATCTTGTCGAAATCCCTCCTTTTCGGACTAAGTGCTTTGAAACATCCTTTATAATGCGCACTGCCAAGGTTTGGAACTCCCTGCCGGCGTCTGTGTTTCCGAGCTCATATAACCCTAATCTTTTCAAAGTTCGAGTGAATAGGCATATTCTGGGTGAGCTCGCTCCATCATAGGCCTCATCCTTGCTACTCAGCTGGTTGTTGGCCAAGAGCAAACCTATCTCTAATAAAAAAAAAATCTTTCCCTCCAGGTGGCATTACAAAATTCCATCTTATATATTAACAAACAATTTGATTGAACTACATAGTTAGGTTACTAACTACCCGGCCCCAGTTATGACACGAGCACGCTTTCTTTTATGTTGCAGTATTCGGTGAAATATTGTAAATTTGACAAATAAAGTGCTTTATCACCCAAAATCTTAAATCTCACTTTTATAAAAGCTAATTATTAGAATTGCCTCATCCATTTGTGGCATTTTTATGTTTGTTTATTCATTCAACTGTATCAATTAAAAGTGAATTAGCCTTAGATGTTGTTTTGTTTGGCTTTTGGCGTCAATGTTTTCCTATTGATATAGCGGCTTTGTTATCTCGTCGTGAAAAGTTTATAAATAAACGCGGCTTACTATTTACATACGGTGATAGGCAATCATCCTCTTTCGTCCGTTCATTCATTACGTCATGAAGGCGGTAATTTTATCATGTCAGCTGTTCTCAGAGTCGTCGTCACACTGCGACGTCGGTGGGTGCTTTCGATAAAAACGTATACGTATAAATTGTGTAATGTATAGATATAGATGTATATACAGTTGGGTATTTGTGTTTATATATGTAGGTATGTGTATGTATGTATCAAGCACCGGAGGCGTTTGTGAGCGGGGGATGCCTCCAGATAATAAATAAAGAGTGCAACGATTGCGGCGCTCTCTCGAGCTGGGAACAGGGTGCTCGGGGAGGGGCCGACCATTTTAATGTCTCGACGCCAGACTTTATATTAAACATTCGACCTTGACAGTGGCCTACATCGTCACCGGGACACGCACACATGCCCATTCACTTCACTTGTCTCCTCGTCAAAACATCACTGAAAATTTTTTAAAGGTGTCGTTTGTTTGTAGCGATATTTTGATTGGCAACGTTTGCGCAATTATTGTCGTGACACACTGCCTTATCAAAGTATAAGGTTCACATAATTCACGTGAACGCTTTGCTGTCATCTTCTTGATAACGCGACCGTGTTGGCATGGTCACGTAATTCTTCTAAAGAGGTAATATCAGAGGTACATTATGGTGATTATATATCAGTCAATTTAGTGTGTGGCGTATTCTACCCAAGAAAGAGACATTGCCAAGAGATGCTCTATTAAATTCTGCAATAGACTACAATTATATAAATTTAGTTGATTTACTCGTATATGGTCCACTCGTCCACATCTGTTTAGTTTAGTTATTGTAATATCACAAACAGTTGAAAATAATATTAGAAAGCCACCGTAAGTCCTTCTATAAGAAAAAAAAAACCATATACCTACCTACAGTTGAGACAAATATTAAGCGGACACAGATCATTGATGTTGAAAATGTACAATATTATGAACTTTCATTCATCTTTGGGGCCTAAATCGTCCTTGTCAATCTTGAAAGATTAAAAAAATGTGCTAAGTTTTATACTGCACAAACTACTGCAGTATAAAACTTAAAGTTTTTTCCATCTTTAAACAACTTTGCCCAATATCTAACATCTAAAATTACATTTAAAATTATTTTGAAAATATAGCCACCCGACTTAATCACATACTAACCTAAATGTAATTTTATATCAAAACCTGGCAATTCTTTTTTTTTTTAATTTTCAATAAGAACTCTACTGGGAATTCATATAGACAGCACGAAGGAAGTGCACGCTGTGTTCTACGGGTCATCCGTGATCCGGCGCATAAGGGATGCCATGGCAATCCTATTCTTTGTCGACATAACATTTTTGCAGCCCTCTAAAGCCGTTTAGTTTATAGCCCCACCATGTCTGTCATCTTTTATCATAAAAAAACTGTCACGCAGAGAATTTCGCATTGTTTCACTAGAGATTAATTCGCTGTATTATTGTAATTAAATTACGTGTTACGAATGAGTAATGTGGGTCAGTGACGAGAACGGAGGCAGGGTCGAGTACGAGATGCCATTGACGCGTCGTGATTGCGTCGTGTTACGTAATTGAGCACATATTGTCTCCGGACTCTGGGCAAGGGCACAAAAGGTGCATTTTCATTGAAGCCAAGCGTTTCCGTAAACACGCCACTACAATATAAAGGAAAAGTGAACTATTTACATAACCAGAAACGTCATGAGCTTTGCAGGCAAGTTATTATTGCTTGCGTTGCGGTCATGTTACGGTACGACACTAATTACTTATTTTTTTTTTTTATATATACATTTATGTAATTGTATTTTTCGTTACGTTCCTTTAGCTGTTATTTTTTAGGGTCCCACCATGTTTGCATCGCATACTGCAAATATATTAAGCCCCATTTACGCCGGAGCAACACCGTGCGACATTGTGGCATGCTACATAATTATGTCATCTTGTGCTATTACTACACGTGTCATCTTGTCTTGTGCTACACTTTTGGCTTAAGTAGCATGCGGCAGCTTATTTTACACCGATCTATTAAATCACGAAATTTCAAATAGCAGACTTCATTCACTTTGCTTATGTAAACCAGCCATTACAATAGAATTATAATTTAGCAATATTGCATGCGCTATGACTGTTGCATACGGTCTTCCTATTTTTTTCTTTATAGTTGCTAAAAGAATTTTGTATAGATCAATACAAAGTTCAATACGCGTAACTTCGTTTTGGCCATCAAAAATTATTATCAAATAAATGGAGTAAGCAAGTTACGGTAATGGTATTCACCAGAGCCGGAGTTAGAAGACAATGGCGTCCAATAAGAAGTTGAGAAGATGAAATTCGTTTGACTTTTGGCCATATTAAATTAGACAGAAATCCAGGCATTCGGAAGAGGCGAAAGGCATGAGAGACATTTTATATACGATGATTTTGCCACTGATGATTTTGATGGATTTAGATAAGCTCACTGTCTGTATTTGTTCACCCTGTTCACAATGTAGAAGCGAACCGCAAATAATTAAATTTATCTGTATTAGCTTACATTTGTTGCGTCACACTTCAAGACATAAGCTTCTTCCCTTTGGTGACGAGGTCTACTTACATAGCTAGCTTACGACGTGTTAATAAGGCATTAAATGGTAACAAAAATTCTTGTTCCTCACACACGTTCACACACGTTCTTGTGATAGGATCGTCAGGGCAAGTTATCATTGTTTCTAATCTATACGTAATTCGTAAAGACTACAAATAATAATTATTATAGTATAGGTATTATGCAAAATATGCGTAAGTTGCTCGGTTTGAACTGCAAGCATGTCCCGTGAATTGCAGGTGTTCGGTGTCACGATGAAACTGGTCTGGTATCCGGTCCGAGCCGCGTGCACGAACCGACAGATGGCGCCACCTTTTTTCTTTTTCGTTTTTTTTACACTACACCCTTTTGCAAAATATTTTCGCTTATTTTGCAGTTTTGCAAGTTTTGCAAACGGCATAGTAACGATATCTATAAGATTGTAATCTATTTATATTTCATGTATGAAGAGATGTGCCAGTGCACGCTTATACGTTTGTTTTATTTACATTGCCTTTGTAAATTTTATATTCTATTTCCAGTTATTAACCGTAGACCTAGATGTTTTGTCATATTCATCAGTTTTTTTTTTTCGAAAATGTATAATAATAAGCAGTGTTTTTATTTTTTTATTGTGCATTGAGCCTTAAGTGATGTCATAAATCTTGTTTTGGCATTAAGTAATCACACTGACTAACGTGTACTAAGAGCTACTTTAAAAGTTCTACCTGTGAGATAATAGCATGAGAAGGTTTATTGAATAGTGAAATAATAGGTTATAAAAACGTAAAATTTAACAAAAATATACATACGCTCTAAAAATACGTTACTATACTAGTTAAACCAGGTAGAGACAATTTCTCTCACTGGTAATATTGAGCTTTTACATTTAGATCAAAGATAAGGTATGGACAATGGTGTAAAATAAACAGATAAACAATAACAGACATAGAAATATTAGTCTGATGAAGGCATTTTCTCAACATTGAGATTTTAATAAATTCTAAATAACCTTAGGAGTTGTGTTTTATGATCCGTCCTTAAAATAATTACTTAAATACCTATATTAGAACTTTACGAATAAGTAATAAGAACGAAATAACAATTAGTTCTACGCAGAACTTTCATAACGTAAATTAAAGATCACGTACATATAAAAAATAATAGAAATAGAGTAAGTACTGTTTTATGAATATCCTGCAGGCTGGGTCATGAGACAAATTGTTTAATTAACATCGCGGTCAGGGCAGCTTATGTAACTAATGGTGGTATAATCGGAGCGGAGGAATCCGATCGTAAACACGCTTGGTAACCCACTAAAACATATTTCTTTTATTTTGCGAAGCGGCCTGCACTCGCAGTGCCGACGCCAACCGGCCCTCCACTTAGCAGAACAGGTTTCCGTATCGAAATTTACGATAAATAAGCCGCCGAAGTTCTGTTGTGCCTCACCCTTTCTGCATATTTTCCCCGAGTGTCTCTCGAGATTGGAGTTCCACATTTCCAAAAAAAATGTGCGGACATGGTGCGTGGATACATTTCGTTTCCAAGAATCCTTGTGCCATATACCTATATCAAATATCAACTCATATTAATTAATATACAAGTGCCGTTTCATTGATCACGAATACCTTAGGCTTGGGTTTTTAGCGCTCAAAGAACTAGTTTGGACGATTTTATTTTCGGTTTGAATCATCGGATGATTCGCACATTTTATGTGTATAAAATTATACTAGCGTAGCGACCCATTATAGTTTCATTATAGTGTATCGGTTAAAATATTAGTTTCGTATATTTATTTAATTTATGTAATTTTAATACTTTTTATGTAATTTATAAAAAAACTTAAAAGCTTTAAAGCTATTGGATCAAAATTGAGTTGTAGATGTATTTATCAATCAATCAATACTAATAATAAATCTGTAAGTGTAGGTATTGTATGTATGTATGTTCCTCCATAACTCTTAAAGGAATTAACTGAATTAACTGATTTTCATGAAACTTGGTAGATAAACATTTAGACGTACTTGGACACAAGATGGCTACTTTTTTCTTTTTCAACGCGGATGAAGTCGCGGGCGCGAGCTAGTCTCATATAAAAGTGTCTATTGTGTAAATGTCATTTTGATATTGACATAATAACTCGCAGCTGACTCATATCTTGATCTGGACTCTATTTACTCCATAGTAGGTGTGTATGGAATCCATACATAAGGCATGGCAGGACGCATAAATTAAATACTTTTTTTTTTTTTTCAAACATGGGCACTAACTCAGAAACACCTTTTAAAAGAATGATGGGAGTATGATGGGAGTTACGTTGAAAGACCGTAAAAGGGCTAAAGAAATTAGAGTCACAACAAAGGTGGAAGACATATTAGAGAAAATAAAGCAACTGAAGTGGCGATGGACGGGACACATGACAAGAGACAGCAGGACAAAGTGGACTAAAATCATAACAGAGTGGCAGCCACGAGACGGCAAGAGGAAAAGAGGTGGACTGACGATATTAAGAAGATTGGGCAACCTGGCCAAGAAAAGCTCAAGATAGACTCAAGTGGAGGAAGCTGGAAGAGGCCTATGTGTCACATGACACGCTGAATTAACTGAATCCGACCCGATGTGTGAACATGTATAATGTAAAAAGAAAAAATGTATATATTGTTTTTAGTTAAATGTCAGCAATAAAGGCTTAAATAAATAAAAATAGGTGTGTGTGGAATAGACAATCACAAACATGTTAATTGTATTTCCTTAGTATAATATAAAATCAATATCAAAGTTTTGAAAGATAAATTGATCTCGACACTGAAATAATCCTGAACAATTTTGCTTGCTACGACTTCTACTATTTTTGTTTTCTAGAATAAGTTTGTTGTCTTCTTCTAAATAAATAACAAAGGCAAGTTATTTCGAAATTAGCTTCATCTACTAATAAATAATCACAATTTCTCTACACTTATTGTTTGTTGTTTTATTTTCAAAGTACATATTACAAATAAATAAACTTGTCTCTAGCTTAGAGTGGCATTGGATCATAATACGATCGCCGTGTGTTGTGTTCGTCAGACTATTGTAATCATTATTCATTATTTTCTTAAATGTTGCCTGGTCATCACATGAATCATGATTAAGAAAAGAATTCTCTCTCAGTGTTCATACGAATCGAACGTTTATTCGGTAATGTGATTGTGTATATATAATGATTTAGGTATCATAATGAAATTATCATAACTATATGTATAATAAATAGAATAACGCAGTATATAATAGTCCGAACTCTCTAGTGCGCATATGCAATTGACCTGCATTCCCAATAGGCCATCATTGTTTGCTCTGCGACAATCATGACATGAGATAGATTTAATATACTCTATAAATCCTATAATAATGTATATTATATATTAACAGATCTTGCGATCAATAACAACTATCTACCTGTAGCCGTATTAAGCCACCATCATTATTTTATTACCGTTTCCATTTTGTCAATAGGGGTTAACAAAATATTGCATATTTCAACGTTTTGCGTCAATTAGTGGGAACACACTTAATGTACCGTACGTACATTTACCGTACAGTTTGTTTTTCTAAACTTTTCCTATTTTATATTTAACTAGTGTTTTTGCCCGTAACTTCGTCCGATCGCTACCAAACTTCACAGGAAAACCTGCTGGAATAATCTGAAGATTGTCTGAAAGTTTCATCAAAATCGGTTCAGCGGTTTTGAAGTCTATAGGGGACATACATACATAAACACGTCGCCTGTTATATATTAAGATTTATAGATTTTGTATCAACTGTATTTATAATGCCTATTTTTTACAAAGTTACTATTTATATGTATACAATTTTTAGCAATTTAAAAAAAAAACAGACAGAACGCAAATAAATTTTATTTTATTTACGATTTGATATTTGGCAACTTAGTGGGGGATAAAGAAGTTTCTTGCAGATTCAATACTATAACGTGTGGTGTGTAACATTTAAACTAAAGCTTGTAATAGTTTTTGATTTGATAACAGTATAGTGAATCAATTTGTCATGTTCGGTTGAGTGGAAGTGGAAGACCTGGTTCGGTAGAGTCAAATCGGACGCATTTGGCGTGCCCTCGGCTCGCCTCGTATCGCTGTGTAGAGTAGATATACAATATACATATGGGTTGGAGCGCGGCCGTGCCGTGCCGTCGCAATATCAGCCCGGTGAAATCGCTCGTCCGCCAACCGCCCGCCCTCCTCGCCGCACCGCTTGCCTCGCCTGTGCGCCAGTCGCCGTGCGCCAACTGAAACGCGCGCACCGCTAGCGCAATCGAACGTATCTCTCCACACAAGTTTCGCTTTGTGTCAGCCTACTCCGCTGCCTGCCTGCCCTCACCCGGCCCTCTCCCTCTTCTCTTACTTACGTTACGGCCCGTATACGACCGCGATTACAATCCTATCGCACCGTATCCCAATTATTCTCATCTCTAAACTCGGTGACAGTTTTCCCTGTGTGTGCTGTGTGAGTGCATGTGCGCGAATCGTTTAAAAACCTTCACTCGTCGCGTTGTTCCCGAAGGAATTCAAGACGGCCGTCATCATAAGGCTGCCTACGAACACAGTAAGTATCGGCCGGCATGACTCAATGCAAAATGGGACGATTCTTATCTAATGTCAGTGTATTAGACGCGCGCGTGTGTGTGTGAGTGGTGTACACGCGGCGCGCATTGCGCTTGTGTTGTGTGACATCCGACCGCCTTCATGTCGCTGTGTGCGTTGGCTCAATACTCGGTTCTATTTTGTGGTTGCTAGATGTTTGTTTTTATTATCATATGACCGGCGACTGCTCCAAGTTCGTTTTGAAGTAACGTCGTGATAACCATTTCTGTGCTCCCGAAGGAAATGAGCGTTCAAAAACAATTTATTTAAAATTAAAAAACAATATAGGTACAAGAAGATGTTTTGATTTGGACAAAGTATTTTGCGAAGTTTTTGGTACAGAGTTTTTATAAATTCAAGTCATTGTTTGAACAGAATAAAGATTGATTTTAATTTGATTCAATTCTCTTTCGACGTCATGCACTCGCCGTCGGCATCGTTCTAGGCTTATTTGTGCGAGAATATTTTTCAAATAAATAATACATTTGACGATATAGGAAACACCATAAAAATTTATTTGCGCTATTGTCGTTATAATTAATTTCATGTATCCATAACGTAAACAATTATTATGACATTAATTCAGAATTAAAAATCATTTGTTAAGATAGCTTCTAGTTTCTACGGTTAAAAGAGGTACCTACTATACTACTACCTAGTCGAAATCTGTTTTGAAGCATATTACAATGTCTGTGCCAGAAAAATTACATTAATTTATAATTAATTGTATGCACATGCAACTAAAAATTTTCATTATTAGAAGACACATTTATTATGTATGACATAAATATTGTTTTTGATTGGTCTGTGGAGTTCCTATTAAAAATAATTTTCGGTGCTTCTCAATCAAATATTTAAGCCTGTAAATTTTGTTGCGTTTGTAAATAATTGTGTGTTAAACTTCATAAAGAGTATCTATAAGTAGGTATATAAGCAGTTCTGACAATGACATCCATGAGAAAACGGTTTGAAGTCGTTTTTTTTTTGTTAAAAAGAAAAGAGTTACTAAATACTTTTCAAATTGACTTGTGTAACTTGTGTCCGGTCTTAAAATGTAAATGAAAAACGGATACCTATTGAGACTTGGGAGTTTCAACGCCTCATATTCATGTTTCTTAGCGTTTAATGAATTTCATTGGCGAAGGAGATGCTATTACTATCTCGTTAACACTTTTTTAATATCCTGCTTCATAATGGCTTTTCCTCAAATGTGATATTTCATTGTTGTTTTAAACAAAATTATACGTTTGTGACTAAAGTTTCTCGTTGATATTGAGGGTGCGCGTTATCAAACAGTTTGTTATTGCACGTGTGTTTGTAATGTTTATACCCGTTTCTGATTATTTAATGCGATCTCACGCTTCGCGTCTCCTCTGAATAATGTCGTAACCACCACAAAACAAAAACAAAACGAGGCGATCGACGCTTTTATACGCGGTGTCGTTAAAACCATTATGCCGGAGAAAACGGCGGCGTATCGCACATTCCTCTTCTGTAGCCTCGCTCATACAAATTATACGATGTGTTACGTATAGCTAGGTAGGTGGGTCGTCATTATTTATGTTCTCTAACAGTCTGCTCACTGGTGTGGGTTAAAATCGGAGCAGTCAGCTGATCGAGTGTATGTGTGTGTGCGTTCTTCGGGAAACACCTTTCGATGACGTGTTCGAGCTCCGCTTAATTAGACATTCACAGTCATTGTTCTCTCGTGTTTTTTTTTTCATATTGAGCCATTGCCATATATATATTAATATTATTGTGATAATATGCATGATTAACTCGTCAATATAAATTGTTACGTTATATCGAAGAAGTTTTTTCATTTACGTAGTACCTATTCCTGCTTTTTTGACACTCATTATACCTAACTGATTTTTTTGAGTTTGTTGAACGACATGAGACCTTCTTACGTTCGCTGTTACAATAACTACTTTTTCAAAAATAATAATCTAAGGCTTGATTTCTTCCTACGCTGATTCATTATCTTCTAAACCTTTTATTATTGACATGTAATTTGAAATTTGTAATATTGAAATAATTCCTAGGTATTGTATTAAAAAAAGGTCCCAGTCTGTATTAATTGACAACTAGCTTGTTTTAAAAAGAACTTTACCTTTTAAAATAGTTACATTTTATCCTATCTATTGATAGGATCCATTAATATTAAATGCTCATATTTTACCATCGTTAATCATTTGGTCCAGAGAAGGCTGGCCTTTATTTAGTTAATTATTAAAAGGTTTGCAACCTTAGCCCCCGTAGTAAGGTATACACTGTTGCAGTTTGCTGTCTATTGATAGAAAAAATGACAGTAATTATACATTTTGGTTATATATTTTCAAATGACGCCTGGGTGCTGTGTGGGCCAACCGATGGACATGTTATCAGAGAACATGTCATTTGCTAAATCGTCTGACGCTGTATCGCGGCCCGTGATTACATTCGTGGTTCGTAAACTATAATTTTCCCGACTCACTTCAACCGTCCGTCGTATGATTTATGGCTGTGCTTTTTACTCCCAACACAAATGACAACGAACAGCGTCAATATTTGATGTCGCTTTTTGTGTCTTTCTAATTACAAGTTACAACCGTTGCCTTCTGTAATGAAGACCGACCGCTGTCTGCTCTTCTGACTTGATCGATGGTTTCCTCTTATACCTAACAACATTTCTAGTAGGTAGGTGTATGCAAATTATTTAACCACTTAATAAGGACACACTGCACGAGAAAGTTATATTCTCTATTATATTGTGTGAATGTGAAATATTATATTATAATTTAATGTAGAAATGTGACAGTGAACATATAATAACACGCATAGCTCTGAATGCCACAGTAACCGAATAACAATAGTAGTATCAAGAAAATTAAGCACATGGCGTCACCAATCATGCAATCAAACAATAGTAGAAGTTGTCGGTCGGGGAAAGTTAAGCTGCGACGACGTCCCCGCGTCCCGCGGCCCTCACCCCTTCTCGTCACAAATAAATAAGCCTGAACCGGCATCCGACAACAATAATAATAATTCGCTCGGGCCCGATCAGCTGTTTTGCCGACACCGACCCGAGTAACAGGTGGCCTATAAAGACATTCAATAAAGTCTACCACTTGCCTCAGCGCGGAACCGTCTACTTTATACAAATATACCTAAATGACATATACCTACCTATCGTATACGTAGCAATTTTACCCGCTGCCTCTAGACGGTAGAATGTAGGCGCCACCAAACGTACCATTAAAAATGTATGAATGTTTTAAATAAGGATTAATTTATGTAAGACTTACTTTCCAACATATTTCTATTTAGACCGTCAATATCTAAACTTTTTCTTTTAACACCGGAGTGTATAGTGTCCAGTAGTACAAAAAGCCTTTTTTAAATGATATTTTCTATTGAATTAGTCTTCTGTGAAGTAAACCTATGTGTATTGTTTATAAGAGCAGGGAATAAAAAAAGTGCTTTATATCAGTTTCGATAACAAATTCCATTCATTTCAAAATTCGCTAAGGCTTAGATTTGAAATAAGTATGGATTACCGATTGACATAATCGTCACTTTGAATTTTCAAAGAAAAACAGACCTTATCATTCTACAAAATACAAAGAATGTTCAATCTTAGGCTGATACAGCACTTTATTTGTCGAGTTTACATACATACATCGACGTACGCATTATTAATGCATGATTGTCTACGACGGACGTCCTTGCTGATTTTCATTTCTTAACATACGCTCAATCGAGTATCTGTATTGATATTGCATTATTTTGACAAACTAAGCAATATTCATGGTTGGTATATTACAAATTACAATAAGGCCTCCACCACTCTTGACGGAAATTCCGTCGCGGATTTTCCGTATTGGTACGCCAATACATGGGTCGGACGCCAATGCCAATGCGACGGAATTTCCGTCAAGTGTGTCGGAGCCCTTAGACACAGAATTGTGAAAACTATATTTTTTTTAAAAGTATTTATTACTGTGACCAAAGTGAAGTTCTCATTAAAAAAAGATTCCTCCCAGTAGCATCATTTTTGTAACGAAATAATAGCAAAGTCCAAACAAGGCTAACAAGTGTCGTTAGTCTTAGTTAAGGATTGTCTACTCTACGCCCATCGACGCGATCGGTGTAAGTTTTGTTGCAGAAGAGAATTTCGTAAGAACACAATTTTGGTCTCGATAGAGTGCGGTCGTCGATGACGAGCCGGTTATGTAATGTAAATGTTTACATACATATGTACAACACGTGCCGACACCACCGACACCACGTGCCCCAACCGAGAACACTAGCCTTGTGAATTATTTATTTACGAGGCAACATTTTCACACGCGGTCGACGAACTTTTCAATGATCTTGGAACGCATTTAAACCTATTAATCTCGCCATGTCTTGCACTATAGGTACATTACGATGTGACACCGTGTTTATATATTATTTTATCGGCTGTATCCAATCAAAAACATGATCCACAAATCGAAAAGTTCTCGTAGAGAGGACACAGCGACTTCGTCCGCGCTTTTCAATTCGAACATTTCGAACCAGTAGTTCCAGATTAGTGCGTACAACCAAACAAACAAACTCTTCAGCTTTATATAATAGTAAAGTATAGATTGTGTGCTGTGACTACACTGTCTCACGACTTCATACCGCATAACCTCCTCTTGATTCATCAACGGATACATAATCAAACTTAAGAGCTTATGACGTCTGGCAAAAACAAAATTTCTACTACATTTTAAAGTTGGGTGCCATCGCGTCTTGCTAAGTCATCGATGTCTTATAAGAATCCTCAACCAATCAATAATATATTAATAAAATAATAAATCTGTAAGTGTAGGTATTGTATGTATGTATGTTCCTCCATAACTCTTAAAAGAATTAACTGATTTTCATGAAATTTGGCAGATAGGCTACTTTTTTCTTTTACAACGCGGACAATCGCGGGCACAAGCTATTGCCAATCATTGATTGGTGCTTCATTTTGGGATCATAGCTGTACTCCCCGTTACACCCCGTACACCCAACTCTCATCACCAGTAATGAAAATTCATTTCGCACGCAAAGTTTAATGCAATAACGTTGTTCCAATCTTTCCGTCATTTTCACTGTTATCAAAATGCGACGAGCGAAAAAAACATCGCATAGATAAACACTGATTGCTCACCAACTATCCAACTATGAACCGACCAGCCTTATGACTATGCACGGAACTTCACAACGAGTCAGTAGCACTACCATGAGTTGCTATCGAAATCTTACGTTAGTTTACTTCTGTCGATAACGAACCTTTCAATGTGCACGTGAATGGTTTAACTACTAACGTTACGGTATTTCTCGAGAGCATCAGTCAAATTTGTAACTCATGGTACCGGTTTTAGTTCTTTGAGTGACCGCTAGAGGCGCTATACAATTTTTCATACAAATATTTTACGTTCTCGCTCATCTCTCGCTAGCGATTTCGGTCGTCATAAACTCATAGTAGTGCTACTGTACACAACATATTATCGCCGCGTGAGCGCGTTTCGTTTACTTTTGGCGGGAGATTTGAATTATGGTCGGATTTTTTCCGGACAGACCTCGTAATTAGTAAGCTGATGTTCCAATTATTTCTTGTATGAGCAGACCGATTCATGGTTAAGTTTTCTAGTGTCAAACCGTTGCCAAACATACATTTCTGCACAAACGTGCGTTTTTTTTATTAGAAAAACGAATATTATAATTAATACTTGACATTTTTCAGTATTTCAATAAACAGAAATACCTACTTGCAAGAGAAAGACTTGAGATCTGAACTTAACAAGACTCCACGACTTAGATTGTAACCGTTGTATTGTGTTCAGTTCATACCTGGATGGATTCGAATGGGCGAACCTGACAAAAGCAAATAGTTAGGCTTTTATCACTAGCGATTGAATAGATACGCGCACACTGGGATAGAACTTGCGGTTTCTTAGATGAGTTGAATCGGCCGTTTGGGATCTATTTATAGAGTAAGGTATATTATATTACTTTGAGCGTGAATCTCTCGTGCCACTGACCTAGGCCAGCAGTAACTTGTAAACGCATTAAACTGAATTATGTTGTTTCGGTCTAATCTCACGAGTAATTTCTTAAACTCGCGATAAAAACGATAATTTTTAAACGCCGCCGTTCTCATACTCACTCTCATGCAATCAAATAGCTACTTATGGAAGATATTGCTAAGTTCTTATTCTTCAAATTATTATAAAGAAAATCTCTTAAATACCTAAGTGACTATGTTGTAACTATTTTTTTAACGCAACACGCGTTTAGTAATATCCAGTTAAACAAATTTACTTATTATCGCTAACACACAAACTTTCGCTACTTTTTCCATTCCTTGGTTACTTAAACTTCAGCTTGATCTTAAACGGTCTATATTGTGTGTAAATTATATATACATAGATCTAAGTAGATATTACCAAGAGAAACCGTTGTATGTTTATTTGCGTCGTCGGATTTGGGCCAAGTGCAGTTGGTCGACGTATTTAAGCCAGTGTCGTTCGTTCGTTTGTTTGTATTTGTTTGTCCTGTCGTATCAGATCAAACAATCACTACCAGCTACCAGCTGACCGATCAGTGATTTGGGATTGTGAATGACATTCAACTTAGCTCTGCTTTACTTAGCATGCTTGTTGTTTTGTTTGATACATCGTCTGTGGTCGCTTTCTCAGGTAAACAGTATGTACTATTTATCATAATCAAAGTACGGCGGCTAGCTCGATATACATGTACAAAAAGAATCCACACCAAAGTAAATCTAATCGATTGCAATTTCTCTGCACAATAACCAAATGACAAGTCATCCAGTGTATTCGCACATAATTTGCCGCCCACTGCCATTGTGATGTTTCAGCTGACATTGCTTGATAATACTCCGTCCGCTCTTGTTTTATGTTTCCTTGGCTAAAAGGGTTGGTTATTTTATTAGTTATACATAAATATATAATATATTAGATTATATTAGAAAGTATTTCAATAACGTGTGTAATAGTGATACAAATGAAGAGTTAGTGAGTTTCCCGAACAAATAACTCGTGTTCAAATTTCGTTTAATGAAAAATTTACTTGCTTAACGCAATTCTCCAATATCTACTCCTAGTACATATAATTATTATTTTATTACACATTTGTATCCAGCTTGTAGTACAGTATATCTATATAGATATATATGTATCCCGGACGGCCCAGCACGTCCCGACAGCTTCCAACAATAATAATTAATTGACTCGTCCGTTCGTTATCGTGCTTTTATATTGACGTTCCCGAACGAGCGGGCGAGTGAGGCGCATTTGGAATGAAATTTCCATAAAAACTTTTGTGCTCCGGCGGACGTTGCGAGCGCACGTTAAAATCGTCGAGCGGCAATAAAACAGCGGCCGGGTGCGGCGAGGCGCGACGAGGCGAACGCGAGTGCGAAAGGGACGGGACGAGAGATAATGGACTCCGGTACGAAATGAAGAACGCGGTGGCGCGCCGAGCGAGCGAGCCGGAGAGCGCAGCAAAAACGTCGGTCGGTGGTTTGGTTATCGCGCGTCGACCTCCCCTCCCGCGACCCCACGCCGCGCGCTCCAGGGACCGGACTCGTCCGATCGACGCTGGAGCCTCTAGCAACGAAACAGCTAACCTCGACAGCGGGGGGTCGTGAGCTGCCTCGACTCGACTCCACGAGCTCTTTCGTTCCTTCCTTCGCTTTGAACGCTCTCCACAATGCCGTACGCCGTACGCCTTTATATTATGACTCCATTTTATCGTTGAAAAGCTCTAAAGTACATTTACGCGCTCACTTGACAGTTTGTTCTCGTCGATTGTAAATTCTCCTTTATTAGGGAGAATTTACCGTTTGGCTTGTGGTTGTAAAAAAACATTCAGCAACGAATCTTTACAAGTACGGAAAGGTTTGTAATACCTATGACATAAAATTTCGCTAGGATGACCATAAAGGTGGGTGTGATGTGGGATCACTCAATACACGTTATTTTAAATCTTCAAAACGTATACAATGACTCCAGCCTAACTCAAACTTAAATACCAATTATGTATGTACCCATATAACGATTTACAGTAATCTAATAATATACTTAACATACGCGAAAAAATATCATCAAAATTGGTCGGTCTAGCCTCAGGGTCTAGCTATAGCGGATGAGTTTCAGTAATTACACTACACACGTATAGAAAAATTACATAATGATGAAGATTAGTTTATCTATAAGCTGTGTACAGACGCGCTTCCTCATTACATGGGTTCAGTTGACCAAAAGCCATGAGATGAAACAAGGACTAACCTCAGACCCAATACAATTTTTACCAGAATGAATGCATCCTAAATACCTATGAATACAGGTTTAATATTGCACGACTAATTTTTGTAGCGTCTCGGAAATAATTGAACAGATTAAAAATTACAAGGCTATTCTTAAATATTGTGTAAAATATGAAAAAGAAAATTGAAAGTAGCCTATTAATACTTTACTACCGAACTTAAGTTAATTAATAGACTTAAAAACAAATTTAGTTGTCGATGAAAATTAGACACACTTGTATTTTTATTTTATTTTATGAATAAACTAATACTGGAGCGATTTAAAAAAATCTTTTGCCTATGGAAAGCTACATTATCAGCGAATAACATATTTTATAATGTTTACGAGAACGAAGTCGCGTGATACAGCTAGTATTAAACAAATAAGTGGTTTGAATTGAAAGTGTTGTTGGCGATACTTTTCCACTTAACATTGGTTTGAATTGTTTCAGGATCTGACCGGTCAGAACAGCAATGACTCGGGCGGCAGCGGCGGCGCCGGACGCTCGTCCACGCCACACTTGAGGCCCACGCCCAGCCCAACAGGCTCGAGTGGCTCCCGATCCATGTCACCGGCTGTCGGTAAGCTCACACTTGCACATTTTCATATCTTAGCGGCACCGTTTCATATCGAACCATCGTGCATCGTCTCGCTAATCAGCTAACGCCTTCAGGAGCACACCCCCACATGCCATATTTATACCTAGTCAGAATTCCAGTTTTATTCTCTATAATAATTGCACACGTTACTATTTAGTTTACTATTATGTAATTTAACCAGTGTTTTAACACATCGCAACATTTTTTAATTTCTATAGAATTTACTTTAAAAGAAAAATAAATTATTATTTTACATTGAACTGTAAAATGTTACAAATAAAATTAAACAATATTTAATTGATAACATTACACAAATGTAAAAATTCAAAAAAATATAAAATTTTACAACTTCATTTCAAAGATATGCAAAAAGTATAATTTACAGATTTATAATTTGGAAAATAGTCAATTTATTAATTTATATAATTTGAAGTGTTGGGGGATTACTTACAGTCATGTCCTCCTTGGTTAAAAACTTTTTCAATTAATCACTAATTGGTTAAATTTACCTTTTTTTGCACAAATTATTTTTATTATTTTTGTCTAGTTTATTAGACCAGTCAGTCCAGTCCAGTCAATAACGTACTATATAAGTTCTAACTGCATTTGGTATTGGGGAAAAAAATCCTAATCAATACTGTCATTATAATTCTGTTAATAACAATAAAGTTGTTACTCTATCTACAACTGCATTGTTAGTTAGTTGGATAAATAACTTAGCTGGAATCATGTGTTGAATCTGCAATTAGCGCTTATATAATTTCAGCCTTGCTTTTTTTAAGCCTACAAAAAATACGGTGTCTTCGAGAAATAACAATTGACTAAAAGTTGAGTAGGTAAGTACCTTACCTACCTATTTAACGACAATTATAAAAAGATAAAAAATGTGATAAGTATACAGGTTTAGCTATCAATGTGGCACTACAGATGAATCAATTATATTTTACTTTACCGACCCACCTTTATTTTGCTTGTGATATGCAAACCACCTGTGTAATCACAGTGGCGATTATAGATTAACAAATTTACGCTCGTTGATGAGACTAATCAACCAGTCGGATATTGTATAGTAAAAATAAATCGATAACATCGACAGTTATCTGAAAAAGTAATTGATAATTAAAAATAAGTAAGGATAAGCCTCTAAAAACTTTAATGACATTACAGGCAAAAAGATCTCCCAAGTATCAAAATACTTCGGAATCGTTTATTAGTTTATTGGTATTGATCCTTTTATTTAGTAGTAATTATTTGTTATTTAATTAATTATTGTTATTATTTAATTATTGAATCCAAACATGGTTCATTTTATATAAAGCTTCTTTGCAACTTGCTGTTTTTTTTATATAAAACCTTCCCCAATATTTTATCCCTCTTTTCATAAGTGAAACCTCTTATCAAAATCCGTTAGATGGTTTAGATTAGAAGTATGTAGATCATTTTTATGTATCTCTTTTAGCCTACGTAGGCTATGTAAATTTATTTTCGGCGACTTGGTTCAATATATAAATCTGTTGCAGTATAGTGCAAGTAGCTCAAAAAATTACCAAACCACAACATTCAAAGTAAAAGTATCATTCCAGCTCCAAATTGTTCTATGCAGTCCACTAATTGTTTGGTAAAAAGTTACACCATTTTTAACGCCGGGTTT
Organism: Synanthedon vespiformis; assembly: GCA_918317495.1. Classification (NCBI taxonomy): domain Eukaryota; kingdom Metazoa; phylum Arthropoda; class Insecta; order Lepidoptera; family Sesiidae; genus Synanthedon; species Synanthedon vespiformis. The sequence continues at coordinate 2,503,663 of OU906964.1, forward strand.
AGGAGAGAGGGGGATTTTATCAGTTTTTCTTAGCGCAAAAGTGTCAGACAAAAATAATCTACACTTAATTGTGAACAAAAATGGTCTAAAGCATAATCTGCTAAATAAAAGTGAACGAGTTATGCTCTACTCGCACGTGGCAAAAACGGTCCCAGAGTTACAGAGGTTGTAAAGCAATTATTGTTTTTTTTTAGATTTAAATAGTTCGAACAGTTCAAATGTTAAATAATCCAAACATTTGAAAGTGGAAATGTGTAAGTTTAATCGTTTAGGTAATCTATTAAGTAAAAATAATCGACATTAGCGGGCTTTATTGCAAATTTATCTCCTAAGTAGGTACCTATAAAAATACAAGACCTTACTTACTAAATATAACGATTTGTATCATTATAATTATAATATCGCTTAATTTCCAAGTAAAGCATGAAGATATTAATGTGAAAATTTATATTTAGGCTTTTGGGGACAATTTTTAATATCAAAAAGGAAATTACAAATTGCTTCGGAAACAGACTTCCAATGAGTGTATTTTAAAAAGGGAATTCCATAATTTGGAATTATATAGATTAGGTAGGTACATATCTCGAAATACCTAGATTTAGTCACACTATCAATTCCGCGCAGACTAGTCCGCGAGCACAGCTGGTATAGTTATTAATTATCTATTTCAATAATAATAATTAAGTAATTTCTTAAAAATTGTAAGAGACCATAGCTTTTCGGATTAATCCTAAGATAAATCTTTTTTGTACAACTGACAGAGCCGTTTTAAATGACGTGTATTATTTAAGAAAGTTGAAACGTATTGAAAGCGCAATTTTGATCCCCTGAATTTCGGGTGTCAATGAAACGTCGTATGTATGTGTAGTGCACCATCGTAGATGCACTCGCGCGTCGTTGCCAATCAAGTTTGAACCTTCAGCCCCGGTGTTAAGGGTTATGTGTTTAGTTGTGGTGTATGTTGTCGGTTCCTTTATTTGGTCACAAGCGTGTTGATCAGATTCGTTGTGCATACTCCGTCACCGGCAGACACGGGCTTTCCCGACATTGACCCACATAGAGCGGGCGCCCACAGTACGCCGTATTTTGCCCCTTTTGCGGGCGCGAACCACCCTCACCCGCCCACCTTATGTACGAGCCGGGGTGGTCGCGGTATATAGGGCCTCGTGAAAAACTTACCCCCCATCGTTGAGGCGAGCACGCAAAACAGGACCTTCCACCCCTAGGTCCCGAACCCGACGCGTCGGTCTTATGTGCCGGACGGCCGGTACAATTATGCCAAGATCTCTGTAAACGCCCTTGCCAGGCTTCCCTTCCGAGTGTCCTTGACGATCTCACCCGCCGTCTATATACTTACCCACTGACACGAATTGTTTAACATACCCCCTATATACTTTTGCCTAACATCTGATTTGGAGTAGTAGTACAACTTCATTCATTCATGAGTTTCGCACTCGTTAGACAGGTGCGTTGCGTGACACACATACATGCAGTTAATTGCTATAGTGTCCCTTTGTTGTACCTGAATCGAAGTGCATATCCAATAAAGTCTAATTTTTTTTAACTATTAACTAATGACGACGTGTGCGTGCCATATCAGTTCAGTGGGTCGAATTATTTAATTAAAAGGATCCTAATTCTTTTTCTATGGCATTTGCAAGGAAAACTATACTAAGATGTTAGGTTAAGTGTATGAGACATCGTAAAAATAAATGACAAGCAATTTAATTCTTAAATTGTATTTAATTAAAGTGCTGTAATAGGAGAGTAACACTAACTTAATGTTACCCAGCGATCGTGCGTAGAGTATGGCGTTTACAACGAAGCAATAATAATTATTGTGGTTGTGTATGGACGTGGCTTTCTCAAAACGTCGACATGGAGCCGTGTATAGCAAGCGAGCGGCGACTGTGAGCCGCACTTCGATACCGGTTATATGACCGCAATACACCTTCACTTGGTTCTGTGTGTGCCACCGACTTTCAGTATCTTTTGCGATACAATGATGCCTATGCGAACGCTCAAGTCATCAGCTACGCCAACGAACGCAGCAGTGTATAAAAACGTTGTAATGTTATCTTGGCAAGTTAAAAATGGTACAAGTTAAACATGACTGTATGACGTCAACCTTTCGGCTCGCCGCTTATTCCATCCTGAGTCTCGAGTCTCTGGCTCGACAAACTACAAATGAACATGATGCGAGATTTGAATTAGAAAATTTCTCGAGGAAACTGAGAAAATTTCAATACTTTCGGAGACGTTTTAACAAGTTAATAATAGGAGTTAGGAGGAATATTTCTTTCATTTTATAATATACTAAAATACAAGTGACTAGGTATCTCTTGACTCCGATATGACATCGATAATGTAAAATTTAAATTTAATAAGTCATCAGGTAGGTGAGTGAGCGTGTCTTATTGATAAGTAAATAAAATAAAGTCCTTTTTATCGACCGCATTGTGCTCGTTTCCAATTCAAGTTTCGTCGTTATTTGAACACAATGAAGCCGCAATACCGCAACTCGACGCGTTCGAAGGTGAATTGCGTATTGTTTGAAGCCCGCATGTAACGTGACTTTCGAAAACGACTTTAATTTTCGAGAAATAAGGTCTCTTTTATTTGCTATCTACCGTCGACCACGTGTACGCAATTTTAAATTTTATCTGCAGTTGCCTTAAGGTAGAGTTTTGTTTAATTTGCACAAAATTTTATAGCATACGGGCGCTAAAAGCGTTTCGCAGTTGTCCGCCGTCCATATCGGCTGTGCGGCGCGCGGCGCGTAGCGTTCGAGCGAAGGAATGCCATCAACCAAGATAAGGCCGGCTTTGCGAACGTATGCTCGAATGTTGGCGCTCTGTCTTGCGCGACATTTAAGAGCCAACATTTTTGTAAGCCATTTTAAACCAATATGGAGCTGAACCATTACTGCGAGCAGTTTATTTGGTGATTTATTTAAATATATTGTAAATACTTTTGACATCATTTTAAATGTAAATATAAGTTCATAATTTGATGTATAAGTGCCTACATTATGAACTACTGAAGAAACTGAAGCTTTGAGCTGAAACTTTAAAAATATCAACTAAAATAAAGGAATGTCATACCATAATAAATATTTTAATTATAGTTTTTGGTAATTTGCAGACTGAAGGGTATATTTCTGCTTCCATCCAAAAGTTTTTTTAATGTTTCAAGTTCAAAATGTCGATACTGGTCAATATTACATGGGATAACGAAGCAGTTGATGGTGCGTTTAATTCGTTTATTTTCAGGCATATAATTCAAGTCAATTGAGATTATCTAACTTTTTCTATAGCCGAGAAAGAGGGTATGAAACATGTTAGTATAGGTCTCAGATTAAATAAGAGTTGGTATAGTACCTACGCTGTTTTGCTGGTGTTTGAAGTTAATTGTAGTATCTATTGATGTTAAGGTTTTGGATATAAATAAAAAAAAGAATTTAAAGATTAAAAAGAAGACCCCCAATGGGTAAGATTGGAGGTTAAAACTGAGCAGAAACAACGGAATTTCAATTGGATGATATAATTATCTCTGTTCCTACAGCACCAATCATGTGATTTTTCGGTCCGAACACTTAGGTAACGAAACATCTTTATTGATAAGGATAAAAAAGCAGCATATTAAAAATTTATATATTTAGTTTTGTTCATTTTCTGCGAGCGAAACTGAATAATTTTTATTGCGTCCCTTCATCCGTCTCTCGTTTCATTCCTCATAATACGGCCCGTATTATAAATGCTTTAGGGGCCTTTGTGTGGGTTTGTGTTAACACAAATGCTTGTCTGTGTGCGCCCACGTGTCCGCGCGTCCTTGGCAAGGTCAACGACCTCGTACTCTAAATAAAAAGGAAATGCAAAAGGCTTTTTGTCCGTACCCGGCAATAATGTTTGTTTTGATCGTTTCTACGTAAACCGCCATTCGCTGACGTTTTTTATTGTTAAGGATTCGACAAGGCCGTTCTGTTGGCATTTGTTATGCCACTTCTGTTCATTTTTAAAACAAATCTTATCTTATTTTCGCTCTTAGACGCCTACTAGTGACTCGCTTCCGCCTTCTCATGGATGCCATTTTATTTTTGTTTATATCTAAGTACGGGAAACGTTCGTTTTATGATCTTTCCATTTGTGAAAACTGTATCAAAATCTGTTAGAAAAACTTAAGAGGAAATACAGTTACTTATTTGTAATGTGTATAAGAAAAATCCCCTTTAAGTCTAATGTCATACTGAGTGTACCAAAATACTAAAGCGATATTCTATTAAACGCTATGAGTGAGTATTAGTTAGTATAATTTAGTTGTATACATTCATTTCTTTAAGGTATTCATTCATTAAAATTTTGGGAAATTGTCATCTTTAATAGTTTTGTTGTTTCGAAAGTGTGATTTCCAGAAACGTCGTGGGTTTCTTTTTTATTTTATGTTCTGACGGTCCACTTGAGTCTTGATGGTAGGTGGCCTACCGTCGCCTATAACACAAGCAACGCTATAAGTGCTACAAGTGCGCTGCCGACTATGGAAGGATCAAGGATAAGGGATAAGGAAGGGAAGGGGTAATGGGCTCTGGCATCCCTTACTCACTCACCGAAACACAACAGCACATATGCTGTTATTTTACGGTGGTATTCTGTAAGGGGGTGGTTACTGCCGCCAGACGGGCTGCCCAAATGACTGCGAAACGCAGTGTGCCCTAAATTAATTCTTCCAAATCCTCCACTATAGATGGCCTAAGATGCAGAACTAAGCGTTTAGCATAATATAAGGATTAAAAAGCAGAATATTTATATTTATTAACTAGTTACTGCAAATGCTATGTGTGACGAGGATCATTTATAGTATGAGAACAAAAAACAAGTCGGAGACCATTTTTTGTAAATCTGTCCTTGAATATTGTGTAAAATGAGTGCATTGGAATGGGGTTTTACAAACAAAAGCAAGTTTAAGTGAAACGTCTACCTGTTGCATTTCTGCGGTTCCGTCCGTTGCCCGTCGCCTAATTGTATTCAGATTACCCCGGAAAAGTGATAAATCTCTGTGTGTCAAGGTCGTTGGAGGGTTCGACAGCCCATTCACCCCGTTACTGTCTGCCCCCTTGGCTAATGGTGCGGACATTCTTTCCCCCGAACTTACGCAGACATCGGTACCGTCTGTGCCTATATAGTATTATATTGTACGACGTACGTATTGACCACCGACCGGTCGAAATCAACCAAACGTTTTATATTTCTGCTACGTTTTACTTCTTTTGTGGAATCCTCGCACCTTAATCTGGTCAAGAAGTGAGTTTCCTGAGAAATAGTTGCCCGCCTCTGAATGAGCGATAGAGCATTGGATTCGTAATGGCACCTAGAAAAAGGCGTTTTTTGGATTTTCTCTGCCAATAAAAATTGCAATTGTAAACAAATAAACAAAAAAAAGAGTATTTAGATTTTCAAAAATTTATGCAATTGTTAACTACCTGTTTTTTTCGGGTCTTCATTGTCACAAAAGGCGAAATAAAAGTTTATATAATTGAATCTTCATAGACTGTTCGGCTTATCCCACGCCCTTTACGGGAAACGTCGACTTTGAATTGTTTTCATTTGTTAAATATATACATTATACACTGATAGTAATAATAGAAAGTAACTCTGTGTGACTGACTGTTACCTTTTCACGCTTTAACTACTTAGTCGATCATCATGAATATTTGCCTAGACGTTGTCAGAATTGCAGAAAGGGACTTTTACGCCTTAAACCTACTCAACCGATCACCATGAACTTAGAAGTTGTAAGGAGAAAGGGACATACCGATACCTTTTAGGAAAAAGTACTGTTACCGAGGGATCATCTAAAAATAAAAATCCAACGTTATATTTTTTATTTTAAATGTTTCAAAAATCTTACTATTTACATTTCACGTTTTTAAAAATTGTTGGAAAATAACCCGATTATTCGGCCAGTCCACTTGTTGATAGTGGCTACTCTCGCCTACAAATAATACACAGAACATTTCACGATAGACTGGAAAGTGCTGGTTTCTGCCGGCTAGAGTTTGACTGTGTGCCTGGCTACAATAATAAAGGAAGATCTAACTAAACAAACAGTGTTTCTTTTAAAAAAGGAAAGACCGTTTCGTATTAGTCTTTTTAGACATTTAGGTATTTATCATTCCTATTCTATAGGATTATTCTCTAGATTCTCCATGATTGACCAATCAGACAATGCACCCCTAAATAGTTTTCCCAAAAAAAGGAAGGAAGCCTTTTAGTCTGCACTCGTTCTTTGTAAGACTTTCTGAAGATCATTACATTATTATAGAAGGCAAGAGCCCTTTGAAAAGAAACGATTACCTACAAGTAATCGAATCTGAATACAGACCCCTCTACTTTGTCACTGCTTGGTTTGTGGTAATACGCAAGTAAACTCGGGCTTGCGTTGATGGCGACGAAGTAAATAGGTCGGCAAATACGGCACGAGTCGATCGTGACACCGCTGTTTGTTGCAACTAGGCCGCTCTTGTTAGCGCCATTGTTTCAACGCTCAAATGCTTATTTATACAATCTACGTACTAAGTAAAAATTATTATTATTTTTAAATCAAAAAATATATGTATTGTGTAGGTACTAGCTGTGGTGTCCGCGATTACGTCCTGATTTAAAAAAAGAAAAAAAAAAATAGTAACACCTGAGAAAATATCAGACTTCTTTATCTCCGGATCTTCTTTATCTTGGATATGCTAGGATTTGTAAATATACAAAGACATATGAGTTATATATAAAACACAACAATAACACGTGAACTCACAGAAGCATTTTTAAATATGATATTTATTACCATCGTACATCTAAAATGTTTTTCCACGCATTCATTTGTTCCTATTTGAGATGCAATGACTTGACTTGGTTTGGTTGTTGCGTCTTCGTGACTCCACCGTTATTTCAGTCGTGTGTGTTCAATTTGTAGCAATTGTCCGTCTCGTTTAGATGTGGTTAACTTTTTTATTTTCGACTTGGACACAGATGTTCTCAATTGTGGCACCCTAGGATCATCTACGTAGGTATGGTGAATGCTTAAACCAATATACGGTCTATTGAGACTGTGAGTTTTAGCAGCTCTCAAAGGTGCATTTAGGAATGTCTTGTATATACGCGTATAGAGGTGCGGTGTGATCGCATGCATGGAATGCACTCAGCTGCCACACAGGACGTGGTTGCCCGCACATAGCTTGCGTGCCACTGGCCACGATGCGAACTACACGTACTCCACACTACATTGTACATAGATAAAGCTTCCATATTACAAGAACAAAATCATACCTTGTCGTTTTTGAGTATATTTGAACATTACATTGTGAACAAATTATTTTAATAGACCATATATTTATTTATTCCATCATTATCATCATCAGAAAACTGAAGTCCCTTATTAGATCTCAAAAGCATTATGAAGTGAAAAAGTGAACACTGTTTCGTTTCTGGTGTGTGTAAAGCTCTCCCTCCACGCACTGCGACACCTATCTCAAAGCATCTGTTCTATCATACAGTAAATTTTCTATTAGGTATAGCTCTTTCCTTTTTAGCCTTATATTGTGTAGGTATGAAGTTATGTAATTAAACTGTACCGTACAAACTTAATTACATATCCCAAATAATATCAGAAGTTAAATATTGTTAGGCGACAGTATCATCAAGTGAACTGTGTCTGCAAACTTCCTCGGGTAACAAAAATCATCCTGTTCGTTTGCCTATGTCCTGTCCTGTCTTTTTCGGTAACGAATCAGCAAAATACGTTTGCTTCTTAACATTGATAATATTTTAACTTGGAACTCGTAAGTTTTTGTTCTGCAGTGTAACCTACCTCAGTGAGAAAGTAAAGACCTCGGGCTACGTTGGTTACACTGTTCGCTAGCGGCTGCTTGGTGACGGGTGCTGCCCTTGACAGAGCTGGTTCTCAACCAAGACACGACCAATAAGTGCTACCACCCGCGGTTGCATAATTTAATTGTGTTTATTTAGTTTTGTGCACGCTCCGATTGTTGCGTTCGGACAACTGTTTTGTTTGTACATAATTAGATTGAATTAGATACAATATTACTTTCTGTATTTTTACCTCTTATGTACTGATCACTACTTCACGTGCAGAGTCAATTTTTTTCGAAGCGATCTGATAAAATCGAGACGATTCGGAGCATCGGAGCGTCTGCCACGGTAGTCATTTAAGGTTAAGGTCGCAGTAAAACAAAGACACCATATATATAAGAAGGTGGGTGCGTATAGCATAACGCTGTTATCTATGATTCACCGACGCCCCGCTGTCTACCGTCTGTCTGATCGCGCCGGCACACGTCGATAATGGCACGCCTGATGAGGTTAACCGGCGGTGACGACCCTCTCACCGCGTGCACGGTGCACGCCGTGCCGTATTCAAACTAAATCTAATGAAATTGAACCGGAGCGGACCTAGACTGGCGGTGATCCGTGCCTTTACGTAACATTCGCATAATCGTGTAAGGCCAATTCGACCCACATAAAAGCTGCAATTCCACTTTCGTCGTCGCAAATCACTGCCGGTCGTATCTCGGCCTCGGTCAATGCGTTGCGTGCATGTCGTATGCACATATACGGATGTAATAAAGTGCAGCGAGAATTCGCAGGCAAACGGTGCATGCGGCTCACGTGCCGGCGGAAAACGAAAGTGAATCGGGGTGCGGAGCGTCTCTCCTCCGCCCTCGATTGATGCACGCCGGCTTAGGGCCGCCGTACCCGTTAACTATTATTCAAATCGTAGCGCCACTACTAGTTTTCATTCGATCGAACATCGATACTTCAAACTATTTCAAGAGCGGAGACGCTACACTCCTCCAGTCTTTTTGATCTCATATTATAAAAAAAATTTGCTTGGTGCACGTAAAAAGAATCGTATACGACCCATCTAATATTACCAATCATTACCAAATATGTATATCCGATAACAAAAGTGTGACCGTTTGTATTGATGATTCCAGGCACGCAGAACGTTCCTATGCCGCCGCGGCCGTCGTCGTCGCTCTCGGACGGCAGTGGGCCGACGTCCAGGCCGGGCGGTGCAGCGCCCGGGCCCGGGCCCGCGCCCACTCCCGTGCCCCCGCCGGGCGCGATGGTCGCGCAGCCTTACCACCACGGCTACAAGGCGCCTCACTATCCGCCGCAGCCCTACGGCTACCCGCCTAGAAACCACCATCCCTCGTATCCGTACGGTGGATATCGACCGCCACCACCGCCACATCCGCCGCAACATTATCCGCCGTTAAAAGTGAGCATTCGCATTAAGTGTAAGGCCATTGTTATTTCACAATGTTCTTCTGTTAGAGGGTAAGAGGGTGGTTACTGCCGCCAGTCGGGCCGTCCAAAAGGATTGCGAAACACAATATGCCCGCCACTACTTTCCAGTTCCAGACCGGAGCAAACTTTAAACAGTTTATTTCCAAAGTTCATTCGGCCGAGAATCGAACCCGGGATCTCTGCAACAGAGCGTTAAGGCAAACACCCTAACCACTCATCTAGCGGGCTCGTCAATGTCTATCTTTTTTTCAGCAACAGCCTCAGCAGCCGGGAGCAGGTCGACACATGGGACCACCTGGGCCCGGACCGGGAGGCGAGGGCGCGATGCCACCTCCCACCGCACCGGGTGAACACGACAACGGCCCCGCGGCACCGGCCACGGCGCTCGTCACCACCGGACCCGACGGCGCGCCGCTCGACGAGGGCAGCCAGCAGAGCACGCTCAGTAACGCTTCAGCAGGTAAGGATGGCGCGACACTTGAACCGGACACTGCTTATTTGTTAGTAAATTTTCCGGCACTATGTCGTATCTAAGGTGAGAAATGATGTAGTGGTTGTGATTTGCAGCGTCGGGCGAAGAAGCGTGTGGTACTCCGAAGGGGCGTAAGGAGTTCGGCGCGGGCAGCGCAGCGCCGTCGCCCTCTCCCGGCGGCGGATCGCACTCTTCCGCGCACGACGACTACGACGCCTCACCTTCCTCCTGGCCTCGCCCGCCCTCTAGTCCCGTGAGTATCAATAAGGGTCCTCAATAAGGGTACTCGGAGCATTGAATGGTTTGTCAAAAAACCGACACAAAATGTAATGTCTCTTCTTCGTAAGGAACGCCTCACGATTTCGTATGAAGTGTGTCATAGACGTAACATCTAAAACCTTAAAAACTACCCTTTAGTATGTCCTAATATTACTTGGAACAAGTTGGACGCGAAAATAATGGGCCCATGTGTACCCGCGAACAATCTGATACCACACACACTGTCACTTTGTTGCATCTATTATTAGATGTCTGTAGAGTACATGTAGTAAACACACGTGACGTGAATATACGATGAATAAACAAGAATTTCATAGGTGCAACTTAGGCAATAGGACGAATACTAAAATTTCCACAATATTCGATTATTTGGTCGCAATTTGAAATAATTTGTAATCATGGCAGGAGAAAGACAGTTCTCTAGCTATAATTGGATTCAGAATCCTTCTCAATGTATCTAAAATCTATGTTGCAAGTTGCACTAAAAAATAATACAGAATAGCTTCAGACATAAGTATTAATTAAATACGTATTTATTTCATAAATTTTATTTCTTATTCTTCAACTAAGAAAACCAATTACACACATCTTATATTTCCCAGTATGTTGGATATTTGTAAAAAAATTTCACACCTTTATGTAAAAAGCATAAATTATGCCATTAAAATAAGAATAGGAGACTACAAAACTTTTGGTGGTTTAGTGGCATAATAAAACTTATACATATAGCTGGATGATTAAAATGTATTCACATTTTTGCAAGGCAAAGAAAGAATGACATGACAGAATATTTAATAATTTTTTTTGAATGTAACTGGTTGGTGACATGAAGAAAAAAAAAATCTATGCAAAGTTTATATTCAGAATAGGGGAACAGACTGAAAATAATGAACCAGAAGAGGCTATTGCCGTTTGGTTAGAAAAATCAAATTAAATAATTTAAAAAGTGTTTATATTTTGCTACTCTTGCTGACTGTAATTTAATGGCACACGTGTAACTAACTCAAATTAGGGGTTTATACATATGTAATTCTATGTGTGTGGAGTAACATACAATATATAATTCACATATATTAAATTATATATTAACATTTTTTTGGTCGAATAATTTCTGTTGCTATATTCTGTGTTCTAACAAAGTTCAATATAATATGATTTTCATATTCATCCACCCAAAATATTGTTAACATTATGTATGACACTTAATGAATTTATTGTGTGTAAAATGTTCAAAGTATCTTTAGGGCCACTATTAACATGATCTCCCTTCAAAAACCACTACACTTCACTGGAAAATGTGTGCATCATGAAGACCAATATTAATTGATTAGAAATCAAAGTTGCAAAACGTTGCAATTGCACAGTTATAAAGATGTAGTATCGAAAACAGCAACTGCCAACGCACACAATTTTATTGTGGTGCGTTAAAAGTTAGAGAGAACGAATTCACTCCTATTCCCTACAATGTATAAGAATCATCTTATAGTTCTTATAGGGTGTTGTTTGTATTCCAAAAATATATTATATTAGTATACTTACTTGAAAGGGCACAATTCTCATAGTAGAACTGAAAGTTGTTGACTTTCAGCTCGAAATAAAATTGCTCAATATATTGTGAAGTGTTTGTGATTTTTAGAAAGGAAATCGTTTGTAGGGGTCAATGTTGTTTATTTATTTTATTTATTAATAACCTACATGAATTGTAGTTCACTATTTAGGTACTAATGGCATACTGAGTTTAATACCGAGTTACAAGATTTGTTGGTGATCTACAAAAAATAAACATTTTATTTCCACAATAAGTGTAGATCACCAATTGCAACCTTGAAACTCATATTAAACTATACACAATGGGGTTACAAATTGACGTGACGTTTATGACTTTATTATTGGATTTATTAGTTTTTTTTTCATTTTTATTATAAGTTGTAATCTAACAAGATATTAATTTTTCTATTATACGTACATATTATGATAAAATCGCGATATTACATTACAACACATATGTATATACTATATTTCAGGTGTTTAACAGTCACATACCGCCGGAGTCCTACAGATCAAAGGTTTATATCTATATTGAAATCAGCATGTTGTAGATGCTCAATTATTCTAAAAAAATATGATAGCATGATAGTTTTATTATTGCCTAATCCATAAGACACATTTTATTTAACCAATTTCAGCATGTTTTTTTTAATAGTGTGTGGACATTGTTATGTAAAATAAGTGCAATCACTCCTTGCAGACGAGGTATAATATATCCTGCAAAAGACATATTGTAAGTTTAATGATATATATATTATCATGTCTGCATTGAATATTTGCACACACAATAGGATGTGATCAACGCAATTCTCATTATTTCTTGTGGTGGTTGGTATTCATTATATTTATACAAAGTACCTCTTAGATTGTGGCATGTTCACAAGTTTTTGTATAATTCAGTTATATGTTTTATTGAAATTTTATATATTACTAATTTCGATAAAAAGCTAATATTATTTAAAAATTATGGGATATTTGACTTGAAATTATTTCCTAGAATATGCTTCAATGTAATGTACTGCTATCATGGAGCCGTTTTATGTTTTCCCATTTGACGTTTAGCAGATTGATATAAGTAGTGACGGGTAATAGTATAACACAATTAGGTGCCACTATCGACACATTTTAGAATTAGTATCATTCACAATATATTACATAGCTGTAATGTTAATTTTACTAGTGAAAATGTAAAGTTGAAATATTTAGTCGTAATGAGCTCGTTATCCCGTTATCAAGTTATCAAAGTTATCAAAGTTATCCCGGACATCGGTCACGAACTGTCAAATGGGAAAACATAAAACGGCTCCAAAATAATTTTATACCTACCTATTAATTTAATCAGGCTTGCTATCAATATTACGTTAGCTGCGAAGCAATTTTCTAGCTTATTACGTAATTTTAATTTTCACTCAACATGATGTAAAGAAATAGAGAAAATAAAAATCAGATTGCAATCTGGAATAACATAAATATCTTTATCTGATTCTGACTATTTTCATCTTATTAGACTTCAAGTCATAACTCTCTTGAACTTTTGTTTGACTCTATTATTTATTGTATTTGTGTATTAATCAACTTAAAAAATACATTTCGCACTTGAAATAATAAGCTGGGAGATTGGTTTTACTAATTAGATTGTATTGCTTCCTTTCGATTAAAGGCTTGTTGAAATAATATACATATAATAAATGTATGATATTAACGGGTTCGTTTGACTGTGCACCAGAAGTCGGACTCGCTGAGCAAACTGTACGACATGGACGACGCGCCCGAGCGACGAGTGTTCGTGGAGCGATTATTAGCCTTCATGGAGGAGCGACGCACGCCCATCGCCGCCTGTCCCACCATCTCTAAGCAGCCGCTCGACTTGTACAAGCTCTACTTGCTGGTTCGCGATCGCGGCGGCTTCGTAGAGGTACATAACTCATATCTACTCATTTGCCTCACCATCACCTCACCTCACTCGAATCATCTTGGTCTCGTTCAAGCTAATGACGCTGCTTCCATAGAAACACCTTGGTCTAGTTACCAGTGTCCTTTTTTGTGTATTCAATAACCGAGTATTGAAATTGAACCCTCATCCAAAAAAAGATTGAACAGTGTAACGAGTACGTCAAAGCAAAAGAGAACCGTTCGAATAGGATAAAATTTTACTTGTCAACTTTAGTATCGCGTTTCTCTGCTGACTACACGGACGTTCGTTCGAAAGCAGTTATATTTGTTACAAGCGAATAGTGTCATAGCAACACAATGGTGAGGTTTTCCTTACATTATACAACTACAAGTTATTATAACCGGAGCCATAAACAGTTTTATTTATTCGCCGGCACTGAAACATTACCTTTGTCTTCTTCTAAATACATTCAGATCTCTCTATACACACGTTGTTTCTAAATTTAGAGTTATTCTGTTTGAATAAGTGTAAATTGAATTTTGTATTTTAACTTAACATAATATTGGTTGTTCAAGGTGACGAAGAACAAAACGTGGAAGGACATAGCGGGTCTACTGGGCATAGGCGCTTCGTCGTCGGCGGCGTACACGTTACGGAAGCACTACACGAAGAACTTACTCGCATACGAGTGCCAGTTCGACCGCGGCGGCATCGACCCGCAGCCCATCATCAACCAGGTCGAGGCATCTACCAAGAAGAAGAGCGGCAAGTCCAATGCAGCGCCTAGTGCAGGTACGCACTTGTTAATATCCATTAAGGTGCCAACGGACTTCACCAATTTCGTCTTGAGAAGTTCTCTTTAGTTCTGCCAAGTCCTTTATTAACTATGCAGTTGATTTGTCAACAGGCAGACGTAAAAAGTCTTGAATTTTAAAACCTCCGCGAGTTATTGGGGTTGAGCAATACAGAAAAAGTTAAAATTGCGATGAGGATGATCGCAAACCTCTAGTAGAAGATTTGGTTTCGTTGTTTTTATTATCATTTACAGAATTTATCTCTTATCACGACCACTTAAACCTATCCTTAGAAGTCTTAAAACAATTAAGTGTCGCAAAAGTATCAAACCTACTTTGAATGAATTGGTCAAGTCCACCCACTTCACTAAATTAGCAGAACTGAACATAATTAATGTATTATAGATATAGAATAAAACAGTGATATTAAAAATATTAATGGCGTTCCCTTGATTTTTTTCAGGGTCCTCTAACTCGCAAGAGTCGTTCCCTGGTGGACCAGCGAGCGGTAGTGCGCCGATGGATGGGTACGGCGGTCAGTACCCTGGCTACCCGCCGCAACCCAACCAGCCTCAAGGTAAGCTTCAACACGCACGCACACACACACACGCACACATCAACACATAACACAGTTCTCGTCACAGAGTATATACAGTGTGCAAGTTACACAAGCGAGATGCTTTGCAAAGCAATGGAATATGGTTGGCAAGAGAAAACCTTTTTTTTCTGTTTGACATAGTACACTTTCACCCCTTTTGATTTTATTTTGAAACAGTAATAAAATATTTAAACGACTGAGAAATATTTGCTGTAATAAAAAAGCAACCCCTACCGAACACATTGCGAACACACATCTGACTCATTGTTTGAAGTTGTGAAAATGTCCAGTGCTCGTGTAGTATTAACAATAGCGTTTCTTTTGGTCGGATTAAATTGTATAATTGTTACCACTTAGCCGCCTTGTGTAAATTGTGCACTATATTATATCGCCCAAGCTCTTGTTGGTCAAAACATATGCTATGGATTTTGTTTATTTCATTTTCTCATGGACGGACCGCTAAAGATTTATACCCTGTCTAACACAAACACGACTTTTAAATAAACTCCTCGCTCGCAATCGATTTAGTTATAGTTTATTCTTTTTAACAAACTAGTACCGAAAATTTTCACTGCATTGCTATTGGTCCAATCAATCCAAACAATGATCCATCTCAATTTGTCAGTATCTTATATAAATATGCAAGAGACGATACACACAGATTGTTGAATAGAAAATAAACTATACGATTAAAATAAATTCACATCAAAATACTATTTAACTGTTATTTTCAATATTTTCTACGTTGACCTTAAAAGTTTGAATTGATTCATTTTCACTCGATGGCCAAATAATTAGGTTTAAATTAGTCCATTAATTTTTTTGGTATGGAGATTTGATTTGAATAAAAGTAATTGATGGGAATGAAGTTCAAAAATCGATTGCGTGTTTTCTAAAAATTCTAAATAGAGAGTTAATACTTTTAGTGAACACGTTTGTGGCATAATTTGTCTAGTGTTTTATAGAATTTGTTTTATAGTTTACAATAGCGGCACTGGGTGTGTGATCGCAAATTCGCACTTATGTGTTATACCGCTGTACATAAGCTAGAACATAGATATTACTTATGTCCGAACTTAGATCGTGTGACAGTGACCTTACACGACCATTATAGTTCTTGTATTGTGTTATAATAAATATTGCTTGTGTCCAATATATTGTGTGTAATATTTTTGACTGATGAAAAAAATAAAAAATAAGTTTGAATTATAATCCTTATTGGATGTTTAATCCGAGAACTATAATTATAAACATTGCTTGTTTTTTTATTTATTTGTGCAAATAACCCATACTAGTCTTTAATCACAGCTAACAAATCATTCGCTTTTGACTAACATCAACCGTGATCGTATTTCATAAGAATGAGATATTAAAAATATAAATTTATGATTATAATGATTACTTCAATAATCTGTGTGAGATTTTATAATAATACAATTTAATAATTGCTTATGTAACCGATTTGTAACAGAATGAAAAAAGAATAAATAATTGTTGAATCTTTTTAAGTGTGACCACAGTTGAAATAACAAAGTCATATATTTTTCTATATTCGCCTTACTATTTACGAAAGAGACATAACAAATAACAGTGACTATATAGTTACAAAATATGACAAATTACGATGACGGTTGTCACATACTCGTGTGGTTGTAGGCGGCGGGCCTGGCGGCGACAACCTCGCCGCCTCTAACCCGTTCGACGAGCCGCCGGGGCCCCGGAGACCCCCAGGTACCTTAACCCTTACACTACTCCACATCATACCGACAAGTAGGCTTAATACGGACACTACAAATATAACTTAACCCTCACACTACTACACCACATTACACCGACAAGTAGGCTCAATACGGACACTACAAACATAACTTAACTCTCACACTACTACACCACATTACACCGACAAGTAGGCTCAATACGGACACTACAAATATACCTTAACCCTCACACTACTACATCAATTTTCGTAGTATTTTTGATAGTGAACCGTTTTCTCGACACTCCCTGTTCTTGGGGCTCTGACTCTGAAGCGACTGAAAAGTTACAGCGCTAAGTAGAGCGATAGGTTATTCAAGCGGCGTGGCTTATAAAATAAAAAATAAAAATAAATTACTTATAATTACTATAATTCTAACACTTATTCTAAACTGGAAAATTATTTTTTTATTGTTCTAACACCCACAAACTTATTTCAAATAACTAATAGAAGCAACCTCTGATGATGAAATCTGTAATTTTGCTGTCATTCAATTAATTCATTTCTCAATAAGATATAAAGTTCTCATTTTCTTTAAAGAGAAACGAGAAGTCCGCACATTCACCTCACGCGTACAGTCAACATCAATACATTGATAAATTTTAATATTTTGCTTGTACCATAGTTATCACACCCTCTGTAGTTGCTATTCTTACCGTATTTGTGTGTTGGTTGTTCCTGTACCTTACCCACTCTGATACAACTAAATCAAATAACTGACATTTATTCTCTTTAAATAGACCGTTTAAAAAGATATAAGAAATAACTTAAAAGCTTGTCGTGACTATTACGATTAATTAATATATTAATCGTAATTTTATATTTCGTTTTTCTAATTTTATTTTTATCACAGAAACTTAGCTCTTAAATTTTATAAATGAAGTAATAATAGTTTTTTTCAAAATAACAATTTTCCAAATTATTTGTTTTTTTTTTTAACCTAATGACTTCAACTTAGATTGGATTATTTCTATTGGAATAAGCAATAGCACAAAGCAAGTACACAAAAACTAATCCGATTTTGTATTAACCTTTACATTTATCATTCACAATGTCATTAATAAAAAAATAGTAAAATAGTTTTTAAAATAATAAAGCTTTGGCCTGTGTGTTAATTTCACCTTTGCTTCAATATATTCATAGCTTTCATAGATATCGGCATGATTCAGATTAAAGTAGTAGAGTTCTTTTGAATGATTTAAAAATGATGTATTTTTGATATGTTGCAGGTTACCAGCCAGGTTACGGGTACGAATACGGATCTCCATATCCATCGAATAGGCCTGTTTATCCACCTTATGGCCCAGAAGGGGACAGGTATGTCATGATTAAATGATAAATGTCATAGATAAATGATTGGTCTCGCTGAGCTCGACTAGATACGGCCCTACCTAAAAGCAATAGCTCCGTGAATGCGGCAACTTTTTATTGCGGTGTGCGTAAAACATCGTCAGCGCTATTTATCACTTTTTACACAGTTTAATTATAGTTTTACACGGTTTCACTACGCGAACTTGCATTTTATTATGCCCAAAATTTAATAAAACATTCGGCACGTACACATCACAGACAGTTTGCAGTGTGACTAGCTCGGGTACGCCGATTTCGGCGTAGTATTTATTACCGCATTTTTCAAGTACAGCGGCTGTATCAGTCGAGCGCAACGAGACCAATCAAATATCTTTCATTAATGTAATCATGTTTGTCCTCTATTGACTCCAAAACCACTCAACTGATGTTAATACGGTTTTCACATATGGAAAGAGGGATTAAAGATAGATTAAGGAAGGTTACGATACGATCGTAACAATACAAATTACAATACGATCGCTTTACGATCTGTCTATATGGCACTGACCGTCAGGAGAGCACTGAAACCGGCCTTATATTGTGTGGATAGGAGGGCAACGACTTATGGCGTATTGTTTTTTCAGGGGCTACCCTACTGGCGGTGGCGGCGGCGCGGCAGGGGGCGCCGGCGGCGAGTACCGGTACGGGTACGGCGGCGTCGGGGCGTACCGTGCATCCGCCCCCGCCGGCACCCCGCCCCCTGCGCAGCCCTACACAGACTACTACAGGCATCCGCACCCGCATCCGCCCGTATCGCCCCATCCGCACCAGCAGCACCAGCCCCACCAGCCACACCAACCGCCGCACCAGCCGCCGCACCAACCGCCCCATCAACCGCCACACCAGCCGCCGCATCAACCGCCGCACGAGGTAAGTTACAACTACAGAAAGCAACACTTCGACCGCAGACTAAGCCCTTACAATAGCAGACGAAACATTCTCTTTTGTATCTTGGAATGATATTTCTGAAAGTGTGGACTATCCATCCAGCATCACCAATATCAGTAGCACTTCAGCATCTTACGTACCATCTTACTAATATTAAAAGAAGTTGCAACCAGATGTAATCAGAAATAAATGCAAAATAGCGATGAATTTTAAACATAGTTATTGTTGAGTCTGCTATTGTTTAATTGAAAATCTGCCACTGATTGATACTTATAAATAATATGGATCGAATAATACATACATAATACTGTGTAGATTAAAGTGATAGTTCGTTACAGGAATGTTACGTAGCATTGCCAGCCTGAAACTAGTACTTTAGCATGACAAGCATGTGAACAGTATAAAAATTGTGATGTATGCCAGATTGTGCCATCTATTTCCTCTATAACTATATACGTAATAGATTATAATATTGTCCATAGTGCATCTATTAAGTATACCCAGGTTTCACATTCTCTTACCAAGTGGTCTTGAATCTGAAGGGGCAATTTAGAATAATATTCTTTCCAAATATGTTGGACCTTATTAACCTTGTTAAACAAATAAATAAATAAATAGGTAAATAGTAATATATACAAACTTATGAAATCCACGTTCCCTTTTTTAATTATAGTAAAAGGTTTATTTTAATATTGGTAAATATTGTTCTTCTACATACATGCACGTTTTATATCAAGATCTCTGTAATTTATCATTTCTGATATTTTCCTCTATTCCACAGTCTGCGTTTATTCACGTTTTCGCCTTGAATTATTATTCTAAATGCCAACATTTCTTAATAATTGTCAATTTTATATCGCATGTATTAGCTAAGGGAAAGTGAAACCTCGCTTCGCATTGTGTATGATTGAAATGTCTTGGTTCTTTGCATTTTATCCCTCATTTATGTTGTTTAGACGTTTTTTTTGCATATATAACTTGTCTTTGTTGTTTCTCTACATTTCTTGATTGGTTCCACGGCATTTGAATCTGTAATGCGTTAATTAGGAATAGGAAGAAACAAAAAAATCGTAGTGATTACGCGTCGTCTGACGATTAAATTCACAAAGCAATGGTTAAAAATATTGTCAAGGCCATTTGAAAGAGCCATTTAAAAGTGAATGGCAATAATAACAATAAAAAAAAAGTTCTAATTTCCGAAAGCAATTTCAATTGAAATGTGAAGATTATCTTTGGATTTTGTTACATACTAGAGAGATAATGTTTCTCCAGATACTCAGGGAAAAAAAAGTAAAGTAGGTTAGTATTCGAAACCTATGTCGCACTCATCGCGAAAACTTCTTCAGTTTTTGTTTTTGTTGAGGTGTGAATGTAATACCGTTCGGGTCATTATTACTCGTCTCCACTTGACGCGGCCTCCAGTCGTAATAGAAATGGAAAATTAAAAGTCATAAGCATAGACAATAGACATAGAGAGTTGGATTGAGCGTTACCTATCCACCTGTTAAGTAAATACGGGCAGAAAGTGTAATGGAGACGACCGCCGTGCGGTCAGTGTTGTCTTTTTCTAGAATTTTGATTGCTAGAGCTACAGGAAAGAGAGGAAAGATTGATCGCATGATCGCTTCGTCTCTTGCCAGAGAGTGGTCAGTTTGATGGATGCGGGTATTGCTCAGTCGATTCTCTATTCTCTATGTCTGTGGTGATAAGAGGTCGGTCGCGATGAGTGCGGCGTAGAAGAGAAGAGTGTTGGCCGTGGTGGTGTGACGGAGTATTGTGGTCTTGGTGGTAGATGGCGGCGACGGCGGGCGCGTTAATGAGCTCGCAGCTCGCGCGACAGCTGGTGGCGCCCCTGCCCCCCGCGCAGCGCCCCTACGTACGGACGCCGTTTGTACCACGCACTCAGCCAACGACACCGCTTCCCCTATTGGCCTATCGGTCTCATTTGCTCGCACCTCATCCGCACCAGCGATAATCGTCCTTCACTCACAACACACGACACTTCAACACCTCACTAGATTCACACATTACCAATATTTAAAAAAATAACTGCAGAAGGGCGGGACTAAATTTATTAAACTCAATTTACCTAAATGTCCATAGAAAATACTGGTTTTGTATGGAGATGCATACGTGTTCGTTCAGCTAAGCTGAACTGAGCTTCGCTCCATTGTCAGTAATCTACAAAACTGAACGGATTCGTACCTACTCCTCTCCATATATAAAAAAACGGTATTTTATATGGACAAAAACTGAATTGAGCGGAATATAAATGTGGTTCAATTTCCTAAATGTTATTGTACACACGGCTCAGGTATTATCTAGCCAGAAAACTTAGCTCTATTGAGCTTGATAGCTCTTCACAATTCAGGGTTTGTTAGGGTTACTATAATTAAACTACAATTTGATTATTTCATATATACTTTTTTTTTAAATTTGTTAACACTAGTATAAATTCTATTTTCAACCGACTCCAAAAAAAGGAGGAAGTTCTCAATTCGACTGTATTTTTTAAAATGTTTATTACCTCAGAACTTTCGACTGGGTGAAACGATTTTGATGATTCTTTTTTTATTTGAAAGCCGATGCTTCTCGTGTGGTCCCATTTCAATTTGGTCCAGTTCTGACAATGGCATCCATGAGAAAACGGTTTGAAGTCGGTTTTTTTTTTGTTGAAATTTTGTTGAACATTAGAATATAAATTATTATAATATATGAGACGACATACACACACAGCGAATATATAAATTCAAGGAAACACTCAAGGACGATTATCGATGCAAAGGAGGAACTCATTCGTGGTTTTGGCTTCATCTTGTCAAATAACTCGCTTTTCAAAATTTTTAAGCAGTTGAATATATTTTTTTTCTTTCATTTAACAATATTTTTTTGGCTTGCGGTGCGATTAATTGGCTTTTAGATGGTTTCATCCGTCTGCGAAGACGGAGCGAATATTGATAAGCCGAAACCTTTTTCGTATAGCCGTTTCAAAATTTAACAAAAATTCAAATCACGGAAGTGACGGTTTCAGAGTGTGTGGTGGTGGCTTTATCCAACAAAACTTTTTATCACTGTATCATCTATCTGCATGCTTCACTGTCATTATAGCTTAGCCGTAAGATGTCGTTAATTTTTTGTACTAAGTGGTATGTATCATTTGGTCGAAAATAATGTAAATAACGCAAAAGGAACAATAAATCGATCATCGCTTCAGTCAGCGTCATCGATTTGTTTTCATTCGACCAAAACACTTTTTGTTATCATTGTTTTGGGAATATTTCAAAGTTGGGTTCACGGCAAGTAACAACGCTGTTGCTTCAAAACGGACTCGTATTGATCGGCGTATTTTTATCACCCATCATATAAAATTAGTGCCAACATTCTCATACAAATTTAACCGGGATTATTGTTAAAATATTTGTACCTTTGACACTTACTTTTACTTTCAGCATTAATAATTTATTACTTTATTAATTTTATTTAACGGGTTTATATTATACTGTGCAGAGACAACCTCCAGCAAAGATTGTAAAGATAAGAGAAATAAATGAGATGTGTTAATTTTACTTTGATATATTCGTATTTTTTAATCGGTACCGTTTAAAGATACAAAATGCGCCGAAACGAACCTTGTTTTTTTTTAAACGAGTCGAGTCCGTTGTGTCGCTGCGCTCAGTTCGATGTCAATGTGCTAACAGTGCTCCTACGCGTGTCCACAGTACGGGGGCAAACCGCTCGTGGGGCCGGGAGTGGCAGCAAATGCGGGCGCTCCGCGGAGGCATCCGGACTTCGCGAAGAACGAGACCGGGTACAGCGGGACGCCCGGTGCCCCCACCGCCGTCCCCGCGGCGAGGTTTGGCGCAGCGTGGGGCGCCGGCTTCCCTCGCGCGCCACAGCCCTCGGCGCCAGCGGGCGCGCCCTGGCGGCCTCCGACCGCTACTCCTGCGCCTCCGCCCTCGTGGCCGCACCAGCCCTATCAGCCTCAGGTAATTAAAGTCACCTTGTTGCAAAGTAAAATTGATTTTTATATAAATTGAAATGAAATCCTGGCTTGGCAAAGAATATTACTGGTGGTGATGAGCCATTGGAAGAACTACTAAATCCACATCTTCCTCAACAACAGCATCTTACACAACTTAATCTAGAAATCATTTATTGTGTAATTTTTTGACCTGTGATATAACATCAGGAATACTAGAAATCCATGAAATTGAGTTTTAAATAATTATATTTTCTGGAGCCTAGTATTGTAAATGTATAATTATTCTATTTGGTGTATTTGTAGGTATCGGCGCCAGGTGTGGGTCCGGGGCCTGGACAGATGAAGCGAGAGCTGACGTTCCCGCCGGAGTGCGTGGAGGCGGCCGTGCCCGTCGGCGACAAGCGGCGGCGACTCACCAAGGCGGACGTAGCGCCCGTCGACGCCTGGCGAATCATCATGGCGCTTAAGTCGGGACAGCTAGCCGAGACCTGCTGGGCGCTCGACATTCTCAACATCCTCCTCTTCGATGACAACTGTGTCGGATACTTTGGCCTTCAACACATGCCCGGCCTGCTCGACCTGCTGCTCGAGCTCTTCTCCAAGAGCCTCAGTGACGTGTTCGACGCGCCCACCCAGGAGAACGAGCCCTGGTACGCGCCGCCCCCTTCCCCCGAGCCGCCCTCGAAAGCGAAGCGGAAAGCGGACCCGCCCGACCCGGACGACCGAGTCAAGATACTGTCCGGTGAAAATTACACGCTCGAGACGCGCCGGAGACAACCGGTGACGTTGAAGCAGGAGGACGAGCTGTTCGCGCCGGACGAGTGCGAGTCGGAGGACGAGCGCGTCGAGGACGTTCTCGAGCCGTGGCAGTTCGGCGGAGACCTCACGGGTGCCGCGCACGTCATGCCCTGCTTCCGGGTGGAGTGCGTGCATCTGCCCTTTGTCAAGGTGATGCCGGGCGAGAGAGCGCCCTCGCCGCCCACTCCTGCCCCCGCGCCGCCGCCGCCGCGCCCCGACAGAGCCGACTCACCGCACGGCGAGCCCCTCGTCAAATCGGAACCCGCCACGACGCCGGACGCCGACGCCGACCGAGACAACCTGGAGGCCGAGCCGATGGACATCGAGCCCGAACGGCGGCCCACGCTCCTTATCCGAGATCCCGCCGGCGTGCTCAAAAGACGCCGTCTAGAAGACTATGAAGACGAGTGCTACACGAGAGATGAGCCCAGCCTGAACCTCGTGAACGAGTCGCGCGAGGCGCTGTCGAAGCGCTGCATCGCCCTCTCCAACATACTACGCGGACTGACATTCGTGCCGGGCAACGAGAGCGAGTTCTCGCGGTCGGGCGCGTTCTTGGCGCTGGCCGGGAAGCTGCTGCTGCTGCACCACGAGCACGCGCCGCGGGCGGCGCGAGCGCGAGCCTACGAGCGAGCGGCGCGCGACGAAGCGGACGCCGACGCGTGTTGTTCGAGTCTCCGCGGCGAGGGAGAGTGGTGGTGGGAGACGCTGGCGCAGCTGCGCGAGGACGTATTAGTGTGTTGCGCGAACATCGCCGGCGGCGTCGAGCTCGGGGGGCAGCCAGAGGCCGTAGCGCGGCCGCTGCTGGACGGTCTGCTGCATTGGAGTGTATGCCCGGCGGCGGTGGCGGGCGACGCGCCGGCAGCGGCGGCGGCCGGCAGTCCGCTGTCGCCGCGGCGGCTGGCGCTGGAGGCGCTGTGCAAGTTGTGCGTGACGGACGCTAACGTGGACCTGGTGCTGGCGACGCCGCCGCGGGGTCGCATCGCGGCGCTGTGCGCGGGACTGGCGCGCGACCTGTGCAGGCCCGAGAGGCCCGTAGTGCGCGAGTTCGCCGTGAACCTACTGCACTACGTGGCGGGTGCGGGAGGGCAGGCGGCGCGCGAGGTGGCGGCGCACGCGCCGGCCGTGGCTCAGCTGGTGGCGTTCATCGAGCGCGCCGAGCAGACGGCGCTGGGCGTGGCCAACCAGCACGGGGTGGCTGCCCTGCGCGACAACCCCGACGCGATGGGCACGTCGCTGGACATGCTGCGGCGCGCAGCCGCCACGCTGCTGCGGCTCGCCGAGCACCCCGAGAACCGCGCGCTTATCCGGCGTCACGAGCGCCGGCTGCTGTCGCTCGTGATGAGCCAGATCTTGGACCAGAAGGTGGCGCACGAGCTGGCCGACGTGCTGTTCCAGTGCAGCCAGCAGCCGCCTCCGCCCCCCAGCGACGACGACTACTAGTGCCCGTGAACCCAATGAACTGGTGAACTCAGTGGACACAGACTGACGCCCTCCGGGCGGAGTGTACATATTTATAGCGACGGGCGGCCGCGCCGTGGACTCGTGTAATAATATGATAGCTATTTCTATTGTTCGATTGAGGAAAGATGTATTATAACGCGTAATTTTGATTTTTATAATAAAATGGGACTTGAATCTGTTTATTGGTTTTATGATGAAGATTTTATACCGAGTACCTTTAGCGCCTTCGTCGACAGAGACCGTAGAAGAGTGTGAGGAGCTTATGTGGGTGGACATGTTTAATTAAGTTTAATGTGAATTATTACAATAATCTATAATATATTTAAATTGAATCTGATTTTTATTTATTTTTTACGAATTGGCTCATTTCAGTTCCGGTTAGATACCCGCCCCGTTGTGATTTGTTTGTTGATGATCGTATGTGATGAATATCACTTCACATTTTACTAATTGAGTACATTTCTATCTATGTATGCACACACTGCTAAATTTTTAAAACTTAAATGAAAAATACATTCAAGTAAACTAAATTATTTTCTGCATTGCAAACATTATTTAAAAAAATATAACTGTTTCCGAATCAGAACGCTGAGTTAATGCGATCTATTTGATTGGAACGATGCATTTTAATTTTCATTCCTAATGCAATGGATTATTGATTAAATTTCGCAAAAATATTCTTTCGAATTATATTTTAATGAATTACATATTATATTTTAATGAAAGTATTTGTAAGAAACTATTACTATTTCTCTACAAATTTTTATTTCTTTATTATATTTAAGAACAATTTCTTTATATTGTGCGTTCGATAATGTATCTTGTCTGATAAAATGTCGCGGGCACCAGCTAGTTATAAATAAATAAAGAAAGAAATTTAACGTCCAGCAACCGAGCTCATATAACCCAAACATTTTGAAAATTCTAGTGAATAGGCATCTTCTAGGTGAGCTTCCTTCATCGTTAATTGGCTAGATGCTGGCAAACCCATCACTAAAGAGTTTTCATTCAAATTCAAGAGAAAATATATCATAATGCCTACTTCCAAGTTGAAAAAGGGATGTCACCACATGTTCCATTGATCTGAAATTACTTATGCTGTTACTTCGGTCGTATTTCTATGACATTGTAACGTTGACCTGATGCAGCAGCATCAAGTAGTCTTCGGGATATCTGACTCCTCAGTAACAGCAGATATACCTAGCTATCCCTAATGGTAGGGATAAGTAGAAAAAATCCAATTATCCCTATTAACAGTATTTATCAATCAATCATCAATTACTAATAATAAATGTGTAGGGGTCGGTCATGGAGTAATTTACTTTGTTTTCAGAGATATCGTGTATATAGGGCTCTATACATGATACTGAGACTAAATTGACCATTTTTAGATTTTTTTTCTGTATGTATGTATGTACGTTCCTACACTTATTTTCATGAAACTTGGTAGATAAAAATGTTTTAGAAGTACGAGACACGTGATAGGCTACTTTTTATCTTTTTTTAACGCGGACGAAGTCGCGGGCAACAGCTAGTACTAATAATAAATCTGTAAGTGTAGGTATTGTATGTATGTATGTATGTTCCTCCATAACCGATTTTCATGAAACTTGGTAGATAAACATTTAGACATACGGGACACAGGATAGGCTACCTACTTTTTCTTTTTCAACGCGGACGAAGTCGGGGGCGAAAGCTAGTGACAAATAGTTTCAGTCAATTAATTTACTCTTTGAAAAAATATCTGGCAGCTTATAAATACGTCGTCTATATATTGGAAGAAAGAATTTCCTTATTCAACTTTTCACTGGGCTGTCATCTTTTATTTGTCTTGAAATTTCCGTTAAATTTTGTTAAAAAAATTATTTTCGTATATATTACCCTATTTTTTATCCCCAATGGTTGTTACTAATAATTTGTATTCAGGATTGTAATATGTAATAAATCATAAACGGCCCTATAACCCTAATTAATGGAGTGCCAAGTGATCGAGAGTAAGAAATTGGTGAAGGTGTATGATGCGACGAAGCGAAGGTCCAGGAAGAAAAATATTGCCGACGATAACTCTGTAGCCACTGACGAATCTGTGGGCAGCGTAAGTATTTTATCTTTAGAGGGGTTTTCAAGTGTAATTCTCAAAGAATCGTGCGAGTTCTTTTATAATATACCAACTGCTGGTGCCCGCGACTTCGTCCGCGTTCTGAATGAAAGGTACCCTATGTCCTTTCTAAAGTCCCAGACAACGGGTATGCAAAATTTCATTGTGATAGGTTCAGTAGTTTTTGCGTGAAAGCGTAACAAATAAACAAATTCACATTTATAATATTAGTAAGGATTAGCTGTGTTAATTACAAGCCTCGACTTTGTATGCGCTGTAGTTCGTTTTTATGACCTAAAATTTTCACGGTAGAAAGTATAAATGTTATCTGGGTAATAAACTATCCGTGTGCCAAACATCCAAATCGGTTCAGCCGTTTTTGTGTGATTGAATAACAAACATCTGATCCATCCCTACTTTTGATACGGATTTCACTAATTGAAAAAGAGATAGAGGGATTGTTAGTTTTTAATACAACTTATTTGTAAATGTTTTTTTTTATATTTTGTATACAGTTCCCAATAGCACTTGAGATAATGTACAATATTGAAATTATTTTTTTATAAATATTACTTTACGATTAAATTTGTTGGTTCTAATTTCTAACAAAATTTGAAGAAATCGACACTACTAGCGCCATCTAGTAAGTCAGAAAAAAATTTATGGAGGATGATATCATAATCATTGATAATTTTATCGATGACAAGGGAAACTAGTTTTTTACTACTCTTGTTTTCAGGGTTGCCACACTCGCGTACAATCTACTAAAGGAAGTTATCATGACGTACAAACAAAGGATGGCTCGAATATTTTATCCAAAAATGATTTAGAAAATAGGTTAGATCATTTATTAACTTAGTAGTTAATAAATCACCAGCTAGTGCTGGTGTCCGCGACTTCGCCCGCTTATAAAAAATAGATAAAAACCTATTCTCGGACCTACCAAAATGTAAATAAAAATTTCATCAAAATCGATTAAGCCGTTTCGGACGAGTATGACAACTAACACTGTGACACGAGAATTTTATTAACTTGGAAAGTCTTTATTTTTGAAATTTTCTATTTTTAAATTATAACTCTTGAATGTGGTTTAACCTGGATCTAATTAACATTAAATAATTCAATAAAAGGTATTTTATAAATTGCTTTTTAATAATTAATAAAAATGTAGGGTGCGGGACAGTAGTCCTTCGGCGTCTCGTTCACCAGTTGATTGTCACCGAAAGTCACGATCGTCACGAGCGCGAGGGAAAAGGTGAGACTATTTTAATTTTTCTTATTTATACTGACTATTTGACGTTTATATCAAGGTGCATAACACTAGGGGTGTGCAAGTGTGCTATAAGAGACCCTGAACAGATAACTGGTAAGGACTAAGATAAACATAGATAGGATCGGGTTCCGACATGCCCCTTCAACATAACAGTATATTTTACTGTGGTCTTCTGCAAGGGTGTTCAATGGTTACCTATTTCCGAGCTCATATAACCCAAATTAGGTAATCAGTAAATTTTCTGTGGTCTTCTGCAAGAGTGTTTAATGGGTTACCTATTTCCGAGCTCATATAACCCAAATTAGGTAATCAGTATATTTTTCTATTGTAGTCTTCTGCAAGGGTGTTCAATGGTTACATATTTCCGAGCTTATAACCAAAGTGTTTTCAAAGTTCGAGTGAATAGGCATCTTCTTGGTGAGCTATTTCCACCACAGGCCTCATCTTCGCTACACAGTTGGTTGCCTGCCAAGGCAGCCCATCTCTATAATAAAAAAAAAACTGACTTCCGCCGTCCGATAGCCACCTACCATCAAGTAGAGATACCGTCACGTTGCCAGCTTATCCCCTCGTTTATTTAAAATCTATGAAATTTCTATTATAGAAAGGAAGTTACTTCGTTGGCCCTGAAGGGTGGATGTAATACAGCTGCCCGATCGGTATCTCCTTTCAATGTAAGAGTTATGAACTGTTTTGTTGTTGTAGTAGGTAACTTATTGGCATTTATCATTTCTCTCTATAAAAACTCAGTGCTGGCGTAGTTTATAGTATACACATTTTATCCAATGTGAAAACATCGGATACAGTCTTAATTTAAGTATAATACTTTCTAATGCGTACTTTATATTCAAAAACAGTATACATATTCTACAAATCTTTTAAAAGTACAAGTGAATAGGCACTTGAGTGAGTTCGATCGATCGTCGGCCTCGTCTTTTCCCCACGTCTAGATGCTGACCAAGAGCAAACCCCTTATTAGTAACTAGCTGGCGCCCGCGACTTCGTCTTCGTGTTGAAAAAGGAAAAAGTAGCCTATCGTGTGTCCTGTACGTCTTAATGTACATACAACACCTAAGACACTTACATATTTATTATTAGTATTGATGATAAAAAAACAGTGGGTTTTTCAAGTAATTTAATTATAATTATTATTAGATACTTACCAAATATTAAAACACAATTAACGATTAAAAATAGTGCCGACTAAACATTCCATAATATTGTGAAGTTTAAATAATTAGTTTTATAATGTGCGTGTTATTTTTTTAAATAAATTCATTTTTATATATTATGTAATAAGTATCCATTATTTTAATTTTCTTCAAATATTTACAATAGGATAAAGACCTTGATGGTCTGGGCTCGACGCAACAAAACCTAGATCAAGACCAGGACTATCCTTATACGTACCTCGAAGAAGCTGTCAAAAGAGATAAGAAGAAGTGAGTGGCCATAATCGCTATTTTCATTTCATCTTCTTCGTTTATATACAGCTGCAATACGCCTCTTTTCAAGATAGATCCTCTACTATCCATTTTAAATGTACCTTAGGTTACGTTAGCCTTTTACATTTCTACTAGCTTATGGTAAACGCATCACATTATTTTTCGATATAGCTACGGCTTACCTTGCCAAAGTAATAGTATTGGACACTCAACTAATCGTCCGTTGTCTATTTTTGAATATTTTATGGTTCTTTCAGTGGTTCAATGATGCCTAAAGATCCTAGCTTTTAACTCTCAAAGCAAAAACGGGGTGTTATAAGTTTGACGCGTGTCTGTCTGTCTGTGGAATAGTATCTAGCTCCCAATCAGACGGATCATGGACCCTCCCAAACGATTTTTTATACGTTCTTAGCTATAGTTTATGAAGATCTGTTTAGACGTTTGAAGACCATCAGCCCATTTTTTAGTACCTAAACACTAAACGAAGGGAATTCATGAACTTTCACCTGTTAATTTGGTACTATACTGTCATTTCGGTGGTATTTCCATGACATGGTTACTTTGACTTGCCAAGTAGTCTGCAGGACACCAAACTCCTCAGCAACTTACAGCAGATTAGCGTGTTTGGGCTCAATATAAAGTCGGGGGTTAATTTAAAAATATAAATGCCACCTGCGTATGCTAAAAATTTAAATATTTTTCAAAGACGTCACTTGCGACATCACGTGGAGACAAGATCAAGCCGTGACCACGAAGACCGTCACCATCACCACAGACGCCATCTAGATGAATCTCATGACAAGTATGTGTCTTCCTTCTTTTTTATATATTGGGAAATCCTCATGGATTCCCTATAGTGATAGGGGTTATGCCGGACCCGTACCGCCTAAAACCCAACCGGAGTTCGAACGAAGCTTGTTTTGTCGTATCGAAAGCAGAGTGTTCACCTCAAATAATTTCTTTTCAGAAAGAAGAAGGAGAAATCCCCTTCACCGTCTATTGACCAATCGATGATCCTGGAAACTTTTGCTAAGTTGTGTGCTCATTTTAACGACAAATCTATACAGGAGACTCTTAAACCAGTGGTAAATTTTCCAGTACTATCAATAACATAAAGCTAGATTACCATTTTTAAAAGAAAATTAACACTTTTGTTGAAATATTAAACAAAGATTTAATACATATAGATAATATAAGATTTAATAATAACTTCTATAATTGTAATCTTATAAATTGTACAGGATAAGGAAAAGTGGTTACAGTTTCATCCACCTGTAGGTATAAGGAGCGATATGGAAATAGTATTTTAACTAAAAGAACTTTTAATTTCAGAGCCGCACCATAAGCCACAAATCTTTGCAATACGAGGATATGTCACGTGGTTACAATGACCCAAATCCCATTAAACACGCTACTCGTTCTCGTGACAACATTCCCACTAGGGTGCAGAGTCGAGTGCAAGGAAATGTCTGTGGCAAAGTTCGCAGTCACGAAGAGATGGTCACGTCTAATGTGTACGTGGAGGATCGTTTAGATAAGTGTAGATGCATTGGTCCCTATGACAAAGGCAGTCCCAAATATATGAGCACCTTGGACACGGTTAGATCTCGAATACACACAGTGGAAAAATTGGAACCAAGATACGTTGAACCCTTGGATACAACAAGATCAAGAATAAATTACACAGATCGAGACAGATACAATGATTATCCAATCGATAGCGTTCCCGTTAAAAGCACTGTCAACTGCTGCCGACGAAGAGTTCCAGATCAAAGAGAGTACTGTGACGATCGTAGGGATAGATATGAGATGTACGATGATAGAAAGCGATATTACGACCAAAAAACAAACAGAAGCTTTGACGTAGACAAAGAAGAGTATGATTATAGAATGGAAAAACAACCAAGAAGAGATAAAACCAAGGAAAGGCGTTGCGAGGACGTTTGTCGCGATAAGAACAGAAGATACGAAAGGAGGGATTCTCACGAAATGTATTATGATGAAAGACCGGAGCGTCGTGAAAATTATAACTTGGCCGGTAAAGATTGTCGTTCGAGGAGAAATTTGGAGCGTTATGAAAAAAATTCAGTGGTGTCAAGAGATGATGATTATAAAGAGAGATGTTCGGAACGAGAGAGAGATTCGGGATTGAGTGTAGCAGACGGCGAAACAAGTACACTCAGTGGAAGGAGTAATTGCTTAAAAGTTGTGAAGGTAATATAACTTTTATTAACTGAATTAGTGCCAGTATTAAAAATAGGCTAGGACTAGGCAGGTCACTGTGAGCGTGACCAAATCTGAATAGGAGACAATATTATGGGAGTACTTTCTTAATCGGTTTAGAGACGAAACAGTAGAATTACTAATGACATTAAGACAAAATGTTTACAGCAAGAAATTGCCGAGCAACGAGAAGCTATGGACAAAATGATAAAACTATGGAAAGACTTGATGCGGTGCTTTAAAGGCATTCAAAAGCAAGGGAACGACAACAACCTACAAGTGAGCTTGGAAATTCTTTTCTTTCATATATTTCAACTTCTGATTTCTAGTTTTTTGTTTGTGAGCGCCATCAACATTCATTAGACGCGAGTAATAATGGTTTTGAATGTCATAGGAATCAGCAGAAAACGCGAGAGATTCGGCAGCTGCACAAATACGTTTGTGGCGTGAATGTATGAGACGATACGAAACTGTTGCACGTGATGTTGGTGACACAGACGCCAGACTTATGGTGAGTATCTGTTAAGGCGATTGTGTATGGCATATAAATATTGTAAGGGCTGCTGAAAGAAACGAACGGTTTTGAGCCCAATACAAAGCGGAAGTGGACTGTATTTTGCGGGAGGAAAAGCCTATTACACGCACTTACCTCAGCAATCCGCGGAGTCTTCTTTCTGGATTCTTCTTCCAAGGCCTTGGATCTTCTTGCACTCACGACGCGAATCACTTTGGCACAGTTCGTGAAAATAGGCGTTTGCGGTTGGACAAATGCGGGTTTATGCGGATAAACGGATTAACGATTAAGCGGGTAGCAGCGGTAGCACACAGATTACTGAACACTTTTGCAATCAAGCGGTTTTTCTTAGTCTTAATTCACGACACGTACGACACTTGCTAAGACCTAACGACTACTACTCGTAAGATGGCGGCCGGTTAGCGGGTTGTCTGATTGGGCCGATCATTCGACGCGACCAATCAGAAGCGTTTGTGTGAGAAACAATTACAAGACGACAAAATGACGCGAACAAATATCCTTTTTAAACTAATAATAAAAAAAAGATCCTTTTTAAACTACGATTACTTGCCGAAAGTATCATTTGGATATACAAATGATAGCTCGTACCAAATTTCTACTGTTATATTTTATGTGATAACATTGAGCTTGAGCTCCATGGCATTGTACCTATACGCTACCAGGTCTTTATGATATTAATATCTCCTCTAAGAGATTTTCATCTTCTCTAGAGTAAGAATTTTAATCATATCAAACATTATTATCATGTTTGCAAACCCACACACTTTTCACTGTTATGGTTCACCAGTACTAGAACTAGATACGAGTACCTATTAATTACACAATAATATTTTGTAGGAAGAAATAACCAAACAACGTTCAGAGATGGCCGAAATGGCGACTATGTGGCAGGAGTGCTTGCAGAGATATCGCGAAATGAGCAACGATTTTAACAACCTCAAGCAGAAGGCACGAGTTTTTACTTATTTAACAATAATTTTTTTTTATTGCTATTTGTTTGAATGTGAACTGGTTTTTTATTCTTTCAATAGTTGGCAACCTCCGAGAGTCCAACGCGGCAGGCTCCGCCTTTGATTTGTGCAGAGGGAGAAGGCGGCGCACCCTCCCCTCCATATAGGATGCCGCCTAGTTATCCACCGGTAATGTCTTATTTATTTATTTTATTTTAGGGAAATTTACAGGTATAATTACTTAATAATAGGGGTGAGTAAACAAACTTAACCTAATAAAAAAATTCCATTTATAGATAACAAAACAATAGATATATACTGAAAAAAATAAATTATAGGCCACTGAAAAATTTACCAGCCATAATGTTTTTTGTATTGATTATGGAACTGTGGAACAGGTCAATATCCGTATCCTCTGATAAAATTTCGTTAAAAAGTTTACACGATCGAGACATGAATGTATTTTTCTTATAGTTCGTCTTAAGACGAATATCAATAAATCTGTAAGGGTTGGTCTTCTAATAATAAATCTATAATAAATCTGTAAGGGTTGGTCTTGGAGTAAGTTACTTTGTTTTCAGAGATATAGTGTTTATAGGCTCTATACCTGATAATGAAACTAAATTGGCGTATTTTAGATTTCTTTTTGTATGTATAATTCACAAGAACTAAGCCCAGCACAAGTTTTAAAAATCTTGCCTCAATTTTCAAGACCGGTACTAGCAATTAAGAAAGTGTTTTGTTCCGTGGCGCAACGCAACTACTGGGAATAATCCGTATAAGTAAGTAAATGTGTGGTCGATGCGTGCAGGCAGCACCGATGCCGGGTTACCCAGGACCAATGGCGGGGTCTGCACTGCGCCAGCGGGCGTCGGCCCCTCCGCCGCAAGTGCCTCCGCCCTGGTGGTGGTGCCCGGAGGACCGACGCCCTTCGCCGCGTCGTCGCTCCTCACCCGAGTCTCGCGCCTCGCGGGAGCGCGACCGCAAGCACAGACAGAAGGAGAGGGAGCGAGGTATATCATCGATTAAATCTATACGAGGCAGAATCCCATAACAAATTCGTTAATTTATCACAGCAATAAACATCTAGCAAGCTTATTCCGCAGTAGTATCTTTGAGAATAATTCGTCATTGAGAAGATAGAAAAAGAAAGGACAACCCCCTTCTAAGGTGGTCAAAAGATGTAGTTAAACACTGGCTCTGACAGTCCATATGAAAGGTCTACATCCAGAAGTCTGATTTACATCTGATAATGATAACATTATTGTGGCCTAGTGGCTATTAGTAAACAATGGCTGTTAACCAAACGGTCGCGGGTTCGAATACCGCTAGGGTCAAATGTTTAAATGTGTTAACATTTTACCTGTGTACCTGAGTCATGGATGTATTTGTATTTGTAACTAGCGACCCGCTCCCGGCTTCGCCCGGGATACATTTTATTTTTTACGTAAAAACCTTCCCTGAATATCCCTCTATCCACGAGTGAAAACAGAATTAAAATAGGTCCAGCCGTTCTCGAGTTCATCAGTTTCATCTGATTTGGATAGATGGCGCTATCTCCCGTGCCAAGCCGCTAGTATTCACTTTTATTTTAGATTTCCCGTAGGAATGAAGCATTTTACTGCGGTACAAAGTATCCTATGTTCATCACAGATCATGTCGGCTTCTAATGGTAAAAGACATTTTCAAATCGGTCCAGTAGTTTCGGTGCCTATTCTATACAAACAAACAATCGAATCTTTCCTCTTTATAATATTAGTATAGATATCAACTGTCTGATATCCATAATACAAACATTAGTTGCTTACTGTGGAACTAACTAGATGGTGCTGTGTGGAATGATATTTATTTATATAATTCTGATTTATTTATATTTTTGTTGGTGCATGTTACAGACGACTCCAGATACAAGGATAAATCTTCAAAACCTAGCGCTGCCCGTTCCGAGCACCGACGTAGGAAGAGGTGAATCAAAAATACATAATTTTTTAAGCCATAACATTGGTTTCACAAAACCCATGGAGTAGCATAAAGCCAAAAACATGTAAACCTAAATTACTCATTTAAATTCAACAATCAAAAGAACTTAACAGGATCACAGACCTGCACAAAAACATTCTAATCTGGCTTGTTTTCTTTTATTTATAAATTTTGAGTTTTCCGTTTATTCAACTTTGATGTTTATTATTTTGGACTGATGTGTATTTAATAAAATAACTATTTTCCCATTTTTTGTTTTATTTATTACCTCTTTGTCCTCAGTAGTAAAAGTGTCACATACTACAAATGGTCAACTCTTAGGTACAACTGACTCTATATAAAACTTTTTAACTAAAAAATAAACCGCCGAAAAAAGTGAAAAGCAAAAAAAAAAGAACTTTGTTATTATAAGGTTAAATAAAATTATGTTTTGGTTTTCTTTGTTGTTTGTAAATATGGTAACTTGAGGTTACTTACAATGGAATATTAAAATACTTTACTTTACATGACAAATATTTTTTTCATTTGAGTGTACATTTTCTGCCATAAGACGATTCCGTCCAATCAAGATTCTGCCGAAAACCGATTTGCCGTACACCGCTGGAGGGAGTTTTTTCGGTGGTTTAATTTTTTGTTAAAAAGTTTTATTAGACAATATGTAGAAATAATTTTGAATAACTTAAAATTTAAACTAAAAGGAAAAAAAATAATTGCAACACTTGATTCATAAGTGATACTTATCTTATACATATTTCATTAAATCTTCATTTATAACAGTTTTATATTTAATAGTCAAATCAATATCATCAATACTCAATATGTACTAATAATAAGCCATTACCCCATTACCCCTTCCCTTCCTTATCCCTTATCCTTCTATGGTCGGCAGCGCACTTGTAGTCTTGTAGCACTTATGGCGTTGCTTGTGTTATAGGCGACGGTAGTCACCTACCATCAAGTGGACTGCCAGCCTGTCTGTCGACCTTAACATAAAGAAAAAAAAAACTAGGTATTGTATATATGTTCCTCCATAACTCAAACTAATTAACTGATTTTCATGAAACTTGGTAGATTAGACATTAGACATTAACATTTAGACGTACAGGACACAGGATAGGCTTTTTTCTTTTTCAACGCGGACGAAGTCGCGGCCACCAGGTAGTATAAAATATTATCTATTAGCATCAGAACAAAAGTCACCAATTATTTTTTCTTTCCAACTATTCATATGGTCCATTCTTTTAAATATTCCCATCTTGATTATAAAAACCCAAAATTGTGATTGAAATTTTTATAATCTTTATATTTGATAATTATAAAAATACTTTTTTCAGGTATTTTCTCAAGATTTGTATATGTATTCTGACTAGACTGCGCAGGTAGTTGCCTCCATAGCAACTAAAATTCCTTATTTTTTGTTTCTGACACAATTTTCTTCGATAGGTTCCACAGTTTTTCAGCGAGTTCGCTGTCTGCGGCACTTTTTGATACTTTAGATTCTTTACAATCGACGAAATACTTTCCTGTAACGTACTGGAGTTCCGGTGAGACCGCCAGATGAATAGATGTCTGAGCACCCTCTGAGGCAGTTTTGAACAGGAGCTTTATAATTAACTTTACTATTCGATTACGTTCCCTAAAAATTTCTGTATAAACTGCTCCCGGATGCAAACAGTTCACGGTTACACCGGTTCCTCTCAGTTCTTTGCTTAACTTTAGTGTGAACAATATATTAGCCAGCTTAGTGTTGGAATAGACTCTCATGTGTTCAAACCAACCTGTAGCTTGTTTATGGAATGTGTCTAAATTGATTTTACCAGCCTTGTGCATTACTGACGATACATTTATTATACGACTCGGTGATGATAACTTTAATAAGTCAAGTAAAGACATAGTTAGTAGAAAAGGTCCGAAATAGTTCACCTGAGCCTCTATGGGCAAATCGTCTTCGGTCAAAGAGTTGTCGAGTTTGCCCATGCCTGCATTATTAATTAAAACGTCAACTCGGTTCTCAGTTGCGATGATGTCTTGACAAAAATCTCGCACAGACTTGAACGACGATAGATCTAAATGTTTGAGGATAACGTTTTCATTTGTAGTTTCAATAATTATTTTATCCCTCGCTGTTGCGCCTTTCTCCTTGTTTCTACATGCGATTATGACCTTTGCGCCCCTACTGGCAAGGTCTTTTGCAGTCTCGAATCCGATGCCGCTGTTAGCACCAGTCACTATTACCACTTTGTCGATCATATTCTGATTACAATTGCATACGCCGTTCATAAATTTTTGAAATATTTTAAATATTACATACGTTAGAAAAATTGTGTAAAATATATTCGCTATCATTTTAAATGGTTGTGTTTTTATTTGACAATTTATTAAAAACACATAGGCGTTGTGTGCATGCCATGCGCCAACGGACGTACGGACGTGTACGGACGGAACTTATCGATTATTATTTTCTGGCTTTTCATCAAAGTTTTGATTATTTATTTATTAGTTTTTCTGTCATTGGCCGATCGCGGTTCGCGCATGTGAAATGTGAATTTGAATTCAGAATTGCTAAACAAATTACAAATGTTACAGAGTAGAGTACACAGGATACAGAATGTCAATAAGTGACAGTATTATATATATTACTCACAAGGAGGTGACAGTTAGTTAATATGAAATTTTATGTTAATATAATCCCGCCACCAAAGAAATACCTATACAACATTATATTAAAATTAATGGCACGGACTGTATAATAAAATTAAATACAAAAAAATTAATTCGCAAAATAATTTAACGTATCGTATGTGGCATGGGCTTGCTTTGTTGCTATTAAGGAGGGTAAAGGAGGACAATCTTATATAGATGTTAAACTAAAAAAGTGGCAACTAAAATCGACAAATTGAGATGGCGCTTTTGTGTCTAGGGCAGTGATCTAGAGAGTTTGAGAGTATGGAGAGTATGAAATGAATGGAGCAGTTGTTGACGGAGTGAAGTGCACGCTGAGTTGAATTGTTTACTATCACTAGCTGCACCAGCGCCATCAGTTCGTCGTCTTTCAACGGACACTTTTAATACACGGAGCTTGCGCTCCTTTACCTCTATTCTCCTTGGTTGCGATAAGTTGCGATGTTCATAAAACGATAAAATGCTACTACAGCGCCTTCTACCGGTGGCCGACCGACACTTTCTCATTTATAAAGTGTGTATAAATAAAGTTGACCACCTTTCCTCTATCTAGTCTAGTTACAGTTCCTTTAGGTTGCGCGCTATCTCAAACAAGAATTTAATGAAAACTCTTTCTAGAGATTCGATTTCATGCGGCAATTGCTCAGTCCATCTCTTTATGTCTAAAGTGTGCGGAGTTAAAATGAAACTAAATAAAACTTTTAATATTTCCTTTTTATTTTTTTCATATATGTATTTAGTAGAAATCCAGTATCAATACAATATTGCATGTAACTTTGTCGTTTTTACAAGAAAATGACAAAATTACATTTCATTACACTTCCGTGTTATGCAATAAATATATTATCTCTTGTATATTTTACAAACTGATTAGTGTATAAATATTTTCAGTCTCTTTCAAAAAAAATTTTGGTATTAGTCGTTCGGTGCCCAAAAAGCTTTCGGGCAAGAAGACAATCAATGGCTATATATTGTTTATTTATTTTGCTATATTATTATCACCCTGTGAGCTAATTGAAATATTACAATTAAATAAAAGAAGTCTCTAAAAAAAATCTTGTACGGATTGAATTGAAATCATGTGCATTTATATGGTTGGTCCCAAAGATTTAAATCACAGATGCGCCCTTGCCATACTTCCATATTAGTCTCTTGTAGAAAGCAGTGCCTTCCTGTGCCTTCAGAAAGTGTTCTCATAATTCAAGACATTTTACGTGGACAGTTTTCAGAAGCACAGGGCGCATCTGTGATTTAAATGTTTGCTTGGTCCATTAATATCTGAATTATCTTGTTTTCTGTATTAACGATAAATTTTCTAATATAATTATGGTTACATGTTTTCCAATTGACTCACAAGTTTCATAACGTTTATCAGCGGACGCAGTTACCAAGCAGAGCAGGTTTAATAAGCCAATGGCATTTTACAATTAAGTATGAAAAATAATGGGAATATTTGACACCTTCAATCATATTTTTAACTAGACTAGAGTTCCGTAATCGGTTACTATAAAACTTTTAATTTTTAATTTGAGAATTTTCTAATAAAATCTATAATATCTATTTCTCGCTTCCCATGGTACTCAACCAAATTTAGGACTGTTTCGCAGGCTGCAAATGCAAAAAAACATTCTCACTCAAAAAACCATGAACATAGGAAACATAGATATTTTTAATTTTTCAAGCAGGGGAAATCGCGAGCAAAAGAAAGCTATTAGAACAAAATATGTCGATAAATACTATAAAATTTACAATAAAAAAATTAATATAATTTATATGTATATAAAAATGTTATGTTGGTTTGTGTACTTCCAAAACTCGAGAGTGGATAGACCCAATTTTAATTTGGTTTTCACATATGGAAAGAGGGATAAACGGGGAAGGTTTGCATATATAAAATTTGCAATTAGGACGAAGTCGGGAGCAGGTCGCTAGTATTTAAAATATATAGGTATTGTAAAAGAAATATCGTAATTTATAAGTTAGAACAGCATCGACTTTGGAACAGTCTGCGTATGCTTATCAAACTATGTCCGCAGATACTTTTATATATTTAAAAGTATTTTTAAATAGGTAAGTTTTAACATGTCACAATCACAACACTATAAGAACAAAATATTATACGTAACTATAGATTTACACTTATTCAATAATGAGAATACTTAAAACAAATACAAGTTTTACTTAACAATAATAATATAGCTAAAAGAAAAATTCGATAAAAATGCCAAAATGACTAAATTAACAAAAATTTACAATAGAAATATAATTACTTACACAAATATGCTTACAAGTACAACGCATGATTACAATATAAACAAATCGTCTGCAATTTCTCAACAAAGCAATAAATACAATGATTTTGTGCGAAATAAGAATTTTCGCAAAATTGCACAATATGCGAAATTTATAATTTTTCAGGGACATATTACAAAATCTTTTTTTTTTATTATAATTTTATTTTTTGTGCAATGTCAGGAAAATGAGTTATCACTATTTATACTAATAATTAATATGTAAGGTTTGGTCATGGAGTAAGTTAGTTTGTTTTCAGAGATATCGTGTTTATAGACTCTATACATGATATACTGAAACTAAATTGACAATTTTTAGATTTTTTTTCCGTTAATCCATAACTCTTAAACGAATTAACTGAGTTTCATGAAACTTGGTAGAGATAAACATTTAGACGTACAGGACTGAGGACACAGGATAAGCTACTTTTTTCTTTTTCAATGCGGACGAAGTCGTAGGCACCAGCTAGTAAAATAATAAGGGCGTAAACTTAAGAGGGAAGAATAGCACACACTCGTCCATACAAAAAGAGAAAACGTTTTTCCACTTTTAAATATTTTTCAATCTCCATGATTTTTTTGCATGTTATTGACACAGTGAAAGACTAAAGTTTATAGGTTTCCTGTTTTCAAAATTTTCAATAGATTCAAACTTATTTAACCTCAAATAACTTAATTTTTGTGATTAAAACTTTGTCGAATTAAATCGTTTGTTTTATAAAAACAATCGAATTTAAAAAAAAAAAACGAAAGCTATAAACCTAGAATATATTATGCTGAAACGATCGACGTGAAAATCAAAGTGATTTGTTAAGATTTAGTTAGTGGAAACTTTTTTCTCCCGAAATGAAATTTCATCAAAAAAAGTACTATTGTCAGTCGGAAGCTCTCTATTGCACGACTGCCCCGGGGCTAGAGCGCACAAGGGATAGCATGTGTTTTCCTAAATACCTATCGCAAAGCTATACTTCCTTCTTAAATTAATAAATAAATCGGTGTCGCTGCGCTCGACTAGATACTGCCGGCGGCAACAAATACTACGCCGAAGTCGGCGTACCCGAGCCAGTCACATTGAAAGCTGTCTGTGACGTGTATGACGTATTTGCCGAATGATTTAATAAATTTTGGGCATCTAAGGGCATAAAATGGGCGTAAGTCTATCTCTGTCAGTCACATATTTATTAATAGGTAAACATATTTATCCAG
This sequence comes from Synanthedon vespiformis, assembly GCA_918317495.1. Classification (NCBI taxonomy): domain Eukaryota; kingdom Metazoa; phylum Arthropoda; class Insecta; order Lepidoptera; family Sesiidae; genus Synanthedon; species Synanthedon vespiformis. The sequence goes on from OU906964.1 coordinate 2,545,489, forward strand.
AGATTGGATCTGGCATGGAGACACAACAAACATTTTAATACGATCTAAGAGGATGATAACTGCTTTCAGATGGTTTATGTGCTAACTAATTAATGTTTGGAGACACACAGTCGCTTAAAATTTCCCAACATTTGCTTAAAACTTTAAAAAACATGTTTTGACTAAAAAATTATTTATTTAGATTATATAAATATTTACCACACAAATCTACACAACACATCTAATGGAGTAAATTACAATGATATATAATAAACTTATCCTACTAAAACTAAACTATCACGAATACAGAGCGGTAAAGGCATTTTATCGACGGAATACGTGTAAGTAAAGGTAGACTTAAAAATAGACTCGGAATCGGCGACACATACGAAGAACCAGTTGAAGGAATCCTCAATGTATAAGGCCGATAATTGACCAAATAATATTATATTGTTAATATATATTATTTGGTTATAATGCTTACAAGGCAATAAGACTTTTTTGCCTTGTAAGCAACAAGTGTAACAAGAAATGTAGATATAAACACACCAATGTCATTGTCTTTTGGTGGTTTATGAAACATAATATTGAATTTGTGGTGTCATATCAAAGGAAAATGTAAACTTTAATATAATAATTGATTACATATAGATATATAATTACCTATTTATATAAATTATTCGTAATTAACATTTTATATTCAACAACGCTGTAACATTTTTATTATTATCAAAGTCAGCGTTCTAAGTCGTTTGTAGACTAATTTTAAAAACAAGTTAAGTTTTTTTTGACTTTTCTATAGTTAGAAAGCGCTAAATGACACATTTTAATAAAGACATTTCTTAGGACACACACGAAAGTTCACAATTTGGACAAAAATATTGAATAAATACAATTCTACATACATAAGGTATAGGTACTTAGATTATAAACCACTTAATAAAATTTTCACTTTGTTTATTCACTAGCGTCCTCTGAGGCACCATTTTGGCATCAGTAAACCTGAAATTAAAGAGAAATGAAAATGGCATTTTTTATAGTAATAATTGCTGTATTATATATAATAATAATTGCTATAATAATTTATAATAAAGGGCTACCACATCATACAATTTGAACGTATCCAATTTAGGAAATCGAAAGGTGTGATCGCAGTTAGAACAGATTGGATTCAATTGAGAGTTTATCCATTTTCAACTCTATATGTTCAATTTAGAAATCAATTTAGCGTAGTGTGATCACGAGCTCTCTACTTAGATTCCTAAATAGGAAACGTTCAAATTGTATGGTGTGATTGCCGTTTAATAATCGCTGTAACTAACTAATGTAGAGTCCACGAGCAGCCTATACAAAAAAACGTTACCTGAGATAAAGGTAACCTGAAAGTGGTCTTTTTTAAGTACTTAGGTGTAAGTTATTAAAGTTTCTTAAGTTCTTAAAGTCTAGTCTTTAAGTTTAAGTTCTATAAGTCTTTAAGTAATAACTACAGTCCGACAAATGTCTAGTTTATGATGCAACATCAAAACAAGTGTAGGTTACCTGCCATTATGATTATTGTTAATGTATGGATTTTTCATTATCACTATAAATATTATTTGAAGATACATGTTCTAAGAATTTTTTTTCATTTCCATTTTTCACTGTCCTTTCCAAATTTTCAGCCGTTTCTATATGGTTCTTTATAATATTACTAGGTATAGATTATTGCAATAATATGCAGCACAACCGAATGAATAGGTACTTACAGCGATAAATTCACTGAGTCTAATCTAGGTAGACACGGTAAACAAAGGTTAATTCAAGGACAGTGTTCACAGCTGCTGGATTGGCTGAATGTTAATTACAAAGAATATTTTGAACTTTAATTAAATTCTACACATTAATTAAAAATAAATGCACTGCACTGGATATAAGGTAAATTTCTGATTACACAAATGCGTGTTATATCACGCTTCACTTCTTCGCATAGCTCCCAAGTGCACACAATAATACACTACGTAGAGTTGGTTTAGTAACTGTCTGTTCGCGATAAACTCAAAAATTACTGCATCGATTTTCATGCTGTTTTCATCAATGGATAGCGTGGTTCTCGATGAAGGTTTTAGTGTATAATTTACAAAGTTACAAGTCGCGGGCAGAAGCTAGTTGATAGTTGAACGGATTTAGATGAAATTTGGCATACAGATAGTTTATTACCTGGATTAACATATAGGATACTCTTTTATCTTGGAAAAAAATGTTAGGTTCCCCAGGTATCGTTTGAAAATATAAAAAAAATTGCCGTGGCAGCTCCACCATAGTCAAATAAACAAAAATAGACAAAAATGTCAGATATTTTCTCAGGTGTTATATTTTTTTATTTTTCAATGCGGACGAAGTCGTCGACACTAGCTAGTAACCTTAACACTTAAATAAAATTAAGCTATAAAATTTGTAATATGAGACTGAAACTCACCTTAACACCATAAGCCATTTCGTATCCTCCTTTGCTCTGCATTTGATTTTGGATGGAGTGCAGGAGAGATGAGGGCATATCCACATCAGTTGAACCTGGAATAGATAGGGTATACATTTTAAAAATAGATCCCAATCACTTTTAGTCCAATCTCAACCGAAGTTAGTGAGAAAAATCATTGTGCAGTGCATAAATTTTGATAAAACTTCATCAGCAATAAGTATAGTTTATACTAGCTGGTGCTCGCGACTTCGTCCGCGTAGAAAAGTATAAAACGCCATCTACCGTATTTTGGATAGATGGCGCTATCTCCCGGGCCAAGCCGCTAGTATTTGCTTTTATTTTAGATTTCCCGTAGGAATGAAGCATTTTCCCGCGGTAAAAAGTATCCTATGTTCATCACGGACAATGTCGGCTTCTAATGGTAAAAGAATTTTTCAAATTGGTCCAGTAGTTTCGGAGCCTATTCTATACAAACAAACAAACAAACAATCAAATCTTTCCTCTTTATAATATTAGTATAGAAGTATAGACAACAGAATATTTAAAGATACTTGCTGCTGATGCACGTGACTTCGTAACTTTATAAAATATAGCCTGTTACTCGTTGATAATGTAGCTTTCTTTGGGTGAAAGAATTTTCAAAATAGGTTCAGTAGTTTTTGAGTTTATTCATTACAAAAATACAAATCTCTCGTTTTTTTCGTTTACAAATATATAAAAAAAACTACTACACATTTTTTTTATCAAACCTTACAGTAATTTAATTACATTTTACAACAGAATAAGCACACGCGGGCTATAATTTGAAAAAATACGCAGTAGAAGTCATTGGCAAGAGATATAGTCTATACTATAATATTAAAAGAGTAAAGATTTGATTGTTTGTTTGTTTGTATAGAATAGGCTCCGAAACTACTGGACCGATTTAAAAATTTTTTTGCCATTAGAAGCCGACATTATCCGTGATGAACATAGGATACTTTTTACCGCGGGAAAATGCTTCATTTCTACGGGAAATCTAAAATAAAAGTAAATACTAGCCGCTTGGGCCGGGAGATAGCGCCATCTATCCAAAATACGGTAGATGGCGTTTTATACTTTTCTACGCGGACGAAGTCGCGAGCACCAGCTAGTATAACATAATTCGCAGTAGTAGCGACTAATTAGCCGAGAAAGGTCGACCGCTGAATTATGTAGACCAATCAATTTAGTTTGATGGTAAGTTGTCGTTTAGCAGACAATAGTCACGTTCTTTTATGTCTATCACGTATATTTATCATAAGCAAGTGTTCAGAGTGACCACTGGATATAATCTATTTAATTTCTGTTTTCTAATTCAAGTGATAACGGAACAAAGTGGCTTTTGTAAGTGAAATATGATTATTTTATAACGATATGTATTTTTTATTAGAGATGGGGTTTGTTCTTGGCTAGCATTTAGCCGTGTATCGAAGATGAGGGCTATGAAGTTTTCTCTATATGTCTTATTATTATTTAATTAAAATAATGTTTCTCTTTTAACTCACAGAAATTTCTGTGTAAATTCGATAAATTTATCGCCCAAAAACTTGACGATTTTCCTCAGGCAACTGATCGTCCGATAAATTGCTGGATGTCATGACAACTGTACGTCCGAAATGTTGAGTTAAATAAAACAGTTGTCTATATATATTACGCGAATAAGTTTGCATAGTTAATATATAATTATTATATCTCAAAACTCTAGATCGAAGAAGGTTTTTATGAAAAAAAAATTGAACATCCGCTATGTTGATTTTTCACCAATTTCAATAAGGAGTTCATTTTTTTTTTCGAACATTAATATAATCGATATATCGATATAAGAATTTCTTAGGCTGCTTTAGTAATCAAATCAAATCAAATTCTTAGTACATGAAGGCTGCTTCTGACCGATCATAATGGAAAATTATGGGTGAAGCCTATTATGTCCTGTAGTGGACGTTCTAACAAATCTAACACTTCTAACGCTGAGATAATAAAATGATGACGATTAGGTATATATTACAGAAATACTATTTCTGTAAGATAATATAAATGCGCCTTAATTTTTGCTGTGACCTTTGTAGACTTCGGCATTGCGTGAGAAACGTGATCAACAAACATTAAAAATTATGACTCACTCACTCTAACAAGAAAGGTATTCTAACAATATCATAGGACATTGTTATATGTATAAGATTGTTGGGGCAAAATGAAAGCAATATAAAAATATTATGCAGTATTGTATCTCTCGTATCTCGTTCGCTGCTTAAACAAGCTATGATGAAAAATTATAAACTAACCCCCGACTTTCTGAGAGTATTGAACCCCCAGCAGACTTCCTATGTCTGCTGTAAGTTGCTGAGAAGTTGGGTGTCCCGCAGATTACTTGATGCAGCAGCATCAGATCAAGGTTATAGTGTCATATATAACAAATTTCATATCAAAGCAAATTTCCAAGAGATTTTTCCAACTTTTCTCTTCATAAGAATTAAGAACCCTCTTTGGACTTTAATAAATATTAAAAAAAAATAGTCTAATTGATCAAGCCGTTCTCGAGTTTTGAGCTTAACAAAACATTTATTTATACATTTTTACATAATATTATTATCGAGACCCTGCCGGGATTCGAACCCAGGCAGGACCGCTGAGACAAGCACCCTAACCACTTATTCAACGGGCACGTCAAAATGACAAACATCCCTGTTTAGAGCGTTAGCAAATATTTGAGAAATTGTAGATAAAGCCTCATCGTAAGGGTATAATTTCAGTTCGCGTAAATACCGTGTGTTAAGGCTGTATATTATTACATTGACAAAGTTATACTTAATGGCATAAGCGACAAAAAGTCAGGGTTAAGATGACTGGAGGTCACAGTTAAGTACAGCGACCTTAACAGTAAGAGGTTCAATGTTCAGCTTATAATTTTAACTTTTTTAAAACCGTTTTATGATTGTTCGTTTATTTTCTTTTTGAATAAAAACAAGACATTTCCGAAGCCATTTCTCGATACGCATTATCGTATTCGTAATAAGATACAACTTTTTGTAAACATGGTATGTGCTTTAAATAAAAAAAATAACAATTAAAAGTTGAAGTAAAAAAAAAAAAAAAATCTGACATTAAATAGTCGCATTGGCATTGACTTTTAAAATTCTTATCCGAAAAGAAAATTGTAAGAATTTAATATACTATCGACAAAGCTTTTCGCTTTTCGAAAAATGTAGAAAGAATATATTTATAAAATTAGGTTTAGTATTCAACATAAGGTATTTAGTATTTTATAGTTCAGAGAACTCAATTCGAACTAGTTCGATTCGATTCTAGATCGAACAAGTGCAAAGGCCAGTGTGGGGTCGTCGGCAATCTATCTTCAAGTAAACCTTGCATAGAAAACCATTCAAACTTTCCCACCTTTCTGAACATAATAATGATTAATAATTTAGATATGAAAATGCAGTAACATATCAAGATCCTATTCAACCGCAGTAAAATTACTTAAGTTACCTAAATGCATTGATTTTTATACCTTTACATTACAGGGCCCTTAGCCAAGAGCACAATGCAAACGGGAGCGTTACGCTTATTAACGAAACGATAGAAAATAAAGCCGGGTGATTGGTTGTTGTACCGCCCATATAAAATTTTGACCAATCACCGGGCTTTATTTTCTATCGTTTCGTTAATAAGCGTAACGCTCCCGTTTGCATTGTGCTCTTGGCTAAGGGCCCAGTAATATCTACGGTTCAGACCTCTTACGGCGCGGGCACGTTAGACGTTTTCAATATTATCGCTCGATAAATAACATCTAAGAGACAACAAATAAAATATCAAAGCTTTATCAATCAATCGCTCGACAAATGATTTATCGATCAATCAATGTCGGTAAGTAGCAAGTGTTTGAGGAAAGCATTTACATCAGACGAGAAAAAATAGTCATCCTAATGTTTACCTATTATATAGGTTTCATACTTTCGATTGATATCTAACTTATCTATCAAAAAAACAAGTGCAATGTTTAAAAGGAAATAAGTAATCATATCTTGGATTGAAAATTTTTCAGGCAACTTATTCTCGATAATAAATAAATAATAATATATAAAGGCATTAATTATTTTATTTGAATTTTTTATTTTTATCTTATCTATTGCTAATATTATAAAGAGGAAATATATGTATGTTTGTTTGTTTGTACGTGCAACTAGTTAATCTTCCGATTTTAAAAAAATCTTACCAGCCAATATTAGAATACAATATCAGGACATAGGCTAAAATTCCACACGGGCGAAGCCGCGGGCACCAGCTAGTGATTATTCTAAAGATTTTAAAAGGTGTCTCCTAAATTAAAAGCACTGATATGTCACCGAGATACCAATACCACTCACTATATAAGGACTCTCTATAGACAAGGCCATTCGTTATTCTTGTAAACAGCCATGGATCGAGTCTGAGTGTAAATAAATTCAGAGAATTGTATCAAGCAAACATTGTGGACGTTGTCCGCACTGCTTGTTCATAGTAAACTTATCTGTTTATCTTTAACATTCGTTGAAAATGGAGACACAGTACAACATAACACTATGTTGTTATATGTTTTCAGAGAACGGATATTTACTTTATCTGGGACTTGCAACAGGGTACACTGCGTTTAGCAGTCACTCACAAACTGATAATAAATCTATCTGATGTCAGGGAATACCTTTATAGAAGACAATAATTAGATTGTTGTGAGTGGGGTACACAGGCTGCTTGAGTAAAGTAATTTTTAATTGCAAATTTTATATTTAATTTATTTTTACTTACATATTTATATCTTTTTTCTTTCACGCATATATATAGGAAATACCTAACAGAACGGTGAGTATATTCTAAATCAATGGGAAATAAAATACATGAACTTGATAGAATTTAAGTTTCGATTTCATCACTAGTAACTTCAAATACCAAACGACCCATATTATGAGAAAAAATAGAATATGTTTAACATAAAACATTAAATGAATATGAATCAGTCAGAGTCGATCGTCTACATAGAGCTGATTCAGAAATCACTATTGTTCGAATGGATCTAATCAGTTTCAAGAGACTGGACTGGTTAAAGGTCAAACTAGATTGAATTCAAATGTATTTTTTATTACAAACGAAATTATAACCTAGATCACAGATAGTGTATTAATACTAAGAAAAAAAAAACTAGTCCTTCGTCAGCTGTATACAGCTGTTATGTAAGTTCTTGATCCAATTTAGGTGAAAGTAAAGAAAAAAAGACATTCTTCTTTGAAAATATTGAAGGAGGACACAATATTCGTATTACAAAAAGAGGCATATATTCAATTAGTATTTGTGTCACAAAATTAATGCCTAGTTATAAAAAAAAAACTTTATAATAAATGAAGTAGGTATTGGATACGTTACGAAATGCAATTTTTTGCTTAGTAAAACTAAATAACTTGGAACACGTAAGGTTTTAACTGGCCCATTCGGTGAATTTCGCAATCACGTAGCTGTGCCAGTTACGATAAACTCAAGTTGAATTAACTGGAATATATAGTACTTGTGTGTATAAAAATATTTGGGTCAGGATTTTTACTTATATTTACACTCGCTTGTTTATTGCAAAACTTTATTGAACCATTCAGATTTGTATATTTTTCTGTTATTGGGAATGACACCAAACTAATTATATAATGGAGTTTACTTTTAAAATATAATATAAGCTCCGAGTTTCTGTTGAGCCCTAATAGGCGATATCTACTGTAAGTTGCTGAGGAGTTGGGCATTCCACACACTACTAAGTGCTGCAGCATCAGGTCAAGGTTACCATGTCATGGGAATACCACCAATGTATACCAAACACATCATTTGTTGGTTTAGAAGTTAGTGAAATTCCATCAGCAACTAGGATACCGTTACTAGGATGCGTTCAGAGGATTGTATTTTCAAAAATGTTACTGTTTCTCATCGCTCTGCTCTCTTGGCGTGCGATAGAGAGAGTTGCAAGCCCTGGAGGCAATTGCCTACATTTCCTTTTTGTAATAAATGCTTTCGGGCGATAACGTTTTTACTCCCCTAAACTTTTAAAATTTAAGACAATTTTGATATCATTTGATTCAGTACACCTTAATCTAAGTCTGTACGTTTTTCTTTTTTAGTAATTCAGTATAATTTAATTTAAATGAATAAAAACCCTAGAGGAAGTTTTCAAATAAAAATATAGATTTTAAGATGCTAATAATTTATATAGTAAGAAATATTTCTTAAAAATAAAAACGTATGGACCTAGTTTTACTATTGGACTATGTTTACTGGGGGGGGAAACGTTATCGCTTTTTGTATGATGAACAGATCTTCATAAATTTCACACGTACCTTGCAAACAAAAAAAAACCCGGATCAAAATCGGTCCATTTGTTTCCTTACCCTTCTAAATTATTCAACTAATTTTGATACGGTTTTTACTAAGGAAAGAGCGAAAAATGAGCAAGGCTTGTGGATATAATTTGCAGAAAATAATTGCAACCGTGTAAAACCGTGGTGGGTGAATTCACAAAGTTTCTCTGTGGTAATGTATCCTCTTCGTGTACTGCTATTTATTATAATCCTCAAGACGAATATCTAATTGTAATAAGTACCTATAATGTTTCAATAAGTTTTAAAACTTTATTGTTACAAATACTAATTAGAAATGCGATTAAGAAAGAAATTGATAATGTAAACTGTCAGACAGGCACGTACTATGCATTATCAGTTATCTTTAGAAATGATTTGATCGATTGTTAAATAAGGTACCTTAATAAATCCTTTCTTATCTATCAGGATATTTTTAGCTCTATCAACAATTATTATTATAATATGTATTGTACTAGCTGTTGCCCGTCGTTTTAGCCTGAGTGATATTTTTACTCTTCTAATTCCATCCTGAAATTCTATTCTATTTTAAATATTGGTGAAAGAATTTTTTAAATTTAGATTTTTACCTCCTACAAACAAACATACAAATTTTACCTCTTTATAATTTGAGTACTTAAAGATCAACAATTATCTGCGTAGCATACACACATAGGTGTTTAATTGTTAAAATAGCTAAAAAATATGCGTTATGAAGAACTCCATTTTCCATTTCATGAATAGAAAAATTCATGAATAGAAAGAACTACATTATGTAGGTGTAATTTCTCTTCTCGTTTTATCTATATCATGTAAACATTTCGTGGTTTGCATTCGACGTAGCACGCGTTTTATGGAAGGTCACTGATTGATAAGTCACCTGATACTTGTCAGGCAGGCGATTATCGAAGACAGATATTACTGATAACTTTCAAGTGGTGGCAATAGCAACAACGTTTAGGTTTATCGGGATAGCCGCTTTAACAGAACTGATTATACAGATCCTTATTAGATTCCTTCATCGTTCCAAGTATCACTACAATAAATCGGTTTTGTAAAAAAAAAACCGACTTCAAACCGTTTTCTGCTGGATGCCATTATCAGAACTGGACCAAATTAAAATGGGACCACACGGGAAGCACCAGATTTCAAATAAAAAAAGAATCATCAAAATCGTTTCAGCCAAACCGCGTAGAAAAGTATAAAACGCCATCTACTGTATTTTGGATAGATAACGCTATCTCCCGGGCCAACCCGCTAGTATTTACTTTTATTTTAGATTTCCAGTAGGAATGAAGCATTTTCCTGCGGTAAAAAGTAGCCTATGTTCATCACGGATAATGTCGACTTCTAATGGTAAAAGAATTTTCAAATCGGTCCAGTAGTTTCGGAGCCTATTACAAACAAACAAACATTGAAATCTTACCTCTTTATAATATTAGTATAGATTATAGATAAATATTTTGTATAGTGAAGGCATTCCAATAAACTGAGTCTTTTTAGTCCGAATTTGCTATATTCAAATATTTCCACTATGCGCAGTGCATTATGAATTTAAATGCGGCGCTCGACGATAACTTCGTGTCAAAGGAACGAACGGATGCTTTTACTGCCCATACAAATAATACGAGTATGGAGTGCATTAACTCTTGACAACCCGAAACGAGCGAAACGTAAATAAACAGATTCTCGGGTCTTGTCTTTACATACTTTACGTGCTATGGCAGAAAAAGCTCAGAAAAAAGATTACGTACAAAAACCATAAGTTTCAAATTTTTTTTTAAATAACTCATCTAAAAATTTTCAGGAAACCTCCTTTTTGTCAATATCTCAAAAGCATATTTTTGCACTTAGCAGATTTTAGTTAGATAACGACTTGTTATTCTTTATTGAACACGTTGCGACCCCCTCTTAATCCTCAACGCGACCCCCAGGTTGAGAAACTATGCTTGAAGAATGAGGAAAAGGAATGTGCTTGGGTGCATGGGATCAAACGTACGGCTGGAATTCAAAATGAAGGCTTACCGATGTGTCCTGTGTGTTGAAAATTTGTTGGTGCACTAATCATAGATCTGTCTATTCTTCGCCTCGTCCGCTGCGCTTGCGCCGCCGGTTGGTAACAACACGCGAACCACTGAAGCCAAATTTCGCTACCGGTGCTTGCCATTTTTTTTTAATAATATTTGTCTAGTCCACTTTACTGAAATTTTAACACTCGACACGAGTAAAACTTTTAAAATTTAATTAATTTTTTTTTTAAATTTTCACACAATTATTTGACTTTTATAACGGTTGTTAATTATATTTTTTGTTTCAAATTTTTTGTTGTTTTTTAGGTTCGCGAGTCTTGTGTCTAGGCACTAGAACACATTAATTCTGTGCGCAGATCTCTCTCGAACTGATAAGGGCGATGAGCATGATGCGTTGGTTATCTGCGAAAAAGAGAAAACGTAGTTTGATTGAAATGTTTCCTGGAACAATCTTATCTTTGTTGAAGACATAAACAATTGTTAATCTTAACACACTTAAGTAAGACACTATTTTTACTTAATAAGGAAATTATTTTAATAGGAAATTTAGACTTTTTTTAAGACTTACAAAAATTTTAAGACGAGTCGTAAAATCAGTCATCAATACTACACACAATCACACGTTAAATGAGGGTGTAACATTGCATTACATTGTACCATCATTTCGAAGTACAATAAATAAATAAAAAAGCCCTTTATTCTTTGCATTCTGTTGTATAATTTTTAACTTATTTCTAATATTATGTTTGTTTTTGCGTGTTAGTTTGTGATTTTGTCTTCCCATCGTGTAAGTGGGACAATTTCGAAGCACAATACATATTTAAAATTACACCTGAAAAATATATGGTGCAATAAAATTTGTATAAGAACAACTCACCCATAATAATAATTATTATACAAATGAATTAATATTCATGTCAAGTATATTATTGGTGAACGTTTACCTAATAAAGAAAGTTCCCTCACATTTTAACGTAGCGATAGAGCTCGGTTTTCTAACCACAGTGTCGCGAAGCGATTTGTCACTCTGGATATACATATATTATATCTACTTTACTTTCTATATGTAACCAGTAAACTCAGTATAGAGTTTTTAGTACTTCAGTAGGTAAACCTTAAAAAAAAATACTTTTTTGTATTCTTGATTTTTTTTCTATAATGTTTCAAAGACTCTTTCTTACCGACTCATTTCGCCCAGTCTAGTATACATTAATAATTCGAGTTTCACCCTACAGAAGACCACCGTGAAATAACAGCACAAGTGTTATTTCACGGTGTGAGTTTAGTGATGTTTTGGTTAGTTTTTTTTTTAATGTTAAGGTCGACAGACAGGCAGACGGTCCACTTGATAGTAGGTGGCTACCGTCGCCTATAACACAAGCAACGCCATAAGTGCTACAAGTGCGCTGCCGACCATAGAAGGATTAAGGATAAGGGATAAGGGAGGGATGGGGTAATTGGCTCTGGCATCCCTTACTCACTCACCGAAACACAACAGCACATAATGCTGTTATTTCACGGTGGTATTCTGTAAGGTGGTGGTTACTGCCGCCAGACGGGCTGCCCAAATGACTGCGAAACGCAGTGTGCCCTGCCACTACTTTCAAATCCAGACCAGAGTCAATTTTGAAAATTATATTAAAATTTTCAAAGTTGACCCCGCCGGGAATCGAACCCGGGGCCCCCGAAACGTTAGGCAAGCACCCTTGCCACTCATCCAACAGGCTCGTCGTCGGGCAGTGGGTAAGAGATGCCATAGCCTCCTTCACATAGCTTCACAATCTGTAGTTGGCAGCGCACTTGCAGCACTTGTGGGCGACGGCGGATAAAAAAACAGTGATACGACAGGGATATGATTAAATAATGAAATTAAAGACATCCTATCCTATCTTCTAGAATGCAATCACTTGTAAAACCCACTTCCCTATCCCTTCTGGCATGACAGTGACGCTAAGTGACAATGCTGTAGCAATGAAGATAAAATGTAAAAGTTAGATAGCGAACCGACCGGTCTCTCTTTCTAAGGGGTCCGCGTTATTTGCCACGAAGCATTAAGTTGACATGACACATTACAAGATACAAGACTGCTGATAAAAATTGTACAGAAAATTTATGAGTACAATTTTTCGATGCCTAGAACACTGAAAGGTCAAATGCAATTCAGTTTTATCACATTTTTTAAGTTTTTTGCGCGCGATGAGAGTAAAATTTCAAGGTGGAATTTTGTGTGACGTTTCAGTGTAACGATCACGTGACGCTTCTTGTAACGGACTCTACGTAACATCTACCGTTTATTATACCCAAAGACTATAATTTAAGTAATATTGAGATCAGTGACTATACAAAGACTATATTTTGTACAAGTGCATTGTTTTTATTTCGTGTAAGAATATTCTAATAAATATTCAAACAATACAAATCTTTTCTCTTTATAATATTAGTATAGATTTTTTGCACCTTGGAATACGTTATTGGAGTTTTCGTAGAGAACCCTAATTTAACTGGATGATACTCAGTGACAATGTAGCAAACATCGGTCCATTCGTTTTTGAGTTTATTCATCACAAACAAAAAGAAAAAAAATCTCTTTATAATATAACTATACTTAGACAAGTGTTAGTGGTTAGCAAATAACAAAAATTTTTACAAAAATATAACGATGAATTTTTAAAATTTGAGGTCTAAAATTTAAAGAGTTTGTCTTTAGTAGGTAAGTACAGTACGAAAAAAAGTTATAGAGAAGATAAGATTGTACAGAAGATATTGTAACTTCTTTAAAGTGACATTTAATAAGATTAGCAAGTGAGCTTGTCATGTCTACTTACATGACTTATCAAGATCTCTAGTTATCTGAATATCTAGATATCGGTTAAGCCGACCATCGTTCGCTCAATGTTGTGCTATGAAACAAAACCTTGATCGGAACAATGATACGTCACATCTCATAGGTGCTGCCTACGTGGCCTATGCAAATAATCTGCCGAGCTTAGCTCAGGTTAGGGATAAGATAAAACCGCCGAAAGTCGCCGCCGCGCATCACTCTTTACGTAATTTTTGCTTGTTTGGCGCCGACTCAAAATTACTTAGGTAAAATAATAAGATTATTTTATGCTTTTCAGTTTTTTCGGCGGTTTTATTTTTTGTTAAAAAGTTTTATTTTATATATATTTTTTGTGGCTATAATCTAATTTTCCCACCCTTAGGGTGAATTTTTTTTTCAAATTTATACGAGACCAATTTCGAGGTATACCCTATTCATTAAAAAAAGAATTATCAAAATCGGTCTACCATGTAAAAAGTTATGCGTGGTTATACGCTATAATCGGTGAGTGAACAATTAATCATCCCCTGTTTTCCTACCCTTAGGGTTGGAATTTTTTTTTCAAATTAAAATGGGACCCCCTTGGGGGTGCACCCTTTCAAATAAAAAAAGAATTATCAAAATCGGACAACCCTGTCAAAAGTTATGCGTGATCACACATAAAAAAAGTTAAAAAAAAAAAAGAAAATATATGTACGTGTCGAATTGAGAACCTCCTCCGTTTTTGTTTTTTCGTTTTCGTCGGTTGATAAAGAAAGGGGATAGCTACTAACACAACCACATATATATTATTAATGTTTTTAGGTTAATTAATTCTGTTTTGATAACCGGTTATGAAAAGAGAAAAATAAATCTATTTTCGTGACTGATTATGAAAATGGTTACGAAAATAACATATCCGGTTATAAAACGAGAAAAAGTCCATGTTCTAGCTGGTTTTGAAAATCCAATTACGAAAGTTGACTAAAGGAAAACATGACTGTAGTATTAGGTATTCCCTCATATTATAGTTTTGTTCTAGTATTCATTTTACACCACATTTCCAACACTGTTTCAAATGTTCCCATTTTAATAGTGCGCATTGAAACGAGGATGCGTGCATTCACTCACGACTGTTCTAAATTAGATACGTTTATTTTCAGGCTAACTCATACATAGTGTATCTAATATGCACATCATGTGAAAATTGTATCATTTAATGAAATTATTAGAAACTATCGACCCGCTCTCGACTTCGCCTTCCTCGTTTATAGCTAAAGAGTGAAAACCGTATTAAAAATGGTATGTATGGTTCAAGTAGTTAGCGGAGTAACAGACAGACGCGTACAGTTTCGGCTACTTGATTGCAAAATCAGAATTAGGTTATATTAAACTATATTTAATAAAGTTTTCGTGAAAAATTATCTAACTATATAAATTAAATTATAATGGTGACAACCGCATCAAAATCCTGGTTTAGGAGAAGTTAGCAGATATACAAACAGACAGACGCGGAAAGCGACTCTACAAATAATTATAGTGTGAAAGGATATCAAAGCCGACAGGATATAAAAACCTTTTGTATTTTACGGGATCCTACATACATTATCATACATAAAACCAGAAAATTTCCTCGTTAGTCCCATAACAATATTCGAATATTGTTATGGGACTAACGAGGAAATTTTTGTAATGTGGGACATAATATCAGGACGTACCTTGTGTGAGATATGTATCTTACACTAAGTTACACTATTTCTAAGTTTCTATTGCACCTTCAGGATTAAGTATTATGAGGGTTCTTATTTATAACAAGCTATTGCTAGCATTGGTATTCGTACTAAATACCTACGTCTTCTGTGATTCTGTTCTGCTTCTATCATCTGCTTAGCAAAAACCGATAAGGCTATAATTTAAGGTTTACACACAAGTTAACTCCCACAGTGCAAACAATAGTTCACATTATAATCCGTGTGAGACAGAGATCACAACCGTGAACCGAACCACTTTCCATTTCTCAAAGCGAGTCAATGATCCATAATAACTTTCACTGACCACTCGTTGACATTTATATAACAGAGCACTAAGTATTAATTAAGTATTAAGTACTGTCACTAAAGATTTGCGTTCGTAGACAGAAACTTATGTGGATTTAGTTTTAGAGAATAATGAATGTAATTTTTTATATAATCCTACTATAAATGTCAAAGTTTGTGAGGATTTACGGATGTTAGTTTCTTAATAGGGCAAAATTTCGAGAGGGGTCGTCTAAAAACGTTCAAAATGCAGCCCATTTTTTATATTTTTAGACGATCCCTCGAGAATCAAATTTTTTTCCAGACAGTTTAATTTTAGGCTCAAGGGTTTGGCTGTCAAATAAAAAAAGAAATTTTCAAATCCAACTTAACATTACAGTCCAATGCTAATATAATAAAGTGTCCTTAATGCGTTCAATGCTAATTAAACTGAAATTCTTTCAGCTTTGTTTGATTGTTTTTTTATTATTATACATACTAGCATAGATTAGGTTTTATATTTCTTTAATTTAAAGTTCTGTTAACACTTAATGCAATCTTTTTATTCATGCTTACATTTACTTGCATTATTTCTATGTTAATTTTCCATATCTGTCACATTATTTTCGCGTAGGTATATGTTCTCGATTTTAAAAGACCTACACGGGCTTCGTATAGAGTAAATTTTCCTAATTAGGTAAACGATTTTGTACTTGTAATGTAATGCAGCGAAACATTTCGACAATCGAATTACGATGTAGCTTTTCGTAATCGAATGTCGCCAAGAAAATCGATTTCGTGACACTAATCGAATTCGTCGTCACGACCTGTTATTCTGCACTCATTATTGCTTTGTTGTGAACGTTTTCGTTTTATTTATACAATTTCATTAGTAGTACACAATTGTAACTAATTAAATTAATAACAAAATTAGTTAAAGACATACACTTACGTATTGTTGAAACAATTTGAATAAGATAATATTGTACCTCTATCTATTCGAATTCAAGTTCATTGTTTCGGTACATAACTAATAAATGAAAAAATATTGAAAGTTCCTTTATTAGAAGATCACTAATTATTATTAAAATAGTAATAATTAAATATTAATATTATTAGCAACTTGTAAAAATAGGTATTGAACATGTAGTTACATTTGACTTTTTATTTTTTTAGGAGTAGTAAAAACGTTTTAAAACTATTAAAAGAAATTTAAAAACATTGCAAAACTACCGATACTGGGGCGTAACGAATATGGCAATGTATTAGGGTGAAAACCGCATTAAAAATCTAACGACTGTTCATATCAACTAATATCCTAGTTATTAGACTGTATGTACCTTTTATAAAACCGATCCAAACGGGACATACATATTACATGACTCTTTTTAACAACTTTTTTAACCAGTTGCGCGGTTTGATAGAAAAGCGCGGAAAGCGACTTAAAATTATAACATAGTAATAAAAATATGGGATCGAAGTAATGAAGCTGTACTGTCGTGTTAATTTATTGTTTATAGTAACGCTACTCGTATGTACTTATGCACATATAAATATAATAAATCTATTCTCGTAAGTCTCCTGCAGCGCCAGATATACAATGAACTGATCACACTTGGTGTAAGAGAGAAAGAATTATTTTCATTGAGTACGCACATGTTTTGACTGTTGACAAAACTGGTACATACCTATAAATGTCATATTATTCTTATTAGAGGTGGGTTTGTTCACGCAACTAGTTGTCAATTAGTTGACTCACGCAACTTCGTACTCGCTGTAGTTCGTTTTTTATAAATCCCACAGGAACCTAACATTTTTCTAAGACAAAAAGTATCCTATAGTTTAATCCAGGTAATTATGAATACATTAGTGAAATGTACATTCAAATAGGTTAAGTCGTTTCTGAGATTGGCGTGTACAGACGCACAGACAAATTTCTACTAACTATTTTTTGTAGCAGCCTGTGTACAATTTTTTTTTTAATTTTTTTTTTAATATTCAACGACCCAGCAACGAATTTTGATGCGGTTTTGACTAATAGAAAGAGCGATAAAAGAGGAAAGTGTGTATAATATAGCCCGGAGCGGGTGGTCTCTAGTTTATTTATAAAATCAATAATTGTTTAACCCAATGAATATAATTATATTGCTTTAACAAAAAGTTATTGTTTAATGTAGCCGCTGACTGTACGTTTCCCAGTAAAGGCGGAAAGATCGCTTCCATATAATGCGCACATTACTCACCGTGACTTAATTAGAAACATAAATATTCAGACACGTGAAATGTAAATTATACAAATGTTGAGAGAAACAAATGCCATTCTCGGACGCGAGTGTTATGTGTCTTGTACATTTTGCACATTTTTTATGAAGCTATTAATATATAATCTCTTAATAAAATTATTAAAAATAAATAAATTATTTTATTAAATAATATAATTTAACAGTAAACATCCTAGCTATGTAAAATTAAAAGAGAAATATATTACATATTTATAACTACATATCTAAAACACAACTACAATAAATTAAATCACTATGATAATATAAATAATTATTTTAAATGTTGAATAAATATCTAATACCTACTAATATTATAAAGATGTAAAGTTTGTATATACCTATTTAATTTTGTTTCGATTGGACTGTCAGTTTGTCTGCCGACATTTAATATTAAAGAAAAACTGTTAGTCACGCGAGTTCAGAGCTTTTTACCCATACCAAAAGTTGGGCACTTTTGTTGGGCAGTGAAAACTGCCTAAAAAGGAACTCAGAAGTGAAAACTTCTTTAGGCACGTGTGGGTGCACAAATTTTCACTTCATAAATTTTTTAAGTAAGTAAAATAATATATTATGTATATTAGTGTTACTCCCTAAGACCCCTAAGCAGTTAAGTAATGTCTTATTATAAAACAATGTCCTCCACCGCGTCAGTTCGCGATAAACTCAAAAACTACTGCACCGATTTTCATGCTGTTTTCACCAATGGATAGAGTGGTTCTCGAGGAATGTTTTAGTATATAATTTACAAAGTTACGCGGGTAAAGTCGGGGGCAGCAGCTAGTTTAAATATATAATTTAAATTTGAAAAAAGAAAGACTATTAACATTTACTGCAATTTACTAAGACTGCACGCCTCTTTTATTTGTCTAATAAATTACCGAACACTGTTGATAGAAAGTCATAAATGTTTTGCGAACAAACAAAAAGATAGGAAACGTCTGGGGTGAAGCGCCGCAGACGGTTGACTCATCACTCGGCCACTGTCGGGGTCTTATCGGCTCTTTATGCGAACCGCTTGAAATTCGGGACGTTAATCCCGTAAAACAAAGAAAACGAAACCATATATCCTTACATACAAGACATAGTTTTGTTTCAGTTGACTTGTAATGAAGTTTTCACTCATACGTTCAACACTCCCCATGTTCGGCTGTTATACTCAAGGGTGTGTCGTTCGATTCCTAGCAGACTTTGCACGGTATTTTGAAATTCGGGACGTTAATCCCGTAAAACAAAGAAAACGAAACCATATATCCTTACATACAAGACATAGTTTTGTTTCAGTTGACTTGTAATGAAGTTTTCACTCATACGTTCAACACTCCCCATGTTCGGCTGTTATACTCAAGGGTGTGTCGTTCGATTCCTAGCAGACTTTGCACGGTATTTTGAAATTCGGGACGTTAATCCCGTAAAACAAAGAAAACGAAACCATATATCCTTACATACAAGACATAGTTTTGTTTCAGTTGACTTGTAATGAAGTTTTCACTCATACGTTCAACACTCCCCATGTTCGGCTGTTATACTCAAGGGTGTGTCGTTCGATTCCTAGCAGACTTTGCACGTGTATATATGAAAATGTTAATTGGACAGGATAAATTGTCAATTTATTTATCAAAACAACATAACAAAGCCATTTTAGTTGTGTTATTTTTTTTGCCAAGATAAAAACTTACCAAGGACGAAATGTTATCTAAAGTATGACACGCTGAGTCATAATTATTATACCAAGTTTTGCATTCTATACACCAGAATACAGTTCAAGGTACAAGTACTTATATTACAAAATAATGCTACAAAATTATGGAATTACTAGCTGGTGCCCGCGACTTCGTCCGTGTTCTGGATGAAAGGTACACCCTATGTCCTTTCTGGTGTCCCAGACAACGTGTATGCAAAATTTCATAGTGATTGGTTCAGTAGTTTTTGCGTGAAAGCGTACTTAACAAACAAATTAACTCACATTTATAATATTAGTAAGGAAGTAAGGATATGATTGATTTCACATTTCAAAAAATTAAATTAAACAAAAATTATAAAGGCAATGTTACGTACAACCGAAGGACCCTCAAATCACATGACATTCCCAATTTTTCATAGCCGATTTTTCCTCGTGAGCATCACATCACTCCATAATACGTGCTTCAGCAGGACTAAATTAGTGAAGTATCATCCAATCCTTTCTTTTAAGCCCTCATTGAATCAGGAAGCCATTATAAAGGCAGGAAGGAGTATCTTACACTTACAGCAAATTGCACGATCCGTCTAATGAGTTTTTCGTGATGTATTCAATTACAAAAAAGGGGCTTCTGATTAACTCATACGAAATGTTGCGTCATCGGCGTCATCCGTTTATATTTATAAGTGAGTATGGTTTGTTTATTTCGTTGTTGGTGATCGTGCGAGGTCAACAAACCTTTTTGTTGCAAAGTTCTTAACATGGAATTGTGATCAAATATCGGCTTAAGACGACGCATTGGAAATTTTGGTGGCAGGGATTTCGATTTTTCTCAGCAATGACAAAACATATGAAAATGATGTTTGGTAATCTGTTTCTTCATGTTATTGACTTCATTTTTACGGTTGGATTTCACGATTGATAAACTTTTATAAGATAGAAAAAAAAATCAAAGAAACCTCTTTTAAAACACAATATATTTACATTTTACAGCCCAACGGGACCAATTTATACCTCCAAATTTTCTATGTACATTAGTATAAAAATACACTTTAATTTATCGGTTGGATTTATTAAAATACATTATAGTTTTTATTTAAACGATAAAAATCGTATTGTCGCATACCATCTTACGACATAAGCAAGCGCGCTCTCGTTTATGTATGGAATCACAGCCCCTGAATCTCTC
The DNA here is from genome assembly GCA_918317495.1 of Synanthedon vespiformis. Lineage (NCBI taxonomy): Eukaryota > Metazoa > Arthropoda > Insecta > Lepidoptera > Sesiidae > Synanthedon > Synanthedon vespiformis. Next base: position 2,566,306 of record OU906964.1, read on the forward strand.
CTCAGATTTTAGATTAATTGTTTATCACGGCGTCGTCTTAAGTAATTGTCTAGTTGTTAGTACTGATGAGTAGTTTTTTATTTTTATTTTGTCTGTTTCTCCGCTAACTTCTTCTAAACCACACAAAGGATTTTGACAATGTTTTCACAAGTGGAAAGAGCGACCAACGATGAAGTCATGTGTAGTAGATGTGTGTGTAGTGTGTGTAATTTCCATTAAGACTTTGCATCCTTGCGAAGTCTTTCACTAGTAAAGCCTTCTTCGATAAATGGACTATCCAACACGAAAATAATTTTTCAATTCGAACCAGTAGTTCCTGAGATTAGCGCGTTCAACCAAACAAACTCTCCCATCTTTTTATAGTTAATAGTAATATAGATTATTTTTCAACGCGGACGAAGTCGCGGGCACCAGTCAGTAGGAAATAAGTGGAGCGTAATTTGTTATTTAAATATGTTTATTAATTGACCTCTATGCTAATATTAAGCCTAGAATTTAAACCCGGTTTTACAAACCGTTTCTTAGTTTTCATTTAATCTCGAAACGATTTTTGTTGATAATATTAGCTAAATTTTTATAACAGGTATTTATATAGCGTGTTATCGAAATCACATGGTGTGTTAGGTTTAGAATATTCAGGTCACAATGGATTGGATATAGATACAGGTTTTATAAAAAAAAATTAGGTACATCCGTGCGAAGCGGGAGGCGTATCGCTAGTCTATACTTCTATACTAATATTATAAAGAGGAAAGATTTGATTAATTGTTTGTTTGTTTGTATTGAATAGGTTCCGAAACTACTGGACCGATTTGAAAAACTCTTTTACCATCAGAAGCCGACATTATCCGTGATGAACATAGGCTACTTTTTACCGTGGGAAAATGCTTCATTCCTACGGGAAAACGGATAATAGGACAACGGGTATTAAGAATTATCCTTCCGTACTCATCTTTTTCACATAACTTCTAAACGGCTGAACAGATTGGGTTGAAATTTTATATGGCTATTTCGATGGTTTCCTGGATGATTTAAAAATACAATTGGACCCGGTAGGTGGCGCTGCTGTCGGTATGTCAACTACTAAACGGCTTGACCGATTGGGTTGAAATGTTGTATGTGTATTTCCATGGTTTCACAGACACGAATGTATTCAATTTTATAAAGTTACGCGGACGAAGTCGCGTGCAACAGTTAGTGATTAATAAAATATTACAGTATTGTTTTAAAAATGTTGATAACTATAATAAATAAGACTTATATTTTAAAAAGGTCAAAAGCTGCTGGTCTATTGTGCTGGTCTTCAACACAACGAAACGATGGGAAATAATAAAACAGACGAATGTATGTATTATTAGTAATAGTGTTGATGTACGAATAGATAATAATTAAATAATTAAATGAAGTGGCTCATCGCACGGCCGATAGAAATGTTTCGCAAATTGATTCTTATCTTCCTTACAATAGCGCTGTTAAACAAGTCTGATGAAAGATAAGGCGATATCTTGCGCCTTTGTTCGGGAGTTTAAATAAATAATTTTTATTTTATTATTCCTTTCAGAGAAACATATTTTGATGATCTTCTGAAATAAATCTATACTAAAATTATAAAGAGGAAAGATTTGATTGTTTGTTTGTATAGAATATGCTCCGAAACTACTGGACCGATTTGAAAAAATCTTTTACCATCTGAAGCCGACATTATCCGTGATGAACATAGGATATTTTTTACCGCGGGAAAATGCTTCATTCCTACGGGAAATCTAAAATAAAAGTAAATACTAGTGGCTTGGCCCGCGAGATAGCGCCATCTATCCAAAATACGGTATATGGCGTTTTATACTTTTCTACGCGGACGAAGTCGCGAGCACCAGCTTGTGAAATATAAATTTGCAGAATTTTTTCCGGGTTAAAATAATCAATAATCACCATCAATACTAATAATAAATCTGTAAGTGTATATAGGTATTGTATGTATATGTTATGTATGTTCATCCATAACTTAAACGAATTAACTGATTTTCATGAACAGGGCACAAAAGAGGCTACCTTTTTCTTTTTCAACGCGGACGAAGTCGCAGGCACCAGCTAGTATATTAATAAAACACGATATCTCTGAAAACAAAAGTGACTTAACTCCATGACCAATCCTTACAGATATATTATTAGTAGGATTGATTGATAAATGAAAATCGTAATTTTAACTCCATTTAACTGCATAATGTTGAAGTTAAACAAAAACTAATGCAATGCACGTGAATCTCTATTCTATAGAATTCCCACATTTCATAGTGTTTTTATACTGTATTAGTTAGTATGGTTGGTATGGTCCGTAAGCCAGGCACTAATTTCGACAATGATTTCCTCTCAGTCCATAATTTGTAAAATGCCTGAAAGAGTTGTATCATGATGGGTTGTGAACGTCAGCTGCGGCTCCGATGGTGGGTTGAGCAGTAGTAGCCCGTTATACTTTCAGAGCATCAGCTGACAAGCATTCCACCAAGATATAGCCAGCTGACTTTTTTATTTATTAACAGTAATACATAAACTATCATCTGATAAATTTTCTATTGGGAGGTAATCACTGAACACGTATATATTCGTGTGACCTGGGGCCCTAGACAAAGTGACATGACAAAGACGATAACGAAGTTCGAAAACACAAAATGTATGGGAAGTATCACGTGACTTAACGAAGGCTTATGTCAATCCCATACATTTTATTGTTTTCGAACTTCGTTATCGTCTTCGTCATGTCACTTTGTCTAGGGCCCCTGCAGACGCATAATCCACCATTTTATACATAGCTGACAATTTTGTTTCTTCAAAATATTAGGCTAACTATAATTTGATGAATTTTTAATCGGAAATAAATGATTAAATTGTTTTTTATTATATGCGTGGGCGGCTACCACTCTACTGCTCAACCCACCATCGGAGCCGCAGCTGACGTTCACAACGCTTCATGATACATCTCTCTCAGTCATTTTACGAGTTATCGACTGGGAGGAAATTGGTCATGAAAATCTGTCGCTGGCTCATGGACCAGTAGTGGCATAGCACACTATTGTTATAGAATTATCATTTAACTCTCACGACACGACCTGCAAGGCCTTTATACTTACGATTAGCTTGTTAACAGTGGGAGAAACATTTTGTTTCAATGTTTATTAGTTCTTGTTCTTTACCCTCGAATGTGCTGTACTGTACAATCGATGCCAGCAGTGATTGCTGAATGGAAACTTCTTCTAGCAGAGAAGGGAATCTTTATCTATTGTATGTTTTGGACATGGAAATATATTGATTCTGATGTGACTACCAGTCTTTGATGGCATACCTCAAAAATTATAAAATAACTCAATTATTCTGACTAATTCTAACGTCTTCAGCTCGTTGATTACTCTGTGAATGTGCGTGAATTATCAGTAGCTAACATTAGATGACTCAATGTTGTGTTGAATGTTTGCTCGACGATTAGAGCTTTTGTAAAGAGGGCGTGCATACATTGCCACTACTTACTTTTAAAATAAATTTATGTTTTATTGAATTATGCACTCGGTTTACTGCATCCTTCGATAGGCGAATTGTTGAGCCTCTTTCACCATCTGTCAAGTAGGCTAACTGTCATTTAAAGTAACAGGTAACTGGGGATAATGGAGCTGACATGCCTTTGTTTGTACGTACGGTAAAAGTCCCAAACATTAAAAGAAAATAATAAAAAAAAAATCGCCTATCGAAGGATGCAGCAGTTGGTGAAAGAGGCCCTTATTTAGAGAGCAATAGGTATCACCAGCATTATTTTTATCGCCATAAAAATGAATAAACAAAAAAGCTTCCCCTATGAACGATTTAAGGTTGCCCGCATTGAAAGTTTTCCTATGACCTTCACATGACGTTGGATCACCTCGTGGGGAGGTTATTGCCTCTCGTACTGTGCCGGGTTTTTCGAATTCAATTTGTTCATTGTATTATGTCTTTATTATGTCTCATCAGGTACACTTAAATCTTTTTCAGTAAATAAATATTAAAACTAACTCTTGAGACTAGCTTTGTTAGTAAAAATTTTAATTATGCCAGGACGACTTCATATTATAATTTCGATGTAATGTTTGTAAATGTTGTTAAGGACGTGAAGGGTTTAATTAATTGTATATTGTAATAAACAACATTTAACTACTTTTAAGAAATCTTTGGTTGTGCGAGTATTAAGATGAGATTTGTAAAAATGTAAAGATGTTTAAGAAATCTACACATACAAAAAGAAATTTGTAGAATTTTTGTCTGTTTGTGCAAGCTAATCTCAGAAACGGCCTAACGAATTTGGATGAAATTTGGCGCACAGATAGCTTATTAGTTAATTACCTTTTTTGTATGATAATGCAATTACGATGATAGGAATTAGGATGGATACTTTTTATCTTTGAAAAATGTTAGGTACCCGAGTTATCGTCTCAAAATTAAAGGCTCGTTTACTATTTATTTTACTGTATAGTATAGAATAGATAAGTAATTTCCTATATATATGAGTAAATTGCCTATACTTATTAGTTTTTTGTCAATAGTTAAGATTATAAGAGCGCCAGAGCACAGTAGATGATTAAACTGTGACTAATACAACACATTTCAATTTCAATTTGTCATTTGAACCTCATATATGGTATCTAAATCGAGCATCCCGACCCCGTCTGTCTCAAATAAGTCGAGTCGGTACAGTAACGCGAGAAGCATTCGTGTTGCGAGACTTGCGATCAAAGTGGAATCGACAGAAATAGCTCAACGTGTTGTCATAGCGACCGACTCCCGCTCTTCAGAACAAATACGCTCCAGAATCCAGAATAACCTTATTTTATTTTACTTGTGTACTTGAGAACATACTTTTAAATTTGTAAGTGTAGGTATTGTATGCATGTACGAGTATGTTCCTCAATAACTCTTAAACGAATTAAGTAATTTTCATGAAATTTGGTAGATAAACATTAAGACGTACGGGACACAGGTAAGGCTACGTTTTTCTTTTTCAACGCGGACCAAGTCGCGGGCGTAAGCTAGTATATAAAGAGGTAAAGTTTGCATGTATAGGCCCTGAAACAACAATAGTTGAGATGGTTGCGATATTTAACAATACAGAAATAGATTTAATACAGAAAAGAGCAGAATACAGTACAGAAACAGATTTGTAACCATTTTGTAACAAATACTTACAGAAAAATGTTTAATCACTAATATAAATTTTAATTTTGAAAATTTATTCGTTTATTTATTTGTTTGTTCGAAGGAGAGTTAATTTTCCCAAAATTATTTTTTACAAACTTTGCCCATATTTGTCCCAGTATACAATACAGTAGTCAGTATGCTAGGTAGAAATATAATTATTAGTCATTTCACGTACCTCTTCCATCGCATTGCAATTACAAAGATGTTAATTGTTGATTTTAAAATATACAGGAAGTCCCTATCAGGAAGTCCTTTACCAACTGATTTATTTAGGTTTGCATTGATTTAAGAGGTGTAGTTATTACATATATTTTTAAATAAAAATTGAATCGTGAATGAAATTGAGGAAATTATATTCTTATTGTTTTTAAAAAACAAAATACCGTGTCATCTGTGTGTTACCGAAGTCAAAATAATAGTTATTAGATTTTTTGTCTGTCTGTGCGTTTGTGTAAGTTAATCTCAGAAACGGCTTCATCGATTTGAATGCGGGTTTCACTGATGTACCTATTACAGTGAAAACCGCATTTAGCGTTACAAGAAAAAATTTACAACGGGCTATTCCGTCGTCCTATTTCCTATGGATAAAAGAAATTTTTCTATGTAAAATTTTATGATCGTTTGAGTGAGTAGTTAAGGCGTGAAAGCGTAACATACGAACAAATTCACGCTAGGATATAGGGCCCTTAGCCAAGAGCATCCAGTGCAAACGGGAGCGTTGTAGATTGACGAAACGACAGAAAATAAAGCCCGGTGATTGGTTGTTGTAACGCCCATATAAAATTTTGACCAATCATCGGGCTTTATTTTCTATCGTTCTCTAACTTCGTAAGGGAGCGTTGGAATTGGTGTGCTCATGGCTAGGGGCCCTGTATTCATTCTTCTTCAATGATATTTAATATGCATCGAATGTCCCCTTCATTTTTGAATGCGGAACGTCGTCGTCTCTATTATTGGTTAGTAGATCTACGAGTATGCGTTCCTGTCTTTTCCTTATTATTTTTAGGTGACTCGTATCATTGTTCTATGATGTGTTGAATAAAAGTTTTTTGTTATCTCAACTGTAAATAAAACTCAGTATATGTACGTCTGCGCACGGTTCTGCTTTGACATACCGCTGAGAGCTCATGTCACACCTTATTTAAACAAGCGTGGTTTATTAAAAATGAAGTCCCGTCGAAAACTGCACTTAGCCTGTCTTCTTTTTGGTGTTATAAAGAGTGAAGCTCCACATTACCTTTTCAACAAATTATCATGGGTAGCGAGCCGGTCTCGGGGTTCTCGCCAATGTGCAGCTCAGCTAACTATGCAAGCTCACAGATCAGCCGCATTCCGAGGCAGTTTTAGATATGCGGCAACTAAGTGTTGGAACAATATTCCACCGCCAATTCGAAATCAATGCAATGTTCAGGCTTTTAGATTTAATTAGAAATTTTTAATAAATAGTCAAATAAGTGAGGAGAATTTGAGATTAGATAGTAGTTTTATATAAATTCCAAAACCAACCTCCTTGCTTTTTTAGGCAAATTGTTTTATAACGTTTTTCTATTTTTATTTATTTATTTTATTTTTTATATAACTTATGTTCGGCTGGGAACCTTATTCTTTTAAGTAGATAATGTTTATACATGCAAGCAGTTGTGTCTAACAATAAAATAGTTCTTATTAAATAATTCTGAATTACTTACTATAATTTTATTTAAATTTTAATTATTACTTATTTGATATTTAAGGGGCATATGCATGGTGTATGGCCGTGTGTGTGTGTTAGACTTAGGTGACTTAGGGTTCCTGCGGAAGATCAGTGCTGGCCTATGCCAGCAAAATACTGAGTAGGGACCTATTTGTAACTAGTAGCTCATTCTTTTTTCTTTTTACTGTTTTTATTTTCTTTGTCGTTGTGTTATGTTACTTACTGTTACTATGTTTATGTTACTTGTGTTGTGTTACTAAGTTGCAAATAAATGTTATATTATTATTATTATTATTAGATTGTTGTTCATATTATGATAAAGAAAACACAAAGAATGTTGGTGTTAGTAAAAAAATATTGTCTTCTTTACATAGTGTAAAACAAAGTACAAATAAAAGTATATAGATATTTTAAACTACGATTACTACGAATTTAATGCGGTTTACACTAATAGAAAGAGCGTTAAAGGACGAAGGTTACATAATTTGCAGGAAAAATCCTTGCGAAGCCCAAAATTGATTTTCGAAGGTTGTAATGTTTATTTGGCTAATATTTGTCCGTTGCTTGGTTAATGACACCAGTCACTGTACAATTAACAGAAATTCAGGTCAAGCAACAATTGCAATTTGTTTATTGGTCATTAGAAAGTTAAAAGCAAAATGTCAAAGTTTGAAATTGTTGCACGGTCCACTTTTGCACTTTTGTGCACACAAAAATGTGCTCTGAATGTAATATTATTTGTGATGATAAAATGTGTGAATCACGGAAGAGAAATCATTTTAGATTAAAAAAAAATAGAAAAAATAAAATAAAACTATTATTATTTCGACTATCCAACACCAAAATAATTTTTCAATTCGAACCATTCTTCCTGAAATTAGCGCGTACAACCAAACAAACAAACTCTTCAGCTTTATATTTACTATAGATTATATTATTATTAATTATTAATCAATACTTATAATAAATCTGTAAGTGTAGGTATTGTATGTATGTATTGTTCCTCCATAACTCTTAAACGAATTAACTGATTTTCATGAAATTTGGTAGATAAACATTTAGACGTACAGGACACTGGATATAGGCTACCTTTTTATTTTTCAACGCGGACGAAGTCGCAGGCACCAGCTATAGTTATTACCTAATATAATTATCAAATGAAAATATTATTATAATAAAAGGTAGACATTGGACAGACGACCTGATAAAAGGTCTTATTGTAAAATTATGGGGGGTTCTATGTCTAGCAGTGGAGATGATAATGATAATTATCATATATCATATTGGCTACATATTATAAAACAAAGTGATCTGTCTGTCTGTTCGCGATAAACTCAAAAACTACTGTACCGATTTTCATGCTGTTTTCACCAATGGATAGAGTGGTTCTCGAGGAAGATTTCAGTATATAATTTGCAAAGTTACGCGGGTGAAGTCACAGTCAGCAGCTAGTTTATAATAAAAATTGCACCCCGGGCGAATCCGTGAGCTGGTCAGCTAGAAAGTAATAGAATCCTATATAACACAATGTTTATAGAATATCAAACTATAAAAAGTAATGGGAGTGTATCTAAAGAGGCAAGATAACTAATAAACAAAGCTATAAACTTAATGGTATTTTAATCGCATAAATGCTTTTTGCAGGCCCTGATAACACTGGCGTGGCGCCACTAAATACCTACTAACCAAAGGATTTTAATGTTCCATACTTTTTACCTCTATTTGCCGTACTAATTACGTGTTCCGATTTTCTATTGAGCCCGACTCAAAATTACTTGGGTAAAATAATAAGATTATTTTATGCTTTTCATGCTTAATTTTTAATTTTCCCACCCTTAGGGTAGGATTTTTTTTCCAAATTTATACGAGACCAACTTCGAGGTATACTCTATCCATTAAAAAGAGAATTATCAAAATCGGACTAGTCTGTAAAAAGTTATGCGTGGTTATATGCTACAATCGGTGAGTGAACAATCAATCATCCCCTGTTTTCCTACCCTTAGGGTTGGATTTTTTTTTTCAAATTAAAATGGGACCCTCTTGGGGGTGCACCCTTTCAAATAAAAAAAGAATTATCAAAATCGGACAACCCTGTCAAAAGTTATGCGTGATCACACATAAAAAAAGTTAAAAAAAAAAAAGAAACATAAAAAAAAATATACGCGTCGAATTGAGAACCTCCTCCGTTTTTGTTTTTTCGTTTTCGTCGGTTGAAAATCCAATCGAACACGTGGAAGTTAGTGAAATGGGCTGATGGTCTTCAAACGCCTGAACATCATGCGAAAGTTTGTATGAACGTATGGATGTTTTTGTTACTCTTTCACGCAAAAACTACTGAACCAATCACCATGAAATTTTGCACACACGTTGTCTGGGACACCAGAAAGGACATAGGGTACCTTTCATAGTTCAACGCGGGCGAAGTCGCGGGCACCAACCAGCCAGTATCTTCATAAATTATAGTCAAGAACTACCCCGATCCGACAAAAAAACCAAAAAAAATGTATCAAAATCGGTCCATCCGTTTGGGAGTTACGATTCCACATACAGTTAATCTTATAACACCCCGTTTTTGCGTCGGGCGTTAAAAAGAAAGCTGCGATTCTATATACCTCACTCACTTAGTCTTCAAATGACTCACTCCGATACTACCTAAGCCAGGTGTGCAAAGAACTCTGACGGGTTTGTTGATAGTTCGTAAGCGTATACGAAACCAATTTGTTGCTTCATCCAATTGAAATATCGTGAACCTTACGAGCTTGCATTAAAGTTGAATTTGCCATTTACTGTTAATTTCATGTATTGTTTAAGTTTGTTATTCTTGACAATACTTTGTACGCGCGTCATACACTTCTTCACATCCATATGCGAGGCTCGAATATTTTTCAATATGCGATCAATTCTTGTAATTTACAGCAATAGTGGCTTAATTTTTTTACACATAAGCTGGTGGTCGATGTCACCAACGCATTTCAGAGGGGGCTGAAGGGTCAGCAACGAAGAAGACGATTCTCTTTATAAATAAGAAATACTATTTTTTCCTTTATAGTTTTATTTTATTTTAATAGTATTTCCCTATGAGAATTCATAGGGAGAGACTATTAAAATATCTTTATCTCAATATATTTGATGCCCACAATGCATCAAATACCTATATGCTCCTAACAAATCATTACGGAAACCGTTAAAATAATTAAATCAACAAATTGTCAGAAATAGTTATAATATACATAGACAATATGAACAAGGATAATGTTAAAACGGATGCAATGATACATATTTTTTACTAAAATGTTTATAATCCAAGCTCTGTTGACAGAGAAGGAAAACTCAACATTTATTCGATTTTATGGCATGTTCATTGCTGCCGATACTCATTCCTTTATAGAGCAGAAATAAATAAAAGAGTAAGTATTTTGTTAATAAAATTATGCTAAAGACTAAGTACTCGTAAAGTACACCTTTTAAATATAACTATTCAAATTCTTCTCACATATTTTTTTCTTGGACTTGCAACGTGACTAGACTGCTTCACAGAGAACTCATAAGGCGAGTATTACATTATGCTTTTGTGATATAATATACCCTAATTATATGGATTAAAAACGAATTTCATAGTAATCGAATTGTGTTTTAAGAAGTATTTATTATTCAAGCATATTTTGTTAAACCTCTACTAAATCCTTTTATTATTTTAACTAGTACTATTAGCTAGTGCTTGCGACTTGCTCCGTGTTGAAAAATAAAAGATATTACGCCTGATTTACCTAATTATAGGTGAATTATTATATTAAGGTTTGAAGGCGGGACTTGTGGGGGAATCGGCGCATGTGTACAATTGCGCACAAAATTGCTAAGAAAAATGACATTTTTTTTTCTTATTTCTTAATTTTTCACCTCACAACTTAACATTATAGGCAGTGTTGATATTCCTTCCATAAAATCATCGTGCGATGTCGAAGAAGAACGTTTTTTCAGGCATTTATTCACCATGACGTATTTACTAATACGATAAAACAATCTGTACGCAACAGTACCCAAGAGACTCGAGACGCGCGAACGAAGTGCGGGAGGGGAAGAGCGACTGAGTCTACCAATAACGTGTCGGCACACCGACGCGTACCCGCCCCTCACTTTCCTCTGCCCCCTCAAAGACCTAAAAATAGGATTCTGCGCACATTTGCCGAGAAGTCTTTTCTTATTCGTCTTTACTTATTATACTTTTGCCAAGCGTTGAATTAGATGGCTGCTGCTCGTCCGCTTGGAATATTTAGCCTCCTTATACCTAATATTAATATTATATACATATCAAAATATTAATTATTATATTAAATATATTTTTAAACACGAAAGAAACTCTTTCTAACGATATACTTGCCCCATTAGAAAATTAGGAAGTCATATTTTTTAAATGAACCAAATCGTAATAAGATACGGACATAGTTAGTTAACTACATGGCTCTACCACAGCATCTACTATACCTAAACTCAGTGTCATTATCCAATTTGCATCTGATGAAACGGTCCGACGCGAAACACTCCGATTTACCGCGCATTTAGATTTGACAATCAATTGTAACAAATCGTCTCCATTCATGAATAAAAGAATACATTGAACTCTGGCAACGGTAAAGACGGCAAGACATGTCAACGGCATCTTGCAGTGCTCACACATCCCTAAAATCTTACTATTTTATCTATCTAGCTGTTGCACGCGACTTCGTCCTCGTAACTTTATAAAGTTTAGCCCGTGTTACACGCTGATAATGTAGTTTTCTATAGGTAAAGGAATTTTTAAAATTGGTCCAGTGAACTTATAATTTAGTTATAATGACCAACATACAAATATCTCTTTATAATATTAGTATAGATAGGTATTGGAATACACAATATAAAAAAACCATAACATTGGGGATTCTCTTTGGATACAAGACTAACTTAGGTATTGATTATTTTGTACCATTAAGAAATTTTTTGTCTATTTTTTCGTCATTCCAGTTTAATAAGTAAGTAGTGTTTGCAGTAAATCCTTAAACATCTTATAAATACGAAAGTGAAATTCATTTACGCCTTAACTACTCAACCCTTAATATATTATATGTAAGAATAAAGGGCATACAAAAACTTGAGGCACTAGCGTCACGAATTTTATTGAATTTAAATAATTGCACGTATTTTTCGATTTTGTAATTAGTCCAGTAATAAATTCCATGGCTCATTTCCCCATATTATACTTCTTATGCCTTTATTCCGCACTAGGCCTGCTTCGGAGTGCATTTAAATTTATTTTATACTATGTAACTATATAATGTAAGGTAAAGGTCAAGCAGAAAAATAGTTTTGTGTTTTGTAAGCGATGGTAGTGGACTATTTAAATCATCTTTATATGCACCTAGACCTAGGTACAATTACCGGTCCTTTTGATATAATAACCTACCTATAGAATTCTCTATGGAACTCGATTTCTATAGAGCCTTTATTTTATCGATAGCGTAACCACACTATGACAGTTGCTAGCACACGTTACGAATACGTATCATCTTATTTATTATCTTCTATTCATTGAACTACCTATTTACATTGCCTTACAGGATAATACAATAAACGTTTTTCTACGTCTGAGTCATGTTTTCAAAAGGTACGCAAACTCTATTGACGTGCTATAATATGTATTCTACTGACTGATAAATGAACTAGATGTTGCACGCGACTTCGTCCGCGTAACTTTATAAAATATAGCTTCCCAACAGTGAAAGAATTTTTCAAATAGGTCTCGGAGCCTATTCAATGCAAACAAACATTTTTTTTTTCTCTTTAAATTATTAGTATAGATAAATTAATCAATACTAATAATAAATCTGTAAGTGGAGGTATTGTATGTATGTATGTTCCTCCATAACTCTTAAACAAATTAACTGATTTTTATGAAACTTGGTAGATAAACATTTAGACGTACGGGACACAGGATAGGCTATTTATTTCTTTTTCAACACGGACGAAGTCGCGGGCGCCAGCTAGTAAAGAAATGAATATTTTCGAACATTTTACACAGCACCATCTAGTTCCAGAGTAAACAAATAATAATAGAAAAAACTATTGTATTTCAATGATAATATATAATCAATACTATATCACATATTATGCTACAAATTTTTAATATAGGCGAACAAAGTCGCGAGCATTAAGCTAGTTTGTAAAAATTTTCATAAATTATATTCTCAAGCGTTTGTATAATTAGTTGAGTTACTCGTAATAAAATTATGTCGTGCTAATATGACGTGACTTTTCACTCACATTTCAACGTTACCATCCATAATTATTCTGATCTTAATTAATTGCTACGTTATGAATATTTATAATATCTGTTTTAATTTAAATTAAAGTGTAGCGTTCGTGCCACGTATTTGCAACGTTCGTGGGACCGGACACATCAAGTTACACACGTAGTCAGTTAAATTTAAACGTAGCAATACACTATGCAAATATAAGTATCCATATTCATGTGAAAATAGAAATTAGATGCTCTCACCGGCACATGATGGACCACAATCTAGACTGGCCGATTATACATAACTTATGGTAGTCAAACAGGTTAAAAGAACATGCGAGTAACGGAATCACGGTCACAAACATGCTTTCTCATACAAATCAAATCGCAATTAACAAAGTGCCACAAGGAATATCTATCTAGGTTTTACATTTGATTGTATATACATATATGTAGGAGAATAAACACGAGAAATGCCGGCGTTAAAAATCAATACATATTACTTACACGTTAAAAAGAAATCTCCACAAAATGTAAACACACTTATTCACGGTTTAAACATCACTGGAAACGTTCCTCTTAGTTACACTGTTGTCCGTAAATTAATTAATTAGTTTAACTTTTTATTTCCTTAAAAATAATAAAGAATGAATTTAACGTGCGCACATCATACAATACTGCGGTTTAACGAGAGACTGACTGATTTAACTGAAGTTAGCTAACAGAGCTGTCGTGTTTTGATCTGAATGAAGTTAACGCGGGTTTACCAGCGGCACCAGCGCCGGTTAAACGTTGAATATGTGGTTCTCGGTGTATCAATTTAAACCGTATCGCGTATGGTTTAGATGTTACATTAATTTTGATATTATTTCTTTTTATTGCATCCATTTCGTTCGTTCACATGCCCATTGTGTATTCGACGGTCGTTTGCACGTTATTTTTCTTTTCTTTTTAACTGGCAGAAAATGAAAAAGGATATACGACGTTTGCCACGTATTTATTTACGTGTTTACCAAGTATTGAAACTGAATGAAAATCGCATTAGGTTTATTTATTTTTATAAATTTAGCTCTTTATTTTAAGGTAGTACCAGCTGGTCCGCGTAGAAAAATGAAAAATATAACACCTGAGAATAAATGCACAGTGGCGCCGCCACTGTTGGCGCGGAATTTTTAAGAAATTTAAAATATATAAGCAGGTGACCTTTTAACAGTGAAGTACTTATATTTGACAAAATCCATATTAAAAGATAAGGTAAATAATGCGTGGCCCTTTGAGCACACATTTTCTAAACGAATAGTTACTTAAAGTGACCGTTAAACCGTATGAAAAGGCCTAAGAAATTTAATCAACCGGAATGTCCACTCTCAAGACCGGACTACTCAATAAATTTATTGTTTACAAGCTGGCGCCCGCGACTACGTCCGCGTTAAAAAAGATAAAAAGTAGCCTATCACGTGTCCCGTACTTCTAAATGTTTATCTACCAAGCTTCATGAAAATCAGTTAATTCGTTTAAGAGTTATGGAGGAAAATACATACATACATACAGAAAAAAATTCTAAACATGGTCAATTTAGTTTCAGTATCAATGTATACTTGTATACGTGTATATACACGATATTTCTGAAAACAAAATAAATTACTCAATCACCGACCCCTACACATTTATTATTAGTAATGATTGATACTGAATTATATTGACTAGCTGGCGCCCGCGACTTCGTCCGCGTTAAAAAGAAAAAGTACAGACCTTATTGCTTGGTTATTTGCAAATTGCTTATTAGTCCAGGAAAAATACATTTGGAAAAGAAAGTGAACCGGGAAAGCTAAATTTTGGATATTTTGTGGGGGAGGCCTCTCGGCTCTCCGTCGAGATACGAAAATTGTGATATAATACTTTTTTGTTGAATAATATTATAAGTTTAATACGAACATGTATCAAAAGATGGAAGTAGTTTCAAATTAATATAATTCAAAAAAGATTCTTTAAAAATTCAGTTTTCTAGTATTCTAAAATACTAGTGCAAGGAACTCCTAGTATCCCACCTCACGCCAACAAGTGAATTCTTTCCACTTATCCCTACCAGTAGGGATAGGTTTCATTAATTTAAATATGAATCGATGAAATTCGAAGCTTGGTCACCGAAACACTCCCCGGGAGGTCCATCCATGTTCGCACGGAGGTTAAGTTACTGAATTATTCGCTTCACTACTGCTTTGCATGGCGAACCAGGTGGCAAACGTAATATTTTAATAAAACATGAGCTATTTATAGCTATACTAGCTGGTGCCCGCGACTAGTCAAGTCAAGTCATTTGCATTCTGAATGAAAGGTATGTTCTTTACCTTATATCCTATGTCCTTTCTGGTGTTCCAGACAACGTGTATGCAATATTTCATGGTGATCGGTTCAGTAGTTTTTGCGTGAAAGCATAACAAACAAACTCACATTCATATCAATCAATATTTCAATATACTAATAATAAATCTGAAGGGGTCGGTTATGGAGTAATTTACTTTGTTTTCAGAAATATTGTGTATATAGGCTCTTTACATGATACTGAAACTAAATTGACCATTTTTAGATTTTTTTTCTGTATGTATGTATGTTCCTCCATCAAACGAATTATCATCTCTCTCTTAAACGAATTAACTGATTTTCATGAAACTTGATAGATAAACATTTAGAACTACGGGACACGTGATAGGCTACTTTTTATCTTTTTTAACGCCGACGAAGTCGCGGGCAACAGCTAGTTTCAAATATATTGGAAAGGATATTTATGTACATCATGCAATCTATGCTAATGAACTTAAAAACTACTAGTCCGATTTCAAAAATTCTTTCACCTATAGAAAGCTACATTATTAGCTTACATAATTTTTATAATTTATTTTAATTGTAATAATTTATTTAATAAAATTCTGCACTATGTATAGTAGGTACGTATAAAAATAAATGTAATAAAAATAAAAATTCTTTACACTTTCCCTTTTAAAAAGATAATAAGTAATAAGATTCTAGGACAAATAAAAATTTTAAGCGCCCAATAAGTTATTAATAAATTTCCGTATGTACTGTACATTCGACAAATCATAACACGGTACCTTTTGCAGAATGACAATGACACAGAATGACACTATGCACACTGCACTGTCAAAGTGTCCACACAAAATCTAGTTACGTGACGGATTATTTAGATTATCGCGACTGATATACAAAGAGCACGACCATATAAATAGAAGCAAAAGATTCAGCATTATCCTTATTAAATACCTGTAGTGTGGACAGTTCAAAATGTGGAAGGAAGTCTTCTACACTTTGGTGATAGTAGCAGGTAATTCTTAATTATTTATATTACATTATTTAATGATATGTATTATTATATTCAAGAGACAACCATAATAGTTAATCACAATATATATCTATATTATATATAAAATTCTCATGTCACAGTTTATGTAACCGAAGTCCTCCGCCGCGTCTGTCTGACTGTTTGTTCGCGATAAACTCAAAAACTACTGCACCGATCTTTATGCAGTTTTCACCAGTGGATAGAGTGGTTCTCGAGAAAGGTTTTAGTATAAAATTTACAAAGCTACTCTGGCGAAGTAGAGGGCAGCAGCTATTTTAATGTAAATACTAAAAAAGTACCCAATAGTAATCCAATAAGAAATGCTATTTATTTATAAATTTTATTAACGCAATAAAAATTGGGTCCAGGTAGCAAGGTGAGAATAGGTACTGCCTTATTACACTTACAGCACCTTTGCTTGTGATAATAGACGATGGTAACCAGTATAGCCATCACCCATCATAAAGAGGATCTGCAATCTGTCCGACGAGCTTTCTGAGTTTTGGTATATTATCACACCCACGGAACGCTTTTACAAAATACTAGCGACCCGCTCGCAGCTTCGCTCGGGGCGCAACATTTGTATACAAAAATCTTCCCCGCTTATCCCTCTTTACATACGTGAAAACCAAATTAAAATTGGTCAATCCTTTCTCTAGTTTTTGAAGGCAAATAAGTAAACTTATAAACATTTTCAGTAGTATAGTATATACTTACTGAAATTAGGAATTATTGTAAAGAAAAATATTCCTTTTTACGATTATTCCCACTGCCACAAAAATACACCTGCTTTTCTAGATTTTGTGAATTTTGTGATCTACTTACTTACTTAAGTTTGATAATTACATAGTTACACAATAAAAAAAATTACACAATTTTTTTTAATAATAATATGTTAAATTGGATCGAGAAAGAGTATGTACCTAATGATACTCAAGACGAGTCTTCTCAGTGGTCTAATTAATGGTAAACTTTTTCTAAAACATAATTAAATTAAAAAAAAACATTAATTCCAAGAATATTGTTAATAATACTATTTTGTCTTTGAATATTTTTTTTAATTTAATATTCGTACAACTATGATTTGTCCCAAGTGACGTCATAGGATCATTATTTCTAGATAGCTGGTGCTCCCGGCTTCGCCCGTGATTATTATTTATACTATGTCTAGTCCACCCTGAAATTCTATTTTGATGAAAGAATTTTTAAATCGGATGAGTAGTTTCGAAGAGTTCGAAGATTACCTCCTACATACAAACAAACAAATTAAACCTCTTTATAATATTAGTGTCCGTCCCCGGCTTCGCACGGATGCGTTCCACCAAAAAATTTATTCCCATTACGGTGACAGATGGCGCTAGCAGACTAGGTTTGTTCTAGTTACATTTATAGTTTTTTAATCAGTTATTTTAGTTTTTTAACTGCTACGGAATTGAATTGAGACAGATTCACCTGCGATTTGTTTCACTGGCGTCACCTGTGATTGATTTTCAGAAATATTTTTTTATCACGTGAAAGAATAATATTCTAAAACTGCTCCATAATTGGTTATAAGTTGGCGAGAACTTATATAACCAATTATGGATAGAAGAGATTTTGTTTTATACTATGTACAGATTAATAACGTACATTATTTAATTGAGTATACCTTATGGGATTCAAAACGTGGGAGCCAAGTGGACGGAGGCTACCTATTATATTAATTAAAAAAATATATTAAAGGTAGTGAGATCGAATGCTAGGCTGCTATTATAGCTTGAGGGTGTACCGCGTACCATCGCTTTTGAGGCGGCGTGTGTACTGGTTGGCACCCCTCCGTGGGTTGGTTGCCGAAGTGTTGGCGGCGGTCTGCGGCGGCGAACCATGAAGAACGGACGTGCGATCGCGCGGCTCGGTTTTGACATCGGAGGAGGTCGTCAGGTTGAGGAGACACTCCCAGACGCGATCCTTTTCTAAAAGTGGAAGGAACGCCTGGCGTAGCCCAGTGCGGGCCGCCTGACGATTGAGGCCATTTGCCCCTCCCTAGAGGAATGGCTGGCGAAGCGGCGCGAGGCCCTCACATTCCGCCTGGTGGACGTGCTCTCGGGCCCTCATATTCCGCCTGGTGGACGTGCTCTCGGGCCCTCACATTCCGCCTAGTGGACGTGCTCTCGGGCCCTCATATTCCGCCTGGTGGACGTGTTCTCGGGCCCTCATATTCCGCCTGGTGGACGTGCTCTCGGGACCCTCACATTCCGCCTGGTGGACGTGCTCTCGGGCCCTCACATTCCGCCTAGTGGACGTGCTCTCGCGGCCCTCACATTTCGCCTGGTGGACGTGCTCTCGGGGCTCTCACATTCCACCTGGTGGACGTGCTCTCGGGCCCTCACATTCCGCCTAGTGGACGTGCTCTCGCGGCCCTCACATTCCGCCTGGTGGACGTGCTCTCGGGGCTCTCACATTCCGCCTGGTGGACGTGCTCTCGGGCCCTCACATTCCGCCTAGTGGACGTGCTCTCGCGGCCCTCACATTCCGCCTGGTGGACGTGCTCTCGGGGCTCTCACATTCCGCCTGGTGGACGTGCTCCCGAGGCATGGTTGCTTCGGTCGTTACGCGTGCTGCGCGGTTGACACTGCGCAGCACACTTTGGCGGTATGCCCCGGATGGGCAGAGCAGCGCGCGGCTCTGTTTCTTGTCGTGGGCTCCGATGTCTCGCTACCGGCCGTCGTGAAATCGATGGTTGGCAGTGATCTTGCGTGGCAGGCGATACTCACGTTCTGTGAGCACGTTATGTCGCGCAAGGAAGCGGCGGAAAGGCAACGAGATGAGGATCCCCTCTCGTAAGGTAGGGGACATAGGAGTAGGCCGGAGTGCCTATAATAGCACTAATCCGCAATGCTCCTGCGTGATGCACTTTGTTCGTTATAGATAGGCTAATTAAAAACCGACCTTCTAATATGTAAATCATTAACTTTGATTATTATCTAAGGATTTAGGATCCTACTATCAACGGACGTGACTTGATGCATGAACAAGATAATGTTAATTTAAATTTTATTACCTATATGTTATTATCAAGCAGCTTGTGAAATGTTCTTACGACACCGATTGGATTATAGACAAAGGCGAGGACTTAGCAGAAAAGCGTTATTTTCGTCGCCTATTTTGGCTTCTTAGAGTAAAATTAAAACTTTAGTGCATTTAAAAAGGCTGAATCGGACAGATTTATACTTTGAGTTTTATTTTCTGAGAAAAAAAATTGGGTGTGTCGGCTCCGACACACGACTGGAGTTTAAGTAGATATTACAAACACACACAAAACAACAACCTTACAAACGATTATAAAATTAAATTTTCACAATTCGAACACCCCGAAAGAACAACATTGTTATTTTTTTAAATAATATTGTGTAGATGGCGCAATTTTCAAAAATATAGAACGCAACTATAACGCATAACATAACGCATTCGTTTAACAGTTATTTGGATTTTACTCCCATAAATTTTCATACCACGGGTTTATAATAATATATCGATTCCTAAGGAGTATAGGTAAACTCCAAAAAAATAGTTAATTACTTCAATAACAACTACATTTGTTTTTAAGCTTATTAATTAGCTTAAATTTCGTACTAAAGTTTTAATCAGGTATTTTATTTCTTTTTTCATATTTTACACAATATTTAAGAAATTCCTTCCAATTTTAAATCTGTTCGGTTATCTCCGAGAAGTTACAAAAACTTGTTAAACAATATTGCACCTTAATTCATAGTTGTGCTCATTTTGGTAAAAATTGTGTTTGGTCTGGGGTTAGTCCTTGTCATAAAAATTTCTGTATTATTAAAAAAAAAATCTACGCGGTCGTCACGTGACTACCGCGTTGGCTACATTAACTTTAGGAGATTATGGACACCCGGCAGCATAGCATGTGCGGTCACGGGAACGTCTTGACGTCGACCTGCAACGGCTATCCAGCGCGGGAAGGACTGCGCTCCCTGTCAGAACCTCGGAGTAGCCGACTGTAGAAGTACTCTTAAATAAATAATGTTACAATAGTCGAGGTGGTTCTTAGTTTTATTTTTGAAGATCTCAGCTCCTATATTATTGAAGAAAAGATCTCACTAACTTTCACGGCTTCGAATTATGTGAAATATGGTGCAATAAAATACTGCATTGGAATTTCTATAACATGGTAACCTTGACTACTTTCTATGACATGGTAGCATCAAGTAGTCTGCGGCATACCCAGCTACTCGGCAACGTATACATTTTGAATCAATAGAAACTGACCAATGCACGAACTGACAGCGGACAGCAGACAGTTCCCTAGATGGTCGGCTCAGCGAACTGAGCTCGCCGCGACCATTGGATTGGACTTCTCTCTGCCGGCCGTAGTAAAAGCTGTGGTCGACAACAGAGCCGCTTGGGGAGCGATTCCATCGTTCTGCAAGGATGTTATCTCGCAGAAGGAGGCGACGGAGAGAGAACGGGAGGACAGCGACCTGTCCCATCCTCCTCCATCGTCGACGAACTAGACGCTCGCCACCTGGATCCCTGACAGGACTAGGGCGGTAAATGGCGACTCTACCGCCCGTTTCATCCGATCGGTAAAAGGCGCACTATGGCAGTTTGGGTGCGCCGTCCCTGAGCGGTGTCCGGTTACGGACCCCCGTGGCGGAGTTACGGAAGAGTGTTCGTCCGACCGTGCAACTTTGCCTATAGCGGACGCGGAGGACGCCAAGAGGTTTTCGGTAGGTCGTAGGTCTACCCCAATAGCATCTCTGGTCAGGAGTCCGACATAACACCGGTCTGTCCCCAGGCCGGTGGATATCCACCATGGATTCCTCTTGTAAAAAAGGGGGTTAGTTTCTAACTAGCTGGTGCCCGCGTCTTCGTCCGCGTTGAAAAAAAAAATAGCTTACCCTGTGTCCTGTACGTCTAAATGTTTATCTATCAAGTTTCATGAAAATCAATTAATTCCTTTAAGAGTTGGAAGAACATACATACATACAGAAACGAATTCAAAAAATCGTCAATTTAGTTTCAGTATCATGTATAGAGCCTATAAACACGATATCTCTGAAAACAAAGTAACTTACTCCATCACTAACCCTTACAGATTTATTATTAGTAGTATTGATTACTTATAGCTTATTTTCCACAAGCGAAAGGTTAAAAAACTAGTTAAGTACTCGGATAACACGAGAAGGCATTCAATACACCTAGTTATCACAATTGACAACGAGAATACGACGATAAGATTATTTGTAGACCGCAAGCTAATCTTCTATTAGGTTAATGCATTTTATTTAAATCATTATAGTGCTAGTGTAGGTCGTGCTAAGTCGGCCACTCTTGTGATGAGCCATGAGGTTTTTTCAAGTCACATTTATTGCCATTTTAGCAGGTAATGTAATAGCGATTTATCAAATCCATTTTAACCTCCTTCATGTGGGCAAAATAAAAGGATCTTTCTAACAATTAAATAAAAATAAATATTTAGAATAAGTACAACATAAAAAACATAGGTAGTAAAAAGCAACAAAAAAAATTTTAGTATTCTATCATAACTGTCTGTCCACCTTAGTTTTAAATTTAAAAGTAAATCAACTTACTAAATTAACAAGTAGCATTTAAATGAAACATTTTTAATTAAGCATATTTAAATTAAACAAAAAATAACTTAATTTATTAATTAACTTAACTCAATTTATTAATTTACTTAACTCAATTAATTAATTAACTTAACTTAATTTATTAATTAACTTAACTGAATTTATTAATTAACTTAACTGAATTTATTAATTACCTCAACTAAATTTTTTAATTAATTTTAACACTTTAACACAAAAAATACTTCAATGAGTATGAGAAGTTCTTCAGTTCCCATCTGCCTTCGAATCATCAAGTAAATATTAGTCAAAACCACTGAACGTTAAGTATGTTATTTCTTAGAAATTTCAATATTCTGTAGGCACCCTTCTCAGTCATATTCTTGGTTCATTTTTGTCATTTCATTTTTGTCATGTCATTTTCACATTTAATTTATGGTTCTTCATTGACTATAATATAATAAACAACAATAATATAACAAAAAAAATTATATAATATAACATTTATTATTTGTAATATAATCTTCACTGAATATAAGGCAGTGGAAGCGTGCGCTGGGCTCATAACTTGGGTGGTGTCAAAAAATAGATGATAATTTAGACGGATGACGGATTGACTTCAAATTTTTACATAAAAGAGCATTTTGCTTATATGTATTCCTCAGTTCAGAGAGTAACGAAAAAAAAAATTAGCCACAGCGAAACGTCGGGTTCAGCTAGTATTTGTATAATTAAGTAGACATAGGAATGAAAGCATAATGACATATTTTCATTATAACTGGCCAGTAATTTTCTTAACTAACCAACATTGTGTTTGCAATCGTTGCGCGGACAAAAGAAAACGAGGTTACTATACATATTTCAAAAGAGATATACAATCGGTTATCAAAAATTACCTTGGAACATTAAATTTTGTTTGGAAAAAAATGGAAAAGAGAGGTCTATTTCTCATTTCATGTTCATTATTTTTTATAATATTTTTTAACGTTCTTTAATATTAGATTCGGCTTTTGAATTAGTCATTTGAATGTCGATTCCAATTATTATACAAATCACTTGGTGATATGCAATCCCTAGCATATCGTGACGTCACAAGTCTCTAGATATAAATACACAATAAATAGGTAGCCTAAATCTTTATTCTATATTTCCTGTTGAGGCGGTTTCATTTTTTTTTAAGGTAGTGCGAGTTAAATTTTCTCAAAGATTTCTGAGTGTATTACGCTGTAGACATTGGCTGTGGTATCTATTAATTATACAATATTATTAGAGGCTTCTGTTGTTCTAGCAAGCGTCGTCTATTATATTTTCTGAATCTATTTGCTAGAATAATACTTTTTCTACCATTTGTCACACGCACCATCATCTTCATCATCTCAGCCACATGTTCACTGCTTGACATAGGTCTCCTTCAAAATTTTTCAAAAGGACCTGTCAGAAGTAGACTTCTGACTCGCGGCTTTATCAGGTCGTCTGTCTTCCTTTTGGGTGGACAAGGAAGACAGACGACCTGATAAAGCCTTATTGGGGGGGAGAATTTTTCAGCAGCCAACGGCTCTCCGTACTATGTGTCCTGCCCACTGCCAATTCAACTTAACTTAACTTCCGTACGTTTCTGGATCTCGCAGTGTAACATGGAGCATAGCCACTCTCCATAGATCGTTGAGAGACGTTGAGCTTTCTTACTGGGCCCATAGTAAGCAACCAATTTTCAGCGCCATATGTCATCACTGGCACTACACTTTGATCGAAAACTTTTGTTTTGAGATACTGCGAGGAGTTTTGGACGAGATGTCTCGGAGCTTCCCGAACGTTGTCCATCCGAGCTGCATTCGAAGGGGTTGATCTCCTTCTCGAAGTTGGCTCCAAAAATATTTGATACTCCTTCACCAAAATTCTGCTTTCCAAGCAAAACGATTCTGAAATACACGGGATAGTTAATTTTATTCAATCCCTCCGGAATGGTAAATTACACAAGATGTCTTTGTCAAGTTCCTGTCAACGACGAGTCTTTTTGACAAGGTCTTGAAGAAATTGCAACACATTACCCCTTTACCCCTTCCCTTCCTTATCCCTTATCCTTAATCCTTGTATGGTCGGCAGCGCACTTGTAGCTCGTATGGCGTTGCATGTGTTATAGGCGACGGTAGCCACCTACCATCAAGTGGACCGTCAGCCTGTCTGTCGATCTTAACATAAAAAAATAAAAAAACGAGTCATACTTTCTCACAATGTCATACAATCAGGATATATGAAAATTATCTCTAGCGTATGAATAAATTATATTCGCGATTATTTAGTGTATTGATTAGATATGTATATTACACAACTAACAATCTTTAAGATATTTTGCGGATTAATTTTAAGATATTATACGGATTATTTTATGCGAAATATTCTAGATATTATAAATATGTTAGATATTATTCTAGATATTAGTATTAATAAATTAAATAAGTTCCATTTAAAATCAATAAGGAATCATGAGAAAGAAAGTTAAAATGAAATTTAAAATGAAGATTAACTATAGTGTGCTTCGTGAACGACGAATTAATAAACACGGTTCAAAGCAACGAATATTTCATTATTTCTATGAAATAATATATATATTGCAGGCATTGTTCGTGGTGAACTGCAGTCACAAGAAAAGAACATTGGCGATACTTTGGAACTCACTTTTGTGTCTGGAGTAGAGACCGATATCGGCTGTTATCTAGATACACCGTCAGGGGAAACCATCGAGTTAAAACCTGAGAATCATTCCAACGAAAAATATGTGTTATTGGAAGACCAGCTACTACGGTACTGTAGAGCTGAAGTAAGAAATCTTGATGAAAATGATGCTGGTGTATGGATGCTACGATCCGTAAGCGAACGAGGGCAAGGAACATCTACCAAAAACACTTCAGTTGAAGTCATCATAAACGTACCAGGTATACAAATTATCTACCTAATTAATTATAAATTTATATATTATTAACTAGGTTTTTTTACATATTTAAGGTATTGTAAATTGTATTGTTTTTTAGTCCGAATAACAATGAAGTTATTGATTTTTTGATGGCGTCATTTATGTCCATGATTCTCGGGGCACTGCTTAAAAATCAGAAATCATATCGTGTTAGTGCCGAGTTAGGTTTTACTCTTTTCTGCACACAAATTTTGTTTATCAGATTTACAGCAGTTTTAAGAATTAATTAAATTTTTTTTTTTCAATATAATATTTAGACTACCACCCCGTGTATAGAATATTACATTTATTATACATTTTTATATAACAAAATAACGATAAAAACACGAAATAATACTACAGCAACCTTTTATTACTATAAATATATATTTAAGGAAAGTATATTATATCAGACTTCAATCAGATCAAACTAATAGATAAAGAGACACAGAGATAACAAAGTCAGGTCATAAAGCTTTATTACATCTTTTTAAAAATATATTATAGTACTTAGATTTACAATTACAGTCATAAAATCTGGCTTATTGAATATTATACAATTTGAGACGATTGCGAAATTATTGCGATTGCGAAAACGATTAATTCAGTTATAGTTATAACTTTTTATAATATTCAATTGAAATTAAAATAATCATTTAATTCTGACACTTATGTTTAATGTTTCAGATAAGGAAATATACGAAATAGGCGATGAAAATACTACATGGTTAACAGAAATAGACTATATCGTTAGCACAGGAGTAGAAATAGATATTGCATTAAGCAAAATTGAATACGAGGAAATATGTGTACTCTATAATCAAGACAAGGATAATATTGATCTTAACGACAATGAAGTAGAAGGAGTAACAGCTCGAAGCAGTAGTCAGTTTGTCTCTTGCAGAGTGACTATAGGGCCAATGAGTGAGTCATTAATAGGAAATTGGACCTTGTGTGGAAAACATACAAAAGATCAAGAGGAAATTACGCGCTGTCAGCCAGTAAACATTGCATGGAGAAGTAAGTTTGAATAAAATAATAAATTGGAATGTGAATTGAATTGAATGATTGAATAGTACTTATTGATTTTTTGTTATTTTCATTTATTTTATTACAGTTCCTAATAATCCTAATAACTCATGGAGGCTTGAAGAGAGAACACATTTTAACCATGTTGTTAGTTTTGGAGGATATTTAACACCGGTAGTCAGAGACCTTGGATATGACTTAGTATCCTGTAACATTATTACACCATACGGTGACGACTTGCTTATTACTAATGAGTCAACTTATCCAGGACTTACCTCAAAATCCACATCGAATCTATGTAGCGTCGCTATAGGCCCAATTGACGAGACGTTATTGGGAAATTGGACATTACATGGAAAATTTACGTCTATATTAGCAACTGAAGTCCGTTTTCCTATGACTTTATCCCTTTATGGTAATTTTTATAATTGTACTAAAAATTAAATTTGGTTTTGAGATTTTTAAGATACACAATTGGTTAATAAAAATTTTACAGATGAAGATAATCCTTACGCACAACCTTACAATGTAACCGAATTAAATTCCTTGGATAATATTGTTAATATTGGTAACACCATTCAGATACAAGTCACAAGCACAGGTGTAGTGGATACTTGTATATTCAGAGATCCATCAGGACAAACTTATGAAAAAGGTCTTAAAAGTTTGGAAGCTGTATCGTTCATTGATGCTGGTTCGTCAATAGCATGCACTCTATCTATTGGCCCTATAACAGAAAGTATGCTAGGAGAATGGCAACTTATTGGCAAGTTCAGCCATAACAGCATTTATACTGAGCGACGTCAAAAGTTTAAAATAATCAAGGAAGGTAATAAAATATTAAATAATTGAGTACTTTTTGCAATGATTTTATAAAAATAATTCAAAGGAAACCACTGAAAATCACATTTATTTGCAGATCCCGCAAACCCAATACAAGATGAGAATAGAGTAATAAGTTTGCTAAATGAACAATACTTTGACACGGATTTCGGACAAAGCTACACGGTTAATATTGTTGGTTCTTGGACTACCCTTGAAAGTTGCCACGTAAGAACACCCGAAGGACTGCAATATATTATTATGGAAGGTTTCAACATTCCAGGCATCGAAGTAGTAAATGACCCCGATGTTCTTTGTGGTATCAAAGTAAATGTAGTATCTGAAGATCTCATTGGAAAATGGATGTTAATATCAAGAGAAGAAAGTGTATTTTCAGGAAGAATTGAAAGAAGGTTACCCTTTACCATCTATATTGAAAGTAAGTACCTAGTTTAAATTAGAGAATTGCTTGTTTTATTTCCGAATATGGTAACTCACCATGGCGTAATTTTTTTTTTAAATGTGGCTTATAATTTTTGCAGAGTATGTAAACGCATCACCAAATAATGTAATAATCGGACAAGGCAATAATATGCACATACGTTTGGAGAACCCTACTGATGAATATGAATCATGTATACTTATAGATCCAAATGGAAATGAATGTAATCATTATGTAAGGGATGAAAATCTTCTAGAAACTTGTGGTTTTATTGTTGTCGACGTGACAGACGAAGATAATGGTAAATGGGAAATAACATATGGAAAGAAGACGGTTTATAGATCTCCTATAGATGTTATTGTTCAAGGTACTTTTAATATTTTAAATATTTTATGGAAGACCACCAGTATACTGGTTTGTCATTCGTGTGTTGTGCTTTGGTGAGGGATAAGGGATGCCAAATCAATTCGGGATAAGGGAAATAATAGAATGAGCGTTGGTGTTGGTTTCTGTGCCATAGCCGATTTCCAATATCCACTCTCAAATACTCTCAATCCCTTATAATAATCCTCCTACTATGGTCGGCAGCGCACTTGCAACACCTGTGGATTTGCTTGTGCTATAAGCTATGGTAACCACCTACCATCAAGTGGACCGTCACCCCGTCTGTCGATCTTAACATAAAAAAAATTCAAGTTCATTTGCTCCGACATATCACCAATATGAACTATTTTATTTCGTTATACAATACATACAATGATGAAATAATATTCTATTCTCAGATAGTTGGGAGAAAGAAAATTCAGTGTACACTTGGACCAAAGACAGACCGGTTGAGATAGTGTTAGGACCTGAAAACGCAGTGTATTGCAAAGTGGTAGAACCAAGTGGATATTTACTTTTTGATGGTTTTGGAAGATGTAACATAAGTATAGCGAAGGTTGATTTGGAACACGCTGGCGTTTGGACAATTCATGTTGGATTACCAGGAAAGATATTGACCGAGGACTCCAATTTCTCTGTTATTGTTTCCGAAGCAGGTATGTTGACATATCTATTTTTAACTGCCTGGTGCCTGCGACTTCGTTTACGTTGAAAAATGAAAAATCTTGGGTTCTTCGCATAATAGTTAATTAAGACAACAAATTCTCCCAAATGAAATGCTTACCCCTTTTGATTTCTGCGCCGAAGCGTCCCTCTGGGTGTTGAGCATATTTGGTCTATCTGGACTATATTGGACTATAGATCACGAGATCCGTCACACAAAAATATAAAAAATAATACTTTGCAATATTATGTATAGTTTTTTAAAGTTATACAAATAAAAAATACTTTGTGAATAAATTGTGTCCAATGAATGTCGTATCTTATTTATTTGTTAAACAAAATTGTGAAACCTGAAATAACCAGCCAAGGCTCTTGCGATAAGAAATGTCTTAAGTAATAATTTTGATAAGGAATTTTAATATAGCTACCATCTTCAATTCGGTACGGTCAACGAAAAAAATATTTGCAAAATTTTACATTTTCTTCCAGAACCGAAACCAACAGTAACGACTTATGTAGCCAAGGAGCAGCCTTCAGTTACATTGTCGTGTTCTGTGCCAAGTCAATACGAAGTGAGGGCCTGCAAGTTTAGAGAACCATCGGGACGACTTCTGTTTGCTGAACGTGGAGTTGGAGAAGATAGATATGAGTACCACGATAATCAAGTTAGGTTGGTGTATTAGGTATCCTAATCTATATAATAATACTAGCAGATTTGGCAAATGTTGTTTTGCCAAAAAATAAAAAATAAAGCTTTGGGGTGGGCCACCTTTGTAAAATATAGTTTACGACCTATTCCAACATTTTCAACCTATTCTCAGACCTACCGAATATACACAAAAAAATCATAAAAATCGGTTGAGCCGTTTAGGAGAAGTTTGGTAACAAACACTGTGACACGAGAATTTTTTATGTTAATATAACTTCCCAACAGTGAAAGAATTTTTAAAAATGGTCCAGTAGTTTCAACAAACAAACAAACAAACAACCAAATCTTTCCTCTTTATAATATTAGTATAGAAAAGATTATACAGAGGAAAAGTTTGAATGTTTGTATGTAGGAAGTCATCTTCGAAACTACTCCAAGGATTTGCAAGGATGCAATTTTTTTATGCTAATGATATACACAAACCTTTAGTGAAAACCACACCAATATCCGTTGAGAGGTTTAAAAGAAATTAGTGTAAAAACAGTCAATGGTGCACAGCGACTTTTTTATAATATGTATCTATGTGAAAAAAAAACATTTTTGCTTGGCTTTTTTTTTTCAGTTTCCGATCAAATGTAGAGGCCCACGAATGTGGACTACGTATCACTAATCCGATGACGCAGGATCTGGGTTTATGGCGCTGTGCCCTAGAGACTGAAGTAGAGACCTACTATGGTTTTCTCACTGTACTGTGCCCATGGGCCATGCAAAACCCAGAAGTTGCGGCCTCTGTTGTTTCTGGTTAGTTGAATGCAATAATTTAATTATTTTCTCCGAGGGAATCTATTTTGTTTTGTTTTAAAATTCGATCTCATTTCCCTTAAACATTAAATGCAATGATATAGCTAGTTGATCAAATTTGATTTTGAATGATTATCGTTGATTTGATAACATTCACCAAATGCCTGTCGTTTGCAAATAGCAACATGTCTCAGACACATGTTATATTGCTTCCGAAACAGTAAAGGCGCTTTTTTCCTTCATTAAAATTTCGAAATGAAAACGCATTAGTTATTCCCTCGGATCGGACTGCAACTGTCTATTAATGAAATAATTCTCAAAATGGTTTACTAGTTTCAGAGATCATGTTTTAAACTAATAACTAGTTTCAACCTAATAAACAAAAACGTTTTACTTACCTATCTCTATATTAATAATTAATAATAAAGTTGTAGCGTTTATATGCTTATTTTTTTGAAATATAATAATAATATATAATAATATAATAAAAAAATAACCTGTTCGGTTCTTTTTTTGTTTCTTTCGCTGAATGTTAAAACTTTGGAATTTCCAGTTAGATATTTTTTTTGTATTTGATAGCTCAATTTTTGAGAAAGGGAATTTTCTTATTGAGTGAGAATTTCTCCATTTATTATCATACCTATACTAATAGTATTCTTAAAAGCCGAGCAAAAAGAAAAATATCAAAAAGCCCAACATCAATATCCAATTACTAAATTTTTACTCAAATTACAGTGAAGTTATTTAGTGGTTTTAAACAGCCAATTTAGACATTTTTCTTTTACATTGCAGTGCCAACTCTAACTGCCTCTAGAGACGTGATAAACACCATAGAAGGCGAATCAGTAACTATGAGCTGTAATGTACAATCACCAATTCGTTACTGCTACTTCAGAGCACAAAATGGGACAGTCTTCAATGTTGGATCAGGTGAATATACAAATACTGTGCTACTTTTTCAGTAATAAAATTATATTAATCTAATATTTCACATTATATTAACTATGTGATGGACATTCAGACGGTCTATTGTCTACGCCTACGTTTAATATTAAATTTATTTCATTTTGAATTAATTTTAAAAAGCATTATCAATCTTATGACATTATAAGAACAAAATTTAATAAGTTGTAACTTTATACATACCTACTTATTTTAGGTAATACATAAAACTAATTGGCCAATAAGAAAAACTCGTCTAAACGTGGTCTAACTTAAATTTTAAATATTTCTCTACACAGACCATCTGCTGTATGACAGAATATAAATGCCCTGATTCAGTTGCTGGATTTATTTATTTATTTTGTTACCAATCAATGTGATATGTATTTATAAAAGCTACAGTAAGCTATTGTGGGCAAAGAATGTTTTTAAAAAAAATTGTATTTGAGTAAAATTTTTAAACTTAATAATATTACATATTATGGGTAGCAATCAGTTCAATTTCAACCTACAAGATACATTTAGGTACCTTATTTATTACCACCTTATGTTTATTTGTATAAGCAAGGGAAATTAATTTAACGATTAAACATTCATTTTTCTATTATTTATAAGATTTCAATATTCATCATTCATATTA
Organism: Synanthedon vespiformis; assembly: GCA_918317495.1. Classification (NCBI taxonomy): domain Eukaryota; kingdom Metazoa; phylum Arthropoda; class Insecta; order Lepidoptera; family Sesiidae; genus Synanthedon; species Synanthedon vespiformis. The sequence continues at coordinate 2,597,752 of OU906964.1, forward strand.
TTCATATTAATTTAAAACATTTCTTTTTATAATTTATCCAGTTAATGTATGGTATAATAAAAATAATAAAGTGTATTAGCCTGATCTCCATAAGTAATTTTTAACACAAGTAAAACTATTTTACAGAAACTTTCGATGCTGCTATGGAATACGTCGGCGCCGGATTGGATGCTGGTGAATGTGGAATAAAATTTAACAACGTGATGGTCAGAGACGGTGGCAGATGGTCATGCCATGTTGGATTCCCCGACAGCACAGAGCCCGAACAAAGGGTCGAAATAAATATCGCTGTTGAAGGTTGGAATACAACTTATTTGTATTTTATAGCTACAATAAATAAATCACATTTCACACAGCACCATCTAGTTTCACACTAAGCAACTAATGCTTGTATTGTGGATACCAGACAGTTGATATACTACATAGATTACTTTTTTTGTAAATACATACATATTATAAATACAAAACATCCATGACTCAGGTACAAAGGTAAAATGTTAACACATAAACATTTGTCCCTAGCGGGATTCGAACCCGCGACCGTTTGGTTAACAGCTACGGTTACTAGCCACTAGACCAAACGTGTCATCACTCACATGTGTTTGTAATATAAAATTAATATCCGTTTCTGTTTGTTTCTCCGCTAACTTCTTTTGTATCTGCCCACCAATTTTCAATTAATGTGAAAACCATATGAAAAATTATTGTAAATTATCTACAAAATCTACATTTTCCATGGAATATCATTTAGAAACCCTGTATCCCTGAAATTTTTCTAACAAATAAATTATTCTTTATTCCAGCATTGATGATTACAAACCAATACACCCAGAACAATAACCTCGTTGTCGAAGGCAATGTTTACAATCAACGTCGGTTGGAGTATTGCAGATTTGTCCGTATCGATGGCACAGGCAAGTTCTTAGTTAATTAAGATGAATCATTGAAATAGTGGTTTAATTAATTATTATTGTTTCTTTGATAAACAAATAAAATAATATATTTTGACAGTTATTAGAGAGAATAAACTACTAGGCCGCATGTAAATCTACATTATATTCGTTAAAGTTCGAATGAACGGAAACACTGGAAAAATCGCCTGTAATTACACTTCAGCAGATACAGCACAATACATAGCTTTTTACAGAACGACCTCTGTTCGGTCTGCTGGTATTAAATAATTATTTATTTTACCTCTCCTTTTTATGTCTGTATTAAAAGAAAATAAAAACAAAATGAAAGTCTGTCCAAGGAGATAACGCAAATAATGTAAACATACCCGAACCTCTATCCCTTTCCTTCACACGAAGCGGCCGGCGTTATCTGTTTCATTTCATGGTATAGGAACCCATCTTGACAACCCTTGAACGATTGTTTACATTCTTTGCGTTGTCTCTTTGGCCTTGCTTTATTTTTTTCTTTTCTAGTTTATACAGGAGTGAATTTTAAAAACATATTCATTACATTTTTACAGGTTTCACATCAGAAAATCTTCCAGAAGGCTACACGAGTCGAAGCGTTCTGTCCAACGGGCATTGCTCGTTGCTCGTGACGAATCCGAACATTCTTGACCATCATCCGTGGACAGTTGTAGCCAGAATTGAAGGACAGAGTGAAGAGATAGCTCAGTCCACTGATCACACTCTTGAAATCCCTGACCCTGATGGAGGATCTGATGGGGGAGCTGTTGGGGATTCTGGTGGAAACATTATTATTGTTAAAGGTAGAGTTTTTAAATGAATGCTATATATGTATATGTGATAGAAATAGGGAAACATTTTGAAAAACTATTGAAAAACAAATGTATTTCAAAAAACATACCTACATAAGTACTTACATGTTATTTATAATCAAATTCAAATTCAATTTTTTTGCCTGTTGTATAACCAGTTCATTACAATCATTTTACAATACAAATATTTTAGCTTCCCCGCCCGCATGCATATTTTTGATTTTTATTTTGTTTATTTTTTTTATTTCTTTTTGACCATTCAAAATTTTTTTGAAGGCACAATTTAAATTTTTTGAATTTAGGTTTAGGTTTAGAAATATATTTATTCTCACAAAGAATTACAATTCACTTACGTGAGAACTTAAATAAATACTTAGATAACAAAATAATTCACATTGCAAGCAACATAGTAAAAAAAAGAATTAATAACAAAAGTAAGAAAACATGAAGAAGACGCTTATAATTATATACTTAACACCTACAAAACCTATAATAAATAAAATACATAATTTAAAAAATAAAATAAAAGTGGGTAGAATTTACAGAGAACAAAATAAGCAGCAGTCAAACGAAACATTGATATACAACACTGGAAGGGACATCGTGTATTAGGAAATTATTATTATTTATTTAATTATTATTTTTAATGTACATGCATTGAATATCATTTTAGAAGGTATATTTTAATAAGTTTTTTGAAAATATTAGTAGATTTAGCATCTTTAATATTCGAATTCGGTATTTTATTGTACCCTTATGTAAGTACCTACATTAAAATAGCATGTAAACTTTTTCGTTTTCAGGTTCCAGACTATCTATACTAAGCGTTGTAATCGCAATTATATGCGTCTTAATGTTAATCGTTCTCGTGCTGATGTATCCTTTGAAGAACCGAGAAAGAGTCACCAGAAGACTATCACAATGGCGTGAAAATATATACTACAGCTTCCGAAGGCGACCAATAGACCAATTCAATGGAGTTCCTCCTCCTTTTAATGATGCAAATAACTTGGAGAGAAAAGATCCATTGCCCGCTTAAAGTGTTATTGCTTCAGACATATTTTATTGAACCAAATGTTAATATAAATATTACACCTATGTATGCTTTTTATTACACATTTTTGTTGTTATCAATTTAATTGATAAACAAAATGACAAAAGATACAATTTAAACTTAAATCACAGAGAATACAAACAAAAGCCAGAAGGCGCAAGTTCTGTGTCCCAAAATAAAAGTGGATTTTTTTACAATTAAAACCTTTGTTCGTTTCGTTATTGAATCTAAAATTTTTGTAATCTACTGTATCTTGAATTATAAACTGGTAAACATTCCCCTTCCTCAATTGTATTTAAAAAAATATACTTACTGTTTATGACTTATGTGAACTTTAATTTAACTCTAGCTAGCTTATTTAATTAAATAAATTATATCGACATTGTCGCAATACAAAAACTGCAAAAGCGGGTCTTCCCCGTAAAATATTTTCAATGTTATCAACTGAGTTATCAGTTACCAACTTATCAGTTCCGATAAGCATTTGAAATCTATTTCATGAACAATATAAAAGTACTTATACATGTCATAAAAGACATATCTACGGACATTGGGACATTTTGGACCAACTTCTCAACAGTGATGGAACCTATGTCAAATGATTGCTTTCAGGCTATAATTCATTTTATACTATGGCAGCTAAGTTGAAATCAAGCGCGAACATAGTGTTTTCGTAGATTTTAAAACTAAAAAAATTTAAATCATTCATAATAATTTAAAAACAAAATTAAGTGTTTGACCCTTTCTTTGTGTACATACATTCGCCTATTGATTTTTATTTATATAGATACTAAAACAAATGTAACAGTTATTTTTTTATGTTGACATTAATTTTTATCATTTGTTTATCTGGACGACGTTACGGCTTGTATATTAAAAAAAAAATTTTAGTTATGAGTATTGAAATAAAAAATGTTTAAAAGATCTATGTACATCAAAATCAATCATGATAAATCAATGTATCAAGATAAACATGTTTTTTTTTTAATATAAAACACAATATGCTACTAACTCTCATAGTACTTTTACATTATTGAGAGCTCGAAAACACAATATTCGCGCTAGATTTTGACTTGGCTGCCATAGTATAAATTAAATAAAACTCCAAAAGCTTTCAAATGGCATGAGTTTTATCACTGTTGAGCATTGGTCCAGACTCTATACTAATTTGCCCATGCTCCTTTAAAGAGTTTTACTTTTTACTTACCTATAACAAACTAAGTATAATCACGATATATCTGCTGTAAGTTGTTGAGGAGTTGGGTATCCCGCAGACTACTTGATGCTGCAGCATCAAATCGAGGTTACCATGTTATGGAAATACCACTCATATAACAGTATATTGAATTTCACATCAAAAGAACCTGTGGGAATTAGTGAAATCCCTTCAACTATAGGAAATTTCATCCACAGACAGATTATACAAATGCACTTATTGTACAAACATAAGAAGAGATCTTCCGTTCTGGTGGTTCGTTCATAATATTTTTAAAATGCTGTTTTAGATTAAACAGCTAAAGATTAAAAACGTTTTTTTAGGTGAAACATAATATACTTACTAATGGCTTTTTTCTGTCATAAGTTTCAGACGTTGCGACTATATCTCAATTATAGTCGATCACAAGGAAGAATTATTTTCATGATTCTTATTGCTCTAATCACCAGAAGTACCTACATCCTAGTAATTCACTATCTAATCATTCAGATACTGAACACAAAACACGGGGAATAACCGCTTTTTCGTAAAGTAAGATTGCATCATCGTCGACATTACATAAATGCAACATTAACTTATATGAATTTACTAGCGACTCTCTCCCGGCTTCGCTCAGGAAAGAACTTAAGTAATTTATTATATAAATCACAATTTCGTGAAAAATTAACTAAGTTACTGATGGTGAAAACCGCAACAAAATCGGTTGCGTTGATTAGGAGTTAGCGGCCACACAGATTTTCTTAGGTGATTATTTACAAGAAATTTATACAAAGAAAATAATATATTTTTTTATTAGTAAATATTTTTTTACATTTTATGACATTTTGTTTATCAGTTGCTATTCATCGCCACAATTTTTGCATATTTTTAGATGATTGCTCGGCGACAGCACTTTGATTCTAGACAAATGTTACCCTATGGTACCTAAGTACTACACACACAACTGCTACGAACATAACGACATTCACAACAGTTGACTCATCAACAATTATCATACTTTATATCGGTTATTATCAAAAACAAATGTTTAATTAGAATATATAATTTAAATATTTAATGCGTATTTCGTTATTATAAATAAAAAATTTACAATATAAAATATTCTTTCACTTTTTAATAAGTTTAGGTATAGGTAATAGGTACACTTTTGTCATGTTTTATAGATTTTTGTTGGGGTGTGTTTTATTTAGAATTCGACATATTTTTATTAAAGTCATTAAATATCGTACACAAACTGTTAAAAAACATCGATAAATTATTTGCACCCTTTAGACGCTCGTAGATATAATTATCTGGATTACTAGTTAATTTTAATCTTATTTCGAAATTATAAACAAACGTTCCTCTGTAGCACTTAGAATATGGTGTACTCTTAAAAGGCGAACCACATAAAGTGTTCAAATTATTTAATTGTTTTAAACAACATTGAAATTGGGGGAAATCCTAGTAATCCACTATCTAATCATTCAGATACTGAACATAAAACACGGGAAATAACCGCTTTTATCGTTTAGTAAGATGACATCATTGTCCACATACATAGATGCATCATTAATTTTTTCTGCATTTTTAGTACTGCCATAATTTTTATATATTTTTAAGTGATCCATCGGGAACAGTACTACAAAAACAACCATATCATACTTTATCGTTTATTATCAAAAACAAAAATATAATCACACGAAGGTTAAAAACATAAGTACTTCAGGAAATATGGCTTCTACAAATTTTTAGTTGCTTATTTTTTTTGTTAAATATTTCATAACTTTTATAACCAGTTTAAAAGCTATTCAGAAATAAAAGCTAGATCAAGAAAAAATGAACATAATTTATTTGGAAATAAACTCCAAGTACAGTCGCGGTACGAAAGCCTTCGTCAGTTTTCTTATTCATTCCTTTTCTAGTCGTAGACTCCTCTAGTCTAATCGTAGACTCATTTGAAACTACAGCTCTAGGGAGACAACTATTTTATTATATTTTCATTTTGTTATATTTTATGAATTTATTTTGGCCTTCTTAGACATGTACAGGTGGGGTAAGAAAAGTTTCTTCACCTCAAATTCGACATTTGCTTGCACCAGGGCAATTATTATCAGTCATGCCAAAATTTTATTTCAAAATAAAATAAAGTATAATAATGAATACATACATTTAACTATTTTATAATACGAATTTTATTTTATACGGTACCTAATGCTCAAGGCGAACTGTTAAAATTACCAAATACTTAATATACCAAGTTCAAGTTCGAATTATACATAATAGATAGCATGAATCAAAGGAATAAACTTATATTTACAATTTAGTATAATTAAAAATTTTACAATATAAAAATTAATTCATAAGTATAATTACTTTATAGTTTCATAGTTATTAATTAGGTACACATTCGTTTCCTTTTAAAAAAATGTTTTTTCATAGATCACATTGTCATGTTTTATAGCATTCTCTATAGGGTGTGTTTTATTTAGAATTCAACATATTTTTATTGAAGTCATTAAATATCATACACAAACTATTAAAAAACATCGATAAATCATTTGCACCCTTTAGACACTCGTAGATATAATCATCTGGATTACTAGTTAATTTTAATCTTAATTCAGTATTATAAACAAAGGTTCCATTGTAGCATTTGGAATATTGTGTACTCTTCAAAGGCGAACCACATAATGTGTTCAAATTATTTAATTGTTGTAAACAACATTGAAATTGGGCGAAGCTATGAACAGTTTTGACATTGTAAAATTTAGGACTCCCTATACAATGATTAATATAAAATTCATTATATAAAGAACTGATAGCTATTGAACAATCATTTGATCCAACCTTCTCTTTACTAAGAAACAGAGTATTATTCTTTTTAAAAGAAGAAGATTGAAAACATCTCTGTTCATAAGGGTAATAACGCGCAGTACTGTCGATGTAGTCGCAGAAAAATTTGAAGCTCGTTAACCGTGATGGTACTTTCTCATCAACTATATCTAACATTATATAGCACATAAATAAACTGTAGACCTGGGCTATTGTCGTTTTACAGTACGATGACCACCAAAGTATGGACAGGAAAAACAACTGCAAATTGTCCGGCAACTGTCTTATTAATGACATGTCAACATTCGGCAATTTTACACTTATAAAGTGATTAAAAATATCCTGCAATTGACACTCGGTTAATTCGTAAAAATGTGAATTAATTATTCTGGATGTAGCATATTCTCGACCAATTGGTTTTTCGGTGTAATTAAGATACGTATCTCTACCGACATACGTGAAATGTTTTTCCGAAAAGTCTGTCAATATATCAAAAGCATATCTGATTATTGGTAATGTACACAGAAATGGGTCATCCATAGAATAGTTTTCTGCCTGTGGACAGTAAAAATATAAATGCAAAGTGTACAGTTCTAAATAAGCTTTTGGTATAGTTTTATTTCTTACACCATTAACAAACCAGTCGGTTATTCTTAATTTGAAATCGTTTTCAATGTTATCCATAACGGATTCGGAAGTTTCATCTTCACTACTTGCGTCGTCAGTATCGCTGTCAATTTCTCGGCTGTCTAAAAATTCAAGCCACGGAGTATTTGGTGGTGCAATAATTTGTTCGGTTATTTTAAAATATTTCAAGGAATCGCATGCCGTAATGTTGTAAGATTCAAAGTTCTGCTTGATTATGTTATAACCTATTTTGTAATTTTTAGAACTTTTCAAACTTTCAAGAACTTTACTGATAGCACTTTCCAAAGTTTCATTTTTCATCCATTTCACTAGAGCATGTATATGCCTTTGTTGTTCACTCATCATTTCTGTACCTTTTAGCATCTCCAGTTGTGAAAAGAAGCCATCGAAAACTTTCTTTTTAATGTAATCAACATAGTCATTACCCACTAGGCATGACAAAAGTGGTAATAATTCATTAGGTACGCCATTGAAACTACTATTAGCAAGATAAATTTGGCATCTTAAGCCATACGCCCTTTCTTTTTTGGTCTTTCTTCCGTAGTTGTCAAGACGAACTACACTTTGTTTTATAGTTCTGAAAGGTATGTATAGGACATTATATATGAAATAATCAGAATCAGAGCTTAGTACTGGACAATTAAGACTTTTCGCCATTGCAGCAATCTCCTTGTCGGCCTCAAGCTCGCACACTGTAAATGGAATATTTAAATCCAAAAGTACCTCTTTGAAAACATCTCGAAAAAGCAGAGGAAATGATGGGTTCTTTTTCTTGCAAGGGTTCAGTTTAGATGCTTCTCGTATTCTTGATTGCAAGCGAGTATAAGCTTTTTTCAATTTCTTGGGTTCACAACTTCCATCGAATATTACGTACGGTTTCACTTTGCAACTTTTCAGCAGAGCAAAAAATTTTCGAACACGAGCTCCATATAAGTCATAATCACCTCCAAACGCCGAATAATATTTTAAAGAAGAATGTAACGCTGCAGACACACTATGGCCGTCTATGACAAGATTACTATTGTGAAGTAAATATTGTTTTAATAATGCGCTCTGATGGTTATCAACGTATGTAGCCAATCCAGATACACCCATGATTGATAATATGTATTATTATGATTTTTTTACAATTTAATATTTCTTTACAAAATGAAAAATGTACTATTGTGGCTTTTAGTAGACTATACAACAACGAATCACTGAAGAGACCTTATACACTGATAAAGAACGTTGGCGAAGTATGATTTTATTATTTATACAGTGGAAGGATACCTACATCATTATACAGGATGTCCCAGAACTGTTGCTTGCTGTACTGTATTGGGAAAGTATTTTAAATATTGCCGATACGAATTATAGGTATGTTGAAGATAAAGAAATTATCGTTTCGTTAAAAAATTAATGGCTTAAAATAAAATTACTTGAGCATTTTAGGCATTTTATTAGACACTAAATTAAAAATTTTCGAACACGACTGGCTATAAAAATCTCCATAATCTGTAACACTACATAGCTGATGGAGTGAATCCTTGTCCCAATGTATCCTGAAGGAAAATTGGAACAACCGTGTACATGTTCGGGCATATTTTCAGCAGAAGATCTAGTGCTATTTGAATATTTTGAATGTGGGATCCTAGTAGAACTAATTAGTAATTGCGAGAAACTATTTGCCAGATTATAAGCAGCCCCGTACAGTTCACTGGTATATGATAATGTGACCTCAAACAATTTAATGTGATGAGCATTGATGTCTCCCAATAGAGCCACTTTAGCTGTTGAAAATCACACTTAAGCTTCCTCTTCTATTTCCCGCCCAATTATAGGCATATTCGCCCAATCATATTCTTTATAGGCCATCGTAGATCCGCGTGGAACCTGCATGATCAATACGCGCCCAACCCAATGTTCAAGATAGCTAAGACGGCGACAGCAAATATATCCTCCCGGACAAACAAGCACGCCCCGACTCGCTGCGTGAATTTTTGCTCAAATTGTAACCGGGGTAATGAAGATAAGAAGCGTCACCCACCCGGGCTCATGCCCGCAATGCAACTATGCTTGCATCTCCGTAAGGACAAGCAGCCCAGGGGCCCTAGCCTAGAGCACAAAGCAAACGGGAGCGTTGCGTATATTTACGAAACGAATTATATGTGGGCGTTACAACGTTACATGTGGCTTTATTTTCTATCGTTTCGTAAATATACGCAACGCTCCCGTTTGCATTGTGCTCTTGGCTAGGGCCCCTGCTGTTTTATCTATACTAGGGCCCCAAATGGAAACAAATTTACCGCAAGGTCATTTTTTATGCAGGGTTTTAGCGCGGCGATGTCCGGGTTACCCTTAAATATTATTATCAAACGCAAAATCTTCTTGTGTCAAATAGATACAACATAGAAAGAGATAATAGATTGTGGGTTGAATAAACTTTTGTATCGCTTCTCGATGGCTCTTCTTTAGTTATTTGTGGAATCCAGGCGTTTGGCTATTCAACCCGCTGAAGAATATTTAGACGTAGCGATTCATTCGATATTGACGATGTATAGCTACAATATAGTCATCGCAAAATATTTCAATAACTAAAGTACTTTCAACCTGTATATACTAGTACCTATGGGATTATCTGTGATAAGAGCTAAACATATTAGATAACTATAAGTATAGCATTATTCGCAATCGCATCGCATTCAATCGGTAGAATGTGAGTAGCTTTCATTATACCTTTGCACGGCTATAAATTACTGAACTGATTTTGATGAAACTTTGTATGTTTTTCTACATAATCAGGCACGCTTCGTATCGTAGTACATGCTTCTTGCAATTCTTTTAACTTTATATACTCAAGCGATTATCATGAAATTTTTCATGCACGTTATCAGGAACTTTTTCCGGAAAGGAAAGTACTTTTTCCTTTAATTTTTTTTTAAATAGAAATACATATTTTTCCGCTTCTTATTTAGGTATCACCTTTAAATGAACTATAATAATATTATGTGCGTTTGTATTGATTCTCCTTTCAAAGAACTCTCTACTGCTGGATATGGCCGCAGGGCGTCTCACGATGCGTTTTCCAATACATGGCCCATTCGATAGGATTTGATTCCATTTTATATAGGTCTCAATAATCAGTTAAAAATATATTACAAAATCATCAATAAAAAATATATATTCCTTATCAATTGTAACAGATATGCAATCTTAATTGAATGATAATGATAATGGTATGTAGGTACCTACTGTGATTTTTACTGTCGCTTTATTAGAAATATCGGCCACACATGAAGCTGATGGGATTGGAGAAAATGAAATTCTTAATATTTTTTGTTGTTACTTTAATAACTGTAGTGACAGGTATGTAAACTATTTTTTTTTAATTTTACTGAGTTAATTGAGTTTTAATTTTAGTGAAATGAATCATAAAGACATTAAAATAGTCGTTATCATTATAAAATAATGTAATTGTTGAAATCCAGAATTCTACTATTAGGGCTTCTTTCACCATCTGTCAAGTAGACTAACCGTCATTTAAAGTCACCGGGAATAATTTAGCTGATATTAAATAGAACATTAAATAGAAAATAATAATAAATAATCGCCTATCGAAGGATGCACTAAACCGAGAGCATAATTCAATAAAACATACATTTATTTCTAAAAGTAACTAATAAACACTACTTGTAGTTGGTGAAAGAGGCCCTTATTTATAGTGTTCTAATAATACTTGAGTCAAATTAGCCCGAAAAAATTGTTTTCCAGGTAATAGTAGGATATCTGGTGGCGACATAGCTTCGATCACCCAATATCCATTCGCAGCAGCGTTACTGACGAACCATGGAACTGGTGCGACATACGAGTACGCATGTGGAGGAACCATACTGACTTCAACCTCCATACTATCAGCTGCTTCATGTTTTTACACGGGTGCAATGTAAGATCTATAAATATATATCTTTACACATTACACACAGCACCATCTAGTTCAAAACTTAGCAACTAATGCTTGTATTGTGGATGTCGTCGGCACATCGTAGAATTGGGCATATCATGATATTGCTGGGCAGATCATATTTCTGTTAAAACTGAGAGGGTCGCCTAACTCCGCTCCGCTTCGCTCGGCTCACCAAATTTATTTCCATGTAAAACTAACAAGGTCCTCGCTTTGCTTCGCTCCGCTCCTCGACGCACCTATTTTTGACTTTTGGTGAAAGGTTTTTGATTTCATACTTTACGATCTGCCCAATTCTTCGATCTGCCCACGACATGGATACCAGACAGTTGATATACTACATAGATAACTTTTTTTTAATACATACATAATATTATTATAAATACAAACATCCACGACTAAGGTAAAAAGATAAAATGTTAACACCAATACATTTGCCCCTAGCAGGATTCGAACCCGCGACCGTTTGGTGAACAGCTAGTGTTACTAGCCACTGGACCAAACGTGTCGTCAAATCTATTTTCATTCCCATCATTAGCGAGTTTTTGGTTGGACGAGAATTTAGAAGATTTCTTAGAAAATTTGAGTTTACAAAAGAAACAGTGAAATACTTAGCAAATTTGTAGGTGGTATTGTAATTTGAGGCCATTCATGAACCATTTTGTTATATTTTTGCGTAGTTTTCCATGACCTACTTAAATTTGCAATCCTAATTTACTCAAGTTCAGTAGTGGCAGGGTAATCTTACAGAAGACCACAGTGAAATAACAGCACATGTGCTGATGTGTTTCGGTGAGTGTGCAAGGGATGCCAGAGCCCATTTCCTTCCAATTCCGTATCCTTAATCCTACTCTACAGTATCGGTAGCGCATTTGCAGCACTTATATCGTTGCTTGTGTTATAGGCGACGGTAGCCACCTACCATTCAGTGGACTGTCAACCTGTCTGCCGATTTTAGCATTAAAAAAATAGTTTAGTACAGACCACATTTTTAACAGTTTTAACTGACGCACATATTGTATAGGTTCCAAAACTCTATCTATGTACATGGATTTCTTACAGTGTTGATTCACCAAATTATTGGCGTGCAAGAGTTGGATCTTCAATGGCAAATTCTGATGGCACCATATATATAATAGGCTTGATAACACCTCACCCGGACTTCTCGTCAACAACCCGAGTCAACGACGTCGCAGTGCTGCGAACCACACTACAGATGAGTATGGTGCCTTCGTCCGTTGAAGTGGCTCGGATTGCAACCACGTTCTACACGTTAAACGAAAGGCAACCAGTCACCGCTATAGGATGGGGCGCTTCTTCGGTAAATATTTTCTTCATAATCTTCACTACATACTATAAAACGATGTCCTCCGTAGCGTCTGTCTGTCTGTTTGTTCACGATAAACTCAAAAACTACTGCACCGACTTTCACCAATGGATAGAGTGGTTCTCGAGGAAGGTTTTCTATAAATCCTAAGTTTTAGTCTTCTATAAATCCTTACACAATTTCATATCTACAAATACATTCTACACTCATATCAAAAAAAATTGCATAGGTATTTATTTGTTTATTTCTTATGGAAGTAATCTTTGAAACTACTCATCCGATTTAAAAAATCTATCAGCAATATAGGCATAGGCTAGGCTAGGCTAGCAATATAGGCATAGGCATAGGGATGGACATAGGCTAAATATTTCAATGAGGCACCAAGCCATCAAAAAATAAAGATCCATTGCTTAGCAAAAGTATGTCATAGGTGTAAATAATGTTAAATAATGTTAACTATATCTTTTATTTTGCCACGATTTTCTCCATTACAGTCTTCAGATACGACTCACTCAGAAGAATTGAGGCACGTTCAGATCTGGGTTGTTGATCGACAACTCTGCACTTCAAGATATAATTCTCTCGGCTTCACTGTCGCCGATAACATGATATGTGCAGGTTGGCTGGATGTTGGAATCAGAGGACAGTGTGAGGTAATGAAATTTTCTATTTGATCACATTTTCCATAACACAATAAAAGGTATCATCGTTGATTGGTTATGAATTCATATTAGTAGACACCAACAATCGGCTGATTGTGTGTGAGATTGTATTTTTTCTATATGTAAGGATTATAAAGGACTATTGTCACATAAATGATATTCTTAATTTAATGAGCTATGAAGAGGGCTCTACTCCAAAGTGTTATTAGTAGTCTATCTCTTGATAAGTTCACCAAATAAACATATTTTCTGTTTTTTATGTACATTTGTCAATAGTGGATAAGTACTTATATAGAAAATAAATATTTTGGTACAAGTATATTTATTATGTACCTATTTACTTCTTCGTGCGATTTTGTTCTAGTATCTATATTGTCGTCTATATAAATGTTTAATGTTTATGCCTTTAATGTATAAACTAAAATACTGAAAAATTTCACCAAAATCAATCACTAGTGTTATTTTCGTATAAAGTAACCAATTTTCATACATCAAGCTCTCATTAACAGTTACAACCATTTCTTATATAGATATGTACTCGTATGTAATTGTCTGTATATTCTGTGGCTTTGTGATTGTGTGGAGCTTTATAAATGCATTACTATTATTATTAATGGGACTTACTCGTACTATAATAGCAGAACATTAATTTAGTTATTATTTCAGGGCGACAACGGCAGTCCACTGATAGAGAACGGAGTTGTGGTGGCTGTACACTCATGGACCGAAGGCTGTGGTCACATCTTGTACCCTAGTATTAACACCTTCATTCCACCTTATATAACGTGGATAATACAGACCGCCACTGCTGCCCTGTCATAATTGTATGTATAATAAAAGTATTACACTTTCCTTTTCAAATTTTTTGTCTAGAAATCCTACTAAATCCAGAATATATTATAGAAAAGTCAGAGCACAGTATTTTTTGAAGTTTACGATGATTACGTTTGTTTGTCTATACTAACATTATAAAGAGGAAAGATTTGATTGTTTGTTTGTATAGAATAGGCTCCGAAACTACTGGACCGATTTGAAAAATTCTTTTACCATTAGAAGCCGACATTATCTGTGATGAACATAGGCTACTTTTACCGCGGGAAAATGTTTCATTCCTACGGGAAATCTAACATAAAAGTAAATACTAGCGGCTTGGCCAGGGAGATAGCGCCATCTATCTAAAAACAAGTGAAACGACTAACATGACAACTGCTTGTTGATATTTTTAGATGGCGTTTTATATTTTTCAACGCGGACGAAGTCGCGAGCACCAGCTAGTATAGTTATTATTTTATTTTATTAGTTGTCCAGTTTATGTCTTACTAGCTGGTGCCCGCGACTTCGTCTCTCGTCTGCGTTGAAATATAAAAAGTATTTAACGCCTGACATACTTTTACCTTAATTTTTAAATAGCTCGGATGAGCAACTTCGATGATTACTTCTTACATACAAACCAAAATTCAAACTTTGCCTCTTTATGATATTAGTACAGAATCTAGATTAAGTACACAATAGTTAGTATTGTGCAGAAGGAGTAGGTCAAGTGTCGCGACGCCATAGGTAGCCTACTATTTCAGACCTACTAGTACTACATTGTCGAAAAGTAGCACGCTCGCTTTTGTAAGTATTATTTGCTAAACATGCCTTATCTATCTATTCCTTACATAACTATAATCCTTTGTTCCCATTTTTAATACCTGAGCTCCAAAAAAAAATATTTACTCTGAGTTTGCATAGCAGATAAAAATTTTGTTCTTAATACCGCCATAAACATGTCACATTTACTCTCTAAACTAGCTGGTGCCTGCGACTTCGTCAGCGTTGGAAAATATATTACGAGTACCGTATTATAACGCACGCCACTTTTACCGCTGTGACGACGCGACGGTGGCGCCGCCACGGCGATTTTTTTTATATTTTTAGACCAGGTTAAACTCATCCAAAGGGCTCATCAAAGATTTCGTACAAATATTTAAAAAAAAACGCGATAAACTCAAAAATTACTGCACCGATTTTCATGCTGTTTTCACCAATGGATAGAGTGGTTCTCGAGGAAGGTTTTAGTATACAATTTACAAAGTTACACGGGCTAAGTCACGGGCGCCAGCTATTTTTTTATATGTTACGTAAAAACAGACGTTCTGGTACTATGTCTCTTTATCTTTGCAAATTCAGATATTCCACAGTTGCCCTGAAAGGACCTTTCATATTGACAAAAATGCTAGTTAGACTGTAACCTTTTATAAAATCGGGTCAAATGGGACATACGAAAGACTAGCAGGTTAAAATTAGGGTCCAACTTGTGTGTCCAAAGGGTCCAACACCATATTGTTATGGCGCTATACATCTATTGCATAAAAGAATCTAGTGCCTAAAATAAATGTTAAGGGCAGACCAAAGTTAAGGGGTTCTATCTGCATTTATTCACGCAATCGAAACAGCAGGTGTTTTTCTTCTTTAAAACCTTCACATAGGTAAGTATAGGTAAGGTTTTCTATTATAATCTTTAAGTTTTTCAACAATGAAAATTCCAATTTACATTTCAAATGAACTGATACAAATAATTCAAAGCAAAGATGCAAAGTGATTTTGTATGATTATAACGTTCTCGTAAGTAAGTAGGTAAGGTAAAGTAGTATTAAATATGTAAGTCTGTTTTTACAATCAGTCGTAGCAACCAGCTGAAGATATGCGCGCGTGTGATTTTCATACAATATTAGTATTACATCTGTTATTTGCGCTTGCGACGACTCGATACGAGGAACCGGCTATCACGAGTGAGTTTCATATCGATAGATTATTTTACCAGGTAGATTAAAAAATGGATACACTCCCAATGATTCATTTTATACGACTTTTCCAAACCAAAGTGGGAAAAATTATTCTTTTCAATAAAGAAAAAAAAATTTTTTGTTGAACATAAATACTCATAGATAATGATAACAGAGTAATGAAGTTTTTATGTTTATTTTTTCAAATGTATTTAAATTATTTTTTAAAAGTACATTAATATTTTTGGACTGGAAGGACTTCTCATTATTACAGGTTTACTCACTTATAATATTTTTCCTTCATCGTTGAACAAGCGATAATGATTTCTAAATCACACATGATATCGAAAACTCAATGTGAAGGCTGAACCGGGATTCGAATCTGCGTAATCTAATTCTGATCATTTTAATTTTGTTATTTATTCCAATGATCAATGATCAATTCGCTGCTTAAAAACTAAAGGGCCATAAAAGAAAACATCCAAAAAAATCCTTCATATTGTATGTCTTTTATATTGTATGACCTCAAACGGCTTTCTCATGGATGCCATTGTCAGAACTGGACCAAATTGAAATGGGACCACACGGGAAGCACCAGTTTTCAAATAAAAGAAGAATCATCAAAATCGTTTAACCCAGTCGAAAGTTATGAGGTAACAAACATAACAAAAAAATACCGTCGAATTGAGAGCCTCCTCTTTTTTTGGAAGTCGGTTGAAAATACTTATGGTTGTTTTATTTCACATTTAATATACGTATTTTGTTATATCTCTTTTAGTACTTAAAACATTATGTTTTAAAAATACGCTTCTAATCTATGTATAATATGCATATATTTCATATATCTAATAAGAAATGAATAATTTAATATTTTTCGATTAGCTCTCCTGTAAAAGTATATTTTTGATTTTAGGCCATTCAATTTTTAAGCAGCGAATTGTATGATCAATTATTGTAAGTACTCACTTACAAATTTCAGGTATAACTAAGTTGGAACTCACACCTGTGTACATAGAATGCCGTCTCACCGACATAGTAGTCGTAACTGCACCGATAATAAACAACAGAGCGTTGTACTATCTGTCCAATCCACGTGGAAATGTTGAACCACTCAACATTAGTTTAACTTTGAATGGAACCCACAATTTGAGTGAAATGAAGGACAAAAGAGTCCTTGACTGGGTCAGTTTAATGAGAAAGGGATATTTAGTGTTTAATGTGAACAGTCAAAGCGATGGTGTGAATTTTGAAGACATGCGAAGTGTAATGAAAAGAAACGACTACTTTATTGGACCTGTAAACGAAGATGACCATGGGAATTGGGTGTTGAGTGTGTATGCGAAGGATTGGAATGAAAATTGGATTGAGTTTTTTCAGATTATAACACTTGATATTATAGGTAAGCTACAATATCAACTTCAATCTGTTGCATGCGCTTTCGTCTGCGTAACTTTATAAAATACTAGCTGTTGCACGCGGCTTCGCCCGCATAACTTTATAAAATATAGCCTATGTTACTCGCTCATAACATAGCTTGTAAACAGTGAAAGATTTTTTCAAATTGGTCCAGTAGTTTCGGAGCCTAATCAATTCAAACAAACAATCAAATCTTTCCTCTATATAATATTAGTATAGACTAGCTGGTGCTCACGACTTCGTCCGCGTTGATTTACAACTTACATGATCATATCAATATCAATCATCAATACTAATAATGAATCTGTAAGCGTCTTAAACGAATTAACTGATTTTCAAGAAACTTTGTAGATAAATATGTAGACGTACAGGACACATGGTGGGCTACTTTCGTCTTTTTAAACGCGGACAAAGTCGCGGCCGCCAACTAGTATTTTGATAAAAATGTTAGAATTATATATAATCTTAACGAAAAAAATAGTTTTGTCGATGTACTTTAATTTTTTTTTTTTTTTCAGAAAATGTCCCAGCTAATCAAAACACATTGTCACTAAGATCGGGGGAAACATTTTTACCACGTTTTGCTTTCCCGATTAAAAGTTTAGAGAGCTGCGAATTGGTCGCTCCAAATAACAATTCGGATAGATATTACTCCAAAGACCCAATAAAGCCTGAATGGTGTGGTTTCATAGTGAACAGTGTGACAAAAGCAGACCAAGGAAACTGGTCTATTATTGGGGTTGGAAAAATTGTCTATTTAACAACTATTCACTTAGACGTCGATAGTGACACTTGATCTGAGCTTATTGTAAGCGAAATTTGTGAATATTTTTTAGCTCTATTAATAGATTTATTATCATAAAGCGAATTTTATTTTTTTTCTTACTCGTGGTTATTTAGTACTTACAGTCTTACATGGATAAAACAGTACTAAGTACTATTTTATCCATGTATCAAAGGATTGTCTCTGCCTGCTTTTGCACTAATTGCAGTTAGCAAAAACCTATATGTGTTGCTAAGCGCAAAACTCGAGAACGACTGAATCGATTTCAATTTAGTCTTCACTCATGGATAGAAGGATAATCAGAGAAGGTTTTTACGTAAGAAAAAAGGCACCCCGGGCGAAGCCGGGAGCGGGTCGCTAGTTTGAAATAAAAATTAAGGAGTTTGCGTTTTACTTGTTTATTTACAATTTAAACTAAATAATAATAAACCTTAACATAATTTTAATAAAACACATTCTTCAGTGTCGGTCTTAAAATAAATAATTCATCTTGCTTCTATTGCGGCCTGGCCGAGAGTCGAATCAGCGCTCAGGTAATGTGTCAACAATGAGAGATTTCTGCTTTGCATAATTCAACGCTGTTGGTTCACTAGAATCAGACACAATTAAAATTATATTGAGGCCAAACACGCTATAATATCTAATGTAAGTTGTTGACGAGTTGGGTGTTCCGCAGACTACTTAATACTTGAGCATCAATGTCATGTCATGGAAATACCACCGATGTAACAGTACACCAAATTTCACATCACGACATACTTGACTGTACGTGTAAATACATATAAACATGTATGATGCGTGCGTGCGTGGGATGTGTGCTGTGTATGAGTGTTCTGTGTTGTGTAGGTGTGTGGGTGTGTGGCACTCGGACAGTGGAACACTCGCCCAATAATTGACCTTCTATCGACATGCCGGGACACGGTACAATAATACCTGTGATTTTAATCGCTGGCGCTACCGCTAGGAGTGGCACTGTGTCCGCCATCGTCGCCGTTGGCCGGAGACCTCTCCCCGCCCTCCGAGTCCGAGTCCTTGAGCGCCTTCGCTCGGTCCAGCTTTCTGGCGCGTCGCGTCTCCACGTCGGACGCGTCCGACTCCGACGAATATATCGCCGCGCCAGCCGTGCCTGTGTTCAAACACCAATATTTACAAAACTATCTCTCTAACTCAACTCTAAAGGCTAGTTCGCACTATACTAGTCATCTACTGGAGATAGATCTCCCTCGAAATTTTCCGATAGGACCGGTCAAAAATCAGCCTGGATTCACCACCGTCGACTCAAGGGTACTTAAGTTTAGTAACTAAATGTGACTAAAGACAAGTAGATTAGTAAGTAATTTAGTCGAGTCCATTTAAACTAATTTAGTCGAGTTTTGGGCGAGTTCATTAGCTGCTTTTTGCTGAAGCCAAAACAAATTGGAATATATTTTTTTGAACATTTTTTTTTCTGTAGCCCAAAGTATCTTCTGACATGTACAAGCAAAATATTATATTTATTAGCGAAGTACCTTTCTGTCCCTGCTTGTATTTGTTCTTGATGGCGGCGAGCGAAACGCCACCTTCGTCTTCGCTGTCGTCCCGCGCGCCTCCCGCACCGCTCGTCCCGCGCGCCCCGCCACTGCCTCCCGCGCGCCTCTTGGGCCGAGTCGACACGCGGGAACGCATCGCCGCGCGCAACTCCATCTCCTCCTTCTTGAGCTGATACTTGCGGTCGGCGTCCGGGTCCTGCCCCACTTGCGACAAGATCTTGATGGCGGACGTCTTGGTCGAACGGTCGGCGAGACTGAGAGTCATCTTGCGATGCGTGAACGACTCGGTCGAGTGAGGTCGGAACGACAGCTTCGTGCGGAACACCGCCTGCCCCTGCAGCCCCGTGCCCTGTCGCACGAACAGATGGTTGTGGTCGCCGTGCAGCGGCTGCTTGTACACGTCGAATATCTCGGAGCCGAGATGCAACGACATGCTGCCGTCCGACCACTTCACCATCCGCGCGTTCGACTCCTTCACCGCGTTGCCCTCCTTGTCGAACACAGTCCGCCACCGAATAGTGTTTTCAACTTTCAGCTTCAGCCTGAAAACGGTCAACAGATTGCCAATGATATAATATCTATAATTAAAAATCTGAATTTCTATTGAGCCCAAACATGCTATATCTGTTGAAAGTATGCTAAAGAGTTGAGTATCCCGCAGACTACTTGATGCTGCAGCAACAAGTCAAGGTTACCGTGTCATGGAAATACTTCTGAAGTATACTAAATTTCACATAAATGTAATGTAATCCCCATAGGAGATTGTCTTTAAACGCCTGAACAGATCCCAATTACGTCACAGCACAGCTTTTAAACAAACATATAAGTTTTCGTGATATTTAACGAGCTTTGAGATGAAAAGAGGTTCAATACCTCGCTCTGCCTTCCTCGTCAAGTGTTTCTTCTTCGTCAATTTCATCTTCGTACGTATTGGGATCGTAAGGTCTTGTTTCCACCGACAAGAAATTTGGAAGTTTCACAAAATGCAACTCCTTGCCGAGTTCAGTCCAAATCTTCGGCATGTCCACGTCAATACGAGTTTCTGGAATCTCTTGCTCCTCCTCCTCCTCGGGTTTGTCGCGAGGCTCCTGAAAATCAAAAACACCACACTTTTTCAATAAAATACAATGCACAATGGTCCAAAAATGAATAGAATAGTGTCCATGACTGTACTAGGTATTGTGTCATAAATTGTCTACTAACCTCGTCTCCGCTCCTCTTGGCCTCATCACCGGAGCGTCGTTCGTCGTCGGAGCGCTGAGAGCTGCGCGACCTAGATCGCGATCGAGACCTAGATCTAGACCGTTTGTCGCCCTCGTCTGAACTGATGTCCGACGCGTCGCCGAACAGAGCGTCCGCGGTCACTGATTTATTCAACACCACAAATTTAGCTATTTAGGCGGTAAGGACTTTCCAGCAAAACTAAATCCAGTCTTCGGACGTCGACGTCATATTAAATATTATAAATGTGAAGATGTACGGATGTTTGTTACTCTTTCACGCGAAAACGGCTCAACGGATTTGGATGAAATTTGGCACACGGATAGTTTATTACCTGGATTAACATATCTCTATAGGATATCTTTTTACTAACATAATATAAGTGTTCATTTTTCAACGCGGAAGAAGTCGCGGGTACTAGCTAGTTACCTATCACTCCTATGAAACTTGTCGAAAATATATTTGCACGGATTACAATAGGATGTTGTTTTATTCAGAAGAAGAAAAATTATGAATTTCGACTACAATATTATAATGAGAAACAATGTTTGACTGCTTTTTTTCTTTCATACCTGTATCCGTTTTCTCCTGGTTATCATCGTCGGAGTCAAGGATTTTCTTGGATTTCCTCTTGGGCTTAGCACTTGAGTCCGATCCACTGCCTGAACCCTTGCGTTTATTCCCTTTCGATTCACCATCGCTCTCCGATTCCGATATCACTCTCCGTTTCTTCTTTTCACCTGGTTAAGTATAATTGGTTATATAAATTCTATGAGAACAGTGAGAAATCCTCGTCTTCGAACCTTCGGCAGCCTACGAAACCAAGGCTACGTAACCAGTTACGTGACAAGAATTGTTTTTCTTGCTACGAAACCAGTTACGTAAAGATTTTTTTCTTTCTACGAAATAGTCAATAGCAATATACTTGTCTTAACGAAATACAAAAATGTCTTTTGTCCCTTTACCACAAATGCAAAGATGTGTCAGAAACTGGTTTCGTAGGCGGTCGTACGTAACTAGTTTCGTGGGAAGAAAAAAAACATCTTTGTACGTAGCATTGGTTTCGTCGGCGGCCGAAGCAGTCATATCTGCACCACATTCTATTCGAATTTATTTGTGGTAACAAAATGCATATTTTTGAGTATTTTTGAGACTTTCGTCATTGTATATGACGAAAGTTATATATACGTTGTAGTGTATGCATCTTTGGGATTTGTTCACTAATTCATACAGACAAGCACAGTCTCAAGCGTACCACGTGACTGGCGCCAGCAATCCACGTGGGATGAGATAAATATGCCAGTCGCGTGACGGAAGTCTGTCCGAAGTGTGCGTGTGTGAGCCAGCGAGACGATAGTAAAGGCACTACATACGTCATTGCGTATATGCGTTTCATTGTATATGAAACATATTATAAGTAAAAAATTCCGAGCAATAGCTTCACATATTAAACGTTTTGTCTCTCTCCTATTAGACCTGATGGGGCTAATAAGAAATAGTACAAAAACTGCATTTTTAAGTGTCGGGAACTAAAGTATCAAATAATAAGTAGACAAATGAGTAAAAATTCCAACACAAATTGAATACCAATTGAACTCTTACCAATTTCACCTTCAGAAGAGTTTGAACTCTTCGATCGGGATCGTGAACGACTCGAGTTGGAACCAGATCTGAAGTATTAAAATAATATTTTATTATTAAGTTAACTATTACAAACTGTGATAAAACCTGAACACAGATAAAAACGAACTACAGCAAGTGATTAATTAACTAATAACCTAGTACATATCTTGTATTATTGTAATAATGAATAACGACAAAAATAGATCATAATTTTCAAAATGTTATTAAAGTTATTTTTACCTGGATCTACTCTTAGATTTCTCTTTTGTTTGATGATCATCAATCATGAGATTTGGTGAATTGGAGCGACTGTCATCATCTTGTTTCACTGGACTTTTAGAACGTGATGATGCACTTCCGGATCTCGATTTTGATTTCCTACTTTTTGGACTTCCACTGCCCGACTTCGATCTGGACCTACTTTTACTTTTGTGTGATTTTGGACTTTGTGATCTTGACCTAGGGCTCTGAGATCTAGATTTAGGACTTTGTGATACAGAGTGAGAACGCACTGGACTTTTAGATCTAGAAGAGGCACTGCCTGACCTCGATCTAGACTTTCTACTTTTAGGACTACGAGAGCCAGAGCGAGATCTCGCTGGGCTCTTAGATCTAGAAGTGCCACTGCCCGACCTTGATCTAGACTTTCTACTTTTAGGGCTCTCGCTGCCAGATTTGGATCTGGACCTGCTTTTGCGCGACTCGGGACTCCGAGACTTAGATTTAGGGCTCTGTGACCTCGATTTCGGGCTCTGTGATCTTGATTTTGCACTGCCCGAATGCGACCTAGCACTTCCTGAACCTGACCGAGAATGCCTGGAGCTACTTCGAGATCTGGATGTCCTTTTTTTATCTCCTGAAGCTTGAGATTTACCAGATGATCCGGATTTGTTGCTGTTCGCAGACCCCGAGCGGGACCTGTTTGAGCGTGCAGGAGAATTCGATTTACTGCGAGATACATTTGAAGCATTAGATGATTTTCTTGAACGAGCTGAATGGTTGGACTGTGGGGACCCACTTCCTGATCTGGGTGGACTGCGAGATACCGATCTGAAATAACAAGTCAAGACTGTTGCATTATTTAATTCTTTTTTAAGGTCTGTAACAGACAAGGCTTACGTACGGTCCACTTGATGGTAAGTGGCCTACCGTCACCTATAATAACGTAAGCAGGTGTCACAAGTGCGCTGTTGATCATAGTAGGGTTAAGGATAGGGAAATAGACTCTGGTATCCCTTACTCTCTTCACGGGCCGCCTATATGACTGTAAAACGCAGTGTGCCCTGCCACTACTTTCCAGATGTAGACCAGAAACATATTTGAAAAGTTCTTTTACAAAGTTGGCCTTGATGGGACTCGAACCCAGAACCCCTCTGAAACAACAAAGCACCGTAACCACGCATCCAATGGGGTCGTCAAATCCAACTTTGCAAAATCTTTCAAGTGTTGGATCCTGCCCTCTGCCCTTTGCATCTGGCCGCTTCCTGCGATGCCTTTTAATAGTTCTTAATACTTAAAAGAAATAATTTATTATTAAAATTTCTAGTGTTTAAATCAAAATAGAGAAATTCTTGATTTTTATGAGAGAATATTAAATGCATTAATAATTATAATAACAATAGATTTGAACTGTTACGTTAGTACATACCGAGATTGACTACCTTCCTTCCCCGAAGGAGCAGGACTATGACTTTTACTGCGGCTACCGCTTGAGGCGCTATCCGAATCAGACCCGGAGTCTGTATCTATAAAAGAAAATAAATTAAAATAGCGTTAAACATTTAAAATGTTCATTTTTAAATTTTATCTAAAGATCCACAATGGTACGTCTGACCAGTATTATTATGGTTTTCTGATTATGGAAGATTAAGGTAACCTCAATCCTATAGATTGTTTTTTGATATAATGCATAATGAAATACATCAAAATTTCACTCGCTTTTTAAATCATTAGGATATTACAAATAGTCGACAATTATTATGGTCGACAATGGAGATAGGTCATGAAGAATTTTATAAATTTGAATTATTCTGTAAAGTTATCAAATTACTGATCAATACTAATATTATAAAGAGAGAACATTTGTATTTTTGTAATGTATAAACTCAAAATCCACTGGACCGATTTTGAAAATTCTTTCACCTATAGACAGCTACTATTATAAAAAAAAAACGCGGGTGAAGTCACGTGCAACAGCTAGTTATTAAATAACTTAGGTATTGAAAAAAATTCAAGTGAAATTATTTGTTTTTTTTTTTTGTTTTTATGTTAAAGTCGACAGACAGGCTGACGGTCCACTTGATGGTAGGTGGCTACCGTTGCCTATAACACAAGCAACGCCATAAGTGCTACAAGTGCGCTGCTGACCATAGAAGGATTAAGGATAAGGGATAAGGGAGGAATGGGGGGTAATGTGCTCTGGCATCACTTACTCACTCACCGAAACACAACAACACATAATGCTGTTATTTCACTGTGGTATTCTGTAAGGTGGTGGTTACTGCCGCCAGACGGGCTGCCCAAATGACTGCGAAACGCAGTGTGCCCTACCACTACTTTTCAAATCCAGACCAGACTCAACTTTGAAAATTATATTAAAATTTCCAAAGTTGGCCCCGCCGGGAATCGAACCCGGGGCCCCTGAAACGTTAGGGTGCTTGCCCTTGCCACTCGTCCAACAGGCTCGTCAAATGTCAATTCTGATTCTCGTCAATTCTGACATCTGACAATCTGACAACAGGCTGTTGTCAGATTGTCAGAATTATTTGTTGTCAGATATTTAGGAGACAAGACATTCAAAAATATTCAATCTTTATTTCTCTCACTGTTCACTGTTGACATAGTTTTTCACTATACAGATCTGAATTTGAGATAAATTCAGAGGGATTTTATCTGGACATTCTATAGTTTCCCAACCTCAAATTAATACTGAGTGCACTGAGAAATCTTCTATGAATATATATATCTTAATAGTGGTGCCTGCGACTTCGTTGGCGTTCTCTACCCTTCCTTCCTCGATACATACCTAAATGGACTATCCAAGACAAAAATATATTTTTTCAATTCGAACCAGTAGTCCTTGAGATTAGCGCGTAGTACAACCAAACAAACAGATTCATCAGTTTTAACCCAATAGTATAGATATAGATTATATTCTATTTAATAATAGAATATCTTCCGATTGAAATATTTTGTGGATGAAGACTTCAGTTTGTACTTACCGTCTGATTTTCTAGTTATTTTAGGGGCCATCACTAATTCTACGTGTTAATAAAAAGCCTTAAAGAAATATTTCTTGGCACAGAAATTAAATGTAATAATTTTAAATATTACTTTTTGTAAAACATAACGAAAAAGAAAAACTATGTTTGACAACAAATTCCGAGTTTACACTTATTTATTTATAGGTTATGTCAGTGTTGCCATTGCCAATACATACAAAATACAAAATATATATTTTATCATTTTTATCACTGATCACTGATCTCTAATAAAGCACTGGATGGGTTATCCCATACAAATTACAGATACTTTCGTTCGTATACCATTTTGAAGCACCGCCCGCCGCGCCGTACGAAAGTACGGGAACTAATTTTGACGTTTGCGTATTTTTAATCCATAGATAAATATAATAGTGTCTGTTTTAACACAAATCCGTGATAGTCTCGAAACTCTAACCGGCAGGGATGTAGCCATCATGGGCGAACCAATAGAGCGGGTAATGGAAGCAAACAACCTCGGCCTCCTCATGGACGGCAAGTTACGCTTTGAGAATCATATTCTGAAAGTTGTGAGCAACTGCTTCTATCGCCTCAAAGTTCTATATAATGTACGTGATTACCTTAGTGTTGATTTGCGTGTCACGCTTTGTGAATCGCTTATATTATCTAGATTAAATTATTGTGATGTCGTGTATGATGGCTGCATTACCGGCCGCTCTAAGAGGCTGATACAACGAGTGCAAAACGCATGCACTCGTTTTTGCTTTCACATTCCTCCTCGTTCCCATATTACTCCATATTTGAGCGCAGCTGGCCTGTTAAATATGTCTGCACGCCGACGCCTTCATCTGGCCACTCTGCTGTTTGGGGTGGTACGGTACAAAACGCCGTCCTACCTTTTTAGTAAGTTTCAATGGTCCAGACGTGCGCGCAGATTTGGGGCAGTTGCTGCCGTGCCTGTGCACAGGACAACGGCCTTTCGAGGAAGCTTCAAGTTTGCTGCGTCCAAATGCTGGAATGATCTCCCTCCTCCTATGCAAGGAGCGCCTAGCAGATACACCTTTAGGCGTAAGCTTAGGGGTCATTTGTTGACGCTCCAAAAATCATAATTTTTAATATCCAGCATAACTCCTAAACGGCTGAACCGATTTGGATGAAATTTTGCGTATACTTGGGTGGGTCCTTAGAATCGGGTTATACTTTTATTAATATTGATGAATTGCTGCTATTATTATCTACTATTACTATTATTGCATTATAAGTTGTTATATTGTTTATCTATGTATTTAATTATCAAGTTATAAATATAATATCTGTGTAAATTGTATATGGCGTTCGCGTGAGTCACACGGTGCTGGCTGAAAATCAGCGCTGCAGATGCTTGTCTAGCGTCTCAGCACAATGCTGAGCCAGTATCCGATTCACTGCCGCGAGGACACACACGTCTTACCGCCTTTTTCATTAATTTCATTGTGTCATTTTGTTTTTGTTGTTTCTGTTTCTTATGTAATGTCATGTTAATGTCCTTCGTGCAGTGAATAAATGTCTTTCTTTCTTTCTTTCTTTCTTTCTTTTATTCACGTTATATTCTATTTGTTGATGTCTTAGTTAGGGACTGTTTAAGTTTATTTGTGTCCGCTCGAGTTTTGAAACATGAAGAAATGTGTATTCTGTAAATGTTCCTATCATGGTATCATGCGGACATAACTTAGTTTTAGTTCTGTGTACTTACAATCCATTGACTACAGCGCCAAAATGGGGACTTTCAAATAGACATAAAAATCATTTGACAGCAGCCCATCCAGCACTTTATTACAGATCAGTGTATGTTTCTGACTTTTAATGTTGCCATTTAATTTTATTATAATTACATTTATTGCATTTATTAAAATTTTGCATTACTGAAATGGTGCAGTTATTTATTAAAATCACTAGCTACTGTCCACGACTTCGTACCCGTTGAAAAATGATAAATATAACCCCTGAGAAAATATCTGATATCTCTGTCGCTGTGACGACGGTGGAGCCGTCACGGCAATAGTGGCTCCCTTGGAAATCTATTTTTTTTCTAGGATAATCCGTTTTCCACTGTATTCCAAATAGTGGTACAGTACGTGAAATCATTATTGGGCGAGCCGCGAGATGTTTCTACTAGAGCCGGATTAATTAATTCAATTGCAAAAGTATTCGGATCACGCGAGAAGTACAAGCTGCCTAGTATGCACTTTGCAGAGCACTGAAGAAAAGCCACGTTTGTGACGCCGGAAGGTGGTTGGGAGTGCCTTTTCTCTCTGTGCTGCGCCAGCGGTCTATCACAGGTGCCTTTTAAACAAGGCACTGGGTAAATTGCGCAACGTCCTTGAACTCGCATGATATTTTACGAAGTGTGTTCCCAACTTTTCAAATGTTTTGGCGCCCTTATTTCGCTTAACCCGAAAAGACGCAGTGCTTTAGGATTTCGAGCACTGCGTCTTTTCGGGATATTACTTGCACGCGACTTTGTCCGCGTAACTTTATGAAATATATCCTGTTACTCGCTGATAATGTAGCTTTTTATATGTGAAAGAATTTTTATAATCGGTTCAGTAGTTTTTGAGTTTATTAATTACAAACAAAAAAATACAAAAATACAAATCGCTCTTTATAACATTAAGGATATTTTGAACTTCCTTTACATTTACATATGTAACTTAAGTCTAAAATTCAACACCGAACCATACCTATACTCGTACCTATACCTCCGTGCATTACTTCGTAGGAACTCTTATTATTATTCCTATGTATTTACCCTATTTCTTGAACTTGACAAATTGGAAAGTTAAACAAAAACAGTGTCGAAACTGAGGGAAAGGAACGTAGGGATCGGAAGACGAAGCAAAGCAAGAGGCGAACAAACGCTTTGCATCTGTTCCCACATTGAATGAACTGACTCAACAAAGGCGCTTTTTTTGTTAGTAGTTTAGCTTTAGTTAGTTGAACGATGGCTACGGTCGGCGACGTGTGTGCCGGTCTAATACGACACAAAGGTTTATTATTACGTGAGTTGTGCGAAACAAACATATTAGATGTTTTAGTGAAAAAGGGCATTTTTAATGTGAGTGAATATGAACTGATAACTAGTGCCGCGGACTCTGATAAGTGCAATTATTTTCTTGAAGTTGTTAGTAAACAAAGTGGTGTTAAGTTGAATGATTTGTGCTCGGTTTTGGAGAAAGAATGTCCAAAGTTGTCAAAGGAGTTGTTAAATGACAGAGAAAGGTTTTTGGCCAACGGTGAGTTTTAATAAAAGCTACCTATAAAAATATGAAATGCTTTTATAAGTTACTAAACATTGTAGATAGGTGTATGTATCCACTATGTTTCTTAAAACTTAAGTGAGCAACAAAAAAAAAAACATAGATAATAGAATTTGGTTTCAATTCTAAATATAATTACAAACTTCTATAGGTTTCGGACTTATAATTTCAGATATTTTATAGTTAAAAATGTAGCCTTTTTAAATTTATAGAAAATTTTGTAATTATTTTTTATCTATATTATTTTTATTTTTCGAAAAAAAAGAAACCGACTTCAAACCGTTATTTCCTATGGATGCCATTGTCAGATGCTTCCCGTGTGGTCCCATTTCAATTTGGTCCAGTTCTGTCAATGGCATTCTTGAGAAAACGGTTTGAAGTCGGTATATTTTTTGTTAAAAAGAGTTATTTGGAAGTCTGTTGAAAATTTAAAAGTTCTACTGATTACAGACATTTCACTCAGCGTTGTCAATAAAATTGTCGTTGAATGTTATTATTTATTATAAAAGGTGGTGACGATTCCTCGGGAACCTCCTGGAAAAATTATCCTATATATTAATCCAGGTAATAAGCTATCTGTGTGAAAAATTTAATTAAAATCTGTTGAGCCGTTTTTGCGTGAAATAATAAACATCCATAATTACATCTATCCTCAGAAACTTTCGCATATATCTATCTATACTTCTATAGTAATATTATAAAGAGGAAAGATTTGATTGTTTGTTTGTTTGTATAGAATAGGCTCCGAAACTACTGGACCGATTTGAAAAATTCTTTTACCATTAGAAGCCGACATTATCCGTGATGAACATAGGCTACTTTTTACCGCGGGAAAATGCTTCTTTCCTACGGGAAATCTAAAATAAAAGTAAATACTAGCGGCTTTGCCCGGGAGATACGCCATCTATCCAAAATACGGTAGATGGCGTTTTATACTTTTCTACGCGGACTAAATTAATATTATTCAATGGGCTAAATTGAGACAACAGAGTACGCCTCTGGCAATTTATATTCAGATTTAATAGAAAAAAATATTGTTAATCATGATCAAATGTGTAACAAAAATTGTAACAGTACCAATAAATATCACAATGAAACTAATTTACTTCAAGTAGTACACCAAAATATTCAGGGTATGTCACACAAAGAGTTGGAGATTGAATTGTTCATGAACTATAATAATATTGACATTTTTTGTATTACAGAACATTGGTTGCAAAGTCACCAGTTTATGTTTAATTTCAATAACCACCTAGTAGGCAGTTCTTTCAGCAGAGTTAATGGTATTCGAGGTGGCTCTCTAATTTTAGTTAGTAAACACTTAAAATATAAGGAACGAAAAGACATTGTGAGTCTCTCTGTTGAGCGGATTGCTGAGCTGGCCTGTGTGGAGCTGGAAGGTTTTGTTGTTGTAAGTGTATACAAACCGCCCTGTGCTATATATGATTGCTTTGAAGGAGTTGTAGATGTTGTGCTAAGCAAAGTATGCAGATTGAACAAAACTGTTATTTTTTGTGGAGACTTTAATATAAATATCCTGGAAAGCACTAGTCAATCTACTAGGTTGCTTGCTTTATTTAAATCATATAATTTGAATAATATATTTTGTGAGCCGACTAGGATTGCTGCATCTAGTGCTACTTGTATTGATAACATCTTTTCTAACATAATTCCAGTTAATAAATCAATAATTAATAATTTGGATTCGGATCACTCTGGTCAATTAGTAACTTTTGAAAGGTACATGATTACCCATAGTAAAAATGAACTGACGTTAGTACCGGTTACTAAAAAAAGACTAAATACTTTTAAAAATAGTTTATATGATAAACTTTCTACAGCTAGTCTGGATGAGGAAGCGAATAATATGTTTAACCAAGTTTTTGACATACTTATTGCAGAATTTAAGAAAATTTTCACACCAAAAAAAGTAGTTTTAAAGGGTCGTATGAATTTTAGTGATTGGGCTACTACAGGTATAAATAAAAGTAGACGACGCTTATTTGAACTGTACGAAGAAAGAAATTATAATAAAAGTGCAGACTTTCATGAATTTGTTAAAACATATTCAAAATTATTTAGACGAGTATGTATCGATGCAAAATCGATCTATTTGAAACATAAAATAATAATGTCCTCAAACAAGATTAAAACTATTTGGAGTATCATTAATAGTGAAACGGGAAAGTCAGTAAAAAGCAAACAGGATTTGGAACTAATTGTGAATGGGTGTAGGTTACAAACAGAGGTGGAGGTAGCCACGGCATTTGAAAATTACTTTACTTCTGTACCGTTGGTTACTACAAGGCACCTTAACTCCTCCCCTGGTGTCGCATTATCGTTCTTAAAAGCGAGTGTACCGGAATGTACTACTGATTTTAAATTTAAAACTATAGGGCCCATTGATATAGTAAGTGCATTTAAATCTTTAAAACAGAAAAATACGACAGATCTATGGGGACTATCTGTTAAAACAATAAGTTCAGTAATTAATATTATAGCTCCTCATTTAGCGGCTGTGTTTAATTGTTGTATTACTACAGGCATATTCCCTAATCAGATGAAATTGAGCAGAGTGATACCTCTATTTAAGTCTGGTAGTACTACGGACCCCTCAAATTTTCGCCCGATTTCAGTGTTACCGGTTCTTAGTAAAATATTCGAAAAAATCCTGTTTAATCAAATGTACTCTCACTTTTCAACGAATAACCTTATGTGTAATAAGCAATTCGGTTTCACAAGGGGTCGCTCCACTATTGATGCTGGAGTAAAATTGCTTAAGTTTATTTATGAAGCTTGGGAGGATAGACAGGATGCTCTGGGTATTTTTTGCGACCTGTCCAAAGCTTTTGACTGTGTTAAATATGATAATTTATTCGGAAAACTTTCCCACTACGGTATTAGAGGTATAGCTTTGGATCTCTTGAAATCATATTTGAGTGATAGAATTCAGAGTGTAGATGTAGGTGGGACTAGATCACAGGGATCATTAGTGACTATGGGTGTCCCACAGGGCTCTATTTTGGGTCCGTTTCTCTTCCTTGTTTATATAAATGACCTTCCTTACCATATTAATGATCATGATATTGTTTTATTCGCAGATGATACGTCATTGCTTTTTAAAGTTAACCGTAGAAGTAATCATGATCATGTTAACTCGGCGATGTCTAAGGTTATTGATTGGTTTAATGTTAATAATCTTTTGTTGAACAATAAAAAGACAAAATGTATTAAATTCACTTTACCTAATGTCAAACAAATTGATCATAATGTTCACGTAAATGGTGAAGACATTGAGCTGGTTGAGTCGACTGTATTCCTAGGTATAAATGTAGATTCTAAGCTACAATGGGGACCACACATTAATAAACTAGCCATTAAATTAAGTTCGGCTGCTTACGCTGTTAAAAGAATTCGCGAGCTAACTGACGTAAATACCGCGAGGATAGTATATTTTAGCTATTTCCATAGTGTAATGACGTACGGTATTTTACTTTGGGGTAATGCTGCGGATATAAACACTATATTTGTGTTACAGAAAAGGGCTATTCGTGCCATCTACAAGCTCGGTCCCAGAGTCTCGCTAAAAGATCAATTTAAAGAAATAAATATACTTACTGTAGCATCACAATACATTTTTGAAAATCTTTTGTTTGCTCACAAAAATATTAGCACTTTTAGTAGAAATAGTGATGTTCATAATTTAAATACTAGAAACAAGCATAGACTTCAACCAAATAAAACTCGTCTCCACAGGGTTAGCAACTCCTTTATGGGACAATGTGTGCGCTTCTACAACAGGCTTCCAGCTAATATACAACAATTATCTATAAATAAATTTAAAGTTTATATTAAGAAAACCCTGTGCAAAAAGGGTTATTATAGGATATTAGATTACATAAATGATGACTGTCCTTGGAGTCAAATATAGTTGATTATTGTGTTTGTAGATTGCTATGTATTGTTACGTATTACCTTGTAATTAATTTATGAAAAGAGCAACAGTAATTTATGAATACAATTTCTTGCCGAGTTCTTCCCCCTAGAAACAGCTTTCCGAACCGGTGGTAGCTTGTAAAGAATGTTGACGAAGACAAATGTTTTGTAAAAACTTACGTCGAATAAATGATTTATTATTATTATTATTATTAATTTTATTCTTTGAAATCGATATTCATTGTAAGATAGCACGAAACATCAATACGGATTTGATTGAAAAATTGCATGACCACTATCCAAAAGAAGGGGAGAGCTTGCATGTGAGACACAGCGTACATCCGCATACATTAAAACAACTATTATCAAACTTAATATCCGAGTCTTAAAGTTCAAAATCAAGTGGTCGTAATGTAATAAAAAAAACCTTAAGGTAGGTAGTAAAATCTATGCGGGATCGTTTGGAAGTTGACCTCTCCTTTGTGGGTCGGGAACGAATTATTGTTCTGGGAATCAGTGTTACGAGTGTTACATGCTTTCGATAAATTTATCAGCCAATATTTACATAATTTTGGTACAATATTTGTTTTACTATGTTTGATCTGCTCTGTTTACTATGTCCATTTCTTTTTAAATGTAATAGGGCGGTTGACAGGCCAATGCACAGAAAGTCCATTTATTTTGTGGTTAGTAGCTGTAACAGTAGCTTAACGAAATTACAAAGTAATAGATAATTACATTGATAATTCAGGGAGTTACTACTATTCAGGGAGTTTCAGGGAGATACTCTTATCCCAAAACCGCCTTGGGAGTCTTGAGTTCTATGCGTGAGATTGAGTTTGGGATGCTAATGCTGGTTAGTCCATTTGCATCCAACTCCTATTTGTCTAACATCTGTTTATTGTGTTCCTGACGGTTTCAAGTGGCTCGTTTACATCATGATCATCATCTCAGAGGCCTCTCCCATAATTTTGCAATAGGATCGGTCAGAAGCAGCCTGGATCCACTCTGTGTTCACCGTGTGGCTCCACTCTCCACTCGAGAAACTTTCGCCCCCAGCTCTCCGTACTGTGTACTGCTCACTACCACTTCAACATTACTGATTCGCCGACTTATCGGCGTTAACATTGTATCGTTATCGTTAACATAAGCTCCAAAAAGAGTTAGCTCGTTATCAGTCATTAAAAACAAATTAAGAAAAAAAATCAGAATAGTTAGTTGGGTTCATTAAGAAATAATTTTAATGATATTCTGGTATTTTGATTAGTCACGAGCGTTACTGATGATTTGTCGAAATCCTATCATAGATAATTTCTACAAACAATTGGAAAGGCCTGAATTTATCTATCCTCGGGATTCTTTCATATTCGGAACAAGCATCAAAAGGTTCAAAGTATATGTAAGTTGCTAAGTTATATACTTGCAGTTTACGTTTGTTTTGTTAGCTCATCAACGCGATTTCTTTACATTAGGTATTAAGTATAGCAGCGAAATATAAAGAACGACTTTACTTTACGAAAATATATGAGAGCATATTCTTCTTTTTGAACATAAATCTAAATTTTAGTCACTGGCCGAACCCGTCCGATGGTGGTAGTAATCAGACGCTTACAGAAGACCATATAAATTAAATAGCACGTGTGCATAATGTACGGAAATAAAAACACTTGAAATTAACTTGCTCATTGTTCCTATAACAATGTTATTATTTTTTAATTTATAACTTGAATAGTGTAACTATAGCGATTTATTTTATTGACTGTTGCCTATTACACTACACTCATTTCGAGGTCAATTCGGGGTCTCGACTGAACTGACGAAACGTACAGACCAATTAATACATACATAGTTAGTAGGTATTACCTACATTTTTATTGTAATTTTTTTTGTTTAACTGAAATAGAAATAATTCACACAAATAGGTACCTAATAAGAGATATATGAGATTAACAATATTTTTTATAGATAACTTGTTTTTATAGTAGATATACAAATAGATCATTATTAATTATTATGTACTAGCTGGTGCTCGCGACTTCGTCCGCGTAGAAAAGTATAAAACGCCATCTACCGTATTTTGGATAGATGGCGCTATCTCCCGGGCCAAGCCGCTAGTATTTACTTTTATTTTAGATTTCCCGTAGAAATGAAGCATTTTCCCGCGGTAAAAAGTATCCTATGTTCATCACAGATAATGTCGGCTTCTAATGGTAAAAGAATTTTTCAAATCGGTCCAGTACTTTCGGAGCCTATTCTAAACAAACAAACAAACAATCAAATCTTTCCTCTTTATAATATTAGTATAGATTATAGATTATATTAATTAAATCTTATAAATTGGTACCCATTACTAAATTTTACTAAATTCCCAAAATGTCTCAAATGCGGGCATTTATTGTGGAACATAATAATAATAGACGTGTTTATCTTGTACTCTGAATTCTTTACTCGTGTGCCTTTATAACTAGCGACGCATACCTGAGTCACCATAATTATGCACAAATTGCTATTAGGTAATCGTCTATTATTATGTCTATTTTAATAACACCTGTTTTATATTTGCACGTTAATTAATATAGTTAGTTACTGCGCCTTAATGTCATAACTGATCTTTGTTTAATCTAACCTTTTGATCAAAATTGGGTTCAGTAGTTTTCCTCTTTATGTAAAGATCAGTAGATGACTGTCATCGCCTTTCAACCCCTTAAAAGCATGGTTTTATTCAAATAAGTTTTTCTTAAATAAATTTAAAGTGTAGTTTCAGAGTCGGTCGTTTCTTTTGCAGATTTCCACATAAAAATAACTAAAATATTACGTTCGTTCCCTACTCAAGTATTCTCACTGGTGAAAGAGGCCATAATACTTATACCAATAAGTATTATGGCCTCTACAACTACAAGTGAAGTGTTGATTAGTTACTTTTAGAAATAATTTTACGTTTTATTAAATTATGCACTCGGTTTACTGCAATAGGCGAATTTATTATTATTTTTCTTATTAATGTTTGGGAGTTTTACCGTACAAATAAAGGTAACTATATCAGCTCCATTATCCCTGGTAACTTTAAATGACGGTTAGCCTAATTGAGAGACGGTGAAAGAGGTCCAAAGTGTAATTATTATAAATTAATAATGTAACTGTAACATTTAATGGTACTGACATATAAAATTTAAACAAGTAACTATCTATTTTAAAAGGTAACTTGTTCATTGGATCGCGTCAAAGCCAAAGTTATCGACATTCCATCGAATATGAGAATATAATAGCCCCGTATAAATTATTGGTAAACTTTAGGACTCACAATAGCTTGAATACACAAAACGGATCCTAAAGGCATGTGCTCCTCAACCACCTGCCTATAGATGCAACATTTAAAAAAATTGCAAACGTCTCCTTGTTATGTTATGGGGACAGATGTTTTTTGAGAACCTTATTAACCGGTTTGTCCGATAGACCGACGAGAATTATGATTCCCTTTTGAAAAATAAAGAAAAATATATTTTATGCGCTAACTAGCTGACATAAGTTTTTACGTTCCTCTTAGACTACAACAATATTGTAGCCAAATTGGTTCAGAAATTTTCAAATTTTGCAAAAAAGTATTTTTGTACTAATAATGTTATAAATAATAAAGAAAGAAATTTTGTATTTTTTTATACTTTTGTTAATAGTAAACTTGGAATCTTAGCATGTCACCTGTGACCAAAATTGCCGATTTTAACAATTCATATCAAAATCCATATAAATATATATAGATAGTTACTTCAGCATGCAGGACTTCACATAATATGGAAGAGCATAAATAATAATAAACTTAAAAAAAAAAACTGTTTCACACGATTATCACTGTGATCACTATACAATTATTATCATATTTCAAATACCTATGCAAATACAATGGAATTGCTGATTCTATACGGAAGAATGAACCGGCAAGAAACATGCAAGAAACCTCGTAACTTGTAAATGTTTATTAATATGTATTACAAAAAGGTAGAATCACTACTGTTACCAGCAATCATGAATTATATATATCTGAGTTCAATAAAACAATCAAAATTCGTAAGAAATATCTTCAAAATATTATATTAGGTGGTATATAAAAGGTAACTGCTTTACACGCTTCAAAAATTTGAAAATGGGTAGACCAAGTGACCAACCATCCTACCATCAAGTGGACCGTCAGCCTGTCTGTCGACCTTAACATATAAAAAAAAATATTTCAATTTTTCACATAAAGTATGGAAAGAGGTATATATCCATATTTATTAGTGTACTTAGTATCTGTCTTATTGTTTATATTTTTAAAATTTATAGCCATTGCACTACAATATTTCTCAAATTAAATGGTAAACGTCGGTTTTTATAGCGTCTAATAGTGATCAAATAAATTAAATACTATGTTGGAAACAGGCAGCCGAGTTACGTAAGACGTTCCCATGGCAGATTCACACGGGTCGTCACACCCAATGAGCAATGCTATAGTGTATTAAATGGCCCTAGACAGGGTTGGGCGGCTTTTGACCCCGTCTTCCGCTCAGGTAACGTAGGACAATCACGCTACACTAACTCTAGCTGTGGTCACTTCTCCCCATATTCTGCATTGAAAACCAGTTTAGACAACAGAATTATTTTTCTTCATTTGAAACCAGGTTTCCAAAAAAGAAAAATAATTCTGTTTTTTAAACTGGTTTCGAACCTTTGGTTTCCAAAGCGGCCGAAGCGAAAGTAGAAATATATAATACCGTAACAGTTCGTAACTCTATGCTTCTCCCTGTAGTATAAAAAAATCAATCTTTGCCTTTCTGTGGTGCACGGGTTGTCGCCAATTTTTCGCAATTTAAG
The DNA here is from genome assembly GCA_918317495.1 of Synanthedon vespiformis. Classification (NCBI taxonomy): domain Eukaryota; kingdom Metazoa; phylum Arthropoda; class Insecta; order Lepidoptera; family Sesiidae; genus Synanthedon; species Synanthedon vespiformis. The sequence continues at coordinate 2,635,787 of OU906964.1, forward strand.
TATTAATAGAATAAAAATGAAAAAAAGCATGTACTTACATACATTTTTCATTTATAAAGGCAATTTTTTATCAAAGTCCTCCAGCCTTGCAATCTTTGAGATAGGTGTGTACCTAATGCGTGGAAGGACTTCTTTCTATTCATAATGCAAAGTACACATTATTATTAGTTATAGTTAGTCAGATCTATTGCGTTATAGAGTACTAGCTGGTGCCCGCGACTTCGTCCGCCTTCCCCAATAAATGACTATCTAACACAAAATATTTATTTTTTCAATTCGAACCAGTAGTTCCTGAGATTAGCGCGTACAACCAAACAAACTTCAGCTTTATATATATTGGTATAGATAAGAGGTCAGTAAAATGCTTCATATATCATAGGGTTTTATTTTTAAGATCACATATGTAGCAATATATATAATTTATTGTATTGGCAGTATTCTTATTCTTACTATTAAAGACAAAAAAAGAGTACGGACCTACTTGTTACCTACGGATGACCGCTCTTTGTAAGCCTTTCTCTTATCCTTAACCCTAGTATTCAATTTCGATTTCAACATTTCAAACATCTTAAAAAAGTAAGCACTCTTTTCAAATTCGTCACCACGGTCTAAATTGATTTCGAAACGTGCTCGTTGCTAAAACATAACGCAATTTGCTACGTTTCAAGCATTTAGTACAGACCGCTAAAGTGGCTGGGAGTTGCGGGTTCGATGTCCGCTCGGTGCGGGCGTACCAAATTAAAAATAATGTTCAATTACCAAAGATTGGTTGAAAACGGTTGGCCATGCGTTTCGGACGCTATGTTTATCGACCTGTCTTTTGTTCAATTATTACTGTTACTTTGCAATAACAAGATATTAAAATAATAAATAACAAGATGTAGCAGGTCACTGCGTTTCGCAGTCAGTGGCACGTCTACTGCCACCCCTTACTAATACTATAATGAAATAACAGCATATGTGCTGTTATATTTCGGTGAGTAAAGAATGCTAGAGCCTTATCTATGGTCAACAGTCAACAGCGCACTTAGAGCACACCTATGGAATTGCTTTTGCAATTGCATTTTGCATTTATTTATTTTTTCATATTATAAATGCAAAATCTCTGTTTAACTAGTTGTCTATAATAGCTTTGCACGGTTAAACCATTGTTCATCATAACATAGGCTATGTCACCAGCGAACTGAAAAATAGAGTTTATATTAATTCGATGTATGTCACAGGTTTACAACGCTATGTTTTTATCTATTCTATATTTTCTATATAGAAAAGATATATCCTAGACATAGATACTATCTTTCATAATTTGGGAAACCCATACAAGTAGGTACTAAGTATCTTCCTCTATTTTACTATATTTATTTATATTAGTTACTAGCTGTTGCACGCGACTTCGTCCGCGTAACTTTATAAATTATAATACATTCGTGTCTGTGAAACCATGGAAATACACGTACAAAATTTCAACCCAATCGGTCAAGCCGTTTAGAAGTTATAATATGTGAAAAAGATAAGTACGGAAGTAATTCTTACTATCGGTTGTCCTATTACCTCCCGTAGGAATGAAGCATTTCCTGCGGTAAAAAGTAGCCTATGTTCATCACGGATAATGTCGGCTTCTAATGTTAAAAGAATTTTTCAAATCGGTCCAGTAGTTTCGGAGCCTATTCTATACAAAAAAACAAACAATGAAATCTTTCCTCTTTATAATATTAGTATAGATTTAGAGACTAAAGAGACTAGTTTACGCGTGAAGATTTTTTATTTTCAAAAATGATAAGATTTTTTCAAAATCACTGGCGGAAGTAATTATGTCAATGGATAGTATTTTTGCTAACTTGACCTAAATAGAGTTCTTTGTTCAAAGTGTCTCCTCCATACATATTACGGAGAAATATGCGATGAGTAACATGAAGATAAGGGGTTATATCGGAGACGATTAGCCACAAAGGCGTTCTGTCCCCGGATATATATTCCGATAAGGTGATTTCTTTGCTTGAAGACAAGAGTCGATGAATACTTTTTCTGTTTCTGAACGCTAAAGAGCTCAGATAACGCAAATGATGGTATTTAGTTGAGAGATAATTGTGTGGTTTTTTCTTACAAAAATATGTGAAAACCTTTTCTTACAAAAATGTTCCAAACCGGTGGCTGGCGGTTTTTGTCTAAGTCAAGCTACTTACTTAATAATATTGTTTATATTTTATGAATAATATAATACATATACTTACTTATAACATTTAAAAAATTATTACTTACAATTAGGTACTCTTCAATATCCTTACATGGTTATTGGTTATACATAAATTGAAGTCGCTATCCGTGTCTGTTAGTTATATCTGCTAAGCCACGCAACGGATTTTGATGCTGTTTTCACCATCAGTTAGATAATTTTTCACGGAAGGTTTATATAGAATAATATTAAGTTTTTATGGAAGTGGAAAAAACAATAACTTGCATCAAGTCGCAAACTATATTATATATATAACCTCGTTCTCCGCGTCTGTCTGTTTCTCCGCTAACTTCTAAACCACCGTTAGTTTGGATTTTCATAAGGTTTTCAATAATGGAAAAGTGAATGAAAAAAAAACATTAAAAAAATCAATGAGGTACGAAAAAAATGCATCCTTGCAAACCTTATTATTAATTGATTTATAGATTATAAAAATTTAGCGAAGATTCTTACGAGTATATATGTGACATAGCTACCGCTATAATCACGATTAAATTGATCCTAATAAAACCAAAATTAGTCTAGTCACTTAAGACTGTCTACCTATCTGCTCATCAAAAGTGATATCAATTAGCACGGTTAGCATCGGCTCGGAGCGTATTCGGTATTCTAAGAATAATGAACAAAACAGAAAATAATGAGGTTCTATCAAAATGACGTAACTTTGTCCTCAATTCCACTATGGTCGGGACTGCGATGGCTTTGGTTGTGTTAAGTTATAGGCGATGGTAGCCACCTACCATCAAGTAGATCGTCAACCTGTCTGCTGTTTGCCTTAACATAAAAAAAAAATTGTGTGAAGAGTTTCACACAATTTTTTTTTTATAAAGCATAAAATAACGCATTCGTCGACAATTTCGATTTTACTCCCATAGATTTACATATTTTTTTTTAAATTCATTTATTTTCATATTCTTAAGGAATATACAAATCGATTCTTAACTAGGAGTAAACTCCAAAAAGAATTTTTAAATACGCCTAAACAAGTACAGAACTATTTACTTTTCGAACATAACAGACGCAACTAATGCTAAGTTCGTTGAACTATGTGAGCTAACACCCGACATGGGATAAACATGCAGTAAAACACTTTGATACTAACTACATACATCAAATCATTTACACCTTTTAATGTGCAATTCGTAATGCCAGAATGCCACTGCTTGTGTGCAATAACTTTGATGTTTCTAAGCTATAACTTATGAGATAAATGCGAAAGTATGTCTGTTATGTTTGTTTTGATAAAATATTGTAGTTATAGAGATAGTTTGAACTTTGGATTCGAACATAAGCAACCTTCTAAATTTTCGCGCCTAGTGTAAAATAAATTTTCAAAGTAATAAGATTTTAATTCTATCTATATCTGTTTAAAAATAACTATTTTTAACAAAAAAAAACGGTTTCAAACTGTTTTCGCATGCATGCCATTGTCAGACTAGACTAATGACTAGTCAAACTAGACCAAATTGAAATGGGACCACACGGGAATCACTAGCTTTCAAATAAAAAAGGAATCATCAAAATCATTTCACCCAGTCCAAAGTTCTGAGGTAACAAATATTTGTATATACATAGTATAAAACAAAAGTCTCTTCCCTTTCCTCTCCCTCTGTATGTATGCTTTCTTTTAAACTGTGCAACGGATTTTAATGCGGTTTTCACTAAAGGAAAGAGCGTTAACGGAAGAAGGTTTCTATATATATAATACTAGATGGTGCTCGCGACTTCGTCCGCGTTGAAAAGTATTAATCGCAATCTAAAAATATCACCAAGCAGTTGTCTTGTTAGTCGCTTCACTTGTTTTTGGATAGATGGCGCTATCTCCCGGGCCAAGCCGTTAGTATTTACTTTTATTTTAGATTTCCCGTAGTAATGAAGCATTTTCCCGCGGTAAAAAGTGTCTGTTCATCACAGATAATGTCGCCTTCTAATGGTAAAAGAATTTTTCAAATCGGTCCAGTAGTTTCGGAGCCTATTCTATAGAAACAAACAAACAATCAAATCTTTCCTCTTTATAATATTAGTATAGATGCACAAAAAAGGTTTACTCCTTACTAACGATAAATAAATAATTTAATAAAATACGAACGAACGAATAAATATTATCATAACGAATTAATATCAGCCCCGTCACTGTTCGAATCTAGTCTCATCTAGTGTTCGCAAGGATGTATTACGTTTCTAGTTTCAGAAATATTGTGTAGATGCGTAACGCGTGAATTTTCATAAATTTTCATACCCCGGGCTTAATACGAAAATCGAGTAAACTCCAAAAATCCGTGCGAAGCCAAGAGCGAGTCGCTAGTTTAAACTTAAACTTAGTTAAAATTTAAACTATTCTTCACGCATGAATTGTTTGTTTAATAGTAACGGGTATCATGGACAAATTATATCGATATTCAATCAAGAGCAAAAAATGAGATCGTACCAGATATCTTCTAATGTTAATAGACACAATTTGTTTATGGTTCATTGACTTCAAACGCGTTACTTAGTTCCTCATTGATTTACAGTTAAGTTAAGAGAGTATTTAGCATTTTAAAAGTAGTGTGAAAATTTCTTTAAGTAGGTAAATGAAGTCACATAGTGGGGTACGCAGAATAACATCCTGAAAGAAGGTGCGAAGGTGTCCACACATGTTGCGTCCCACACCAGAGCTTTTCCTACATTCCAAGGCACTAAAGTGGCTCCATCGGGAGGCTTTCCATCGTCTCTCGCCATTCCTATGGGTTCAAGGATCGCAGGCACAGAGACGGTGGCAAGCGAGCGACGGACCAAAACATTAATGGTGCTGTGGCGATACAAGCGGCCAACACTTCTAGCACAAGAAAGGCCATGTCGTCCCAGCTGGTCCACGTTTTTACCGCAGACGCACGTATGAGGGGCACATATTTTGGACCCGAGCCTTAAATATATTGCTATCCTCAAGCTTCCCGGGTCCAAAACCGTGTCCAAATGCCTCGACGGGCATTGGGGCATTTGTTTTATTTGTAAATATATAATTGATTTTTTACTAAACTTCTATTAATTATTAATATTATTAATAATAATACAATTACTAATACTAGCAGTCCCAGCAGTATGTTAACATTACATAACATTATATTTATACATTATCAACATAGGCTATCTATATAAAGGAAAAATTTGTTTGTTTGCATTGAATAGGCTCCGAAACTACTGGACCGATTTGAAAAACTCTTTCACTGTTGGGATTTGGGAAGCTATATATATTATCAGCGAGTAACATATAGGCTATAAAGTTACGCAGACGAAGTTGCGTGCAACAGCTAGTTATAAACAAAACATAATGGCTAACTGATAAAGTGCCAAGAAGCACAAATAATGCTCGTAATACATATAAGATAAGAATAGCGAAACTAAAAAACTCTGAAAATTTAAATGGGAAAGCAATAGGAGGTTTTTTTGGCGCTAGGAAAAGCGTTACGCATATAGTTACACCCCGTCTGGGGGGACGGTGTGGTTATGTGGGACTCCCCTCCCCCTAGTGAGGGAGTTTTACCACAGTAACTCTTATTTAATCTGAGGTTATATCCAGTAAAACCTAGCGGCGGTCTTCCACAGCAGCAGGAGGAGCCTGGGCTCGCATTAGCGCACCAGGGCCCTTAGCCAAGAGCACAATGCAAACGGGAGCGTTACGCTTATTAACGAAACGATAGAAAATAAAGCCCGGTGATTGGTTGTTGTAACGCCCACATAAAATTTTGACCAATCATCGGGCTTTATTTTCTGCCGTTTCGTCAATCTACAACGCTCCCGTTTGTACTGGGTGCTCTTGGCTAAGGGCCCTGGGCCCTCCCCGCTATGCCCTCATATTTTTACGGGAGCTCACCTCCCAGGGATGCCTTAACACCTGGCAGCACCCCGACCGCTCGGGATGTTCTCCGGTCCCGGGCCGTCTGATTTGACGGCGCATTAAAACTAGTAATAAGCTTACTTAGGAGATAGTGCAATCTGTGCAATCTATGCGGCATAGGCAGGATTCGCTGCGCGGTAATGTTTAACCGGATACCATATGAATTGCATTTTTGTCAAAGCAAAACCAGGGTAAACACAGGATGTGAATTCTTAGGTCATTTTCATTCCCGGGCGAGGTGAACCAATAAGTTTTAAGTAAATATAGTTACAAGATCTAACTTATTCACATTATTAGGACCAATGATGTAAGTATTTGTATTAGATAGATACTTACATATTATTGTTTTTATTAAGTAATTGACGTTTACAATCGGTTCGGCTATTGGTATGTAGACATTATGTTTGATTTTGTTAGTTATTATTTTATTTAATAAACATAATTTGTTCATGTCCTTATCAATCAATCAATATCAATCATCATCAATACTATTAATAAATCTGCCACTTCGGTGGCATTCCCATTAAACAACATGGTAACATTGACCTTCAACAACTTCTATTTTTTTAATTTTTTTAATTTTATTTAACTCTTCGGCAACTTACAACAGATATTGCGTATTTGGACACAATAGAAAGTCGAGTTAGTTTATATTTTAAATATAATATAGCTATTTATCATTACTCCCTCCCTTGTAGCCTATCACTCTTTCGGTTAGCCAATTCTACGATGAACCTAGCCGAGAGCAATGGCTATTAAATTACCTTGATTATCAGTTCACAGGAACAAGGTATAAAACCATTACGTTGCATGATTATAACACTTCTTGTGCGTGGTTCTATAAGTGCATGTCTTGTGCGGTATGTCGAATCGAATCAGTGCAGAACTGATGGGAATCTATGCAACAAGAAAGCGATCAACACTTAATTGTGTAACGGCCTAATGTCTTTTTACACGATAAACAATAAACAAAAAAATACAGTTTTTGAAGAGTGATGTAGCGAAAATTTATGATTATATTGTATGTCGAGTTATTATAATTAAGTATGTTCTAATAAAAAGTAACGCGGTCGTCTTGTATTTATTTTTTTGGTGAAACTATTAAAACTAAATAAATGACTATTATTCCTGATTTTCACATTTTTTTTTAAATATTTTATACTATGTTCGTAACACAGCAACACTAAAGTTGAGTCCATACTTAATGCCTCCTAAAAGTAAGTATATATCTTACTTTTTAGAAAACCCACATATAAACAAACAGACATGTGTTTAAATTTGTTTTGTATGTACATATATAGTTGACCACATCAAACAACTTCCACTGAATGAAGCGTTGATGTGGCAAAGGTTGGTGTGTGACCGTGGCTTTAGAAATATCTTTTAGTAACAGAAATAACTTCCACTTGTATCTGGTTGAAAAGACTTTAAAAGGGTTTATTTACGGGCGTCGTTATTTACTCTTCTCAGCAAATATGTGTGGGAATATCTGTTGTTTACTCTGAGTAACAAAACATACAATATTCAAAGAGTATGCATTAATTAACACTCTGTTTAACGCTCTATGTGAATCTGTTACTACAAAAATATGTTTAACGCTAATGTTGTTTGAGTTTGTTTGAGTTATGTAGGTATTTGTAATTTTTAATTGCCTTTTTTATAATCTAATTAGATTTTTTATAATTTAGTTGCTGTCAAAAAGTGGCTTTTGCCCGCGAATTCCTTCGCGCCCCCATTTTTTTTAAAGATTTTTTATAGGTAATATTTTTTTTAAATTAAAAAAATCCTAAAATTTAAAATATAATAGAGCCTGATCATCCCCTGAGCTAAGTTGAAATATTTAGTTATTCAAACTTTTTTGCTCATATATTTTTGTCAGCTATTTATTTTCTTATTATTTGTAGATGGAACAATACAGCCTAGAATCTAGGCCCTAGATGAAAGGTAAACTCTACCATCGAAATAATATATCTCTGCGAGCGCTTTGTCTGAATTCCTGATAACGTGTATGCAAAATACATATGACAAAATAATAACAAATAATAATAATAATCATCATTTATTTTCAGATTAACATCCATAACTAACTACAACAGATTAAACTATTTACAAAATTAACTAATATTAACTATTTATACGAATGTGAGTTTGTTTATTTGTTACGCTTTCACTTTACTGGAAGTGAATGGAGTAACAAATTTTATACGAAAAATTGAGAAATTTTGATAATACTAATTGTATATTTGTGAATTTCGTAATAACAATTGTATTATTTATTACAGGTTTTATAACAGAGGGCGCCAAAGACAACATGGTGATGAATCACAATTTAAATAGGTAAGTTTTTTTAAAACTACTAAATAATAGATCTTTTTTAAAGATTTATTAGGATTTAAAACATGCTCGTGCTCCTCATCTGATTTCGATTGTAATCCAACAAATAGATTGATGGAGGAGTGGCGCAATTGGTGGCTGGACATTGTGGTTATTTTCACAAAAGCGGTTAACCGAACCTACGTTTTCGAAGGTCGTCAAAGTGACACACATTACGTGGCCACTAGCCAGCAATGTAAAGCCATTGTTTTCTCTACAATGACAGTTAATTTGCAAATGAATAGTTTTTCATTTCCTGCGTATAACTGTCTCTCAATTCGGAGTATTGTGTCAGGGACTTCCACAAGTTACAATTAAAAGTTATAACCTAACCTCACCGACTTTCTATTGAGCCTAAACATGCCATATATCTGCTGCATATTGGGCATTCTATAGCCTTCTCATTCGAAGGTTGGTCTTGGTCTTCTTAGGTCCCTTAGGTCGTCCACGCCCTCAGGTTATAGTCACGTTTAGTGTCTCCAAGGTGTCAAACAGTCAGTAGCACTACCATGAGTTTATGACGAGCGAAATCGCTAGCGAGAGGATGAGCGAGAACGTACAATTTTTCATACAAATATTTTACGCTCTCGCTCATCTCTCGCTAGCGATTTCGCTCATCATAAACACATGGTAGTGCTACTGATGTGTTTATGAATCACCTCAAGTACGATAAATACACAATAGTTTCCAATGTAAACCCAACACAATGGTGTTTGGAATATCAGACGCTGTATAGACCTGAAGCGAAAGCTTCTATTGAAAATTCGATACGAAAATATTTACTGTACGAAAAACCTTGCTATATATATATATATATATATATATATATATATATGGCTTAAAATAATAATGATATTTAAACAGTGGCATAGAAATTTGCTCTGTTGCCGTTTTTTTATTTGAGTTTCTTATAATCTTCTTATTATAATAAGAGAATTTAGAAGCTTAAACTTCTATACTTACTTAATTTTATAATAGTGTAACAAAATTGTGTGCCAATTTTTCAAATTCAAATTTCAGCCAAAAATGATAATTATAATGGATGGCAAATTTCTGTGCGAGCACGACCAAAATTACTCCAAAAATCTATACGAAAATTCGACTTTTTGAATCAGTATTAGACCTCTTTGTTAGCAGCTGAGATTGGCCGTTTGTCGACGGGTTTTCAACTCGCACGTGCGCCGGCGGCTCGTTGCTGTTTATACAATACAGTATGAACTCTCGTTTGAATGTGTAATCAAGTGCTGATTCTTGTTGATAAGATTGCAAGCTGCAATATTGCCTTTTGTTCGAGGTGCTACTGCGAAAGCGTGTTGTGTTACAATTGCGAGTTCTCTGTTTACATTTGTAGAGCTTCTGAGAATTTGCTGCAGAAATATGTATAACTATTACATCTTTTTTTATGTAAGGCAAAGCAGCCAGGCGACTTCTGGTGATGTGAGGTGTCTATTAATCGCCGTCTACACAAGCAACTGCAAACTTTGGATAGGGAAAGCCCAAGGCATAAGTAGGATAAGGAGTATCTAGCCGAAGGGATAAGGAGTAATGCACTTTGGCATCCCTTAATTACTTACCACGGTCGTGTGCTGTTATTTCACGGTCTTCTTCGTTAAGAGTGTGCTTATTTCCACTGGAAGAGCTGCCTTGATTTATAACTAACGCATTATGCCTGGTCAACATTTTTAATTTTAAAATAATATATGGAAATAGAGACCAAAATAAAGCAATACAAAAATAAATTTGTGTTTATTCATTAATGAAAAAAAGTTTAGTATGGTAATTTAAAGTTTTCTAAATCTAATCTCCACACCGAGGCTCCACACTAAAATTTTAAATTGGTCCATATGTATATTTCTGTATTGCGACAATAATATTCTGTGATTGTTTCGTTCTCCCCCTCCCGATTCACAGGAAGTATCATTTGACATTTATTTAATATCCTGAGTGCTACGGTAAACAATATTTTAGAGGGTTTTAATTGAAAATGGGGTCAACCCGACGTGAAACGCTCTGTCGGGTGGCTCAACAGAGCATCTTGCCAAAACCGCAATGCTTCATCTGCTGTGGTGAATTTTAAATTAAATTTGCCCGACTATCTGGGCCTCCACGAGATTACTGATATTGCTTTCAAGACTCCAATTCCAATTTCCGTTTTGCCAAAAATATTCGAGCTAATGGTGGACGGAGAAATGCGGTCTAGTTTTACATAATTGTCGTGGATCAATTTTATTGTGTAAAAGGTCAGATAATGTCACATTTTAGTTCATAAATGCTATTTTTCATTACTGGATTTTACTTTTATCTTAGCCCGTAATAATGACTGATAAAAATTTAGTATGTAACAAGAGCGTTGGTGCAAAATAAGGCGGAATATTTGCACCCAATATAAAATAACAATTCCCTACACTTTTAACTTTGAAATTTTAATACATTAATATACATTGAAAAGCCCCCAAAACTGGCTCTTCTCAACGTGAGGAGGTTAGAAATATAGTCGACCACTGTACCCTCTTTTTTAAGCTGGTCTTCTGTTTAAGTCATTTTAATAATATTAGCAGTAGTAGAGCAGTAGTTTTAACTGGTCAACCCGATGGCAGCAGTTAACACCTTATTAAAAGACTATGATAACAGAACTTGTGATGTTTTGTTTCACAAATATCACAAGTCAAGAGAGTCTTTTGCTTATATCAAGCAAATCCGAGACGCAAAACTAAGCGTAAAGTTGGCACAGTATTTAATAATTTAGATATTCGACTCAGGCCATTTAACATGTAGGTCGGTACAGACCAAAGCAAGTAGGTTATATAATTTGTGACCTATTTCCTAGATACCACCCACACGTAATGTATCCGATTTGTGCTGATATCTAATTGCAAACGTTCGCAGTTCCACAATGGGTCAATTTATACTGGTATTGCAGTTGCACCCGAAGTTTTATTACTAACTTTTATAAATACGGACAGACGTTACCGTTTACGTTATATGACTTATGTGAGCATGAATTATCTTTATTGCTTGTGTGATATTTTGCTATTTTGGTTATACATTTCTTTTAACGTTTTTTATTATACCTAATATATTATGAAGGAAATTAAATAATAGGTACCTACTGTTTATTCTATCCGAGTGCAATAGGGAGCACTCATCTGCGACAAAACAATTTTTTTTATGGATCAATTATAAAAAAATAAGTAACTAATGTGAAAATATGAAATGGGAAAGTTGTGGGACTTTAAACTTTTGTGAAAGATCCTTACTAATATTCTAAATGTGAATGTGAGTTTGTTTGTTACGCTTTCACGCAAAAACTACTGCACCGACCACCATGAAATTTTGCATACACGTTGTCTGGGACACCAGAAAGGACATACGGTACCTTTCAACCTATTAAAATTAAATTATTTAATCATTTAAAATAAAATAAAAACGGCACGCCTGGCCAAAGTGTTATAGCAACAAGTTGTCAAGCGTTATATTGCTTATTTTTTTTTCAACGCGGACGAAGTCGCGGGCAACAGCTAGTACTTAATATAAATTATCTAAACCAATTTATTTTAATTGCAATTTTAGTTAACTTAAGTTAAATTAACTTACTTAAGTTTGGTTATTATTTTTAAATTTGTGTCATATTAATGTCGGATTTGCGACCACTCGGGAAATAAGATACCATTAAAAAAAAAGAAATGAAAATGCTCAGCCCTAGACTTTTGATATTGGAACGCCCTGTATAACTTAGTTTTATTCGAATATATTACCAAAATATACATAATTAGGTATCTATTTCTATGAGACTCATTCGTACAGTTTTAGAATTAGTTAGATAAAAGTCATATCCATATAAATATATCTTTTCTGTTCATCCATGCTATGGGGATTCGTTGGCAGGCGGCCGAAGTGGCGCCCAGTCGAGACGCGAGCGTCGCGACGCGTCGGCCGTCCGATACGACTCAATTTTAAACAAATTCATTCAAAAATCGAACTTCGAAATTTAAATTTTCCGTAAAACTTACCGGCCAGTGATGTGACGCCTCGTTCGGTATTAATTAGTGCTGTAGCGAGTTGTGAATTAAACGAATTCGATTCCGAAAGTGTAAAAAGTGTTGTGTGAAATTTATCGTTGCTCCAAAAGTGTAAATATAACCTTCATTTCTCCGATGCTATATTACTTATTAGCGAACAAACAAAATATGTTTTCCATCATTAGATATACCTTTAGATATACTTTGTTTTTGTTACAATTTTATTCTCTTTACTCTACATATTTATGTGTATAAATAAACATAATACATACACACACAATACGTTGACCTGAGTTAAACGACATCGGATGTAAATACATTAGTAAGCGGAATTCGCTAACGACATTTTACAGCGAACATTAGTTTTTGTAATTCGTATCTTCGTTTCTAGGTTTATGACTATTTTTTTTACAAATATTACTGAACGTAGTACACAATCCTCAAAGAAATTTAGATCGCGGTACTTATTAAATATTGAAACTTTCATTTATCTATCTGTATGCCAAATTTCATCCAAATCCGTCCAGTAGTTTTTGCGTGAAAGAGTAACAAACAACCACAATATCAACTTCACTTAAATATTCTTTGGATTGTTGTCACTTATAAAGGTTTTAATTATAAGTATTATAATTATAATAATTTCAATTTTACACATACATGTCCAATGTCAAAGTATTGACTTATATTATAATGTCTATAGGTACTGCTTGTGTCTATTTAAAAATAAAAATATATAAAAATAAACAATATTTGTAATAAAATAAATAAAAAAATATATACATATAATCCTAAAATTAAGACTTATTCAATGAAAGGATGCGTCTTTGATGTGTCAACTCGGCGATGTTCTAAAATGCGTGTCAATTGAACAATAAATGAATGAAAGTGCGCCTTCATACGAACAAATTGAACGAATCATATCTAAATTAGCTGCAATAAATTTTTTACGCACACATCAAACCCCTTTTTAGTTTATTTTATTATGTAACGTTACAATCAATTTTAAATATTTCTAGATATAACTAATTCTAGTTTTATTACGAAGCTCCATATTTCTATATCTATACTAATATTATAAAGAGAAAATATTTGTATGTTTGTAATGAATAAACTCAAAAACTACTGGTCCGATTTTAAAAAATCTTTCACCGATAGAAAGCTACATTGTCAAGGAGTAACATAGGATTATTTTATAACATAGGGCGAAGTCGCGTTCAAGGATAGGAAGGATAGCAATTTGTGATTCTTTTCTTCTTATATAAAATATTGAAATAATAAATACATACGTATACATAATTTAATTAACATATTGTATAACATAATGGACCTTTGTCAAACAAATAATCTCACTATTCTCAAATAGGCTATTTGTAATATTAATTCGTTCAATAAACAGACAATTAGTCAGACCATTAGCCGCGTTCACTTCGAGAGGGCAATAACAATAATTCATTCAATAGTATTTGAACCAGAATTTCTATAAAATGATTTATGTCCCTCTTTGCTTAATGAGTAGGTAAGGGATGGGCAAATTTACTGCGCATTAGTAGAATTTCATGTGTCTTCAATGCTACCCCTAACTCACAAATTTTTATTAACTACTAGCTGGTGCTCCGACTTCGTCCGCGTTGAACGATGAAAGGTATATATAGCCTATGTCCTTTCTGGTGTCCCAGACAACGTGTATGCAAAATTTCATGGTGATCGTTTCAGTAGTTTTTGCGTGAAAGCGTAACAAACAAACTCACATTCACATTTATATTATCAGTAAGGATAAAATCTGTCTACCTAAAGACATTTATTATTCAGTTCGCTTTGTACTATAATGAAATATTAATTTCGTGATCAAATTAGTTTTAATTAAATGAAATCTGATACACATTTCTTGCGTCTGATTCACTGTGGCCTTTTTCAAAAGTATGCTCAATAACATGCCTTTGTTTAAGACAATGAAGATGGACTTATGCAAATGCAACCTTCGCCTGACCGATCAGTCGTATTTGGACAGACGACCTGCAGGCTTATTAATGTCTCTGCTGAGCGACAGGCGAAAAATGCGAAAAATTTGTGCAATATCACACTAAATCGTTAATTTTTACGCAAAACACAAGAGTGTTATGAGCTACGTGATACGATTTAGTGTGATATTGCACAAATTTTTCGCCTGCCGCTCAGCAGACGCATTTAGGTAATAAGCCTGCCGAATCAAATTGCCTGAATACACAAATGCACTAATCACATTATTTCTAGCTGATTTTTGAAAAGAAGTTTAAAATAGTACTAGAAATTATTAAAAAAAGCTTGTCTTATTCAATGATTTTTAATTGTAATAATTTTAACACGTCATTACAATCTCAAAAATAAACACTTCACTTCAGGTAATAAAAGTAAAAAAAAATTAATGTTTTTAATTGTTTAAAAGTTCTATTTTATTTTTTTAAAGTTCTATCTATTTTAACTTACAAAATCTCTCGGTAACATTAATTTTTTCTCTGGATGACATTAACTCAACTTTTTCCTACGTGTATGTTAAATTTCATTTTAATAGGTATCAGAGTTAAGGCGTGTAACGGTATCAGACAGACAGATAGAGTTACTTTCGCGTTTATAATATTAGCATGCCTATGGATATAGCCTATATTACGTAAATGTCTAAAAATATTATCTATGGATCGAAATGGGCGTCTTTCCATTAGCGACGGCACGGCCCGGCACGGCACGGCCCGGCTTACCGGGGAAGTAAAAATGTATGAAACTATATGGCTCGTCTTTCCACTAGCGACGGCACGGCCCGGCCCGGCACGGCCCGGCACGGCACGGCAGGTGACTCCCGCCGGCGCCGGCCGGCTTGGGGGTAACTGCATGTGTGTTGTATATGAATTGTAGCCGTGCGCGTGTGTGAGTGCTACCCAAGGGCTACGCTTGTTGAAAAAGTATCGATATATCGGTGTATCGATATTTTTAATTGGATATATTTATATTTATGGCCGATATATTGATACTTACATAGATACAAAATATCCAACATCGAAAATTATATCAGAAACAATATTTTTTTAGCATAAACTACCTGAAATAAAATCAGAGCCTTATCAATACTAATAATAAATCTGTAAGAGTAGGTATTGTATGTATGTTCCTCCATAACTTTTACGCGAATTAACTGATTTTCATGAAACTTGCTAAATAAACATTTAGAAGTACGGGACACGTGATAGGCTACTTTTTATCTTTTTTAACGCAGACCAAGTCGCGGGCACCAGCTAGTCTATAAATAAATTTAAAAGTGTCATTAAAACTAATATTATATACTTTGATTTTGCTTCAAGTTAAGTGTAATTGTTGTAATTTTATATTTTATAGATGACAAAATAATAATCCTAAGTTTCTTTCGGGGTTTCTTCTCAGGATCGTTTTTTTTTTTCTGAAACCTTAGTAAATTTAAGTTTATTATGACAATGATAAGAGTTTCTTGTAGAAACCTAATTGATACTGATATTTTTATAAATATCGATACATCGATATTTCTTTCACTTCCGACATCCCTACCAAGGAAAAAACCGGCGTCCAACACCGGCTCAGTGGAAAGACGAACCCCGGCATGCCGTGCCGTGCCGTGCCGGGCCGGGCCGTGCCGGGCCGTGCCGTCGCTAATGGAAAGACGCCCATTCGAATATAAGTAAAGTTCAAAGGACAGACAGATAGAGATACTTTCGCGTTTATAATATTAGCATGCGTATGGATATAGCCTATATTACGTAAATGTCCGTATCGATCCATAGATAATATTTTTAGACATTTACCTTATAGGTAATAACTTTGAACTTTACTTATATTCTTATCGATCCATAGTTAATATTTTTAGACATTTACGTAATAGAAGCTTCAGCCGAGCAAAAAGAGGTAATAGGGATTTTTCCGCCTCTCTAATACTATACTAAGAAAAACATTAACTTTTCTCCTGTCGTTTATAAATAAAAACAAACATATGTAAGTTGTCATCTTGTCACCAGACTAGACGTTACGGATATAGATCGGATGCGTGGGCGCAGCGGCTCTGTCTGCCCTACAAATTGGCGTAATTCATTTGATACTAACTCACCAGTGACGATGTAACTTTGTTTTGGAGGAAGAGTATTGTGAGACAGGGACTCCGAAGAGTTTTCTGTTTATTTCCAAACTAGCTGTTGCACGCGACTTCGCCCGTGTAACTTTATAAAATATAATACATTCGTGTCTGTGAAACCATGGAAATACACATACAAAATTTCAACTCAATCGGTCAAGCCGTTTAGTAGTTGACATACCGACAGCAGCGCCACCTACCGGGTCCAATTATATCATATATATTTAAATCATCCAGGAAATCATCGAAATACCCATATAAAATTTCAACCTAATCGGTTCAGCCGTCTAGAAGTTATATGTGAAAAAGATAAGTACAGAAGGATAATTCTTACTACCCGTTGACCTATTACCCGTTTTCCCGTAGGAATGAAGCATTTTCCCGCGGTAAAAACTTCGACTTCGCCCGCGTAACTTTGTAACTTATTGATGAAAACAACATGAATATCGGTACAGTAGTTTTTGAGTTTATCGCGAATAGACAGACAGACGCGGCGGAGGAGTTGTAAGGATTCATGCAATGTAAAGTTTTATCAAAATTCATTTGATTTTATATAAGTAACTAGTCACTATCTATACCGATCTATACTAATATTATAAAGCTGAAGTTTGTTTAGTTGAGCGCGTTAATCTCAGGAACTACTGGTTCGAATTGAAAAATCCTTTTTGTGTTCAAAATGTTATATAGAAAGGCTGGCAATATCCACTCCTCTTACAGAAGACCTACGTTTTTCTGTGAGTGGAAAAGAAAATCCTTAAACAGTTCTTATCCTTATTCACAAAAAGACCCTTATCCTTTATCTTAACAAGGTTTGCAGCGTGCTTGGAACCTCTATAAAATACATTAAAAAACTGTAACATCAGTTTAAATTTGATTCTTTTTTTAAAATTTGAATCATGCTATAAAAATGCCATAAAATATCTGATTGAAGACAACGTACAATAATGTTGCAGTCAGAAATGGTAGTAATCTGAACTGTTTTACAGTGTTATCGACATCGTGGGAACAAGACCATTCTCGCATTGCATTTAGATAACAAACAACAATCAGCCTAATGGAAGCTTCTGGGAGTTTGTGAATGGCGGCACTAAAAACGTTAGACTAACACCCAACCCCTTTCAGAGGCTACACAGAACACGCGATTAAATTAATTAAATATGTCAAAGCTTCCATTGTTGTATATTCTGTTTACAAGGTTATTACTTTCTCACTTGGTGCGATTATCTTCACGTTTGAGCGAAATGTTTAAATACACCTTTTTTACTTAGATATTTGAGGCATTGCTAAATCTATATCTATATCTAATATATTATAAAATACGAGTCGCTGTCCGCCTTTGTCTGTTTCTCTCTATCTCCTTCTAAACCACACAATGGATATTGATACGGTTTTGACTAATAGCTAGAGCGATTAATCAGGGAATGTATAAAAATCTTGCCACGTGCCTTTAATACAAAGTTACTATAAATTGAAGTAACATCTGATCTTATACATTAATAATTTTTATGTCAGCAGATAGATTGAAAATGTTACTAATCTTTGTCTAGAAACCAACGATAAATAATCTATGACTATAGGTTTAATAATATTAACGATATAGTTATAAAATATCGTTGCTATCAACACAAGAAACGCTATTACATCTCTCTGTGTGTCTTTCTCACTATTTATTAGTAGATTTATAAATTAGGTTCACTGTATGAAAGTCCTAGAATTTCGAAAGGTGCTTTGAATAGTTATTTAATGAACTAAGAACTAAGTTAAGTTAGAAATATTATTACACTCATAAGCTCCTCATCTCTACACACAATCGACCCATACATTTTCTTTCCTTATCAGTTTAACTGTTCAAAAATTATTGACATCGATGAATAATCCATAAAGTTTTATTGTCTACCAGATAAATATAATTTATTTATATAGTTTCTGTGACGTCCGTGGGGTGTTTCAACTGAAATCAATTGTAGATTTATGAGAGAATGGTTTTAACATGCGGGTACAGAATAACCCTTGTTAAAATATAATTTATGGTATGGGTGTTCCTATTTAATTGTATGTAGTTGTGGACTATATTAAGACAAGGACTAACGTTAGACCATAGTGTACAGATGAGTCCATTCCTCATGTTCGATTGATGTGATAGTTACGAATATTGACGAAGGGGAAATTTGGTATACTGTTACATCGGTGGTATTTCCATGACATGGTAACCTTGACCTGATGCTGCAGCATCAAGTAGTCTGCAGATTAACCAACTCCTGAGCAACTTAGAGCAGAAACTAGAGCGTATTTAGGCTCAATATAAAGTCTGTTCTTGTCTTGTTTCTTTGCTAACTTCTTTCAAACCATCCAACGAATTTTGACACGGATTCGCTAAAAGGAAAAAGGGGAAACGTTGTGTAATTATATAATAATTAATAAGAAGAAAATTCCATTCTTGCGAAGGTAAAGGACGGTCGAAGGTAAGATTTGTTTGTTTGTAATGAATAAACTCAAAAACTACTGGCCCAATTTTGAAAATCCTTTCATCTATATAAAGCTACATTATTAGCGAGTAACATAGGCTATATTTTATAAAGTTACGCGGGCGAAGTTGCGTGCAAAATTGATAAAAGCGTTTTGTAATATATACTTATAACTGTCCACACAAAAAATCCAAATTTTTTTTTTTCGAATTTTGAAAAGTGTTCACTTTTCAAAATTCGAAAAAAAAAAAAAAAAGCGATAAACATTTCAAAATCGGCACGCGAATGAATTTATATTGCTTCAAATTTAATTTTCTCATAACAACACTTAAGTTTATATTTAGTCAGTTTCGGATGCGCTCTCGCGTTTGTATACGGACTAAAAATATCAACAAAAATGTTGTATTCCGTTGTCGTCGGGGGGAAATTTTCTGGTGACTAAGTGTAATTAACACCAACACAAAAAGAAATAAGTTCTTCGAAAATTTACGGCGGCCATTAATTTTTTAAACTATTTCCTTTGCCGGATTATTAATATTTTGGTTTTACGTTCCGCTGCAATTCATATTTCGTTCTAAAAATAATAAATTACATAGATATTATTTTTAACTTTTACGTAATCTGTACTCATTTACTCGTATGTGTCACTACTCTGAAAATGTAATAAAACATATTATAAGATGTAAAATATACTTATTTGATTTTGAGCGCAATATTTTTTCGCGTATCTTCATAAATTATAATACTTAGCAGTCTGTTGCACGTTAGTATTAAATAATGTATGTGTTTTTTCTATGAAACAAACATCAACAGTAATTTTTAAAATTGGGTTTTCAATATTGCTACCATTAAAAAGATTTTTCTAAAATATTGAAATTGCTCCGACAATTATTTTCGTGTCGACAATTCCTACAATATACGACAAATTCCTCTACTTGTATAATGTTTATTTTGAAATCATTGAGTTGCTTTCTATTGAAAAAAATTAAATTACGAGTCAGGTGCTAGAAGTACAGTCGGCCGCATAAGTCGATTAACACATTCAAAAGTGCAATACAACTGAACACTCAAATTACTTACTTACGACTAGACAACAAAATAAACTTTACGTTTAAACGATCGTAAAAAGCTTCAGTATGTAAGTAAGTAAGTTATTAAGTTGAGTGATCAGTCGTTTTGCAGTTTTGATTGTGTTAATCGACTTATGCGGCCGACTGTACGACATGACAACTCTTACGCGGTTAAAGAACCTTAAAAGGATGGGATTGTTGCTATAATTGACATTTTATATTAGACATATCTTTTTAAACTCACAACTTATCTCTATAATTAGAAGTAATATAGCATTAGTCAAATTTCCCACATTAAATCGACACTAATTAAGGTTACTGAGACAAATAACTTGCTTTATCAACATAAAATCCAACGAATGACTCGCAATCACGTAACACCGCCTACACGCCTTCGTACACCTTATTATAACAAGACCTCTCATGGCCGTCCCTCGTACACTTTTCACGGTTAATTTGTTTAATGACAGCAAGGTGGGGAAGGTCAGCTAAATTTGGCTATATAACAGGGGACAGAGAAGTAATAAAAAGAACCTCATGTTAATGTACAAAAAATGTGTACTGACCTGTGCTTTATACGAGTATGAGGTCGTTTTAACTTATAAGTGTTCTGAGTAAGCACGCTCCTTGACAATGACCTTCAAAATATAAATGTCTGATCGAATGACTCAAGTAGCACATTTATTAATTAATTTTTTTATGACTGACTGACACTATCTGTTACTGTGTTTCACAATCTTACGTAGGACCATGCGGACCATCGTGAAATAATATAAAAAACTACATAAAACAGCACATATGCTGTTATTTCTCGGTGGTTTTATATAAGGCTTGTGGACGTGATGTTCATCTTATGAATTCGGAACGTAATATTCATTAATAGGTTACAATACATAGCCATGGCCTACTAATAAAGAAGGCGGGCGTTCTAAATCATACGTGGGCTTAGATAAGTCAATATATTGTTTGTGCAGATTAAAGACTAGCGCACTTAGAAGCCTGGTTGCCGCAGCCTTAACAATGACGTCATTAAAATTACAAAGTGCATTTGACACATTTGAGGAGCCCAATTGATTGAGTAGTTATGGCGCATGCCTTAGCGTTCTGGGAAGGTCTTTGGAAATGAATTCTAGTCTGAGAAATGGTCTGAGTATTAGTTTTGGTTATCCCATGACAATAACCTTTTAACTTTGGTGTGACATACAATAAAATTAGTCTTTTTTATATTAGCGTTTTCTTTTAATTTTGTAGTTTCAATATCGTAACTCCTAAACAGCAAAAGCTCCATCAAAAAGTGACATGTTTTTTCTCAGTTAAAACGTTTTGTCTCAACATATTGACTAGTTTCATCCGGCGACGAGATGACAATAGAGCATTTCGCGTCTCAAAATAATCGGCGTTGACTAATGATGCAAGAATAGCCAAGGTCTAGACAGGAAAAATAAGAGAATGGACTATTTACAAAACCACAGTTTTTTTGTGTATATAACTTTCCCATTTAGCCCGTGATATAGGTAGATTGGTTCATTTGTTCGGAGTCGTTTTAATTTTTACCTATTTCCTTGTAGGTACATACATTATTTATGTTTATAAGTGGTGTAAACTTATATAAAAAAATATTCTTGACTGATAAAGATCTTCAAATAATAATTATTATTTTGTGCTTTACAAATTTTACAACCAAAAACCTCAATCGATCATTAATGTTCAAAGTGTGCGCTTTAGGCAATGGTTTTGGGTTATAAAATTGTTTGTGCATAATAATAGGTTTCTACGTGCGATTTATTTTCATTCAGGAAACCCAAATCCAAATTTAAAAATGTAGGTAATGTTATTTTTCAAGAGACATTTTGCCTCGTTTACTACATCATAAAGAAATCAGGTCGCTGCGACTGCTCAGGCTCACTTAAATCTGCGTCAAACCCATTCGAGCTTTAAAGTCGAAACAAAACATTGAATGAAGTCGTACAACACACAACACGGTTGCCAAAACGTCTTACCTTCGTTCCTGTGTCAATGATCGGTGAATCATCAACGCTACTTGTTAAACCTACTTTGCGTTACCGTCTTCTACATTGTAATTTGGATCGTATGCCCTTACAAATAGGCATTAAATCTCTGACTAAACAACCTTTGTAATGATCTTGACAAAGTATGAAATTACCATCATTAGCAAGACCTACTTCGACTTTGTTGTTTTATTTAAAATACGTTTCCATGGAAAGTACTATTAGATTTTACAATAGTTGCAATTTTTTTAAGCTACAACTTGACACCCATATCTTACAGAAGAAACTATAGAGCTTTAAGTAAAAACTCTAATGTTCCTCTATATCTGCAGTACAAATACAGTGTTCACGCATTCGCCTCCATTCAACTGGTAATTACATACGACTTACCCCTTCATGAATTCATCAAAAAAACATATCAAATACTAGCAGGTGCTCGCGATTTCGTCCGCGTAGTAAAGTATAAAACGCCATCTACCGTATTTTGGATAGATGGCGCTTTTATTTTAGATTTATCGTAGGAATGAAGCATTTTCCCGCGGTAAAAAGTATCCTATGTTCATCACGGATAATGTCGGCTTCTAATGGTAAAAGAATTTTTCAAATCAGTCCAGTAGTTTCGGAGCCTATTCTATACAAACAAACAATCAAATCTTTCCTCTTTATAATATTAGTATAGAAAATACACAAATACAAGGTTTATTTTGATTTTAAGTGAAAAATTACAACTTTTTTTGTGGCTCACTCTTTTACCCAATAAATTTTAACGCACGTGCCGCTATTACACGGTGGTCTTTTGAGAGACACACAGAGAGAGTTACTTAGTTCCGCAAGACGAGCTGCCCAATTTATGACCACGGGAAAGAAATCTCACATAAAAATTTAGTTCTCACGGTCCATTTCACTAGAATATGCCTCTCATAACAAAGAAAGATCACTTTACCTTACCCCGATGTGCATGATTCGATAAAGTACATTAAAGATATTATGTTCGTGAGCTCAATGTATTTTAAATAATCTATGAACCAATTAGGGACGTTTGTAATCTATTTTTTTATGGTTGTTACATGAGAAACTTGGTTATTTTATTATTAAATCGTTATGCATTAATAGCCGTAACGTATTAAATGTTTGTTTAACAAATTAATTTCTTCAAGTACTAACGATGTTTTAAGTAAGTTACGGTAATAAAGAGAAGAAAGTAATACGTTTTATGAAGCATTTTTTTAAAAGTTTTAAGGTAAGTTGTTTAACAACCACTAGAATAAGGAAGAGATAGATAGAGTGATTCACTGAAACGCAAAAGAATATAGTTAGAACTTCATGGTGAACATCTGTATCGAGATGGTAATCCAAAGAAAACTAAGGTCAGAGAATTGTTGATTCAGAGAATTGTCAGACACTTGTTCACCCAAACAACTATCATTTATATATCTTTCTATCTGTTATCCCTTAAAATTAAGGTTGGCAGGGTTAATTTTATTAAGTTATTTTATTTTATTTATTTATTTACAACTTTAAGGGCTAATATAAATAAAATAACATGTAAAACATGTCCACTGAGGTTTAATCTGGTGTTATCATTTGTAATTATATGTATTAATAAATAAATCAACTATATACTGTTAATTACAATTTAAAAAGTATGTACGTAACCGCTTTTTTGAAATAGCTCTAGTGTGTACAGGTTGTTCCATAAATTTAAGGATTCGTTAAAAAAAAAATCTTTTAGTTTTTCTTATGCTTATGCTTGTTTTTCTAGGCAACTGTAGCCATCTACCTTCGTCTTGCTAATTTTTTGTAAACAATTTGAGGAATGGGTTCTGGCATTCCTTACCGAAACACAATCAGCACTTGTGTTATTATACTCTTTTTCTTTTCTTTTCGATTCACAATAAGTGTAAGGGGAGACCAAATTTATATTTGTGCAGATTAATTATTCAAACCACAATACTAGAGTTCGGTTTAGCTATAAAGAACACCGCCATTTCTTTATCAACATTTCCTGCCACATTCCAACGTCTTGTGCTTTATTTCTTTAGTATACAAATGGAATTTCAAGTGCTCATATAACTGGTCTAAAACACACATGGCCCGACCGAAACGAAACCATCCAGAGACGCCTACGCGCTTTTCAATTTTTTTTTGGACCTCACACAAAGGATTGGAGTTCCTGAGTGGAGATTTCAAAATATTATTACCTCTACTAGCTTGGAGCTGACCCGACAATCGTTGCTTTGTCAATTTCATATATATTTAGCGATCTGATAAGTAAAATGAGGTCGAAGATAGAGTTCGCTTGTCTGTTGTAAAAATAGCATCAAAATTTCACCCCTTGTGGATTCTAATCCTGACAATTACGAACAGTATCACACTATTTGTGACATATGGCAAAAAAATGACCATTATAATCGAATTTTTAATTAGATGGACTAAAATGACAGCTGAAATCGGCCTTTTATTTTTTTAATGTTGCAAGCATGAAGCGTAGTGTTGTAGTATGACTCATTTATAACCGAGTTCGATCATTATAGTCAAGTTGTAAGTATCGATCACGTTATAGAAGAGAACAAAATAATGGAACTCAGCCGCCTTATTAATGGACTAAAATGACAGCTAGCAACAACTAAAAAACTCATTAAAATAATAAGTTCAACTAACAAACTTATTATAAAATAAAAAAGATTGAATCACGATTCTTACCTAATACTTGATTACTCAGGATACAACACTATTTTTACATTACAATAAAATGGTAACCCACCAAATGTCATTTTAGTACATCTAATTAAAAATCCGACTACCTATAGCATTACAGGATATAAATTTCCCCAAGAACCTCGTTTAAATCATCTATTTAAAAAACCTTATAGGCGACTTATAAATTTCATATTTCGCCTTCACCTGAATGAGCCTCAAACAGACAATCACTCACAAACTTACTCCCATGCTCATGCTGAATAGAATACACAGTCATGAAGAATGATTTATGTAATGTGACAAAAGTAAAAAACGGACCTTGTCACACAAAACTATAGTGTGGAGTCTATAAAAGGAAATGATGTAAATACAACACAAGTCGTTTTAAATGCCCACAATGTATCCATTCAAATTGAGTGCGAGTGGCCAACGGCACGAATGCTGCTCGCATACAAATGAAACTTGGTGACAAGCACTTTTAACTCTTCCTGTCCGGTCTAACGTACTTTCAAATTTAAGATTATTCTATGTATATATATTTACGGAGGGAACATTGGGAATGGCAATTTGAGTTTTGAAAACTATTTTGAACTCTTTTGAAAAATACAAATGAAACTTTGTGACAAGCCTTTTAACTCTTCCTGTCCTGTATTTTCGAATTTAAGATTACGGTGGAAATGGATGACAACTCGTGTATGTATAAGTACTTAAATATCGTTTCGTTTGCGTGCGCGCTGTAGTTTGTATTTTGAAATTTCCACAGGTGCCTAACATTTTCCGGGATAAAAGTATATCCTATATGACACACCAGGTAATAAACTATCTGTGTGCTAAATTTCATCCAAATCCGTTTAGCCGTTTTTGCGTCATTTAGTAGGTAACAATAAACATACAAAAATCCAAATATACAAACATTCGAATTTAATAATATATTATTTAGTACTAGTACTTCGCCCAGGAAAAACTTAAGCTTATTAGGTTTGCTTTAGGTAACTTAACAAGCTGTTGCTTTAACTTAACTGTAACTTTGAAAAATATAGCCTATGTTACGCCCTGACAATGTAGCTTCTCAACAGTGAAAGAATTTTTCAAATCGGACCAAATAAACATTATAATATTTATAATATTAAGTACAGATATGAAAATTTCGCGAAATATTGTCTAACTGATGGTGAAAACCGCAACAAAATCCTTGACGTGGTTTAGGAAGAGATAGCGTAAGCAACAGACGCGGAAAGCGAATTATACTTACAAAAGATTAGGTTTAGGATAACGAGTCTTAATAAGTCGTCTATGTGTGTTCTTCTTGGAATAGTTACTAATGCGAGGAGCAATGCCACGCATAATTTAATGTGGGTAGTACTTTCCTAACCCTTAAAATTACATCTCGTGTACAAAAAGGTTAACGTTCGTTTATAATTACGTCGTCGGGCGGTTCTTTTGTGAGTCACGAATCCAAGAAAAAAGAGCAAAAGGAATGCACGTTCTTTCACGTTCAGGGATACACGCTTTCTTTAGGAATATAATACCCTTGATGTTGGCGTCACCATAATATTATGTCAGTTATTGGATTTAAAAAATAATAATAACTAACTACAACAAAATATGTAAGACAATCGGACATTACATTTCGTAAAATATATATCTAGGTTTGTGAAGATATATTTTTTAATGAATTTATTAATCACTTGGCATTTTTTTAAAAAACGCTTTCAACATTTTTTTTCTTTTTGGATACAGGAATACAAATAAATAAAATTTGAGTACTGTCGAGTACGTCGAGGTTTAATCTTGGCCACCAACCATTGGCTGTGTGTAGCGAAGATGAGGCCTGTGATGGAGCGAGCTCACCCAGAACATGCCTATTCACTTTGAAAAGATTCAGTTTGAAAGAAAAAAGATTCTATTCAGACGCCGGCAGTCAGATCCAAAACTTGGTTCTGACAGCGTAGTCCTCCCCGCCCTCGATAGCCGTTGCGGGGCACCGAAGTCGTGTCATACCGTCCCCGTGACCCCTCCCATCAACGGCCGCGCTAGAAAGTCGTTGGGTTACATATGCACAAATACTATTTCTTGTGTAATTTTTACTAAATCTTGGATTTTAAAAATTATTTAGGACGTGACACAACGATTCCATAGTTCACAATAATAATAATAATAACGGGGAGAAGCTGATTTCATAAGAACGATAGTGCACAAATCATGAAGTTGCAATTTCATTGTATTTTTTTTTAATTAATATGATTGTGAACTGTGGCGGGGCACCGATGTGGTGTCATAACGTTTAGCCGGTACGAATCCGCCATAACCTCGCAGTGTTCCCTACACTGCCGGATATCCAAGAGGAGTTTACCAACGTTAACACTTCATATGCCGGAACGTGGATCCGCGTTAATAATTTTGCACCGCTCGTGTGCCGGAACGCGTTTCCGCGTTGCACCTACTGACACTAAAGATTGACTAATTCGCGGCTCGCTGGCGTTCGACACACGAGGGGTTAAAAAAAGTTATATAATTATTGGGACCATTGCTTCAGTCAGTCATTGTACTCAATCTTTTTATCTTATCAGAACACTATCGCATCGCGTCTAATTACCAAGAAACGCACCCGTACGCTGGCATTATCATTTATTTGTTTACATGCCTCACCTAAAATGTTGATTAGACTAGACATTACGTTTACGGAGACGCTAATAGCCAACCGCGAAGGAAAATTTTGCTTCATTTAGTAACAGTGAAAATGTGAAATTCACACACAATAAGTGATAAAACACCATTAAGTGCTAAACGGTTTCTGTGAACAATAGATTCAACAAGAGTTATGGTTTTAACAAACATACCTAACAGTGATAGTTTGAGTGATTTCAGACTTATTTGAATTACAAAAATGTTATCTTCATCGGGTGAAGTGAATTTGATTTCTAAGGAAGTAGCATACGAGTATATATATACATTTTTGTTATCCTAACTATTACCCGCGACTTCCACCGCGGCGTTGTATCTTTTATTAATTATTTTTTGCCGATTTATCTTTCTAAAGCCTTAAACTTTACTTAGGTAATTATCTCTGTATACAGCATTAGGTAAGTATACAGCAGTATACTTAGTGATCAGTAGAGTAGCGAAGCCGTTAAATCTTTAGAAAACAAACATACATACAAATTTTCAGCTTTATTGTATTATCTAGTTGTTATTATTAGATAAACACTGAAATGTAGATTTCAAATTAGGTACCAATATTGTATTTGAACTTTATAAGAGAAAAAAAAATCCATGTCCTTTTGAAAGTTAATAATGACCACATTTTTATTCCCTTTTTTAGAAAATATATAACTATGTAACATTCCATTTACCTAAAATTTATATACTAATATAAATCACCAAGCCAACCTCTGATATAAAAGAAAACAATAAATGTTACTAAATTAAAAGAAATTGAAAACAAAATTAGAAGTTAAACTGACTTTATCAACAATACCAAAATTATTGAACTTTTGAAAAAAAAAACTAAAAGTGCTTGTGTAAATAAATAAAATTCATCATAATGCCGTCGGCCTTGGACATAGAGCCGTTCAGTCAACCAGAATGGAGCGACTCCAGCGATTCCATGGATCCAACGCCTTTGCCTCAACTCGGCTACTTTGTGCCAGTGAGATGCAGATGTGACAGAACAACGAATCACGTGTGTAGGAGAAGAAAAAGGCAAGTTTGTTTTAGTTAGTAACCATTATTCCAGGTTGGGTTCCTACCATGCCGGATCGGCGGATTTATCGGGCCTTTTGTCTTTAGATTATTGTGAACGAGGTCGCCGCTTTGAAACTAGCGGCATGGCGTGAAGTATAGTAAAGTTACTAAATGTAACTTGCATAATGCAGGGTCCGATTTAACCCATTCATGGCGAATGATGCATCAGGGCATCGAATAATTTTCCGTATGGCGGATGATGCCTCGGGGGTATCAAATAAGTTTCCGTATGGTGGATAATACTTTAGAGGCATCACAAATATTTTTCCACCACCATGAAAAATTTGTTAGCCGCCACGAGCGTAAGTTTGTTTATAGGGCCGCCTAGTGAACACCTACGTCCGGGCGCTCGTTTCCGTTGGGCCTAGCCCGAACCTAGCCTTTAAGTCGATCAGTTTTATGAAAGATCATTTGTCATTGATCATTGCCAGGGTTAAATGTATCTATTAGACTTAAATCAATAAAAGGATATAAACTGTGTGCAATATAAAAATACTGCAATTAGTAGAATTATAAGCAGATAATGGGCGTCTTTCCATTAGCGACGGCACGGCCCGGCACGGCACGGCCCGGCTTACCGGGGAAGTAAAAATGTATGAAACTATATGGCTCGTCTTTCCACTAGCGACGGCACGGCCCGGCCCGGCACGGCCCGGCACGGCACGGCAGGTGACTCCCGCCGGCGCCGGCCGGCGCCGGCCGGCTTGGGGGTAACTGCATGCGTGTTGTATATGAATTGTAGCCGTGCGCGTGTGTGAGTGCTACCCAAGGGCTACGCTTGTTGAAAAAGTATCGATATATCGGTGTATCGATATTTTTAATTGGATATATTTATATTTATGGCCAATATATTGATACTTACATAGATACAAAATATCCAACATCGAAAATTATATCAGAAACAATATTTTTTTAGCATAAACTACCTGAAATAAAATCAGAGCCTTATCAATACTAATAATAAATCTGT
Organism: Synanthedon vespiformis; assembly: GCA_918317495.1. NCBI lineage: Eukaryota > Metazoa > Arthropoda > Insecta > Lepidoptera > Sesiidae > Synanthedon > Synanthedon vespiformis. The sequence continues at coordinate 2,665,373 of OU906964.1, forward strand.
AAGAGTAGGTATTGTATGTATGTTCCTCCATAACTTTTACGCGAATTAACTGATTTTCATGAAACTTGCTAAATAAACATTTAGAAGTACGGGACACGTGATAGGCTACTTTTTATCTTTTTTAACGCAGACCAAGTCGCGGGCACCAGCTAGTCTATAAATAAATTTAAAAGTGTCATTAAAACTAATATTATATACTTTGATTTTGCTTCAAGTTAAGTGTAATTGTTGTAATTTTATATTTTATAGATGACAAAATAATAATCCTAAGTTTCTTTCGGGGTTTCTTCTCAGGATCGTTTTTTTTTCTGAAACCTTAGTAAATTTAAGTTTATTATGACAATGATAAGAGTTTCTTGTAGAAACCTAATTGATACTGATATTTTTATAAATATCGATACATCGATATTTCTTTCACTTCCGACATCCCTACCAAGGAAAAAACCGGCGTCCAACACCGGCTCAGTGGAAAGACGAACCCCGGCATGCCGTGCCGTGCCGTGCCGGGCCGGGCCGGGCCGGGCCGTGCCGGGCCGTGCCGTCGCTAATGGAAAGACGCCCAATAATATGATCAAGAAGAAGAATGGTCCAGCTTAATCTGACCAGTCGTCTTATTGGAAAATTATGTGGGAGGCCTATATGTCCAGCAGTGGATGTCCTGCGGCTGAGATAATAATAAGGCTAAGTCCACATGACCGCGCGGTGCCGCGCAACATATATCGACCTCATCGACCTGGTCATGTGAACTTAGCCTCATGATGTGTGTGTATGTATGGCATGAACAATGTGTTGTATTGTTTTCAGAGAATCTCCCCGATCGCGTCGTTCTGTATCGCAATGCTCTTGCAACAGCGTGTCGCGGCGGTCTTCGACTCCCGCTACGCCGATGCCGCTACCACCGCTCAACAACACAGTCGAGATGTACGTCGAACCGGTTGTAGAAGATGTAAGTACTTACCATTTACCACCACGCCAAATTCCGGATCATTCCCAGAAATGCCGTGGAAGATGTTTCGCACTTCAGAGATCTTTTCTTAATAAAATTTTCCGCACTTCAGAGATCTTTTCGTCAACCTACGTACTTATGAGAAATTTGATTCATTTTCCAAGTTAGATTAATCATTGACGCTTTACTCAGTAGCATAATACTATGAAATTTGAATTATATTAATAGTCCTTAAGGTAGCTACAAAATGCGCCGTCCCACGTGTGTCTTTCAATGTGCGCCGGCCCTAAATTGGTGATGGATTACTACCATCTACTACCATCGATAAAATACTATTCTGGTCGATGTTACTAGTGACATGTTACTAGTGACATACTGTCAACGTGTAGAGGTAAGGTGCTCAGGGCCCGTAACCAAGATGCAAACGAATTTGTTACATACTTCGGAAACAAAGAGAGAACGCTAAGAGAAGCTTGGTGATTGGTTGTTGTAACGTCAAAATAAAATCTTGCTTGACCAATCACAAAGCTTTCTCTTAGCGTTCTCTCTTCGTTTCCGAAGTACGCAACGAAGCGGTTTTGCATCTGGGCTAGGGCCCCTGCGCCAGCGACTACTTGTGTGTAACAGCCGACAGCGTTCATTAATAAGTAATTATAGATAACTATCGTAACATTCGCCTGTACCTATTTGTTACGTAGGTACTACGTTCGTCTGTTAACATCATAATTATGTAACGTTATTGTTTGATTTGATAATGAAACCGTATCGTTGTTAATTACTGCGATCGTGGCCCTTGATAGACATATTTATATTATTAAGAAGATTTCACATTGAATATTTAGTTTCAGGATATCAACCTAAAATTGAGGTTACATTAAATCTAAGCTTAATCTGCATAAATGGAAAGAAATTCATATACTTATCCTTTAGAATTACAACACGATAAGTTTGTTTATAGATTTATTTTTGTTTTTTAATTAAGTATATTTTTTATCTAAATCTTTTAACTGAATAGCATAATTTATGATCTTGTCGTCAGAAAAAAAGATTGAAAAGATTGTAAAAAATTGAGAGCAAAATATTGCATTGATAATAGGTAGTTATATTATATTGCCCATATAAAATATTGGTTTAAACTTTTACTTTCTGATTACATGTTTAGACATTCATTTAATTAAAATACTGTTTAGTCCTGTAAAAAAAAATTTATATCAAATTGCGAGGATTTCCTTTAAATTTTCTGAATCTGTCTCAAGTAAAGTACCTTCATACATCAACTTGCTCGTGCTTGTATTTTTCGATAACTTTCTTCATAGATCTAGCAATCTGATCTGGCTTACTGTAGAAGTATTTGTGTTGAATGCTGCCTTCTTCGTTGTAGATGTCTTTGTCAACTAAACCGTTAGGAGATAAGAAGAGGATTCTGAAAACAGAATATACTAAACGCCATTATATATTGCAGTGCAGCCGCCACAAGAAGTAGCTTAACACTTTTTACTTGGTATTTAAAATAGGTAGGTACAGTTAAGAAATAGACCCTTAGGATTCAAAAGATATAGGTTCCATTTCTATTTCTATAATTAGGTATATAAAAATTACGTGTCACATTGTTTGACGCCAATGAACTCCTAAACTACTGAAACGATTTTAATAAAATTTCATAACTATGTGTAATTTGGTCCAACTTAAAAGATAGAGGACCGTTTTTATTTTGAATCCGGGCGAAGCCGGAAGCGTGTAGCTAGTTTATAATATGATAAGAAATATAAGATTTTTTTGGTATTTTCTATTTTTCGGAACTTTCTATTAGGTAAAGGAAAAAAGATTAGCAGTCGTCTTAAACTAGTTAATCTGCATGAGGTACTAGCCAAAACCTCCAGGTAAACAGAAGATTATGACCAGCAGTGCAATGTTATAATACACACAAATCGATATAAACCATGGGAATTCTTTACCTGGGTATATAAGTGCCATCCGGAGCAAAAGTACCTCCCTTGGGCTCTTCGTCATCCAACAAATTGACCATAACGAAGTGTCGACTCAACGCTTGTATTTCCGTGGAGTCTGCGAACTTCGGTTTCAAGTTCTTGCAGGCGGAGCACCACGACTTGTGTATTATAACCATCACAGGTTTCCTGTGGTTCGTGGCTATCTGCAAACCTGACTCTAGTGATCCTGCCCACACGTAACTGTTACCGAAACCATTGTCCCGCCCTCTGGGCGTACTGCAGTTAACCTTATCGAAAATTAAAGTGAAAAACGCTTTAGCCAAGTTTCCAGCTGCCATAATTTTGCATGTATTTAACTACCGATTATTAAGATATATTAACTGTAACATTTTATTTGATTTGGTAATCTCTTTAGATCTACCATGTTGACAAACAAAATGTCCACATTTGTCAAGGGATATTTGAAAGTGTCTTCTGACAATATTATGTTGTGACAGTAAATTCTTGACATAATACAAAATTAATACATTTCATTCAATGGTGCAAAAGTATAATGAACTCGACCATTAAAGGCATTTCAGTGCCATCTAGTAACTATTGCAGTAACTAACAGATATACATTTTTGCTTCGAATTCAGCTGGTTCGGTCATTTCCTAATAGATGTCGCCAGTAATAACTGGCTAAACCACGCAACGGATTTTTGGGTTATTACCATTTGGACAGATTTTTCTTTCACTAAGCGAAGCCGGGGGCGAGTCGCTAGTAAATCATAATTAAAATCCTGTGCCTCAAAACGGCTATCTGCTGTTTATTTTTTTAATTCACTTCAAATTTTTGAAATCATTAGTCTAAATCTGAATACTTTTGTACGTCTACGGACCTCATTCATTTCTGATTGGATTTCGTAGTGTAAACTCATAGTGCATAGCTCTCTTCGTAGCTCGTTGAGACGTTGTGTTTTCTTATGAGACCCACAGTAAGAGACCACGTTTTAGAGCCATACCATATGTCATGAAAGCTTTTATTTTGAAACACTGAAGAATTTTGGACGAGAAGTCTCTAAACTTTCCGGTATAATTCAACGACGAAGTCGCGGGCACCAGCTCATTACACAATAAATTTACTCCTCCAGCTAACTAAAGAGTAAAGGAAATCACCGATTCCATCTAATATTTTTTTTAATAATAAACTTAATACATACTAAATGAAATATATATTTCTATTCTACATAAAATTTCAAAAAAGCTCTATAAAGTGTACGACCGCAGTGATGTGATTTATCGAACACAGCACGATAACAGACAAAAGTAAAACTGCCGTAAAAAAATCAATCGCTTGCAATTTTCTTTTTACATTAAAAATTTTATTTCCTCGCAAAAAAGTGATGATGATGAAAAACGATTCTTGGATACAAACGCATGATCCAATTAAGTATAGATACGCTCTCGCTTGCTTTTCTCGCTCGTACGCCAAAACACTCGTATATCTCTTGCTATTAATCGAATGAAATCATCAGTTATCCTCCTCGCTAGGATTTCTCGCTTGTGCGCCATAACAATAATATTATATCTTTAGCTATCGATTGGATGGAAATGATCAATCAACCCCTGGCTAGCTTTACTCGCTCGTGCATCTTTATATATCTCTAGCTAATATTGATCGGATGGAAATTATCAATTACTCCTTCGCTAGCTTTTCTCGCTTTTGCGCCAAAATATCTCGCTTGCCAATATATTTACTCTCCTTGTATAACAATCCACTAAATGTATACAGCGATGCACTTGCATCCAATGTCGTGTAAGCGACTGCAATCAATGCATTGACAAACTTTTTAAAATCACTCGTGTGTATCGACGCGTGCGCAGTGAGCGCATATCTTTCTCTCATTTTCAAACACATAACTATGTCGATACGTCGCGGTCCACGTAGCCTATTGGAAAAAGCAGATAAAGTATGATAATTGTAATGCAACGCGTTTTGCTCATCATAAGCGAACACACTTCAAAGTGATCGCTGTAAACACCAACTGCGCGCGCGCATTCAAACTGAGAGGTTCTAAATTTAAATATTTTATTAAATATTTATCTATTGGTCAACCTCTATTATTAAGTATAGTTAAATAATTCCTGTGGTGGCTTATTTTTATTTAAACTTTAAATAAATTTCCCAACTAAGCCTTCAATAAGTGAAAAGTTACACATAATTAAAGTAATTTTTTGCGCGCTTTTTCAAACATCAAAAACAACTGATAGGTATTACATTTTATAGTTTTAATTAGAGTTTATGTGAATATCGTGCAATGTTCAACGTTTACCAAGGACGCAATAGAAGCCTGTATGGGACTGTGCGTTCTATGGTGCCGTCACGGGCTACGCCCATCGCTGGTATCGACGACATGTTGTATCCTCCGCCATATTTCTATCACATACCACCACTGCAGCAGCACTTGAACACATATCCTGGAAGAAAAAGGCGGAAACGGGTGAGTGTATTTAAAACTTGAATATATTCCTGCTAATCTGCAGTGGGCTAGCGAGGTATACTGTGTTTTGGGGAGGTATAAACAATACCTTAAAATAAAAATAAAATTGGGCATCATCATCAGTCCGTGTCTGTCCACTGCTGGATTTAGGCCTCTCCCTGGCCCTAGGTGCCTGCGTTTTTCAATTCGTGGCCTCCATTTCAGATTGCCCCTTTTTGCCATGTCGACAAATCATGATATGGAGCGGGTATCATGATGAGCGACTTTGAACTTGTGAACCTACCAGTCCTGTCGAGAGAGGCTACGTAGGGCGCACTGATTGTAGACCTCGGTCCTCAGACATTGCGACAATGGTGACGTGAAGAGATTACGTACTCGTAGCTTCCCGAAAGCAGCCCAACACAGATGAATTATTCTTTCATACTCTTTGTTAAAAAAACTAAGTGTTACACGCGATTCGTCCGCGTAACTTTATGATAGATAGATAATAGATGAAAAAATTTTTAAAATCGATCCAGTAATTTTTGAGTTTATTCATTACAAACAAAATTATAAATCTTTTCTTTGTAGAATTTTAATATTGTACATTCGTTATTGCATTACATTCGTTATTGCATACGTTGCTGCCTACTTAGGTACTTACTTACTTATCCCATAATTTATAAATAAGTCTTTACCTAAGTTATCTCTAATAAATACGAAAACATAAATAAAAGATTGCACTGTAACTTCTAATATTATGTTTGGAATACTAACTTTGTCTAGTCAAGATGTATATATATTAATAAAATTTCTAAATAGATCCGCCGATTTATTAATCTTCTCCCTCGTCGTCAAAATCCACTCCACGGTATCTATCGTTGTACATTGATCGCAAATTATACGATATGTAACAAGATGTAGAAAATACAATAACGTCGTAAAACAGTTTAACTTTTAATGCTGAATTCATATCAGTTCTATTAAAACCGCCCACTTATTAGTCGCCATGTTTTATGTCAGTTTAAATATTTTAAAAAAAATCGTATTCAAACATCTGGCGTGGAATCGTGCAATTTAGTACCAAAACGTATCTTTTTAAATTTTGTTCTTCACGATTTTTTCATTCAATTAATAAACTAAATGCTAATAAAATTACATAGCCGATGACGTAGCTTTCATATGGGGTCCGCGGCCGCTTCCAACTTTTTAATTTAGTATCCACTATAAATGAAATTTGGTATGGGCCACACAAAGTATTTTTATTATTAATTTCAAATAGCACCTCATCACAAGGATTTATCTAATTATTGTTCAAAAATTACGAGTGTTAATAAAATTCAGTAGGTACGAAACTTAAAATAGGGTTGGTTCGTATAATTTTTGAAAATAATTCCAAATGATCATTTTTATCAAATAAAGTTTAGTAGGTAAATATTTTTACAACCACTATTTTTGTTCTTACTAATCTCACCTAAGAAATGTATAAATAAACCCTGTTTATACAAATCATGTATAACAGCGTATAAACACGTTCATATAATACAATAAAACGCGTGTTTAAACTTACTCTGTCTATTGTTCTATATCAATATTTGTACTAAATTATCTATCAATACGTACGTAGAAAAATCAAGTGGACCATCAGCCTACGTGTGGACTTTAAATAAAATAGTTCACAAACAAAAAAAAACAGACCGACTCTTGTATCAAGTCTAAATTCTCTATATAGTAGCTTTTACAAAATTTTGTGTTGGCAGAGTACTGAACTAAGGAACCCTGAGAACTAGGCGTTTTCCCCACTCTTTGGAAATGTTTAGGCGGTCTGTCAGCACTTCTTAAAATGTCTTCCTCTGGATATGACCTTTTCTTCATTTGACGACTTCTTGTTACACCCAATTCTTATCAATTTCTGATTTTGATCATTTCGTTTGACGATTACTCCAAGTACAGTGTGAAAATAAGTCCGCTACCGTAAGGTTAGACCACCTAAACATTTTTGGTTGCTCAACCGAGTACTCTATCGGTTATCACTCATAGAAGCTCATACATTAAATGAAAAATATTTCAAAATTGAAACGTATTATTGACTAACTGAGAGTATCAATATCAATAAATATTTCATTCATCATTCAGCTTATTCCACTGACGAATTCTAACAGAAAAATATGACTGACGAAGAATAAACTTGTTGATCTTTAATATTACCACAATCATCACAATATGACATATTTTCATTCGTAAGTGTAACTATGAAAATTATAGCAAATTTACGACGCATACTACATTTAATTTTTAAACACATTATATTAATAAAATGTTAATGTACAGTTCCAGTGAATACTTATTAGCAATTTAACGCCGAAACAGATTCTGTTTCTTCCTTCTTTGATATTACTTCTGCTATAAGACGTTGTTTTTGACTGCCATCAATTGATTCTTGTATTTGTACTGGTCTTGGTACCTTTTTGGGAAGCGGTGTCCTCCAATGAGGTAATTCTATTAATCCAAACGAATAAGCCACAAGTGACGATAGCGATATCACCATGCCTATTAACTTGATCTGATCTTTCCTCTCTATCATGATTTACTCCGATTCAATCCAAAATATGACCGTTGCATTTAAGAACACTTTGTTTAAACAATAATTGTTTTTCATGTGTGTGTTTAAGTACTGTAAAAATATGTTTTCGCACTTTATTTCTGTGTTCTTAAATATCTATATTACAATAAAAATTATTCTTCTCTCTAATAATAAAGTTCATGCTAAAAATTTCCGATTTCAATTTGTGACAGATGACGTTCATGTAAATTTTCTTCATTTTATCTATGACTTTTCTACAAAAGTAGTAATCAAGAGATCTATACATATTCAATTTTCTTGAAAAGAGGCGCATATGTGTAGAGATACAGAATACCACCGTGAAATAACAGTATTATGTGCTGTTGTGTTTCGGTGAGTGAGTAAGGGATGCCAGAGCCCATTACTCCATCCCTCCCTTATCCCTTATCCTTAATCCTTGTGTGGTCGGCAGCGCACTTGTAGCACTTATGGCGTTACTTGTGTTATAGGCGACGGTAGCCACCTACCATCAAGTGTACCGTCAGTCTGTCTGTCGACCCTATAATTAAAAAATATATATATATGTGTAGAGGTACAACTTTTCTAAGTGAATAGTAGGTGTGTTTGACGTAAGATAAATTGCATTGGCTTGGTGTGGATTTGGCTTGGATTAGATATTTAGATTTTCAGTTACTAATATTAAAATGTGCATTTAAAAACCAACATATTAATTAATCAACGAATAAAAAATTTCGACTGATCTAGTATATAACATGACTTTATCTATATTTTTAACTAAGTTTTGCCCGCGACTTTCTCCTCGTCCCATCGCTACCAAATTTCACACCATTAGGTACCCGCTGGATTAATCAGAAGAAATCTGAAGAATTCGGATTTGGAGTTTTGGAGTATATAGGGATTAGGGGACATAACCACATAACCTTTTATATATTAAGAAGAAAAGATTTGTTTTGTTTTGTATTATCTGTTTGGTATTTTTTTATACTACATATTTTACTAAACAACTTTGCCTACTTTTAAATAAATTAGTAGCATCGTTGTATAACGTACCTGTATCTATTCTAATGTAATAAACCTCAAGAGTTTGTTTTTTTTGTTGGTTTGATCGCCTAATTCTTGAATTAATAATACGGAGACGAATTTTCGGACAAAAGGTCTATCCAATAAAACACTTTTTGGGCCTTAATTTTTTTTATTACAATTTAAATAAACCCATGGGAAGTTGTTTCCAATACTTTAAGTCTACGGACATGGTTTAGGTGTAGGTGATCCAGGGTCTGGAGGACACGGACCACGATCTTTGACTTTCGGAGATCTTCTAGGGACTTGAGAAAGAATCGCAAACGCAATACTCGCTATACCAAATCCTGTTATCCTCAACATCTGTATCTTGTCGGGTGGAACCATAGGATGACCAGCTCCTTTTTTTTTACTCTCAATCATACATTGATAAAGTTTCATTGGTGTCAATCCCCAATACCGCACTGGTTTTAGTACACGAAAGAAATGCATATTTAATTATCTCTATTTTATCTTATGTAGGCATAAAAATAATTCCAACCCTCTATCTATTTAATTAACATTCTGTTGATTAATAAAATTGATGTTTAGGGTCATTATTTTTAACGGTAATTTAGTTTAAAACGAATTTGGAACATTTGGATTTTTTCTCTTTCACTTCAATAGTTGTAAATTCAATTCTGATGATCTGAAGTCTTCCTTGATTTGTCGATGTGGTCATTCCCGCTGGGCTCCTGCGCAATATAAGCAGTAATAAATTATTTGTTAAATTTGTTTTTCTTATGGAAAATTGTCGAAACTTTGAGGGAATCATAAAGAAATGATGCCACTTGCTTGCGAACGCATTTCGCTGTATATACATTATACATACCTACTAATTTATGCCAGGCGATACCACCTTTTAACAATATAGTACTTTCGCTATTTTCCATATATGAAGAGCACAAAATGAATGTCAATTACAAGAATATACTGAACTACTAAGCTATTGGTGGTGACTGACAATGAGATTTCTGAGTCCTGCAGTTGAAAACTTCGCAACCCTATTGGCAAAAGTAAGAACCCCCTTCACAGAAGACCGCCGTGAGATTACAGCGTGAAGTATGTTTTCTACAGATTAAAAATTTGTACAGATTTATTATTGGTATTGATAGCCTATGTTACTCGCTGATAATATAGCTTCTTTTAGCACTCCTTCTGTCAGGGTGGGCTCTCAATGAAAATGCAGGTGTAAACTTCTCAACTCAATGTATATTTTCACTTCTTCCATTCCTTACATTAATTGTCGTACATTGTACTTTTATCGCACTCTGGTCTCTCAATTCATATATCCTTTTTCCACCAACTCGATCCGTCGTCGGCCACGTCCGGGAAGCAAGAGAGCGACCTCTCGCCGCCGGATTGCCATCCTTCCCAAACCCACTGTCTTGCTCGCGCAAAACCATAGAGCAAAGAAACAGTTTTGGACTTGGAATATATTAATTGAGGACCATCTAATTAAAACATTGTTGGTAAAAATAAATGAACCTAACACTTCTAAACAGTGAAAGACCTTTTCAAATCGGTCCAGTAGTTTTGGAGCCTATTCAATACCTGCAAACATACAAACAAATCTTTCCTCTTTATATTATTGGTATAGAAAAAGGCTTTTAAGAATTAATAGTTGAATACTATTTACTATTGTGATATAAATTAACCTACTAATAAATTTTAACTCGAGGCTTCTTACCTTTATTAAATCGTCTAAATATCTGTGATTTTGAGTCCATATTTTTCATTTCTAAGGCTGGTGGATTCTAAGTCTTCTTGGCTTGTAAGAATATTTAGTAACTAGATATCTATACTTTGAAAGATATCTAGTTACCTTCCTGCTTTAATGGCTACATGATCATTTCTTGTTTCATGGCCCTCGTCTGCCACTGCGACTTCTATTTTCAAGGACAGTTGCTATTGTGGAAAACACTGCAGAAATTGTTACTATTGCTATAAATTCATGTTTGTTCATTATACATTTGACATGTTGTTGGATTGAAAATTGGGAATAGAGTGGAATATACGATACCTACTGTCAAACGAGAGGAATAGAGAAAAGACAAAATTGACGTGGTGCAGAGTTAGTTTCAATTTAGTTTAAGTAATACTCTTTGGACATTTTTTTCGTTACTTATGTCAAAACCAGATAGCATATCTATAAATATGTATTTTCCGGAACGGTAGTAATACTAGATCTATGGCATTTTCCATATCCTTACATATTATAAAAAAATGTCCTTCGCCGCGTTTGTCTGTCTGTTCGTGAGAAACTCAAAAACTACTGCACCGATTTCCATGCTGTTTTCACTAATGGATAGAGTGGTTGTCGAGGAAGGTTTAAGTATATAATTTACAAAGTTACGCGGGCGAACTCGCGGGCAGCAGCTAGTGGATTATAAACTCGTGCTAAATGCATTATTGTTATTATTCATTTGGGTTGGGTAATTTTGGCAAATTTTTTTTGTCGCTTTAAAAATATTACGCAAATATTTGACTTCTGAAAAGCAATAATAAAAAAAATATTCGTTTTGTTAGAAGCTAACTTTCAGGAAGGCAAAATAAATCCTGGCTATATAGTTAAATAGTTTTATTTTTATCAATGACTATTTATTTCTGCGATTTTGAATCTGTATCCCGACATGGAATTTTACAATGTGCAGGTGGCAACTCCTCCAATGGTTCCTTGTCGGTTCCTGGGCACGCCTGTGAAGGCGGCGAACCCGGATCGTCCTCGCAAGGTATTGGTTGTAAACCCTTCTTTGGTTCTTTCTTGAGCGAAATTTGTTTTCTTGGGATAACAGTGAAATCTCCCTGAGGACTGAACACGCCCAACAAGTATAGAACACCTATTTCACTGGATAAAATGAATCCAACTAACATAAGGAAGTCTTTCTTGTTCCGCTGGGTCATTGGGTGTCCTGCCGCTTTGATCCGACATTGGATCAAATGTTGCAAATGTTTTTTACCAGTCTTATGCCAGTAACGCATTGGCTTCATTATCCGATAGAAAGGCATTTTTAATTTTTGCTCTTAAATATGGTGAAGAAAGTATGTACAAACAGTGCACTTTGATGTGAATTTTATAACGTTCTATTTCGGTTTTATGTTATGATGAGGTTTGTGAATGAAGAAGCGGTTACACTGGATCCATTGTACGAGCTTTGTTTGGATGTGGGCTGCAAAAATAAGGGCAGGCATTGTAATTAACTAAGTTCAGTTCATATCTGAAACTACAATTGTTTAGTAATAATTATTTATTGATTGAACTATTGGAAATTTTTAATTTCAGTGATTTATTTAAATTAATTAATTGAACTATCGAAACTCAGATCTCAGAGTAGTTCTTCACATTGTATGTTCCACCATAACTCCTAAACGAATTAACTGATTTTCAAGAAACTTTGTAGATAAATATTTAGACGTACAGGACACAGGATGGGTTACTTTTGTCTTTTTCAACGCGGACGAAGTCGCGGGCGCCAGCTGGTATTATTTGATCCTTTATCTTATCTTTATCTTTAGGAAAAGAGAAGATCTTAGCAGGTGATAGTGTCCAAGTAAGGGTGATTTCCCATCTTATATTTTGGACTTAGGTACAATATGCTAATAGTCTTAAATGATTAAATAAATAGTTAAAAGAAATACCTGAAGTGGTTGCTATTTCTTCTACATTTTGAATTGTATTGTGGTCACATTGTGCTGGACTGGTGGTAATTTAATTTTTACATGATCAAGTCGGTTTAATGACTTTTGACAACGACTAATCAAATGCTCTATTTCCGGATTCGTTTTTTAATGGAGTAGGTATTTCAAAAAGAGGTTTAATATGAATTTTTATATATTTTGATGAAAACTATATTTTATAACAATCTAGCTGTTGCTGATAATGTAGCTTTCTATAGATGCAAGGATTTTCAAAATCGGACCAGTAGTTTTTGAGTTTATTCATTACTATATAACGTAATAACGCCTAAGTGACAGTTTACATATTTTGCCAGGCGTTAGGTATATATTTTATGTTAGGAGAGCCCACGATGCTAAATGTGGAATCACTTGAGCGTCGTGGGGACCTACTGGACTTTGAAGATTGGATGGTAAGAAGAAAAAAAGGTGATATGAAGTTTTTCATTTCAGTGGTGGGGTGAGCGGTTCAAAATTTTGTAGGCGCTGTATTTTAAAATAATCTTCCATATAATCGTCAGATTAAGAATCAGCACCATCAGGAATTCAAGCTGAACCGTCTGTATGAAAATCTGACTCGCTCGAGTATTACAAAACAGCAATCGTCAAAAATCTTTATTGCATTTTCAAAAAGCTGCCACAAGCTTGCGTTACATCCGAATCGTCTGAGTTTTAAATCTGAAAATCTGACGCTCGAGGTGTATTTAAAATTTTACCCCAACCCCCGCCAACCAAACCGTCAGATTAATACATATCCGTTATGGGAAACACGTGGGGAATATACATTAGCAATATCTGACGCGCTCGAGTAAATCCAAAAATTCCCTCTTGGGCTCTCCTACCATTATTTTCGCCGACGAAGTCGCGTACAGCTAAGTATGAAATTAGGTAAAAAAATGCCAATTATAGCCAAATATAAATACCATGCAGGTAAGAATAAACCCCATTGGCTATGTTGCGTTTCACGAACGATATGCTTTTTGCGTGTGTGCGTACGAATACAAAATTAACGTGCGTGTGTGAGTGATCCCTGCGCAGGAGTGTCCCATGTAGAGGTTAAAACTCTCGCGAGTCGCGGCCTTCACCAGAGATGCATTGGGACCGGTCCGAATTATTGGTCCAATCGGATGTAACTATGATCGAATGTTTTAGCCTTTTTTTTATTATTGCCCGTGTGGGTATATCATTTGGTTCTGAGTCATTTCAATTTATTATCAGGAATAATATCGGGTTTCGGATTGAATTGTGAAGCCTGGTGTGTTTTGTAGATAATTATTTTACATAGCATATTTTGTATACTTAATTAGACGTACATTTTTTTTAATTTAAACGAATTTAAGATGGTCAAATGAAAAACGTGGTACCTACTTATAATGCGTTTAAATATCTATCTCTGTACCTAGTATCCCTTACATAGCAGTGATTGAAAAACAAAGTCGCTAACTTAAAAGGAGTTACTTAAAGAACCACGCAACGGATTTTGATGCGGTTTTCACTCGTGGATAGAACGATAAACGAGGAAGGTTTATGTATATAATTTGCAAAAAAAATTGCATTCGTGCGAAGCCAGACTTTGTTTATTAAAAAATAAATTCTCTGTCCACCTATGTCCGTTTCTCCGCTACCTTCTTCTAAAGCCATCCAACGTATTTCTAAACGGTTTTTTTTTCAGTAATCGAAACAGCGATAAACGGGGAGGTTTTTGTAAATATAATTTGCAAAAAAAATATCCGTCAAAAGCCGGGGTGGGTCATTAGTTTTGGTGTAAAATGTATAAATGTATAAAGATAGATGTTTACATAATATTTTACGAATCACAAATGCAAAAATAAATGATTTTTTATGTGTAGTTGGTCAGACAGGCTGATAAATCCACTTGATGGTAGGTGGCTACTGGCTACCGTCGCCTATAGGTAAGTATTTAACAAGCAATATCTTGCAACACAACACTTGCAGCGTTTACTTCAAGTGTGCTGTCGACTAATTTTATCTAAGATCCCAAGGGAACTTGGGAAGCGACTTTTTTCATAGGATCTTAATATATAAGGATAATATTAAGGATATGTAAGGATAATATTAAGGATGTAGGCATAGATAGTAGTAAAAAAATCATGGCTCATAGAGAACTATATAATGTGGCCAAGATGCGAAACCTATAGTGTATACCTAAAAACCTATAGTGTATACCTACTCAATTAAGGTTAACTTTAAAAAGTCCTTTTCTACAGTCAACCTTGCCAGGAATCGAACTATATATAATACCTATCCATGGACCACCTAAGTATCTATAAGTCAGATGATTTAAAACAAAAATGTCTATGACTAGACCAGTAGCAACTAGACAAGTATGCAGGCGCTCGCTTGTTAGGTTTTTTAACCTACAACTTTCAAGCTCCTCGAGTCCGCACCGTGCCTCCTTTTAGTAGTGGGAGAGCAAAACCTGTAGATACCATTCGCCTACTTCAGTACGGTCCACCTGTCCCTATATCTGTCTCGCTCACTCGCCCGCCAAAACGTGACCGACCATCATTCCGTTTCACCTTACCACACTGGTATGCAAAGATTGATAGCTTATATGACCATTTGGTTTTGAAAGCGCCCAGAAATCACGCACAGTTGAAAACTTTTCGCCGCCTTGCGTCCTTACCTTAGGACCGGCCAGACGTTACAAAACTCTAGTAAAACTTTTGTGCTCCGTAATATTTGTGTGGTTTATCGATTCATTGAACGCAGATGCACCTAGTTTGCAATAAGTAAGTCAGTGAAGCCTTACTAACTACTTTGTTGGTCAACTCGGTGCTTAGTCAGTATTTGTGTACTTAGTGTTTTCCGAGTCGTGGATGTAACTTGGATGTAACTATAAGTGCTTGTGGCAGCCGGTGGGCACTGCGAATGTGTAGAATTGAAATGTGAAATCTATTGACTTATTATCGTTGGATAATGTGTTTTGGAAAATGGATCCTAGCGCGTCAGACAACGGTTTGTTGGTGAATAATTTGAACCACGTCCGGAGCGACTCCCAGGTAAGCATAAGCAGCCGATCGCCTGCCTCTCGGAGGCATCGATAACGCAAAACACGTTTGTTGCTAGTCGCATACCACTATACACTCTACCACCCTATGAACGGGTAACAATAACTTCCCAATTATTTTGATACAATGTACAATTTGGAATATTATTGAATACACCTATACCTACTTTACCGTTGAAACTAAACTTTAGGATTTTCCTTCTATAAAAAATGTTTCGTTACGTGATTTCTTGAGGGACTTTCTAAACTTTTTTTTAAAGTTAAATCCACCTAAGTGTTTTGATCGCTTTTAGTTAGTTGTAACTCAAGTAGAACACTAGCGACCCGCTTCCGGCTTGGCGCGTACATATTTATTTTTCTGCAAATTACAATATACACAAATTCTCATCTATCGCTCTTTCCATTATTGAAAATCTTATTAAAATCCGTTTATATATTTACATAATAATTACATAATTTGCAGAAAAAATTAAGTCTTAAGCTTTAAGTCTTACATATATTATGTACATACTTAAAGGTAGATCTCTTCTCTAAAAATAAGTGTATTTGTTTCAATTGTTTCATTGACAGGACCACTGTCTGCCCCTGTCTATTTTTCCCGGGACAATGGTTTTCACTCTTTATTGGAAATAGTAGGTAATAATCGAGAAATTTGCGCAATATACGCGCTCCAACTCAATATTTTTTGAAAATAAAAGAGAACTTATTCTTTTAAATATTAAATGTACTTTTTTGTATTTATATGAAAAAGCCGTATGAAGTCGGGGGCGTCCCGCTAGTATACGACTTCGCACTTTTACTTAGTATACGAGCTGGTGCTCGCGAATTCGTCCGCGTAGAAAAGTATAAAACGCCATCTACCGTATTTTGGATAGATGGCGCTATCTCCCGGTCCAAGCCGCTAGTATTTACTTTTATTTTAGATTTCCCGTAGGAATGTTACGTCCCGTAGCCTATGGAATGTCCCGTAGCCTATGTTCATCACGGATAATGTCGGCTTCTAATGGTAAAAGAATTTTTCAAATCGGTCCAGTAGTTTCGGAGCCTATTCTATACAAACAAACAAACAATCAAATCTTTCCCCTTTATAATATTCGTATATAGATAGAAGTATGCCCTGCCACTACTGTTATACATAATCATAACAAACAAAAATTCAAATCTTCTCTTTATATTAATACTTATTTATAGTATACGAGTAGATTACTAGATGACCCGGCAATAATTTTGCCATTTAAAAAAATTATAGGGTGAGCCACCGTTATCACTTGATATAAAAAAAAAATAGTTTACTACCTATTCTCAAACGTACCGAACCTATACACAAAAAAAATCGGTCAAACTGTTTCAGAGGAGTTTGGTTACAAACACTGTGACACGAGAATTTATAGATATACTTTCATGAGACGTGTATGAATCTTATGTAGTATAAGTATCTTTATTTATCACCTGCCCATATAAAATTGGAGCCAGACAAAGTCTAAATAACAGGCAAAAGATCCGTAAAATCGAATGGTCCTTGCAATGAAAGAGATTCATTTTTTGCTCACACCATCCAAAACGAGAGGAAGGCACATGTCAGATGACGTCATTGTTCCCGCCAAAAACCTGTTTCTCGCCAATTCGCAGCTGTCGACAGCAAAGCGGTTCGGTCGCAAATAATTACATTTTTTTATATATTTTTCCTGCCCGAAGGCACAAAACACACAGCCTCCTTGATACACCGTTAACTTGGCTGCAATTTGTTGCTAAAATAGACTATAGGTTTAGAGGAAAACTATAGCAAAGTTCATTCAACCATTAATTGAACCCTTAGATAATAAATAATTAATATGAGAAATTGTAGAAGTAGGTAAAATTAGTTTACATACAAAATTAGAAATGTAGGAAGAACGATGTTGATTTATATAGATAGGTAACGTTTCGTGATTAAGAATTATACTCACCCACATAATAAGGTATCAAAAGTAATGAGATATCATAGGTACAGTCGGCCGAATAAGTCGATCAACACATTCAAAAGTGCAAAACAACTGAACAATAAACGCCCCATAAGTCGGTGTCACTACTAGTTAGAGAAAAAAATAAACTTCACGTACAAACGATCGTGAAAGCTTTAGTAACTAAGTAGGTATGTAATTAAGTAAATTGAGTGTTCAGTTGTTTTGCACTTTTGAATATGTTAATCGACTTATGCGGCCGACTGTACCTTAAGAACAGTAGTCTGTATCTGTTGTCTCCCCAAAGATTTAAATCTGAGTCTCTCATCTGATTCATCAAGATTTTCATAATCACATTGATGCAATTCATCTCAATCTGAAGTAAGAAAAAAAACTTACAAGTGTCTCCCTGTCTCCCATAAATCATAAAAAATTTGAACAATAAAATAAATCTTAAGATTTCAAGTGTCTTTGTTTCAACATTAACAAAAGTATGTAATTGTTTCTTACCTTTGTGTCAAGGGTGAATGCGTAATTTGCAAAAATGCAGACCTTTTCATATGAGTCACAACTCACACTTCGTGTTCCCACGTGAAGGACTCGCGCCAGGTACTTGGCCTGACCAGTTTCCGCCTATTAAAACATGCATATATCTTAACTGCGAGATTATATGTCATTATCTACCTATTTTTATAAAGGCTTATACCTAGAATACAGAATAACTTGAAAACACTGTCGAAACGTTTAGTGATTTTAGAAGAATATAAAAAAATAATAAAGCTATTTGGTTACTGAGCAACTTGTAAAAAATAACTACTTATATTCTAATCTTTCGAGCCGGTAAGATTTATAATTAATTTCAATTAAATTTATATCCTTATTAATTACTAACTGTTGCACGCGACTTCGTCCGCATGACGGACGGCTATAAAGTCTATACCTAAAATAACATAGGCTATAGAACATAGGCGTAACATAGACTATACCTAAAATAGGTATAACCTATGTTACTCGCTGATAATATAGCTTTCTATAGGTGAAAGAATTTTTAAAATGGGCCCAGTAGTTTTGAGTGTATTTATTACAACCACAAACATATTAGTATGGATAGATAGAACTTAAATGTAGGCACTAATTATTCTGTTTCTGTATTACTCGACCTTGAGGGTCGAGAATGAACCATAAAGTAGGACCCAAAGCGAATTTTCTTTATTTTCAAATCTTCACATTACTAGTAATTCAATTGTAGTTACTTTTTAACTATTTTACATAAAGCACGTCCTTTATGAATATACTAGCTGGTGCCCGCGAGTTCGCCCGCGTAACTATTATATACTAAAACCTTCCTCTTAAATCTATCTATTAAAAAAACCGCATCAAAATCCGTTGCGTAGTTTTAAAGATCTAAGCATATACTTGCATAGGGACAGACAGACGGGAAGCTACTTTGTTTTATACTATGTAGTGATGAACGAGAGTGAACTAGGCATTTGATTGAAAAAGAATATTGGTATTCTCCTGTCGGACTATTATAGTATGACGGCTGAACGGTCGTCTTGACGGTAGGGGGTTACTACCATCGCCTATAACATGAGCAACGCCCCAATAAACCCATGTATTTACGTATAGTAGGTATAGCAGCAGCGATGTTACTTACAGATTTTCAAAGGACTAAATTATTTAAAAGTCTTTTACCACATGCAGCCAAAGGCCTTCTATTTGAAACTAAACTAACACCTGCTTTAAATATTCCTTAAATAGGCCTATGAGACTTGCACTTAACCAGGTCGTCTAATACACTTCCGTCTAAATCTCGAAATAACTATGAAATGCAAAACGACTCGGCCAAATTGGAAGTCGTTCATATGCAACTGTGAGTGCGTTGCTAAAATTATATATCTTAAATATTCAACTCATTCTAAAACAGAGGATAAAGTCACCAACATGCACGAAATGTGCGAAATGCCATCAATAAAAATAATTATTTCCTTGCTTGCGAAATCTTCTGAAAATTCGTAATAGGCGATTGGCACACATTTCATTACTGGAAATTTTCTTCAGAATAAGTTCTTCAGTATACCTAAATGAATTTTTGTTAATGACACACAGTGTGCAGGTGCATTGTCACTACTAAAGTATAAATAAAGTATGATATAACATGACTTCATATACTTAAATAAGCAATATAAATGTAAGTGGTAATATTGCACATTCACTTTATTATTCACTCTCACAGATCGTGCATATTTTATCGATCTCATTCAATTAATGGCGAAAGCCGTGATATTAATCTGCGACCATAACATATTGTTATGTACTAATTGTCTATAAAATTATTGAAACATGTGAAAACTCGCGGCTCAACATGTGAAAACTACATTTATTTTCTATAGCACGTTTCCGAGCAACTTTCTTCAATTACCGGTCCCTTGACCAAGGCGAACTACGGCCGGAGTGGGCCTTGCTTAGTAAATACGTGTAGTGACATCTTTATATTGGAATTCGTAAAAGAAAGTTCTCTTTTTATTCACTAGCTGCTGCCAACGACTTTGCCCGCGTAACTTTGTAAATTATATACTAAAACTTTCCTCGAAAACAACTATATCCATTGGTGAAAACAGCATGAAAATCGGTGCAGTAGTTTTTGAGTTTATCGCAAAAACAGACAGACTAGCGAAGTACCGACCCGCTCTCGGCTTCGCACAGGCAATTTTTTTTATACACACATACAAACCTTCATCGTTTCTATTTATAAGTGAAAACCGTATAAAATCCTTTGGGTGGATAGAAGTATAGTTATCGGAGAAACAGTAATGACGGATTTATAATGCATAGAGTATTATATATACTATACTATACTATCTATACTAATATTATAAAGAGGAAAGATTTGATTGTTTGTTTGTTTGTATAGAATAGGCTCCGAAACTACTGGACCGATTTGAAAAAATCTTTTACCATTAGAAGTCGACATTATTCGTGATGAACATAGGCTACTTTTTACCGCGGGAAAATGCTTCATTCCTACGGGAAATCTAAAATAAAAGTAAATACTAGCGGCTTGGACCGGGAGATAGCGCCATCTATACAAAATACGGTAGATGGCGTTTTATACTTTTCTACGCGGACGAATTCGCGAGCACCAGCTCGTATACTAAGTAAAAGTGGGAAGTCGTATACTAGCGGGACGCCCCCGACTTCACACGGCTTTTTCATATAAATACAAAAAAGTACATTTAATATTTAAAATAATAAGTTCTCTTTTATTTTCAAAAAATATTGAGTTGGAGCTCCACTTTTACTTTCCTGTAAACCGGTTCCAAACTTCCACATACACCACCTGGCCAATCGACAATCATTTTGAATATTCATAAAGTTTCTACAGATCAAATTTAATGTTACCATAATAAATAAATACGGCATTCAGTTATATTAGCTATGATAAAGCCATTCACGATCAATTTATCTATTTTAGTTTAGTTCCCAGAAGAGTTGATGTCCCGTGACGAAAACATAATCACTCGTTTATCACGAGCCAGCAAAATCGTGATGTAAATAAATAAACGATTGAGCTTGCTCACTGACTAAGAGACTTAACAAACCAAGTTACGCGGAATCATGCAAATACGCACTTAGAGCAAAGGATATAACTTTTTAAGTATTTATGCACTGTACATAATGTACATTTATACCTATGCTACCTGTTATATAAAAAAATCATAGGCCTTATTTTCGCAAAAAGGTCCCAAACTAAGTTGAGCCAAACATATTTCTTTACGTTTGTTCAGATCAGAAAGTTCTGGTCTTAATCTTAACTAGTCTGCCGCAGCCGCATGTAGCGGGGCGCAAAGCCTCTACCGTTAGTTTATAGAGCTGCAGAATGAGTTGGTAACCAAATGACAATAGGCACCGAGTCAAAAAGTACGGCCTTAAATTGTCGAGATATCAAGCTTCTTTTGTCTATGCCATTTTTTTTTATTTCCAATTCATCTCTGTGCGTAAATTGAAAATATAATTGCGAAAAACGGAACGTTAACGGATTCATATTACGTACTACCTTACGTAAATATAGATAGATAGATGCGAGTTTGTTGAACTGGAATGTTGAACATTCAACATTCCAATCCAACTGAACCAACGTAGAATGAACGAACGAACTTCACTCATATCAAGTGGCGCGAATGAACAATGAAAGAGCGAGCACGAGCAGTGTTGCCGTTTTAGGCACGTTGTCGCTAGATTTAGGGAATTTCGTAAATTTTATATTTTATATCTATAAATATATATCTATAATATATTATTTAGACGGTGTTTGATATTTCATATGTAATCCCATTACTTTTTCTATGTAACTTATATGAATTTTATATTATGTAACTTGTCTCTAATATAATGTTTTATCTATTATTGATGTGTATATATTAGCAACTACTACATATTTGAACAATATTTTAATGTAATATAATTATAAATCAATCCATTCAACGTATTTTCAAGAGACACCTTTTTCGCCTTCATTGATTTTTGTATTATAATTCCGAGTTCAATTTTTGTGAAACGGCAACACTAACAGCAAAAAGGTCGGCCATTTTAGGTTTGTTTGGACAAGTTGGACAACACAACAATACAATTGTCATGTCGTCAAACTTCAATTCAATTCAATTTGATTTGGCTGTGTTCGATTTGACAAGTTAAAATGATTGCTTATTTTACACGTGTTTTTAATATTTAAACATTATTTAGTTTATATAAAGTTTTTATTGTGAAATCATGGCTATGTTAGCTGAGCCTCGTCGTAAACAGAAAATTATTAATTTACGTGCTAAAAATAGTGCTTGGAGTAATGATAGCAACAAGTTTGGCCAGCGCATGTTAGAAAAAATGGGTTGGTCTTCTGGTAAAGGTTTAGGTGCAAAGGAAAATGGCATTGTTGAACATGTTGTGGCCAGATACAAAAATGATGACAAAGGTTTGGGATATGAAGACAAAAACGATCAGTGGACCAAGCATGAGGATGACTTTAATTCTTTACTGGCCAACCTCGCAAATAGTAAGTTTACTTTTAGTTTTTTTAGTTATCTGAATTGTAAATCGTCTAGAAAAAAATTCGGCCCTAAATTTAAAGTTAATCTTTCATTTAGAAATAGATAGTAAAAATACATAACTTTTTAATGTTTATTTGTTATATGATTATTAACAAGCTCCTGGTCTGAGTCTTGCAAGGCCAACGGTCCATTTGATGGTAGGTGGCTACCATCGCCCATAACACAAGTAACACCACAGGTGCTACAAATAAGCTGCCGACCACTTGACCAATGGTTCATAAAATCCTTCCTTTTCTAAACAAAAACTCCAATTTTATGATGAAATACTCAAATTTATGATACTCGTCTAATTCCTTCTTTAGTTATTCAAAGTTTTTATTAATTGTTTTTAGGCAATGATAATGATGAAAAATTACTAAGCGGAGAATCGTTAGAAGTAAAATCTAAGAAAAGTAAGACAAGAGTGCATTATCACAAGTTTACACGTGGTAAAGACTTATCCCGTTACAGCGAGAAGGATTTAGCAAATATATTTGGAAAGAAGAGTTTTAAAAATGAAAAACCAACAGATAAACCTGCTAAAGCCGACATAAAAGTAACCGAACAAGTATTCACGGAAAAAGGCAGCATGGAAGATTATTTCAAAACTAAATTAGCAGCTTTGAAAGGCAACAAAACATTCTTAATGGACAATAATGTAGGGGACGAATATGAGGATCATAGCTTTCAGGGTTTTTCACAAGTTGATAGTAATGGAGACAACTATGCGGAATTAGAATACCAGCCATTATCGTTTAATTCTGAAACAACCAACAATGAAATTGATGAGCCAAGGAGAAAGAAAAAAAAGAAGTCAAAGAAACACAATGAAGTAGTTGTCTCCACGGAGAGTAATGAAAGTGAGCCCATTAGTTCAGAATTTGAATTAAATTCAATTGTGTGTGAAGATATTCAACCAAAAATGTCTAAAAAGAAACACATATTGAAAGAAACTGAATATACAGATATTCAAGAGGAGACCACCATATCTAAAAAGAAAAAGTCTAAGAAAAATAAACTGGAGACATGTGATGAAATTCAACCACCACAGGAAGATCAAGACCTTTTACCCAGAAAGAAGAAAAAGAAAAATAAATAAATGTTAAATATAATAAAATAGTATTATTTTATTAAATTAGTACACATAATATTAATGATGTAGCTTATATCTATCTTGAAATTATACTCCAAATATAAAAATTGCAGTCTACTTTACAATATTACTATGTAAGTAAATTTATCAACTGATAAGTTCCAAATTAATTTGTATTAATTAACCTAAATGTAAAAAAAAAAGCTAACTGTTACACTCGGCTTCGCCCGCGTAACTATAAAATATAGCCTATGACTGACAACGTAGATTTAGTTATATAGGTAAAAAAGAATTTTTTAAATCGCCCCTGTAGTTTTTGAGTTTATTAATTGCAAACATACAAACACAAATATCTCTTTTTAATATTAGTGATAGATCTAGTATGAAGAAATTAAGAAAATCTTTATTTAACCCGAGACCGCGTGGTCCGACTGCCATGCAAACATAATTTTTTCCAATGTTGCGTCGAACGGAACGTGGCTACGCCCTTATGACGCATGCGCCACTTGCAGCGGCCATTTTGTAATTTTAGTGTTGTGGCCTTTTTACCTCGTGCACGTTTAATTTAGGATTCGAATTTATTTTGTTTATCTTTTGAAAACAGTGTGATTTTTTTTAATGATAAACCAATCAATTACTAAAAATTGTGAAAACGAATTGAATAAGGCGTCATCATTCATGCTATCGATCTTAAAAATCTATCGAATCGAAAGCAAAGCAACAACCCTATTTGTCAAATAAACCCTCTGTCTGACTGTTTGTCAATTTATCAATGTCAAGTCGAAATGAAATATAACCTAAACCTACGTACATCCATGTGTTTCTATTTTATATTGTTATTAATTTATTGTTAAAATAAAAATAGAGATCTAAACAAGGTGTTCATTGTTATATTGTTTGTTTATTACATTACCACATGATGGTAATTCAAACGGAAGATGAGATTCCCTTGGAAAGTCCTACAGTTAAACAAGAAATGAAATCTCAAATGAACGAATATGTTATTGTGAGAAATCACGTACGAGAAATAAATAACAGTGAAAGAAAGTCCGTTTCCTCTAAAAGTGAAATGTCGAGGAAAAAACACAAAAAAGAAACATCTTCAGATGGCCGTGAAAATGATATTTATAACATTGAAAAAAGTGATTTGGAAGAGTTAAAATTGTATTACATGAAATGCAAGTCTATTGTCAACAGAATAGAAGAGAAATATGGTCATCTGTTGAATTTGGAGAGCAATAGCGTTGAATGTGGAAAGGAAGGATGTGATTCGAAAAGTGAGGATGTAGAAAGTTTCAAGTGCACTTGTGAACTCGGTAAAAAAATTGTCTTTGATGATGATGGAAATGAGACTAAAGCATTACCTACAAACTATCACGTGTGTTCGAAACCCTTAAAAAGAAAACATAGTGTCACAACGGAACAGTTTATAAAAAAAGAAGAAGAAGTGACTTTGTTACCGGATAATTTACAACATTTATCGGAAATTTTACAAAATCCCACCATTAGTGTTTCGTATAGAAATAAAGTTATAAACAAAATAAGACAAATGAAACAATCGCTCAGTTTCGATTTGAAGTGTAATAAGGAATATTTGAAAGAACAGTTATCAATAAATTATGATGATGTATTGAGTTTTAAAGGTGCCAATTTGTCAACTATGTCAGGTTATCTAAAATATTAATAATCTGCTTAGGGAAGTGACTTTGATTTATATGGTTATGTATGTATACCAGAACTGCTGTACCACATCTTAAGGTGCTTCTCCACATACTCGATTGGCCTCCATTGACATGTCCAGTCGATACAATATTCTCAATCGATAAAGGCAATTTCTTTGAGAACCAAAGAGTCAAAGAGAATACTTCTCAAAGAGAAAACCTTCTTTGAGAACCATTCTATCCATTGAAAAAACAGCATGAAAATTGGTACAGTAGTTTTTGAGTTTATCTCAAATGGACAGATAGACAGATGCAGTAGAGGATTTCATCTGGTATTGTTGTTATTAATCTTGAGCGCATTGCTACACCAAATTGTCGTGGCCAAATGGTCGTCCCGATTGAGCATGTGGAGAAGCACCTTTAGGATATCAATTTAGAATAATTTTTAATTATTGTGAATCAATATAGTAAGATCTTTATATTGGAAGCAAACTATCCTAAGTCATATTTAGCAAATTATTCAGTATGCACGATGAACATCCGAGTGTAAACATGTATTCTAAACATTGACATCTGTAGGACTTAGTAATTGATTTATGTGTAAATCTGAATTGAAAATCATGTGGCTTTATACTGTCAAATTTAAACTATTATGTTACAAAATATAAACTATCTTCTGTGATCCGACTTCACTCATTAAGATCTTTTAAGTTAGTTTGCCGTAGAAGGCAGCAAAATATATCTGGAAAATATAGCTTGGTCGATTGAAAAAGTATTATATGGTTTAAGATATAAATTGACATTACATCTCAGTGTAAATAATTCCATATAAAAGTACAGTAACCCATATTAATTTATATCTTGAGATGTAATATATAATAAGTTTTAAAATTATATAATATCTCATAGGGAAAAGGGGCCTTCGTACTTTACTAGAACAGTTATTGTTATTTCATTATCCTATTTGTATATAGATTTACTGTACCTGTCTGCTGAAGGTTTCTATAATTAAAATAAAAGCTTTTTTGTTATTGAGGATGGTAAAATCTTGTCTTAGAATAATAAAGTGCTAAGAAAAGTCCAAGTCAAAGCTTTTAATACTTTATTTATCTGAAGCCTTTTAATTTTTTTTGTTTTTTAGAAACCTAAGATTGTAATTATTTTGATGTTGTATGTACTTACAACTACATTGATGTAGATTTTTTATATAGTTTGGGTTTTGATTAATCAAATCATCTGTATCTGTATCAGATAAAATTACAATATTTTTGTGGATTTTAACTTTAATCTGTTCTTATTGTTTATATTATTTAACATCTTTAAATAGGTGATATTTGGTATTTTTTACAATAAAAATGTATTTAAGTACCTGTCTTGTTTATTATTTTCGAATATTTTATTTTTTATTGACACTAGCTGGCGCCCGCGACTTTGTCCGCAAAGAAGAAAAAAAAAGTAGCCTATCCTGTGTCCCGTACGTCTAAATGTTCTACCAAGTTTCATGAAATGTCATGTTATCATTGCTATCACATAAAATATTATATTGTGATTTCTCAGATATACAAAGTTCAAAAATACTTTTCTAATATACATATCTATAGATTTTATTTATAGTTAGTTATATTCACTTACGTTTTTTGCACGGTTTAGTTTTATTTTTCAGCAAAGTAGAGTTGAATCAGTATTTTTTAAGGGCTAAAAGTTGTCATGAAAAAAGTTCATTTTTATTTTACTATAAAAGTATATACTATGCTATACTATACTTTACTATGCTCATTCTTTTCAGCACTAAACTTCTATGGGGATTAGTTTATAATTTTTAAATAGAATTAAATTGACATTTTGTCTATTCTAGCTAAATATATTGATACTTAAATACAAATTGCTGACTGCATATTAAATTAGGGCGTGTGTCGCATCATAATATATATTTAAAAACATAAAACTAGCATGTTTAAAGAATTAAACTAAACCTTATTCCCTTAATCATAGAGCTTTTCATAACTGTTGTCGCGGTATCTCTTCGAAGCAGATAGAATGTCCATTGTGCAGTGCACCATATTAACTAAATGACGTTGAAGCCATTTGTCGTTGTAATTTGATCCTAAGCACCTACGCGATAAGGTTGATATATGATATTAATGAAAGCACAATGCCCGTTGTTTTTTTACTCGTATTCGCATTATAGACTGAATAATGATGTGGTGGCATACCGTTCTCTGGAAACGAGGCGCGTTTCTGATATCATTGGAATCCGACTATATCCTATACATACCTTATACCTAATTTAGATTTTAGATGTTTTTTATTCGTGTGAAAATTCTACATTTAAGCACTATTAACAAATTTCGTTGCTCTAAATTCAAGTTACATCCTACCTCTGCCTTATTTGACGCTGTTTATTTAAACACAACAAACAATCTATGTGGCAGTCATAGTCTTAGCTATTGGTTATCGAAGATACTTATTGAAATGAAAACTTCTTTAGGCGCGTTGTGCATTTTTGAGATGGGATAAAACCATTGAACTCACGACACTGTCATGTAATGTAACGTATACGAAACCTCTGTATATTTTTAGATATTAATTTAAAATAATTTTAAAAAGAACAATTTTTGAAATGGGAAAAGAACCATTGAACACGCGACACTGTCATGTAATTGTTTTCTCCTGACATTTTTTTCTATTTTTAATTTTCAATATAGCAGCACATCAACTAAAAAAACACCGTATGTTTTCAAGTTCCAATGAGGACAAATAGACTTATTTTTCATGGTCGATAAATAGGTGGCTATATCGCCGTTTACACCCCTTTTTTTATAGGGGTCACCTTTTTTTAGTGTTTTTAATATTGTCATACAGGCAGACAGTCCACTAGTATCTTGACTAACAGGGTCGCTTGTATATTTTTTGGTGACTGTAGTCATACATACCTTCAATAACACATTTAGCACTGAAAGTCCAATAATGGCAAAAAAATTACACATAATAAATAAATAAGTTAAGTAGGTGCCTATTCACATTGATGTTATTGTTATAGTGAAGTATAATAGTATTATCTAACTAACACACCTAAGCCAGTAAAGTGAGACACTGCTACTGTCATAAGAGTGACAAGACGTTATCAAGGTTTAGTTTCTTACCAATAAAATATCACGGTCAGATAGGCTTAACATCTAATCCTGTTACTCGCCTATAATGCAGCAGGCGAATTTTGAAATAGTAAATTTACAAATGATTTATTTTGTGTGACAAACATACTTGATTGATTTATATATATATAAGTATGGATTGAAGTAAGAAAGTAATTCTAAATATAGCAGCAGGTTACTGTTTCTCGAGTTAAGTCAATATTTTCCATGGCGATCTGTTTCTTCGCATTCCGCTACCGACCGCTAACTTCTGAGTAAACAGAACATTTGCATACGAGTACTTGCGAGCCACACTTGTCGCATAACCAATCGGTTTTAAAAGACAGTAAACTGTTTAGAAATTAACACGGAAAGTGGTCATTTTGATTTTGTATTATTAAACCCACCAACTTGACTGGGTTTTAACATCATATGGTGTTAGCCAAGCGTCATCGCCGGACGCCTACGATACAACCTTCGGCCGAATAGTTGGAATAAATTTAAAAGAATCGTTCTTATTTTAAAACAGCCGGACACCAGCCGGATATGGTCGAAAGACACATGACGTTTATATTCCTTTTCTAAATTAATGTGTTCTTAAAAAGAAGAATAATAATTGTCAAAGACATCAACGTTTCACGGAAGTTATTGTGTTTATTAACTTTGTTTAAGTGAAATGTGATTGTGTTCTATTGTTTCACAGTTATTTAAGAAGCCTTTAAAATGAAATTGGATAACTTTGGCTTTGAAAAATTGCAGGTATACGTCTTTAATTTTTTTACCTAGCAGCCTACTTAGATATAAGTTAGGTATTTTTGTATGTTTATCTAGAAAAAATCTGGGATTTTAATTTTACGCAATTTTGTTCGTTTTTTTAAAAATCCCATAGGAACCTAACATTTTTCCAGGATGAAATTTATCCTATAAGTTAATTCAACTAATAAACTAACTGTGTGCCAAATTTTATCCAAATCCGTTCAGCCGTAATTGAATAGGCCAAATATCCAAACATACAAACGCGCAAATATAATATTGTTAGATGAACTATATTTTTTAAATGATAAATTTGGGCATACAGATAGTTTATTACCTGGATTAACTTAAGTAGGTATACTTTTTATCCTGGAAAAATGTTAGATTCCCGAGGGATCGCCTAAAAATATAAAAAAATTGGCGCCGTTGCTGCGCCACCGTCGTCATAGCGGTAAAATGTGAGATATTTTCCCAGGTTTTTTTAATCTCATTTTTCAACACAGATGAAGATAAAATATCCAAACTAGAAAATTTAACTAAGAAACATTTGTCAAAAGTAATCATAATGCCATTCGTACAGACATTGGCGATATGAGCAAAAACCTTTTCAAAAGTACCTTTTCCCTCAGCACCCTCAACAAAAACAACCCCCCCCCCCCACCTTTGAGGTCTTTTTACCGCAAGGTAGTATAATTACCAACTTACAAAACTACAGGAATATTTCCCTTTATTGCCCATATTCTATACTAGCTGTTGCCCGGGACTTCGTCCGCGTTAAAAAGTAGCCTATCACGTGTCCCGTACTTCTAAATGTTTATCTACCAAGTATTATGACAATCAGTTAATTCCTTTAAGAGTTATGGAGGAACATACATACATACAGAAGAAAATTCTAAAAATCGTCAATTTAGTTTCAGTATCATGTATAGAGCCTATATACATATATTTCTGAAAACAAAGTAAATTACTCCATGACCGACCCCTACAGATTTATTATTAGTATTGATACAATCTTCTGAACAACATGTCATCACAATTGTAAAGAACACCATATTGAACAATTTTCTTAATAACGAACGAATAGTTTATCATCTCATTAGAAACTCAGCCAGAGAAAGTACATACCACATGACCGCAGCAGCTCAGTGGCATGCATTAGTTAGATAGACTGACATAAACAATGTGTTACACAGTAGTTAACCTTGCATAACTTGTTACAACCCGTTATTTAATATCACCTGTGTATTATGCATTTATGTTTTAAGATACTTTCTAACTGGCTCGATAGTTTGACTGCACTATTAACGTAGATAGTACTTTTTAAACCCCGACTCAAATCTGGTGTTATAATTTCTGTTGCCGGATAGACCGTTGGTGTTGTTGTTTTTGGCGTTTTTGAGATTGGGTAAAATCATTGAATTGAAAGAAAAAAAAATGGTCATGTAGGCTTTATCGTCATATTATCATAGGCGTTGACAGCTGCATATGAAAGTAAACTTACTAAATATGACAATAAGGATCAATATGGTTCACACCTCTGACCAATAAAATAGTTACATATAAACATCAAATCCTTTTAATCGCCTGTCATTATGAAATTTATTTTTGTCATTTTGTGTCAGTGTCGAGTTTGTTTTATACTTTGTAACTAGCTGCTGCCCGCGACTTCGTTCACGTAACTTTGTAAACTATGTAAATTATATACTAAAACCTTTCCTCGAAAAGGACTCTATCCATTGGTGGAAACAACATGAAAATAGTAGTTTTTGAGTTTTTCGCGAAGACAGACAGACGCGGTGGAGGACGTTGTTTTATATAATTTATAATACGTAGTGAAGAAGGTATATTAATCAATCAATACTAATAATAAATCTGTAAGTGTAGGTATTGTATGTATGTATATATGTATGTATGTATGTTCCTCCATAACTCTTAAACGAATTAACTGATTTTCATGAAACTTGGTAGATAGGCTACTTTTCAACGCGGACGAAGTCGCGGGCATCAGCTAGTACCCTATAAGTACCTAAAGACTCATTTAAAAGTTAAAAAGCTTTCATCTTCTTGCAAAACTCAGATGCGGAACGTACCTAATGTCGGTTCGGTTTTAACGTGGGCGTTATTTTATGGGATTCAATAGATCTTACGATGAAACTCTGACCTTACGTTACGAAATTCTAACTTATGTTATGTAATGTGTTGGTTGTATGTTTATTAATTTAAATTTAATTTTTTTTTAGATAATAGATAGATAGATCCAAAGATAGATAATTGGTAGAAACTTACAGGAGAATATGATGTTAAAACTAAATGCTGTAAACTTCATTTCTTATATTACAGATCTAAGTAAATTTATAAGTAAATGTAGAACATTAACTACTCTTAAAAAGGGACAGTCTTCTTCATATTTTTCATTTTAAAATCAGAAATCGGCCTGCAAATAATTATCCCGAATCAAAACATCGTCAAAGCGACCTGAAATACCTGTACTGTACTTAAAACTAAAAATAAACTTAAACTTTAAATAAACTTAAACTTTAAATAAACTTAAAACTAAAACTGTACTTAAGACTTAAAATACCTGTACCTAACAAGCGATCTGCCCCCAGATCAGCACAGATGCATTTTTTTGCAAATTGCACCTATACACAAATCTTTCTCGTCTATCGCTCTTTCTATTAGTGAAAACTGTACCACAATCGGTTTAGTTTAGAAGAAGTTAGCGGAGAAACAGGCAGAGGCGGAGAGCAATTTAATTTTTTACATTTTTAAATTTACTTTTAGAAAAATTTTAGAAAATTTTCAAATTTTATTTGAGTTGAACAATATAGGTCGAAAGGTGCCACAATAAATGATCGTATTTCTTAAAGTGCCAATAATTGGGTATTTTCCCCTATATTTAATTATCCGTAAGACATAATAAATAACATACCTCCAAAGGACTACCAGATACGAAGATAAATTATAGTAAAACTTAAGGAGTGTTTAGCCACTCCTAGCCGTGAGAACATTAGGCCACGTTTGGCGTGCTGCAATGGCTATAGGTCACTCGTTAGGAATAACGGATTTATTTGTTTTCATTGACATAAATAAACAATCGTGTTTTGTGTTACATGGTGGAACCGACTTGAATTAATTAGTTATTAAATATACCTACCTATATAATAAACGACTTCTAATTGATCAATGAATAAAATTTATTTGCAACTATGTAGCTTGCGCCCGCGACATCGTCTGCGTTGAAAAAGAAAAAAGTAGCCTATCCTATGTCCTGTACGTCTAAATGTTTATCTACCAAGTTTCATGAAAATCAGTTAATTCGTTTCAAGAGTTATGGCGGAACGTACATACATACATACATACATTATAATACAATACCTACACTTATTAGTATTGATGATACCCAGATAGTTGATATACTACTTAGATTACTTTTTTTTTGTAAATACATAAATATTACAACATTTTTTTTTTAATTAAACCATTTTTTTTTTGTTTCCAGACAGCAGAGCGCAGCAGCGGCTGGGAAACTCACAGAGTACGTCTAAACAGAGTACCTGGTTATGGATTCGGTATCGCTGTGTCTGGTGGCAGAGACAACCCGCACTTCGCCAGCGGTGATCCATCCATTGCCGTGTCAGATGTACTCCGTGGCGGTCCAGCGGAGGATAAGCTTCAGTATGTATTCTTCTTTTTGTAGCTCATCATCATCATCATCTCAGCCGCAGTACGTCCACTGCTGGACATAGGCCGCCCCCATAATTTTCCAATAGGACCGCGGTCAGAAGCAGCCTGGATCCACCGTTGACCCGCGGCCTTTACTACGTCGTCTGTCCACCTTACGGGTGGATGTCCTACGCTGCGCTTGCTGGTCCGTGGCCTCCACTCGAGTACCTTCCGGGCCGTCGGTTCTCCGTACTATAAGCTCTGCCTACTGCCACTTCAACTTATTGATCCGACGGCTTATGTCGGTAACTTCTGATTCGATCTCGTATATAGTGTAACCCCGAGCATAGTCCTTTTTGTAGCTATTGACTTCCAACTGTCGATAATAGACGCTGAAGAAAATGATCTGTCTGTTACCTTTTCACTCCTTAACTACTCAAACGATCATAATGAAATTTTCAAATACACGTTGTCAGGTACAGGGAAGGACATAGGGACACATAGCCTTAGTACCTTTTTTAGGGTAGGTACCTAGCATGATATGAGCTAGCCACGTGAAAAAATATATAGTTGTTTCATTATTCATTATGTAAGCATTAATTACAAAAATGATTTTTGTTTTCTCTTATCCTGCTTGATTTAACAAAACATTTAAACAGCATAGGACAAAAATAAAAAAAAGTTCTATGAGTAATCGTTGTTACTATCCACTTTCAGAGTGAATGATCGCATAGTGTCCGTGAATGGAATCCCCCTGGAGAATGTGGAGTATGCGAGAGCTGTGCAGGTGTTACGAGATTCGGGTGCGGCAGTTTCGTTGGTGGTACGGAGACGGGCGCCTGCACCTCCGCCCACGGCACCGACTACCATTAAATTAGCACTTACTAGGAACGGGAAGAAAGAAGGTCAGTTGCACACAATATTTCAGGTCACAAGTGGCCCTGAACCTGCTATTTCAATCAATTAACCTTTCAACTTCTTTTTTCCAAAATTTAGATCTACCTAATTGTTTTTTTTTTATAAATAAACTAGCTGGTGCCTGCGACTTCGTCCGCGTTGAAAATGAAAAAAGTAGGCTATCCCGAGTCCCATACGTCTAAATGTTTATCTACCAAGTTTCACGAAAATCAGTTAATTCGTTTAAGAGTTATTAAGGAACATACATACATTCATAACATACATACATACAATACCTACACTTACAGATTTATTATTAGTATTGATGATGATTGATGATAAATACTAGTGTTCGCCCACTGCTCGAAATTCGACATTATTTAAAAAAATTGTCTCCAGATTTTTTTATTGAAAGCTACAAAACAAAAAAAAAACATAAAAGCGATATCAGTTCACAAACAAATTAGAAAAGTGTCTGAAAACTTGCTAAATGTAATATTGATAGCTCAATGGAGCAAAAATTTGCTCATCAACAATGAAATTTTGCCAAATGAATCGATTTTTGACGATCGACAGATGCGGGAAAAAATATAGTCATCCGAACATTTGCATATTCTATAGGCTTCATACTTTTAATTGGTGTATTTTATTTATTTATTTATTTACATAAACATATTTATATTTTAGTTAATTAGCTATGAAAGCACACACTAGGCATGCAAGCCTGTTTTGATATTTAAAATAAATATCAAAAAATAAAATAAAAATAAAAATATTAATTACAATAATAACAAATTATAAATTTCTAAATATACACTAAATTAAGGTATATAATATTAAGGTATATATATATAATATAAATAGGTATAAAAGTAAATGGCACAATAAATTCAGAATATAGAATATATCATCATTTGTCGTTTTCGTTTTCAGACTTCGGCGTGGTTCTAGGATGTAAGCTTTACGTGAAAGAACTGACTTTGCGAGCGCGCGAGCAGCTCAATCAATCAGGTCAGGGGCTCTGTGAAGGTGACGTTGTTACGCGAATCAACAACACTCCAGTCACCGACGCGATGACCCTGAAGGAAGCCAGGAAACTGATAGAGTCTTGCAAGGAAAGACTCAACTTGGTGATCACGAGAGAACTGATTAGGGAGGAAACAGTCACCAATGGAAACTATCAGAACAATTACAATAGTTTAGGTGAGTCCATATAGTGGGAGGTAATTGAGAAAAGTGAGGGTAACAAAATCGGGGGATATAATTTAATGCTGTAGCCTACATATTTATCATCTATATCAAAATTTTAATTACACCAGTCGATAGCTAAAGGACCAAATATTTTTATGGTATAAAAGGGTATATTATATATTCGAATTCGTTGGATATATACAATATAAAACGCTCAAAAAATATATTACTCTTAACGTTTCACACTGTCATGTCCAAGACACAGAAAGCCACACCCCATTTTTTTTAAATAAAAAAAACACGAAGATGCTCTGTTCTTAAACTTAGGAGCCATATTCTGAATGGTATCAATACTGATATAGTATCGATATTAGAGTTGAAATAAGAAACAGAAAAACCCACGATTTCCTATTTGGAAATGAATATAAATCAAAAGATAATAAATAATTTTATTTATGACGACACTAAAGTGCCAAAATAAAACAAACTCACACATATTATTTACTTTATTCTTCCTAGTATTTTTTTTCAATACTGTTCAAAGGAGATTAATCAGTTTTGTATGCAGATCAAGTCGTTAAGTATTTTTTATTATTTTCGTTTTAACGGTTGAAACTTGTACCATTAGGTAATAGGACATTATAGATTTAACTGGAAAAATATATAATGTAATTTGGTAATGGAGTTACTTACATAGATATTTTCAATTTGAAAGTATTAAAAAAGTTTTTAACATATAAAAGAGTCTTTTGAAGTGAAACATTTTCACTTCTGTCGCCAGTCCTCATGACTGCCTCCGTTTTTGTTTTTTTGTCAGAATATGAAAGCTGAAATAAATTAAAAGAATACACCTAGTTTATAAAACTAACTACTTTTAGTCATAAACCTTGCACGTCATTTCTTGTTCGAGCTCTGATATTAGGTAATTCCCCGTTGTTGCAGAGGCAAGTCCCCACAATGTTTACTCTGGTTCGGAGCCAGTATCGTCAGCGTATTCGAGCAGCGGTCAGAATTTGTATGTGGCGGCTCCCGTTCGGGGCGGTTCAGGCGATCGAAGAGGACCGATGTCCCACGAGCAGAATGACCAGCCGCCGAGACCTCCCCCTCCTAGGAACGAAGGTATTCAATAGTTTGATTTTCAATCATTCACTTGTATTTTGCAAGGTTTACTTGCAGCGTGGAGGGTCATCCAGTGTTTAAGACAATTTTGTTTGTCATATCTCAAGATATCTCGATATCTCATTTTAGTTGGTTTAGTTAGTTTAGTTTAGTTGGTTTAGTTTAGATCATCTTTAGTTGGTTGTGCTGATATTTTAGATAACGAATATTTAGATAACACAGGGAAAAATTAACCAACTAATTTGATATGTTATATACAGTTTATTTACACTTTACAATATTTTTATATTTACAACACTGCATTCAGTATAAATATTAAATAATTAACATTATACACACCACACTTCTTAACTAAATATATAATAAGACATAATATATAAAATCCAGTGTTGAAGAAAGTTTTATTTGTCATATCTCAAGATATCTCTTAATCTCCAGATTTTTCATTACATAGATTCCTTTGCAAAGGTTACTTTCAGGGTGGAAGGTCATCCAGTGTTGAAGAAAATTTTTTATTTGTCATATCTCAAGATATCTCTTAAATCTTAAGATTTTTCATTACATAGATTCTTTTGCAAGGGTTAGGTACTTTCAGGGTGGAAGGTTATCCAGTGTTAAGACAATTTTATTTGTCATATCTTAAGAGAGGCAATTCAGAAAATTCATGACAACGAAATCGGGGGACACAGATTGATGCTGTAGCTATAGCTACCATCTATCATCTACATCCAAAACTAAATTACACAAGTCACCACTTGATAGCTAAAGGATTACATATATTTTTTGTATTCGAATTCGTTGGATATATCAATATCATCAATACTAATAATGGGCCTCGTCTTTTCTACACAGCTAGATGCTGGCCAAGAGCAAACCCATCTTGAATAATAATAAAACATTATCTACGACACAGTCAGAACGCATTTTTTATTAACTTTTATTTCCAGATTACTACAGCAGTAGAAGACAGTTGTACGAAGAAGACGCAATGAGTAATCAGAGGACTAAACCGTAAGTATTATGTTACTAAGCGCCTGTTTCACAAACGTCAAGTATGGCCTACTTGACGTAACTGTCATTTACCGGTAACCGGGGATAATGGAGCTGGTATACCTTTGTACGGTAAATGTCCCAAACATTGAATAGAAAATAATAATAAAAAATCGGCTATCGATGGTTGCACTAAACCGAGTGCATAATTCAATAAAACAGAAAATGATTTCTAAAAGTAACTAATCAACACTTTACTTGACGTTGGTGAAACAGGCGCTTACACTAACGAATTGTCTGTTTTATTTTGCATTTTATAAATGATAGTACAAGCAAGAAATAATAAGAATATCATACTACCTGATATTAATGTTATTTTATTGTATTTTATTTGGACCGATTTTAATTCTGTCTTCACTCATGGATAGAGGCATAATCGGGGAAGGTTTTTACGTAAAAAGAAATGCAATGCAATTTAATGAAAGTGCTAAGTTATAGAATTTGTTTGTTTCCTTAGGGGCGAGCCGAGATTGATCAGTTTTCAAAAGGAAGGCTCAGTCGGTCTTCGTCTTTGCGGTGGGAACAGATCAGGAGTGTTCGTGTCTGGCGTTCAACCTACAAGTCCCGCCGCCCTACAGGGACTACAACCGGCTGATAAGATACTCAAAGTAAAACTACATTAATAAATATAATTAATATCTTCACACATTCCACACAGCACCAACTAGTTCCACATTAAGCAACTAATTCTTGTATTATGAATACCAGACAGTTGATATTATTACATATATTACTTTTTTTCCTGAATACATACATAATATAATAAATACAAAACATCCATGACTCAGGTATAATAATACAACTCAGATATATTTGCCCCTAGAGGGATTCGAACTCGCGATCGTTTGGTTAACAGCTAGGGTTACTAGCCACTATATAGCTAGACCAAACGTGTCGTCAAAATATAGTGGCATGTTGACAGAGATATATTAAACAAGAAAGGATGCGCCCTTACCACACTACCAGTGACAAAATAACTCTTTTTAACAAAAAATAAACCGGTCTCAAACCGTCTCGTCTCTTTTCTCATGGATGCCATTGTCAGAACTGGACCAAATTGAAATGGGACCACACGGGAAGCGCCAGCTTTCAAAATAAAAAAGAATCATCAAAATCGTTTCACCCAGTCGAAAGTTATGAGGTAACAAACATTAAAAAAAAAACATACGCGTCTAATTGAGAATCCTCCTTTTTTGGAAGTCGTTTGAAAACAGTCCTCTTTTATTTGCACATCTACTAAAAATAATTAAGATGGCTCTCTATACGTATTTTTATTTCTTATGGCGTATTCTGTCATTGTAAAGTGTTCTCATTGGTTGCTTGTATCTCAGAGTGATAGATAGAGACGTGTGTACAAGAAGAGTTGTTAAACTCCGACTAACAAGTCATTGCTTGGGGGCGCATCCTCTTGTTTTTAACATATCACTGCATGTTGACTAATAAAGTTGTTTGTTACTAGAAAACTATACTTATTCTGACATCTCTTTTGTTCCTTTCAGGTGAACGAGATGGAAATGAAGGGCGTGACCCGCGAAGAGGCCGTACTGTTTTTGTTGAGTCTCCAGGAACGTATAGATCTTATTGTACAGCATTCCCCTGACGAATACAACGCAGTTGCCAGTGGACAGATGCGTGAGTAGTTTACATTATCTATTCATCTATACTATACTATTACTATCTTACTATAATATTATAAAGAGGAAAGATTTGTTTGTTTGTATAGAATAGGCTCCGAAACTACTGGACCGATTTGAAAAATTCTTTTACCATTAGAAGCCGACATTATCCGTGATGAACATAGGGATACTTTTTATCGCGGGAAAATGCTTCATTTCTACGGGAAATCTAAAATAAAAGTAAATATCTACTAGCGGCTTGGCCCGGGAGATAGCGCCATCTATCCAAAATACGGTAGATGGCGTTTTATACTTTTCTACACGGACGAAGTCGCGAGCACCAGCTAGTAATATATAAAAGGCGATGTGTGTGTGTATATTCCCTATAGACTCCAAAACCGCTGAACTGATTTTAATGAAATATTCAGACAATCTTCGGATGTTTGGTAGCGATCAAACGCGAGCGAAGTCGCGTACAAAACCTAGGCGTAAATATAAATCCGACTTGGA
Organism: Synanthedon vespiformis; assembly: GCA_918317495.1. Taxonomy (NCBI): domain Eukaryota; kingdom Metazoa; phylum Arthropoda; class Insecta; order Lepidoptera; family Sesiidae; genus Synanthedon; species Synanthedon vespiformis. Next base: position 2,704,790 of record OU906964.1, read on the forward strand.
TGTATTATTTCGATGGAAGTGAGTGACTTGAGAGTGAAGAAATGAAGAAAGCGTCTTTTTAATTAAATGGCTTGTTTCTTCCATTTAAAAAGTCAACATACAGGGTGAAGGACAGCCTAATGGTATGTCGTCACCGTCGTCGCCAACACAATACCGTCCATGTAATAGAATTAAGGGTTAGGTAGGACTAGGAAGGTATAAGCCAATAGCCTCTGGTCTGCTGACGGTGTATTTAATTTTGGCTAAGTATATAAGTATTGGTCGACGCATACAAATTTAGATTCAATAATAACTGAATATTAAGAATTAAAATGGTGCTTCCAGCGGGTGATTCATTCCACATAAAGACCCATTTCCATTACACGGAACCGACTGATGGAGAAATGTCGTTCCGTTGTGGAGACGTGTTCCACGTCATCGACACGCTACACAACGGCACCGTTGGCGCTTGGCAGGTATACAGGATAGGTAAGTAGGCACTTAATAACGCAATATTTACATTATATATAATTTTTCGGTCAATTTCTACATTTTCCCAAGCGTTTTCAACATTTTTCTAAGCAAATTCTTAAGGAAAATGTTAGAATTGACCGAAAATGGTATAAATATGCTGTATAGTCTTAAGATTTTTCAATGTGAAGGTATTTCCACTAAATAATGTAAGTGTGTAGTCAATTTTTTAACTCCAAAGTCAACATTAAGTTCCTCCCTAATTTATATCTTAATTAATTAATTAATATTATGTACTGTTTAAAAAAAAAAGAATAGACATATAATTGCGTTTTCGCCTATTTTATACCAATGTTAATAAATAACGGACAGAGTTACTTAATAAGCATTTAAAATGTCATGTGAATTTTATATAGAAGCTATTATTATAATACATATTGAAATTAAATTAAAAATTAATTATATTGATTAAAGATATAGTTGACATTGAAGACACAATTACAAAGTAATCCATCCTACATACAATTTTGAAACATTAATTTTGAACACATGAACGTATCGTTCAAATTGTTTTTGGTGCAGGGCGTAATAATCAGGAAGTGCAGAAAGGAACAATACCGAACAAAGCTAGGGCCGAAGAATTGGCGACTGCCCAGTTTAACGCCACCAAAAAGGAGATGTCTGGGAATGACGGAAAGCACAACTTCTTCAGAAGGCGGAGGTCGACACATAGACGCAGCAAGAGCCTTGGAAAGGTAGGCTTATGAGAACACACAATAAATCTAGAAAAAATCTAAACTAAACTATTATAATTAAGGTGAAACAAATCGGCGGCCCGAACTCATCGGTCTCATGGCTAAAATGCGTCATGTCTCACACAGCACAAAGCGCGTTAAGAGCACTCGACTGAAATGCACAATGATTCATACCAAAAATAAAATCACAAACAGACCCTTGGGCATAATTATACTCTTTTTTTACAAAACTACTGCATATATCTATTTCGTGTAAAGTTATTTGAACTCTTGCCCCCAGTCCCCCTTTTCCCAGTCCTACGCTTGGAAGTTTTTTACAACTGCTAACTCCTCTAGCTACCTGAGGAAAATTCTCAATAGGAGGAAAAAGTTGTTTGACTCGGCAAAACGGAAGCCACTCACTATGATTCAGCCTGTTAGTAATCAGAAAAAAATCTTTTGAGGGCAGTGGACCATCTTTGTTTTTTATGTTATTACGAAAAATAAATATTTCGGGAAAAATTCGTATCCAGGAACATTGGGATGAGGTGGTGCTGTCCGATAGCATCAGCAAGTTCCCGGCGTACGAGCGCGTGGTGCTGAAGCAGCCTGGCTTCGTTCGGCCTGTCATAGTCCTCGGGGCGGTGGCTGACATAGCTCGGGAACGACTACTCACGGACACTCCGGACAAATTTGCATCACCGAGTGAGTTTCCAATATTATAAGAAACTAGCTGGTGCCCGCAACTTCGTACGCGATGAAAATTAAAATTATAAAAGCAATTACAACGCTTGACAACTTGTTGCTATAACACATTGCCCAAGCGTTAGTTACAGTTTTATATTTTAAATAATCCCTCGGGACCATTACTTTTTTCTTGTCTATGTCCTTTCTGGTTTCCCAGACAAAGTGTATGCAAAATTTCATGGTGATCGGTTCAGTAATTTTGGCGTGAAAGCGAGACAGACAGACAGAGTTACTTTCGCATTTATAAATCAATACTAATAATAAATCTGTAAGGCTCTATACATGATCTGAAACTATAAATTGACGATTTTTGATTTTTTAATGATTTTTGGAAAAATGTAAAACAGTTGAACCATGATAATGGTCGGCAAGTAATATGTGAAATAAAAAATGACCTGTGTTACTACCAGATCAGAATAGTGGTAACACGGGAAAAAAAACTGCCGCGTTACTGCTAGTTGTTGTAACACGGGTAACGAAGGATTGATAACTATTCGTACCGCCATTAGTCGTTTTTTTTGCCAACACCCAACGCCTCAATGGTTTCATCAAGCGCCTTTACGGTTCCAGAAATGGACAGTGCCTTAGAAGACAGCAAAACGAAGTCGACGAGTATAATCCGGTTGTCAAGCATCAGGTCGATAATGGAGCGAGGCAAACACGCTCTGCTCGACATCACCCCCAACGCAGTGGACCGGCTCAACTACGCGCAGTTCTATCCCATCGTCATCTTCCTAAAGGCCGACAGCAAGCACGTCGTCAAGCAGCTGCGAGCCGGCTTGCCCAAGTAACTCGCATTCCATTCACAATTTGCCGTCTCTCCTGTGATGCTCGAAAAAATAAAGAGCAAATACACGATGCATTTCAAAAAGTTTTATCTCCCTTTTTATGCCAAACGAGTTTTTACACAAACTAAAGGGACACAAATCAAAATTACAATTTTACAGGAGAGCAAATCGAAAAAAATTAAATAATTTTTGTCTATATCTTTTCTTATTAGAGATATATATAGAAAATATATGCATATCATACATAGTTAGAAGCGTATTTTTAAGTAGCATTAAATGTTTTAAGTATTATTATAATAAACTGAATACTAGAAGAGATATAAGCATAAGACTAAGAATAAGTTACTTTTAAATATATAAAAAATGAACAAAATATACTAAATATGGAATAAAACAACCATAAATCTTTTTACAACATACAGTATGAAGGATTGTGATTGTATTTTTGCAATAAAAACATTTTTGGATTTTTTTGTTTTATGGCCCTTTAGTTTATGAAAATGAAATGAATGGATTACACATGTACAAAATTTAAACATCAGATCCGCACACAAGTCGTCAAAGAAACTACTGGAACAGTGTCAGCACATGGAGCGAGTTTGGGGCCACGTGTTCACACACACCATTACTCTGAGCGAAGCGAACCAAAACACGTGGTTCACCAAATTGACTGATCTCATCCAAAGAACACAACAGCAACAGCTGTGGGTGTCGGAAACTAAGGTAAGCTCATAGGAACATTTTGAATATTATGATACTGTTATATGTACTTTTAATGTACTTAGGTATTTATTTGTTTTTATCAAAGCTATTTGGGTAACTAATTGACGAGACACCAATGAATGTTTTAAAATTTAATTTTAATTATTATAAACTTGAATAAATTTTATTGAACCATAATAGAATCTAATAAATGCTTTAAAATGGGGTATATTTTTCTACTTTGATTTTAATTTTATTATAATAAACTTTAGAAATTTGTGACTTGTCGATTAGTGATAAATTAGTAAATTAATTATCATTAACAAGGAATAATAAAATTATCTATGTTTGTATGTTCTAAGGTGGTAGAATCGGTGCATTTAGTAAATTTCATACGCTTTATATTAAGTCAGTATGTTAGTTCTTCTGTCTGGAAAAAATATCAGGGCGTCACACACCTAGAGACATTTTCCAAAATGTGCTGATACTTTTTCTACCTTCAAATTGTATTAACCAATTCGTTTCTGTTCTGTCTTGCCGGTGTAGCACGTTGAAATGGTGTCGGACATATATTTCCCCATCCCCCCATCGCCTTATCCCGCTTTTTATCCCATCTCTTATCCCATCAACACGTACCAACAACCTCTGCATAGACCTTTAAGTTCACCGCAAAAGTCACTTCCATCCAGCACTAACAGAAGCTCTAAACATTATAACCAAGTGTATGACGCTAACAGAAATCACGTAGTGCCCTATTATTATGCTGAAACATTAACACCGAGCTTGAGCAATAACATATATTCAATACCTAACACATATCAAAACAAAACTAGACACTCAGTTGCAAATTATTTGTACGATGAAAGGCAGAATCAATTTGCCCGGACAAAAATAAGTCCAAGATTACAAGCCCGAATGGACAGTAGTCCGGAAGTATCTAAACTGTTTTCCAAGAACAACACCCATCAATTGCAAACTTTCAGGCCTCTAAGTGTTCTGGAGAGTTCTAGATCGCCAATTCAAAGCGTCCAAAGGCCGTCTTCCGTTGTGCCTATATCGGAACAGTTCAGGCCGGCTTCGGCTTTTTTCCGTAACGAAAACGATTTGGGCAGATCAAAACAAATACCCGAATGGAAGGCGCGCCTTCAGAAGGAAACTTTGAAGCCTATATCTAAAAATATTGATGCAACAGAAAAAATTGAAAGGCCCTTTAGGCAAATTTGTCGCATACCCAATTGTAATTGCAACGTCAATCCTATTGTCAATCCCACAAGATTCAGCGAAGCTAAAACTCTGCCAACTGTTACCGAGAAATCACTAAACAAAATAAGGAATCTTTCTCTGCCAACTCTGAAATTAGAAGAATTGGACAATGAGAATAGGTTGGACGGCGGAAAAGCCGAAAGAGATATTACGCCCTCAGTCACAAAGCCTGTGTCAGAACAACATTTAGGATATGTCTAATGCACTGTTTTATTTGTGTCACTAACGATAGTTACCAGTAGACATTCAGCACAACTAATTTAGCTTTAAATTTAATTTGCGTTTATATTTGTATATTTGCTTTATGTTTGCAATCTGCTTTTTATTAAGTTTTGTTATTATTTAATTATTATTGTTATTGTTTGCTTTCTGTTACGTTTTATCAATTAATGTAATTACCAAACCTATGCCAAAGTGTGTTTTTTTAGTTTTGTAAATATTGTCACAAACCTTGTACTACCTAGATTGTTTAATGGATTCACATTCAAATATCGACAATACCTAGTGCTTCTATAAAGTTTCTATAAATATATCAATGTTAAATTTGAGTGTTGATCCGTTGTGTGTAAATAAACTAAGTATTACCTAATCATTCGCAGATCTAGAGTATACATTTTCTATTGAGCGCACGATCATTTGTATTTGTTCATACGTTTATTGCTTACCATTTTGAATCGATCCGTGCAATTTACAGCGCGCTCTTTAGGTCATGTACACTACTAAGTTCACAGACGCTAAACCCGATTTTAGTTTTTGTAATGTTTTCATTCATTTGTCTTGTCTTGTCACCCCATTCCATACACCTCCCTACCGGATGCCGCTTCACATACGACGACATAACAGAGGCCCGAGCCGTTGTCCGACGACTTTTTGTTCTCAATGTCATCGAGTACAGAGAACAGGCTCTCGTACGCGTCGAGTCCCGAGAGCGACTTGGAAATAAGTCCGCCTCCTGCTCCGAGATTGGTCAAGTCGTCGTCAGATCCGTCGATCGCCACGACGCAAGACAATATGGATCGGGATGACGATCTCAATCATATGGCCGACGCTGTCCCACCTCCTTACACGGTTGGTATAACTCATGCTTTTAAAACATTACTTTAACTGTTCATCATGTAACAACATTTGACTTTTCTATTATACGTTTCTAAGGTAAACATTGGGTCATAGGTTTTTTATAATATCACTGGTTTAAAACTTATGTTGATGTCATTATTCCACATGGAGTTGTACGAAAATTTTGAATTAGTCATTGTTTTTGTTTAGGGTGTTTGTAGTGATTTATTTTGCATATTATACAGAAAACTCTACTGTATTTTATTAGGATTCAGAATCCTATTTATATCTCTGGTTTAAAATTTTAATTATTCCACAGGAAGTTGTACGAATATTTTCCTTCGTCATTATTTGTGTTCAGAATGTTTGTAGTGATTTATTTTGCATATTATACAGAAAACTCTGCTGTATATTTCATTAGGATTCAGAATAAACCTAATAATTAATAACACACATCAAATTGTCACACTCATTTTGTGTCATGGCGACCAAGAATTGTTTTTTCTATTCATTAGCAACCATCCATCTATTCATGATCTACTAAGTAAAAAAATAAATGTGATAACATTTTTTTTTGCAGTTATGCAAAAAAATATATTATACAAAAAAATCTTACATATATTCATCCAAACTATAATTACATCAACCAAAAAAGCTAGCTCATTCAGTTTACTTTAATTAATGCCAAAAAGGAGGGATCCTTGTTACTGTGCCTACTGAATACAATTTACATGCTGCCGGAGTTCGAAAATTTTTTGGCCACAGAGACTAAATATATGCGTGTAAATGTTCTTTTATTTGTCATATAAATTGTTCTTCGCTTAATAGCAGGGTGGCTACGGCGACAGCAAATACGGCTTCTCGGCAAACGGCAACGGAAACAATGTCGTCAATCACAATCACACCCAAAGCAGCCACAACCTTGGACCGCCTCCAAACGAGGCTCCACCTTATCAGATGAACCCCATGGCTCATTCTCCACCACATTCTCCCTTGTATGGCACCGGTGAGATGAGACTTTTTCAATAACAATATTGTACAGTCGGGGTAGGAAAAGGTTGGTCACCTTAAAGTCAACATTTGCTTGCACCAGGGCAATTGTCAGTCATGCCAGAATTTCATTTAAAACGTCTGCCATTTGTCTGCTTAGTGCTTCAGTTTCAAAAGGTACTAAGAGTCTACGATTTTGATAAAGAAATGAATTTGAAAATTTTCGAAGGTTTTCCTACCCCGATCATCTGATATGTGTCAAGCACCAGTACTCCCATTATTTCTATGCAAGTACTGCTACCGCCGTCCAGATGGATTCTTGGTCCAGATGCAACGCAAATTTTTTGTATTTTATTTAGAACTGCAGATATTTTGCAGTTCCATTTGATATAGGTTGACTACCATCAGCTAGGGACATAAGAATATGCAACCTTATAATAATTATCCATAAAATATTTACTAAACCACTATTTTATCGATACAAGAACTTAGCACAATTTGAATTTGAGCACTGTTTTATGGCGGAACGGAATAGAATAGAATAGAATAGAATAGAATAACAGTTTATTTGCAACAAAGGACATAAATACATAATAAAAAAAGAAAAACACACACACATACAAACGTCCCCTGTCACAAACCTCAAAAGGGAGATATCCTAATAAATATCAATAAAAGTGATTCAACCTGAGCTGTTAAGTTAATTCGTAAATCCGAATCAAAATTAATCCAGGTCCTGACTTTTTACTCAGTTTGTTGTGTAGTTCTCATAAAGTTAGTCCAGTGCTTGTTTTGTTTAAATTAGCTCTTAAGTGAAAAACGTACTTTTGAGTACTGAAGCCCTAACTTGAGACCGTAAGAATATGCTGCGTGTGTTTTCCTGGCGACTATTATTGTTATTATTATAGTTCCAGAGTTACCTCCCCGTGGTTCAGTGAATAGACCAACAGGCGGCGTGCTTCTACCGGCTCCGCCTCCTGGAAGACCACCTCATACATTCAGACACAATCCACCGGTAAGCAGTTTTTATTTTCTCAATACACACTATTTCATTAATTTCAAATTTAACCACCATTCCTCCAAGCCATCCTACTTTTAAAATTTCGTTCAATAATTAGAATATCTACGGAACTAAAGACTACTACTGAAACGCCACTTTGATAATAATATATATTCATTTGTTTACATTTTTATCTCGAATTATATTTCTGAACACAGTACTATATTTTTTCTCAATATTTCTTGTGGGTATGGAAATGTATCTATACTATATAATATTATAAAGAGGAAAGATTTGATTATTTGTTTGTTTGTATAGAATAGGCTCCGAAACTACTGGACCGATTTGAAAAATTCTTTTACCCTTAGAAGCCGACATTATCCGTGATGAACATAGGATACTTTTTATCGCGGTAAAATGCTTCATTCCTACGGGAAATCTAAAATAAAAGTAAATACTAGCGGCTTGGCCCGGGAGTTATACTTTTCTACGCGGACGAAGTCGCGAGCACTAGCTAGTAATGTATAAAATGAATAAAAAATAATCGCGTAGATAATAATGATAGTGTTAACCATAGCACATGAGCACTTAGCGACCTGTTTGTATATAAAAGCCTCATTGTATTGGCTTTATTGAGTTCTCTCTCGTTTGGCCTTCGTCACCTGGCCGTTCATTATGTGCTCATGTACGCTAATGGTAGGATAATTATGTTATATTACTAATAATTGCATTTCAGCCTAGTCGTCCAAGCGCTCAAGAACGATTGTTCGGTCCATTGAAAGAAGGTGGCGAAGAAGTAAACAGAGAACAGTATGGAGGTCGACCTAGTAGCATGATCATTCAGTCACCGCAGCAAGGCTCGCTGGACAGGCATCGGCACCCTATTAACCCGGTAACCGAGAATAAACTTTACTCCCTCTTCTCTCTGTTCAATTGTCTTAAATTCCCTTAAATATCAACTCTAAAATCGTGAGATATTTTGCTCTCGTAGTTCAAGCCCGAAGTTGTTATATTGAGATCACAATATTGAAGTGTAAGGGTTGCTACACATATAGTCGGGCCGGCATAATCTAATTGCTGTATATATAGCCGTGTAGACACAAATATATTATGTAGTATGTAAATGAACGTTCGGCAGAAAGGTGCGCAGTGTATATCCTACCTTACATATCCCTCCTCCGCCTTGTCTGTCTGTCTGTCTGTTTGTTCGCAATAAACTCAAAACTACTGCACCGATTCTCCTGCTTTTTTCATCAATGGATAGAGTGGTTCTCGAGGAAGGTTTTAGTATATAATTTACAAAGTTACGCGGGCGAAGTCGCGGGCAGTATAATACTAAACAAAACCCCCCTGATTTTGCCGATCGGGTAAGCCGAATGAAAGTCGAACATTTATTATGTAGAAGGTACTTCGGATCGGCTTTGTTGTTCAACAAAAATTGCCGAATGAAATGTATAGCAATCCTAAATTACCTTGTCAAATATTATTAAGTATGTTTTTTTTATTTATTTATTGAAACAGCAAAGTTCCTACGACGGGACCCCAGCCCCAGCTTACGAATACAGTAGCAATCCCAACGGTGGCCGCTTACCACCAAACGCGCCTGATGATCTCAAGGTAGCACCGCCACCGACCAAGTAAGTCCCGCGATCTTCAACTATAATTACACCAAATTCAATAGCTTTCAATCTTAAGGTGAAACAAGTCGGCGACCCGAACTCATCGGTCTCATGGCTAAAATGCGTCCTGTCTCACAAAGCGCGGGAAGAGCAGTCAACTGAGAGTCACAATGATTCATAAACAGACCCTTGGGCATATACGCTTTTTGACAAAACTACTGCATATTATCTATTTCGTGTAAAGTTATTTGAACTCTTGAATAACTAATCAATGTTTGTATGCAAAATATTTTGGAGCTTTTGTACACAGAATTGACCTAATCACCCTCAAAGTTGCATTAAAACTTGTGTTAAAACATGGATTTTTCTCGGGATCATAAAAAGTTTACACTAAAAATTGGGATGTCAATAGTTACCATTTATAAAAGTTTTTTCTAAAATATTCGAATTGCTGGCGTATGTTTCATGAGTTGAATAAGTGCGCTAATGTGTTGCTTCGCATTCTGTCTTAGGTTATAATTAGCATTACATAGTAAGTTGAGACAACAAATTCCCACGCTCGTCCAGCGCCACCTTAAATGTGGTCTTGATTTGCTTATTAGGACTTGACTAATAATGTCGCTTCCAAATTAATTTCTTTTAACTTAAGTTGTATGTTGTAAGAGTGTTTACATTAAAGGAATGATTTCAGTAAAATCGAGCCGCCTCCGCCCCAAAATCCGGCCACAATGACCTCTCAGAGTCCTCAGCGCAATTCCAATTCGCACGAACACAACTCGCTTGATTATCGGACCGCCGACAACAATTACAGGTAAGCGAATACTATTTACGTTAAAAATAAAAAATGTATAATAAAATTTAAGAAATTAGCGCCATCTATCCGCGCCTTAAAATAGAATTACAATATAGGACTTATTTACTACACAAAAAAGTACGCAGATCAATGAGTTACGCGAATATCGCCATTTGATTTAGAGCATGCCTACTTACATCTTTTTAAAAACTTTTCAATAAATTTGTCATATTTTCTAAAAAAAAAACATTTTCCAACAAATACTATTACGTTATTTATGCTTAATTTATCTTTAGGAAACCCATATTCAATAACTTTAATAAAAATTACTGGAAGCAGTAGGCCAATTAAAAAAAAAAACACTTGCAGATTTATCATTAGTACTAGTTGGCGCCCGCGACTTCGTCCGCGTTGAAAAAGAAAATGTTAACCTATTCTCTGTCCTGTACATCTAAAATGATTATCTACCAAATTTCATGAAAATCAGTTAATTAGGAACATACATACATACATACATACAATACATACACTTGCAGATTTATTATTAGTATTGATGCGGAGGATTATCACAAACCTATACTGTAATACTATACTTTGTTAATAATTACTTAATAATATACTTTAATAATTATATTTTGTTATAGATCAGCAGAGGCGTATCGCAGTCCAGCCGGTCAAGGGCCACCGCGGACTGGGCCAGTGAACGGGCACAGTCCGGCCGCTAATCAAGGTCCGCCTCGGTCGGCGCCCGTCAACGGGCACAGCCCACACACTCACAACACTCCGCTGCACGCGCGAGGGCCTTCTTTGCCCAATGTGCCCACCACCGAACATGCTAAGTACAGGTCAGCTAGCGTTCCTCTTATGTACTTGTATTTTTTTGTGAGGGTGTACAGTCGGCCGCAAAAGTCGATTAGCACATTCAAGTGCAAAACAACTGAACACTCAACGCGCCATAAGTCGTTGTCACGACTAGAGAACAAAATAAACTTCACGTACAAACGATCGTAAAAAGTTCCAGTAAGTAAATAAGTTGAGTGTTCAGTTGTACCTACACCTTGGAAAGTAATGTACCTATATCATTTTAAGATCACAAGGAAAAACATTTTGAATTAGTGTAGTGACAAGACAGTGATACGTAGTAAAGTTAGTGATACTTACTTATAAAGATCACAATAATAAAGAAAGTGTCTTTTGAATTATGTAGTGTAATCAATTGTGTCTTTGTTACTCAGCAGCGGTCGCACGAACTCAGCGTCGCAGGCCGACTACGGCGGGCGTCCCGCAGGCGCTACAGTTCCGCCCTACAAGCCGGTGCCGCCGCCCAAGCCCAAGCACTACCGCCCTCCAGACGCCGCCCATCATCCCAGGAATGCGGTACGTAGTTCATTCCCCTGTTGACTCTCTCTTTGACAGCTAATCTCTGTTTCTCTTATCCTGATATTTTCATTTGAATTTCTCTTCGTATACTTACTAGCACTACAAACCTTAATTATACACTTTTTTTCATAATTAGCATAAATAATTTTAAAAATTGCAGTTGAAATTAACTTTGCTCTTATACTAATTAGGTGTGTGCTATTTTTCTTGTTAATAGTCTAGTTACGAAAACCTTCGTCAATTTTTAATGAATTTCTTTATCAATTCGTAGAGTGTTAATAAACTTGAAACTAAAGCGCTAAACAGATAGTCGCTTGAAATGAAATGTTGGCTGATAAATTGTCCTGGTGAAAGTAAACGTTGACTTTAAGGGTGACGAGCCTTTTATTACCCAGTCTCTTAACTCCATAGTAAGAAAGAACCTGAAATTATGTAATACATTAAAAATGGTGCTTTACACTTCGTACGAAGATAGTTAACAGGTTTCGTACGAAGATATTCGAAGACTAAACGCTAATGCCAGTATTCTACAGTTTCTGTACATTAACAGTTTCTATTGGAGGTGATCTAATAAATGTTTGTAACTTGTACAGAGCATGGAACCGCTGAGTGGGGTACCGACGGGTGCGCTCGCGTCCCCGCGCGGCCCAGGGGCACCGGCGGGTGTGGGGGCGGGGGCGGGTGGAGGGGCGCCAGGGTACGCTCCGCACTACTCGCACCAGCATTCTCTCTCTCAGCCCTCACATCATCGGCCCCACAATCACACCAATTACCACCAGGTGACTACTTTTAGTCAGCGATGTCCATATAATTATACTAATATTATAGGAGATTTGTATTTTTTTTTGTAAAATACCTAAATATGCAAATACCTTGTAATGTAAGGGGAGGAAGGGTTATGGGCAAAGCTAATAAAAACATGTTTGAAATGCAGCAGAACATGTATGGCGGGCAGATGGCGCCACAGTCGCCGCCATACTCTGGCCCACCTTCCCATCATCGCGCCATCAACCTTCCGCACAACCCTCATCTCATTGGTGAGTGTTTAATTATTAATGTATTTATTATAATTTCCGTAGGTGACGTGTGTATGTATGTATGTATGTATGTATGTATGTTTGTTTGTTCCCTATGGACTCCCCTGTTCTGATTGAACGAGGATGAAGTCGCGGGCATAGACTAGTTAAATATATTTGACGAGTGAATGACTATGAGAAAATTTGTAATTTTTTATGTATAACATCTATCCTCTCGCTTTCCTGCGATCTGTGAGAGTAATTTCGTTAAAAGGGACGAAGTTGTGACACACAGAAGACGACGCTACAGGAATCCGGGATATTTGATTAGACCAATGAGCGAGCAACATTGTCTACATTAACAGAGCCATCTGTCGTGATTCGTTGAAAGCACCTGGCCCAGCTTTCTTTACTTTCCTCATAGATAGTAGAGAGTACTCAAACTTTTCTCATAGATAATCATGAGTGGCCACAGGCCAACACGCGGCTCGCCGTATGTGAACTCGTGGCCCGCGGAATTAAGTCACATGAACAAAACATTTTTCTATAGTACAACACACTGTGAATTTTATTTCTTCTAGACTCTAGCTAAAACTTGTATTTCAAATTACCTTTACGAGATGCGGGTTCATTTTCCTCAAAAAAATAAAAAATAAAATAAAAAATCAAAATATTTATTTATCAATTAGGTTTCTACAAGAAACTGTTTTGATCGTCATTGTAAATTTAAAACCAGGGTTTTAATTTACCTCAAAAAAAATAGTTTGATTTTCCTTAAAAAAATCTTGTTGCTTTGGTTAAATTAGGTATAGCGGAATATTTTTTGAAAAATTTTTGCCCAGCTGCCAAAAAGGTTGACCACCCATGTCATAGATATTAGTTACTAGGAGGATCACGGCACATAAATTATGCGACTACTCTAAAGGCTTGCTCGTTTTTTTCTTTTTACAGATTTAGCCGGTAGCAGAGAGCAGCGTGGATCCGCCTTCGAGCTTTACAGGAAACCTCAACACATGCACAACTTGAGGTAAGCAATTCATTGCATAGTAGCACACATCTATGTGTACCTCTTCAGAGAAACGCTCTCTTAAACCATTACGAGTTTCGAAGTGCATGTCTTTAAAACAGTCAAAATTCTCATCAAACCCTCCCCCCTCTCGATATTTTATTTCTTGTTTAAATTTCTCGCCCTTACAACTTGCCCTAACATGCAAACACCAATCGCTTCACAAACGACTAACAAAATGTCTTGTTGGGCCACAGTATCAGCCTATGGTTTTTGTATGTGGTTTATAAATGATATTATGCGTATATTTTGTATCATAATTATATCTCTATGTTAAACAACGGGGCGTAAGCTGTAAATTGTAACAATAACATATTATTATCTATTAGAAAGTATTTAGATATTTTTTTTTAAATATTATTGGCAGTGCGTGTCTGCATTTTAGTGCAAATTGACGACTCTTAAAGCGTATTGAAGTATATTGTTCAAAAGACAAAAAAACTGTTTTAATTTTTATGTAAAAATGTTTTGTATTTAATTTTTTCATAGTGTTCTGTACCTTAAAGTGCTTTTAATAAGTTATAATAATGGTATCCTGAGTTTTTTGTCGGGGTTTCCTCTAAGGATCGTCATCAACTTGGCTGTTTTCTTTTTCGAAACCCTTATAAAATAGATAATGACCATTAAAAAAGCATGGGATTAAATCATTGTTAATATTTTTAAGTTTGACACAATTGTAATTTCATAATGAAAATAGCGATTGCTAGAAAGTTTCTTTCTATTTTGTTTCCGAAACGGTATTAGTTTTTTTGACTTCAAAAAAGTGACAAATAAACTATTTGATTTGATATAATATAAATTTCAAGCGTTTTGCACATTTCGCCTTTGCAATACAATTAAATTTGAACTATATTATAGAAGCCCAAGGTACAAAATACTATGAACAATTTTAAATATACTTTTTGCGCCCTCCTCCAATGTGCGCCGGCCCTTAGAGAGTGTGTCCAAAAAATTGTGAGGAATTTCATGTTAATTTTATTTCAGTATGCTTTATTAAAGTCAATAAAAAATCATTTCTCTAAATAGCTATTCTCGTGAGAACATTTCAGATTTTTCAATGTGTTTTTCTTACCTACCTACTTAATATTAATTTGATTGGAACCTTAGTGAACTTTGTGCGAGGCAATCCCTTAAATGATGCGTTGATTTAATGTGTTTACATTCTTTTTTGTTAATTTATAAAAATGAAATTGTTTTTTAAATAGTGGTTAAAATATACAACCAAATTATTTGCAATAATGGTTCCCATAGACAAACGTGACAGGCCTAGGTTAGTCTTTATTCTCTATGATATTTTTAATTTCTTCAAAATTTTTAACTATGTCGTTTTATATTGAAACAGTATCGTAACAGCCATTATTATCTATATTGGATTTGTAATCAGTTACGAAGTTGTCGCAAGGAATAATATGAAGATATACCTGTCTTCGTAGAGATGTCGTTGTCATTGGTCAATTGTCGTCAGTTGTTTCATGCGATTAGCGATTTTTATTTTACAAACGCTGATTGAAAGTACAAAAGAAACGCTGTAAATCAACGCACCTCTTTTTAAGATTGAGCCTAAATAATTTAGAACAAGAATTACGTCATAGTCCCTTAATACGAGTACGTAATATTGATAAATCTGAAGTGTTCACACAATCATCACTGAGTAACTAAGTGGGTGTTTGGTTGTGGGTTTCCACAGCTCGTCCGACGCCATGAACTCGAGCGTCGAGCGCGACGGGACGATCTCCCCTAAAACTAAAAAGAAATTGTCCAAAAAACCGTCGTTCATCAAGAACGCCGTCCTCGATCTGTTTCGTTCGAAAACGAAAAACTCACAAAAAGTATCTCGAAACAAATCGCTGTGCGAAAACGATTTGCAACCGAAACCTCAAATGCCAATGCTCCGTCGCGAAAAATCGGACCTCTGCGAAATGAGCACTCACATGAGAAACATGCAAATAAGGAATCAAATGGTCCAACGCAGCAACTCATCCTGTGAGAAACCCGTATTAAAACCGATACTTAAGCGTCAGACCTCGTTCTGTGACGACAGAAATGGTTCAGTATGTACGATAAGAGATTATGAGGCAAAAACTGTATTGAAAAGTTTAAGAAGACAAAATTCAATGTGCGAAATCGAAACAGAACCAAAAGTTACCCCGCTGCTCCGAAGGCAGAACTCTCTAATAGATTATAACAGGAGAGGATACGGGCAGCCGCAAAGCTTTAACTTGATTACCAAAATAGATCCTATCTACCAAAGACAACATCAAATAAAACATGAACCTTTTCACCCAACACAACCGTTACCTCCAGAGCCGGTGTACCAAAGTAAAGACCATATTGTATACGATCCTATACCGAAACCTAGAAGAACATATACCTCCTCACTATATGATACTTCAAGCGAAAATCCGTACGCTAGTAGATCCGAAATATCTAATCAAAGTTATGAAAATCCGTACGGAAATTCCCAAACTTTGCCCATGCCTTTAATAGATCCGCCCTACGTATCAAAAGCTGAAATTGTCAGAGAAAGCCCATATGCCACCAGAAATGAATTGACTACGGAAAGTCCTTACGCCACTAAACAAGAAGCCTTAAATCAATCTGATTCTCGCTATAGCGAATCTCCTTACTCTAGTAAAGAACAGATGTCAAAACAGAAAATTGCTAACGATAGCCCATATGCCACTAAAGAAGAAATGTTAAGGCAAAGATTTTCAGAATCTCCCTATAGTACAAAAGAAGATATGTTAAAGATGAGAATGGACACATCTTATACCTCACGAGAACCGATTTACGGTCGCCGAACGTATGAACCACCGCCCAGTACATCGTGGTCAGAAAATCCTTATTCCGTAAGGTCTGATAGGAGATTGCAAACGCCAGTACATTTTCCGGGCAGAAGCTCTCCTATGAGTAAGTGTATGAGCGAACCACCTTACGCTACTAGAAGCGAAATGATGGCAAGGTTGGGACAAACTGAATCGCCATATGCGTCCCGGTCTCTTATAAAATCCAGTTATTCTGATCCTCAATATAGCTCAAGAAGTGAAAGATCTAACAGTGGACAAGACATGAGACCCGCTTCTGCTGAATGCACGTACGTCTCCAAGCAAGAAATACTCGCTCAAAAGGCTGCCTCACAAGCTAGCAAGGAATCAACTTACGGAATAAGATTAGAAGAAAAATTGGAAATAATAAAACAAAGGAATCAAGCTAAAAAAGAATTGATATATCAAACTAGAAAAGAAGCGAATGAAAGCGACGCACTCAAAGTTAGAGAGCCTTTATATGTTTCAAAAAGAGAATTAAAAGAAAGTGTCATCTATGAATCTCATCAGGAAACCAAAGAGGTCTTGCAACCTGTACTACAAGATGTTAGCGCCAGAAGTAGTCCTTATGAATTGAGCGATGCGAATCATTTATCTCGTCGAGAGCCAATATATCAAACAAAAACAGAGGCATTAAACAGCGAAACGGAACCCTTTAAAGAAATTGATTTCTCAAAATTGAGGCTCACCGAGTCCAAGACAGACGCAGAAAAAGAAATATGCTTGGAACTTGAAAGTAACGTTTTGAAAGGTGAACCTATATATGCTCCAAGACTTCACGGTAAATCTGATCATATATCGAACGCCCTCAAGGTTACATCTTCTCCTGAACCCTACGAATCCACTACATCCATGGAAACTCATTATGCGTCGGAATGTAGCATGAATTTTGAAAACAAACCACATAGTACACCTTATGCGTCACAAGATCTAGAGGAAAGATCTAAACCTGTAAGGTCTGTTACATTCTGTGAGAAAATTATTGAAAAAAGTCCCGAAACAAGTCAGGAAACGTCTGGAAACATGTCTAACAGTCAGAACGAGACTACCGTCATAAATAATCAGAATACTGTTTTGCAAACCACCATTACTGATGCTAATGAGTCGGCTAATAATACTGATGGGGTAATGCCCGAAGGACCACATACGACCTGGGGTATATTCGACAGCGAAGGTGGTGTACTTGAGGACAGGCAATGGGGCGTGTCCCTGATAATTCCGCCGAAGGCTATAGCTCCCGGTATTAAGCAAAAGATATACTTCACGGTGTCAGATCCGAGACTGAGTCAACGCGTGGGGGGACCTCCGATCGATATGGACAATGGTAAAGATTTTTATAACGAAGCACGCTCTTTTGTAGTGTCGTAGACTGCACTTAACAATTTGATACAATAAAATTGCAACTGTATAAAAAATAAATTCAAATTTTGTAAGTAATTTGTGTTGTCAAGTATTTTTGAAATTTACATCCTAGAAATGTTTAGTTGCATGATTTTTGTGGCATGTATATTTTTGAATATTTAACATAAGTATAATAATTATATATGCTTAATTAGAGCTTTGATATGCTTGATAATAATTAAAAGTTCTACTTGAATAATGACAGTTGTACTCACTATTATTATTATTTTCATTAGAAACATCACGATACATTGCTACATGACGAACCTTAAGAGACACATAATGATCATAATATTTATTTGCATTTGTGCAGTTACAACACAAAACACTCGTACTTAGGGATTCAACGTCAACAACTATGGTCCATACAATCGTCAACCCAATCGTATGTTGAAACAAATTGATCATTATTGCACTGTACATAAAAGTGTTTTCACATTAACTTTTCAGCACGTTTTCTATACGAGTTTCATTTCTATAATTTCTATCGTATTTTGATTAAGTTATTTTCTTACTCATTTCGTATATACTGTGAGAATTCTCTCTTAAAGTTCATGTATTTCAAAGTTGGATGGATTTTTTGTTAGTGTTCAAACGCCAATTCATTATTTGGTTAATGGGTTATATAAAATACTGTTGCTTCGCTTTAACTGCACTTACGTCTTGCGATTTGTGTTTGTGTGTTTTATGTGATTTCGTGTTTTCATTTTTTTTTACAAAATCCTTGAAATATTCAATTTTAATTCTCATTGAAACTAATAAATTTAATCACTACTACTACTGTGCACAGAGATTCAAAATTCACAAAACAATGTTCTAAATGTAATTTGATGGCAATAGTTTTGATGAGCATAACATAACAGACCTGTTCCTAATCTTCATCGATCCATCTTAATTTGTATAATTTTTATAGTGTTAACTTAATTAATTAATTTTGTTAAGTAATTATCATTATAAAAATAATGTTAACTAATTAACAAATATTAAGAGGCACTTATTACTTTTCGCTTCTATAAGTACGCACCTAGGTAATATTAGTAATAATCTAAGATCTTGCTTTTAATAAAAAGCCTAAAATTAAACTCCAATACTAAGTAAGTAAAATGCAAAAACTATTTACCGTAAATGATCGGAAGAATATATTATGGGAAAAAAATATGCTCATCAAAGCTGTCGCTTTATATGATGGATGGAAGAGGATAAATTTTTTAAAAGTAATTTTGAAAACAGGTGAAGCGATGCTCTCCCCACTAGTGATGTGCGGCCCGCAAGGCCTGGTGTTCCTCCGACCCGTGACCCTCCGCCTGCCGCACTGCGCCAACGCGGTCCCATCACTAGGACTCACTATCAAGGCAACCGACACTGAAGCACATCTGAGCACTGACTGGGATCAAATACACCTACCGGCGACCACTACTCTGAATACTGTCGCTGTTAAAGTCGACCACTTTTAATTGAAAATTTAAGACCTGAGTGGATGAAGGTGGTATGTCGCATAATTACAATTTTGAATAAATCGAGGTTAAAGTCAATTATCTTAAAAGTTATATAAATATCGAATTCGAAGTATATCATTGGTTAAAGTTTTACTTTTAATTTTTGAAACAAGTCGCCACAGAACTTATTTTTGTACTAGCTAAATTATGATGCAAAGTTGTGTAAACAAACTAAAATATTAATGGTATGATTGCAATTAAACACATGTATTTTTAAATAAAAAAAAGTGAACATAAGCTCCCTCTTCCATTAACAAAAGTTCTGCAAAACATTGTGCAGTTTCTGCTTTTTAAAATTAACTGAACATTACACCGTTTTCAACTTTTTATTTTTAAAAAATGTCTTAAATTGACGATCTTAAGGTCTGTAATCATTCATCAACGCAAAAAAAAAAACGAAAAGAACCCAAAAATGCGACATACCTTCATCCACTCACGTCTTCAATCGTTAAGCGTATTCACACAGCCATTTTAAACGCAGCGTTTACGCAGTGTTTTCACGTGCGTGTGTTGACAAAAAGCTACGCATAATAAATGGAAATCTTTAACTAATGGAACCATAAGAATCGCTTCCTCTGTAATAATTTTAATATTTTCTGTGATTATTCATTGAAAAATGCGTAGCTTTTTTTGTTTACTGCACACATATAAAATTAAAGTGATATCATACGTGAAGTGCTATATACGTTTTGAAATTTATATTTAATTATCTTTTGTTTATAGATTTAAACAGCGACATAAAACTGTAATTTTAGAAATCAGACAAATAAAAATCTTTTGAAACAAACTCCTACTACTATTAGTATTTGTAAATTGTGATTTGATTTGTAAAATTTTAAAGTTGTATTACTAAAGTAAGAAAAAAAAAACATTAATTTAATTTTTATTGAAGTAGAATTCCTAATTACCTAATTTGTACAAAATATTACATTGTTAAATGTTACAAACCTTTTTACATTGATATTATAATGAGTTTACAAGCATTTTAAAGTTAATTGTTTTTGATAGAAAAGTAGATACTGTTGTGTCTACATTCTTCTCGAAATCGCTGTAGGTACGACTCACAATCGCGTCCCAATCGTGCAGGTGCTAAGATGTGATTAAGAAGGGGACAATTTTAATTATTCATTTTTACTATTTTTACCCTTTAAAACAAGCCCTATTTATACGTTGTACGTAATGGTGCTGATTATTTTAAAAGTGGATTTAATGTTTTAGTACTTAGCTTTTTTGAAGACTAGCTATGCGAGACATACGTATAGAGTGAGAAAATTTTGATAATGCCAGTCATATTTGTCTAAACGAAAGAATAAGAGATTAATAAAATTAATTAATTCCACGTTTTGTTCACAATACTTCCTATTCATTTAATTTATAACCATTTCTATGTGTATTGAATATTTACATTAATTTACGTTTGATATAGCTAATAGTGTGAGTATTTAAAAATTGTAACAGTAGCTACATGTGGATTATATGTAAGAGATTCAAAAGACTGGCATTATTAAAATAGACCAACTAAACTATACGACGTATTATTAGCGTGTCGCGGCGTTTTCTCCATTTCGTCTCGGACTTAACTAAAAAGGTGCGAATGTTGTCACTTTTCTGTTGAAGCTTCTTGTCATCGCCTAAAAAATTATATTCGTAATTGAACCTTATATTATTTATACAATTACACCCAGGGCCTCTTCCACCGTCTGTCAAGTAGGCTAACCGTCATTTAAAGTCACCGGTTACCGGGGATAATGGAGCTGATTATACATTTGTTTGTACGGTAAAAGTCCCAAACATTTAAAAAATATATTTCTAAGTAACTTTACTTGCAGTTGGTGAAAGAGGCCCTCATTGTAATAATTAATAATTAATATTTACGAATTAGATATTTCAACAATTACACGGTTATTATTGTTAGAATGTCCAAAATAAAAGATAAGAATAAAAGGTATATATTTTTTAATTAATGAGCGAAGGAAAAATTCTCGAATTAGATTTATTGTTAGTGTTAGAAATGATATTTCTCTTGTAAGTAACGCCTTACCATAATATTTAAGGTCTCTAAGTACGCATTAATGATACGCAAACTCCTTTAAGAAATAATTTTCATTTGAATAAATAATAATGGTAATAATTATTATTCTAAAATATATATTTTCCTAAATCGGCTTCCTTAGTTTTTACTAGTATTTTATTATGATTAATGATTTTTAATTTCCTTTTTCTTGCAATGAAGTCATATTGTATTTTAATAATCGTATGTAATCCAATTGACATTGTATATTTTCTTGTTAGCAAAGTGACGAGTTTGATTTAAACTCATTATTAAATTTTATATCTAAACGATTTTTTTGTGTTTTATTTTGGAACTAGCTGGCTCTCGCGACTTCGTCCGCGTTGTAGCCTATTTTATAGCAAGAACATCTGACACAATAGTGTGCAAAATATATTCATAAGCTTTATTTGTCCCATATGTACATAATCAGTACATAAGAATTACAAATTAAATAATTACAATAAACATTCGTTGAAGTGTTACCTACAATTAATATAGAATTTTGCAAAAATATCGAAGATGTTAAAGTATCTACGCATATGTGTAAGATATTTATTTATTTTATTGTAGGGAAATTTACAGGTACAATTACATAATAATAGTGTTTGTGAATAACTTAAACCTAATAAAATATTTCCACTTATAGATAAGAAAACAACGATATAAAAAGTGTTAAAGATTAAGGTCACTAAAAAACTTACTAGCCATAATATTTCTTGTTTTCACTATGGAACTGTGGAACAGGTCAATATCTGTATCCTATGAAAAAATTTCTTTAAAAAGTTTACATGATCCAGATATGAATGTATTTTTCTTATAGTCTGTTTTACTAGGAGCAACGAGCAGCTTCTCAAATTGGTGTGAGGGACGTTTAAGTATAATTTAAATAATAATTCAGACGAATCAATTACATAAACCCTTTGCAATTTTCATCAAATAGCAGATGTCACTAATGTTACGCCTATAATGAAGAGGTAAGAAATGATACTTACTATTGTAACACTTATTGGGATGAGTTATACCTTAGTGATGATTTAACCACAGTTTAAGTTACCGCAAGTGTGACGGAATGAGTGAAGTGTAGTATCAATTGCCGTCAACAGGTAATATGTAAGAGCATCAAGATGTCATGCTATTATAAGAGTACATTACACACGTTCACAAGTTACATTCGCAGGTAAGTATAACGCAATATTCGCAAAGCATAATAATTGTCTAAACATAAAACGATTTATACGAAACGTGATGGAATTAATACCTAAGTATGTGTTGGTTTAGATGTGTTAATATATTCTTACAAAAATATTTATTCATAAGGAAATCACGGCGGTAAAATGTTAAGGCGAGGTCTTACCAGAAAAGCGTTATTTTCGTAGCCTAATTTGACTTTTTAGAGTAAAATTCAAAGATTTAATCAATCTAATAATAAATCTGTAAGTGTAGGTATTGTATGTATGTAGTATGTTCCTCCATAACTCTTAAACGAATTAACTGATTTTCATGAAACTTGGTAAGAAAGAAAGAAAGAATTTTATTCACTCCACACAAAGACAAACATAATACAAAAACAACAAAACAGAAATTAATAATTATGTAGAGGATGTATGTGTCCTCGCTATATAAATAAAATAAAAATGTAGTCTATATAAATAAAAATGCAGTGGATAACAGACTATATATTTAAAAAAAGTTGGAACTTATAATGATACAAAAAAATTAATTTTCTGAAAAAAATAAAATAGTTAATTACTTACTGCCTTTCGTCACAGTAATAAAAAATTGCATCGATAACTACATTTCTTTTTAAGCTTATTAACTTAAAAGTTCTGCACTTAAGTTAAGTTAACTTAAGTTCTTATTCGTTATTTATAAACCGTTATTTTTCATATTAAAAAAACCTATTTGAAAAACCGTCCAATAATAATTTTAATTTTTTTCAGTGATCTTCGAGAAGCTACAAAATCTTTATTAGGTTTAGGTTCAGCTCTTTTTTTTAGTTTGTGCGTAAAAAATGTTTTCTCGGTCCGAGCTTTAGTCCCTGACTTTAAAAGTGTATGTAAATTTTACAAGTGCGCTTGGATCGTTTACAGACGAGTGTCCTGGCCATACTCAAATTATAGAGACTCTAAAAGTAAGTACACACTACGGTAGATTTTTTTAATGCATTAAAAAATGCAATTTTCTTAATGCTATCGTGAGACTTTTAAAATGGCCCTCAGAATCGTCAACACAGTCGTGAAATGCTGAACAGTTTGACGGTCACTTTAGCGAAAGCCTAATCAATTTACAGTAATCCATTTCATTTGACATTGACCTGCCATCTCTCTCACGAACATACTCATACATCATAGAGGAACATTACGATCGTCATCTAAATCACGATTTAAATAATTGTAATTTTAATTATTATTTAACACCAAGTTAAATATTTGTAGGTGCGAAAAGTTCAGAGCATAAAAATTATATTTAAAAAATTATGGACAAATAAAAATGGAGGTATTGTACAAGAAAAACGAGCAGAAATTCTTCTTAACCATGAGACGGGGAACAACTAAGTAATATATCATGGAGAACCTATAGTAATATCTTAAAGGTAGAACTTTAAGATAATATGTCGAACTTAGGTAGTTAAAATGATAACTTTTAATTAGCAACCAATGCGGCCCCCATAAACCTTGCAATTCTAAAACTTTCTGTTTAGTAACTTTATCCATATAATCAAAGTTTGTAGTAACAAATTGAAAAATTCGGTTATTCGAACCGTAGTTAACTTTATAGTTGAAGTTTCTTTTAGGTGGTAACCTATTTTAAAACTTTCTTTGGAATATTTTTATAAAATAAAATTTATGTTAAAGTATTACTTGTTTTGTCTGCGGAAAAGGTGTGTCCAGACGCCACGCCCATTATTGTTTTTATACATAAATCAAACAGTTGATCGTAACATATTTCAACCTCGATATGCCTATATGTACTAGATTTATTATATTCCTAACGAATATATTCCATTAAATCTAGGCAGACGTTTAGCATATAATATCATGTTCCGCATTTCTTAGTTTGCTTTATTTTTCTAAAATTAATAAATTATTTCTCATTTTAATTATGAAATTATTTTTTTATACTATTAGGTACTAGCACTTTTTTTGTACGTATAAACTTTAAGATGCCTAACCTTGTAATAGGCTATATAAAAATTTAATCTATTTTATGTATTTGTTAAATATTACATGCTGTAAGGTTACCTATTAAATAAATAGATAAAAAATAAAAACAACTCTATTAATAATTTATTTTGTTTTATACCTTTTTTCAAATATTTATTAAAATATCCTAGGACGAGACGTCTGAATACACCATTAGGGACCTTAACATCGCAGATTACTAGACCCACATAATATAACGGTCAATCAACTTTAAAAAAATCACGATTATTGGTCGTGATACAGTCTAGATGAGAGAAATTTCATGATGTTGCGTTTTGAAACGTCAGACGTCATAAATATCTCAAAGATTTGATTCATTGTTGACCCGAAATATTTAAAGTGCTGCAAACGAAATGTCAAACCTTTTTATATTATTCAATTCGTTGTATGATAAAAGAGTATGAACTCTGCCCATTCATTATGCGTAATTATTTTCTATTGATAAACGTGTGCGTAGAAGGATTTGGTAGGTACTATTACTGGCTTTCTACCATTTATAATATAATATACAATGTGCGTGACAGTGATTAATTGACAAATGTTATAGTTCAATTGGCTGATTGCTTTTTTCTTGAAGATTGAAGCTCGTACCCTAGTCGACTCCTTTCAACTCGCTTGTCAGTTGTTTACTTAAAAATTCTATATCTGTTTATTTTATTAAAAAAATAGCTGGTGCTCGCGACTTCGTCCGCGTAGAAAAGTATAAAACGCCATCTACCGTATTTTGGATAGATGGCGCTATCTCCCGGGCCAAGCCGCTAGTATTTACTTTTATTTTAAATTTCCTGTAGGAATGAAGCATTTTCCCGCGGTAAAAAGTAGGCTATGTTCATCACGGATAATGTCGGATTCTAATGGTAAAAGAATTTTTCAAATCGGTCCAGTAGTTTCGGAGCCTATTCTATACAAACAAACAATCAAATATTTCATCTTTATAATATTAGTATAGATAAATATACTAAAAAAAAAAACAAATCATTCTGGTGGGACTTTCTATCTGCCAGGCGATCAAGAAAATATGTATAAGGGTTGTCCCAGACGGTTGAGGGACAGACGGCGGGAAGCGATTTCATTTTATGTTGTGTAAAATAAATAAATAAAAGAATTATTATATAAAAAAAGAAAAATATACATAACAGAATTAATAACTTGAGAAGAGTAGGTTGAACACTTTAAAATAAACGTGGAATAAACATGAGATTATATTAATCTATACTTATAAAATCAGTTATCCCGACTGACTACTAAGTCTAGTCTAGAAAGCTAAAATTTGGAACACATGTTTATTTTAAAACAAGAATTTGCTAAGAAAGGATTTTTGAAAATCTCAACTCCGTGCGAAGCCGGAGGCGGGTCGCTAGTAATTTGATATAAGTCGACGTAATGTAATAATACCCCAAAAGGTTTGTCAAAGGCCACTTTTTACACAACAGTTTTACTGTTCAAATTCACCTGTTAAAGTTGACAAGATGATTGTTAATTTAAGAAAATTATTGTAATCACCGCAGAGTTTAAAGTTCAGATTAGATAGTGAACCAACTAGTACGAGTTACGAGTATATCTATTATTTTCTTTCATAATGCGAAACTAAATTACGCACAGGATTTTGATACGGTTTTCACTATTAGCAAGAGAAGTAAATTTTCGTGGAAGGTTTATCTATACTAATATGTATATAAAGCGGAAGAATTTGTTTGTTTGTTTGGTTATACGTGCTAATCTCAGGAACTACTGGTTCGAATTGCAAAAATATTTTTGTATTGGATAGTTCATTTATCGAGGGAGGCTATAGGCTATAGGCTATAGAGAACGCGGACAAAGTCGCGGGCACCAGCTAGTAATTTATAAAATCTAATAAAGTTTTTATATATAAATAGAACAAAAAAAATATCTTGCAATTAAATGCAAAAAATTGTAAATTTACGTGTCTTATATACGTATGGTAAAACTTCAAAAGATACATAAAAATGATGCACTAGAGAATTGTAGTTTTTCAAAAGTCCTAACTAAAGTTATTAAAAAAAACCTTTTAAAGATTTCTAATGCAATGCATGCTAAATCTATAATTGTAATTGTATTATAAAAAGCAAAATATAATGTACCATATATTGTATCCATCATAATCACTGTAAATTATTATCTCAATCTATCCTAAAAATTATATCGAATATGCCATTAGAGAACCATAAACATAAACTTATCAATTTTTTTGTCTCCTATTATACTCTATAATAACTACTTAGGATCATTTGTAGTCACAATAAAAAAATAGCATTTAGTCTGGCTCGCTGAACCGATGACCTCAAGAGAGCGACTGGCAGTGCTCGGTTAAAAAGAGCTGTCCAATAGTGGCTCCATTTATTATTTTGAACTAGCTGCTGCCCGCGACTTCGCCGCGTAACTTTGTAAATTATATACTGAAACCTTCCTAGAGAACCACTCTATCCATTGGTGAAAACAACATGAAAATCGATGCAGTAGTTTTTGAGTTTATCGCGAATCCATATTCCTTTATAATTCCTTACTTACTTGCTTGTTGTTAAGACGACTATATATGTATATAGCGATCAAGTTAAACATCAGCATGTCTGCTTACGTTTACAAAAAATAAATTTAATTTGATATATTCAAGAGTTTGACCATTTACCATCAGCCCATTTACTAGTAAATAAAACTTCGTTTTGTTTACTAGTAAATTAAACAAAGTGACAATTAAACGTTTAAAAGTAACAAAGTGAAATAACTATTTCACTAACTTCGACATGTTCGATTGGTGTTTATCGGTTATACTGTTATACTTCGATGGTATTTCCATGGCATGGTAACGAGGATTAGTTTATAATTTTTGATTACTTATAGCTTTTTGTATTGTAATTTTTTATGTAGTTCGCAGTCTGTATTTTGTGTTGAAAAAAAAATGTATTCAAAGTTTACCAAACATTACTGTACGCCCACAAAAATTGTTATATTATGTATTCCGTAATAAACAAAATATTATATATCACCGAGTGATGGTTAATGACGTAAGTTTGCGATGCGCAAACGCACAAATGATACTTTAATGTGAGACTTCCGATGTGTTGTCTGTTACGTGTCATTTGTAAACTTAACATTAGCTTAACTTTACTGGGTCAGTTATTAATTTTAACCTTTGACATAATTAAAGTGATTAATTAACTTTCTATTGTTTCTGTAGCCGCCTTTAAAATTAATCCTTACTAATAATGTGAGTGTGAGTTTGTTACGCTTTCACGCAAAAACTACTGAACCGATCACCATGAAATTTTGCATACACGTTGTCTGAGACAACAGAAAGGACATAGGGTACCTTTCATCGTTCAAAGCGGACGAAGTCGCGGGCACCCGCTAGTATAATATATTTTTTAAAATATTTAATGTTACTGTGATCCTTTCAATTTTTTTGGTTTGAAAACTGAAGCTTGATTTTAATATTCCTAGTCTACAATTCAATATCTTATTAGGCCGCAAGGAAATAATATTAAAATCGATAAAGCTTATTCAAGAAGGTCAGAAATAACACACCACAAGTACAGTCGGCCGCATAAATCGATTAACATATTCAAAAGTGCAAAACCACTGAACACTCATATTACTTACTTAAATACTTACTTACTTACTGAAGCTTTTTACGATCGTTTGTACGTGAAGTTTATTTTTTTCTCTGGTCGTGACAACGACTTATGGCGCATTGAGTGTTCAGTTGATTTGCACTTTTGAATGTCTTAATCGACTTATGCGGCCGACTGTACATACACAAATAAAAGTTTCTAACAAATAAAGATCCAGACGTGGGTAAGTGGTAAAAAGGGAAGACCACCAACATCAAGTGTATGAAGAAATTTTCCTGTTAGTTATCCATTAAATTGAAATAATATGATGGTTTCAGTTCAGTATTTAAGACAGGTATTTTACCCACATTACTTAGATTCATTGGCCATTATGTCTTAGCTATGGCATTGACTATTGAATCGATTGTGTTCTGAGGTAAAGATTAAGCAAAAAATTGATACCACACCAGATATCGTGCCATTGTTTAGCTTTGGAAAAAAAATGACAATAATCGGCAATATACTATGTGCGTAATTATTTGATAATCACTGTTATTTTGCACTTTTATTAGAGGTTTTAATTAAGCACCCGGGGTACCCAACTTACAGCAGATATAAGCTTGTTTAGGCTCATTTTAAAGTCGGGGTTTAGTTTATAATTTCAACTATAGCTTGTGTATTTATTACCACCTTTAACACTCAACTACCTATTTTACTAGCTAGTGCCCGCCACTTCGTCCGCGTTTTCTATCATCAATAAATACTAATAATAAATCTGTAGTGGTCGGTCATGGGGTAATTTACTTTGTTTTCAGAAATATCGTGTATATAGGCTCTATACATGATACTGAAACTAAAACGATTTTTAGATTTTTTTCTGCATATATGTATGTATGTTCCTCCATAACTTTTAAAGGAATTAACTGATTTTCATGATACTTAGTAGATAAACATTTAGAAGTACGGGACACGTGATAGGCTACTTTTTATCTTTTTTAACTCGGACGAAGTCGCGGGCAACAGCTAGTAGCCTATAAACTTCCTCGATAAATGAACTATCCAACACTAAAGGAAATTTTCAATTCGAACCAGTAGTTTCTGTGATTAGCGCGTACAACCAAACAAACAAACATACCAACTCTTCAGTTGAGCTGATTAGTATAGAATTTGAACACAAATTATAACATAAGTATTATGATGTCACGTCAAACTGACGTAATTGTGAATAGTTTGGACAAAGTAAATGAACATTAGAGTAGCATAATTTAATATATCAAACACCATAGTCGTCATCTATGATTTAATTTTAACCTATGCAGACTTGACTCATATAGCTTACAGGCCTACCTTTCACTCGTTATTAGTCATTAGTAAGCTTTTGCTTGTTGACATGTACGGATAAATGTTTTCCTTAGAAAGAAATGAGAACATTATTAGAAAAAAATAGCATTTGACATTTTAAAAATAGTAATTTTAGTAGCTTCATCTTCAGTCTTTAGCCCGCTCCGAAACAATTTTAGTCATGCTAAATCAGAAAAAATAATACAAATCACTATCTTACCATATTGAAATAACTAATCCGAAAGTGGAGACACCTCAATGACGTTAGTCCTAGGGGCTAAGTCTCTCCTAGGACTAACTTAGTGTGCCACGCCTATTTTCCAGATCCAGATCCAATTTTGAAAAGTTCATTTACACGTTTGGTCTAGTCTAGTGGCTAGTAACCGTAGCTGTTAACGAAACGGTCGCGGGTTCGAATCCCGCTAGGGTTAAATATTTATATGTTAACATTTATCTTTGTACCTAAGTCATGGATGTTTTTTATTTATAATATGTATGTATTTACAAAAAAAAGTAATCTATGTAGTATATAAGCTGTCTGGTATCCATAATACAAGTATTAGTTGCTTAGTGTGGAACTAGATGGTGCTGTGTGGAATGTGTGTCATATTAAAAAAAAAAAAAATAAATAAGTTGACGCTGCTGGGTATCGAATTCCAGAACAGAGCGTTAAGGCAAGCACTCTAACCACTCATCCAAAGGGCGCGATATGTACTATATACTGAGGGTTTAAACAAAGAAGTCAGTCTGTCTGTCTGTTCGCGATAAACTCAAAAACTACTTCACCGATTTTCATGCAGTTTTCACCAATGGATAGAGTGGTTCTCCAGGAAGGTTTTAGTATATAATTTAAAAAGTTACACGGGCGAAGTCGCGGGCAGCAGCTAGTTAATTATATAAAAGAAAATCAAATGGGTGTATGTTTGTATATGCATAGTATAGTGATTGAATGAACGTAAAAACTTCAAATGGCCTATTGAATAATTCCTATTGAATGCATTTATTACTAATTGTTAGTTAATAAAAAGGTGTGATAAATATTTAAGACGCGCGAGAAATATTTGCGGAAAAAAGTTTATCCACAAATAGGTGCTTCGTTATTATTTTCGACCAACAATCGTTCTCGACTTTATTGGCTCTCTAAGTATAATAATCATATAGTTTTTCAAATTTTAAGCAAAAATCATAGTTAGATAACTTAGTAGTAATCAGTTTTATAGATTTTTCGCTATATTTCGCTATACAAGATATTATTATGTACAAATCAGTTCTGTTATTTTAGACCAACAAACGTTATTTTTTATTCAGATGTACATTTAATTATACATTACTATTATAATTAACTTTAACTACATTTACCATCTAAACTAATATTATAAATGCGACAGTTTTTATGTTTCGATGTTGTGTATACCTATGTGATCCACCTATAGGATATTATATTTATTCGGGAAAAATAAAACACGGCGATGATGTCAGGCATTATTTCACAGCTAGACTTTTTTTTTTTTATACATGAAACATGATATACATGGAACATGATAATTATACATGAAACCCTCCAACATTATGCGCTGAAGCCTATATTTACTACTCATTCATTCCATTTCTCGCTTTCTTGCCTCTTGTACTTTTATTCTTCATACTGTATCTTTCTTTCATCCATCACTCATTCATACCGTTGCAGGTGGGATTCCCGCCTATCGATCCTAATCTGTCTATCTATTTATCATTTTTCCTTATTCCGTTAATCCTTAATCCTAGCAGTTGGGGCAACACAGGGTAAATAATTATACACAATATTAATAATATTACACACATCAGTAGTCAATATAAACATTAAATATAAAACACTAAAACATTCATAATTCAAATATAAATCCAAAACATAAAACATTAAATAATATAAAAGCACTAAAACACAGCTAGACTTCTAGATTCGCACGTCTGGGAAGAAATACTGATGTTGGAGAAACGCTGGACCAAGTGTGTTGAAGTCAAGAGGGACTATCGGACTATGTAAAAAAATATAAATATTTTTAATTTGAAAATCACAATGTTTCATTTTTAGGCCGAGAACTTATCCCCTATTACTTAGTCGTTAACTTTCTCGTGACTTATATTTTTCATTAGTCAATCCGGAATTCCGGACGCAGTCGCAGGCACGCTGCAGTCGAGCTAGTAATACTATAATAACTATACTCCTTTGAAAATGTACACGTTAATTCAGTAGATACTAATGTGTTATTAATAACATTTTTACTTTTATAGAACGCTTTTGTATTCCCCAGTGTTCCGCAGGGGTCTATTCTTGGACCATTTCTCATACTTATTAATTTTTCTCCTTTTATATTGTGACAATTATCCATGATGAATAGTTATACATAATATACACATATTTATTAGCTGACCTATTATGTTTTCTCTGCTGATGATAAGTAATTAATTACTCAAATGAAACAAGGATGTAAAGAGATGCATGTTGCGAATTTCAGTGTAGTAAACTGGTTCAATGTGAACAATATCTTGCTTAATGAGAAAAAGACGAAATCTGTTAAATTTGCTTTGTACAATGTCATGTCAATGGTAAGGACCTTGAATTTGTTAAGTTCTTGCTGTAATTGTTAAACTACAATTGTACCTCTGTCTAATACATTCATAGACTTACTACACAAACTTCACTTATTACTTTATTTTTATTTTTGACTAGCGCCCCGCTCCCGGCTTCGCCCGGGGTGCATTTTTTTTAACATAAAAACCCTCCCTGATTATCCCTCTATCCATGAGTGAAGACAGAATTAAAATCGGTCCAGCCGTTCTCTAGTTTTGCGCTTAGCAACACATTTATTAATTCATTTTTATTTATATAGATATAATGGTCGTCAGACAAGCTGACGGTCTACTTGATGGTAGGAGGCTACCGTCACCACGACCATAGTAGGATTAATTAGGTAAGGCATTAAGAACGGATGGGGAAATTACCTCTGGCATCCCTTACTCACTCGCTGGAACACAATAGCACATATGCTGTTATATCACGATGGATTTCTGTAAGTGTTGAAAACTTTCAAAGTTGGCCGTGCCGGGAAACAACAAGTTCCTGCGGCCCTTCATACATAAAAAAGCTTAGAATACGTAATGAAATATTATTTATAAGAATGAGGGAAATATATTATTTTAATTGTTCTAAGATTTCTGTATCTCCCCAAACATCTGACCCCGATAATAATAATAATTAAGTCCGCTGACATAATCGTGCAACGACAAAATTCGTCGTTGATCATATGTTTTTAATTGGTGCACTTTCCCATAGAGATAATTATCACGGCTCTTACACTAGGATTGTCTAATGTGAACATTTACATAAATTAGTAATGTAGACAGTTTAATTAATTTGTTTCACTTTCAGATTTGTACAACATGAATTTAATGAATTCTTCAATTAAAAATAAGACTTTTTGCCATTTAATACTCGTACAAATATCTAATTTAATATATTATGTATAATAAAAAATAAATTTTATCTTTAATATAGGGACTAAAAAAATAAGTAGGTAACTCTTTTTTATGTAGATTATTTTGATACAATTTTTTTCGCATTTTTTTTTAAAGAGTATCTTATAATATTTCCTTTGTATCCTTTATGTATCCTATATGCAATACAAAAAATCTATATCTGTTTCTCCACTAACTTCTTTTAAACTAACTAACGGATTTTGAAGACGTTTCCTCCAGTGGAAATAGGAAGATTTGTGTATACAATTTGCAGAAAAAAACTGCATCCGTGCAAAGCTCAGAAGTAATATATAAAGGCAATAATTTTTCCTTATCAAGCACCGTGACTTGTATGGTTTCAGAAAATAGGTACCCGTACACGTCATGTTGGCGTTTTAATTCGTGAGCGCCTTAAATGCAAGAAACGTGCAACCTTGTACTGAAAGCGATCTTGCAGTGTCCTCTTCGTTTGCCATTGACTTTTGACCCTTAATAATAATGGCACCTTAATTGATATCAAAGTATTCTTAAACAGAGGCACGTAATTTTGTATTTTTTTTTATTTACAGCATGTTAATCGTTGTTATAACAGAAAATACGACCTTAACATTGTCCAGCAATGGACAATTAGTAATGGCAGGGCACACTGCGTTTTGCAGTCATTTGGGCAGCCCGTCTGGTGGCAGTAACCACTATCTTACAGAATACCACCGTGGAATAATAGCATTATGTGCTGTTGTGTTTCGGTGAGTGAGTAAGGGACGCCAGAGCCCATTACCCCATCCCTCCCTTATCCCTTATCCTTAATCCTTCTATGGTCGGCAGCGCACTTGTAGCACTTATGGCGTTACTTGTGTTATAGGCGACGGTAGCCACCTACCATCAAGTGGACCGTCAGCCTGTCTGTCGACCTTAACATAAACAAACATTCTCTCTTTTTGACCCCCCAACGCTCGAGGCAAAAACGGGATGTTATAAGTCTGACGTGTTTGTCTTTGTGTATATCTGTGTCTCTCAAATGGATGGACCGATTTTGATCCGGATTTATTTGGTTTGAAAGCTGATTTGATCGAGATGGTTCACGTTGTTTGATGCCAATGAACTACTGAACCGATTTTGATAAAACTTCGTGACTATGTGTAATTTGGTCCAACTTGAAAGATATGATAGTCTTTATTTTGAACCCGGGCGAAGCCGGGAGCGTGTACCTAATATAACATGTAACATGCCTCGGTTAAATCTCAATTTATTTCGGTTACAACTCCTGTAGCACACCATATGACGTCTTAACCACAAACACATAAGATTTTACTCTTTACACAACACACGTAAATAAACATAAACATAACGCAGAGTTAATAATATGTTTAGGATTTTATTAGGTATTAACGCTGCCCCCCTCTTGGAAAAACTACTATTTAGAGTTCCATATTCTCCCTCATCACGTTTGAAGGGTACCTTTTATATCCCTTTAATTTGTGCCTACTCGTAACACTTTTTTTGTTGTATTCTTTTGAAATGTCCATTTTATATTTGTATTAGTCTATGGTAATATAGGTCTTATTGTTTCTATTTTTTGTAAAATGAGTTGTGTGTGACTGTCTCTGCCTTAATTAATAAAATAAATAAATAAGGTCTACTTTCACATTAAACTATTTCAAAATCCGAGTAAATACGTGAAGGTGCATTTGTGTTGGCCATAAATAATCTCAAAGCTCCACTAAGTGATCACAAAACAACGGGTTAAAGTTGAGTTGTAATTGCGACTTGCATTTCTGTAATGCATAATGAAGACGCGCTCGTATGGGGACGATAAGTCTTCGTTGCTTAACTTGATGAACGAAACATGTGCGCCGTGATCGAGTTTACTTTACGAGTTACGTTTTGAGTAATATTTTTGAGTTCATAAGTTCCTAACTTTGTATTAAAAGGTCAGACTAAATCCAATTTGAATAAGGACAGATGAACTCAGAGCAAAATATCATTAGTTAGTCCGATCGCCGGACTTACCAGAATTACTGTGACTAAGCCTAAAATTTAACAAATATTTAAAAACTCAAGTAGAGTAGAGACTGTATCAAACTGACCAATTCTGACGATTTGAAAAACTGATTTTAATAATATGACCTTTTGAACATACCTAAAGGAATATTTAAATAGGTTAACTAAGTTTGGTGTTTTTAACAGACAGAGATATTCATATTACAGTTTTATTTAAATTTTTTTTATTAAAACCTAATAATTCGAGTTCCAATTAAATATGGCATAAATTTAATCAACATAAATATATTTTTTAAAACACTCAGTGGTGCAGTCCTGACTAAGACTAGAAACTGTGTGCTGGGAATCTTGCGAAACAACTGCTTTTGTTGTAATGGCATATATATCGGAAGAAAAGAAGTTATTAGTTGCATTTAAAATTCATAATTCAACATTAATTGTAAGATAAATTGACCTCTTAACACATTTCATACCGAATAAATCACAAGATTCACTCATCAATTCACAAAGAAACTATTTGAATATGAACTAGCGAGCCTTCCAATCTTATTAAGGTCTATAAAGAGACGAATCAAGGAATTATTCCCCAGACCATCTCTCTCTTATAACGAACGCATACCGATTACTATCTAATTATAGACTTATCGGCGGCCATTCGCGTTTCGAATTATCTATGATCATACAAAGACATCTGGATGTGCAATAGCTAAATTCGTTTCTTATTGCGGAAGTTCATCTCTTTGTTGAGGTGTGTTATATAAAATGAAAGAAAATGTTACAAAATTTTACTCGGAGCTGTTGTAAAAATTGGCACTAACAGTAACTAGTTGCGTGCCCGTAACTTAACATATTATGAGCTTCATTAATTGTAGCTTACTTAACATATATAATTATATTAGCTTCTCATGTTGGCAAGCTTCTCCTAAGGTCTTCAGCCTAAGGCATCCAGCCGCTTCTTGCGAAGCCTTTTAAGTCTCACATGTCCTATATTAGGTATGTGTAGCCTAAGCCTTATAGCCTTAAATACGATCATTTTTAGGGTATATATTTGGATTCAGTTGGTACAAAATAAAAAAAATATGTAGTCCTCACCTAATCACATATTCAACAAGATATCCATTGATTTATTACTTCAAATTTTTATTTTAATCAACTAGCAATGTGCGAATTTGTCGGCATCATGTGATCTTCGTGCCTACGGTACAGTAGGTACTTTTTTATGGATGACTGGTAGGTACATATCTTTTCCCGTATCTAAACAACGTTCTTGCAAAATTTCATATAGATCGGTTGGCTAAGTGTTAAACCATACTTAAGAAACAAACTCACTCACATTTAAAACATTTATTAAAGACCTAAGAGAAGCTAGGTTCATAAAAGAGGTTTTAGCCGACCCAGATATATAGTGGATTGATTTATAATATGCCTACATAGATCTGTGAGCGCATCCCTTCAAGAGCCTGCGTGGAGGTTGTGGTGGTCATAAAAGGCTGCGTGCGAGCAACGGGCCACAGTTCGCGCCAACACGCTAGCGCATCGTACGCACACGGTGAGTTTGAAAATAGAATGTGTCAAAATGAGTGATTCTTTTTTTTTTTTAATTTTGTGAGCAAAGATATTAAGTTATTCAGCCATAGACGTATACGTGAATTTAATGTGTGTAGAAATTTTTCGTGGAGTTTTCACATTTATTAATGTATAATATATAATACGTCCTTTTTTTTAATGGAGTTAAGAAATATTTTAATAAAACTAAAACACACTAACTAAAACAGGTGTATTTTAAGAACAAATCTTCTTTTTTAAAAGAAATAGTTCTGAAAGCAACAGCAAGAAAATTTCAGGAACATTTTTAAAACTATTTTCAAGTTTTGCTTTAGAAACATACCTATAATCATTATTTCTTTTAATCGTTATTTTATAAGACCTAGCGACCTGCTCCCGGCTTCACCCAATATACATTTAATTTTATAGAGAGCCACTTAATTTTTTCAATTACAAAGCATATTTAATTCATAAAAAAAAAAACCAATTTCTTTGCGTATAATTGTCCCTTGATCAAATAGTAATTATTTGTCGTACCAATTGTGGCAATAACTTATACATAATGAACAATGCATTTGTCTTCTATTCGGATGTAATTTTACATCATTCCGTTTGCGTGAGTCGGTTTAATTAGAAACTTTTTACTAGATTTGCGAACGTTTTGTAAAGGAAATCCTAAAAGAATGACACTACATTAATACCATTAAATTAACTAGATAATTTATATGTAACTAGTGGCTCACCCCCGGTTATACATACACGGAGGTTGCGTGATTTAGGAAAATACACGCAAAAAGCGACTTCAATTTATATGTATGTATGGGATGAGGGATGAGTCTTTCAGAACGCACGTAGTTCTTATATTTGAAGGAAAAGGAGCAAGATTTTGGTATATAGCATTGAGATAAATCTACTACGTGTATATAGGGCAATTTTCAAAAAAAAATTGCATCCCTTAAGTAGTTAGTCCATTAGGGAAAATTGCATCAAAATCCGTTACAGTTTAGAAGTATTTAACAGAGAAATATTCAGACGCGGACATCTTCGGTGACTTGGTTGCAAAATATTGTTTTTTTTTTCTACTTCATAAAAAAATCAATAGGTTTTATACTAGGTTTTGCCCGCGACTTCGTCCGCGTCCGATCGTTACCAAACTTCACAGGATTCACGCTACCTGTTGGACTAATTTGAATTTTCTGATTTTGGAGTCTATATGGTAACGGCTTCGAACAGGTGAATTTTTTTTTCTGAAAATTATATATGCAAAATCCTTTTACTCGTTTAACGCTCTTTATTAGTGAAAACCGCATTAAATTCTATTACATAATTTAAAAGATCTAAGCTTACATACATACAAGTTATATAAGACTATGTAAAGATAAACCTTCCGTGAAAAATTAACTGATATCAAAATACGTTGCGTGGTTTAAAAGGAGGAGTTATTATCGGATAGATATCTATCCGATAATAACTCCTCGGATGTCGGACAGACACGACGAAACGAGACTTCAATTTACACTATGTAAGGTTGTATAGATGTAGATTAAAACAGTGTACATCTATAAAAATCGATTTTCTAACATTAATTTAATTAATTTAATTTAATGTATGAATTTAAAAAAAATCCATCAATGCTTTTATTGGACAAAGGGAAGCTTTTTTAATAACGTTGATAAGCTTTTTATTAATAAGCTTTTTTAATAAATAATATCTATACATTTGATATATAGGTATTTCAATAATTTAAAACGCAATAGGCCAGGAATCAAATATTGTTATGGGACAAACGAGGAAATTTTTGGAATGTGGGACAAAATATCGGGACGAACGAGGCAGAAATCGCGAAAGCCAACATTGAAAAGTTCATTTCTAAAGTTGACCCGGCCGGGAATCGAACCCGGGGTGACTGAGACGTTAGAAAATAATGATAGCATTATTTAACTTTTTTATTTTTACCTACAGTAGGGGTTAAATGTTCCTTTTTGTCAATCCAATCCATGCGAAGTCAAGCCAAGAGACTATGGTACTATGGTGTTACAAATACAATAGTGACCAAATTTGTTGTCGCCTCAAGTAAAGTGTTGGTCACGTTTATCTTAATTTCCTGACACTTTAGGACTGACTTGAATCTCTTATGCCTTCCAGCACTTAGTGTTCCAAATAAAATGCGTGAGAATCGCACTATTATAGACACACAAAATACGCGTTTGTATTAATACACATACACATATATATACACAAATACATATATGGCAAATAAAGTGTGAATGAAAAAAGAATTTCTAAAAGAATGACGTAAAATATGGTGAACTAAATAAATGGTCTAAGCTAACTAAACTAAATTCTAAGCATCATCTAGTTCTTAAACAATAAATTTAGTAAAATTTTATACCACGTGAATTAAAAGCATGTCTTAGTACACGGTCTATCTGCGTTCAAAGTTTCATCTCAATCAATTAGCGGTTTACGTAACTATAGTTATAGAATATCCTTAGGTGTATACGCTTTATGAGTAACAATCATCTATAGGTCTAAATTTAAAGCAAACTAGTAAATATACTAATATTTACTAATATAATTATTTCTTACTAAATCTTAGTAACTTAAACATATTGTTGTGCTTTTTAGAACAACAATTTTTATATGAATTTTTATATAACAATATTACGAGTGTAAAGTAGTAGCTTACGAAATTGTTGAAGCGTAGATAAATTTGTTTATATTAAGTAATCAAAATAATATGTTTATTTTAATTGTGTTATATTTTTTTCATATAACAAAATTTTTCAACTAAACTTCTCAAGATAGCTTACTGTTTATTGAAAGTGATATTTTCCTTTTTTGCAGAATTTAGTTTAAGTCCTATCAAGCAGCACCGACATCATGCTACGCCTGTTAACGTTTTGCAGTAAGTAAAAATGCTATTTTTTTTATAAAATAAATTTTGATTCTTGGGTATAAATATGATATACTTTTTATAATATTATATTATCAAAAACAAATTATCATAATAAAAAACCTTTAAAATCATCATTACTGTAGGGACAGTGGACACCAACCAATACAAGTAACCTAACCTAATAGGTAAACTAATCTCCCTAAGAGCCTCTTTCACCAACTACAAGTAAAGTGTTGATTAGTTACTTTCAGAAATAATTTTATGATTTATTAAATTATGCACTTGGCTTTCCGCATCCTTCGATAGGTGTTTTTTTTTTTAATTATTTTCTTTTCAATGTTTGAGACTATTGCCGTACAAACAAACCGCATATCAGCTCCATTATCCCCGGATACCGATGACTTTAAATGACGGTTAGCCTAGTTGACAGACGGTAAAAGAGGCTCACTGTGTTAATTTTAATTTTAACAAATATTTTAAACATTTTTATGTAAAACTAAATTCTCTATCTTAGTAAATAGTAAGACGATCCACTTAACGTTAGGTGGCTACCGTCGATTATACGCCACAAGTGCTACAAGTGCCCTGTCCACTATACTGGGATAAAGGATAAGGGATAGGGAAATAGACTCCAGCATACCTTAATCACTCACCGATACACAACCGCACACGTGCTGTTATTTCACGGTAGTCTTCAGTAAAGATGCAGTGTGCCCTGCCACTACGAAGTTACTACATATTTTAATGCACCGAATGACTAATTAAAAGAAAAAAATGCGTCCGAGAAAGTATTTAGAACAAATTGTATAATATAATTACAAATCGGTTAACCGGACACAGTGATAACCGGTGGTTGGGTTTTATATCTGACACATCTGTTTTAATTGATACGCCGTGAAAAAAGTGTCTCATACATCATGCCAATCTAATAGAGATTGCTCGCATTCTAGGGTTGCCACTTCACCAGTAGTTTGGCGATACATTTCTTTGTAAAGGCGGAGTGCGAAAACTTTCGTCAGTTTTTAAATTCATTCCTTAATCAAGTCGTAGACTATTATAGTGCCTTTTAAAACTAAAACACAAAGCAAACAACTGACATGAATACTTGAAATGAAATTTTGTCATGACCGATAGGTTGCCCTGGTGCAAGCAAATGTCGACTTTAAGGTGACGAACCTTTTCTTACCCCGACTGTACTTCTCACACGTCCCTTTTGATAGTTAATACTACTTATGGAAAATTTTGAAATTTCACTTAAAACATGCAAGCGAAAAATAAACTTACTAGATATGTGTAGTTAATTATTATATTATTTATTGGGTAGTTTATTTAGCAAAATGTTATTTAGTTTTTCATCACTTAGATTCTTTATTAGATTGGTATGATGCTTGAGACAATTTTTCACAGCACGACATTTAATATATTATTATGTCAATTATTAGCTACTATCCCAGCCTCGCATGGTGCAATTTTTGTCTGCAAATTAAATTTAAACACTCTCCGTTGGTAAAAACCTCACGAGAATCCGTTCATCCGTTTTTGAGATAATTGTGAACATATACACAGACAGACGTAGCGAGCGACTTTGTTTTGTAATGTGTAAGGACAATCGCAAAACCACTGGTAAATAATATGTCTGGTTTATTAAATTGTTCTAAAAACTAGTACAAACAGAAGACAGCAAACGTTGTTTGAAATATTCATTATTAAAAAATACGGAGACAAATATTTTGACAACCCTACGAT
Source organism: Synanthedon vespiformis (assembly GCA_918317495.1). Classification (NCBI taxonomy): domain Eukaryota; kingdom Metazoa; phylum Arthropoda; class Insecta; order Lepidoptera; family Sesiidae; genus Synanthedon; species Synanthedon vespiformis. The sequence continues at coordinate 2,745,968 of OU906964.1, forward strand.
AAGATATTGTATGAACGAGTATGGGCACTTGAACTAAGCCGATTTTAATTACGCATCAAGCACTACGCGACAGTTCGACAAGCTGTATTAGATTGTTTGACTCACTTGTGCCATTTTACGCAGCTTTCACTGCTACCATTCACAGGTGAAGATTATAAAATGCAAATTGACTATTTAATTCATATTCTAACAACTCTAACTAAGTACCTATATTTGGATTTGTTTGTCATATTCATCATCAATCAATATACTAATAATAAATCTGTAAGTGTAGGTATTGTATGTATGTATGTTTGTTCCTACGTACAGGACACAGGATAGGCTACTTTTTTCTTTTTCAACGCAGACGCAGTCGCAGGCGCCAGCTAGTGTAATATATGACGGTGACCACCTAACAGGCACTTTAAAATTTCACCTAATTAATTAAACTATTAAAACATAAACTAATGAAACACAAAAGATTAATAGATCAATCAATATGGTTTATTTTTATTTTGATGCCTTTACGCACTTTTAGTCAATCTATTATATACTAGCTGGTGCTTGCGACTTCGTCCGCGTAGAAAAGTATAAAACGCCATGTACCGTATTTTGGATAGATGGCGCTATCTCGCGGGCCAAGCCACTAGTATTTACTTTTATTTTAGATTTACCGTAGGAATGAAGCATTTTCCCGCGGTAAAAAGTATCCTATGTTCATCATGGATAATGTCGGCTTCTAATGGTAAAAGAATTTTTCAAATCGGTGCAGTAGTTTTGGAGCCTATTCTATACAAACAAACAAACAATCAAATCTTTCCTCTTTATAATATAGTATAGATTGCACGTATAAATCTAGACACAACAAACAAACAAACGAATTTTATAGTAATAACGGTACTGTGAAGTTGTAATGCATGCATGTATCATGTAATTTAACACAATATATTTTTTGCGTAATTCAGCCTATAGGTGCCGCATTGAAGGTTTGCTCTCTGACCCGTCATCTAAATTTCCCACAAGCACGAATATCATTAAAATAATGTGGCTATCGTATACGTATTCTATGAGAAACTGTTTGCCCACATACATAACATTATTTGCAATATAGGGTAAAATGACCTAATCCACCTTAATTTATTGGCACCTTAAATTTTTAACTAAAAAATAAAAAAAACTATGGAAGCTGTGTTCCCATAAAAAATAAATATATCTTAGATTTATGAGAATTGTTAACACAAATGATTTAAACATTGTCAAACTTTCAAATTTTATTTGAGTTGAACAAATAGGTCGAAAGGTGCCAATAAATGGTCGTATTTCTTAAAGTGCCAATAATTGGGTATTTTCCCCTATCTGCTCTATAGAATTTTATGAAACGCCATTGTTATTTTGTTACGGACTCCTTATTTGCAGAAGTTTTATTATATTCTTTTAAAATTTTGATATTTCTAACTTATTTATTTATTACACTAGCTGGTGCCCGCGACTTCGTCCGCGTTGAAAAAGATAAAAAGTAGTCTATCCTGTGTCCCGTACATCTAAATGTTTATGTACCGAGTTTCATGAAAATCAGTCAATTTATTTAAGAGTTATGGAGGAACATACATAGAATACCTACACTTAAAGATTTATTATTAGTATTGATTGATTGATTGATTGATGATTAAAGTCATGTTCGTTGCACGCGTCCCCCAAAATACACTGTTTTATTATTTGTAATAGTAATTATTATTTATAATGATTTTTTTTACATTTTTAGGCGGTCCCTCGAGAACTTAACATTTAATTTCCTGAATCAAATGTATACCATATTATTATGTTAACTACTTATGTGTGCCAATTTTTAACCAAATCCGTTGAGTTGTGTTTACGGGATAGAGTAATATGTATAACAAACATCCATCATCCACCCCAAACTATTGCATTTATAATACCTAGTAGTAAGAAAAAATCATATTAATCTATACTAATATCACAGTATATAACTTCTTCTTCTTCTAATATTATAAAGATTAAAGATTTGTTTGTTTGCTCCGATTAGGCTTCGAAACTACTGGACCGATTTGAAAAATTCTTTCACTGATGAAAAGCTATATTATTAGGGAATAACATAGGCTATATTTTATAAAGTTACGCGGACGAAGTCGCGTGCAAAAGCTAGTATTATAAACGTACCTACTTTCAACGAATGACTCATCTATTTTAAACTCGACAAGAGGAAGTATATTAAAATCCATCAAGGTTTAACTGACCGTGTCAATCTTTGGATATTATCTTCGGTTATTGAATAAGTAAGTATACTTCAATTATGTCACTAGATAAAGACTATTGTCTTTTCGTCAGGGAACTAACTCTCATTATTATCACTGAATTCTCAAATCTTGATTTCATGGTAAGCCCCTTTCCATTTCCTTTAGAACTTAACAATAAACAACTCTAGACTTTAATATTTTTTTAAGTATGTCTAAGCAGGTTAGGTACTTATAGTTATTCAATTAAGATTAGGTACAGATAGAATAAATTATTCGGTGGTATCTCGTGCTCGTGCGCGCGCGCATGTCGACGGCAACAAAGAACAAAAAGATATCTGCATTTTACCGAAATTCACTTTTTTACTTATCATTTTTATCAAAGAAGTTATCAAACTTTCGCGTTAAAAACGCTCTCCTGGAAATTAGTGATTTTATAGATAGCCGTTTGTTCTTTGTTGCCGTCCCTGATTATCCCTCTATTCATGAGTGAAGACAGAACATTTAGGGATTCATTTTTAAGATACATATATTATAGTTTGAAAAGAAGATTAAAATAAAATCTCGAATCTGTTATTCTAAAATGTTTTATATTGATATACAATATTACCTATCTTAACTTGAAGCTTATCTAAGAGCTTGAAAATGATTCAGAACGTTTTCTAATAGTACACTAAATTTCGGTCGTGGAGTTGTTGGGAATAAAATAGCCTTCTTAACTTTACAGCCGTTGATCTAATCTAACAATTAGATCTACAATAGTTTTGTGTTGTGTGTGGCCTAACAACAATACTCAATAAAAATTAGCGAGATTATAAAACTCTTTGTTCCGAGTGTGTGAGTGGTTCTGTCATACAAAATGTTTCCGAACGACATTATATTATTAATCTGTTACGCGGGAAACAAAAACGAGTATAAGGCCGTGGACCTTTTTATCTATTATACTCATTATATTTCGAAATGTGAGGTTTTTTAAATGTTACTCTCATTTTTACTATCTGAACGTTTTTCTGAATACCGTATTTTGAATAGATGGCGCTATCTCCCGGGGCAAGCTGCTAGTATTTTCTTTTATTTTAGATTTTCCGTAGGAATGAAGCATTTTCCCGCGGTAAAAAGTCTCCTATGTTCATCACGGATAATGTCGGTCCATTAGTTTCTGAGCCTATTCTATACAAACAAACAAACAAATATTTCCTCTTTATAATATTAGTATGGATAGAAGTCAATTGTTCCTATTATATTTTATTTAGCAAATCTAGCACGACTCTTGCGCAACTGCTAGGTATACGAGATGCCACCGACAACGACATGAACTGTATCACTCAATTTAAATTAACGAACGACTTCGCACGTTATCGTGGACCGTCATTTATTAAGCCAACAACGTTCGCATCTGCAAGTGATAATTGCTAGTTTATTTTGTGCCTTATTACTTTGTAAATTAAGACGATAACTGAAGGCTTGCAACAGGATCCTAACGCAAAACTATGTCGGTCGTGCTTCAGGTCTAGCTTCCTTGTTCCATTGTTCTATATCGTGACGGTTGCGCACGAGTGATGCACCCCACTTGCTGAGAAGCGGGGTTTTTATTTAAAATTAGAACACTTCCCGAATTCAAATGTAGAACATTTCAAGACGTGAGTGGATGAAGATTGGACATTATTACCTTCATCAATGCAAAAAAACGAAAAAACCCAAAAATGCACATAACACCTTTGTCCATATAAATGATTACAGACCTTAAGATCGTCAATTTAAGACATTTTTGGAAAATAAAAAGTTGAAAATGGTGTTATGTACCTACAATTAATTTTAAAAAGCAAAGAGTGCAGAAAAGTTTACTTTTGTTAATGGAAGAGGGAGCTATGTTCACTTTTTTTTAATTAAATAATAGAAGTGTTTAATTGCTATCATACCATTAAAACTTTAGGTTGTTTACACAACTTTGCATCATAATTTAATCAAAACAAAAATCAGTTCCGTGGCGACTTATCTCAAAAGTTAAAAGTAAAACTTTAATCTCGATTTATTCAAAATTGGAATTATGCGACATACCACCTTCATCCACTCATGTCTTCATTTATATGCAGCTATTAAATTTCATGAATTTTCCGAGCTCATATATCCCAAATCTTTTTAGTCGTCCAAGTTCAATACCAAGTTCGAGTTAATAGTCGTCTTCTGGATCAGCTCGCTACATCATAGGCCTCAAAAAATAGTTAAATTATATCTCATAGTGAAAAGCCCTCTTATCTAATACTGAAAAGTGATGAAAACACTTGATATTCACAATAATTCACCGAGATGGATTGCTTACTATCTAAAATAAATCCAATAACTTTTAAACGTATTATAAAAATATTTGCTTTCACATTGTTATTTTTTCTTTTATTACAAATTAAATTATGACTTCTAAAAACTCTTAACCTAGATATTTATAAAAATATAAATTGTCAAATTTAATTCAAATGTAATTATAAATGTTACCAGTAAAAAATATACTTTTAATATTTATCAATAGTTTACAAAGTTTTATATAGGTATACCTATCTAATAACGAAATTTTGTTTTATTAGTATGTAATCTAACTTAAATCACTTTTAATTAAAGTCTCCTAGCACGATACTGCAAAAGTCAAGTTTCTGTCTACGTATAAATAACATTAATTTTGAAATTTCACATAAATTCTGTAGAAACAGCAGCGTACGTCGCTAGAATTCCAAATTACCAACAAAGTTATGATAATATTTAATTCATGTACTTAGTATTTATAAAACTGAAGAAATCCCCATTGAAACATTGTGTCAGCCAATCATGTTTAATTAATTTTTAATTATTTAACGCTCCCGAGTATAAAACCTTTTACATATTTATTTTATTACTGACTTGAGTGGTTTTTTCGTGTGTACATTCTTGGAATACACTAAAAGACTAGCTGTTGCACGTGACTTCGTCCGCGTTGAATAAGAAAAATGTACGCTATTCTGTGTCTCGTACGTCTAAATGTTTATTTACCAAGTTTCATAAAAATCACTTAATTCGTTTAAGAGTGATGGAGGAAAATACATACATACATACAGAAAAAAATTCTAAAAATCGTCAATTTAGTTTCAGTATCATGTATAGAGCCTATATACACGATATTTCTGAAAACGAAGTAAATCACTCCATGACCGACCCATACAGATTTATTATTACCTATATAGTATTGATGAGTATATTTTTAATATTTACAAGTTTATGTTGTTATGGAATTGTACCTACGTCCTACAGGTATCTTGTGATGATAATAGTCTTAAATGTTTCGTGCAATTTAAAATTACAAATAATTTTGCATAATGTAACACCTGAGGCTATTGTTCAAAGATGCTCCATTATTTCAAGAGATTGTTTAAAATTACAACAATTCGATGAGGCGTTGTGATGTTGATGCGGCGCTTTTATTTTATTGTCATAACCGATTGTTTATAAACTTAAATCGATATTAGACTCATTATAGTCCATTATACTTTGGAGAGAGACACAAAAGAAAGAGAGAGACAGAGAGATTTACAATACGATTAGATTTGTAAGGGAAGAATCATTAGCTAGATACATCCTCAACCAAAAATCTATACCGTTTGCAAACAAACAAATTTGTTTGAACGCGTTAATCTCAGGAACTACTGGTTCGAATTAAAAAATATATATTTGTGTTAGATAGTCCATTAATCCAGAAAGGCTATAAATAATCAGTCGCGGGCAACAGCTAGTAAACAATATACTTAAGCCGTTCAATCATGACACAACCCTTTAAAAGCTTGACTCTATTTTTTTTTAGAGAAAGCAACGCAATGACTTAAAAAACATTAAAGTATACAAGAGAGGAATTTATATACGTATATGAAAAGTATAAAACGCCATCTACCGTGGAGCGGATCGCTAAAAATATCACCAAGCAGTTGTCATGTTAGTCGCTTCATCTGATTTTGGATAGATGGCGCTATCTCCCGGGCCAAGCCGCTAGTATTTACTTTTATTTTAGATTTCCCGGAGGAATGAAGCATTTTCCCGTGGTAAAAAGTATCCTATGTTCATCGCGGATAATGTCGGCTTCTAATGGTAAAAGAATTTTTCAAATCGGTCCAGTAGTTTCGGAGCCTATTCTATACAAACAAACAATCAAATCCTTCCTCTTTATATAAGTATAGACGACAAAGTCCTCTACTTGTATAATGTACGGCTTTTATTATACAGCTCTGGGGAAATGGACACGAAAATAATTGTCGGATAAAATCCGACTCTGGCGGTCAAGGGGTTAGGAGCACAAAAGATGTACGCCAACAATTATTCTTCATCTATCATCACACGACATTGTGCAAGGTGGCAATGTCAACGAATACTTATTGCGAAACCTGGGAACTATTTGATGCTAATCTCCGTTGTTGCTCCTTAAAATTGCCGCGATCACGTAAACACCTCACAAAGCATCGGTTGCACAATGGACCACTCGATTTTTGCGAACCACTTTTGTCTGAAATGCTCCATTTGCCTCATCTATTGTTTTACTTCGCTTTTATTGTACATCCAATTCTGTGTCCTATTAGGTTAGGTAAACCCAATTTGTTTGAGACTATTGGTGAATTTAATACTCATGCACATTATGCCATTACGCGATGATCGCTGTGCTCTGTTTGTTGCCAAAAATGTTACAGTGACAGTACTTAAGTAGAGGCAGTGAAACACTGATGTGCTTTCATACTTATTTCACACTAGCTGGTGCCCGCGACTTCGTCCGCGTTGAACGGTTTTTGCGTGAAAGAGTAACAAATATCCATATAGTTATTATATTATATATGGAGTAACTATATTCGCAAATTATTATATTCTCAAAATATTATTACATCCATACATAACTATACAAACTTTCGCATTATGAAAACAAAAGAACGATGCTTATTTTTATCAAAAGTTATCATTCTTCTGGATAGACCATTTGATTGGATTAAAATGTCTTCTAAGCATAGGTTCAATCAACAAAGCATATACGAGAAATAGGTATGAATAACTGAATAAAAGTGGCCAATTAGGACACAGACCAATAGGAAACGGATTTCTCCGAACAAAGCCTTCCGCAAGACCAAATTTGATTACATTACGAATTGAGCAATTGCACACTAACCTAAAAATCGATCTTATCTTCACTATTTGAATAGGTTCATCTCGTTGATTGTGGCCGATTGTGTGTTACATTGTGTTCCTATCGGCTATAAAAATCACAGTGACTATTAGCTAAATTTTATTGAGGAAAATAGTGGCTCTGATCTCCTGCGTCTGATGTGCCTACTACAGCCGAGCTTTTGACTCACCGCTTTTTGATTAATTATAACTACTTAGAAGAATATATAACTACTTAGATTAATGTAACTACTTAGAAGAACCTAGAAGGGTTGCTTCACTAAAAGTGACATAGTAGAATATCACTGCACTTAAAATATCAGCTTGGGATGATATTTTAAATTAGTTGCACAAAGTTGTCCTTAAGGTGGACAATATTACTAAATGTTAAGGTTCAAATCTGTCGTGCAACATTTATTTATATTATTCATCTTTTTATCAGAAATTACGAGAAAATCCATTGTATAAAAAAATCCAGTGGACACTTTTTCGTACCTAGTGATTTTGTTCGAGACCCTAAATCACACTAGATCCTTTATCAAAAAATTATAATAGCAAACATATTATAGATACGACACAATACATACTTATAAAAAGTTATTTTTAAACAAATAGGTCAGACTAACGAAACCCCAACAAAACTGTAACAAGATCAACCACTAGCTTGAGTAGGTAATCTAAGAGAATCACCGAATCTATCTATAATACTTACAACGGTCTGTACCTGTACGCACATGGAACAATCGTCCAATTAATGATGAGCCAGTTTTCCAAAGGTGGGTTGCGTTACGGCAATTTCCCTATAGTGAGTTGCGAAAGAGTGTCGGGAAGGCACTCCCACGCGATCAAATCTAAAAAGAACTAACGACTACTATGCCTAAGGCGAGGAACTTCCATTTTTTTTCAAATGATAATGATTGAGAGCAGTTTCGTTTAGTTTTATTTTTTAACTAGCTGGCGCACGCGACTTCGTCCGCGTTGAAAAAGAAAAAAGTGGCCTGCCCTGTGTCCTGTACGTCTAAATGTTTATCTACCAAGTTTTTTGAAAATCAGTTAATTCGTTTAAGAGTTATGGGGAAACATACATACATACAGACTTATTATTAGTATTGATTACATTAAAAACTAGTAGGTAATAGTAATAGGTAATTACAGCGGTACTTTTTAGATATTTCTTTTTTTCTGCAAATTATTGTTACAGTAGCATTTTTTTTTTTGCTAGTAGCATATAAAATATATACAGGGTGATTCCGGGGTCGTGACCCCAACCCTTTTTTTCTGACTCAGTAAACGATTGCGATGTTACCTGTATATATTTAAATTGAAATGCTAATGATTCATTTTTTACTTATTTTAACTAAAAAAAGCATGATTTCTGAAAATGCGTGGTTACCCTACTTTTCATATTGCAACCTCTTTGAAAACAAAACGTCTGATAGAATACTTAATAATTTATGAGTAATTATTGTCACAGTACGTCAAAGTCAATACACGTGTCAATAAACATTGTAAACTGAAATTAATAAAATAATTAATTAATTATGCCTCCGGCGTACCCTTTTTCCAATATCGAGCGTTCAGATATGGTAAAATTTTACCATCAAACGAACAACACTGTGAGAGCACGAGAGATCTTTCACCATCATTATCCCAATTTGCCAATACCAACCAGGCGTTTGATTGATTCAATGGTGCGAAATCTTCGAGAACACGGGCAGTTCAGCGTTCCAGCCCATGCCCAAGCACGAGGTGGTGATAGGCCACGAAGGCGAAATTACGAAAACCTGGATCAACGCATACTGAGATATTTTTACCGAGATCCGCAACGCAGTACCCGACAAGCTGCTAGAAGGTACAATGTCAGCCAAAAGTTTGTCTGGAAACTGCTCAACGCTACTGGATTGCATGCATACCATTTTCTACCCGTTCAAGATATCTCCGCCCCTGATTTCCCCTTACGGATGAACCTGTGTCGATGGATTTTAGACAATGAAGAAACAAACGTCCTGTGGACTGATGAGAGCACATATACACGTGTTGGTTTGTTCAATATCCACAACGAGCATTTTTGGAGTGAAGAAAATCCGCATTTAACTCGGAGAAACGCGTATCAAACACGATTTAGTTTGAATGTTTGGGCGGGAGTTATTAATAACGTTATTATTGGCCCTCATTTCATCGAAGGCAGATTGAATGGAATGAATTACCTTGATTTATTACGAGAAGTGGTCCCGGAATTATTGCGAGGCGTCCCGGAGCTTTACTTAGAAAACCTGTATTATCAACATGATGGTGCACCTGCTCATTTTTATAACCGTGTTCGTGATTATTTAAATGAACAATTTCCCCAACGATGGATCGGTCGCCTTGGACCCATTGCATGGCCACCTCGCAGCCCCGACCTCACACTGTTAGACTTTTTTCTCTGGGGAGAGGTGAAACGGTTGGTGTATGAGCAGGAATCTAACACCGTAGAAGAGCTACGCCAGCGAATCATTTTAGCCTTTGAAACGGTTAAGCAAAATCACTTTGCTCTGAACAGATTAAGGGGCAACCTAAGACGACGGGCGGAATTGTGCATACAGGAGGAAGGTTCACATTTTGAACAACTTTTGAAGTACATTTAGTGTTGTAAATTTTGTGTAAATAAAGTATTAATTTTTATTGTTATTTTCTTAGAACAAAAATACAAAATATCATAATTTTCGTAGGTATCGATGCAATTATTCCTATCTGATTATCAATTTAATCATAGCATAACAATTTCATTATCTGTGACGATTGCAGTCTTTTAGAGTACACGCACTTGACATAAGTTTTCCTGGGAAACAGTAGGGTGACTATGATCTGAAATCATTTCGGACATTTTTTTTTTTTTTGTGATGACTAAAAAAAACCACAGGATTGTTGTTGGTCCTACTCTATCGTGATTCTCAGGAGAAACTAAATTAAATGCTCCTTGCTTGCTCCACGACCCCGGAATCACCCTGTATACAAAAAATTGAAATTACAGTGCTTGTTCAAATTTACGAAAACACCATTTAAGTATTTAACTGTATGATTGATAATTCCGTCAGAATATTTAATGAATTCTTTCAATAATTCTTTGTAATTGCAGCAATCGAACACAGTTCATATAAGAACTTAATAATTACCATATTACAAATGAACAATAAAATGCGACAGAAATAAATAATAGTAAGAATGCAACGTATGTATGTACTTAACTCATAGTCGCGGCCACTGGCAAAAACGTGAGATCATTTCGGACAATTTTGTAATAAGGACATTGGATTTGTGTTATTACTTCGTGAGACATACTTGAAACAATACTTTATCACTCATTTGATTAGTAATAATTATAATAGATTTTTGACAAAACACCCCTCTTTTCGTTGAGATTGAGATTTAGCTATTGAGAGCTATTGAGAAATATACATATCACGTGGACATCCCTACAATCAGTATATCGGTGTTAGACATTTCATAACATTAATAATCTCGGCAAAATAACAGCATGTGTGCTGTTTTTGCTTCGGTGAGAGAGTAAGGATTAGCAGAGCCCATTTTCTTATCCACTCTTTTTCCCCGATATCTATTCACCTGGATGTCCCAAATATTATGCAAACAGCATCGGTGAATGAGTAATTAGTTTCTAATTCTTAAACCTATTAAAGTCGACGCATTTGCAGCACGATAATATACGTTAATATGCGACGGTAGCCACAACGCCCACAATTATCAAGTGGACCATCAACCTGTCACACAAAAAACTTAGAATAATGGAATATAACTCCGTCGATATTTTGAGACGATTATGATTTGTTTTTTTTTTTTCTATTTCAGTATTGCTGGCTGCATCTCTCGCACAGAATGGTTATGAATATAACAAGCCGGGGAAGCCGTTTGGTTCAGGCACCGCACCGAGTCGACCAGGCCCGGGATCTTCTGGAGGATATCCTGGTTCACCGACAACGGCTCCGTTCCCGAATGCCCCTCAAAGCGACGAATACCCAAGCTCTGGATCCACATCAGGCTATCCTGGATCATCTGGGTACCCCGGCTCTCAAGACTATCCGAGCTCTAACGGTCAAAGGCCAGGCTCTTATCCTGGACAAGGACCTAGTAGTCCAAGTGGTCCTTCCGGCAACTATCCCGGACAAATAGGTTCCTATCCTGGTCAAGGTTCAACTTATCCAGGACAATCTGGACAACCAAGCAAGCCTGGATCTTCTGGATTTGGCCCCGCTGGCTCTGGATTTGGTTCAGACACTGGTGCCTATGAAGGAGGAGATTATTCAGCAATACCTGGTGAACCGGACAAAGATTATCCAATTCTTACGGAGATTCCCGAAACGTCGTTCAGATGCGATGCTCAAGCGTATCCGGGTTACTATGCTGATGTAGAAACACGTTGCCAAGTCTTTCATGTATGCGCCAATAATAAAACATACGACTTCTTGTGTCCCAACGGAACCATATTCTCCCAAGAAGTCTTCGTATGTGTATGGTGGAATCAATTCGACTGCAACAGCGCACCTGGATTTTATGAACTCAACGCTAATCTCTACGACTACTCTATCACTGGTTCTAACCAAAACAATTTCTCTCCATCCAATGACTACTCTCAAGGACCGCAAGGACCTTCAGCTAACTACCCTGGTAGCTCGGGACCACAAGGACCATCTGCGTCGTATCCAGGCAGCACTGGGCCTCAAGGGCCATCAGCGGCATACCCAGGCAGCACAGGACCACAAGGGCCTTCGGCTTCTTACCCTGGCAGTTCCGGGCCACAAGGACCGTCTGTTTCTTATCCTGGAAGCTCTTCCCCGCAAGGACCTTCGGCTTCCTACCCCGGCTCTAGACCACAAAGCCCTTCATCTTCCTACCCCGGTAGCAACGGTTCACAGGGACCCTCTGCTTCGTACCCAGGCAGTACTGGACCCCAAGGACCTTCATCTTCATATCCAGGTTCGCAAAGCTCTTTCCCGAGCTCGCAAGGTTATCCGTCAGGCAAACCTAGCGGTCCCAGTTTTCCACCAAGTGGTAATGACGGAAGGCCTCAAGGTCCACAGAGTGACACTGGTTTCCCTGCCCAACCGAATAGAGAATATTTGCCCCCGAGAAATTGATAAATCTATCTGCTTTAAAAGACTTTTGGATACATATTATGTAAGATCTTTTAGAATTAGATAAGAATATATCTGTCGCGTCGCGGAGAAAAAAGAACTCGTTGCCAAATCATTGCCACTATAGACTTAGCCAGTAGAAAAAGCATAACGTAAACGAGCGAAAAAGTTGGTGCTGCTATCCCATGCTTAATTTTAAGTGCGTAGATTAGATACTATTTTAGTGTAACTTACTTATCTGCTTTTTAGGTTGTTTAAATTATAATAATGTTTCATTGGTGTTACCGATAAAATCTTGCCAAATTAAAAATGTACCACTAACATAATTTGTGATGTGATACCATAAACGAAAGTTACCAAAACTAGTTCGTATATCAACAAAATTGAGAAATTAATTAGCAATAAGAAATATCAATGTAATGTTACAATCAAGTAATGTAAATAAATATGGGAGAATGAAAAAATAAATTTTGTTAAAGCAATCTTCATTTATTCGTTTTTGTTTCTACTTTTTCTTCTAGACATCTCTGACGTACGTCTGCCTCCATAACGGACGAGATTTTTATTCAATAACCCCTCTATAGTTCTTATTTCTGAACAATCCTCCAAAGGATTACCTTCGAATAAAACTTTTATCAAACCGGTTTGCGAAGGTCCTTTGGTTAAATTCTGATATTCTAATACTGAGAGTATTTTCTTTACACTGAAATACGACAGATTATTATAGGAAATATTCAAATATGTCAATACCATGTTACCTTTGCACCACGATAAACCATTTTTAATTGTTAAAAACCTTGCAGAGTATGGATCGGTAAACGGACCTAATAATTGTTCAGTCATCATTTCTGCTTTTAAGTGCGATAGATCATCGTTTATTGTTTTATCTTTATCTTTTTTAATGCCTTTCATTTTTACTGGTGTCGATTTTCTCTTTTGCTGCATCTTTTTCCCTTCTGATTTATACGTGATGCGGCTTTCGTCCAGTGAAAGATTATCTAACTGGTTTAAGAAATTTAAATAAATAGTATGTTTTGTTTTTAAGTACTGCATGTATCTGCGACGCTTGTTCGCAATTTCTCGTATGGTCAAATGGAAATCTATTAACACATTCAATATGTGTGCGGCTCCATCGTCACTTATGTAATTGTCCGACAAATTTAAATACCGCAAATGTCTATTAGTTCGCAAGGCTTCACCAAAGTGTTTCGCGCCAAGATCTGTTATGTGGTTAGAAGTTAGATTTAAAATCTGCAATTGCTTTTCAGATATCGCATTGTGGTGTAGTTTTGAAGCCAACATTTCGCATACAGTATCGTTCACTTTGCACCTGCATAACGAAAGATTTTGAAGGTTCGACGTGCCATCTAATAGTATTGAATAATTCGCTTCGAGTAATGGTGAATCATCGAGGCAAATATCAGTAATCGTTGATAAGGGAAGCATGATACTCAGTTCTTGTATCACATACACATTATTACAACAACTCCTAACAGTAAACTTTTCCAGTTCTGTATGATTTGGAACTAGAAGGGTGAGAACTTGCATTAGGACTCTAGGTATAAAATTAAGTTTACGAAAGACTATTTCAATCAAATGGTCAAAATTGTCATAGATCGCTGTAATTGTTAATGTTTCTTTGTCTGTGTTATCGCTGTTCACAATTGAGTGTCCACCTACTGTAAAGTTCCACGAGCTAATATTTGGCGGAACAGAAGTCGTAGCTGTACTTATCCGTTTACTTCTTTTCGCGCTTTCCGTCTGCTTCAAGAGAGCGTAATAGTTTTCTGAAAATTAAATAAATTTATAGTAAGAATCAACACACAGCCAAAATAGTGAATTGCATGCAAACACTGCAATGCATTTTATTTATATTTGGGAAACAAAATGAAAATTATAACACCTTACATCTTTTTCGTTGTGAATCCAGGTAATAAACTCTCTGTGTGCCAAATTTCATCAAAATTCGTTGAGCCATTTTTGCATGAAAGAGTAACAAACATCCATACATCCATCCTCACAAACTTTCGCGTTTATAATATTAGTAGGATTACATTACAATGCTATAACCTAAGTTTGACCTTACCCCGTACATATTCCTTTACGACAATAATTTCAATGGGGCATAAGTATTTTTTGCACACAAGCGGCAAGTACAACTCAAATGGTAACTTCTCATCAATAACCTCGACTCCACTCCTTCTTTCTTCGTTGAACGACATTATAGAAATGTACGATTTATTTCTTTTTGCTTTAGAAATATCCATTTTATTAGAAAATAAAATAAAATGTATAATAAATATTATAAAATAATAACATAAATTACATAAGTACAAAAAAATTGTCAAAAAGAAATAACAATTATATAAGTATCAAATTGATAGGAGAAATGTCATTATTAAATTGACTAATATATTTTTATCTGTGAATTAACTCCATAATCTATGATAATAAGTCGACAAACTGTTATGAAAAAGATCGCAATGCAGGTTGATTGTCAACTTGATGGCAGGTGGCTACCGTCACCTTTTAAAACAAGCAACGCTGTCGGTGTTCTGATGAATGTTAAAGGTAAAAGGGGAAAAGCACAATAGCACTACCATGACTTGCTATCGAAATCTTACGTTAGTTTACTTCTGTCGATAACGAACCTTTCACCCTTCAATGTGCTAGTGAATGATTTTACTACTAACATTACGGTATTTCTCGAGAGCATCAGTCAAATTTGTAACTCATGGTACCGATTTTGTATAGAAATGTCAAGTTAAACGTTAGTCGGTAATGGTCGCTAGCGACTACATTCGATAGGTTTTTTACTTATGCAACTCATGTTACTGGTTTTAGTTCTTTGAGTGACCGCTAGAGGCGCTGTACAATTTTTCATACAAATATTTTACGTTCTCGTTCATCTCTCGCTAGCGATTTCGGTAGTCATAAACTCATGGTAGTGCTACTGATCTGATTTCGATATTTTCGATACGGTTTTCAATAATGATAAGGTCCCTTAAAGATCCCCATATATAGATGAAATAGAAAAACCCTGTAACTTGTTGTCTAACTCAAGTAATAAATTTGTATTTCTGTATTTCCGAGCTCATATAACGGAAATCTTTTCAGAGTTCGAGTGAATAGGCGTCTTTTGGGTGAGCTCGCTCTGTCATAGGTCTCATTGTTGTTGGCCACGAGCAAACCCATCTCTAATAAAAATTAAAAAAATATCAGCATCTTTATTACGGAGTTACTTATTAACCAAAACTTATCTAAATATGTACCCACGAAATTAAAACAATACAAAAATTTTAATTAAGTAGGTCCGATAAACCAAAACTTGTCTAAGTATCCACAAACCAAAAAAGAATAAAAAAGTTTAGAGTAAATTTAATATTTATTTTAATATTAAACTTGAATTAATCTATTGAAATACTTAAAGAAAACATATTACATTAAGAAATAAATTACACGCTGATGCTTACATAAAATAAGCACATACAGGTAATTAATTGATACAGACGGACAACTGATACTATGTTTCTTGGTTTCTCCTTCACCTTCTCTTCTGTGAAGTCCATTCGACTATTTCTCTTCTGTGAAGTCCATTCCACTATTAGAGTCGAAATGGTCGAAGGTGACTTAAAACATAAAATAAAATTATATGGCCTTTTGAACTAAATATTCAAAATAAAAATAAATTAAAAATATAATTGTAATCTTATTATCTTTATGCCTACTAACATTGCTTGTATCACCAGAGCCACCTTTGAAAAGTACATTTCCAAAGATAACCCTGCCGGGATCGAACCCTGCACCCCTAGAACAGAGCGTTAAGGCAAGGCCTTATCCACTCATTCAACAGGCTCGTTAATTGCTAATGTGTCATTCGCTTTTTTTCTATAAAATATAAAGTATTTTAAGGTTTCATTGTAGCTGAACGGGAACCAAATACTTTGGACTTACTGCCAATAGCAACTCGCGGCTTCGACACAGCTGAAACACGCTGAGTACTCATACTATTAAGAAGTAATTCAATATGATCCAGTTCAGGACAATTTATTGGAATATTATTACCGTCCAATAAAACTCTTAAAAGACCAGTACAGTTCAACGTTTTCAGTACCAAGGAATACTGATATTTTAAAACATTAAGAAGTTTAACAACCGCAGGGTACTCGAGGTTGTTATAAGACAAATTTAGATAGCATAATTTTAAATTGCCAATACAGTGAACGTATTCATTTTTGTCTTTAAATGTGTATGCATAATCAAACGGATCGTCAAACTCATTAACCAACTCCGAAGCCATTGAATGAGCTAATTCCGATGGTGATTCTAGGATGAAATCTGCAACAGATTTTGTTCTGATTTTTTTTTGCTTGTCTTGCTTCACTACCGTATTTCCAGTGTGTTTAGAAGACATCAAAGAAGTATTCATCATATCATCTTTGACTTTTTGTCGTCTAGCTACAATCTCTTCTAAACATTTTCTATAAACTTCCTCTTTACTCTTAATGTATTCAAGTCTTCCACGTTTAGTATCAATTATTTCTTCGTACTTCAAAGGGAAACTTTTCATCGTATCCAAAATTAAAAATGCACCCTCATCAGTTATTCTGTTCGAAGCTAAGTTCAAATAAACGAGAGTACGATTTTTTCTTAGCATATTAGCCAATGAAAGCGAGCCTAAATCAGTTATAAAATTTGAAGACAAATTTAAAGTTTGAAGGCATTTAGACCCCGGACGTCCATGCATCATTCTTTGCGACAATTCTTCAACAATATTATCTTTTATTTTGCATCTACATAAAGACAGATTTTTCAATTGCGACACATAGTCAAGTACGACGTAATAATTGCCTTCGGGTACAAAAGTGTCGTCAAAACAAAGATCAGTAATGTTTGTGAGAGGTAGCAACTTTCCTATGTCATATAAAATGTAGTCCCTCAAACCTTTTCGAATGGACAGTTTGGTCAATAATGGTTGAAATGGGAAACAAATACTGAATGCCTGTATCAGTTTCCTGTGAATCACAACCGAAGACTCATCTATAGACACTTCCACGACTTTACCGCGATTATCGTAGTAAGCTTTGATTAGTATTGTGTTATTCATTTCATCAAAATTCTGGGTGAATTGAACTGTGCTCTTTGTTCGATTTTCATCTCCATCTTCGATTTTCAATGTGACTGCTGGGGCTTTTGGAGGCTTTTTCTTTTCTAATTTTAACAAGTCTTCTGAAATGATATAGACAATAGTTAAATTTTAAAGATTTCGAAGCATCAGAAAGAAAATCGATTTAAAAAATTGTCACACTAAAGTGGCAAGGGGGAGGGTTGAATATTACTGAGCCCTTATGGGAACATCCTACAACTGAACTCGGATTACTTACGTTAAAATAAAAACAAAATAGTAAAATAAGTAAGCTTTTAATTAAAATAAAAGGTTTCTTGGTTATTTGATCATAAAATATGAATGTCCCAGATAGCGTGTATGCAAAATTTCATGATGATCGGTTCAGTAGTTTTTGCGTGAGAGTAACAATTTTGAATCGGGCTGGGTCTTAAAGTGGTCCCCTTTTTGCGTCAGGTGTCTGTGATTTAAAACACACAAACTAGGATTTTTTTAGAAACAAACCTTGAATTACTCTTGCTACTTTTATTGTTATAGATGCTTGCCATTGAGCACAAGCCCAAGGTACGAAATCATCGAAATCGAGCGGACTGGGTTTCTCGTTCCCAATAACTGGTGAAACGGTGATGTTACTATTTTGTGAATTGTTCCAAATAGCCGTTTGGGCCATAGTTGCAAGCAAATAAATAAATAAATTCTTGAAAGTTAATAAACTCTGAAACCAAATTAATTATTTACGATTATGTTGGGCAATACAAAATAAAGAAAAATAATACAGCAGTAACTTTTATTAAATACAAAGTTGTAAAAAAAATACATTTAAAGCCTCCATTAATAATAATTAATAATTTACTAATACTTTACTTTCTTATTAACCGTGAAATAAAATTCGAATAAAACGCCATTTTTAATCATTCAATCACTGAATGAGAATGATCAAAATTGGCGATTAAAAAAAAATGCTCTAGGATCCAATTCCAAACCTGCCAATCCGCGTAAGCCATTAAAAAGCACTTCCTTTCCTTTCTCATTTTTACTTCTTATTCTACATGCCATCGAGGCATTGCATTGCATAGCAACCAAAGTACAGATATAACGTTATAAATTATATTTAAAAAAAATTAAGGAGTACAAAAAGAAATAAAACAATAATAAATAGAAATCCAAATTATGGGTGTTCTAAATATTATCCAAGATGTAAATAGTCTGTACTTGTACTCCGTTTATCTATGGCTTAAATATCATCAGCTGTCAAGCCAAGCAGTGTCAAATAGAAATTAAAACTGTCATTACTGTCAAGTTATCAATGTCATTGTCAAATTATTTTGCAGAATTCGATTGCAAGATTTAGTTGCATGCATCGTTATTCGTTTTTGCTTTTGTTATTATTTTAAGTTATTACAACGGGCTTTTCCCATTAATAGCATTATTTCTAAATTAAAAAAGACAGTGCATTGTAAAATCTAAATATGTTCAAAAAAATTTAACAGAGAAACAATGTTAGCGATTACCTTGAAGTGATGACTTAAATTCTCTACGGACTATTGCGTATCATGTAACTCTTGTGGTTTTATTTTCTGGCTCCTGCGATCTATTTTTGACTACAGAATCTTCAGCCGTATGTCCTTTTTTAATTTTATTTTTACATATCACTCATTTTTGCTAGTTTTATGGGCTTTAAAATCATAAGTGTTTGACCTTATAATTTGAAATGTCAAGGTTTATAAAATTACAAGTCTTAAGTTCCTTTGAAACTAAGACAAAAATCATTAAAAAAAACTGGATTCTGCCAAAAAAGTGGATGTTTTATTTTCACATTTTTTTTGGGTGTAGCATGTTTTTGTATTGAGTAAATAAAAGCATCATCAATACTAATAATAAATTTGTAAGTGTAGGTATTGTATGTATGTATGTTCCTCCATAACTCTTAAACAAATTTACTTATTTTCATGAAACTTGCTAGATGAACATTTAGGCGTACAGGACACAGCATAGGCTACTTTTTTCTTTTTCAATGTGGATGAAGTCGTGGGCGCCAGCTGGTATTATTATAAATGCGAAAATTTGTATAGATGGATGTATGGATGTTTGTTACTCTTACACGCAAAAACTACGAATGAACTTTCAATGAAACTTTACAATAATATAGCTTATACATAAGAAAAAATATTTCGTTATCACAGCAAGAATGATGTCCGGCATTACCACTTGCATATTTTTCCTTTCAACGCGGACAAAGTCGCGAGCACCAGCTAGTTTTTACATAAAAATCTTATCTTTCAAAAGATTAATTCAAGTAAATGAAATAAAATAAATGTTGATGTTGAAGTAGGTACCTATGGAATGTTGATGATTCACCATAATGTAAAGGTAAGGAAAACATTTACATACCTTACATTATAACTGAGTCTTGATATTAAAAGTAAAGTATCAGGCTGACAGTATACTCTTTTTACTAGCTGGTGCCCTCGACTTTCTTCTGTATTAGAAAATACAAAAATATGAAACCACACCATGAATTTTTATTTTTAGATAAACAAAATAATCAATATCAATATTCAATCAAAACCAGAGATTATATCAGAAAAAAAATTTATACACACACTATTAGATAAAGTGACTGAATAGTTTTAAGCTGAAAATGACTTATTTCAGATCTTCTTTAAAGACTACTGTTGTATGTAATACTGCATCTGCATGTTTTTGATACAAGTCTATGTTGTATGTATAATTGTAAATCATACAATAATGTGTTATATATTTTTCTAAAAAGGCTACCTCTTATTTACTGTAAATAAGAAAATATACCTATTTTTGTTACAATAATAACAATGTTCCCTTATAAACACAATGTAGACAACATTGTTTGTTCACACACTCTTAACTGATTTCTCTAGACATTTCTTGTTGAGGAATTAACTTATAAGTGAAAGTGATACACTGAATGTGCATGATATTTTTTGTTCAAAGTTTGTGTATTATATAAGAGAAATATTTTTTAAATTAGTCTCTACTACTTATTTGTAACAGTATTTTTATGGTTCACTTCAACCTAATAAAATATGTTTAATGTTTAAATTTGTTAGTTTTAACTTCAGGGTCACATAATAAATAAGTAAATAAAATATAAATGTGATATTAATGGAAATAAATTATGACAAATACACATTATAATGAATTGTATTTATTGTTAAATTATGTTCATTAAATATATTTTTATGTTTTAAATTTTAACTTAGCAATAATTTTAACAATTGTTTAACGTGATAATTTTTAACAATTGTTTAACGTGAAATGTTATGTGAAAACATAAAATTCTTGAAATGGACAGGCCGAGTTGAGCCGTTTTTTTTAAATGCCATTTTTTGCCTATTAACATATCATAAACGCCTTGTAACTAATAGTTTATAATTTTTAATATGAAATTATTTTTCCTTATTCAGGTAACAGATCCGATGACCTAGTGAAATCAACATGAGTTGGCTGAGGAACACATCCCTCTCTTTTGCGAGGCAAATCTCACGCACGCTCGACCCTCGCAATGACTATGAACCGCAAGCCTGTTACAACTCTTTCTGCAAGCATTGGCAACAGGCGTATGATATTATATTTAAATCACAGGTAGGTTTGACTTTACTTTTTCATATTATTATATTTGTTAGAGTGAAATGCAAAGCGACCACAAATTTGGTTGATTTGTAAGTGGTATGTTTACATTAAGTACTAGCTGTTGCTTGCGACTTCGCCTAAAATATAGTCTATGTTACTCGCTGTAACAACTTTGTAACTCTTGTACATTGACTACTTTGTAACTTTGCATAGGTGAAAGCATTTTCAAAATCAGTCCAGTATTTTTTAAAATTTTTTCATTACAAACATACAAATCTTCTCTCTTTATAATATTAGTATAGTATAGATCAGTATCGTTTGTAATATAATATTAAAATAAAAATATTTTAAGTTCATTCATTATGGGAAATTTTATATTTTATGTCAATTATATTTTTAAATGAAAAATTTAATATAATGAGATATATAATGTAAATATTTTTTTTACAATCTCTTATACTACTATTACTATTACTATACTTATTATTAGCGGCTCGCCTCCTGCTTCGTAGGGAAGCATTTTTTTTCTGCAAATTTTATGCACAAACCTTATTCATAATGAGTTAGCAAAGGAAATTTAATTTCCAGCCTCAACACCTCCACGACGACGTGTTAGGTGTGGTCAACCATCTGGAACAGTTGGCGACTCTTCTTGTTCTGGAGGCTAAGGCGAGAGAGATCAACTCGGCGACAAGTCCAGCTGCTTGCCTCGAACACCTGTTGAGCGAAAACCTATTGGATAAACTGTACGAATGGGCCATATGCACTGGAAAGTGAGTTGAACATTTATATTTTGTTGACTATGAAATGTTGTATATATATTATGTATGTTCCCTTTATGTCGAATTTTCAGCTTGGTTTCGCTTTTGTTCCCGTCATCTCTCGTCTCTCATTGATCATCTCAATTACAAAGGATCATGCCTTGTTTACACGAGCTTAGTGCTTGTCATTTGCACTTAAAGCTGATTATTTTTTAATGCCCGAAGCAAAAACGGAGTGTTATAAGTTGACGTGTGTGTGTGTGTGTGTGTTTGTCTGTGGAATCGCTATTGCAGGATGCTCTATGAGAACACACCATCCTGCAATAGCGATTCCACTTTCCATAGCAACTATCAAATGTTGTATATGTATAATGTTCCCTTTATGTAGAATTTTCAGCTTGATTTCGCTTTTGTTCTCCTCATCTCTCGTCTCTCATTGGTCCTCTCAATTACCAAGGATCATGCCTTGTTTACGCGAGCTAAGTGCTTGTCATTTGCACTTATCGCTGACTATTTATTAATGCCCGAACCAAAAACGGGGTGTTATAAGTTGATGTGTGTGTGTGTATTTGTCTGTGGAATCGCTATTGCAGGATGCTCTATGAGAACACACCATCCTGCAATAGCGCACCGTATAAACGGGCTTAAAAGTCAATGTAACATTTCACACACTACTTGTATAAACAGGAGAGCAGAGACCATCTAAATACCAGATGATAATATTTTAAGGAGTGTTAAAATGTGTTGAATTTTGCTGGTGTTATCGGTTCGATAAACGGTGACCTAATTGTGTTTGCAATGTTAAAGTTTCCTGCATGAATCACATTGAGAATTGTTTACATAATTTATGTTGACATCTTAAAATAATGAACAACACAACAGCGCGATATAATCTAATTATTACTACTCATTACTCATTACTAGCTGTTGCACACGAATTCGTCCACGCAACTTAAGTTTCGTGGACGATCACGTTAAAAGATTTTAAAAAAAAGCCTTTTTAAATATTTTTATGAACTAATATTCTTTTTTAATATCAAACGATATGTGCTTATTGAGAATTTGAGATACATATTTATTAATCAACACTCAATGATGATAACATTATTGGAAGTGCAATGCAAACTGATATAAGTACACATTATCTTATCAATAAAAGTAAATTAGATATTTTTAATTTACTTCTAAACAAATTAGTATATATATCGCATGGAATACAAAAATCGTACTTTTTTAAATAATTGTGCGTTTGTGAATCCATTGGCTATCCCATACGTGTTCGCTACATTAATTAATTTAGTTCAGTTACTAAGAGGTAATACGAAGTTTATTCCTCTGACACAATATAATATGAGACTGCTGCCTGCGACTTCGCCCGCGTAACTTTGTAACTTATATACTAAAACTTTCATCGAGAACCACCACTCTATCCATTGCCGAAAACAGCATGAAAATCGGTGCTGTAGTTTTTTTGAGTTTATCGCGAACAGACAGACAGACGCGGCGGAGGACTTTGTTTTATAATATGTAAAGATTAACAAAATAATAGATGAACATGTTGAAAAATTACATGTTAAAACAAACAACCTGCTTGAAATGATTAAAATGTTTGTTTAACAATCTATACTAATATTATAAAGAGGAAAGATTTGATTGTTTGTTTGTATAGAATAGACTCCGAAACTACTGGACCGATTTGAAAAATTATTTTACCATTAGAAGCCGACATTATCCGTGATGAACATAGGCTACTTTTTATCGCGGGAAAATGCTTCATTCCTACGGGAAATCTAAAATAAAAGTAAATACTAGCGGCTTGGCCTGGGAGCATCTATCCAAAATACGGTAGATGGCGTTTTATACTTTTCTAGGCGGACGAAGTCGCGAGCACCAGCTGGTATAATATAAATATATTAAATATAAAACAAATATTTCAATTATTTTAATCAGGGGCAGCGCATTCTGCATGGTGCAAGATCCTATTCTTATTGTCTTTAAAAACACTTTTGTTTTAGTTTAATAACTAAAATGTATATTAATTTATTTTTCAGATATGAAAACGCAGTGCGATTGGAAGAGCTGAAACTGTTCGGTAGCCTCATCAGCCATTACAGTACCCAGGTAATATTTTTATTTAAAAAATAACCTCTTTTTAAAAAAAATAGAAAATAGAAATAGTTCGCGTCGAGGAACGAAACGATAGCGCGTTAATGCCAGCGTACACAGCGACATCTGTCGTCAAAAAATAAACAATTAATTTTTTTTTTGTATGCCATGTTTTCACTTCTAATGACTGCTACGTACGACTGACATTTCTAATAATTGAAGACATGAGTGGATGAAGGTGGTATGTCGCATAATTCCAATTTTGAATAAATCGAGGTTAAAGTTTTACTTTTAATTTTTGAGATAAGTTGCCACGGAACTGATATTTGTACTAAATTATGATGCAAAGTTGTGTGTAAACAACCTGAAATATTACCTAAATGGTATGATAGCAATTAAACACTTCTATTATTTAATTAAAAAAAAAGTAGCTCCCTCTTCTATTAACAAAAGTAAACTTTTCTGCACTCTGCTTTTTAAAATTAACTGTACATAACACCTTTTTACCATCTTAAGGTCTGTAATCATTCATACGGACATATTACCTTCATCAACGTAAAACGAAAAATTCCAAATATGCGACATAACACCTTCATCCACTCACGTCTTAAATTGTTTTGTCAAATATTTTTTTCCTAGATGATAAATTCTTTCTACACGATTCCAGGTGATAGCAGCTGAGCCGTTTTTGAGGCCACTACTAAAGCTGTTGAGCAGTTTTAGAAATGAATTGCCACCACCGAATCTTGAAGGTGAGTATCTTATTGAGACTTTTTTCTTACTTGCGTAACATTTTTATTGCGCCTCTTATGGCTTATGGCCGTGCAAGAGACCATCTTCATTGGAAAATGAGCGTATATTTTATTCAAATATTTTTGTCTCGAGCCGAAATATTACTATATTATCACCTAGAGTGAGACAAGGCCGGGGAAATTCTAGCGAAAAGTTGTAATGAACGTATTAAATCCGTTACAAAATGTTATTTTATTTATTTATTTATTTATTCAAAATCCACAGCTCTCAAAAATAAAAATTACTGACAAAAACAAAAACACACCCTACAGCCAATTATGGATTTTACATTTATACAAAAAAAAAAATAATTCCCTACAAACTCTAAAACTATAAAAATCACATATTAAAGATAAATACATATATACTTACATACACATACATTAATAATAAATGAATTTGATTAATTCATTATTATGGTCATATTCTGTGGTCAAAGTAAGAAGAAATGAGATATCTTTTTCTTCTTCTTGTTTTTTATATATTAAAGAAACAAGAAGAAGATCTCTTATATATCTTTTATATATTACGAGTGTATTGTATGTTCCCTATAGATTCTAAAACCGCTGAACCGATTTCGATGAAACTTTCAGACAATCTTCAGATTAGTCCAGATGGTAATCCTGTGAAGTTTAGTAGCGATCGGACGCGGGCGAAGCCGAGAGCGGGTCGCTAGTAGTACTTTAAAATAAAAAATGAATGTCGTTTTCAGGTCAGCTAGTGAAGGTGTTGAATCAATTGTGCGTCTGTTTGATTCAAAACATGAAATTCGTCGACTTGTTCTTCCTAACAGCTCACACGCAAAATGGTTCGCATTCCGAGTGAGTTCTTTTTTTCTATTCCAAGGTTTTATTAAAAAAAAAATACGAGTCAACAACTCCTACAAAAGCAAGCGGTTATTAGGGTAAATGTTTGACAACACGTTTGGTCTAGTGGCTAGTAAACCTAAAGTTAAGTTAAGTTCGGCCCTAAGTAGTGGCTAGATGTTAAGCAAATGGTCGCGGGTTCGAATCCCGCTAGGGGAAAATATTTTATAATGTCCGATTGAGGTCAAAGTTTCTGGTCGGTGATAAATTATTTTAAAACTTGAATATTGAACGTTTATATCGTTTATATATATATGTATAATATAGAAGGTAATTAATCATTTATTTATCAAAAATAATAACATTTCCAAATAATGTGAATAATTAATTATTATTATAACATTTATTTGTTAAAGTAATTTATCAATCACAATCAGATTGATCAATTATTAGTCTTTGATTTTCTCGACTAGTGCGAAACTAGACAAACAATAAATATTGGTCTTAATAAATATTGATCATTAAAACGCACGGTTTTAAAAATTTTAGAAAAATAAAATAAATTTTAGGAAATAAATTATTTTCTACAAGTTATAATAATTACAATATTTTATCATTAGATCACACTAAGTGAAGTTCGCTGTACACATATTATTTGTATTGAACCTTCTCTCTCAAGAACATCATAATTAAAACCTTCAATCCGAAGGTGGCCGATTGCCGAAGCTTCGGTCGGACACTATAGTGAGGATGTTTGATTTAATTTATTCGAGGTTCATAATCGTGCGACTGCTCGTTGGGTCGGTGCACCGCGAAGGGGGCGTGGGGTCGGCGGCTCGCGACGCCTTGTTGCTATGCGCCAACATGTCCGCCCGCAGCCCGACGCTAGCTGACTACATGCTCACAGGAAACACGTGTCCCGTCTTGGCCACAGGTACGGTACGCTTTCTACATCTTCATGGAAACATTTTTTAACAAAGATGTTCGCTTTCTACATCTTTATGGAAACATTTTTAACAAAGATGTTTGCTTTCTACATCTTTATTGAAACATTTTTAACAAAGATGTTTTCTTTCTACATCTTTATTGAAACATTTTTTAACAAAGATGTTCGCTTTCTAAATCTCGGTGAAACAAAGATGTTGGCCTTCTATATCTTGGTGAATACAGCTTAAAAAAGATGTTCGCTTTCTTCATCTTGGTGAATACAGCTTAACAAAGATGTTCGCTTTCTACATCTTGGTGAAAATAGCTTCACAAAGATGCTAAGTTTTTACATTTTGTGTAAACAGCTTCACAAAGGTGTTTGTTTTCTATAATACGTCTTTGTGAAAAGCAATTGTGAAAGCAATCTAATTTTCACTTAAATAAAATAAAAAAAGTAAAATAAATATATTTATCGTCTCGACAACACGTTGTTGTAGAGGTTAGTTGTAAATTTAATCTAGCTAAATTTTGCTTTGCGATCGATTTTCACCGATCGCATTGAATTTCCTAAGTGTCATGTTGTACTGTTACAGGTTTGAGTGGGCTGTACTCTCTTCTGCCTCGCACGTTGTCCAGCGACATTCATCGTCTAACGCCAGACGACGTCAACCAAGTTCACAAACTGACTCTGTTCATCGACTCGCTCGAGTTCTGCAACGCGGTCGCCCAAGTACGTTTACTCTAATCACATCATCATTTCAGCCGTAGGACGCCCAATGTTGGACAAAACCTCCGCCATAATTTTCCAATAGAAACGGTCACAAGTAGCACTCGATAAACCGTCGTTCTAACTAAGGTAATTAGAGGCAGAGAAGGAATTTTTCCTAAACATATTATTTTTAACCTTATCGCAATGATATTAGCGCTCACATTGCTCTATTTCAATAACAAAAGGCCGTGTAGGCGTGTAGCGTTTCGCGCCATACCGCCATACAATATAGGTAGAGATGGTATAGTATGCGCCAACGGATATACTGGGCCATAAAACGTTGGAGCAGCATCGCCATCGGAACAGTGATATCGATTATGTAAATAAAACTTTCGTTTTATTACAATTATGAATTTTATTCCAGCTGCAACAAATTTCAATTGAAACATTTCTAATTAGTCTTTCAACTGATTATGGATTAAATAAAAAAAAATCTTAGCTTCACTCAAAGTACGACAATGCGGTACGGAATAAGCCCGACGGGATACTTATTATCTTATTATCTAAATGCGTCTGCTGAGCGACAGGCCAAAAATGCGAAAAATTTGTGCAATATCACACTATAACGTTAATGCAAGCCGTTGCCGGCGACTTCGTCCGCGTTAAAAAAGATAAAAAGATGTGTCCAGTACATCTAAATGTTTATCTACCAAGTTTCATAAAAATCGTATAATTCGTTTAAGAGTGATGGAGGAACATACAAATACATACAGAAAAAAAATCTAAAAATGGTCAATTTAGTTTCAGTATCATTTATAGAGCCTATATACACGATATTTCTGAAAACAAAGTAAATTACTCCATGACCGACCCCAACAGATTTATTATTAGTATTGATTGATTGATGTGTTTTAATTTTAAAATGTATTCACAGAAATATTGTTGTAATCGTAGGTAGCACATCCGTCAATCAAGAAATACCTCCTAGATCTGCTCTACCAAGGATTCCTTGTGCCCGTGATGGGACCGGCGTTGCTCCAGGTATGTCCATAAACATATAAATAATATATTATTATGTTGTGTGTTAATGTTTTCAATTCAAGGTGATTGAATATAAATAACGGCCTGATTGTGTAAAATCAATTATCACAGTTTAACATTGAAATTTCAAATGATTCTTTTCTTCCACTTTACTTACTTGATTTTCAATTTACTTTGATAAAAGAGTTACTTTTAGAGTACAATTTACTTTGTGTTTTGAGAATATCTGTTCTATTGAGAGTACTTCATTAATTTTAAGTACGACCAGCTATTGCACGCGATACTTTCCGCTTAATTTTTATAAAACGTAGCCTATCTTACTCGATGATAATGTAGCTTTTTCTAGAATAGGTGAAAAAAAAAACCGTCACTTGTAGAACTGAACGTCAGTCATAAGTGAATACTGCGCCATCTATTAACATTTTAAACAAACTTGATGAAATTATGCTTATTATTGAGCAAGAAGTACTTACTGAAACGGGTAGATGGCGCTTATTTCATACAATTAAACTTCACTGAGGGTGACGGCGCGAGGTCGCTGTGTTTTTTTTTTTTTGTTCATGTTAAAAGTGCCCAAAGAAGTTTTAAATTTGAAAGCAATTGATAGATTTGATGACCATTACAAAAGCATAAATCTTTGAACGATATTGATAAACACGAAACTATTAAATTATGACAAATCTTGTAAGTGAGGTTTAGGTTAGGCGGGTTTGATTCCCGGCGCAGTTAACTTTGGAAATCAAAGACTGTCTTTGCTCTGCATTTAGAAATTAGTGATCATTGATATTACACAATTAGATGAATTTCACAGAGTCTCATCGCTTCCTGTCATTCTCTATTTTCATGCCTCTCTATTTGTGTGTTTACTTGTGTCTGTTCCGTTCAGTTTACTATCTTTAAAAGACCGTATCAATCGAAGTATAATACTAAAACTATGCAAATTGACTCACAAATGCCAACGCGGCACATAAAAGTACTCCTAAAACGGTATCATGGCGGAGTCAATGGTAAACGGTAGTAAGACCGAGTACTACTATTCATTTTAAACTCTAAGGCGTTGACGTAAAGTCACATTTTCTTTAAACGACAAATGTTAGACTGACAACAGAGTTGATGCTCTACACATATTTTAAGTCACTTAAATGTAAATATATACTATAAATTTCGTAGTGTTTTGTATGGCGTGCGAAATCCATAGTTTTAGTACATTTGTGACTGTATTTGGATAATAAAATTATAATGTGTTGAAAATTTTAAGCAGTAAATTTTCAAGTAAGTAATAATTATGACAGCATATAACTTACAAAGATGTGACGTGATTTCTGCATTTGCGTATTGACTCTTTTCTCGATAGCTTGTCCCTATCTAATTTTAACTTTTATCTCATCACAAGCACACTCTATTAAGCTAACTTTTAATACTTCTTTAAAAAAAAAAACTAATTTTCTAAATAAAAATTTCTTTCTGTTTTAGCTGCTGGTGACATGCACAATAATAATGAACTTTTCCAATACTATTTTATATGTTTTTTTTTTATATATGTGTATAATATATAGAGTTTAGTATAATAATGTATATTATTTTTTATTGAAGTTTATGATTACCTCAAACCGTTTTGTCTTTACTAATTATAAAGAATTTGAAGAATAAATATCATCTAATATAAATCTATTTGAAGTTCATAGCAGCGAAGAATATATAATAAATTAGGAATAAATAATCGCGCAATAATAACATTTCTTTTTAAGTATTATTATTACAGCCCTTAAAATTTTGAAATATTTGAATGTTTACTTATTTTTATAATGGCAAAACATCTATGTTTTAAGATAAAGATTATTTAATATTGAAATTAAATGAATTACATTCACTAAGATTATTTTAAAATTAATTACTATACTGTCCAGTAAAATTGGAAAAAAAAAATTCTAATATTCCAGTTGATCAAAAAAGTCCATTCAAAATTGCGAATGTCGCAAATAAGTCGTTTTTAATGTTAATATTTATATTTATATTTTTATTGATGTTAATAGTTATATAACATATTGTATGTTACGGCTAAAGGTAGCTGTGAACATAAACTTAAGACTAGCCGGGCTAAACTTAGGTTCATGTTCACACCTACCTTTAGCCGTAACATATAAATATATATTTTGTTTATAAATTGTATGCGATTGGATGGGTTTCACATCGGCGGGTTTCATTGCACGCACGGAATTTGGTGTCAGCACATCTGGTACTCACATTCCTATGTCGGTTGAGTGATGGTTAAGGTTTGAGCTTAGAAGGCTTATAACCAAAAAAAAACATGACTCACTATAGAAATTCAACGTGACCGTACATGCATATAGAAATTTTGCTTTTTTTCGTACTAGTTTTTAATGTGGTTTCGCTCAAACTTATGGATAATAATGACTTTTCTTTCGCCTATGGTTTTAACTATCCTTTTCTAAAGTTCTATCCAAAATCCTTTTGGTAATTACAAAGTCACGTCGTTTTTCTGTAGTAATTTTGTTCATTCATACGATTGCAAATGGCATGGCTATAAACTATTTCATATTACATATATATGCATTGGCATTTCCATTAACACGTGTGTCAGATTTCTCTCAGCTTATATATATACATTTTAATGAATTTATCATTGCTGCTTTATATATTTTGATTCCAAAAATGTGAAAATAGATAGAGCACTTTTTAAATGGGTGCTTACTGCTTAATAATCAAGTGACAATAATATTACATACATGGACCTAGAAAGCTCTATCGAAGCCCTGGGTCCTTAGTAATAATTAAGGAGCAATAATATCAAATATGGACCTATAACTTTCTATCAGATGTCTATCAAGTTCGTATTTTGATTCATATCAAAGACACTTGTCGAGTCAAAAAACTAATTTAACTGATTTCAGTTGAAATTCTATATTTTATCCTAAAGTTTTTACGTAATGCTATATCACGCTTCAATCCTAACTGTATCAACAATAATGCTACTACACATGTTACCATCAAAAGCGTGTCCGCTTAAACAAAACACTAAATTTTACTCCTAAAAACAAGTGCTCCAGTCGATATGACTATAATTCGTCCTTAACGAACATTTTTTTCTGGGCTCAAATGCCTTCATTATCTAATAAATAACAAAATAATAATATGTCATATTTGCTACTTTGTTGTTAAATAATCTTCGAACAGGTTCCGCTGTTTGACGGAACCTATTTTCAATCGTATAAACTGTTTAAATAAAAGATTCAAGTATTTTCATTGTCGCTTCTTTTTTTTTTAATCATACACACACACACACAATGAAAGCACAACTGTCACTCAACCGTAGCGGTGTCTCAGTGCGGGGCGAATGAGACCCTACTAATGTCGAACCCAATCCCAGACGAAACCGGGGCCGTTGCAGAGTGGTGCCGCTGAGCAGGCGGCGGCTATGGCATATCTTGAGTTGTTGCTGCGCTGCATAACTCCGAGGGGACTGATGAGAGCTGTTCTACATTTCCTGTTCACCTACGAGTACGACGGGGTCAAGGTTATAGATGTTTTGCTCGGCAGGTTGGAAGGGAACACGCAGGTCAGTGATGAGGCTCGATCAATTTTTAGGTCATAAATTTAGGTATTTTTTAGGTCACAAATTAGGTTTATATTTCTTTATTCTCATTAAAGCTTAAAACTTTAATGAGAATGATAAACATAACAAAATACATACTCAATTAAGAAACGAAAACATTAAACAGACACACAAAAGTTACTAAATTTTAAACAATATTTGTTCCTGATTCTCATTAAATGTTCGCACCAACTTTTTTCAAAATGTTTAACAATTAATATTCAGTAAAATATTGTATTCTTTCAGCTGTCCCTTGTCTCGTTGTCTCTAATGGAGACCCTAATTGACCTGAACTGTGAAGACGTTCTTGTAGATTTAGTCTTCAAACACTTATTAAACGGTTACCACCTGATGGCCTCACATAGGCACTTGATAACCGATCCGGAAGCCTACAGGGAAGCCGCTGTTGCCTTTCTCTCTTTAAGTCCGAGGTGTTGTAATAGAGATTTAGAGAAAACTAGAGAATGGGTGGACGAATTGGCGCTGAGCGGTAGAAGAGTGTTGGACTTCAAACGAGAAGAAGACGGAAGGAGAGTGAACGGAGTACAAGACGGTATAGCAATGAATAATCTAGTCAAGGAAGTGAAGTTTAATTATGGGGTGAGTGGAGTAATTTTAATTATATCGTGTTTTTATTTGTACTGTAGGTATGAGTGGTTAGGGTGCTCTATTCCAGGGTCCGCAGGTTCGATTTTGGAAAAGTTCAAGTGGAACTTTTTAAAGATGGCAAATCTGGTCTGGATATAGAAAGTAGTATCAAGGCGACCATGCTAAAATCCTGTGATATTGTATAAGATAAATGATTTGAAAAAGTAAATGCAAATAATACTTTTGTTTTAGGATGAAGAAAAAACAAATAATAATATCAAAAGACGTTAAGCGGTTACATAAAATTATTTTGTTTCAGAATCCCAACGACACCTTATTTGGTAATTATCACGCTTATTTATGCGATGCAAGGTTTGAAATTGTATCGAGAACGATCGCGAGCAGCGACTGGAACTGCAGATACGACGCTATAGCTCCAACAAAAAAGGAGACCAACAACAATTCCTCCAAAGAAACGAAAGAGATTGATCCACACTCGTCCCCCAAAGAGCAGGACAGCCTCATTTCTATCTGCACCAGCGGTTACGAAACGCTCAAAACCAGTGACACGTCAGAAAAGGAAGTTCACAGTTTGACGTCCCTGGTCGAAGATAACGTAGAGGATAATAATAAGAATGAAAGCGAAAACACCAGTCCAGTGGAGCCACAGAAGAGTGATGTCACAGAACAGAATAGTGGCGATGTTAAAGAGCACGATAGCTTAACGTCAATAGGAGAAAGTAGCGGCTACGATAGTTTTAAATATAGAACCGAAGAAAATGACGAGAATGAGTGTTTCGCTGAAGATTGCTTTGCGAAGGGTTTAGCGAAAATCGAATGTGTCAGGGAATTCGATAGTGATGTGCCATTCGTTAGAAATTGGAGAGCCAGCGCTGAATCAATTATCGGTAAGTCAGGGTGAAAGGTGTTTGTCTTTTCCTATATTCTTGTCCATGTATACGCAAAATTTCATGGTAATTTAATGAGTGGTTAAGGCGTGAAAAGGTGACAGTGAGAGCTGATGCAAGAGTCCATTACCCCATCCCTTCCTAATCCTTAATTACTTGTGTTATAGGCGACGGTAGCCACCTACCATCAAGTGGACCGTCGGTCTATTTATCGATCTTAACATAGAAATAAATATGAAACGAAAATTTTATACAATTTTTCAATCAATTTCAACATTTTCCCAAGCAATTTCTAAGCAAATATTGAAAATTCTTGGGAAAATGTTTTAATTGACCTAAAAACGGTATATAATACTCGAATCAATTTGATAGCGGTGTCTACTTTTTAAACGTCAACAGGCCCACTTCTATCGCGACTCCTGAAGAAGACCGCGGGTCTGCTGGAGTCGGATTTGGCGACGAACAGTCGCGTCACCAGTGCGGTTCACAAGTTGGCCACCCTGCCTCACCCTCTGCTCATGTCGCTGTTGTTATGCTCGGGCGGTGCGCTTGCGCCGAATGTGCCTTCGCTCTTTCAAGTGAGTAATAAACTGACTCGACTTTGTACAAGTCAAAAAAGGTATTTTATGGAGATTTTGTCAAAAGAACTGTGAGACAATCGGTCGTTAGAAAATAGATAATGACACCAGCCGGTGCTCGTGACTTAGTCCGCGTGAAAAAGTTAAAAATATAACTACAGAAAAAAATATCAGACAGCTTTAGCGGCGATAGTGACGCCTAATTTTTTTATATTTTTAGACGATCCCTGGGAAAACTAACATTTTTACAAATTAAAATGTCGAAGGTGATTTAAACTGTAGTTTTTTGTTTGTAAATTTAATCCGAAATGAACTAATTTTTTGCATCGTTTATCGATCGTTTCAGATTCTAAGCAAATTAAAAGAGGAAGTAGACGAGTTAACAAGTTGTCTCGACAACGTGAACGAGCTGGTGGACAAAGCGAGAGTGTTTCTAATACAACGGGAGATGGCGCTAGTCAAAACTAGAGGGCAACCGATCGATGATGGTGAGTTTTATCAATTTTACTCGTATGGTAATAATGACAGTCCAAACACAGGACTGGCCGAAGGAATTCAACAAATTTCGAGTATAGAAAATATACCAAAAAAATTAAAATGAAGTTAAAAATAATAATGTTTCACGAATTCAACAATTTTTTTTTTAACATTTGACTAATCATATTGAAAATAATTTATAAATTATATACACTCCTAGCTACACGCTTCCCGGCTTCGCCCGGGTTCAAAATAAGAACTATCCTATCTTTTAAGTTGAACCTAATTACACATAGTTACTATTACACGAAGTTTTATCAAAACGAAGTTCAATAGTTTGGGAGTTCATATTGGCCTCAAACAAAGTGATTTATATATTTTTATATATAAAGAGATAATAAATGTTTCAGAGCGTCGTCTATGCCAAACTATTATGTACTTCATTTTAGTAGCAATTGAAGACGTAAGTGGATGAAGGTTGTATGTCGCATAATTCCAATTTTGAATAAATCGAGTTTAAAGTTTTACTTTTAATTTTTGAGTTAACTCGCTACGGAACTGATTTTTGTACTAAATTATGATGCAAAGTTGTGTGTAAACAACCTAAAATATTAATGGTATGATAGCAATTAAACACTTCTATTATTTAATTTAAAAAAAGTGAACATAGCGCCCTCTTCCGTTAATAAAAGTAAACTTTTCTGTACTCTGCTTTTTAAAATTAAATTAAGTACATAACACCTTTTTCAAGTTTTTATTTTCCAAAAATGTCCTCAATCGACGATCTTAAGGCCTGTAATCATTCATATGGACATATTACCTTCATCAACGCAAAAAAAAACGAAAAAAACCCAAAAATGCGACATAACACCTTCATCCACTCGCGTCTTGAATTAATATAATTAATGCATTATCAGGCCAACAAATGTCCTCCCCTGCAAGAGGAGACGAGTCTCCGTTCAAACGTGGCGATAACAAACGTCGCAGCCTCTCGTCCAGTCTGTCCAATATGTTCGGAAGGAGATTGTCGTCTTGTGAGTATCATTTATAATTAAGTGTATCGTAGGTGACTATTTTATCCGGCTCGAAGGATCACCATATTATGAGAGATAATAATCAACGCAGGCAATTAGACTAAATAAAATATGTAATGTAAAGACATAACAACCCTTTCAAAATTCAAGCTATTTTTAGTCGCTTAATTCTCGGTGTAGTCGTGATTAAAGTAATATTTGTCCGTGTAAATTGGAAGTTATCGAAGATATATAAAGTTTTTTTTTTTAACTAATAACTCGCGTACCGACGGGGACCCGAGTGCGCCCATCGGTACGCCACTCAGCGGTTCCATCCTCTATACAAGTTACAAACATTTATGAGATCACTTCCAATAGAAACACGAAACTGTGGAATACTGGCATTAGCGTTTAGTCTATACTAATATTATAAAGAGGAAAGATTTGATTGTTTGTTTGTTTGTATTGAATAGGCTCTGAAACTACTGGACCGATTTGAAAAATTCTTTTACCATTAGAAGCCGACATTATCCGTGATGAACACAGGCTACTTTTTACCGCAGGAAAATGCTTCACTCCTACGGGAAAACTGGTAATAGGACAACGGGTAGTAACAATTATCCTTCCGTACTTATCTTTTTCACATAACTTCTAAACGGCTGAACCGATTGGGTTGAAATTTTATATCGGTATTTCGATGGTTTCCTGGATGATTTAAAAATACAATTGGACCCGGCAGGTGGCGCTGCTGTCGGCATGTCAACTACTAAACGGCTTGACCGGTTAAACGGGTTGAAATTTTGTATGTATATGTATTTCCATGCAGGTTTCACAGACACGAATGTATTATGTATATTTTATAAAGTTACGCGAACGAAGTAGTATAAATAAAAATAGCTAGTAATAAATAAAAATAAAAAATATATTCAGAAGGCACTGGTGTCGTTACGCAGTTGCTCATCGCTTTTTTGGTGTTCGAATACAAATTTCTTTAATTTATTTCTAAAATTATTAGTACTTTGCACAGGTTCCTAATAGGCATATAATAAAATAAATAATAATTTAAATATGAAAATTTCAGCTTCACCCTCGCAACACTCGCACTCGACCCAGAACACACAATACAATGTCGCGCCGCAGAAACGTTTGATATTCACCCAAGAGGAGTATTGGGATCAATCGATAACGTTGCGCTCTATACTGAACGCGGTAGTTTTGGACGAGTGGACGAAAGAGTTGGCCGCACTGTGCGAAGAGCACGCGCTCAGATTGTCCGCGGACAATTACGAGGACGACGCGTTCATCAGAATTGTCGCTTTATGACTGAGAGCAAACCCCACTAGGGGATTTAAGGAGAATCAAAGGTATTGTTACACGAAATCGGCCGACACTAGCGTGTGATGATGTATGTGTACGAATGTGAAGTAGGAATGAATGAATGAATTAAAATTTTGTCCCAATAGTCCAGGCGGGCTTGAAAATGCCTCTACTGAGCGACAGGCGACAAATGCGGAAAAAATTGTGCAATATCACACTATTTAGTATCACGTAGCTCAGTGTGATATTGCACAAATTTTTCGCATTTTTCGCCTGTCGCTCGCTCAGCCTGCGGTTTTTAAATGCGTTTATCATAAAATATCATTAGAATGATTAGGTTTTTTGATATGACGTATGGTATGAAATCGTAAAAAATAAATGACTCGGACCTCAAAGACAATAGCAGAAGGAATATAGAATAGCATTTTTAATTATATTGAAAAAAAAAAATCTAGTTTCAAAAGTTAACCCTATAACAAGTTTTGAGTATCGTAATTTGCGAAGGACCAAATTATTAGGTCACTGCATAAAAGATAAGTGTCTAATTTTTTTTCTTTTGCTTGTACACGAACATGGACAAACAAAAGAGGGAGACAGCAATGTTTGTTTTATATTAAATACAGTTTCATTTTCAATTTTTAATTTAAATTTCAATCTGCTATTGTGAAGTCTGTAAAAGATTTGATCGTTAAATGTAATCAATTGCATTTAATGATCAACGCGTTGTTTGTGGAGTTTATTTTAAAATATTGACATGTTAAATTTCAATTTTAAACACCGTACATATTACATTTTTATTATACATTATGTATATGGTAATAAGACTTGTAAATATTAAATAATTTTTATAATGTGAACGCTTTACGAATTAGGGAATTTAAGTTTAAGAGATTTTTAAAAATTTTTTTTTGTGTACTACAAAAATTTTTTACACGAAGTGAATGGGTATTTGTTGATCTGAGCGCAGCACTTTGTTTTTCGCACAAAAGTTTTTTTTTATTATCAAGCTCTACTCTCATATTACTTAGATATATAGTTCAAATTAGTTGTTTATTTTTCTTACATCACACTTTTTAAAAGATTTATTAATTAATAATAATATAATTATCAAAATATAGAAAAGCATTGTGTTCAGCTCTCATTGTAATACCTGTACTTAATTCTTTGTAAGTTAGTTTATATAGGGGCCGTTCATAAAAATAAGCAATAATGCAACGAGAGATAAAGAATCTTAATCTTAATGCCAATCACCAAAGTTTCAATTAGAGCTAATAATAACTATACAAATCGGGATCAAAAATGCCATTTAAAAAAATATTTAAACTGTATTGTTTTGTGATTTTAAATATTATGCTTATCATTATCCTTGTATTTTGTATTTTTTAATATAAAACTTTCAAACATTGACTTACGATTGTTTACCTCTCAGCTGCAGTACAACCTCTTATCTTACACAAAATAATTTCACTAAATAAATTGAAAAAAAAAAAAAGAACATGTCAGTCCCAGGAGGACTGCACGTCAGAAGTAAAAACTGCTTAAAAAAAAAATAGTTTATAAAGTATCGATAATCGATATATATTGTATCGATATTTTTTTTAAAATGTCGATATCGATATATCGGTACGATTTGACAGAGAATATTGGCGCTCTAAAAATTAAGTTGTTTGGCCTAATCTACTTCAATCATCTTACATTACTAGATAAATACAATAGATATCATTTCTAATAAATCAAGAACAACGATAAAAAATATTAATTATTTATTAATCAAACCAAATAACCCAATATTTATCTGATACAGACATAAGAAAAACTCTTTGATTTATGTGCTCGGCTGTAAGCCGACTTCTGTTATTGGGTACTGCGAGATTTACAGCAGATGCCACTCTCTCTGAGGAAACCGAGACTGGGGTAAAATGGCGGCAATCAAACCAGAATTTTGTTGGATTCTCTTTTCTGGATTCTCTCACTTCAGTACGGCTCAAGACACGCACTGTAGGAATGTTTGCGGTCTAAATGCCTTTTTAAGTTTGTCACTGAGGACTTGAAAGAAAGTTTTACTCTACAAAATGTTACATGTTTCGTGGAAACCACCAATGTCCGAAAAATGGTCGCAAACAACACTACACTTTTTTGATTTTGATTTTCTTGATTTGAAAATCGCCATTTTCTATTTTGCAATATTTCCTAATAAACAATTCACTCATTATTTTAAATAAAGATTGTGATAAATCATGATCATTACAATTCAACGTAGATATGTCACAATATGCAGTGAATTGTAAAATACAGTGTGATCTAATATTTAAATGATGTACATCTTTTTTTAGATTTGGCTTTAAAAACTATTTGGCACAAATTGTTGCTAGGGTAGGTCAATGACTCTTTTAAATCAATATATTTGTGTAGTTCTGTCTGGAGGTTTTCATCTATAAGACATAATTTACACTGATTACAGTTTTTACCTTGTTATCAATTTGGAAGACAAATAGCCACTAACATAAACAACAGGCTGATCTTCAAATGAACATAAATCATTTTCTGCAATTTGAAAATTGTCTGGGATTGACAACACAACCTCTATATCTGCAGCAGTGGAAGTGTGGAATTCTAAGTCATCTGAATGCAAAAGCTCTTTTTCATTGAAATTAAACACTAGTTTATTTGCATCTATCTCACAATTTGAGCCGTTACTCCACTATGGCGTGTACTAATAAGCTAGCTAAAATCGATAATTATGATTCTCCTTCATACCTTTACAGGGTTGTCATTATAATCAAGCCCAAAGTCAACACAACTTTTTACGAGATTCTTTCAGACACCGTACCATAACAATCACTGAACTGCCCGTCAAATATTGTTCCCCGCTCAGTGGTCTTGTCATTTCTTCAAATGGGCGTAGAGCTTGACATCCTATTTATTAGCCAGTCTTCATTTGAGAGATGAGGCACACTATTCACAAGTGCCAACGTTGACCGCACTGCCTCTTGCAACTCAACCATTTTTGCGATCATATCATATAATAGGTGGAATTCCACCGTGTTTCCACTTGTTGAACTCACTTTGGTGGCTGATTTTGTTGCATTTGGTACAATAAATCAATAAGTACTTTAAAAGTTATTGAGTGTCAATAAAATTTAAAGCACTTATTGATTTATTTGAAAAATAAAACACTCTTTTTTTTTATATTTTATGGAGATTATGGATTTAATGAAACTCTGTATGTAGGAATGCGTTTAATTATAAAATTGGCCTATTTGTTTACAATGGAACCTAGTTAGGTATACGAAGGGATATACCTAACTATATAGTGCATGTTAGTCGAGAAAGCAAAACCGTTATTTCGCATCACTGTCGCATGTACCGGCCTGGTCCCCGGCCGCCGACGCCGTGGAGATTTACTTGCAAAGGTTCTGATGTTAAAGGTATAGGTAAATCAGCTGGTAAGTCAGTCAATTGGAATGCTTCCGATGCACCGACGATGCACGATCCAGCAATGGTTCCGATAGGTATTGTTATGTTAGGTCTTAGTGAGGGTGATGTGAATGATATCAATCTGACTCCGTTGACATTAATTTATTTAAATACTACATGGCCCGTCCGATACCAACTATGTCCGCCACAGACTGGCTTGGGAGGGCTACTGCTGACGCTATGCATATGCTGTCACTACAGTTTCAAAGCGGAATCTCGTCTCTGTAACAGATGATGATGTCGAAGACTTAGACACTAATTGATTATGAAACTTCCACAGAAGATTATCGTCCGTGTTGTTTACATTTACATAGGTTGAACACTCAGTTGCAAAAAATCACTGTCACCGTTTTTTTTTTGCGCCAGTCCAATATTCCAGTAAGTAGGCTGACTGTTAATAACTGTGTGTACATTAACATTTAAAAAGCGCCGATTTATTCCAGATGTCCATTCATCTAAAGTGACTGTAAACCTATAGTCTTCATTCTTCAACTTTAGAAGATCTTCCTTCACTTTCATTTTGAGCGTCATTCCATAATTCATTACAATTTGGTGAAGAAGGCAATTTGTAATTGTTACCCTTCAAAGCGAAAAGATTTTTCATATCCTCGGAAGTACAGAATACTCTGAATGGCAAACCATCTTTGGCTACCATTCGGGAAATCATTAACTCTTTTGTTACGTTAGAATCGAATGGAAAATAATCAGTGATTTTCTTTTTCTTCTGTGGTGTTTGGTAATTTTCACGATCTTCTACTCTAGTAGACGCTGACGAAGTCGAAGGTAGTGATACATTATCCGGCTCAGGTGTACTTGATATTTTTTCGAAACATAAAATTATTTCTAAGAGTCTAATCAACACTTGTAATTGGTGAAATCCATGTTAACTTTCACGGAAAATTCAGGACTGTGTCGACAAAATCATTTTCTTCCTCTTTGTCTATTTGGTTGACCCGAAAGGTTAAATCGTGGATTCTGGTACTCACGGGAGAATTGGCATATGAATATGACGTTTGTACTGGCCCTGGTACATAGCCTAGTCCTCTAGTTTTTCCGGAGGGTCCTGGTGACTAATAGGAGAATATGCATCTAACTGGAAATTACCCGGTGCGTTGCCTTGTCCGGTGAGTTCTGGCGAAACTGTCATCGTACCAAGAGGAGAAGAGTAGGATCATATAAAATGTGGACTATGTGGTGAGGATGTCGATGCACGATCGTTCGACGTCGAATTTGAGAGAGATGAAGATGTGCTTCTTCCAGATGAGTGACATGCTGCCATAATCTCGTAGTCCGATAGAACTTCACCCAAATGTTTATTCGCCTTTGCTTTTTCGTACGTTGGTAAATTACGCAAAACTTCACCAATGTGTCTACAAAATAAATAAATATCATCATCCATCCTTCTGACCATATTAAAATATTAATATAAAGAGATTTCGTCCATAATTGATTGTAATAATGTTATTTTCTCTTCTCGTGATTTAATTAAAAGTGTATGGTAACGTGAGGTACTTTTTATGAATGGTCCCATAGATTTTTTAAAGATTATTCTAATATAGTTTAAATTTTAATTAATTCACAAGTTTGCCATGAATGTAATTTTGAACTGTGATCGTGTAATGTTCAAATTGAATTTTTTATATATATACATTTTTAACTTTATTTAAAAATTGCATATGAAAAGTGTTTCTATTTGAAACTAACGGTTTAAAATAGATATGCTGTATTCAAAAGAGTTCAAAACCTCAATTTTCTTACTTGCCGAATTTTTGTTTTGTTATTTCTTTTTCCTTTTCACCATTTTTTTATCCTATATTTTAGTTTCTTTTTATGTCCAATTTAATGTTGTCATTGTGCTCTATATATGGCCATATAAATGGCCATAATATATTACAAAAGCAACCATCATATGAGGCGTTAAAAATTCGTAACAACATACAAGAACAATTCTATTAATTATATGTATGTTAACGAGGTGTTGTTAGAAAAGAATGAATTTGACATTTTTTTATTTTAGTATTTATTATTTTATATAATTTTTTTGTTTTCGTATGACGATTTTGTTAATCGATTGTACAGTGTTTATTTTTTTCGTTTAAATAATTTATTAAGACGGTGCTAAATTTAAATTTAAATGCGGAGAGGTGGTAATTTAGTTCAATTATTTAAAAAAAG
Source organism: Synanthedon vespiformis (assembly GCA_918317495.1). NCBI lineage: Eukaryota > Metazoa > Arthropoda > Insecta > Lepidoptera > Sesiidae > Synanthedon > Synanthedon vespiformis. The sequence goes on from OU906964.1 coordinate 2,788,510, forward strand.
TTCTAATATGTTTTTTATGATAAAAGGCAAATAATTGCAACGAAATAGTTTATAGGAATACAGCGTAATCTATAATTAATATAGTATTTTTATATATCAATGAAAATTAAGCCTTTACCGGTTGATCTCTTAAATATTTTTTTTTTATTTAAAATAAAAAAAATTACTACCGCTCCAAGTTTTTATTCAAGTTGCTCCAAAAAAAATAATAATAATTACGTCCCATGTCCGTCCAATGGGTGAAAAAATTAGTGCTTATTGTAAATCGAAATTTATCAGAGGATTATTGTAATTGAATTAACTTGATAATACGTATTAGTATGATGTTTATTTACAATTCTCTATAAGTAAATAAATAAAAAGAAAATAATGTTTATTTATTATATTCTATTCTCTGTATGGTTTCTATGTCAAATATTTTTTTTTAATGAGTTATTTTGAAATCCAAAATGAACATTGAACATGAGTATGTGTTTTGTGAAATTAATTGCAAAAACTACTTTTTTATATTGTATTCTCCTTTTACCAACTTACTAACATATTTAAGTTTGTGAGCTTTGTTTACATCTACAAATTTGAAAAAAAAAGACATTTATTTTTTTGTTAATTATGTTTTATGTTTACGAAATAAATGTTTTGCATTTTATCAGTTCCCCAGTATTCTATGTAAATGAATTATTTAGGCAATTTTAGCACAATTTTTACTAAACCTGCATGTCAGTGAAACTTTTATATGAAAATAAGTAGAAATTGAATAAAAACTGAATAAACTGATGATTTCTTTTTCATTACCCCAGCTCACTTTAAAATAAGATCAGCCAAAAAAAATCAAAATCTGAATAATACTGTTAGTGCCGATTTGTCTGTATTTTTTATCTTTATGAAGTCAGTGGACAGTCTTATGGTCCACTTGTTGGTAGGTGGCCTATAACACAAGTAACACTGAGCTACCAACTATAGTAGGATAAGGGATACGGAAATTGGCTCTGGCATCCCTCACCGAAACACAAAAGCGCATGTGCTGTTATTTCACGGTGGTATTTTGAAAGGGGAGACGGGCTGCCCAAATGCTACGAAACGCAATGTGGCCTTCCACTATACTGACCAGTCAACTTTGAAAAGTTCATTTTCAAAGATGACCGTCCTGGGAATCCAACCCTAGAACAGAGCGTTAAAGCAATAGCACCCTAACCGTCAACAGAAGTCGCCAAAACGGTTTGATTCAAGACAGTTATAGAGATTGATTTAAATATAAAATCTAATGGTAAAATACCAGATGCTACCCAACCTACTGTTCATCGCTAAAAATTACTGGATAAAGTAATTACTTACGTACAAATTGGATAAATTATGGCGCAAAGTAAACTCAGTAAAATATTCATGGTCTCTCTCCGTCTCATTAAAATATTCATGGTCAGTGTGTCTCCTCCTCCCTCTCGATTTTATTATTAAAAGGTCGATGCATTTGCGATGCATACATAAATATTGTTTATATAAAAAAATAGCTAGGCTTCAGACAGTTTTCTCATTGATGCCATTGTCAGAACTGGACCAAATTGAAATGGGGACCACACGGGAAGCACCAGCTTTTAAATAAAAAAAGAATCGTCAAAATCGTTTCAACCAGTCGAAAGTTAATAAACATGAAAAATACAGTCGAATTGAGAACCTCCTCCTTTTTGGAAGTCGGTTTGAAAAAGGATTTGAATTGTAATCAATTGTACAACTATGTATGAAAACTAAGGATGTAAACTCTGTTGATTGTAGACACTGACATGTAATATATACTACTGGACAGGCTGCTGTTAAATTATTTTATGAGTATTTGAAAAACTCAATTTTGGCCCTGTTGGCTATAGTGGCTGATAGTGGCTATGGAGCGACAGTAATTGGAACTAAAATTCCGACATCAAAATTAGATCTAACTTCCGAGGGCGGCGTTTCAAAATGGTATGTACACGAAATTAGTTAATGTAAATATATATATATATTTATTTATAATTCTTTAGGAATTTTTATATATAATAGATAAATAATGGCTGTATGAAATTTTTATAAATAAATAAATTAGCTGTCATTTGTTGTATGAGACTGAGCCTATCCAGTGGTATTATTACATACATTACATAGCATAGACACTAATAAACTACGTGACAGTGATTACAAATTGACGTTGACATTATTGACACTGACAATAATTGACAAAAGATTTATTTATTTTATTCATTTATTTATTCGCGATTCGCGATCGTCCAATTTGATTTGTATTGTAATTTGTTTGATTGGGTTGCGTACGTTTCAGCGATTGTTTTTCGTGCATTGCATAAGGAAATAGGAAACAAATTAATAATCCTTAAAACTCCAGCTTGCATTTAAATCAAGTGTTTTTTTACTTGAATTAAGTGAATTTTCTTGCAAGTTTAAATTATGTCTTCATTCGTGACGCACAGAGAGGAAAGTACCTTGAGCGTAACCGAGGCTTGCTCAAAGGACAATGTTACATATTATAAAATAAGTGTTAACGTGGGTCTCGTGCGTTGGGATGTTTGGCATCGGTACAGTGATTTTGTTGAATTGCACGATCGTCTCGTCAACGACCATGGCGTCTCGAAAGACCTGTTACCACCGAAGAAAGTCATCAGAAACAAAACACCAAAATTCGTCGAACAAAGGAAGGAAGCCTTAAACGAATATCTAAAAAGTGTTTTCGGTTATTTGAAATTAACAATGCCGTCCGTTTTTGCACATTTCCTCGACTTCCACTTGTACGACATATTTTTCCTATTGCAAGATTTAGCAAAGAAGTTATTTTTGGAGGGAGATAAGTTCTTAGAGATGGATAAGACGCACAGGTTCTCACCTTTAGAGGTAAGTAATTATTCGTAACTGGAGTTTACTCCTTAAGAATAGATTTGAAGCCGGTGGTATGAAAAATTTATGGGAGTAAATTAAAATTGTTACACAAACGCATTAGACGTTACGTTCTATTTTTTTGAATATTTTAGAATATCTGAAGATTCATAGATATTGGTGATTCTTCACAATATTATTTAAAAAACAGAATCTTGTTCTTTCGAGTATAAATGTTGATAATCATGTGGGGATTAATTATTTAATTTTTTAGCTCCACGCAATTAGCGAAAGACTGAAAGTGGCCTGCCCATCAATAGAGAAACAAGATCAAATGTACGATTTCAGTCATATATTGGACTTCTGTTCCAAACTTCGTTCACTTTCTGTTGAAGGTAGTTACGATAAACTGGGAACAAGTAACATAGTGCCAAATGAACTGAAGTTTGATCTGATATCGTTTAAGTCTTTACAAGAGCTGACGGTTGTCGGTGTCCCATTGGCTTGTATAGAAAGTGTTGGTGAGTTATTTTTATATGTAGAGATTTATATTTTTTAAGTAATACTTCTTTGCACGCAATGAGAGTAAAATATCAAGATTGAATTTTGTGTGACACTTCGACACCTTCAAAGAAATTTATATTGCAAAGAATATATAGCTATACTAATATCCGTACTAATCCTTACTAATATTATAAATGTGAATGTGAGTTTGTTTGTTAAGCTTTCACATAAAAACTACTGAACCTGAAGAGGAAAGATTTGTTTGTTTGTTTGCATTGAATGGCTCTGAAATTATTGGACAGATTTCAAAAATTCTTTCATTGTTGGCAAGCTATGTTATAAGCGGGTAACATAGGGTACATTTTATAAAGTCCCATGGACAAAGTAAGAATAAATAAAATAAGAATATATTGTTTATATTTGTAAAGAAATTTCTCTTCTAATAAGATTACTCTGTATTTAAATTTGTCATTATGTCTATTTATTTATATCAATCTGTAGAAACTAGCTCCCTAACAGATAGCCTTATAAACTGTATTCAAATTTAACAAAAGAAACACTATAATGCAAAACTCTTATATTTCAGGAAGCCTCCGTGACACACTCATGAGTCTATCTGTTTTTATCGCGAGTGTTAAGTCATTGAATGAATTTCTTCTTGTGGATATTCTACACAAAGACCCCACGTGTATTACGGAAACTGAGGTGAGTCATTTGACCGTTTGATAAGCTGTTGACCTTTAATAAATTATTCCGTAGTAATCTTTTCCAGATTGTCATATGTATATATAAAGCTATATCTATACTAATATTATAAAGAGGAAAGACTTGATTGTATGTTTGTTTGTATAGAATAGGCTCCGACACTACTGGACCGATTTGAAAAATTCTTTTACCATTGGAAGCCGACATTATCCGTGATGAACATAGGCTACTTTTTACCGCGGTAAAATGCTTCATTCCTACGGGAAATCTAAAATAAAAGTAAATACTAGCGGCTTGGCCCAGGAGATAGCGCCATCTATCCAAATCAGGTGAAACTGCTTGGTGATATTTTTAGCGATCCATTCCACCCACGGTAGATGGCGTTTTATACTTTTCAACGCGGACCAAGTTGCGAGCACCAGCTAGTATATAATATATAAAGCTGATGAGTTTGTTCGTTTGTTTGGTTGTACACGCTAATCTCAGGAACTACTGGATCGAATTGAAAAATTCTTTTTCTGTTGGATAGTCCATTTATCGAGGAAGGCTATAGGCTATAGAGAACGCGGACGAAGTCGGGGGCACCAGCTAGTTTCGTATAATTTATAATTATGGTAGGTAATCCAACAAGACCTCACTCACTTAAATTTAAAGAATATATACCAAACATTAATTTTATTAATGGTTAAACGGATGTTGTACGATTATTAATTGTGTTATTGTTATCCTATTGTATATAAAAATGATAAAAATGTGGATGTTTGTGAGGATAGATGTATGGATTTTTTGGCAAACATAAAAGTTTTCTACAAGTATGTAACGCATTTTAAATGAAGGTTTTTAAGTAAAAGTTACAAAAAATGTGCAATACATTATGAAAAATGTCACAATTGTAAAATATTATGGTATACTTTTCAATAAAACAATCAGTAAATCAAAAACAATGAACACATCATAGATCCATAGCAGCTCTATATAGTAGGTACATAAATATTGTTATCTTCATAATTTAGGTCACATCTAAATAATTTGTTATGAACATAAATGTAATATGAACTCATTAATTTTATTTTATTCATATAAGCTTTTAGTTATGTGATTAAACTAAAGCGATATGTTACGATGTAACTAATATACCTATATACCACTGGTTTGGAAATTGGAATACAGGTTTTTCTGTAGTTAGTTACTCAAATAACTAGTGTTTTTGTCCGCGACTTCGTCCTCGTCCGATCGCTACCAAACTTCTCAGAAAATCGATTCAGCGGTTTTGGAGTTATGTAGTTTTTTTTTTTTTTTGTGTAAGGTCGAAAGAATGGTTGATGGTCTACTGTCGCCTCTAACACAAGCAACGCCATAAGTGCTGCAAGTGTGATGCCTAATACCTTGATAGAAAAGGGAAAATTACTCTCTCACTGACCGAAGCACAAGCAGTTTTTTTAACTATGCTCTGTAGGCGAGTGTTACTATCGCCACACCACTTCAGTGTGTCATGTCACTATTAAATTGACTCAAATATCGTTTACAGAAATGGAAAAAGCTTTCGAGCATCAACTTTGCAAGCAATAACATCGAGAACATAGACTGGGCTATAAAATTAGTACCTCGATTGCAAAAACTGAGTCTATCTTCGAACAGACTGACCGAATTGTGCGATATTTCGTGTCTCCACGAACTGAGAGTTCTCAATCTCTCCCTGAACAGTTTCACCCTGTGCGAAAGTTGGCATTCGAAGATTGGAAACATAGTTTTCATAAATCTCTCCCAGAATAAAGTGACAACCTTGAGAGGTTTCTCAAGGTTGTATTCCCTGGAGAGGCTGGACCTCAGTTGCAATCTAGTCGCCGACGTAGAAGAGGTGCAGCACATTTGCAAACTGCCCTGTCTCGAGTATTTGAGTTTGACGGCGAATCCTGTGGCGTCGACCATAGACTACCGGGTTAAGGTCATAGAGCAGTTTAACGCGCGCATGACCGAGCTCTACTTGGACAATGAGAAGGCGTCAGAAAAGGAGTTGGATACGGCGAGTGTTTTGCAAGCATTAAGAACCGTCAAAGAAGGTAAGACGCCAAGTTTTTTACAGAACAACAACACGAGCCACAGTTTCGACAAAAGTTGATGACATATATTATTTTATTTTTATAATTTTAGATTAATTTATTAGAAATAATATATGTAATGTACACGTCGATCGACTATAATACTAGATATAGAATTGGGTACAAAACGTACTCAGCAAATTGAACATTTGGTTGCACTTTTGTATTAGTATAATATAATACAGTGCATTTTACAATCTTACTACCTCTATATATGGGTTTCATTGGCGAAGTGCTATCAATGCACTTGATCGTTAAGTGTTCTGAGGAAAACATAACACTGGTGGAGTTATCATTTTACGTCTAAAAACAAAGTGTTAGACTTTTTTTACAAACTAGTTATTCAATAAACAAAAATTCACCCCTCTTTTCGGGTCTAAATCGAAAAATGTCGATCATAGCGAAAAATTGGTGAGGACCAAAATTGTAGGAAATTCAATTCCAAACAACTTTGGTAATAACCATTTTTCGTGTAAAATCGAAAATAAACGAGTTATTCAATAAACAAAAATTCACCCTCAAATTCAAGATGGCGGATGACGCAATAGGGTGAGAACCCCGAAAACCGAAATGTAGATCCCCCTAACGATTTCCGAAGGAAAATTGCTACTTTTAATTTTTTCTATCCCAAATCTTTATTTGACTGAGCTATTTATGGACCAATAGCAATGCATGAAAATTTTTGGTTCTCATTTGTTAAAAAAAAACACAGTATAGTATTATAGACGATCTACGGGTAATACGTTTTATTGCAAGTATTTATGATCACATATTATTGTGTGGTTATTATGTGGCCTTAAATTACGTCTGACGGAATTTTTTTAATATTTAAGTGAAATTGCATTAAAAATGCTTTAAAAACTAGTAAGTACTTTTTTATATTAGGAATGTTTTCTTAATAATAATTTTGAATTCAAAGTATGTAATATATTTTTATTCAAATTTTACGTGTATTATAATTATTGGGCGGCAGGAGATAATTAAAAGATTTTCTTGTATCTTTAAACTTCTGTATTTTTAACTTCTGTATTATGTTATTTCAACTTTTACACGCACTTAATTTTAATCTATTTTTTAACCTCTTTGACATCTGTAGTACTAGTGAGTTGTCTCACGCACACATACATAAGAGGGCGCTAGACTACTTTTTAATAAGTTTCAGGGCTTGGTTTCATTGCAATCTCAACACCCTTCCTCAAGGAAACCAAGACCTAAGCAAACAATATTAACCAACCAAAAAACTGTAACTCCTATAACAAAAAAACTTAAACTTCTATTTTTCAAATTGTTCCTAATCTAATATATTCTTACATCTATTACTAAACTACTGTTCTTACATCTATAAAAATAAACAAAAATAAACTAAATTACAATTCTGAACATAACTTCTGAAACAATATCTTAGCGAGGGGTTTGGTAAACAAATCTGCAATCTGTCGCTCAGTATTAATATATTCCAACGATACTATATTCCTATTAACCTTATCTCTAATAAAATGGTACTTTAAATCAATATGCTTCAATCTTGTATGCTGTTCTGGATTTTTAGCAATATGAATAGCGGATTGATTATCAACAAAAACTTTAAATATTCCTATTTCTAAACCTAACTCCCTAATAATATTTCTTATCCAACAACCTTCTGTAATTCCTTTGCCTAAAGCTATATATTCTGACTCTGTTGATGAGAGCGCTATACACTGTTGTTTAGATGAACACCATGAAACTGTGTTACCAAAAACTTTCATTAGATATCCACTAGTTGACTTTCTATCATTCTTATCTCCTGCCCAATCCGCATCTGTATATCCAGTAAGTAAGTCCTCTTCATTGTCTCTGTATACAAGTTTGTAGTTCAATGTCCCTTTTATATATCTGAGAATCCGTTTTAAAGCTTTCCACAAAGATTCACTCGCATATACTTGATATCGGCTGAGATAACACAGTGCAAAACATATGTCCGGAACAAGAGTTCCTAACATAGCATACATCAAGCTACCAATCAGCTGTCTGCAACGACGTTCCATATTTTTGTCTGTACTCGGTTCTCTTGTTAATTCTAAGTTAGCTTCTATCGGTGTTGAAACTGGATTACAATCTTGCATTTGGTATTTTTGCAACAACTCTTCTAAATACTGTATCTGATCAAGTTCTATATTATCACCTTTTCTTTTTATATTTATACCTAAATATTTAATATTATTTTCTCCTAAGTCTGTCATTTGAAATTTATTCTGTAGCGATGTCTTCAGTCTATCAATCTTGTTCCTATCCTTGCATATAATGAGTAAATCGTCTACATACAGCAGTACATAAAACTTCTCTTCCTTTTTGTAGTATAAGCAATAGTCTGCCTTACTTCTTTTGAATCCTTCTTCTATCATAAATTTGTTAAATGTGTCATTCCAATTTCTAGGCGACTTCTTTAAGCCATATAGCGACTTCTGTAATTTATAAATTTTGTTTGTATATTCTTTTGGTCCCTCTGGTATCTTAATATACACTTCTTCTTTAATATCTCCATATAAAAATGCACTCTTCACATCCATCTGTATCAGATCTAACTTGTATTTCACAGCTACAGCTAATAATATTCTCAAAGTAGGTAATTTAAGCACTGGTGCATAAATATCTGAATAATCTATGTTGTCTTTCTGTTGAAATCCTCTCGCAACAAGTCTTGCTTTATATAAGTCTTCGTTATTTTCCCCTTTCTTAATTTTGAAAATCCATTTTGCTTCTATCACTTTATTATTTTTATCAACACCTTTTACTTCTATCCATGTATTATTTCTTTCTATAGCTTCTATCTCTCTGTATAAGGCTTTCTTCCATTCTTGTGAGTCGCTTCCTTTCATTACTTTATCATAGGCCAATTCGTTACTTTCCATTGCAACAAAACTGGTATAATAATCTTCCATCCATTTTGGTCTTCGTCGTATTCTTCTGTTGTGCTGTTGTCTGTCTTCTGTATCATTATCGATGTATCTGTTGGTTGTTTCTTCTGTGTCTTCATCTGTTGTTGTTTCTTCTGTGTCCTCATCTGTTGTCGTTTCTTCTGTGTCTTCACCTGTTTTTGTTTCTTCTGTGTCCTCATCTGTTTTTATTTCTTCTGTTACTGTGTCTTCTGTTGCTACCCTTCCTGAAGTTGCATTCTCTGTTGTATTTTCTGATCTTCGTTCTGTGTTCCCTTCTATTTCACGGTCTATGCTGTCTTCACTTTCATTATATACTCTTCTTGTATTTTTCTTCATCGAATCTTCTACAAAGAATATGTCTCTTTTAATTTCTATGGTATTTCTATCCATACTTAAAATTCTGTAGCCTTTTGTATCCTCATAGCCAACGAAGATTCCTCTTTCCGATTTCTTATCCCATTTTCTTCTCTTTTCTTTGGGTATGTGAGTGTAGACTTCTGTTCCAAATACTTTATCTAGCTTTGTGATGTCATAATCCCTGTTTTGCCATAGTTGAAATGGTGTCTTCTCTTCTTTGCCTCTTCCCGTTCGGTTCAGTATATAAACAGTTGTATTTACTGCTTCTGCCCATAAATTCTTTTGCAAGTTCTTCGCTCTTATCATAGTTCTAGCAGCTTCCACAATGGTCCTCATGTCACGTTCAGCCTTTCCGTTCTGTTCCGGTGTATATGGGACTGTTGTCTGATGTACGATGCCGTTCGACTTCAAGTAATCCTGCAATCCTGTATTTACAAACTCTTTTCCATTATCCGACCGTAGACTTTTTACTCTGTGTCCAAATTGTCTTTCAGTAGTTTTTATAAATTCTATAATTCTCTGTGATGCCTCTGCTTTATGCTGTAGGAAATAAACCTGCCTGTAATTTGAATAATCATCTTTAAGTAACAGAAAAAACCTAGAACCACCTAAAGAATTTTCCTCCATCGGGCCACAAAGATCTGTGTGAATTAATTCTCCCGGTTTAGTTGTCTTAGAGACGCTACTATGAAATGGTAACCTATGCTGTTTCCCTTCAAGACATGCATAACAATCATCTGTCCGCTGTTCATATTTTACATTATTTTTATTTAAAATTTCTTCAACAAATTTATAATTTTGGTGAGCTAATCTTTGATGCCAAACTGTGAGCGATGTCATTGCAATAGACTTTAACGGCCTGACATCTAATTTGTAAACACTACCTTTTCGATAACCTACAAGTACTGTTCTGCCACATGAAGTGAATTTGCAAGCCTCTTTATTAGTAATCATTGTGTAATTTCCTATCTGTATTGCACTTGAAACGGAAAACAAGTTTACCTTTAATTCTGGAATATAAAGAACTTTTGAGAGAACTGAGGGTACATTATCTTTTGACATAAAATTAACTTTACCTACACCTTGTATTTTTAATTTTGACCCGTCTCCAATTGTTACATAATTTTGAACTGAACTTTCTATATATTCTGTAAAATAATCTTTTTGACAACACATGTGCTCGCTTGCTCCTGTATCAATTATCCAACCTATATTTGACAAATATGTATTAGTTATATAAGCTCTCGGCTCAACATTTCTACTTTTAGTGTCCTTAACTTTATTTAAACGTTGATAACATTCATTATACAAATGTCCTGTTTTACCACAATAATTACATTTACGTTCACGACAATTTCTTTTAATATGACCATTTTTACCGCACTGATAGCAAACACTCACTTTTTTTATGCACTCACTTTGACTTTTCTTTATTCCACTTTTTCTGTACGGTGCCTTGGCTAACAAAGCCGATGAATGCGGCTTCTCCTCTGTTTTTGACAATCTCTCTTCTTCTACAAGTAGTCTCGCTGTTAAGTTTTTCAATGTTTGTTCCGACTCAGATACCGACTCCCAAGCTGATGAAAAATGTCGATAGTCTTCGGGTAGACTCATAATTATTTTAGTTAATACCATTCTATCCGATATATTTTCACCTTGTAATTTGAGTTCGCCGACCAAAACTTCTGTTTTTGAGATGAAGTTTATCATAGGAGGTTCATACTGTAAATTGTAAAATTTCTGTTGAAGTAAGTGGACGCCAACCTTTGACCTTGACTCGTAGACTGTCACCAATTTTTGCCACATCTCGTGTGCATTCTTGCAAGCCAATAAATAACTCAAAACATTTTCTTCAACTCTAGTGACGATTATTTCTTGTGCACGAGTATCATTCCACATAGATTCAGCTTTATTTTCACACGGGGCTTCTGTAATGGCGCCGTATAATCCTTTAGATTTCAAAACAATTGATGTTTGGAATTTCCATGATTCCCAATTATTGTTGTTCAACATTAACGATCCGTCTCTTTTGTCCATATTTATCGATGTTCTTCTGTAAAACCGTGACTGTTTTTCTTTGTGAAATTTTATTGTTACCGCCACACTGTAATGGCGCGTAATGTAATCCGACTTTATCACGGTAATCGACTTCTTTTATGCGTGTATATCAGTCTGTATCCATCGGTGCCTGGGCCCATAACCTATTGGGCGGCAGGAGATAATTAAAAGATTTTCTTGTATCTTTAAACTTCTGTATTTTTAACTTCTGTATTATGTTATTTCAACTTTTACACGCACTTAATTTTAATCTATTTTTTAACCTCTTTGACATCTGTAGTACTAGTGAGTTGTCTCACGCACACATACATAAGAGGGCGCTAGACTACTTTTTAATAAGTTTCAGGGCTTGGTTTCATTGCAATCTCAACAATAATAGAGTTTTTTTTTTTACGAATAAGTATTAATAGTAATAATTATTTTTTATTTATTTATAGTTTTTAAAATTTTAAAAGCTGATAAATACCATTGTAATGGTATAATTGAAAATCACTGAGGTTTAATCTTGTGCTATCATTTTAAATTAGTTTAAGTTCATTTGTGCAATAAGTATGCAGAACAATGTCTTTTTTTATGTTGCCTCTTCAATTATTATAAACATATTATTATATTTGAACTTACCAAGGTCATTTTAAAAGAAATAGACATTGATGAATGATGAACATTGCCAATTTTCTAAATAACGTTAAAGCTCTGTATTTCCATTATTATTTTCAGTTTTCACAACTTTCCAAAAGTTAACCTTTTTGGCACGAATTGCCTCATCTGTAGCCAAACGCAATTACTGTGCATTTTATTTCAATTATTCTGTTTTCAAAAACAGCGTTTGGTGTTTATAGTTGATCCGCGCGGTCATGTGAACTTAGCAGTGTTAGCAGTTTCATATTTATCGGGTGTCATATATATCTGGCTTTTGACATGATTCGCCGTATTCTTCACTGCCGTTGTTTTTCAACAAATAATTTAATTTCTTAAAGCGGCTTAGGTATAATTTTTTAAATTGTATTATGTTTATGCTTCCTCATCTCAATTTTTTTTAGTAAGTAATCGGAAGGTCTCTTTGTTGGAATTTTTTCATACAATGCCTCAACGCGTAAGAATCTTTGAAGGCATAGTTGATTCGCTTGCCTCCTACTTATTTGGCGACTATAGAATTGAGGAGAGAGATGTCGTCGTAGAGAGACAAAATGTCGACTTGGTGAGGTCCAATTCCAAATGGCAACACTTCCGTATGCTGATACGGCTCCCTTTTAGTGTTAATAATGGCGGCTACTTCCGTACCCATGGGTAAATTCTCTAAGATATTACAATGGGTGCGGTAAGATGTTGGTTCTAAAATCATATGTGTGTTGTCATAAAACTGCATTTCTCTGCAAATCTTCATTGAGTAATTACTCCAAATTTTCACTTAATTCACTGCGTCGCATCACAGTGTTTCGTGTCGTTGTTATTGGCTCCTCGTTTAAAAATTCCTCCACTGATTTTAGATTCTCGATTCAGTGTTTGCTCAATAGTTTTGATCGCACATTATGCAGGACCAAAATTTGTCGGTGCGTCTTATGGTGAAATTTCTTTGTTCATTTGTAAATTTTGGCATTTTCTCGCGTAAACTTTTGTTAATTTTGAAGTTTTTCGTGTTTTGAAGGTGCAAATGAGCGCTCTTCGTGTATATAAAGTGTCCGCTGGCGCGGAAATAGAGGGCAGCATTTTTTGAATCGTGTCGAGATGAAGTTCCCAATTACCCGAACGCTCAGCCTCTTTAAAATGTTTCACCAGCGTGACCATTTTAAAATATTGCGTCCATAACTTTGCCGTGGGTCCGTTTTGTCTAAAGATAATGTCTTTTTTAAAGTTTATTTCAAACTAGACTCTATATTAAAATACATTTAAAATTGCTTTGCTTTTACAATATTCGCTATGCTCTGTATCTTCTTCGGTGAATGTAGGTAATCGTACGATATTTTTCAAACTATTCTAGTAATGTATTATAGGGCAAGACATCATAACTGCGCCTGGCCAGGTATGTGGCTTATAAATTTTATTTAGTTAAGCTACGTCTATCAATTTAGTTTTTGTTGAATTATACACCGTTTGTTAAGAAACATAATCTACACGATTAACAATTTATTTATTTATATCCGTTGATTTACTCTCCAACTTTCTTTGTGAAAGAAAATATCAACCAAACATATTTCGTGGCTTTTAAAAATTATAAGAAAATTTACGGATATATTTTCTACGAATAGCAATGCACTAGTTTGACGTAACAAAAGTCTGCAGAAAAATTTGCTGATTTCAATGACATTTCTTATTCAATTTTAGCAAAATTGCGACTTGTGACATTTCGCTTTACGACGACGATATGTAATTATTCTCTAATGTGATATAAAAGACATTTTGTTTAAGGAAATTAAATAAAATTAAGCTACTGAATTAATAATGAGCAATAAGTGATGTTTTAATTTAATAGGATCCTCTTTAGTTCGAACTATTTAAGTTCGTAAATTATTAATTTCCCATTTAACTATCCCTTCCTTAAAACCCTACTGTGGCCGTGGCGTTGCACGTGTTATAGGCGACGGTAGCCACCTACCATCAAGTGGACAGTCAGCCTGTCTTTCCACCTTAATATTTAAAAAGAAATCGAACTAAGTTAATTCTTTTTAATGTATAACTTTTATATGTCTGAAGTATTATTAACATGTGATTCTAATAAATATTTTTATATGTAGTGTTAATAATAAGTATATAATTATTGTATATTTGAAATAAACGTATATTTTAAAATGTGTTTTTTTTTTATTTCCTGTGGGTGGCAGAGAATGAAATGATAGCCTAGCGAGATTATAATATCAATTAGAGTAATTCGCGATAAACTCAAAAACTGCTGCACTGATTTTCATGCTGTTTTCACCAATGGATAGAGTGGTTCTCGGGGAAGGTTTTAGTATATAATTTTCACCGCAGGCGAAGTCGCGGGCACCTGCTGGTGTATTTTCGTGGCTATACCGTTTTACAACAGTAACTAATCTACAAAAAAAGGGGAAGTAATCTTTATTTTATTTTAGAATAATCTTTTTTTTTTGTTATTATCGGTAAGGAATCAAAACTTTTTAAACCAATGTGGGGGTAAATTAAAGATTTGTAAATGTTATCATTAATTTATTCATTTTCTGTATGATTGATTTAAATTCATACAGACTCCTTTATTTGTTCATTGTACTTGTTTTTTTTTATGATAATGGCTGGTTGGCGGTCTTACATTGATGGCAAATGACTACGGTCGCCAATTCACACAAGCTCATGAAGGTGCAATGGAAGGATATGTCGCTGCTTAAAATCAAAATTACCACAAATCGAAAAATTTTAAAAAATGCAGTTTTCTATGAAGTTTTTATTGCAGAAATACAATCACAATCTTTCATGATTATTGTATGTTACAAAAAGACTTATTGGTTGTTTTATTCCATATTTAGTATACTTATATCTCCTCTAGTATTCAGTTTATTATAAAAGTACTTAAAAAACATTTAATGCCATTTAAAAATACGTATAATATTTTTTTCGATAGCTCGCTCATGTGAAAAATTGTAATTTTAATTTGTGGTACTTTGAATTAAAGCAGCGATGTGTGAGGATTATGTAGGATATAAAGATGAAAAACGAAATTTTTAAAGTTAAGACTTTATTATAAACAGAACCCACTGCCTCATCTCATCCCAACCTTGTCCCTTATACTATCGAAGTTATCGTCCTATCACTTGGCTTGTCTATGCTCGTATTCACTGGCGACGGTAGCCACTTACCATCGAGTAGCCTTTTCTACCTGAAGACCTTCATCTTCAGAAAAAATTCCAGTCATTGTAAATAAATTAGAATCTTCTTCATTGAGCTGAAATGGGAATGTTTCTAGCTGAAGAGTTCATTCATACACATCAATAACAATACTTAACCAGTCTTACAAAAGTTCACTTAATTAGTACTAAATTATTGCTTTAAAATTAACAAGATATCGACACCTTACTATACAGGGTGTCCCAAGACTATGCTACGTGAAGGGTGTTAAATAATAACCAAGAGATTATTGATAAATAATCTGGCTTTATTCAGCTAAAATAGCAGTTAAATAAAATACATTATAAGACAAACATTTGAGTGACAATACGTTATTCAGTAATAGATAATTGCATAGACAATCGATATACCACATTTACCCCTTCGTATTATTTAAACAGTGTAGTCACTAAGGTAGGCAGGGGGTCTTCTAGTCCTTACTGGACGTTGCGGCTGTGGGGTCCCCTCAGGCTCTGAAGTTTCGAGAGGGCTGTCATACTCTGATGTTTCAAGAGAGCTGTCATCATCTTCAGTAAAAGAATCTGAAACTGGAAGAGGTGCTAACTGTCTATTAGAAACGGTCGTTTCTCGTCCATTATTCAAGCGAACATAGGAGTATGTTGGATTTCCTTGCAGCAACTCCACTTCCTCCACCAAAGGGTCAAATTTAGAAGTTCTAACATTCTTCTTCATCAATACGGGACCTGGAGACATCAGCCATGAAGGAGTAGACTGGCCATTAGCTGATCTTCTAGGGTGATTGTACATTCTTTCATGTGGAGTTGCATTTGTTGATGTACACAGTAACGAACGTATGGAATGTAGTGCAATAGGTAATACCCCTTCCCAGGATATAGTGTCTAATGACATTGATTTTAAGAAAAGTTGTATAGTCCTCCAGAGGGTACCGTTGAGTCTTTCGACTTGTCCATTTCCCTGGGGGTTATATGGCGTAGTTCTACTGCAGGCGACACCAAGTGAAGAGAGAAATTGTTTTATTTGGTCTGATATAAACGAAGATCCTCTATCTGAATGAATATATAAAGGTGTGCCAAATACAAAGAATAATTCTTTTAAACATCTTATAACGGTATCCGATGTCATATCTTTGCAAGGATACGCGAAAGGAAATCTCGAGTATTCATCTATAATTGTTAATATATATTTATTAGGTGTATTAGATGGGATTGGACCTTTAAAATCTATATTGAGCCTCTCAAAAGGCGCAGTTGCTTTAATCAGTTGTCCCTTTGTTTTTGCAAAACGTGGCTTAAGTTCAGCACACACTGGGCATGCCGAAGTGACAGTTTTTATGTCATCAACCGAGTATGGTAAGTTCTTATTTCGCACCCAATGTACCATTCGCACTATACCGGGGTGGCCGAGGGAACTGTGTAATTCTTGAAGTTTATTAGATTGTGTTATATATGCACATACGCGAGATAATGCATCAGCTGCTAGGTTTTCCTTTCCTGTTCTATAAATGATCTCATATTTATAACAAGACATTTCCAGTCGCCAACGTTCAATTTTATCGTTTTTAATTTTACTTGAGTGTTTCTGATCATACATAAAGGCCACAGATTTCTGATCTGTTATTAGGATAAAGTGTTTCCCTATTAAATAATGCCTCCACTTTCTGAGAGCCTCTACAATGGCGTAAGCTTCTTTTTCAATAGCAGAATGATGTCGTTCAGGAACACTTAGTGTACGCGAAAAAAAAGCTACCGGGCGCCCACCTTGTGTCAGAGTAGCAGCAATTGCATTCTCCGAGGCATCTGTTTCTACTGTAAAAGTTTCATTTTGATCAATTGCCGATAAAGATGCCTTTGCTATTTCAGATTTTAGAGAGTTAAAACACTCGATAGAAGTGTCATTGATAGGGAAGCTGGAGATACAAACGAGAGGTTTTATTTTTTCCGAAAAATTGCGTATCCATTTAGAGTAATGTGCAAACAATCCTAAGGCACGTTTTAAAGAAGATGAGTTCGTCGGTACAGGTAGATCAAATAACGGAGTTAGTCTACTTTGGTCTGGTTTGATTGTGTTTTCCGAAATTGTATAACCCAAAAGATTTATTGTAGTTTTTGAGAAATTTGATTTACTTTCATTAAGAGTTATTTTATATTTTTCTGCAGCTTCCATGAATTTCTTTAGATTTTTATCGTGCTGTTCTTTGGTTTTTCCACACACAGTGACGTCATCTAAATAAGAGAATGTAGCGTCTAATTTCTCTGTATCAATTATAAATTGTAATGTTCTTTGAAAAGCTGCAACTCCGTTAGTCACACCGAATGGAATACGAGTAAACTCATATAATTTTCCGCAAGCTTCGAACGCGGTATACTTCTGCTCTCTTTTTATTAGAGGCACTTGATGATATGCGCTTTTTAAATCAATTTGGCTAAAATAATTGTAGTTAGCGACTTTTCTAACAATTGTTTCAATGCTCGGTAATGGATATGCATCTAATTCAGTGAACTTATTAATTGTCCGGGAGTAGTCAATTACTAATCGTTTGCGATGTTGGTCTCCTCCTGTTACAAGTACTTGAGCACGCCAAGGTGAAGAACTGGGCTTGATTACGCCGTCTCGTAGTAATGTTGCTATTTCTTTCTCTATAAACATTTCTTCGTTCAGACTGTATCGCCTTGATTTTATAGCTATTGGTTTTATACTTGAAGATAAATTTGTGAAAATCGAAACTGGAGGGACTGATGCTTCCGTTACGCTACAAATTCTAAGAGGGTCTTTTTCACCACCGAATTCTAGTTCTATGGATTTATGATTTTTAAGTATGTTATGACCTATAATGACATCTGCGCAGAGGTTGCTCACAATTAGCAACGGAATTTGTTTATGTACATGTTTATAAAATTCAATCGTTGCGTAGCACTTTCCTTTTATGTGAGAAACGTGACTCGTAGAAGCTAATGTAATAGTTTGGTTGCAAGGAGTCTTCTTAAGTTTAATTGTATCCACGAAATTTTCGTCAATAAAACTCACGGAGCTTCCTGTATCTACTAGTGCATCGGCAGTGTAATTGTTAATAGTAATAAGAATAGTTGCTTTCCGTAAACTGGACGGTGAAGCAGCTAGAATTGCAGCTGAATCAGTATTTACATCATGATTAAAGTTTGACATTTCTTTCTGTACATCAATAGCATTTGTTGTTTTGTTACTTCGACAAACAATTGCAAAATGACCTCCTTTGTTGCATAATTGACAAATAGCGTTATAGGCTGGACATTTAATACGTTTGTGGATATTGCCTCCACAAAAGAAACAACTTCTGTTTCTATTGTACGTGTAATTTTTGGTGTACCTTGAATCGGTTC
Source organism: Synanthedon vespiformis (assembly GCA_918317495.1). Classification (NCBI taxonomy): domain Eukaryota; kingdom Metazoa; phylum Arthropoda; class Insecta; order Lepidoptera; family Sesiidae; genus Synanthedon; species Synanthedon vespiformis. The sequence continues at coordinate 2,807,173 of OU906964.1, forward strand.
CGGAAACAGGTTTTCCTGATTGTGAATTTTGTATTGGAACAGCATTTAACAAAGTATCCGATTTATTCGCAAAAGCTTGTAAGCTCTTTTCTGCAGTCTCTAATGAAACTGCTTGATTTTGGGCTTGTTCTAATGTCAAATTTAAATTTTCTAAAAGTCTTTGTCTAATCTTTTGCGATTGGATCCCCGAAATAAAAGCATTGCAAATAAATTCATTTTGATATTCTTCTCTAGAGACATTTTGAAACTCACAATCTTGAGCTAGTAATTTTAAGGCACGAATGTAGTCCAATATAGATTCGTCGGAGCGTTGTAGTCTTGTACTTAATACATGGCGAGCTAAAATTCGATTTTTAGGTTTAATGTAAGCCTCTTTAAGGGTCTGTATAGCATCTTCATAATCTTTACAGTTTCTTACAATAGCGAAAATAGTGGGCGTTAAAAAGTTTGCCAAAATCATTAATTTCATATGAGAGTTTGCATTAGATGCCTCTTCATTAATAAAATTTGTAAAAGTAAAATACCAGTGAGTCCACTGAACATCCGCTCCAACCGCACTTGGCTCTGTTTCGAATTTTTCTGGCCTTAAGTATTTCGATGCCCGTGACATCTCAACGCCATGTATTTTTTCAGTTTTATTTTCCGACATTATTTCATAGTATTGTTATGAGCTTTATTATTTTTAGCTGAATAAATTGTTAAATAATAACCAAGAGATTATTGATAAATAATCTGGCTTTATTCAGCTAAAATAGCAGTTAAATAAAATACATTATAAGACAAACATTTGAGTGACAATACGTTATTCAGTAATAGATAATTGCATAGACAATCGATATACCACAAAGGGAAAGTACTTTATATTATCTTAGATAGGATATTTTGCTGAAAGAAGACTTTGTTATTTTTAAAAGTCAGTAATACTGCATTCAAAAGATTTTCTAAAAAATTACGTCGTCGTAAATAAATAATATTCTTGAAATTTGAAATCAAACATTTTACGCTATTCCTTTCTTTTAAGATACTATGTTACTTAAGAGGAATTATTATTTTTTGTCCATTCTTTCGATTGGCATTATAAAAATAAAGGTGATTTTTTTTCACTTTTAATTCGGTTCGATTCCCAGACGAAGCAAGTAATTTTTAGTAATTCTTTGAATGCAGTATTTTTTTGCCACTTTAATATAATATTTTAAAGGCACACCTATTAGTTAATTTTGCATAGCAAAGCTTATTAAGCACTATTCAAATTAAAGCAAAAAATAGTGCAATCAACATTTATTAAATGCATTATTATACTTTCTTTCTGGGTCATAGAGTTTTTACATCTTGACATTTTTATATCTCGGCATAAATAGACCTCAACAATTTATTTTTATAAATTCGACATTTTTATACTTAGTAATTTTTCCTGATAGTCCTTAGTCGCCAAAAGGATAATATATATAGTATGCGTATAGATAAATAACTGAAATTAAAGATAAACTGGTAACGAAAACAGTTTGAACATTACACAAAAAATATTTATTGGAATTATTATTTATGTATTACTGGCTGCTGCCTGCGTCTTCGGTCGCGTAACTTTGTAAATAAAATATAATAAGAATTATTGAAAAAAAAGAGACTAAAGCCTTTTAAATGCGCCAATAAAAATGAATATACAGTATGTTAACATGCTAACATGTTACTAAAAAATACGTTAACATTAAATATTAAAAATAAAAATATAACACTGATATTTTTATTTTATCACACAAACGGTCAACTTGATGGTATGTAGCAACCATCTCATATAAAAAACGCTTGCATTGTTTCCGTATTTACTGACTCCGTTTCTCTTCCATTACAAAATTACACAATTACCCTCAAAATAAAAAGTTGTAAAACAAAATTATTACACATTATATGAAGTTGTTTTTACCATTTTTTGGTTTTAATTATTTGGACAATAACTCTCTTAAAGCCATGATTTAAAAATTAATAACTAACTTTAATAGGATCAATTTGTAAGATTTGATTTTAGATTTTGATGTCGATCATCTATATATGTATTTTATAACGCTTCGGCCGCCGACGGAAACTGATTACGTACAAAAAGTTTTTTTTCTTCCTACGAAACTAGTTACGTACGACTGCCTACGAAACCAGTTTCTGACACATATTTGCATTTGTGGGAAAGGGGCAAAACAAATTTTTTATTGCTATTCGCAATTTCGTAGAAAAAAATCTTTGTTCGTAACTGGTTTCGTAGCAAGAAAAACAATTCTTCTCACGTGACTGGTTACATAGCGTTGGTTTCGTAGGCGGCCGAAGGGTTTCATAAGAAGTAATTATTTCATGTTTGATTATTTAGAGCCTTTTTCACCAAGTTTTTTTTTAATTATTTTCTTTTTAATGTTTGGGACTTTTACTGTACAAACAAAGGTATATTATCAGCACCAACATTCCCGGTGACCGGGTGATTTTAAATGGCGCCTAGCCTACTTGACAAATGGTGAAAGAGGCCTTTATATCGTTAAAATCGTTGATTAGTATATATACATAATATCGCTTAAAATAAAACTTTAAAAAAAGTTTTCAATACAAATTCAAAATGTGATGTTTTGTAAAAAAAAATTAACATTATATCTTTAACTTTTGGGTTTGTTCTTCATCATCATCATCATCATCATCATCATCTAGCCGTGTAGTGAAGACGAGGTAGTAAAAAGATTTCCAATCCTTGGCAGTGCGCGTGCGCATTATAAAAGGTTGTTGTTTTAAAACACGAATTATAACATCTTATATAACGTTTTAAATGCTTTAGCACTCAATTACCTATCCTGTTTAGGTATTACATTAATTTTGCAATGCGAGAGACTTAACGCCACCGGCTGTGGGCCTTAAGCTGGGGTCTGCGCTCAACATCAGTTTCAACACCTCCGCCTGGAATGGAGAATTGTTAATAGGTATGCAAATTCGTCTAAAACTTTTTCTCACTAGAGCTTATATGTATACATTCACACTACTTTTTTAAAGACCCAGTAGTTATGTTTTACAGACATTTAAATATCGAGACCACTAGCAGGCTCTGGGCGCCAGCGTGACGTCACATTCCAACGGTCGCGTCGTCGGGAGCGCGCGAACTGACCGAGACCGTTGGATTATGACGTCATCGCACCGAACGCAGGCCCGTGACATCCCGCGTCGCGATCTCATTTTTAAAACGCCATATCTCAGAAACTAAACGATGTATCAAAATATTTTTTTCACGGGTATTTATTATTTTCAATAGAGAATACGAAGAGTTAAAAATTAAAATTAGTGAACATTTTCCAACAACGATTGTGTTGGTTTTAAAGAGTGCTTAAAACTTATTTGAACAAATAATAAAAAGTTACCGTCTCCGGGAAGTTTTCCACGAACGTCTGCGGGTAGTTCTGGTCCCTGGCCCCGAGGAGTGTGGCCACCCTCTCCGCTTCAGTGTTGAACGGCTGCAGCAGTTCCAGGAGAATCAGTCCCAACGAGTATATGTCCACTTTGAAGCTGTAAGCGCGTCCGGCCAGCTGTTCCGGCGACATGTACAGGTGGGTTCCTGTCAACAAAATGTTAAAAAAAAAATCATGTAGGTATGAAAACAAAAACATGTAGGTAGGTAAATAAGTAATTATGACGACGAACGAAGCGTTAGCGCGTTTTAACACAACTAGTGGTGTGTGACAACAAACGAAATGGAAAAGTTCATATATAGGTGATGTCGTCCTAATAGATAAGACACTCACCAACTCTGTACGTGTGCCTCGTGTGCACCTCCGCCTCCCTTTGGTCAGACGAACAACCCTCCTCGGAGGACTCGGCCATTGTGGTGACCAAACCAAAGTCGCCCACCTTCACCCGCCCGTCCGGGGCAAAGAATATATTGCTCGGCTTCAAGTCCCGATGGATGAGTCCGGCCAGGTGGACGTACTCCACCGCCGACACTATCTGACTGAATAGGCCTTTCACCTGAAACATTAGAGTTCGCTTATCTGGAAACACTGATCTGTAATAAAGCACTGGATAGGCTGCTGTCAAATTATTTTTATGTCTATTTGAATTTTGTTCCACATTGAGTTCGCTTATCTGGAGACACTGATCTGTAATAAAGCACTGGATAGGCTGCTGTCAAATTATTTTTATGTCTATTTGAATTTTGTTCCACATTGAGTTCGCTTATCTGGAGACACTGATCTGTAATAAAGCACTGGATAGGCTGCTGTCAAATTATTTTTATGTCTATTTGAATTTTGTTCCACATTGAGTTCGCTTAAGCACTGGATAGGTTGCTGTCATTTTATGTGTTTTGTTCCACATTGAGTTAAAAATACGCAGACGCATTTAGATAATAAGCCTGCGGATCTCGTAGTGTAACCCCAAGTATAGCTTGTTGAACGACTTTGAGCTTTCTTACGAGGCCCATAGTTAGATATCTCAAAGTCAGTTCTACCTAATTAGACTGTTTGTTTCAAGTAAATGTACTTTACTCGTCCCAAGTAGATGTACATACAATGAGTGATCAATGATTATACCTTATCTCCCCTCTGGTGATTGGTACGATTTTGTCTCAGCCAATCGTGCAAGCTGTCCCGCAAGCACAACTGCATCTGTATGTACAGATACATGTTGCTGCCTCCCGGCCCCGTCCCTGTCCCTGTCCTTGTCCCGGTCTCTGTCCCGTCGCCCGCGCCCTTAACGCACAAGTCCAGTGACCAGTGACGCCGGTGGCCCTTTTGACAATTAAAAAAAAATGTAGGTACATTGAAAAGCAGACAGATTAATTTTACATGCAATCTAATTACTGATATGACAATCAGTAAAAAACCAAGATTTTATATGAATAAACCTTATCCTTGTTTGTCGCTCTTTCCACTATATAGTGAAAATAATATGAACTAAAACAGCTGAACCGATTTTGATGAAATTTTCAGACAATCTTCAGATTAGTCCAGCAGGTAACTATACATAATTAAATATTATGTAACAACTAGTAATGCCACTAAACTACAGAATAAATTAAAAAATAGATTTCATATTGCATCTTATGTAGGTACTTATTTTATGATTGTCATATCGGATTTTTATTTAAATGGTCTTTAATTAGATTGGTATTAAGAAATTGGTATAAAATCACCGTATTTTATCATTAAAAAAATAAATAAACAACCTTTTTCTTTTTACTGTGACTGTCTGAGGTCCTGGTGTAATCATCGCTTCGCTTCACTACTTCCAATTGTTTGTTGGCCAACTCGTGAACATTGGACGAATGTTTGGAGAGGTCGTGACTGTTCGCAAACACTATGAACGAGTCGTCGTCGGCGCTCGCCACTTTGGTCGAAACATTTGACAAATCTTTGGACGAATGTTTGCCTTCGTCGTGTTTGGACGCGTTCTCGTCAAACACTATGCTGAACGAATCGTTGCAGCTGAGCGACCTGAAAATTAGTATTAATATAAAAAATCATTAAATATTATTTATTTAAATTGAAAATCTCGTACTGGATTTGTGGTCATTGAACGAATGTTTGGACAAATCCTGACTCTTCGCTGATATTATTACAATCTAATTTATTATTACAAGATTTGTATGTTCGTAATGGAAAAACTCAAAAACTAGTGAACCTATTTTGAAAATTATTTCACCTACATTATCAGCGAGTAACATAGGCTATATTTAATAAAGTTACGCGGGCGAAGTCGCATCGCATGCAACAGCTAGTAATATTATAAATGCAAAAGTATGTATGTTACTCTTTCAAATAAAAATCACTGAACGGATTTGAATGAAATTTGGCACACGGGTAGTTTATTATCTGGATCAACATATGTGGTACTTTTTATAATGAAAAAAAAATTTAGGTTCCTGTGGGATTTTCAAAAAACAGTTAGTATATAGCTAGTCGTTTAAAATATATTTGTACCTGTGTCTTTTGGAAGTCAGTTGTTTTTCGAAGTCGAGCGCGTCTAGGCAAGGATCTAGCCCCGGTGGAGTTAAGGCTCTTAATCCCCCCTGTAAGTCCAGTGTGGTATCGGCGGGAGGCCTTTTTTGCGGCAAGGTCGAAGAGGCCGTGTAATCCTCGGACATCGAAACTGACACGCCGTCTAGCTCACTGAAATTGTACAATCGAGTGTAAAAAAACGGTTTTTAGTTTTGATTTTATATAAAGTATAAAATGTTTATAATGTTTACGTATTGATGTTTGATTTTAAATTGATGATTGTGAATAAACAAGTATAGGTAAGTGCGCATTTGAATGAAAAGTTTCATTTGTCTATACTAATATTGTAAAGAGGAAAGATTTGATTGTTTGTTTGTTTGTTTGTATAGAATAGGCTCCGAAACTACTGGACAGATTTGAAAAATTCTTTTACCATTAGAAGCCGACATTATCCGTGATGAACATAGGATACTTTTTTCTACCGCGGGAAAATGCTTCATTCCTACGGGAAATCTTAAATAAAAGTAAATACTAGCGGCTTGGCCCGGGAGATAGCGCCATCTATCCAAAATACGGTAGATGGCGTTTTATACTTTTCTACACGGACGATGTCGCGAGCACCAGCTAGTATACAATATAATGGATCCCATTGATTGTTTGATATGAAGTAGTAAAGAGATAATGAAGAGAAGAAAATCCTCCTCCAACAATTGAGAACGTAGGCGTAGTCCCAGTACCTCACTCGTGTCAGTATTGGAAGTGTGCGAGAGACATAGTCAGAACTCAAAGAACAGAGTACAGTGTTGACTTACCGCATCCAAATGGCGTCGCGCTGGTCCTGCCAACCGGGCGGGGGCTCTTCGACCCAAGCGTTGAAGTAGCGCACGATGTTCTCGTGTTCCAGTTTGGCCAACGCGCGCACCTCTCGCAGAACTCGCTCTCGCTTCGATTCCCTACGGCAACGACTCTCTTAGGCCCTCAGCACATTACATGACGATCGAGTTTCCGCCAACTGTCACACTGACGACTTTCGACTTGACGATACTCGTTGGAGTATAGTCTCCGACGAGCATCGTCAACAAGTTACATGAGATAAGATATCAATTAGGGTAAAATGACCTAATGTTGGCACCCCTCCAATTTATCTATAAACTGCCAACTTTTATAACTATTGATGAAGAAATTAAGCTTTTGTATGAATCATCAAGAAGTACGTAATAATTCGGGTAGATGGCGCTTTTTTTATACAGTCAATCATCAATGAGGGGGTGTCTCACGGAGCTTTCCCCGTACTAAGAGTGCCCAAAAACGAACGTATTAAATCAATATTAACATTACCTCTTTGGCAAAGTGATCCTTTTGACCGCATAAGAGCAGTGATCGATGTTGTTTTTCGCTTCGAAAACGACTCCAAAACCACCACGGCCCAAACATCTCAACGGAGTGAAGTCTTTCTCGTACCTCCCTGAGTATTCTGTGCCACTATTGACGACTGGCCTCTCGTAGTGTCGTTCCACGACTATGTACTCCTTGTTCAGTGGCAACGGAGTGGCCGGTCTGAACTTGGGAGCGAAGAATCTAGGCCAGATCATCAGGTTCATCAGCAACGCTGAACTGACAGCTATAAGCAGAACCTCCTTCCACCAAAACCACAGGGAGTAAACGTGAACGTGTATATGATGGTGATCGGATTGATCGGTGCTGTCGTTTGGTGGGAAATTGTCCGAGTCGTCTACGGTGTCGTCCGACACTTGGACCGCTTGGTCACAAGTGTCTTGTAGGTACAGGAAGAATCCACGGTTTTCTGGAAAAATGGGATACGTTTGGTGTTATTACATCAAACTCCTCCGCCGTGTTTGTCTGTCTGATTGTTCACGAGTAAGTCAAAAACTACTGCAACGATTTCCATTCTGTTTTCACCAATGGATATAGAGTTGTTCTTGAGGCGGCTTTTATTATATAATTTATAAAATTACGCAGCGGCTAGTTAAATTATTAATTTGTGTATTTTATAAATTTTCAGTGGAAATGAAACTGGAAATTGCAATTTGTCATAACAATATAGATATCTTATGTCGAAAGGCTTCTAAATTCTCACCAGACAATCCAGTGTTGCCATATAATGTGACCAGGGAGACCGCATTGGATTCCGGTGTCGAATCCGAGGCCAGCAAAGGCCTAGTCTGCTGCAGCTTGAAAGGGCTCCTCTTATTGGCCACGGCCGTGTCCAACTTGGCACCATATGCTGAACCCTCTTGTATGTAAAGCTATAATATACATATATGTATGTAACATCTATACTAATATTATAAAGAGGAAAGATTTGATTGTTTGTTTGTTTGTATTGAATAGGCTCCGAAACTACTGGACCGATTTGAAAAATTCTTTTACCATTAGAGGCCGACATTATCTCTGATGAACATAGGCTACTTTTAACCGCGGGAAAATGCTTCATTCCTACGGGAAATCTAAAATAAAAGTAATTACTAGCGGCTTGGCCCGGGATACACTTGATATCTATCGGATTTGGGTAGAACTTTTTTTAAATGGTAAATTTATCTACCTGTTTTTCGTGAACCCCAATGTAAATGGACGGTGGAGCTTGAAGAACCGCAGATTCCGTTAAGGATTTACTGCCCTCCCACAGGACGTCTATGGGCTGCAAGGAGTCCCCGTGGAGTCGCCACATGCCCGCCACGGGAGCCTCTAACTGCAATGTAAATATTGGTTTGAGTAAAAAATCAATAATATTTTTCGTTTTATTTGATGACATTTTCCTGTTCGTAGAAATCTGGTCTTTATTGGTGTTTTACCAATAAAAAAAATGTGTTAGTTACTCTTGTAGGTTACTCCTTACGAACGATTATAATGTGCATAAAAATTATAAAAACATTTATTAATATCTGATATAACGAATTAATATCAGCGCCATCTCTGTTCGAATGATTACCGTTGCCATCTAGTTTGCTCAAGGAATTATTACCACGTAACATATTCAGAGTTATATATACTAGTTTCAGAGATATTCTAAAATTAAAATTAACGCGTAAAGCATACCGTGTGACAATTTTCATTTTACACCCATAAATTTTCACACCCCGGGGGGCTTATAATTATATGACAATCGATTCTTACCGAGTAAACTCCAAAAATATAGAGTAAAGAGTCCTCTAAAACGTCATGAAATAAAGAAGGGAAGAAAGTCACCTTCTGTTACCATAGCAACAGTTTTACTCCCATAAATTTTCACATACCCGGGGCTTACATATGAAAATCTTACTGAGTAAACTCCAAAAATACAGAGTAAAGAGTCCTCTAAAACGTCATAAAATAAAGAAGGGAAGAAAGTCACCTTCTGTTGCCATAGCAACAGTTTTACTCCCATAAATTTTCACAACCCGGGGGCTTATATATATGAGAATCGATTCTTACCGAGTAAACTCCAAAAATACAGAGTAAAGAGTCCTCTAAAACTTCATAAAGTTAAAAGGGGAAGAAAGTCACCTTCTGTTGCCATAGCAACAGTTTTACTCCAATAAATTTACACATACCAAGGGCTTATATATGAAAATCTTACCGAGTAAACTCCAAAAATACTGAGTAGAGTCGTCTAACACGTCATAAAGTAAAGAAGGGAAGAAAGTCATTACCTTCTGTTGCCATAGCAACAGCTTTGAGTCCGGAGCTCTCAACGCCACAACTCCTTCTGGCAACGCAACAACCACAGCCGCCGCCGGTACTGGACCTTTGTTTGGTATATGGCATTCGCGGTGTGTGCTTATTGCCAGCTGGTGTTCTGCCACACTGAAGTTCCATCTGAAAATATATGTGGACTACATTAGCACCAACTTTTATAATGTAAAAACATATCAATTAATTGCAGTGTAATGGATAGAAAAGAAGTTACTTCTCCAATCCGGAGCGAGGGTCCAGCGCTCGGACGGTGTTGGCCAGTCGACGCAACACGAGAACGAATCTTGAGCCGGTGGCCGATTGTTGCTCGTTACTGCATCCGCTAGAACTGCATTCGTATAAGACGGTGCCACTCGACGAATCCAGGCCTATCCAGAGAGTCTCGCGGGCACCTACGTTTAATGCACTTGCTATAGGCAATATTTATTTCTTAAAGGATACCTATGTACCCATTCGTATGAAATGGAATTGGTGGTGATTGGGATGGATTATTCCCATTCTCCACTATCATGTTCGTCACAAGTGGTGGCAAATGGGATTAGTATGTTATCCTCCAAAATCAATTAAAACACTAAGACCTATTCTATTCTTTAACCACATTGTAATGTGTAAATGTTTATCGCTAAACGTGCGAAGGATAATAAAGATAAACAAAGTAATATAAAAAGTATACATTTATGTTATGACTAATGTGTAACGAAATCTATGTTCGCACAAAGTCATTCACTTGAGATAGTAGATGTTATTTATTTTAAATGTACTTAATATACTTTTTAGCGTTCTCTTTTATTTCATATATTTTTTAATTAATTAAAATATATAATATAATATAATATGTTTATAATATGTTAGATAGGTGAGACTTTCGTTATCTTGTATGGAAAGGGATGTTACGAAGTTTGCCGGGTTAACTAGTAGTATTATAGTATCTCTCTATAAACAATTGTTGTAAATTTTAGTTTAACACATACATTAAAATTACACAAAGTATCTTAAAATTACGAAGATAAACTTTGTACGATTACGAAGTTTAACTTCGTTCGTAACTTTGACGCATTGAAATAGCTGCATACCTGTTTTCATAATGGCACTAAGGTTTAAATGGTATTATCGTTATTAAAAATATTACTAATAATTAACAGATATTTAGGTTGATGGTCATAATTAATTATAATTCAGGTCAGATTTCCCTTTAAAAGTAGCCATATAAATTGACTTACCTGCAACAACTAGATCGTCTGAATACTTGAAGGAGGAGGACAACAATTGTTCAGCATCAAAAGGCAGAGGTTCAATGGTGTCGCCGCTGAGACTGTACAGTGTACCACGAAGTGATGGCACAAGACGCACCCATTTCCCACCAGACGACAACTGGAATACATTACTTTCATGCTTAACTTAATTTTATATCTTTAAATGGACTTAGTTACATAAGATTTTGTAGATTATCAAAAACAATTGGAGAAAATCAATCTACAGTCAATAGGTTAAGTATAAAATGTTGCCATCTCCTCACGATAATCTTTAAATAGTATAAAATTAAGTCGGTTTCTGCTGTCTCTCCCTCTGTATGTCTTGTATGCTTAGATCAAACTATGCAACCATTGGAGAAAATCTGATCTGATGGAATCAAGGCATTAAAAAAGAAGAATATTTTGAATTTTTTTGGACTAAATTTTTGCAACTCATAATTGCAAAAAAATATATAATTATATTAAACCAAGATTTTTCTTCACAACCATACACATCTTTCATACTACTGTTGGTATCTATCAAATTTCAGATCTAGATTTCAGGTCAAGGAAAAAAAAAGTATATTTACCTCAACATGGTGAAGATTTGATGAAAGCAAAGGCTGAGTTTCTAGGTCCCATGCCTTAAAACCATTTTGGGTTGAGAATGCAGTCAATTTACCATCTAGAGTGCTCACTATTAATAAACTGGAAATAGAGTTTTGAATTTTAATACGCCCATTGTCACTTTTAAACATTATCACTTGTGTTGCCGATTTAAGTGATTTCTTAGTTCTAAGTTACATTATGCATTAATTAAGACTTAGTAATTTGTATAATGGACAGTGAAGTGCCAATACTTTATAACAAAATTTTACGCAAAATAAAACTTTTGAAAGAATTTTCAAAATCTATGCAGTAGTTTTTGAGTTTACTCATTATGAACATACAAATCTTCTCTCTTTATAATATTAGTAAAGATAAAGTAATATAGAAGTTTAGTAGTGTGCGTTTTTCACTGCGTTTTGCAGGCATTTGGAAAGCACTGTGAAATAACACCATTTATGCTTTTGTGTTTCGGTGAGTCAGTAAAGGATGCAAGAGCCCATTTCCCTATTACTTCCTTATCCTTTCTCCTTAATCCTTTTATGGTTTACAGCACATTTGCAGCATTTGTGATGTTGCTTGCATTATAGAAGACAGTAGCCACCTACACCAAATCGACCTGTTTAACAACCTCGACATAAAAAGCAGTGGCACTCCGGGAGTGCCGACAGAACTGAAAACTTGAACAATTACGTGTATATTTTTTGAATCGCCACGAAATATTTTACAATATATGTAGATACTTATATACAGAGATTATTTCAGTATTTGAGAATAACAGTTTTACTATAAACGAACGAAAACAAAGTGAAATGTTTAGCGAATTAATTGACTTACATTTACCTGACACAGTAAGTTATCAAGGTCAGTGTTAATTGGATTTTTAAATTTAACTTACATAATGAACATTTTGAATAGGTATATTTTGTAAATTTTCAACACAATAATAGGTATAAATTGTACCGCAAAAAATATACAATAGATCCAGGGAAAGAAATCGCTTATAACACTACCTTATATGTTATTTTTTACGACAATAACATTGACATAAACAGATGCATTTTTTATTATGTATACATAGAAAAATTGTAGTCCGTTTCTTGAATAATATTAGACGGTAAACAAATTTATTGAATGGTAACTTACTCATTTGAAACCGGAGAATCGCCTGAGTTATGTGGATTACAGTAAGGCAACTTTTCAACGGTGTCTTGAGCGTAAATGTAAGAAAATAAACAAGTAACTGCAAACGCAGTTTTCAATGCAAGTGCCCGCCAATACCAGTCCGACATTGTAATATAACAAATATAAAATCGAACATCTCAAACTGCAGTTAAGGTTTGTTGTATTATGTATATTATTTAATTTTATTACGAAATCCAATCAGAGATTTCAAGTCACAACATGCACAGAATTCGTTCAACAAATTCAACGATTCGCTCACTTCCACGTAAACTGTCAGACAACTGTCAAAAACTTTTTGCCTAACTTTTTATTCCGTTTCACAAAAAGATTTTATGTTCTTTTTATTTTATATTTTAGAATATGAAGTTTTAGAGTTATTGTGCCAATTGTACCATCTACTTGCATCTACACAATTTTATTCAAAAAAAGAACAATGTTGTTCTTTAGGCGTGTTCCAATTATGAAAATTTAAATTTTTATTTTATAATTATTCGTAAGGAGTAAACTCCATCGTGTTCGTATCGGAGCTGACACAAAACACAAATTTTGTTGTTTTATTTAACTTTATATAATGTCTCTTCACATTAGCGTCCCTGCCGTTTTAAGTTTAACCCTTCAGTTTCAAGAATTAAAAATTTAAGTTAATTTTTTTAAGACAAAATTGTTTATTTACTCAATATTAGTCTGTGGCCCTTTTGACCACAGTTTATGACAGTTCGTTGACATTGACACCCCGTGAACCATACTTTATATCACGCTTTGCTGCCATTACCGTCGTATATTTGTATTCCGAAAATAATTAACATAATAAGTCATAATAAAATAATCCCTTTTGTGTTGTGGTTGTGTTTGGATCAATTTAAAAGACAAACTAACTTATTTCCCACTGCATTTCCGTGAAACAGGCAAATAATATTCTATATTATTCACGATGACTCTCGGTACATATAACAGACACCAAGCTATTCGGAAAAAGTAAGATTTTTATACATACGCGTAATTAAATTTTTGAGGGTGTTAGGCTAATAGGGGATCGTTTTAATCGTTTATTTTTGTTACAGACAAGCCGCTTTGGCCGCAGCCTTTCCTCAGGGAATCCGTTGCCAGAAATGTCTTGAATATGGACACTGGAGCTACGAATGTAAGGGCAAACGCAAAATTCTAGTGCGCCCATCTCGTACACAAATTATGAAGAATAATATGAAACCGAAAGATGATGCAGAGTGCAGGTAAGAAATGTAATTTTTATTAAAACCTTTGTTTTTCTACAAATTTTAGCCGATTTATTTTTAAAATACACCTACACACACACACACACCTACCTTAATTTTACCTTTCTTTTCGTTTATCGTTTACTAAATATAGAGGTATATGGAAAATTATTTTTAACTAGCTGGCGCCTGCGACTTCATCTGCGTTGTAAAAGAAAAAAGTAGCCTATCCTGTGTCCTTTATGTCTAAATGTTTATCTGTCAAGTTTAATGAAAATCAGTTAATTTGTTCAAGAGATATGGAGGAACATATATACATACAATACCTACATTCACAGATTTATTATTAGTATTGATATTGATTGATTGATTGGTGATGATTAATGAACACAAGAACAATTAATAACATTGTACTTTGTTAATAATTATTTTAACCATTTTCTCTGAATAGAATACATCAAACTGAAATAAATTAGCTTTTTCATATTAATATTTTAATGAAAAGTTTAATAGCGTGCCTGCTGTGATAAACTACCCACATTCTCATGTGCAATCTCAAATTAATCATGTGATGCTTAAATAACACATGGAACCATAAATTTTGAGGAACATAAAAAAAAACGAATTAAGGGAAATGTGAAATTTACATGTCTGAGTGATATTCGCCATTATTTCTTCTACTAAAAACTTTGACTAACATTTGTTAATAATAATGTTTAACTAAGTACTTCTTTTTAATATTTCATGGATATTACATTTTACTTTTGTGAAATAATATCAAATGCCAGTTTTAGTGTCAAAAACATTTAATATACATAAAAGAATACTTAAAAACTGCTAGCTTTTCTCCACATCTTTTTATGTTGTTAGCCAACTAAAATTATATAACACATCAAATTGTACCTTCTTATTTTTATTTTTTAGTACCTGTAATTCCTATTAAGTGTTCTCATAAAATAATAAAGAAAAATATCTCAATAAACACATTTTATTTAGCAACGGCAAATGCAAGATAAAACCGAGCACCAATAAAAAGAAGCGTGTGGGCTCCGATTGCGAGGACTGCTCCGATAGTTCATCTGGCAGCTCGTCAGACTCGTCGGAGTCATCTGACTCGTCGGACAGCAGCACTTGCAGTAGCAGTGACTCTAAGAGTGGCAGCGACAGTAGCAGTGACAGTGAGTCATGCAGCGGCAGTGATTGCGATTGAACACTTAACAGTGATGTAATTTCTGATAGATTTTAATTTCTTGACAGTTTTTTTTTAGTATAAAAATGTAACTTGTATGTATTTAATTTGAATATTTTATGCTACCCCAAAACAATTTCAAAATACGATTAATTTAACTTCTAATTAAGATATATAAAATATTTAAAAGGACCTTAAAGGTTGACTTTGTTTGGGGTAGTTCCTCTAGTAATTATATATATATTATTTTTTAAAAGCCCAATTTTGAAAAATACATTTTTATCTCTTCCAACAGAAAAAGAAAAGTCCTTATTGATTTTTTTAAATTTCGTTACAATTTTGCAGTGTGTTTTTTTTAATTTGCATTTTATTTATTAGTGTTTCTTTCCCATAAAAAAAAATTGGAAAATTAAAAGGATGTTCTAAAACCACTAGGATTATTCTTCTCAAGTTGCATAATTATGTACTATATTAATCAATTACTTTTATTTTTAAACATAAGATAACAAAGGTAAGATTATATTTTTCTGTTTTCATTAATTAATGCTGGTCATGTCAATATGCACTGTCCCTTTAATTGTATGTAATTTTAAATGTACTCTAAAGGCCTATAGGTCATTAATATAAATACTATTGTTACCCAGATAAATTGCATAGTTAAAAACAATAAAATATTTTTACTATACTGCAGGCATGACGTTGCAATAATTGCACCTCTATCAGAAAAAAAAAAAAACAAAAATTCTCCCCAATTTTATACTCAATAATAAAATTAATAATAATAATCACCAAAGTTATTAAAATTATGTTCAATAAACAAAAAGGTTTCAAACATATTACTTTAATAAATTCCCTATAGAAAGGAATGAATGACAAATTTATAATAAAAAAAAAATAGTTATTTCTATATATAAATTAAAGAATAAACTGTTTTTCTTTTTCTTTCAATGGCATGTCTGCAGTATGCTGCAATATTATTAAAATTATTCATTCATAACATCTTATTTAGTGACATTGTATAAAGTGGTCTTCATAGCTTTTGTTGAACTGTAGTCCAAAACTGTCTAGCTATTTATAATAAATATTTAGTTGCTTTTAAAAAATATATATTGTTTATAATTAGTAATTACCTACTAAAAGAAACAGTTTATAATTTACTTATTGCAAAATGCACGCATGAAGGTCACTTTATCAAATAATTTGTGTATCTAACGGAATTTTTAATATTGCAGAATAAAAATAATGATATTTATAATAATTATTGTTTATTGGTACATATTTATTAAATGTTTATATTATTATAAGATATTGAATGTGAGTGAGATAGGTGTATTGATTTCGTGTGTCTTTTTTATAAGATTTCAACATTATTATACTGAACGCAAACGCTCCTGGCACACTGGGCCATAAATCATTGATGCATGTTCCGCACGCATTGTCGATACTTTGTTTTTTTTTTTCAATTCAATCCACAATCAGTGGTAACACTAATTGGAAATGTTAAAATTGAAATTTTTGCAGCAGGAATTGATTTGTAAACATATTGGTTTTTTTAGTTTAAGTTGTGTATGACTAGGCTTTGGATATTGGTGAGTAAAATATATTTGTAATAAAGAGAAAGTTTTATTTACATAGTCGATAGTAATGCCCTTGTCATCACTATTCGGATGGCGAAGCCGCTCCAACGTTTTATGGCCCAGTGTGCCAGGAACGTTTGCGTTCACTATAGTTAGTGTATTTCATGCTTTGTAAAATGCTTGCGTTTAGGGTAGATTGAAAAGTATCAATTAGACTAGACGTAGGGCAAACTTGACTATCAATTTCTGATTGATGTAATAATCTGTATTAGAATTTCGGATGTTTTGTTTAGATTTTAGTTTAATAAAGAGAATTTTGATATAAAATGAATAAATAATTGTTTCATGTATATGTTTTTTTTTCTTTTTACTCACCCAGTTTCATTTCGAGAAATTTTGTTTATTTATTAGCTTGTAATGTCCATCCATAGGTGAGCATTTACTGAGACTATATTTTAGTTTGTTTTTCTAACTTCTAACGTATTTAACTTATGCTTAAATCTAACAAACATCCTTTAGTTGCTTTGTTAGAAGTTTAAAATCTTTAGATGGCTCGTTTTTTTCCTAGGTACCTACCTAGGAAAAAAACGAGGTAAGAAACTATCACTGAGTTTAGATTTTTATAAAAAAGGCATTTGTAAAATGTGTTAAAAGAAAGGTGCTAGACATATTTTTGACTCTTTTAGAAATAAAATTTAGAATGCCCACATTCTAGAAAGTCTTGGAAGATAGTATGGCAATGATCTTTGAAATTTTGATTTGTCGGTATAATCAAAAGAAAAACTAAGATTATGTAAAAATAAACGTTTAATGAGAATTATAAATTAAGAAAGTATACACTCCTAAAAGTCTTAACTAAATAATATGAAACATTTGCCAACGTTACATATTATATTATGAACATAGGAGACATTTTTAAAATATTTTTAGAATAGGTATGTATGTATGTATGACATTTTGATTGATCATTGACTGATTGATTGACACCAATCTATGTTACTATGATATATTAACATGAATTTAGTACCATAATAATACATTTAACAATAAATGTAATAGAAAGAGGATCATTAAAATAAAATATCAATGATAAAATTCAGATATTTTATATATTTTACAGCTAGTCTTGATAAAAAAAAAAAACTTTACTTCCAGAGTTTAAAAAATTAAATATATATGAGTACAAAATAAACTTAGATCGAAATACTCAACTTAGTTTCAAAAATTTTCACCCATCTATTTTTTTTTTTCAATAGTTAGCTAAAACAGTAATTAGTTTGTACTTTACAGTATGGCATTTATTTCTACACTTAAAACTAAAAATGGTGGGTAAATAAAACATTAGCTTACGGATCTCTGTTATGTTAGGTAATTAGTTATGAAAAATAATTTATACATCGACATCTACATATATGAATACGTACAATCAGTTACGAAATAATGAAGAATATTTTTTTTCAGAGCTGGTTACAAATCGTTGACGAAGTGCCAATAACTTTAGATGGCAACAAATTTTAGTAGTTTTATTAAAACTTTAAAAATAATAAATCAATTTATATAGAGAAGGTAAGAACACAAAAATATCTGTTAAAATTGTTTATTGTGAGTACATAGTAAAGTCGAATACGAAAACCTTCGTCAGTTTTCAAATTCATTTCTTTGTCGTATCGAGATATTACACATTGTATTACAAGGTATTACATTGTAATGCTCGGTTCTCCTCCTTCACTGAATCTGTAACTGTAACGTTACATTACACGCGAATGCTCCCGGTGAGGGTGCACCTTTAGGTGACGAACCTTTTCTTACCCCGACTGTACATTATACCTAAATAGCCGTAACCAATCACTAATGAAAATCATACTTACAATTAAATGGTCATAAAAAAAATGTTAAAAATCTTAACCCGATAAGTATTTCTTTTTCTTCACACTATGAATGAAAAAGTTCAAACTTTCTTAACAATCGACTTACTATTACAGCTTAACATAAACTTAATTAGCTTAATTTTAGTATCCATTACAGTCACAAATTATACAAAAGAATTCAGGTATTCTATGATTAAGGGTTGCTATAAACAGAGAAAACTTTGGGTGATTTCTTTATCTTCTTAATTTTCTTATCCAACAAATCTCAAAATACTAATATTATAAAATAGAGAAAATTGGTATACTATGTTTGTAATGAAAAAATTCAAAAACTACTCGACCGATTTTTAAAATCTTTTCACCTATAGAAGGCTACATTATTAGCGAGTAACATAAGGCTGTATTTTATAAAGTTATGCGGGCGAAGTCGCGTGCAACAGCTAGTTGGATAGTACATATAATATAATATGTTTAAAAAAAATATTATTTGTAACACGTTATATTTTAAGTAAGATCTCAAGTGTTTATAAACAACTCTAAAAACACGTTTTTTTTTTTTTTTTCAAAATTTCAAAAACCATTATAAGCAAACCTCATTTACTGACCGAAAAGTCCATTCAGTGTCGTACCCAATTTTGTTGTTTTTTAGTAAAAAAAAAACCTACAATCTTCACATTCACACAATTATTGACCCGAAACTTCGGGCAATATGTGTACAATAACTTTTCTCCTCTGATCGTACTTGAAATCGTTCATTTTAAATATTCTGCTCTCGTAGAACGGCTTCAGATCTGTGATGTTGATCTGTCTCGCCCTCTCTAACAAGTCTCTCTCAGATATTTCTATTGTGGAATAGTTTTGATTGTGAAGGCCTCGCATGTAAGCCAGTTGGTCCATGGTCAGTTGACGGAGTATGTAATAGAGGAGCTCGCTGTGATCCTTCTTGTACGACAGGTATTTCTGGAAGGTCTGCAAAAAAGAAAAAATTAAAATTTTTTTTTTTTTTAAATTAAAAAAATTAAGTTCTTTCAATTGGCAATCAAAACTATATTAAAATTGAACAACACAGAAATTTTAAAGTTGGATTATCATTTGACGAGCCCGTCAAGTGAGAGGATAAAGTTGCCTAAACCCTGTTCTAGGGTTCCCGGGTTCGATTCCCGGCATGGTCAACTTTGGAAATGAACTTTTTAGGTTTTCAAAGCAGCGCACTTGCACCTGTCGCGTTGCTTGTGTTATAGGCATAGAAAAAAAATTATATTTGGATGTTTGTTACTCAATCAAGTAAAAATGTTTTTGAATGAAATTGCTAAATGTTAGATATCTGTGGGATTTTCAAAAAACAACGCGCACGAAGCGCATGCAACAGCTAGTCTATACTAATATTATAAGAGGAAAGATTTGATTGTTTGTTTGTATTGAATAGGCTCCGAAACTACTGGACCGATTTGAAAAATTCTTTAACCATTAGAGGCCGACATTATCTCTGATGAACATAGGCTACTTTTTACCGCGGGAAAATGCTTCATTCCTACGGAAAAACGCGTAATAGGACAACGGGTAGTAAGAATTATCCTTCTGTACTTATCTTTTTCACATATAACTTCTAAACGGCTTGACCGATTGGGTTGAAATTTTATATGGCTATTTCGATGGTTTCCTGGGTGATTTAAAAATACTATTGGACCCGGTAGGTGGCGCGCTGCTGTCGGTATGTCAACTACTAAACAGCTAGTTATATAATACATATATGTATAGTGTTAGATACCTGTGACATGGAGCGCATGACGCTGAACTTCTGCGTGCTGACGAAGCTCTCGAGCATGACTCTGATGGCGAGGTTCACGTCGTCCTCGTCGACGGCCGCGCGAAGGTGCATCCTCGCGTGGGCCTCGCTCATGCGGATCACTGGAAACCACACGCATCCATCAATACTCGCCTATGAGACAAGCAACGCCACAGGCGCTGCAAGTGCGCTGCTGACCATACAAGGACATAGACCATAGACTTAAGGAAGGGTAATGGGCTCTGGCTTTTATAAGTTAAGGGCGACATACAGACTGACGGTTCACTTGATGGTAAATGGCTACCGTAATGTGATCTGAAGTATCGTACCGTACCGTGAATCCGCACCGTGATCTGAAGTAATCATCAATCAATACTAATAATAAATCTGTAAGTGTAAGTGTAATTGTATGTATGTTCCTCCATAACTCTTAAACGAATTAACTGATTTTCATGAAACTTGGTATATAAACATTTAGACGTACAGGACACAAGATAGGCTACTTTTTTTTTTTTCAACGCGGACGATATCGCGGGCGCCAGCTAGTAAAAAATAAAATGACTCACCAGATTCAATATGTCTGACTGTAATAGGAAGACTTCCGGTGGCTAAGGACTCTTGTCTCAACTGGCTGTACATTTTCGCCACCTTGTCTTGATCCATGTTCTGAAATTCAAATTAACTACATATTTATATGTACTGCAAGATACTACTGTAATCATCTTTACCTATAATAAAATCGTAAACGAGAATTCTTTGTTAAAAAAATACAATTTGTACTTAGGTTACCAATAAAAAAATTTTTTTTTAGAATTGAATATGAAGTTAATATTTATAACCACCATATTAATATATAACCTAATATTAGTATATAATATTAAGTTATATATTAATATATAACCGTTTATATTTATAAGCACCAGCTAGTTAATATTTATAACCTTCCTCATGTAATGCTCTTTGCATTAGTCTTTGTATCTAAGCATAAAATTTAATTCACTTTTCAAATTTTCGGAAGCGACTTTATTTAATACTAGGTATGTAAAAATTATATAATTATATCGGACTTGCCTGCAATTTAGGATGAATGTTCTCCCTGGAGTAGACTATGTACTTCTTGAGTAAGTCCTGAGGCAGTATGTCCGGGTCGACTGATGTGTCAACACTTTCACCGTTCTCCGTATCGTTCCGGCTCGGGTGGTGACGAATGTGGGAATTCACCACGAACCTGTCAATTCATGGTATAATTTTGACGTGAGCCTTACAAATTAAGAAAATTCTTCCACTTTCCAGGTATTCTGGAACGCAGTTTATTTTTTATTTTTAGTGAAAGGAGGAAAATCCTCTAAGACACACGTAGTGTGAGGTTCTTGACCAGTAAAAGCATACCTTATCTAGTACAGTCAGCCGCATAAGTCGATTAACATATTCAAAAGTGCAAAACAACTGAACACTCAACGCGTTATGAGACGTTGTCAGGACTAGAGAACAAAATAAACTTCATGTACAAATTATAATTAAAAGCTTCAGTAAGTAAGTAAATTGAGTGTTCAGTTGTTTTGCACTTTTAAATGTGTTAATTGACTTATGCGGCCGACTGTACCCAGTACTATGGGAGTTGAGGTTATCAGAGAGGTTAAGAGTTTACTTTGTTGAATGATTATGAAATTAAAAGTGTTTTATTGGAATACCTGGAGAGGTGAGCATCCTGCATAGGATCCGCCTCGTCCCGCACTACACACAGGACATCGAAACGCGACAGAATTGGCTCCGACAAGTTGACGTTCTCTGCGAACGTCATTGACGCGTCGTAACGTCCTCCTATCGGATTCGCCGCCGCTATTATTGAGCATCTGTAATAATAGAGCATTCATATTGTAAAAACTTTTAGTATGGGCGAAATTACAGTGAACTCGCACGGCACCCTCGGTGACGTTAATCGTATGAAATAAGCGCCATCTATCCGAATTGGTGCGTACTTCTTGATTCATAATTAGCTCTCCGTCAATAGTATGTTGAGATAATATGTTTCATTTTCACTTCTGACGCAGTTTTTTCTTTAAGATTTAATTTTTAATGCACAGAGAAATGATTAAAATTTATCAATTTAACAATTTTTTTATTGAGTCATCAAGCTTTTAGTAGAAAATTGAGACAATTACATAATTCATCCTAGGAAAATCTGCCACATTTAGGACATCGACAAAATCGCCATAATGGCCATTACACGCAGAAGTTCCGCATTCACAAAAACCAGAATTTTTAGAAATTGACAAAAAAATGTAAATAAATACACACCTGGCGTGCAATGAAGTGACTATGCCAGCTTTTGATATGGAGATACTCTGTTGCTCCATAGCTTCGTGTATTGAGGTTCTGTCCTGATCGTTCATCTTATCGAACTCATCGATAAGACACACACCGCGATCAGCCAACACTAAAGCACCGGCTTCCAGTGTCCACTCCCTGGAAATTTTAAAGCAAAAATTATCGTCTAAATGACACTTATAACGAATTAACTGATTAGATAGACACTTATTAGATAAACATTTAGACGTACGTTAACATTTAATATCTCAGTCATTTTTGAAGATTCTTTTTTCTCGAGTTACCTATTTTGTAGATATGCTAAAAAAGAAAAACATTGGTGTTCTCCATTGTAAGTCTTTGATGTCAATTAGTTACCTTGTGGTTGGGCTTCTTCGGACATAAGCTGTTAGACCGACTGCGCTCGCTCCTTGACCTGTCGTAAAGACGGCTCGGGGGGCGACCTGTAAACCAATATTACTTCGGTAAGACAAGGGCATAACTTACAAAAATTTGTAAAATGAGTTCAATGCAGAAGTGTCTTAAATACACTGTTAAATCCTTACTAATATTATAAATGTGAATGTGAGTTTGTTTGTTACTCTTTCGCGCACTGAACTACTGAACACCATGAAATTTCGCATACACGTTGTCTAGGACACGAGAAAGAACATAGGGTACCTTTCATCCAGAAAAAAAAGTACTGTTCCCGAAGGGATTTTACTATAATTTCGATTTGCGTCAATTAGCGCACTCGGTCAGTGAAAAGAGACATTATATTATCTGGCAGACGTTACTACAGTGGCAAAAAGTCTTATTTTCAACCATCAGATGGCGCAAATAGCAACTGCTTTTTTAAATTTGTTTTTGTGATATCTCATATATTTATTTTCTTTTTCAACGCGGACGAAGTCGCGGGCATCAGCTCTTAAATAATAAACTAAGTTCTTGCATATATTTTATGAGTATCTATTAACGCATCAGCTATGTGACAGGATCATTAATAGCTAGAATACAATTCATTGAAATGCAAAAAAATAAACTTAAGTTTACAGTAGGTAAAGTTACAAAAAGTGCAGTTATGCCCTTATCTTGCCGAAGGTGCGATTACTTAAGAGCTTATTCTTTTTGTACGAAACGAAGAAAACAAAACAAAATTTATTAGCATCACGAAGAATCTGCGAGAATTTAAAATAGAAATCTTCTAAGAGGATGCAATAACTTTAATAATATAGTTAAAAAAATATATTGAGTTTGAAACACAGGTAATTTTACAATGTCAAAAGGAAATCTAAAATAAAAAAAATAAGAAATACCTACTAACCTTTTCTGTGTATTTGAGGAACTGTGATTTGGCCGTTCCTGGATCGCCGCATATGAGGACATTGATGTCACCTCTAACTTTGTGTTTCTCACCTGAAATTAAAATAGAAAATTTAAGATATTATTAATTTTTAAATACACTTTTCATGGAAGATTTCTATTTTCACATAGTTAATTTTCTCGACGACAGATGACTATGACGTGCTATCGTTTCGTTCCTCAACGCGAACAATTTCATACAAGATTTCTATCTGAAAGTCATGATCCGTTATATTCACTATTTCACCCCCAATTTTGCCAATACAAACTGCCTCAACTCAAGCCCAAGAAAAAAGTAAAAACGAAACAAATATGTTTTTATTTTATAAAATTACAAAAGAGGAAAAAAATAATAAAAATATTAATATAAAAAATTACATGAAACAAGTTTTCACTTCAAAAATAAAGTAAAAATACGCTTGAGTAAGCGATTTTCATTTTATTGAAGGAATGGTAAAGTCTAGTCTATTCCTTCACCTAAAAGTCTAGTCCAGAAATAACTTTTCAATTTTCAATCAAATGTTTTTTTATGTTATGGACGACGTTTGCCACTATTTACCACAAAATGGATGATACAAAATATAAACAGGTTTTAAGTTTAATTTGGGTTCCTAAACAAAATCGCTTCCATACAAAAACGAAGTTGATGGTACGAAATAGCAAATGCAATCCAGTTTAAGTCCTAAATTAAATCGTATTAAGAGCTGATAGTATTGTTACCTGGATTTTTTGGTTCCCCTCCGAACAGTGACAAGGCGAGACCTCTTTTTATGTCGTCGTGTCCGTAAACTGAGGGCGCGATACTCTTTATTATTCTCTCCCCGATTCTCGGGTCTTTGGACAATTTAATAATGCTGGCAACATCTTCGTCGGTCAGCGATTCCACTATATGCTTCGAGTCTTTTACAACTATATAGTTAGCCATTATGACTGTTGCGAATACTGGAAAACCCTGGAAATATATTTTATTTCGTACAAAATCTTGAAATACCGTGCAAGTAAAACCATCAAAACTAAAAGAATGTAATAAAAAGCTGGAATTTTCTGTAGCAATTTAAACTTAAATTTTTAGTCCAACAATAATGGTATGGAAAATTCACCAAATCTGCTAAGAAAATGAAATAAAAACTAAATTGCGTAGTTGCCGAAAATTTGTTATTGAAATTTATTCCTAATAAAAAAAATATTATACCTTTTACTTATTTCTTGGTGAATAATTTTTTTTAATCCAGGTTGCGTGTAATAAGAAAATATATTAATTTAACTCATTTTACTATTGACAAATCTATACTATTTAGTATAGCATTATAAAGAGAAAAGATTTATATTTTTTTTTTGTATTGTATAAACTTAAAAACTACTGGTCCGATTTTAAAAATTCTTTCACCTATAGAAAGCTACATTATCAGCGAGTAACATGGGCAATACTTGATAAAGTTACGCGAACGTAGTTGCGTGCAAGAGCTAGTGTTTTTACATGGATGTCGACAGGGTAGTCGACAGATAAGTTGATAGTAATGAATTTCTGTATTTTTAATTAATTATTAATTGGTTATAGTGTATAATTTAGTCAGAAAAATATAAAATACTGTGCATTTACAATACAAAAGTGAAATACCAAATAAGAATCTATATATAATTAGTTACTCTTATTAAATTGCGAATTTTGTTGCACTGGTGTCTAACGAAAGTGGTTAGAACAATAACAATAACAACGATAACAATTATGTATTGTGCAAAGATACATAATATAGTGAAGTTGTGAGAAATAAATAAATAAATAAATAAATAAATAAATACAGACAGTACATTTTTAAAACTAAAACAGATAATGGAAATTCAAATTAAAATAATAATAAATACAAAGTTGTAATACAAATTTTAAATGTACCCTACAAAAGTTATTAAATTGCCTTGTCAATAAAAAGAGATACAAACTTGGCACTACATAAAAAAAAAAAAAAAAAAAAAAAGATACTTTGAATCCTCTGTAAGAAAAGTAAAAATTGTTTGAATTTCTATTATTAATTGATAATATAATATATATTGATATTATTATTTAGATAGTAACTCTGTGTACTGCATTCTTAAGTTCACAATAACATTGTTTTCAATTCTTGTCAAATTCTTATAAATTATTTAAATAAATAGATACAAAAATGCTAACACGTAAAGCACATGCTCTCCAGGAATCAAAACTCCAATTAACATTACGGGAACTTAAGATTGCAGAGGAAAAGTGTGACAGTTTGCTACGCGAAAGGGACGAAAATGAAAGGGAAATGTTGGATGTTCTTGAAAAAAATAAATTACTAAAACAAGAGCTGTCCCAATTACACTTACAAAATATAACATTAAGGGATGAGTGTGACAGTTGTAAAAATGTAATACAAAAATTTGATAAATGCTGTGAAGAGTATGAGGTAGCCCTTAAGTCTATTACTTTATTAGAGAAACAACTGCATGAGGCTCAGGACTACATAACCCTGTTGGAAACACAGTCATGTAAATGTAATACATCTCCTGTAGACCTCACAGTTGATAAACCACACAAACCTTCACAAAGACTATCTGGATATAGCAAAAATCAGCTTAAAAAACTTGTTAGAATTAATAGGTATATTCATAAGAAACAAAAATTATTAACAAAACAAAAAAGTATGATTAAAAATATAAATAATAATAATAAAAAGTTAAATATATTAGACCAATTAAATAAATATAATACAGATTTGGAAAATATTATATTAAAATATGAAAGTGATATTCACTTATTAAATAGTAATATTGCACATTTGGAGTCACAGCTTCAGATGATGACTCAAATGTATGAGGTTTCTCAAAAAAATGTGGAGGAATACTCAAGCTACCACCCGGAATGTGAGCCTTCAGCTTCACAGTCCACATTTGACACACCTATTCAATATCAGTCACTGTCAGAAACAAACAAGACAATTCAAACCAATATTTCCCAAAAACATTGTGTAAACACAAATTGCAAAACTACTGATGGGGAAAGTGTAGTAATGTTTTGTGACGAGATAGGAAAGGACATGGGCCCGCTATTAAATACTCAGTTGGGACACCCATTTATAAATCATTGTATGCCTAATGCTTCATATTTCGATGTCATGACAAAAATAAATACTTCAAAATTAAATCCTAATATGACTATTATAATTTTTGTTGGTAATAGGGGCAATTTAAATAAAAAAGAATTATTGCATTTCTATGATACATTGCTTTCTTTCAAAATCAAACAAATTGTGTTTTATACACTCCCCTATAGTAGCAAGTTGTCAGTTCAAGAAAATAATATTCGATATAAGTTAAATATGTGCTTACATACTTGGTCATGCTACAATAATAATGTACATGTCATTGACACTAACAGTTTTGTTAGAAAAACATATTTTTATAAAGGACAATTTTTAATTCCTTTCTCTTTTAAGAG
This sequence comes from Synanthedon vespiformis, assembly GCA_918317495.1. Classification (NCBI taxonomy): domain Eukaryota; kingdom Metazoa; phylum Arthropoda; class Insecta; order Lepidoptera; family Sesiidae; genus Synanthedon; species Synanthedon vespiformis. Next base: position 2,834,597 of record OU906964.1, read on the forward strand.
ACAATTAGCTGTTATGCTATACTTTTATTTTAATGTGACTGCTAAAAATTTAGCAAAGAATTCTTTTATTGACAAATCACCAATTAAGGTGTTGACATGCAATAATTTAAATTAAATATTGAGACAACAGAGTACGCCTCTGGCAATTTATATTCAGATTTAATAGAAAAAAATATTGTTAATCATGATCAAATGTGTAACAAAAATTGTAACAGTACCAATAAATATCACAATGAAACTAATTTACTTCAAGTAGTACACCAAAATATTCAGGGTATGTCACACAAAGAGTTGGAGATTGAATTGTTCATGAACTATAATAATATTGACATTTTTTGTATTACAGAACATTGGTTGCAAAGTCACCAGTTTATGTTTAATTTCAATAACCACCTAGTAGGCAGTTCTTTCAGCAGAGTTAATGGTATTCGAGGTGGCTCTCTAATTTTAGTTAGTAAACACTTAAAATATAAGGAACGAAAAGACATTGTGAGTCTCTCTGTTGAGCGGATTGCTGAGCTGGCCTGTGTGGAGCTGGAAGGTTTTGTTGTTGTAAGTGTATACAAACCGCCCTGTGCTATATATGATTGCTTTGAAGGAGTTGTAGATGTTGTGCTAAGCAAAGTATGCAGATTGAACAAAACTGTTATTTTTTGTGGAGACTTTAATATAAATATCCTGGAAAGCACTAGTCAATCTACTAGGTTGCTTGCTTTATTTAAATCATATAATTTGAATAATATATTTTGTGAGCCGACTAGGATTGCTGCATCTAGTGCTACTTGTATTGATAACATCTTTTCTAACATAATTCCAGTTAATAAATCAATAATTAATAATTTGGATTCGGATCACTCTGGTCAATTAGTAACTTTTGAAAGGTACATGATTACCCATAGTAAAAATGAACTGACGTTAGTACCGGTTACTAAAAAAAGACTAAATACTTTTAAAAATAGTTTATATGATAAACTTTCTACAGCTAGTCTGGATGAGGAAGCGAATAATATGTTTAACCAAGTTTTTGACATACTTATTGCAGAATTTAAGAAAATTTTCACACCAAAAAAAGTAGTTTTAAAGAGTCGTATGAATTTTAGTGATTGGGCTACTACAGGTATAAATAAAAGTAGACGACGCTTATTTGAACTGTACGAAGAAAGAAATTATAATAAAAGTGCAGACTTTCATGAATTTGTTAAAACATATTCAAAATTATTTAGACGAGTATGTATCGATGCAAAATCGATCTATTTGAAACATAAAATAATAATGTCCTCAAACAAGATTAAAACTATTTGGAGTATCATTAATAGTGAAACGGGAAAGTCAGTAAAAAGCAAACAGGATTTGGAACTAATTGTGAATGGGTGTAGGTTACAAACAGAGGTGGAGGTAGCCACGGCATTTGAAAATTACTTTACTTCTGTACCGTTGGTTACTACAAGGCACCTTAACTCCTCCCCTGGTGTCGCATTATCGTTCTTAAAAGCGAGTGTACCGGAATGTACTACTGATTTTAAATTTAAAACTATAGGGCCCATTGATATAGTAAGTGCATTTAAATCTTTAAAACAGAAAAATACGACAGATCTATGGGGACTATCTGTTAAAACAATAAGTTCAGTAATTAATATTATAGCTCCTCATTTAGCGGCTGTGTTTAATTGTTGTATTACTACAGGCATATTCCCTAATCAGATGAAATTGAGCAGAGTGATACCTCTATTTAAGTCTGGTAGTACTACGGACCCCTCAAATTTTCGCCCGATTTCAGTGTTACCGGTTCTTAGTAAAATATTCGAAAAAATCCTGTTTAATCAAATGTACTCTCACTTTTCAACGAATAACCTTATGTGTAATAAGCAATTCGGTTTCACAAGGGGTCGCTCCACTATTGATGCTGGAGTAAAATTGCTTAAGTTTATTTATGAAGCTTGGGAGGATAGACAGGATGCTCTGGGTATTTTTTGCGACCTGTCCAAAGCTTTTGACTGTGTTAAATATGATAATTTATTCGGAAAACTTTCCCACTACGGTATTAGAGGTATAGCTTTGGATCTCTTGAAATCATATTTGAGTGATAGAATTCAGAGTGTAGATGTAGGTGGGACTAGATCACAGGGATCATTAGTGACTATGGGTGTCCCACAGGGCTCTATTTTGGGTCCGTTTCTCTTCCTTGTTTATATAAATGACCTTCCTTACCATATTAATGATCATGATATTGTTTTATTCGCAGATGATACGTCATTGCTTTTTAAAGTTAACCGTAGAAGTAATCATGATCATGTTAACTCGGCGATGTCTAAGGTTATTGATTGGTTTAATGTTAATAATCTTTTGTTGAACAATAAAAAGACAAAATGTATTAAATTCACTTTACCTAATGTCAAACAAATTGATCATAATGTTCACGTAAATGGTGAAGACATTGAGCTGGTTGAGTCGACTGTATTCCTAGGTATAAATGTAGATTCTAAGCTACAATGGGGACCACACATTAATAAACTAGCCATTAAATTAAGTTCGGCTGCTTACGCTGTTAAAAGAATTCGCGAGCTAACTGACGTAAATACCGCGAGGATAGTATATTTTAGCTATTTCCATAGTGTAATGACGTACGGTATTTTACTTTGGGGTAATGCTGCGGATATAAACACTATATTTGTGTTACAGAAAAGGGCTATTCGTGCCATCTACAAGCTCGGTCCCAGAGTCTCGCTAAAAGATCAATTTAAAGAAATAAATATACTTACTGTAGCATCACAATACATTTTTGAAAATCTTTTGTTTGCTCACAAAAATATTAGCACTTTTAGTAGAAATAGTGATGTTCATAATTTAAATACTAGAAACAAGCATAGACTTCAACCAAATAAAACTCGTCTCCACAGGGTTAGCAACTCCTTTATGGGACAATGTGTGCGCTTCTACAACAGGCTTCCAGCTAATATACAACAATTATCTATAAATAAATTTAAAGTTTATATTAAGAAAACCCTGTGCAAAAAGGGTTATTATAGGATATTAGATTACATAAATGATGACTGTCCTTGGAGTCAAATATAGTTGATTATTGTGTTTGTAGATTGCTATGTATTGTTACGTATTACCTTGTAATTAATTTATGAAAAGAGCAACTAGGGGGTTTCTTGCCGAGTTCTTCCCCCTAGAAACAGCTTTCCGAACCGGTGGTAGCTTGTAAAGAATGTTGACGAAGACAAATGTTTTGTAAAAACTTACGTCGAATAAATGATTTATTATTATTATTATTATTTCACACATAAAAGCTGACCTAGAATAGACCCCTGCGGTACTCCTCATCTATTTACTTACATGTTGAGTATTGAGCGATCCGTCGTAACTGTTGGTGTATATCCCTGTAAGGTCCACTTCGTCCCCGGGCTTGCAACGATCACAAAGGTCTGCCAGCAGGATGCATTCCTTGCTTCTGGGCATTCGACCGGCTTGGATGCGTCCCGGAGATTCCTGGATCGTTACCTTCTGGTAGTTACGGTACAATGTTTCCTCCATGTTAACCTGAAAATATGTGCATCAGCGTTATTGGTTTTTAGTATACTGGAAATAGCAGTACTATTAAGTCCACGTTGATAAATTGATGATGAACGGTTGATTTGTTCAATGGGGAAAAAAGTGTCACTAGTTCGGTCAAACTGACTGTTAACCGGACTACTGGGAATGGACCAAAACAGCGAAAGTGATGCCCAATTTTTTATACTTTTAGACGATCCCCCGTGAACTTAACATTTACTAGGATAAAAAGTATCCAGTATATGTTAAACCAAGTAATAAATTATCTGTTTATCCAGGTAGGATTGACATATTCGTTATGACATAACTCAGACAAGTTGCTGAGGAGTTGGGTGTCCCGCAGACTATTTGATGCTGCAGCATCAGATCAAGTTCACCATGTCATGGAGATGGAAGTTAGTGACATTCTTTCGTCAACTAGCAAATGTTCAAACGCCTTAGAATCTTCATAAACTACGAATATAGCTAAGAACCATCAAAATTGGTCCACCCACCCGTTCGGAGGCTACGATTCCATAGACAAATACACATATACACAGACACACACTTCAAACTTACAACACCCCGTTATATTGCGTCAAGCGTTTTAAAAAATATAACTCACCATAAACGGTCCAGAACTTTGACACTCCGGACAAGATCCGGGCTTCACTTCCGCTTCCTGTCCCTGAACGAACGGCCCCAAAATGAACCCACATCTATTGCAGTCATACTTGACCAGAGACAATTGGGGCAGTACTGCTGTTGCCGCAGCTATGACTCCTGTTGTCCTCACCAATTGATTCAAATGGGCTTTTCGGAACGTTCTCAACTCCTCGATCAGGGGCAGGTCAGAAATTCTGACGTGTATCTCGGAAGTCACCCGGTCGTAGCTCGGAAACATTTTGAGTACGAGCTCTTTGGCTACTTCATCGAGGATTTGGAACATCTGTGTCGGTGCTTCGGGCAAGAAGAAAGCCACAGAGCGGGCGTGGTTAGCCAAGACTTCGAATTCGACGTGGAAAGAGGCCTGATTGTTTTCGCACATGCGTCTTATACGATCCTTGTACACGTACTGGCCTTTATTGTTTTTGTGTGTGCGGAGGAAGTTCATGAATCTGTGGAGGTTTTAGAAGACATTTTAGAACTATGTATGCTTATAAAATTGTTCGTCTAGACTATCAAGAGCCTAGACTGCAAAGTAAAAGAAAAAAAAGTAAAAAAAGTCGCGGGTTGGTTTATAATTTTAATGATAGTTTGTTTGTTCTATGCTTGAGTGATGAAATTCTCTTCTCTATAAAGTTCTAATAAATTCTAATAACAAATGCGAACGGTAGGTATGTTTGTTACTCTTTTAATTAAAAACTACTGAACGAATTTGGATGAAATTTACCATCATCGTTACAGCGATAAAATCGCTTGTGAGCATAATAACTTTAGTGGCCTGCTTAAATTTAAGAAGATTTAGCGATTTGCGATCGTATATTAAATTTTTTGTGTACCTATTAGCAATTTCAGTTCTTGGTCCCAACATGGAGACCCATTCCCTGATCGAATAACCTTTTGTGTCTTCCAAATTTTCAATACTTTCGATTCCTTCTTCCTGTTTGTCGTTGATGTCCATTGGATCATCATTATCCGTCATCCTGCGACGCTTGGATCTCGCCGCACCAACACTTTCATCATCGGATACATCTGTAAAAAAGAAGGGATGAGCAGTTAGTACTATGTCTCTTTGAATTTACTTTTAACTAGCTGCTGCCTACGACTTCGCCCGCGTAACTTTATAAAATATAAAGATAATGTAGCTTCTCAACAGTGAAAGAATTTTTCAAATCAGTCCCGTAGTTTCGGAGCTTACTCAATTCAAACAAACAAATTTGCATTTGCAGCACCTGTGGTCGCCATCTAACATCAAGTAGACTGTCAACCTGTCTGTCTACCTTAACATGAAAAAATAACTAAACCATCACTGTACAATAAAATTATTTATCACCATAGTATAAGTCTCTGTCATCCCTCCTTCTCCCTTCTTCCCGGTCTCTCCTTCCCAGTTCCCTTTCAGCAGCAGCTCGGTCTTCAATCGACATAGGATCGTAAGCAGCATCATCTAAGTCTTCTGCATCATAGCGGTCCAAGGCTGGCATGGGCCGGTAGTCACTGTAATATCATCAAATTTAAGGTTTAATATTTATTCATTTATGTATGCATTTATATTAATTAAATGGCTACCTAGCACGGTTTCCAACTGTGAGGTATATGAAAGTCTTAAAAGTATGCCAAAACACAATGTAGAAATGAAAGGCAAAACCTAAGACAAAATTAGACTTGTAGATATCAGAGACAAGATAAAAGTAATAGAAATCATATATAATGAACATATACAGTGATTTTAATTGTTGTTATCACATAAAATCATATCCATCACAAATCAGAATCCCACAAATTGCAAGAAAATGTTAATATTAAGCCCCAGCCAGACACACATTATTTTTTTACTAGGATTTTGAGTTGTATTTGTGTATCAAAATGGTTGTAATTGTTTATACAATTATATATACATACTGTAATATACTATTTTTTTTTTATTTGACTTACGCTTCCATGTCATCATTGAACAGTGCCTCCCCTTCCCCCTCTTCCTCGTTGTCAGAGTTATCCCCAAGTATAGCACCCTCATCCTCAAACATTTCATAATCTCGGGCTGGTGAGGACTGTGCTGCATCACGCTGTGATGGAGTACCAGGATTGGGAGAACTCTGTGATCATCAAACGTTAATGAATTTAAAGAAAAAAAAATTATTATGAAAGCCAAAAATATTCATATAACCAAACATTAGAGGGGCCAAATTAATGTTTGGTTTTTTAAAACATTTTAATTTTTTGGTTTTAAAATTTTAAATATTCAGCTAATATTTTTTTATTTCTCTTTTCTTAGCCATCTGCAATCAGCCTCAGATTGGATAAATAACCATTATTATATTTAATTTTATTATCTTTAGAGACCACCTGTAAGTATTTATATTAGTTCATATACAAATAATACTAAATCAGTACAGTATAAATCTAAAGTATATGTTAAAACTTAAAATCAACTCAACTAGCATTACTCAATTATTATTTGTAATGCATAGCGTTCATAAAAAATAAGTCAAATTTTATGGCTACTTGCCCTATTTAACTTTTTGGTTAGTTTTGATATTTAACTTTACAATCCTTTATATTTTTGTAAAGGACAGCATATTATTTATAAGTTACTCTGTAAAGGTAAGATTACTTTCATAATATCAGAATATACAGAATAAGTCTGATTCAAACAAAACAATGTTACTCGAGCACTCACCATACTGCTATTTTTTGTGGTTACTTATTTACACAAAGCAACTAAACGTTTGGTATTAAAACTAAATTTAAATTCTTAGTTGAAATGCACTTTTCTTTTTCAGAAATATATAAAATTAAGGAAACTGATAAATTTGTTTGTTGCGATAATGCACAACATACACAATACACACACGGTACGGTAAACGAAAACTTTAAAAAAATCTTATAGAATTGTCAGAAAAGCGCGCGAAACTGGAGCACAGAGTAGTTTTTATTTTATAATAACAGATAACAGCCCTTTCCTTTTTCCTGCCTCTTTCCTTAATGTTAATGTATTCCGTGATTTTTACTTATGGCTTTATAGTAGATCGACGCTTTATGTGTTTTTTTTTTAATTTTTGAATATTTCTCTCGACGGTGGGTCATTAAACTAGTTAATCATTGAATGCCACATGTTATATTAGATTGATTTAATTTGGTTTCGTTTATTTTCTACGTACCGTATTACCGCTACGCTACGTTATATTGTTGATAAATGTATTATTAAAAAATAATAATTGGCTCTCAACACGTGCTTGCACTGCTATCAGTAATAAAATGAAATGAAATTAATGAAATAAAATTGTGACATTGATTTTTGAGAATTTGTTAATAATTAAATGCAACATTGTCTGCCATGTTTTAACATACATGACAATGACACCTGGTGAAGTCTGTCAAAATGCTGTCAAGTGTCAAAGTTTATCTGCATTTGCGATTAATCAAATCAAATGCGTTCACTTCGTTTCGTTTCTTTGCAACCAATTCCCTATTTTCTATCAGTGTTTCTGATGTAATAATCAAATGTGCTCAGGTTTATTTAGTTTAAGTATTGAAAATGGCAAAGTACATTGCTCAGATAATAGTTTTGGGCGCACAAGTTGTTGGCAGAGCGTTCGCCAGAGCTTTGAAACAAGAAATAGCTGCCTCGCAAGAAGCTGCTAAACGAGCTGGTGGTGGTCGCGACGGAGCCAGGAGAGCGGCAGCAAACGCGTCTACAGGACTCACACTAGAAGAAGCAATGCAAATATTAAATTTAGACAAATTAGAACCGGAGAAAATTAATAAGAATTACGATCACTTATTTAAGGTTAACGATAAATCAAAAGGAGGTTCCTTCTACTTGCAATCGAAAATAGTAAGAGCGAAAGAGAGGATAGACGCTGAATTTAAACAGAAGCAGTCCGAAACCGATCACAGCAAGCCAAAGGACACTTCATGAGACACCTTCATCTTTGTAATTATTGTATAGTAAATTAGTAAATATAGTGTCGTTTTAGGTATGTTGGAAGTAAAACAAGTGATTTTTTTTTGTAAAATATTATTACGTGTAGAAAATATTACCAAACATTGACTAGCGTACATCAGTCTTTATAAATAATATTGATTATACTGTTACAAAATTTTGAAATTGTTTACATAGATTAGGCATATTGGAATTATTACAATGCAAAAGCATTAAAACCAGTGTACATGCATCAATAAATTTTGCTAAGCAACAAGTTCTAGTCTTATTTTCTTTAAACACACACACACACACACAAATTCACACATCCAATAAAGTTATATGTCTGATTATGGCCAGGACTACACCAAAGAGGAGATGTTTACAAGCTGGGTGATTCCACCAAAACTTAGCGGAGATAAGTACTAGACGGCTAGAGAGGAGTGGAGAGTTGTATGAATGATATGATAGGTGGACCACGGGAAATACCCAGATGTACATTGGGTTGTATGACATGGGGACACATATATATAATTTATGTTTAATTGAACATTAACCAAATGAAACTGATGTTAAAGGACCAAACCATCTCGTCTCCATTGTATGCTTGCGAGACAGCTCACGAAACAAATATGAAACATATCTCTGAAATCCTAGTGATCATTTCTGACACATCGCCACTTTGGTGAAATTGGGCCTATATATTCTTAAAATCTAAATTAAATACCTACTGAGATATGACATGAATATATTATGTATATAAAATGACTAGAATTATATTGAGCAACATAATCACATTAACATAGATGAAGTAATTCTGAAACAACTTCCATACTTCTGTGAACCACCATCATTGCAGAACAAAACTCTTTCAATCTCTCTTTCAAATTCAAAAGAATGCCCTTTTCTTATTTTCTCAAACATTTTTATTATTTATCAGTCATTTAAAAATAAGAATGACACAAAATGATAAATTGATAATTACACAAAACAAAATTATTATTTCCAAATAAAAGAAAAATATGGTATTAATTTACATTTTTAGTGTTTATGGGATGTATTATAAAATCTGTATTATATTATTATTATATTCTAATACGAATCATATTACGACGCATCATGCTTCAATAGCCAAATACCATTCATTTCAATGTATGGGTAGTTTATAAAAGCAATACTTATGAATCTGATAAATTGGTTTTTGAGTGTGCATATATTATTAAATGTTATTATAACTTGTATTTTCAGTGTCTAATATTTTATTATGAATTATTCCATTATAAATATATCTATGCCCAAAAAAAATAGTTTTAGACAATTAAAATTTATGTAACTATACAAGTTGAAAATAAGTTTGTTATTTAAGAAACTACAAATCATCACATAAAAGTAGTTTTAATATAGGCCCAAGTGTTTTAAAAACTCATTCATAATAATATGCACTGCTTTGGATTGGAACTCCTTTCTAATTTTGTGTTTCTGAGCTCATATAATCCAAATCTTTTTAAGGTGAGCTGGCCATGAGCAAACCCATTAACTATTAATATATTTAAAATAAAAATATTTTTTTTTATTAGAGATGGGTTTGCTCTTAGTAGACAACCACCTGAGCCCAAGATTCCAGTAAATAAAATGAACACTGGGTTCTATGTACTAGAGATTACTTTTTTGTTCCATTGATGGGACTGTCTGGCAACTATATTCTTAGAGATTATTAATATAAATAAATTACTAACACTAAAAAGAATGATTCAACTTGGAAGTAGGTAGTATACATACAAAGTCTTAAATTTCAGTCTCCTTACACACTACAATTTAGATATGGCAGTATAACATGCACAACACCAAATAGCCTATGGCAAAATTACTATGGCTTAACATCCATCAAGACAACCACCTCATAAGGACTACACTCCGACATACCCAAAGTATTACAAATCCATCCATAAAAACCTTTCTCAAAATCGCACACATCCTTCCACCAGTTGGCAATACTAAATGTCATTTGAACAATACCTGCATATAGACCGACCCCAATAGTGAAAACCACTATCAAAAAAGGATAGGATAAAATCACTAATGGAGCGAGTAGCACCTTTTTAATACAATTCAAGTTTTCCGTTACATAAGTAAAAATATTGTACCAAGTCATGGTACCCATGTAAAACGAGTACAACGCCGATATACAAATTATAAAGGGTGTACACATCAAGGTAAATAGAAATATATGTGGTCCATTGTGTAATGAACACTTTGATATGTCCATCTTATTGTATTCATCAGCTACAATCGAAGCTTCAATTATCTCCAATTCTTCTCGTGAAATGTTAAGTTTTACATCGACATTTTGACCTTTCTTCTTTCCTCTCTTAATTGTGCCCGTCATTGTCAAATAGCCTTCTTTGGAGTCTGCGAGAGAATATTCAGGCGAAAGTGATCCTTCAGATTCAATTCGTAAAGCAGTTATTTCCGTGTCAGCAGTATCATTCTCGATTATTTCAGATACTATGTTCACTCTTTTTTTCCTTTTAGCGCTGTTCTTCAGACTATCGGTAAAAGGCCCCATTTCAAAGCTGTTCTCCGATTGTGTTTGAGATAAACTGTTTGGTGTAGCCGATGAACTCTCATTAAGTTCATTGAGAATCCTGCAACTCTTATGAATATCATTTTCAATAGTTTCTCTCAAATCATCATGACTCGAACATGCGTCCGAGGAGTTTTCGTAGATTGGAGACAAGTCTATGATCTCACGGCTATTGTTAATAGCGGCCAGTACTTGGTAGCCATTCTTTTGTATTCCCTGGGGTTTTTGCTGAGATTCATCAGAATTTATGTCGCCAAGTTCCTCGTCATTGACGTCATTGATTATAGGAAGGTTAATACGCATATTTGATTTCAGACCTTCCATTGTTGAATGTATGATGCCATTCACAACATGTTCAGTTACAGGTGACAATCCGTTTTTATGTTTTATTGGAAGTTCGTTGTCCAGAACACCCTGTAATAAACAATAAATAGATACGTTACGAATGTATTTTTGTATTCTTTAAAGCCAATAAAAAATAGGTCTAACTATATCAAAAAACATACCTGAACACTAATTATATGGTCTACATGACCGCTTATTGGTGATTGTTTTTTGCAGTTTCTTTTTTTTGGAAGAATAAATATTGATTGTTCCACTTTAGACATATTAAAATATGTAAATCCAACTGATACTTTTAACTAGATCTATTTTCACAATATGAAACACTTAGCTATATATAGGTAATACTAATATAAATGAATATAATATCCTAAGTCGGAATGAATGCAAAATATTTATTTACTGTTATTAATTTACAATACAAATAAATATATTACATTACAAATAATTAAAATAATTCACCGCAAACAGACACACACATCAGTTCACATTACACACAGGACCACACAGGACAATAAATAAGAATTGTCATTGTCACAAAAACACAGACTATAATCATGTATTTTTTTAATAATGATTTAATGTGCATTAAAATAAATGACAGGTTGCACTATTATGGCAAGAGTATAGCATCATTTAATTGAACGCGTAGCCTATTTTTAACTAAAATATCCTCTTATCAATTTTAATATGGAAGCACAGAACGCTATAACATGATATGCATCATTTTTATTTGTATAGTATACTGTGACTTGTGTTTGTGACATACCTACAACCAGTGTTTCCAACTATACGGATTTATCCGTATTTGTACGGATTTTCAACTTCACATACGGATAACATTCACATACAGATTTTTATACGGAATTATATGTTCAGAAATATAAAATAATAATATTAATAATTTTATAAGTATTTGAGAAATACAATAAGAAAGTACCTAGTGTTTTACATAAATAGTTACGTAACGAAACTAAATAATATTAGGAGTATACATATAGCAACAATCAACTAAGTCGAAATAATTAGGGTTCCCCAATTTCGGAATCTTTTTTGTTGTAGCATTAGAGAGGGGAGCATTAGATATACATTTATATTTTGCACGAAGGTGATAGAAGATACTCACGTTGCTTTGTTTTATATTATATCAATTACCTACTTAATTTCTTTTGGCACGATGTATTTTCAGAATACAGTCAATTGTTCATATGGCACACTGCCCAACAAGTATCTATTACATCATTATTTTCGATGTTAATTTATCAATTATTGAAAAAATCAACACATATAAAAATTCATTTATTAAAAGCGTTTAAAATCATACATTGTCATTTTAATTTTCAATAAATAAAGCCTTTTAAAACGGTTTTCTTGGCAATTATTGCTATTTTTCTAACAATACAATACACATACAGAATTTATACGGATTTTTAGGGCCCAGATACGGATATTACTTCGTAAAAGGTTGGCAACACTACCTACAACATGCCTACAACCACAACCAAGGAACATATATACTCTCTAAGCGAGAGAAGAAGTGTAACTCCATACAAAAAAATTGCTCCAGTCGTTTATTCCACTAGCGCCATGACGGTTGGTCAAGAAACTAATTTTAGCGGTAAAATTTAAATACAGCTCCAATGCATATTCAAAAATTTATTTCGGGTTTAGTAACCAAAAAGTTGAGAAAGACAAAATAATATATCCAATAACAGCTTATTGCATATTATTTTGTTTCTCACCTTTTTGGTTACTGCACTTACTGCAATTCATTCAAAAGAACGGAATATTTCAAATAAAACAATATGTCACTTTTATATCGATTTATTGTAATGTAGAAGCAAATGAAAAAGGAAACGGTATAATAATGTTTACTATTTCGACACGAAAACTTTTATTAAAAAAATAATCACACTCATTACACATAGGTAATTATAGGTAACTCTCATTACTCATCACATACATCATACATGTAGGTATTTAAAATTACAAAATAAAACTTCTGCATTGTTAATTACTTAAAATAAAATAATTAGGAGCTATTTGTTGGAACATGATAAAAAAAAATGGCATTTGCCCCCTCAAGCTATATGTTCGCCCTGGCGCGTCCATCGAATACATTTTTAGCCATTTCATATCAGTTAATTTGCAAACTAACATGTTCGTCCGCATTGAAAAAGAAGAAGTAGCCTATCCTGTGTCCCGTACGTCTAAATGTTTATCTACCAAGTTTCATGAAAATCAGTTAATTCGTTTAAGAGTTATGGAGGAACATAATATATTATATACAATACCTAAACTTACAGATTTATTATTAGTATGATTGATTGATTAGATTTACTGGTTTTTTAAAATTTTCAATTTCCTTTTTAATTGTTTTTTTCGTCTTCCTCTGAAAACCCTTTATTTTTCAACATAATAAATCTTTTAATAACTATAAAGAAAACAGATTTCTTAATAAACTCGGTATTGTCTGCCATGTGAATTGAGCATACGTTTCTTTGCTGTCTTGCTGTCTCAATGGTCCTGCTACAGGTGTAATCGGTGGCAAGTTTTGTTACCATAACCAATAGTACAAAATAATGCTACCAGCACTCTATACACTTCCCATATGATTAGGTTGTTACCTGTTGTTCAACCAAAGCCTGCTTTCGAAGAGTATCTATTAGATTCATTACATATTGAGCTGTTCCTGGTACTGAGAATTTACTAATTTTCTTCTTGCTGCTATCAAGAAAGCAGGATTCTTCAAAATGCCTTCAACAGAATACTTTGCTTTGTTTATGCAGTAGAAGCAAAGAGTCCACGTTATTCCAGTCGTTTTCAGGCCAACAATAAATTGCCCATGCTTTTGCCCTAGAAAATAATAATACATCACAATTTAGCCATTCCTGAAGCTGTAGAGTTTCAGGCAAGTAGTTTATGTAGAAGACTGGCTAATTATATCTATGACTTGCATGTCAGAAAATTAATATAGGTATTGAACAAACAAAATTTGGGACAAGAGTGACCTCAAAGCTTATTTATGAAAATGATAAATACATTTTATTGGATGGTCGGGTCGTATTTTTTTTTCCAGAAGTTTCCTACTATGATAGGTATTATACAATACTGAATTCTTGTGATCAATGTCAATATTTCCAATAAATATCATTTCATTTCAAATTCCTTGTCAATCGGTTGGGAGTTCGGTATAAGAATTCTCTGAACGCTAGGCATTAGATAAAATAAAATAAAATAAAAATAAAATGAGATAAAACTAGTGTGCAGTACTATACTTAGAGGATGTACAACAATAACTTACTTCAAGATGTTATCTTTCCCGGGTCTAGGAAAACGAAAGAATGGTATAGTTTTGTCCCGAGCAGCAGTCGTTCCACATTTACAACACCTATAAAACTGGGTAGACATTCTTATATTGAGCCACGATCAAGGAACATATATACGTACGTGCTCCTCAAGAGGTAAAAGGGCACGAAAAAACACTTTTAACGTAAAAACACGAAGTTTTTAAAATACTTAACAAGTTTTTCACACGTATTGTCGTTATTATGTTTCAATTTGACAGTGTTACCAATTACATTTAACGTTTAGAAGTAACAAAATTAGATGCAATTTTTCTTCACCGGCAACACTTGTGGTTGGTCAACAAACACAAAGCAAAAACTCTAGAAATAATTGCTGTTTGACAGTTCACTACCCCTGACCACAACTTATAAACAAAGCCACAGGACAGATCATGGACAGATATTGGACAGATAGTTTTTTTCAAAATCAAAAGATTTTTGACCATTTTTTTAGTGTAGCATAACATTAAAATAATTAAAAAGTACACGGCTTCACAAGAAAGTATATACGGTTACACAAAATGTTAAAAGTTTGTATTGTTGAGATATGTATACGAATATGAAATAGTAATTCTAACAGTAAATAATATTGACCACGATTTATAACCTCTAATTTTCAGGGTATGGTTAGTTTGGTTACCGGTGGTGCTTCAGGACTCGGAAAAGCGACTGTCGAAAGACTTGCATTGAACGGTGGAAAGGTTGTAATACTTGATATCCAAGGTACAAGAGCAAAAGAGGTCGCGAAGGGACATGGTGATAATGTTCTTGTGTCTGTCGGTTGCGTGAGTTTTATGTGGCTACATTTATTATTTTTATGTGTAATTACTATGTTGCAACCGATTGAAATAGATTAGGAATATTTGCGGTGTGGATTAATATCAACCGGTTATTGCTTGCCATTAACTTGAGATCACATAAAGTTGTTTATTTATTTAACTATAATGTGGCTAGCATATGAATTTGTCCCTCGTTATTGAGCCTGAGGAATGTTATACTGTCATATGACTAATTATGAGAGGTTTTTTTTACCTATGCTATATGATGATATAAAATACCTATGCTAAATTACAGGTTACTTCGGAGACAGATGTGAAAAATGCCCTAGATCTAGTTCATAAGAATTATGGCCGTTTGGACACACTCGTGAATTGTGCTGGATTTGCAAAAACACGACAAGTTTATAACTTTTTAAAAGATAAGGAATGTAACTTAGAAGAATTCAAACAATCTGTAAATGTAAGTCTAGCTAACTAGCTGTTGCACGCCACTTCATCTGCGTAACATTATAAAATATAATGTTATAACGTAGCTTTCTATAGAAAAATCTATTTCTAAAACAACCATAAGTCTTTTTGCAACATACAATAATTATCATGTGTTGCAAAAATACTTGTGGTTGTTTTATTCAATACTAGTTGGGCCTGCAACTTCGAAATCCACAGTTGCAGTTTGAATCCTTGTAATAATATTTATTTGTGTGTAACACTAATCCGAATTTTACTAGGTAAATACAGTGGGCACATTCAACACAATACGATTAGCGTCCGGTCTGATGGGCAAAAATGAGCCTAACGAAGATGGACAGAGAGGCGTAATCGTGAATACGGCGTCGACTATAGCCTACGAAGGAGACATAGGTCAAGCTGCCTATGCAGCGTCAACGGCTGCTGTAATAGGAATGACTTTGCCCATAGCAAGGGACCTAGCTTCGCAAGGCATTCGAGTTATGACAATAGCACCAGGTGAGACTCGTTTTTTTATGCCTCTTTTTATTTTTCAGGCTGAGATGGTTGAGGCAATTGATGAGATTTTCTGATTTTAACATAAGAAGAATTTAAAAAAAAAGTTGATTTTGAAGAATAAATAATAAAAGAAAACTACTTTATATCACAAATTCGGATTTCACGCAAGCTAAACTAAAAGCTATTATAGTCCACGTAGACCCCTGTCTACCCTGAACAGCTCAGTGACTAAATAATAATAAATTAATACAAATCCAAATTTTAAATCTAAACCTTTTTATACAATTTTATTGTATGGTTCATTTAAATATTATATGACTAGCTGCTGCACGCGACTTCGTCCTCGTAACTTTATAAAATATACCCTATGTCCTTTCTGGTATCCCAGACAACGTGTATGCAAATTTCATAGACATCGGTTCAGTAGTTTTTGCGTGAAACCAATAACAAACATCCATACACATCCATAAAAATTTATTTCGCATTTATAATATTATAGTACGGATTGTTTTTTAGGTTACTTCGACACACCCCTTATGGGTTATTTACCGGAGAAGATGGTGGAATTCATAAAGCGAATGGCTCTATGTCCATCGAGACTTGGAAAACCTGAGGAGTTCGCCCATCTAGTGACAAGTATTGTAGAGAATCCAATGTTGAATGGCGAAGTTATAAGATTGGATGCCGGTACAAGATGGTTCCCCTTATAGAGGATGTAGTGTTTAGAAATTTTAAGACTTTAAAGCTTTAAAGTCAAGTAAATG